>OX638075.1:29817891-31165125 GCA_951804385.1 Trifolium dubium | reverse complement strand
GGAGTGAACAATTTCTATAATTGCATCTACACAAGAGAAGATTGATGAACAAGGAGAAAAAGATTACCCTTATCACAAATGAACATGTGATTTTGCAAGGTTGTTGATGAAGATAATAGATCAGAGTGTGGGAGGCCATCCAGCACACACACATTATTAGTTTTCTGTTGAAACTGGTCACAGGGAATCTTATCGAAGATGGATACACTTTGTCCGATTAGCTGTCCACAGATCTCAAGAATTTTAGGAGCACCTGCTTTTAAATAATAAATGTCAAAAAATACAGTAACTATAGAAAGATATAAGACTTTTTAATGTGTCCATACAACTAATACAAATCAAACCTTCAAAAACATCGTCTACTTTCCCTGAGCCGAAATCCATGGTCCATAAAGTTTGAAGCCTGTAAACACATATGATAAGTATCAATGGGCGAGAGGATCGCAACTTGAACCAAGAGATGTCAAAAGTAATCAATCACTCGCCTACGATCTATAATATAGAGGGTGTCGTCATCTGATTTCAACAGATGCCATGGGAAATATAATGATTTAGAATCAAATACTTCAGGTTTTTCCTCTTCAATGGTCTCCACATTGCTTCCTAGACCAAGCTTACTACTGATCCAGTTCCATATGCGACCACCTCCCTTGTTAACAGTGCTTATCGGATAAAGAGTTTCCACTACACGTTCTCCCATGTCCGCTCTCCTTATAGCATGGTTCTTACAAAAGAAAAATAACAACATACATGATAAGGGTTAACAGATCAAAAGACAGGTTTATAAATTTGCTAAATAAATCCACAACAAGAAAGAAATCTCAAATAAAATAAATCGAACAATTTTTACTGAACACAAAAGAGTGAAGAGAAAAGACGCAGTCATTATGGCCCACACTTAATTGTAAAATCTAGTAAAACTAGCAGTTCGAAGTCCTCCCCTCCCCCTTTTGTATGTCAGAAAGGATGAATGCAGAAGCAGCAAATCCACACGCATAAATATGGGATGTTTGTGGATGTTGGCATGAAATTATTAAGAAAATTAAGATGTATAGTTTTAGGTCTCTTCATTACCAGATTGTACTTGAATTTTCTATCAATAAACACTATATTTCTGCCGTAACTAGAACCGATTTCTATCAACTGGTATCAAAGCTTCTTCATATGGAAAGAATTTCATGGTTTAATTGAGAATGGTTGACTGGGTGGACAGAATGAGAAAAGATTGCAAAGACCGAGGCCATAGAGGGAAAAGGCAGCAGAGTGATGGTTATGGATGCATGCTAGTGTTAGGACTAAAGAGACCATGGTGCAAGAAATCTTGAGCAAGATTCATAAGCTGCAGAGGGCATCATCAAGAGTCGTGCAGTGTCGCAATCGATTAAGAGGGAAAAAATGACATCTGATGATATTCATCATCATAAACAAGCAAGGACCAATGGAGAAAGACCGAAATGCTAACCGTTGGTGATCCATAACACTGGTGGCTGGATTTGCGACAAGATGGCACAGTATGTGAAAACAGGGAACAGTTTGAGATATAGGCAGCAGACCTGCATATAACAGAGCAAGAATGTCTTGATCGAATCTATTTGAATGGTCTCAAATAGGCGTTGAATGTAGAACTGCTGCTTTACACTGTTGGGTCTTTTGTAGAGATAATGAACCTCATATTTCATTGATGAGAAAACTAGAGGGATCAGTGGGATGTTTAATGGAGGCCCATAAAGAGGAGTATGGATTCACAACATAAAAAAACAGGATGGGCTATCAGGCTAGGTTACATGAATGGGGAGTCCAACCTCCCATAAAATGTGACAAAGTTTGCTAGAAATCTTAAGATAATTATTCTATAAATCAAAATAAGTATATATACCTCTGAATCTAAAAAATATAAGCAATTGTCAGTAGCATGGTAATAAGAACCAGCTGGACGCCTTAATTTAGCAGATTCAAAATCACCATCCTCAAATCCTGGGGAAGAGCCAATCTGAAGAAGACACATGAAATTATAAATGTAGAATGTTAGTTTCATTATTTTCTCTAGCTCCAATAATTGAAAAAGAAAAAGGTTAAATCCTTTTATCGTGATAAATATATGCATAAGGTCAAAAAGATCCAACTACGAAGTGAAAAGAAAGGACACTTCAATATACATGAGCTGTATGTATGTATCTTTAATTTAAATATAAGCAAACAAAATGGCAGCAACACAGCAGTTATTTAGAATGAAACGTGAATATTCCAAAATGATCACCACAGGCATATAGGCATCACACACATCTAAGCAAGGTAATTGAAACCAAACCGGACATTGAATAGGTATAGGTACAGGTTCAAGGTTCTAAGGTCTGATTTTGTGATCGAACCAATAGTAATCAAATATATGTTTAATTTTTTAATGTGTGATAAATAAACAAAAAAATTGTTGTACCCATACACATACACTACTATTTCACCATTGTTTAAAATATATTTTCTTTATAAGTTAAATTTTCCTTCAGGTTACAACCAAATATCTATAGTATTACCCTTTTTTTTATTATTTAATCCACGGACCCAAAATTAACACATTATTAGCCATAAGAAAAATATTTATGGTGGTATTTTTAGTGGACCTACATGAGTTCACAGCCCACAAGTAATGTAGCTTCTAAATCACATCACATCAAAATAGTTGCTTTTCATACAGATTGAAAAATGCTGTTAATAACAGTGTCCTTTCTACCCAGCCTGTGCAAGCTTAACTAAGTTAACCAGAATTAGTTAAGCATTCAACTTTTACAGTATATCTACAATAACTATCACCTATCATTTATTTATCCTTTGTCTAAACACACATAAATTTTAGAGAGAGGTGTTCACAGCTTGACACCAGTATATTATAAGGGAGATAAATGGAGCAATAGACATGAATGTTGAAAGCTAATAATTAATAAAGGATCTGGAATAATTAATTAGTATACGTACACAGTCCATAATCTTCCCATTGTCATCGCATACAATAATCCTATGATGATTGCAATCAGAAATGAAGAGGCGGTTATCACTTTCATCTGCAGAGATGCAACCTGTAATGACAAATGATATAGAAATACTAAATTAGTTAAAAAAAGAGCCAGAAACATGAAATATAATTTATTATTTCTTTAAAATCCTAATGATTTTTACTATTAAAAATCTTGTACAAAATGATACTTGAAGTCTAAGAGACTATTTACTTGAATAACCACATTAGGAAAGGATGAATGGTCAAGGCAATGAAAATTGAATAGAATTAGGAGAGGGTTAGAGGAAAACTAGGTGTGAAAAGAATTAAACAGTTTACGCATACATATATTTAGATCTATCATCTATGTGGTCAATGCAGAATTGCAGATAGTAGGTTACTAATATGACCACTACGACAGAGTTTAGAGAAACAATACAATAAATTTATACTGTACACAAAATTAGAAAAATAAGAGTACACAACATTAAAGACATATATCCACTCATCAAAAGCATTTAAAATAAATACAATTCCTTTGATGGAATGGAACCACTATCCCCAAGGTGAAGATGGCCGTCAAAAAGTTGCAAAAAGGACTGCCGTACAGCTACAAGGTGAGGAGGGGAGGGGAGATGATGAAGCAGTTTAAGACGACAAAAATGACATGACAGGAGAGCCCAACTTTATTGTCATTCAAATTCAGGGTGAAATGACCAAATAGCTATTTAAGGATGAAATGACAAAAAAATAATATTTTCAAAGAATTTCGCAGCTATTGGTGGTGCTTTAAATACTACTAAAAACTGCAAGGCAATGGGGTTTCGGGTAGCACCTAGAGGAATCAATTCCTAAATTAGAGCAATAATCAGCAATGTATCAGTAACATCTAATGCTACATAAAAAATTGTATTCATACTAGGGTGTCTTCCATTATTTCTAGCTAATGGTGAAAAAAATCAAAGTGCAATTTTCCAGAATATAAGATAATGTATTTCTAATTGGGAGGTGGAAGAAATAGAGAACAAATGTTAATTGACCTCATGTTTGTTACCTGGATAATAAAGAAGTAAATTCTGTAGAGGAGAACAAATATATTGATCCCTTGTGATAAGATCCTGCTTCCAAGACGTAGATCTCACGACATTGAGCAACTTAGAATCATCACTTGGTTGCTTCTGTAACCACTGAATAGCTACATTTGATACCAAAGTAAAAAAACATTAAAAACAGACAAGTGACACATTATCTACAATGTTGAAATGTGCCATTACCTTGGTATAGAATTTCAAGACTGACATCCTTCTCATGACAAATTATTGGGCTCTTGAAACTATTAAATAGTATGTAGCATGCACCATTCACTATCTATACATATCAAAAGAATTATAGTAAATAAATGCAGCCAATAAAACATACATATATATATATAGCCAACAAATAAGACAGTGAGTCACTACAAGAAAACATTTATGGATCAAACAAATTCTCCAAGTAGAAATTTCAATTATTTAAATTTTAAACAAATGTTCATGAATGCTTTTATATCTAACATGCCCTTCAGATAAGGACCTTTTCGACTTGGAGCATGAACAAAACACAAGCCAACTCTACCTTGTGTTGAAATTCTTCTTTTTGTTTAGAAGAATGGGGATGACAGGGATCAAACTCATCACCAACTCATTATAGTCATAGAGGCTCTAACACCATTTCAAAGACTAACTCTTATAAATGCTCAAGAGCCCTGCTAGAAATATATTTGCAATTAATGTCAATTAATGATCAACTTAGCTAAGATTCAATGTATGGTAGAGTAGATTCAGTGCACTTTCTGAAACCGAGTTAGCACTAATTATTCCTCTTGTAAACTATATTCTATAATTTATTAGCCTTGTAATATTGATGTATATAAATTGAGATTATGCTGAGTGGTCCAATCACTGAAGCATATTCAGAACCATTTCATCTTATACTTGTCAAACATCTCAGGTTGCATCCAATAAACTTGGTCTAAGAAAGAAGTTTGCTATAATAACTTCTCTTAACTGATATGCCACTCTCTTTGGTGGTCACGGAGTTGTATTCTCTCTACCCTGCTATTGCAGAGGTTTGTACTGATCATCAAAATCAGTTCCTTTTTCTTTTCTCATTCATTTTGTGCTTCTGCTTCTATTCCAAATAGTAGGGACGGCGAAATTTTAGCAAACTAATAACAAAGAAAATTCGCCATGGTAGATATATTAGTCTCTACATGAAACAAATACTCCCTCCGACCCAAAATATTAGAGAAAAAAGCTCTTTTTTTTGGTCCCAAAATATAAGAGAAAAAACACATACATTTATCTTTCCAAAAAAAGTTTACTTTCTCTTATCTTTTCCATAACCAATAAACAATAAAAATTGTTTTGACATCTTTCCATGCAACTTTTTTCAAAGAAAATACAAAAAAACATACTTCCAATCATTATGTCTTACTATTTCTTAATAAGTGTGATTTTTTTTTTCTCTTATAATATGAGACGGAGGGAGTATTAATGTATTTCAAAAGCTGCAACAACTACTAGGTCGGATTGGATACATGGATCAAATCAAACAACACCATATCTTTTAAAAGCTAAACAACGGATTTTAACACACCTGAGGAAATGTCCGCTGAGACAACAAAATAGGGAATGTGATATTTTCTGTCATCAGTAACTGGATTAGGTTCTTGCGGTCGGAAGAATTAGTTAACTTAATGCCCATAATAGTAATATGAGGGAACCTGCAGCCAAAATATTTTTATTATTATTATGAAAAGTTCATCCCTACTTGCATCAAGTTTAGGAGGAAAGGAAATAATAACCTTCCTATACCTCTCCTGAATTGCCTTCAACTTTTGAAACACAATGCCACATTCGAAATTGCTTGCAGCAAGAACCAAAAAAATTCCATGAGTTCCACCAATTCCAAAAAATTGTTTATTTTTAACAGATCTGTTTAACCAATAATGATGGGTTCCTGAAATTTCAAATAAAGAAGGAATTATTTAATAGAGGAAAAGTACAGAGGATATAATGTTCAATTAATTAAATCCCAAATATGATAACCAATGCTTCTTAGAAAAAAGAATTAGACCCATGTGAGTTGTAACACAAAATGTTGCATACAATTCAAAATAGACAAGTCCAACTAAGCAAATAATTATCTCATTCAACTGAAAAAAGTGTTGCCAAGCACACATCGCAGGAAATAGCAGTTTGTTCAAATTTTCTTACGCTACTTAGCTATAGTGCCACTATTTCATAACACTTTGTACTGAATCGCATACCACAGAAACAGAAGCGGTTGGTTAAAAATTTGTTATGCTAGAGTCACTTTTTTACAATACAGCAAAATGGTAGGACCCCATCCCGGACCCTGCATATGCGGGAGCTTTAGTGCACCGGGCTGCCCTTTATAGTCACCTTTTTAAATCACTATGAAAAAGTATAACATTTGCAAGTTATCTATGTCACTTCACGAGAATAATTCCTAAGACATAATCAGCATTTCAAGCATAGCGTTGGGACATCCTTGGGATTTAAGTAAAGCTGACTTCAAGATCACATAACCAAAACTCAAATACTTCAAGATCACATAACCAAAACTCAAATAAATTAGTGAAAAAAATACCTTCAAGTTCATCCAGAGAAGATTTTATGAAAGACAAAAGATCAACTTCGGGAGCATGTTTATGTGATACATCAGCTAACGATGAGAACCTGAATATGACTGTCAATCAGAAGTCAGGAAACCTAACAGAGCAAGAAAATCATGAACAACAAGGATTCTAAATTCCAAATTCCAAATTAAATAACCTTATGTAAGTTAAGTCGCTAAATAAGTTATTGTCAGTTAAGATCCCTGAATCATAGAAAATTAGCCTTTGGTCCTTGATTTTTGGTTTTAAATTTTAATCACTGCAATATTCGATCTATGTTGGAATCAATCCATTCAAATTTCTAATGACTAATATCAATATGTTCGACATATTACATCACACGCAATAATTCCAATAAGGACACATTACAAAGACTAAAACCAAAATAATGATAACCAAAATAAACTTTTCCTATGTTTCATGGATTAAAACCCGGCTACAATTTGAGTATAATGATATACCTACTTCTAAAGTCACAGATGATTGTGATTGGTTGTGATCCGTTGACGGTGTAAAACTTTTTGCAGTGACACCGTATCAAAATTAAACTCCAAACTTATTTTAGCCAAAAAAAATTTGTTTCAAAATAAGTCTCATTTTCAATTTTCAATGCAACATTTTCTAATTATACCCCTAATTTTTACTATTTGCACTAATTTCAAGAAAACAAACCAATAAAGTATGGTTAATTTAGTAAAAGTGTTATTTCTTTTAACATAATGATTGCATCCCTTACTCAGGGGCGTAGCCCTTCATATGTGAGGGGGTGCAGGTGCACCCCCTGGAATTTTAAATTTTCAACCAATACCCGTATGTTTTTTGCATTTTGCACCTCTTGACTTTTTTATTTTTGCACCACTCACTCAAAACTCCAAACTATTATTTACTAAAGTCTTGTTCTTTACTTAACCTTTCTATAGACTTCTCTCTAAAATTACATCTCTCAAACACAATCACCACCACTTACAATCGGTTTAACGAAAAGACATTTTGTTTATCTATTGGTTTATCATTTTCGAAGTTAACAATGATTTTGCCCATTGCCACAGCAAACGTTGAACGGTCGTTTTCGGCTATGAAGATTGTGAAGACTAGATTGCATAATCGAATGGGATGATCTTTTGAACAATTTTCTTGTAGTTTATGTTGAAAGAGATGTGTTCAACAATCTAAATAATGAGTTTATTATTCAGAGATTTCAAAACATGACTCCATATATATGTTCTTTTTTGAGTACAATGTAATTTTTTAATATATATTATAATTATTAAAATATTAATTAAAATTTTGCACCCCTGAGCTAGGGTCCGAGCAACGCCACTGCCCTTACTATACGTGCAAACACCTAAAACGACAGTCATTTTGAAACAGAGGGAGTAATAACCTATTACGCAATTACCTATGTTGATGAAAACCTTTCATTAAACCTTCATTAGCAATTGGTTTAAGCGAAAATGTTACCGAGCTTAAACATTTTCCATATTGCTGATAACAATCACCTAAATAAAATTAAAAATGAAATTAAAATTGGTTCATAACATGATAGTGAAGTAATCAAAATCAAAATTGAGTTCAATATATGAAAACGTGTGAAGAGTAATTTGAAGTGTTGAGAAGAGACCTGAGTAGTAGAGAAGTGGTGGTAGAAACCGCCGTGAGAATTCTTTTACACGGCGATATCTCAGAGACAGAGCCATCTCTCTCTCTCTCTCTCTCTCTCTCTCTCTCTCTCTTTCTCTCTCTCTGGTACGATCGCACTGTGGAATTTTCTGAGGTTTTAGTTTTATGGTGGCGCGATTTGTGGTTGTTTCGTTTGGCTTCAATGTGTGGGTGGATTTGGATCAAATCTGACCCGGTCCGTTAATTTCGGGCATGGTAGAGATCCGACCCAAATACAAATACTGGTAAGAAATAAATTTTATGAATAGGGTGAACTAAGCTAGGATATTGCCTTTAAACTTGTAATTGTCATAAATTATGCGATGCAATTAGGATTTCGAAGTCACTTTTTATAATAAAATAGAGAAAAATGTTTCCTCCAAATCCTCTCTAAACTCAAATACAACTTAACACTCAAGCGCGTAAAATATTGTATAAGTTTTAATCTTTTTAGTGTAACATTTAATAAATCTATCATTGAAATATTGAATCCCAAAAAAGATTGCCACAACCATCAATTTTTCACATATCCTCAAGACACTATCACATGTGGGCTTGATTTAATTCTCTTGTGGTCACTTTTATCTTATATATAAGTGTTCTTCAAATGAGAGCATGATTATCGGTAGTAATTTAACATTTTAAAGTCACTCATGTGTAAAATAATATCTACCACACTTGCCACATAAAGATACTATAATTTGGCCCAAAGTTTCAACTTTTTCAGCATAAAATACAAAGTTAAGTGCATATTATAAGATTAGTGGGACCGAATTTAGAGTTTTAGATGAATGATATGAATATTTAAAAAAAGTTGTTGAATTATTTAAATAATTGAGAAATGTAAAGTAATAATACTACCTCCGTTTATTTTTACTTGTCGTTTTAGAAAAAAAGACCAAAATAGGAGGGGTATATTTTTGCACCTTATTTTCCCAGTATGCCATTTTTTAAAATATATCATATTTTTAATCCACCAATAAATTCCTTCTTTTTCACAAACATTATCTATTTTCAAAAAATTGTAACAAACTTTATTTAAAAACAAACCAAATTTATATACAATAAAAAGATTTTATTGTTTCAACAAAAACAATTATACAAAATTTAGTCAATATAATAAAATAAGAAGGAGGATATAATAGGCAATATATAACCTAAATTGCTAAAACGACAAGTAAAAAGGAACAAATATTTTTTTCTAAAACGATAAGTAAAAAGGAACAGAGGTAGTAGTATAATATATTGAGTTGAGTCCATTTATACCACTAAGTTGAATTATTTAAAATGTTTCTTACTTGTTTTTTTTTTCATATATTTTTACAATTAAATTTATACTAACTTAGATTAGTTTACTAGTATTTATTAAATAATTTTATAGTATTTTCTATTTATATTATGACCTATTTTTTAAGATAGAGATTAAATTATTGTTTAGTCAAAATAAGAGGCTAAAATTTCAGATATGAAAACAAGAATTAACATTTAATTATTCATACAATTTCATAGTTGCCTAATGTCAAATAATATCTAATATCAAAAAAAGTTCAAATAATGTTTAATTTCAAAAACAAAAGTCAAATTGTTAAAAAAAAAAGTAATATAATGTATCCACCAGAAAAATGTCAACTGTCAATGTATAGCACAATATATAAATTTCGCAACCATAGCATTTTCCTAAAAATAAAACTCTAAATGGGTGCATTCCAAGTCCTCTCTACCAATACAATCAAGGCACTAAAACCAAGTAACCTTAAAATTGACTTAACTCCATGGGATCTGCAGTTTCTACTTGCTTCAATGTAAGGACTTTGCAAAGAAATAACTCCTTCGAGGGGAGGACCTCCTAATAAAACAAAATACTGAATAAATTTTTCTCATATATTATTTCATTGTTCATTCCTTACAATATATAGTACTCTGTCTCTAGCTAGTACTGACAGCTACAAAAGATAGTGGAGTTTTTAGTACTATCCCAATGGTATCCTATGGAATGCAAATGGATTCTAGATCCTTCTTGTGACTAGACTATATGAGAAATGGGCCTGCTATTGGGCCAAACTTACTTAAGCTTTTTAGGTAGAACAAACCCCCCTAACCATTTAGGCTTGGCATGAGTTCTCTTGGGTTTTGGTGAATTAGCTTCCTGGTTTGTATCATCAGCATCATGGTTCATTACATCCCCCTCCCCTTCCACAATCACCTTGTCCTCAAGGTGGAAATTGGGGTAAGCTTTGGACATGTCAGTGAGGGATTCCCAAGAGGCATCTTCAGGGAAAGTGTGAGACCATTGAATGAGCACCTTTGTCACAGAATTGGGCTCATATTTCCAGTCCAGAACAGCAATTGGCTGAACAACTGGGTGATTCTCATAAGATTCATCCGGAAGAGTCAGCGCAGTGGTATCATCATTTCCATGAAAAGGCTTCAATTTAGAGACATGAAAAATAGGATGAATTTTGCTAGTTTCCGGTAGTTGTAATTCAAAAGCTACATCTCCAATGGAGCGCAGAATCTTGAAGGGTCCAAAGAACCTGTTACTGAGTTTGTTGTTGCGTCTTCCAGCTATAGTGGTTTGGCGATATGGTCTAAGTTTGATAAGGACCAAATCACCAACTTTGAAGGGATGATCAATGCGACGCTGATCAGCGTAATGCTTCATTGTTGACTGCGCTTTCTCTAGTTTCTTACGTAAAATCTCTAGGATGTGATCACGATCAGTAAGTTCAGTGTGAACTGCTTCCAAATTAGATAAACCCTCAATGTATTTGGTAAGAGTAGGAGGTGATTTACCAAACACAATCTGGAATGGAGTGAAACCGGTGGAAGCATGAATGGAAGTGTTGTAATGCCACTCAGCAAGGTGTAAATACTTCCCCCATGTGCGAGGCTCATTATGCACGAAACACCGAAGATATTGTTGCAGCGCTTTGTTGACAATTTCGGTTTGACCGTCGCTTTGAGGGTGATAAGCTGATGACATCCGGAGTGTAGTGCCACAGTTTCGAAATAATTGCTGCCAAAATTTGCTGAGAAAAATTAGGTCACGATCGGACACCATGCTCTTGGGCATGCCATGGTGTTTGAAAATCATATTAGCAAACAGTTCCGCCACTTTGGAAGCTGTAAAATTGGTTGGTAACATTCCAAAATGTGCAGCTTTGGAGAAGCGGTCAACCACAACAAGGATGACGGTGTAGTTTTGGAACGAAGGCAGCCCTACAATAAAGTCGAGAGATATATATTCCCAAATTGCTGATGGCAAGGGTAAGGGCTGAAGCAACCCGTAAGGAAGTTGTGAGGGAATTTTGGTTTTCTGACACACCAAACAAGTTTTAATAAACTGAACTACATCATGCTTCATTCCTTCCCAAAAGACATTTTCTTTGAGACGGCCATATGTTTTCTCAATGCCGCTATGACCACCAATAGGCGAAGCATGAAATTCCTCAAGTAGAATAGGTTTGAATGCAGAGGTGGAGGGAAGATACAACTTTCCCTTGAAAAATAATAGACCCTGGTGTGCTTTGAAATGAGGAAAAGAGGTCGGATCTTGTTGGACTCGCAAGAATAGTTGCTGAAATTCAGTATTGCTTCTTAATTCCTCCTAGATCTTTTTGAATAGCTCAAGATGAGGAGTGGTAATTGCCATCAGTTTGGAATCAGCAAAGGGGATGCGAGATAAAGCATCAGCAACGCGATTTTGAGTACCCGGCTTGTACACAATCTCATAACAATAGCCCAATAGTTTTGCAAGGTAGTATTGTTGTTCTGGGGTCTGAATGATTTGAGTCATTAGTTCTCGTAAGCTTTTCTGATCGGTGTGGATGATAAATTTTCTTCCTAATAAATAGGTCCGCCATTTTTTCACTGCAGCAGTAATGGCACACAATTCCCTCACATATGTCGAAGCATTGAGAAGTTTCTTGCAAAACTTTTGACTAAAGTAGGAAATGGGGTGTCCATGCTGAGACAGAACCACACCCATGCCAAAACCTGATGCATCAGTGTCAATAATAAACTCCTCTTCGAAATTAGGCAGTGCTAATACAGGAGCTTCAGTCATTGCAATTTTCAAGGCTTCAAAGGAAGCTTGTGCAACATCAGACCAATGAAACGCATCCTTCTTAAGCAATTCTGTCAATTGATAAGCAATGGATGCATAATTACGGATGAACTTTCTGTAAAAACCAGTAAGCCCGAGAAAGCCACGCAATTGTTTGATGTTTTGTGGTGATGGCCAAGACAACATAGCTGCTATTTTTTCAGGGTCAGCACTCACACCTTTTGCTGACACAATATGACCCAAATATGAAATAGAATTTTGAGCAAAACAGCATTTAGAAAGCTTCAAGAAAAATTGGTGTTCACTCAAACAATCAAAAATAGTTTTGAGATGTTGTAAATGGTCCCCAAAAGTGCGGCTGTAAATAAGTATATCGTCAAAAAAAACGATAACGAATTTACGGAGGAAGGGTTTGAAAATTGAGTTCATGGTCGCTTGGAAGGTGGATGGGGCATTGCAAAGTCCAAACGGCATAACAAGAAACTCATAGTGGCCTTGATGAGTTCGAAAAGCCGTTTTTGGTATGTCTTCCGGTGACATTCGAAGTTGGTGGTATCCGGAACGAAGGTCTAGTTTGGAAAACCACTGAGTGCCATAGAGTTCATCCAATAACTCATCAATTGCCGGTATTGGGAATCTATCTTTCACCGTAATGACATTAAGAGCACGATAATCTACACAGAATCTCCAACTCCCGTCTTTCTTCCTCACCAATAAGACCGGGGAAGAAAAAGCACTGTGACTGGGTTGTATGATGCCTTGGGCCAGCATTGTGTGAATCTGATTCTCAATTTCTTGTTTTTGGAACTGTGGATATCGGTAAGGTCTCACATTGACCGGGTTAGACCCTTCAGTTAGAGTGATATGGTGATCTGTGGAACGGTGAGGAGGGAGGTCAGTGGGCTCACCAAACAAGTCTTGGTATTGTGCTAACAGACTTTGGATGGGTAAAAATGGTGATGATGGGGGTGTAGTATCATTGGGGTTGAGGAGGTGTAATTGGTAAATGGAGTCAAGGGCATCAGTTGCAACTAAACGACGTAGTTGATGAAGAGATGAGTTGGTTATGGCTGATTTGGGCTCGCCCTGAAGTTGGACTATAGATCCATCCTTGAGAAATTTCATGACCAAGTTTTCATAATCTGTTAATACAGGCCCTAATGTTTTAAGCCATTGCACACCTAAAACAATTTCTGCACCACTTAACGGAAGCACAAACAGATCCACCAAAACATCATGTTGGCCCAACCTTAGTGAAGTTTGTGTACACATAGTGTCACATGTAAGTTCCTCACCATTGCCCACCAAAACTTGAAATGGTTGTGTAGGTTGAGGGCTAAGGTTTAGTTGTTTGACAATCCGGTCTTGAATAAAATTGTGGGTGCTCCCGCTATCAACCAAAATAGCAACTTGGCTGGTTTTGATATGGCCAGTAAGTCTTAATGTTTGAGGGATTGAGTGACCCATCAAAGCATGAAGGCTAATTTGGGCTGGGTCAGGGACATTTGCTGGTTGTGGGTCGGGTTCAGAAATGGCTGAGTTTTCTAGTAAAAGGTGGGTAATTTGGTCTTGGGAAGAAGTTGCAATTTTTGGTTCAGCAATGAGTATATGAAAACTGCGTTTGCAGCGATGACCTGGGGAAAACTTATCATCACAGTTATAACACAAACCCTTCTCACGACGAGCTTGCAATTCTTGTGGTGAAAGCTGTTTGATTGGTACAGAATTTTGAGGTGTTGTGTTGGGTTGAAAGGGGCTAGTTGGATTTTTGTAAGGTGGTTTAGATGTAGTGGCTGAGTTAGTGTTTGTTGAGATGGTGGGTGGGGTACGGCGGTTGGATTGGACAGTAGGGAGGTCGTTGATTTTTTCTTCTTGCAACTTGGCTAAGCTAATAGCATGCGATAAGGAAATAGGTTGAAAAGCTTGTACCTCGCGTCGGATTTCTGGTTTCAATCCGGAAATGAAACAGCTTAGATAGAACGGTGATGGCAAACCCACAATACGGTTGGCTAAAGATTCAAAGGCAGTTTGATATTCTTTAACAGAAGCTGTTTGACATAGTTTGAACAGCGAACCCTTTGGGTCTTCATACTGTGAAGGTGCAAAGCGCAGTTCCAACGCATGAATAAACATTGGCCATGAGACAAGCTGACCGTTGGTATGCATCCACTGATACCAAGTAAGAGCTTCACCCTCCATGTAGAAAGAAGCTAGCCGTAAACGTTGCGCATCAGGTGTTTGATGGTAGTCAAAGAACTGAGAAATTTTGAAAATCCAGTTCATAGGGTCAGAGCCATCAAAACGAGGTATTTCAAGTTTAATAGATGATGGGGAAAATGGCTGATTTCCGGTAAACTCCGGCGGAGTATAACGACCGAAAACATTAGGGGTTTGAAAGGTTTTGTTGATTTTGAAGGATTTGTTGAAGGGTTTCAGCGAAGGTGGGTGGTGGTGGCGGCGGCGGAGAAGACATACTCAATGAAAGCACCAATGTAAGGACTTTGCAAAGAAATAACTCCTTCGAGGGGAGGACCTCCTAATAAAACAAAATACTGAATAAATTTTTCTCATATATTATTTCATTGTTCATTCCTTACAATATATAGTACTCTGTCTCTAGCTAGTACTGACAGCTACAAAAGATAGTGGAGTTTTTAGTACTATCCCAATGGTATCCTATGGAATGCAAATGGATTCTAGATCCTTCTTGTGACTAGACTATATGAGAAATGGGCCTGCTATTGGGCCAAACTTACTTAAGCTTTTTAGGTAGAACAAACCCCCCTAACCATTTAGGCTTGGCATGAGTTCTCTTGGGTTTTGGTGAATTAGCTTCCTGGTTTGTATCATCAGCATCATGGTTCATTACATTCAACCAACAAAAGAGGTCTTCTTTATCATCATTCTATAGTACCAAACCAAATCCAACGGCTGAGACACTCTTTATCCTCTGCCCTTTCCTTTTTCCAACCTCTTGCCGGCCGTCTCAAAATTACCGAACATAAAGACAACACTGTCTCATGTTCGGTAACATGCAACAATGTAGGTGTAACTTTTATTCATGCAACATCAAAGAATATTTTTGTTGCTGACATCCTAGGATCCACCTACGTTCCTCCAATGGTCCGTTCATTATTTCCTTTCATCGGAGCTAAGAACTGCGAAGGTACTTCAAAATCATTGTTGGCAGTTCAAGTCACGGAGCTAGGTGACGGTATCTTCATTGGTTGCACATTCAACCATGTAGCCGGTGATGGAAACTCCGCGTGGAATTTCATCAATTCTTGGGCTGAAGTTTCACGTGGTTGTTGTCATCGTCAAATATCAAAACCCCCAACACTAGAGCGTTGGTTTCCAGATGGTATTCAACGTCCTATACAATTTCCTTTCAATATAGAGCCACAAATAATCACTCTGATAAGTTGAGTTTTTTGTCACCTGAAGACGAAAAACTCTGTCTATCAGAAAGAATATTTCACTTCACAAAAGAAAAAATTAGACAAAACTGAAATCGAAAGTCAACATTAAAAATAACGATACCATACAAATATCTTCCCTACAGGTGCTCTTAACTCACCTTTGGCGCTCTGTGATCCGTTACAAACATCTTGATCCACAAGAAGAAGTCTATAATATGTTCGTTATAGGAGTTAGACAAAGATTTGATCCGCAATTACCAGAAGATTATTTTGGAAACACGATTATAGCTTCCGGGGTTAAGATGAAAGCTGGGGAGTTATTGGACCAAGATGGACTTGGTAAAGGTGTTTGGGAGATGAACAAGTTAATTGCTTCACACTCTAATGAGAAGTTAAAGAATCACTATCAATCTTGGTTGAAAAATCCAAGCTTTATTACATCTGCTAGCATGATGAATAAAAATTTCATAGCCACTTCAAGTTCTCCATGGTTTGATGTTTATGGTAATGATTTTGGATGGGGAAGGCCAGTGGCAGTTCGTAGTGCAAATAAAATAAATGGAATGGTTAGTGTATTTGCTGGAATAGAAGAAGGTAGCATCAATCTTCAAGTTTGTCTTCCTTACAAAATATTAGAGGCAATGGGAAATGACTCTGAATTTATGGATGTTGTGTCCAACTAGTGCAACTTTTAGGATTTGCATTTTTAAAATAATTAAATGATACTCCCTCCGTACCACAATATAAGTCGTTTTGGAAAAAAATATTGTACTAAAATATAAGTCGTTTTACAATACCAACGCAACATTTAATGTTAATTTTCTTATTATACCCTTAACTATTTATTACTCTCTCTTCTTTTAGTTCTGCAATTTATCTTTTTCACACCATTAATGAAGGACAATTTTGTAAATTAACTCATAATTTCTCTTTTCCATACAACAATTATTACATTTCTTAATTTGTGTAATATGGTCAAAATGACTTATATTTTGGTACGGAGGGAGTATGTATTTTTATGTGTGTGCATTTAAATGTTGTGTCTGAATTCATGGATGTTGTGTCCAATTAGTAGTGCAACTTTTAGGATTTGCATTTTTAAAATAATTAAATGATATGTATTTTTATGTGTGTGCATTTAAATATTGTGTCTAAATGATTATTACCATGTAAGTAGTATTTTCCTCAATTCACATTTTGGAATTTGTATTTTGTGTAATATTCTATGAATAATTTATGGTGTTCAAAGGCTTTGTTTTTTTGCAAATAGTTCACCAAACCATCATATTTCCATTCGCCTAAAATAAGAGATGCAATTTATTTATTTTCAAAATATAAATTAATAATTAACAATGTAGTATTAGAAAGAAAAAAACTCAAATCATCAATAGAAATAATTCCTCCAATCACTTAACAACTTTTATATACAAGACAAGATAAGCTAATGATGAGTTCACCACAACCTACAAATGAAACAATTGGTCCAATTTTAGTAACTATACAAAACATTAAATAAGACATTAAATTAGAAGTTTATGATCATCTTTGTTCTTGCGCCCGATACAGTGACTTGATCAATGTCGATTTGACAAAGATAAGAAAAAACAAATGTGCATCTTAAAATTCAACTTACATTTGTTTTTCTTTATTTTTGTCAAACATATCAATTCAGCCGTAAAAATCGAAGAGGACCAAAATTTTATATGATTTTTAAATACTGATCCATCGTGAACCACCTATCAAGATGGCGCAACAAAGAACCCTCCGAGATAATAGTAGTTATGACTTATGAAATCCACCTCTTACCCATGTCCATCAATCATCCAATTAACAAATGGTGGAAGAGTAAACTTTAGAAGCTCTCTTGCTACATGAATGCCAGGGTGCTTTATCTGCATATTTGTTACATTCTAACCAAGAAAAAAAAAATGAAGTGTTACCAATATTTTTATTTTTTCTGATTTGAAGCAAAGATTTTGACACTATTTAAGTAAGTTGGAGAAAACATACTGAAAGAGGCCAAGATTGAAATTGAATGTAAGGTCTATAGTTCACTAGCACTTTTGATGCCATCCTGCTAGCTGTGTGTAACACACTAACTCTTGGGATTCTTTTCTTCTCATATCTATAACAAGAGATAGAGCAAGAAAAAAAAAATCAACAATGTGCTTTTTGCAAAATTTGGTCTTGTTTTTTTTAGCATATTAAGGACTTATTGAATAAGTATTTATCATATAAATTTTTATGAATAAGTCACTTCTACAATCACACAATAAATTGGTAAGTTGTTATCAAATATCATGTGTTATCCTAAGAACTGCTTTTTCCATTGAAGTAAGTTGAAAATAGTTTGTGGACATATCCTAAACTATTTTCAAGTATTTGAGCTGAGACATTTGAAATTTTTTTGACCGAGATTCAAAGTTCAACTTCTGGTTACTAACAACTAACATTCGCCTATTAAAAAAATAAAATGAAATACTTTTATAAATGCTTATATCATAAAGTATACTCAAATAAACTGTAAAAAAGTTATTTCAAACGCACAAGTTCATTTCAAGGCAGAGACATTTTCTCTGAAGTTGACAAAAGACAACAAACCACGAATTCAAATAAAAAAAATACCTTCTTAAAGCTGAGATAGTTTCAGACTCCTCAAAACCACTTTTGGCAACCTTTTCTAGTTCAAGTATTAGTTGGTAACAATCCTACAAATGCAATTGCAAACAAAAGGAAGTGACTTAAGATTCAAGTTATAAATTAAATGACAAGAAAAGCGGCCAACTATATAATGTTGACAAAAAAGCTGGCTATCAGTAACAGTTGACTACACTAAGTTCATGTTAGGACTTAAAATTCTTTCGGACAGCTAATAAAGAATCCTAATAGTTTAGGTAGTGATTACTGATTCATTTGAATGAACCGGAATACATTCATAGTGAATCGAGATTCAATGAGTTATGTCCAAAATAGATACACACTAGAGACTCGTATTGATTTTGTAAAATTTTGTATCGAACTCAGATACGGCTCGCATATATTATACCTCTATTGCCATGCATCCCCCTAGACCAAGATTTGGTTGCATTGGATGTGCTGCATCACCTAATAAAGTAACTCTCCCAATTCCCCAAGTGTCCATAATGTCTCTATCATATATATCCCTCTGCATAATCATATCCTCTTCTGTTTCTGATATGAGTGTGATCACTTCATTACACCAGTTTCCAAATAGATCCATAAGTCTTTTCTTCTTGCCTGCAGGTTGCAGTAAGTTAGGGAAATCTATTTGTTTCAATTGACATTATGAAGCACAGATAACAGACACGATAAATAGACACATAATAATTTGAAAAACTATATGTGGTTATATAACCGCACATATTAGGATTGTGTCAGTGTTGAACATCAACAAGTGTCGCACACTTAGATACACCCTCAAATTAAGGTGTCGATGCTACTAGATTGAAAGACAAAAACATTAAATATACCTTCTGGGAAAGGGGCACGCGAAGGGGGTTCCCCATGAAAAGCATACCATTGCATCTTCCCGTGGCCAACATCTGAAGCAACAAAGTACTGATTCAGGCCCAAGAACACCCTATACCTTCAAGGTTAAACATCAAATAAGAAAAATTTGATAAATCTTTTCTTAAGGTAAAAGTTAATTTTCGTGGATCCGACATACATTTGACACAATGGCGTAATTTTAACCGTAGGAACATGATGGTTAACACTCCAACTTTTGTAAATCGAATAAAAAATACAAAGTCAGCATGCGATTCATTTTATCTTAATCTGACGGTCAAAATTAAGTGATCCATAACACATTTGACAGTCACAAGATCTAAACTGTTGGATCAAGGTGAGAAAAATCACGTTATGACGACTAGTAGATCGAGTTCAAAATATAAAATCATAATCTAAGTCGTCTGAGTTTGATCTACGAGTCTAAATCACATTGCATCAATTCATAGAATCCAAAATAACTTTTGGTTTTCAAACTAATATTTTTAAGATTGTTTTGATTTTGACATTCTTTATTTAACAATAGAAGCATTTAATTGTCTAAAAATGTTAATAGGAATCAAGTACCTACCCTATAGTATTGATATATGGAGGCACATAGTTTGTTAATCCACTGTAACATGTGACACCTGAGTAGTTAGCTTCTTGCCAGCCAAATAGTTTTGAACGTACCTAAAGAATAATACATTATCAGTATAAAATATGTATAATGACGGTATATACGAATTAATCCCTAAACAAAAAAGATATAGAATGCAAAAGTAAGGAGAAAAATGAACTCATTTGTTAATAAAACTAAAAGAAAAGGATGATGTATTTTACTTGTGACCATATTCCATCTGCCCCTATTAAAATATCACCATCACAGTGCTGTCCATTCTCAAGGATCACTCTAACCTGATTGTGAATGAAAGAAATATCAAAATCAGAACATAACTGTCTTAAATAGTATTAAGGACCGACTAATCAAAGGACCGGCTAATTTAAATGACACCAATGCCAATGTCCACTAGCGGGGAAGTTAAAGCAAGAGCTTTTATTCTGTATAGAGTATAGACCGACCCAACACATAAAGTGGCACGGAAAGAATTTAATCTTGAGACAAGGAACATACTCCAAGGTCTCAAGCCTTCACTACTAAACGATCCCATGTGAATTACACAAAAGATAGTTTAATAATAATCTTACACAAAATCACAAACATGTACATCCAATTTTTCTTAATACTATAAATGTAGATGAAATAAGTTGTTTGGAGAAAGTCATACCTTGTTTGGTTCTTGAATAAAATCAACAACTTTAGATTTGTTTCTAAGTATGTTGGAACCAACTGCATTGACTAATATATCTTGTAGTGTCATTCTACATATGACTAGAGTAAGAGGAAGCCCTTTCCTTGAAGCAGGAGTCAAAAGATCTAACTCAACAAACCTGAAAATATAAAATAGAAGGAATAGTATTAGCTCAGTTACTGCGTTGATGCGGTAATTGATATCAGTCGACCGATCTAAATCAGCAGTTGAGATCAATTGATAATAGTTTAATGGATATATAATCTCAGTCGTCCAATCACAAATCTATATGTGATTTAAAATAGTGAAATTTAATTACATTGGATTTGAATACGAAAAAGTCATATTTGAACTTACCTGAACCTAAACTGATACCATGTGCCTAAGCGAATTGCAAACCGTGTGACTATCATGTAGAGTTCAAATCATCTAAACTAACATAACTCACTAATTTAGCCTATTTGGGTTAGCTTAGTGTTTGCTTGGATCCTTGGAGTATGCTCCTCACAAGGTCTCAGATTCGGTTTCTGTTAGTGTTAATTTCGGTGGACTAGTTCTTACTGAACAAAAAGTTCTGACTGACTTTAAATAGGACCCCCCCCCCCCCCCCCCCCCCCCCCCGCAATAAAAGAAAACATATTTAAGACAAATAATTAGGAACTAGAAAACATACCACTCTCCAGAAACACCATCAGCAAGACCATTAACCCTATTTCCAGTAACACAACCTGCCTCCATGATCTTCTTCATAACACTCTCATCAATCACTTCCAAAACAGAAAGAGCACTACTCATGAGTTGAATTGGACCACGTTGTTTACCTTCACCTCTAATAGCACTCAAATCTTTTTCAAACACTTTCACTTCATACCCTTTATGCTTTGCAGCTAAAGCCATAACAAGTCCACCAATCCCTCCACCAGCTATTAGTACTCTCAATTTCTTCTTTTCTTGCTCATTAATATTTTGAACCTTACCACCTTCATATCTAATTAAATTATACTTTTTTCTAGTATTGATCTTATTTGGTTTCATATAAGGGTATTTAAAACTACCCTTATGATTAACTTGATTACATGACCAAAGGATTTGCATAGAAGCCATTGTTGATGATCAAAAATGGATTGTGATAAGAAGTTAATTGCCATATACTATAATTTTGTTGTTATTATTTAGGTGATGATGTTAGTCACAAAGTACCTTGGAAAGTTGTTTCACTATTAATAGTGCATTGCCAGTGATGCTATTCTCTTTGGACATGTCTTCTTCTTCTTTTGCACATTGGAAGCCATGTGTAAACTCTTTAGTGCTTACTCTTTTAATATAAATGCATTGATTTTTTTTTTATAGATGGCATAATAACAATAGTTATCAAAAATTTACGCACTTAAAAGAGAGAAGTCGGAGTTTAAATTTTGATCATAACATCTAATCTAAAATTTTGATATTTTTGTCAATTAGTTAGAATAACATGAGTTATAATTATCGACAAGAATGAAAAAAGATTTTCTTCACTGTTTCGTTTTCTACATCTATATAAGACAAATTATGAAAATATAATGAGGGTTGAGACTTTGAGCCTTGAGGAGAAAAATGATACTTTTTCCATCTTAAAATATAAACAAAAATAATTTAAGAAAAATTAATATATTTAGTCAAAATTTTACACCTAACGCGTCAATTTTTCTTAACCAATTTTTATTTATAGTTTGGGACGGAGGGAGTATCATCACATATATTGATTGAATTTTTGGTGATTTAATTCAAATCGGACATCATTTGATTCCTAGTTTATGTGTAATTTTATCATCCTTTTTATCTTTATTTTGAGATTCTATGAGTAGTTAAATTTCTCATTGTTTGGGAATGCATCAATGGCCTCAATTTTTTTTTTCCCATCCAATGACTATAAAGCTAAAAAAAATGGGGATATATATAGAAAAATGTGAAAATTCACATTATCTTTCATATCTTTGTTAAAATAAAATATAAAAGAAAACAATGAAAGAAATATTAACTTAATTACAAATTCATGAAATTCAGATAGGCTTGAACAATCTTAAAAACAAAAATACAATATCCAATTTTTTTATTCTATAACAATAATTTACAATCCTTCTAGGGATAGAGTAAGTGCTATGTTGATGCAGCTCTGGAAGTTTTTATTAATGAATTCTTTATTTATCAGATAGAAAAAAAAAAACAATGTAGTATTAAAAAAAAATTAACGAATGACAATTCATGCAATACTAACATTGGTGGCCCTTTTATTTTCAAGGTGTTACATAATGTTCACGATTCACCACAACCTACAAATAACACCAATATATAGTCAAATATTAATTTAATAAATATACAAATAAAAATGAGTAAAACATTAAAGAAAGAGAATTGAATTGAGTGAAGAATATGTAAATAAAGATAAAGACAAATTTTATAGTGGGTTATAGGCATAAAGATAGTAACTTGAAATATAGCATTTTTATTGTATTTAATAATATTAGTTGATATTTAACTATCTTAAAGATAAAGATAGTAACTTGAAATATAGTATTTTTTGTGTTGTCTAGGTTTATTTATTTATCTTCTTAAAAAAACAATTTTGACACAATTTTTCAGAAAATAAATAAAAAAATATATTTTATTATTATAGTTTATACATGTGGGTACGGGGCGGGGGAACCCGTTCTCTGTTGGGGGGCGGGGGTTAGTGTTCAAATATTATCACCGACTGAATTTTGGGGCGGGGGTGATAGAGGAGACGGGGGTGGGGTTGATATTGCTTAAACCCGCCTCCGTCCACCCCGTTGCCATTCAGATACAATTTTTTGCAATACATAAAACTCACATTTTCACATAGTTTTAATCTTGGCCATTAATTTTGAAATCAGATAGTTTTGATTATTAAAAAGCAAAATAATTTATAAACAATCTCGGATGTCGATTTTAGATTGAATGGTCACAAAGAATAATCTCAGACGCAGTCAAAACCGTGTTCTTCTACTTTAGGGAAGCATTGTAGATGGTTGTTACAACATTGGAAGAAAAGATAATAATATGGAAAATGATAACTAGTGCCCTTAGGGCAATGATTAAGAAACACAAATATAATAAAAGTATATTAAAATTTGTGTAGTCAAAGTTATAAAAATATATAAAATATTATTTTCGATGTGAATTTACCATTTTAGTTACCTTAAGTAGTGCCCACAAGACCCTTTAAATATTAGTCCATTATAGACTAAAAATATTAGTAGTTATGAAATTCATCTCTTACCCCTGGTCAGCAATCATCCAATCAACAAATTGGGGAGTAGTGAAATTCAAAACAGCTTTAGCTACTTGAAGACCAGGGTGCGTTATTTGCACATTTGTTTGATTCTAACCAAGAAAAAATACTGTCAAGTGTTACAATTTTATTTTTAATATTTGAAGCAAATATTTTGACACTAAGTAAGTTGGAGAAAACATACCAAAAGAGGCCAAAATGGAAATTCAATGTAAGGTGTATAGCTGACTATCATGTTTGATGCCATCCTGCTGGCTGTTTGTAACACACTAACTCTTGGAATTCTTTTATTCTCATATCTATATAATAAGAGATGAAGCAAGAAAAATTTAATGCAAGTGCTTTTTGAAAAGAAAAGAAAAAAAGTTGTTCTTTTTAATAGTAGTATATATTGACCAAACAACTAAATTAAACACTTTGGATTGACTTATTAGAGCTTAGATATTTATTGTCATTCAGTTTTGTGAGACTGTCTTAGAGAATTTATGTAAACAGCTTATGATAATTTTCATAAACTTTTTCAACTTTATTTTTTTAAAAAATTCAATATATGAAATCAGCATATATCATATATTATGAAATTGCATGTGCTATAATAATAAATATTTGTATTATAAATTATTATGCATAAATCACTTTACAATCAAAACAAAATAAAAAGATACCTTCTAAGGGCTGAGGTAAGTTCAGACTCTTTAAAATCATTTTTAGCAACCTTGTCTAGTTCAAGTATAAGTTGGTAACAGTCCTGCAAATTCAGTTGCAACAAAATGAAAAAGGACTTAAAAAAATATAACCTATATGCATGATCTTAATCGGAAGTTTAGATAATGATTCATTTGAACGAATTGAAATTCATCATAGTGAATCGAGATGCGTTATGAAATTCATAATAAAGTTACACTAAAAAGATACCGCGACAACTATGATATATCATATAACTCGCACGTATCGTAAGATACTGATAACTATATGATATAGTTCATACTTGTTGATAAAGTGTTCTATGTAAAACTATAAATAACATACCTCTATTGCCATGCATCCCCCTAGACCAAGATTTGGTAGCATTGGATGTGCGGCATCACCTAATAAGGTTACTCTCCCAATTCCCCAAGTGTTGGTAATATCTCTATCATATATATTTCTCTGCACAATTGTATCCTCTTGTGTTTCTGAGATGAGTGTGGTCACTTCATTGCACCATTTACCAAATAGATCCACAACTCTTTTCTTCTTACCTGCAGTCATTTAGGCCTACTTGCTTTAATTACCATTAAAAATTTAAAAAAAATCTATACCTATAAGACATCGACACGCAACAAATTAAATAGACACTGATAATAATTTAAAAAACTTGAAGCGGTTATATGCAACCACATATGTTAGGATTTGTGTCGGTGTTGGACATGAACATATGTAAAACACTCGAACACGCTTATAATATGAAATGAAATGTAAGATTTACATAGATAAACATATAAAGGTTAAATATACCTTTTGGGAAAGGTGCACTAGAAGGGGGTTCCAAATGAAAAGCATACCATTGCATCTTCCCATTGCCAATATCTGAAGCAACAAAGTATTGGTTCAAGCCCAAGAACACCTTGTACCTTCAAGTTTAAAGTTCATATAAGAAAAAAATTACCATTTTAATTTGACAAATCTTTTATTCTAGGCATTTTGGTAGATCCAACATACATTTGACACGGTCACACGATCTTGACCATTTGAACATGATTATTAATGGTATGACTTAGATAAATCGATTAAAAAAAGACAAAGTCCGAATGTGAGTTGTCTTATCTTCATTTGGCCGTCAAAATCACTAATTATGACACATTTGACACAATCATATAATATGAACTTTTGAATTATGATTAGACAACTCACATTTTGACGTTAGCAAATCCCGTCTAAAATAGAAAGTCAAAATTTAAACTCGTTCAATATGATCTAATGGTCTAAATCGCAATTGCATGCATGCATAGATCATCCAAAATCAATTTAATGTTCAAAGAAATGGATGTACAAACCCAATAGTATTGATATATGGAGGCACAAAGTTTGGTATTCCACTATAACATGTGAAACCTGAGTAATTTGCTTCTTGCCAACCAAATAATTTTGAACGCACCTAAAAAAATAAATAAAGAGTACGCTGTTATGATTAAAGACAAATATTTAATTTAAAAAAATGGAACTCATTTGTAAATAAAATTAAAAAGAAAGGATATATATATGTATCTTACTTCTGACCAAACTCCATCAGCCCCTATTAAAATATCACCATCATAGTGTTCTCCATTCTCAAGGATCACTCTAACCTGTTGATAAATAATGAATAATTAACCAAAATTAATTAAGGCATGTTTGAATTGCCTTATTTCTATAACCTCTCTATATATAATAGTTCATGAAAATAAATTATAGTAGCTTTTATAAAAACTATTTGACTTAGCTTTATTTGATCTTTTATTATAAAAATAGTTTAAATTTAAACACTTTTACTATGAGAGCTTAATTAATATGAACAAAACCTTACTAGTCTCTTAAGCAATCTGAAATAAATTGTTAGGAGAAACTCAAACCTTGTTTGGTTCTTGAATAAAATTGACAACTTTAGATTGGTTTGTAAGTATGTTAGGACCAACTGCATTGACCAAGATATCTTGTAATGTCATTCTACATATGACATGAGTAAGAGGAAGCCCTTTTTTCAAAGCAGGAGTCAAAAGATCTAACTGACTGAACCTGAAATTGGAAAAAAGAGAATAGTAGTGACAATCAATTATTTTTCGTATTTGTTAGCTTAATTATTTAATTAATTATGAAGTGAAGTAATTACTCATTTATAATTATGATTAATTGTTATTAAACATTAATTATTAATTATTAATGAATTATAAGATTGGATTTAATTTTTAATTGGACCTTGATAGATGGAATCATTAAATCTAGTCTAATGATAGGTCTATGTCCATAGTTATTTAAAACTTTTGCGCAATTGCATAGACTAATATCTCAAACCGTGTAGGACCAAAGGGTGGCAAAACTCTATGTTATAACATATATTTATGATATATGACTATCGCACGTGTTATAAATTTGAACAATCTTCGCATACAATTTATCTCGCAAACCCCACGCCCCACAATCAATGTTTACCTAAAATACATATGTGGTGAGCTAAGTGACACCTAAAATGTACTAATCATTAAGTCTCTATAATTCAAATAATCTAAACTAACATAACTCACTAATTTACTATCTAAACATATTTGAGACAATTAAGGAAATATAAAACATACCATTCTCCAGAAACACCATCAGCAAGACCATTAATTCTATTTCCAGTGACACAACCAGCCTCCATGATCTTCTTCATAACATTCTTATCAATAGATTCCAAAACAGAAAGAGCACCACTAACAAGTTGAATTGGACCACGATGTTTACCTTCACCTCTAACAGCATTCAAATCTTTTTCAAACACTTTCACTTCATACCCTTTATTCTTTGCAGCTAAAGCCATAACAAGTCCACCAATTCCTCCACCAGCTATTAGTACTCTCAATTTCTTTTTTTCTTCCTCATCAATATTTTGAACCTTACCACCTTCATATCTAATCAAATTAATGAAATTATACCTTTTTCTAGTATTGATAATATTGTTTGGTTTCATATAAGGGTATTTAAAATTACCCTTGTGATTAACTTGATTACATGACAAAAGGATTTGCATAGAAGCCATTGATCACTTCAATAATGAAGTGTGAATAAACAAATAACACACACACACACACACACACACACACACATGTATATATATATATGATTTTACTTTATTTTTGTAATGAAATAAATATCTCACAAAGTGTGGTACAATATTTGTTGGGCTATTAGTAGTTAAATGCAAGTCATGATGCTATTTTTTATTTTTTTTGGAATTGTGTCTTCTTCTTTTGCACATGGGAAAAGGAAACCATGTGTAAATTATTTGGTGAAGCAGTACCACCCTTAAGTTCTTCGAAGATCACATGCATTTTGATTTGGACTCCAATGGCGTGGTGGATAGCTTTTGCTTCATCACCATACTAATGGATATATCTGTTGCAACGCAGTTACAATATTAACCGATGATTGATTGATTGATTTAGTGAATGTATAACTTATATAGTTTGATTTTATATCAACGATTGAGATTCATTACTACATGTAACTTCGTAATTTTACTATTGCCGCAACCGCAAATCTAAGTTCGATACTAATTTGTTTTTAAACATGACGTTAGTTTTGCGATACCACACATAAAACAACATTTTCAGTAAGTACTCAAGTTCATATGTTGGTATTTGCGCACTATAATAACGAAATTAATTTTGTATTACCAATATACCATAGATGTATTCGAAATTATGTTATTACTAAAGAAGAACATGATAACAAATTTAGACAAAGGACAAACTCACTAATATTATCTAATTTCATGAATGATTTTAAAATATAAATAATGTGTAGAATAAGATTGGATACTACAATTTCGGTGGCTGAATTTAAATATTTAATCATAATCCTTGATCATATTCTATATGTTGGAATTTTTGGTGGATGTATCCTATTTTAGAATGTTGGGACCGAAATTTGGTATTAGGAAGTGTAGTATACCTACACATGCAATATTCAAAAGTGAGTATAAAACTGATAAATTGCATTCATCAAAAGTAAATATATTCCCTTGTCCCTTATTATAGGAACTCTTATAAAAAATCATGAATATTATATAAAAAAAATATCAGAGTAACAATTTGTCTAAAATATATGACTCTTACTAAATCATATTTTGTGCTAAATATATTCAATGTTGATTTTTTATATTCCAATGCAAATTAAAAGTATTAATAAAAAACTATATTTGAAAAGAGAGTATAAATAAATACATCTAAAAATTTGAAGAGGGCATTATTTTTAAAGACACTTTTATGTAAAATGATCTTATAATTAAAGATGGAGGGAGTAAATAGTTATATAAGAGTTATTTTTATAATCAAAAAGTAATGCAATTACAATTTTAAATAGCAAAAAAGTTATTGAAATAAGCATTTGGGCAATTGTATGAAAGAATTTATGATAATAACTAATGATTTCTATAATTAGAGGGAATGGACACAATTTTGACATAAAATACAAGAATTTATACACTAACACACATTAATCACAACTGTGATGGAGTATTAAACAAGTATCAGTTCCTATTTCAGATTTTCGACTCGATAATAAATACATTATTACCAAACTACAACAATTGCTGTCCTACAAAATACCTAATCCACAAGAGCATGGCTAGAGCTATAAACTGTTAAAAAGGAAACAATATCTTTTTATCATAATAATACAAGAAAAATACACCCTTTTTCCAGATTTATGCTACCATAATTCTTCATCTTCTGATTGTACAACAAAGTAACATGTTCTCCTGTCATTCTCGATTCATTGGTTGACCGTGTGGGAAACGGCGGCCAGCCCCCTCTGTATCAACAATAAAGTACAAAAAAGTTAGACAAAAGATAAAATCAATCTGCTGTATTGAAAAGCATAACATGGGGTAATTACAATCACAGCTGTATCATTGGTTATAATACCATATACTCGGCCATGCTACATCATACGTGTATCACAGTTCATTTTGTATTTTTATTTTGTTTTGAAGAGCCTAATGGCAAAAGTCACATACACTCACTAAGTGCTAAGAATTGGGGAATTGTGTGATCGAACCTGCGCCCTAGCAAAACAAATGTATCTGCAGCCTTTTACCATTTGAGTTGTAATTAAAAACCCATTAATTTTGTATTAATATTTCATAGCTACTACAATTACAGGAACAGGAGAACAATTTTAAATGAAAACAACTTCATATATTTCGGTCTAGCCACTATCTTTGGTGGAGCAACCACTGCAGCATTTTTGGGGTTGACTACTCCATGTTATACCAACACCATAAGTAATTAATGCAACTAAGAAGACTAAATAAAACGTAACAAAGCTCATGAGTATTGCTATACGGAATGAAAACCGAGAAATACCACTTTCACCATCAGAAAGATCGGCAAGTCTTGCAAGTGCATCCACAAGTGCCTGCTCATGATCCTGCATCAAATTATATATAGGTCAGGCATATACACGCCATTATTTGCAAGAAAATCAAATAGTCAATACCTTTTTCTATGAAAAATTGGAATAGGGAATTACCTTCAATACTTTCTTCGCTTTCTCAATTTCAAGGGGATCAGGATGATTTGCACTAAATACCCTCTCCACCTGTCAAATTCAACAGAAACTTAAGTATATGGAATATAAGATCAAACAACAAAAGAATAATTTAATCAAACTTCTTTTTCAGCTACCTCCTTTATGAGTGTGTCTGTGTGAAGTATCTGAATATCATCAGGAGCCTTCTTTCCTAAGCCATTCTGTGATGACAAAAAATCTTTCCTAGATTGCCCCCTTGGAACCCCTCTACCTCTTCCAGCTCCTGGAACACTATCACGTCCTACAGACCTATTCATCACATGACCAGGGCCTCCAAAACCCCCACGATGATTATTAATTCCAGGATCCTCACCTACCCACTGAATATCTTCGGGAGATATCTGCAGTTAAAATACTGCATCTGAATTAGCAAAAACAATATGAAATTAACATGTGCTTAATATATCAACAGCAAGAGAATCATTTCTAAAACTATCTTCTAGATATTATTGAACATTCAAGATACAAGGAAAGAGCATTTCTTCTACCTTACCAAAATCAAGGAACCACATTTCAGAAAATAAATTGAAGTTATATACAAATCAGAGTATTGTTCATTTCACTTTGTAATTCCTTTCATACAATATAAATGGCCACACTCGTTAAGTTGAATACAAATGATATCAGGAATACTGATTCCTTCATTAATGCAATAAGAGAAAAAGAAAAGGAAAAGTATGCTACAATCCTCTTTGCGGTTTGTCTAAATAATTCAGCACTGAAATGTCAAGATTGAAGTTAAATTAGTGGTTCTTAATTAATATATGCAAACTCGAGGATGAGTTTAAAATACTCAGCACTTGAGGTTACTGTCAGCATTCAGCATCAGCCATATCGTTGTCTAATCAGTAATTCTTCTTAGTTTCTTTTAATACAAATTCAGATTTCAAAAGGATTTTTTTTAAGACAACAGATTTAGTACTTAGGTGACATTCACAGCAAAGGATAGCACGTGTAAACCAGGTGAAAACCATAATTGTTTTTGGAAATAAGGAATTCTTAACATCCAAAGTTTGGAGTTGATAGAACTCTATAGAGCCAGGCTGCCCTTTCTATGAAAAGGAATCACTAAATTAATCTCACTAGAGGCTAAATGCGCCTGACAGCCCTAAATTAGGCATTTAGACCTTTGTCCTAAGGTGTGCTTGGATTGGTGGAATTGTGGAAAGGGATGAAACAAAGCAAAATGAAATGAAATCATAAGCTGGTTTTGTAAGAATAAGTTGGACCCAATATAAAAACCTAATATAGCGTTGGATTCAATCAGTTCGGGCCAGCAATTATATTATCCACGCACTAAACCCAATACTGCTGAGTGTGAGATGGCAATTGGGAAAAACCCAAGTCTAACAATGAACAGAGATATGGTCTTAAAAGAGTTTACAAAAAAGTAGCACTACTAACCATATGAGTCGATTAAGCAAATATGATTTAAGCTCAATAAAAATCTAATATTGTACTACTCAAAACAACATAATGAGCTTTTGGAAGCAAATACCATCGCCACACACTGAAGTGACCACAGCACAATCAATCGCTAGTGATGACTTTGGTTTCAAACAAGTATAACAGCCTAAATTTTGCAAGGTCCAGCCTGTTTCACAACCTATACCAACTGTTTGACTGTTTCCCTTGGTTATTTAAGTCTTAATGAGAAAGATAAACTAACTTTTATGCATCCAGTATCATTGGTAATGCTATAGCATTTTTTAGAGGTCATTAACTACTTTGTAAGAAAGGACACTTCTAGATCATACATTTATACTTTCGATATGATGGGTATGAGCTGTCAAACATAGTACATACCCAAAGCGATAAAACTTCTTCAATACTCGTCTGTCATACACATTAAATAACAAACTGTAGTAAACATTATAAATATATTCTAAATCTAGATAATAATCTTAATGTGCTTTTGCTGTTGTTTAATTTCTGCATTCCGAATATCATTATGGACTATTTTCGTATATTTGAATACCATTTGATACCAAACATAACTTTGAAGTAATTATCATTTCAAACTCAGTGAATTAAAAAAAATGCAAGGAATTCACTACAACTAACAGAATAATGCATCAGATGTACCTCTGATAGTTTAACCCATTCCCATGTTTCATTTGGACTCCCCATGTCATAGACCAGACTATGCCGTCCCTGAAAAGTTACGAATATAAGTAAACATTTCAGCTACATAATTACTCGAAAACAGATCATCAAATATTCCAGGGTTGTGAATACATCAATTGCACTGTAGTCGGAAATAACAGCTTCATAGAAGCTATTGTCGTCAGGCCATCTTGTCCGCACTCTCTTACCGACCAGTGATGCCATAAATTCACCCTCGGCATGTTCATCCATGACGGCTCTATTAGGTACTTGATTCCTACCACCTAGTCCTGAAGGAGGAAACTGCTTCACTGAAGATCCACCAGGTAATATTTGACCCTACAAATGAACATATATACATATGAATGTAGCAAATCAAAGTTTGGTGAATGTATACAAATAAAATAAAATAAAATGACCAGTCTAGACTACATAGGTTCCCTACTCACAGCTTTTTGCTTCTTTCCCTTTGGTCCAGGAACAGATCCTCGTTTTGCTGCAGAAGAAGATGGCTGATGGGGTGTAACTGTTTGGGGGTGAAATGGGGGAGAAGGCCCACCAAAAGAACGTGATGGTACGGGTGGTGTAATCTTCTGCTTTTTGCGCGATGCAGAAACCGTTGGACTGGGAGTTGAATCATGTAGAGCTTGACCAGTACTCAGTAAGCCAGGCTGATGGCCACCTGTCTGTCTCCATTCCCTACGTCATTACCCAACAAAGCATTGATTAGCAAAATATCAGCACACTGTTCCAAAAAAAGCAAAATATTAGCACACGTGCAAATTCATGACAATCTCAATTCTATCTAAAGCAAAGAAAGACCAACACGAAACCTTGCTTCATAATTTTACCAAACCTTATCCTCCGTATCGTGTCATCTGCATTAACCCGACCTAAGAGTTCTCTGTGTTCCTCGTTAGATAATCTCAACTCTTTTCTCAACTCTGTAATCAAACTTTCTTTCTCCTGAAGAAAATACATATATCATGTAGCAGTCATTTAAACCTGATCACTAACATTCAAAAACATTAGGTTTGAAGAAATTAAATATACCCAAGTAATGGCATCAGCTTGAGCTTTAAAGGCTCTCAGAACTGAACTGTATGCTTCCTGCTCAAGTTGATGAATTTGAGTTTCCATATCGATTTCACCATACACCCTGGGGTATGGAATTGAACCAACAGCCGATCTTCCATTCCCAGCAACACGTCCTCCCCTGGGAATTCTATTTTGATGAGTTGGCGGAAGATCATCATCGGTTCCTGCGATCATCACAATCAGATCGAGTCAAGGGATAATACATGAAGAAAATATCAGAAATATATTTTTCAAAACTCGTGAACATTTAATCTCAAAAATGGAAAATATAATTCATTGCAACCAATACTTCTAGGAAAAAGGAAAAGTATTGTTGTAACTCTAGAGGAGCGTGACAGCACATGCAACACACGACAAAGCAATCAACTAGGTGGTATCAATTTGTTTGGTGCGAAAATGGTATTTGAAATACCACATACAAATTGTTACAAAGCAAGCAATCAAGTATTTGACCAATGAAAAACTGTATTCTTCATATAGTGTATCAATGACAAACTGTATTCTGCATAGCAATGAAAAACTGTATTCTGAACTGAAATTCAAAGCTAGTCAGTATTTCAGTGTATAAAGATTCACAGCCAACATGAATAAACTTTTCAAGCAGCACAATAACTTCCTGTATAAATTGAAACTAGTGTCTGCACGTGAATTTTTCCAAAAGCTCTCTAATCTTAGTTCTCCATAAAGATCTATAAGCTCATAAAAACTTTGTCCCAACTCCATTTTTCCAAAAACTCTTTTAAATTCTCTATAAGTCTTATAAATACATACTTTGTAAGTAAAGAAACATAATCTTATTTTAACTAAGTAGCTCACAAGCTCTCATAAGGCTGAAACTTACATAAAAAGGTTCGTTTGGGAAGGTATGAGTTTCCATGAAAACTTACACAAAAAACTCATTGCTAATCCCCTAATTTTAAGGCCCTCCCAAACAATAGTAATTTAACGGTAGAGAAGTGCTATATGGTACGAGGTATTGAGAGACGAAAAACGACGAATGTGTATTCCCTTGCTTTTAGACCACTGCATAAGTGTTTTTCTTTTCAAATATTTTATAATATTTCACATATATCCTCTAACTTTATGGACAAAAATAAAATCCTCATTCCAATTTGCATTTGTAATATCCCATTTTGCCACTATCTCTCTTCACAACTACCTTTGTTGCAAGCATAACCATCTCCCATGATCCCATTTTCTATATAGTATCTGACATCAACTAGTTTTGCAATCCAACTATAAACTGTGTTTCCTGCCACCATTTTCATGGTTATTCACCTCTGTATGTTCGTTTTAAACATTCATGAATATGTAACTATAAGGTTTCCATTTGATGGGTGTTTGCATTACAACAAGCCTTGCTACTCCAGCCAAAGCAGTTGTTGATTGCAATTTAAATATAAAGTTTAGGACCAATTTGAATGCAGCAGAATTTTTTCTATAGAACAAAGAAAAAATGTGAGTGCGCTTTGTTTTAGTATGTGTTTTGAAACGGTTCGTCGTATATTTTCGTCGGTATCCCTTCGTACCATTAATCATTTTCCTTTAACGGTATTCATCCATCATTTCCAAAGTTCACTATTACATTAACTACATTTTTGAAAATTATACATTTACCTTACACAATATTTTACACAGATTACTAAAAGGTAAGCGCATAATTAAAAATTCCTTATTAATCAAAGCTATTTCTAATTTGTACAACACAACCTTAAAAAACAATTCTGCAAGAACAAAAGAAAGTAACAACAAGAAGCAAAAGCTTAGACAAGTCATCTATGAAAAAGGCAAATGATAATGGCAAGTCAAAACCATATATGAGAAGCTATTTAAACCAATTTTCTCATTTGAAGATTTTATTAAAAGGCAAATGCTAAATAGCGCCCCCGGGGCACCGTTTAAGCCTTTAAATAGTATTATGTTCTCTTAGCTTAATTTTACTTAATCTAAAAAATCAAATGGATACATAGACTCAAATTTCTCAATGTACAAGTTTTCACACTAATGAAGCTAACTTAAAAAAAGAACTTTTTTTATTAAAAAAAACAAATTTTGATAATTGCCCATTATAATTAAAACAAAAAAGACTTAAAATTTCATATAATAGAGAAAAATAAAGAAAGAAATAGAAACCCTAACCCTAAAAAAAGGGGCAAATTATGAAATAGAACAAGAGGGAAAGAAGAAGAAGAAGAACTAACCACTACTGTCATAAGGTTCGTAATCCATAGCCAGTTTGAGAGAAGACAGATCGAAGGGATTAGAATCAGGTGCAGGAGGGTGCACCAAGAACAAATTAGAACCTCAAAATATAGAAGAAAACGAAGGAATGAGGTTAGGGTTAATTTGATAGGAAGAAAACGAAGAAAGAAGAGTGTTTGAGAAAAGAAGAAGAAGAAGAAGAAGAAGAAGAAGAAGAATGGATGAGTCAACTCGGATTCGGACTCGGTGAGAAAAGGGTTTCTTCGTTTTCGACGCGAATTCAATTCAAAGTGAACTTCATAATTCGATTTCAATTCCGTTCTTACTTTTTTTTTACCTTTTTTTTTCTTACTAAATCTTTTATTATTTAATTTTTAAATAAACTTATTTTTTTTATTACAAACTTATGAATATTTCTTTTAATAAACAATTGTTGTCATGGTGAGAAGTTAGTTTAATTGGTAGGAATATAAATATTGTATCATTGGCTTAGAATTTTTTAAATATTCATGTGATGTGATAAAGTGAAATTTTGACAAAATAAACAAATTTGTTAATTATTTTTATTTAAGTTGATAAGAACGTGTAGGAATTAAGAATAAAGATTCAAATATTAATGTGCTTTTTTATTCACATATTCTCATATAAAATGTGAAATTCTAACATGTAGAATATAAAACTAAAAAAATTCCATACCACAAAAAAAAATATAAAACTAAAAATATTAAAGGTTATTAACTTTCTTTAATGTCTAAAGGTGGGTAGAATTTCTTTCTAATGAGAAGCTGCAATTGAATTAAACTACTCTGATTAATTAATTCATTTGATTTCATCCAATGCATGCAAGACACATGAATTACAAATGTATCTTAGTCAGTTTTTTTTTCAATACTCTATACAAAAATATTAGTCGTTTTAAAAGGAAGAAAATTGTATTAAATTATAAATCACTTTATATTACCAATAAATTATTTAATATTTTTTTTTCTATTATACTAAACTCTTATGTACTTGTTTTTCTTTCTTATTTCAATTCTACGATTTATTTTTCTTCAATAATTTCGTAAATATAAAAACTTCTATTTTAATTTTTTTTCCATGCAATGGGCATAAAACTGACCAAGAAAAAAGAAAAGTACGGAGAGAGTAGTACATAAGAAAAGAGAAGTTAATACTAAATTGAAAATTTAAAGTGTTATATATTATGAAATATAATTAGCATACCACTGAACACCAAAAGGTATAAATAGAACTAACTATTGTGCATTTTTGTGTATAATTAAGATAAGATGGTTCTACAAAACAAATGTCACTCAAAACTTCATTATGAGAAAACATAATAACGATATTTGTTTATCCTTACATATAATATAACTAACAAATAATGACATCAAAAAACGCAATGGGCATAATACGAACAAAAGCCATGTGTATGATGTGACAAAACTTAGTATTCATCTATGAAAACATCATAGAACCTAACAAGCTTCATTGTAGTGCTATGGAAGACACACGCAAGTAACGAGTTGAGCTGGTACTTGTGACTGTTAACTTACCTACAAAGATAATAAATCAGGAAAGTGAGAACAAAGTACTACACAGAGTAAGTCACATTAGCCACAGCATTTCCACACTCGTTTATAAGGAAAGTTAAAGACAAAATGATGCCATTGAATTGGATATTTATTGAACACACGAGTTCATTTTCATTTGTGGTAGAATTGTGGAGAGACAGTACATATTGTACACAAGTTTATTTTCATATTATAGACAGTACATATTGTAGATATTGTAGAAAGTATATATTGATTTACTTTCACCAATATAAATTCTGGTCATGTATGTAGAAACCAATGTTCCCCATTTTGTAGATAGTTCAAAGCAAAATTTTAAATTTAGAAAACTTACAAAATATGAAAGGATGAAGGACCAGATCCAGCTGCAGTTCTTTGTGCCCGACTTGCTTCACACTTATAAAGCTCTTTCATTTCTTTTTTCGTGCGACGTGCCTCACGCCGTTCCTCCTTCACAGCAGCCTACAATTCAACATAAATGTCAAATTGGTAGACAAATAAAACATTTATTCTTAAGTAGAAAAGGGCTGGTGAGTTCTCAAAAAGAAATTGACAATGATAGCATAAATAAACAAAGCAGCAAAAACTCAGGACAGAGTATAACCAGACCAAGTAATACAGTTAGTTACCTTTCTCTCTTTCTTCTCCTCCTTTGACTCTAGGCCATGTTTTTTTCTCGTGTACTGTTCAGTTTTATCAGTGGACACGTCTTTAACCTTTTCAGCAGCAGGTTTTCTACCACTGGGCAAGAAGTCTGCAGGAAGCTTTGCTTTACCTCTTAGGGAAATTATTGGATTAGTGGAATTAAAGGCTGCAGTTGCAGTTTCAACCAATTTCTTTTTCCTAGTGAACGCAGGTGTTTCAATCCTTCCAGGGTGGTTATCTAAATTTGAGTACGTTGAAACAATAGTCTCACAATCCCAAATTTCTGACTCGTCGCTACTTTCTTCAAAAATTACAACATCTTTGTCATCATCTTGAACTTCATACTGCTCACCATATTCCTTGCAACGGCGAATCACGTGCGTAGCAAAATCATCTTGCTCCTCTTCTTCTTTAGGAACCTTATAGTACTTGTCCTTCTCATCAAGTTCTGGGGTGTCCATCACACGGTTGCTAAGAGAGAGTTTGAGCTTCTCAGCAAGTAACTCGTCTTCGTCTCGATAGTTTTCTTCATAATCACCATCATAATCATCATCACCATCACTGTTATCATCAGATCCATACTCTTGACGTTCAAGCTACAACAAAAAAGTACGGAGAATGAGAATCTTAAAAGAAAAAAGGAAATAGATAGTCAATAATGGCTATTTTACTCATAAAGGATAAACTTTGAAGATACCATAGCAGAAATGAGAAGTCATTATAGTTTAATAAATACTGTAACTTGTGATGGAAACTGATGTGTAGCGAGAAAAGTGAGGAGAATGTTAATGTGCAAGAAATCTTGTAAACTATTCTGAAAAACACCTATAAATATTCTAGATACTAACAGAAACTTATCATTTTGAAAAAAGAAAGCAATAAATAGATTATAAAGAGCATAACTCACCAAATCGAATTGTTCATCTAACAGACGACGAGGTCTTGGCTGCTCACCAGCAGAGTGCACACCTGTTGCACCATTTGAACCCCCACCCAGAGGTCCACAATCATCGACAACAATGGAATAATCAGAAACTTGCAATTCATGCTCATTGTTTAAGCTCCTATTCATCGTAGACTCCTCGGCAAAGTCTTCCTCTTCATCATCTTCGTCTTCACGGAGGTTAGCCTGGACAACAAAGTCTTCCTCCAAATCTTCGACATCAGAGCCAAAACGCGATGCATCACTATCATCAAGAAGTGCAGCCACCTCAGGATCAACAGCTTTCTGAACCCTTACATTGGCAGTTTTGGTGGCAACAGTGTACAGAGTGTTTTCTTCAGGCTCTTCCTCCGCCTCTTTAACTCGCACTCTCGAAGCATCATAAGCCTAAATTCACACCCAAAAAAAAAAACAACTTAAAAGTAGATTTGGATATTACACTACATATACTTGCAAAAAAATAATTATTTGCAAAATGTATGATATATTAACTTACAGAAAAATAATTTGGGTAAGTTTCTATATCTGCTGGTACAAGTTGAAATTAACTTCTACATTTTACTTTATCCAAAAATACTCTTTGATTTGGTTTGGCTTTTCAATAAAATCAACAACTACAAGCTTAAAAAGGCTTTCTTAAGTGAAAACATCAACTTATTTTAAATAAATGACTCAAAAACGAATGTAACCATGGCTTAAATACAATAAAATAGTTGATAATAAAACATTAAAAGAAAGATAACAACCCACTAGGGTTGGCCTGGTGGTATTGGCTTGGGACCTGGGAGTGTGCTCCTCCTCGAGGTCTCAGGTTTGATTATGTCTAGTACCAATTTAGGTGGGTTAATTTAGCTTCTTCAAAACAATTAAAAGAAAGATAGCTAAAGCTCAATAGAGGAGATCTCAAATCAAATTATATTAAGATGGGGAAATTTTATCCAACTGACCTAACCATAAGTTAGTTAACAATCTAAATTCTAACCGAGCTAGCATATAAACATATAACTTCTAAGGGTGAGAATGGTCACTTAGCAAGTGTTTAAAAGGTAAAATTTTGTGTGAAAGTCATTTTTATAATCAAAAGAAGGATAGTATTAAGCTCTTTTCATATAAATAAATTGTAAGTAAGCTGACTTTATAAGCCACATAGTGATAGTGAGCCTATTGCAATAACAAGAAAACTGCTTATGTACATATCAATATGTCATAGGTGGCTTCAAGGGTGGAAAAGTATCTCATACGGTATACGTTGGACCGATACATCTTAACGGAGACTGAGACAGTGGCAGTTTAACAACAACAAAATTATACAAATATCAATTCCTTAGAACCAAACTTATATCTGTTTTAAATAATTCAATCCAAACAGGCCCTATATCACAAGATAAGTCTAAATAAGCTTTTCCTAACAACTTCTAAGTTCTAACTAACATAACAACAAACACTTAACAAACAGAAAGAACAGAATAATCACCTTAACATCATTAACATGCTCTAGTTTGAATTTAGGGTTATTAAAGAAATTTGAACCACTACCAGAATTCTTAATTTCTCTCAAATGATTCAAGTAATTATAACCATCATCAGGAAACCCTAATGCCAAAATCTCCTTCCTCACTTCCTCCGACAAACCGCCACTGCTTTCGCCGAATCCGTCATCGAATTCAGCGTCAGGATCATCGGGTGAATCGGCGAAGACGGAGTCGGCGGAAAGAGGATTATTGTCGACGCGGACGAAGACACGGTCTGATTGAGTGTATTCTGGGTCGGTTGAGTCACGAGGCATGAGTTGGAAAGTTAGAGAGGTTTTTTTGTTGAGGAATTTCTTCTTCCCCATTTTGTATCGGTTTGTTTTCTGCGGTTGTTGTGGTGGTGGTTGTGACGGCGCCGGAGATTCTGTGTCTGGTGTTGCTCTCTGAAAGAGTGTGCTGAACCCTAGTAATATGTTTCACCAAAACCCCAACAACACAAATCACTGTACTAAATAATCGCTTATTTTATACAGTATTTAAAATAAATAAAAATTACTGTAAAAGTAAAATTACATAAGTTTTTTCATGTCTACTGCAGATTAATCATCGTTAATGATAGTGTAAACTTCGCACCATTATTATGTGAAGTGTGAACAAAAAATATTACACGAGTGCGGCTTTTTTTTTAATGAGATATTCAATTTCAATTTTTATTTTATGGTAGAGAAGGCTAATGCCTAACTCTAAAAAAGTTAAACTAAATAGAAATTTTTTTGACAATAAAACTAAATAGAAATTAAAAAAATAGAAAGTCTACCCAATAGCATCAATAAAAAATAAATGACTAATTAACGAGAATTATGAAAAATAAATAAATAAATGACTAATCTGAATCGAATAATTAATTATAATTGTATTTGCGAATTAATTTTTCTTGCTAATTGTAGGATCCATGTAGTTTGCACAAGTTTCGTCTAATTTTTCTCGCACACTACTCTCTCTAGCCACAAATATAAGTAAATTTGACTTTTTTGCATATTTAATTATTAATATATCTGGTTCATATTATAAGTAGTTAAATGTGCCAAAAAAATCAAATTGTTTATATATGTGACAAGAGGGAGTATTTTAGTCCATTGGTGCAACATTCAAATTATAAAGGCAAATGTTTTATTCTTTGAATTGATGTCCGGATTAATAGTCAAGTTTCATAAGAGCCTTTGGCTTCAAAGATGCAAATAATATCCTAAATTGCAAAAGTAGGATCCATGCCTTTCAAAATAAACCTGGTTTACCTTGGTTTATTAATTGGTGCAAATTCTAAATGAAAATCTACATGGCAGGTTGTGATTGATGCAGTGAGATCTAGATCGTCAAGTTGAAAGCATAAGCAACTGTCAACATTTAATTGTTCCAAGGGCTCATCAAACATAATTGATTTAGATTATTACCTGTAGTACTTGGAAACATGTATTCGACAAAAAATTTAAACAAATAGCAATGAATTTATTGTAGTTTAAGTTGGTACTGTACTTCATTACTGCAAGTCATATACTATGATCATTACTCACTGGTTAACCAGTTGTGCACACTTAAATTGCCACCAATTGTATCTGATACAAAACTTAGATGCACAAGTTCTCATTGCACTGATAACCGATCAAACATACATCGAGTAAAAAGTTTAATAGAAATATAACAAATGTTGAATCCATCGTCGTCATCACCTTTTCTTAAAACCATACTTTTTCCGTTCATAGAACAGATCAGTCTTGGCACTCCCTAAATTTACAATTTTGGGGCAACCATCCCTATCTTTCTCCTGCTGTGTGCATTCCTTACAGTAGTATGCATCAGATATTCCTACTCCTCCACATATAACACATCGACCTTGAAACGATCCGTAGTTGCATTCATCGCAGACACGGACAAGGGTACATGGACGCACGTATGAGTCACATATCACGCACTTGCCGTCACATTTCTCACACAATCGTCCAATGGCTATTCCTGGCTGCTTACGACACATGATCAAATCGGGATGATGCTTGGCCATGTTTTCAACAACCTGTTAGAAGCTGCATAAATAAACATATGAAAAACCATAAGTGCTGTCTTCAATTGAAAGTTGAACAAAATATAAAGTAACTCACAACAATTAAAGGCTTAGCAAAACTAGATATAGCTTAAAATTTAAAATTTTGCAACAAAATATTAGGACAGCTTCATTGCAATCTTGGTAACTAATATTTCCAAGTAAATATGCAAAATGTATATGTAAGTGAAATCTAATTTAATCATAGGATCAGATAGTCTCTTCATCAAATTAGCCAGAGTATGATCTTGATTTTTCAATTGAAGGAAAACGGATTCTAGTATTAGCCAATAATCATAACAGACAAGGTTATAAAAATTGTGAGTTAAAACACAAGATCGTGCGATTTCACCATCTAACATGCCATCTTTTACATGAATCTTGAATGAAATTGTTTCAGGTGAAATCCCATTCTAGATGTAAAATTGCACTATTTTAGTGATTTTGAATGTTTATGGGCTAAAAATCTGGGCTGGGTTTGCACAACCATTGTATTGGAAAAAATTCAGAAAATCCTAAACTTTTAAGCGCAGTCAGAATCCTTTCCTTCCTTGAACAGTAGCGCACCTTCAACCTTCACCCTCTCTCGAGTCTCACCTTCTATACATCTCTCTCTCTCTCTCTCGCACCAAACATCAACCGTAACCACAATCTCAGTCACGCTTAATCTATTACTCAATCAAATTTACTGTGCCGCAGGGTTTTCAGGTCAGATCACTGTTGCCAAACGGCCAATCCTATAATTAATTCAACAATTTTCTTTCAACAGTGTCCCATGCCATAATGCATTTTTACCATGATGCCCTAATAATCCTTATTGCTATTAGTAAAATATCTTAACCTCCCTAGATCTTAAGTTGTCTATTCGTTTGCATATAAAAAAAACCATCTTCATCAAAAAAAACAATAACAATGACAGAAAATCATCATTTTACCTCTCAAATTGTAGGGTCAAAAAAATTGGTCACAAAATTGAAAATCAACTGTCCTATTCAAGACAATTTCGGAAAATAAAATTGTGATCCGAGATTTAAATCCCAAATTGACCGACTCATACAAATTCTAAGTACATATTATCAATTTGAAATGCCGGTACTACATAGGTAATAATGATTGAAAGTACATTATATTCCGCGAGTTGCCCTTTGTAGCACCGACAATTCTAATTGAAGGTGTGTCTGGTGTCAATCTGACACTGCCACATGTGATTAGCTTCAATTATGTAATTTTCTCAAATTATTATCAGTGTTCACATGTCAGTGTCAAAGTGTCGTGTCCGGTGTCTATGTCAGAGTTTCATATGTGGCAGTAAGTTCACTAATCCAGTGAGAGTAAAACTCGATTCAAAACAATTGCATAATTAGGATATCAAACACTGCAAACAAAAAGTAAAAAAATAAATGAAAAATCATACAAATCGAGAGTTTTAATAAACGAATTTTCAATTGGAAAATAAAATGAAGAAGCGTTTGAAGAAATTGAAAATAGTAGAAGAAAGAGCGAAAGAGAATGAAAAACATACCTTAGGGTTTGTGGTTGAAGTTGATTGGTCTTCTTTTTCTGCGCGAGAGAGTGCGAAAGAGTTTGTTTCTGAGAGAAAGAAATAGAAAGAGAATTGGGTTTTGGGTTTAGGCTTTTAGCCTTTGATTTAAAACCGAACCGGGCGGTCTAACTAATTTGACGTTAAACCAGTCCGGTTATTCTAGTTGTTGTTTCGGTTCGTACGGTTTAAGGGGTAGAAGTAGAACCGTTATTTAATTGTGGTAGCGGTTATGGTGCATAAGTTTTTTTCTTATGCACCGTGCATAAATAATAAAAATTGTTTAATGTACTCTCAGATTGTTTAGCACATCTCACAGATTATTTAACGCACTCTCAGATTATGTAATCTATGAATGCGCTAAAAATTTGAGGGGTGCGCTAAGCAATTTATGCACGGTGCATAATCATATGGCTTATGCACCATAACTTATGCCAACTAGATATATTAGATTTTCAATGAATCTAAAAAATAAAGTTTTTCTTAGGTTAAAGATCAGAGGATCTATTTTGACCGTATTTTTTTCTAATATATAAAGATAATTATTATATAAGATCTTGTTTAATTTGTTTCAATAAATATTTTTATAAGAAAAATGATAAACATTGTCCTAAGAGCAATGGTTAAAAAAACAAAATTAGTAAAGAAATCCTTTTTAAAACAATAAAACACAATTTCTAATACAAATAATATCTTTTTTTATAATTTTAACTAATGTTCTTGGGGCACTGGAGTAGTTAGCAAAACCATTTTTATAATATTAACTTTATATAACTTTGATGAAATAAAAACTAAAAATATTAATAATTTTAATTATGCATTGATATGTGTAAGGAGAAATTGTTTTGAGATGAAGATAGTATTGTGATTTCATGAGTTTCAATTTTTTTTACTAAGAGTTTCGTACAATTTTTTGTGTTCTCATAATGATGATTAGATTTTTGGGTTAATAATTTTTTTGTGTTCTTATAATGTGATTTTCTGTCAAAAAAGAAAAGTAAGTTATTAAGGTGACTTGGGCATTCATTAAAGAAAATAACTTCATTCTTTAAAAAACAACCTAATTAAGTTTGCTAATGCATCTATATACATATTTACTTCTCTATATGAATGTTTGATTATAACATCTCAATCAAACTAACAACTTTCTAATGGTCATATATTGTTGAACAATCAATTGTGAAGGTTCAAGATTATTTCAATAAATACTTTAGTTAAAATCAAGTACAGGAGAATATCTATATTATCAAAGTTTACTTAGTCAAACTAATATTAGGATCACCTATTTAGAGTGTGCTATATATATATATAAAATTGTCTATCACCAACTCATCTTAGTTAAATGGTAAATTGATCTCAAACAATCATACACATAATTATTTCCCATCTTATTACAAAATTTAGACTAATTGTATACCAAACTTTTTTTAACAAAATTTTTATGTCAAAATTACTTTCATAATAAAATCATCCAAATGTAAATGACTTTACATTAAATTATACTAAAACTGTTTTAGTAGAGTTTGTTGAAGATCTATCATTGACATTTGATGGGTTAGTGGGCGCGCGTGTTTGGATCTCTACCATTGACACGATCACCAACTCCGGTTGTTCTTGTTAGGATGGTACGAGTGGGCGCAACCAATCTATTATAGTGAAGTTTTCTAGGACGCGGGAGATACATCACACGCTCTTCATCATCATCGGTGTCATAAGACGCCCTATTGAACAGTGGTCCCAAATATATTGCTAGAATGAAAGCAATAACCTGAAAATAATGAAAGACGACAAATTAAAATTTTAGTTGATTTGTATGCTTCATTTCTCTATTCAAATATATTTTGTATCTCATGATACCTGTAATGTAAAGACTCCAAGAGCTATCCATCTGATGATTTTCCAATGGAGATTTACAAAATTATAGAGTAAGTAATAGTCTTCATTAATATCTTTGGGTATAACCTTTGGAGATTTTGCAATGTAAAGAAAATTAATAGTAATTTTGCAAATTAATTTAAACCATGATAAGAGATATTTAATAAACAATATAGTCTATAAAATTATGACATTTCGTCTCCTGAAAATTGATAATAATTCACCGTATATCTCCTTTCAATCAGAATATATCTTCTAGGCTTAAATATATTTTTGGTCCTCTAAATATTTTCAAGGTTTCACTTTGGTCATTTAACTATTTTTTGTTTCGTTTTGGTTCTTTAAATATTTTTTCATTCCGTTTTGGTCTTCTAACTTTCATTATGTTAATATATTTGGTCCTAATTATCGTTAGAAAAATGCCAAAAACGTTAATTTTGCGTACGCGACACTTAGAGACTTTGTGGTTTTGTTGTAAGATCCGATAGGAAAACGCTACGTGGCTAGAGACCTTCTTCTTCATCGCGTACGGAGCTTCCTCCATCACCGCCTCCGTCCACATCACCGGTGATCTTTCTAGTCACGAAAACTTACAAAACGATACTCCAAAACCTCTCATTATTTACGTTGAATCCAAATCTGATGTCCGTTTTCTCAAAAGAGACTTCTACATCTTGATTTTGACATTTTTCAAATGGTTAGGACCAAGTAAGTTAGCGGAATGAAAGTTGAAGGACCAAAACGGAACAAAAAATAATTAAAGGACCAAAATGAAACCTTGAAAATATCAAAAATGTATTTAAGCCTATCTTCTACTAGTATTTTTTTCTTTCTTCAATATAAGCAATGCAGGAGAGCGAAAAACAACCTCTAAAATTATAAGAATCAAATTAACAATTTGGTTTTGAAATTTAGGAAATTCTAATGTGATTTATAAAATTGAAAATTCTCAATCATATTAATAAAATAATCTACAATGGAAATATTCTCACCTTTTTCCAGCTGTGATCAAAGTATATGAAAAGAGCAGTTCCCAACTCAACTACGATAAGTGGTGCTAACAATAAGCAATACTGAAATATCTTAATTAAGGAAACAAAAATGAACAACGAGGAAAAAATATAAAAAGAAAAAGATTAAATTGTTGAATATTTACTTGTCAAAAAAGAGTTATTGAATATTTCAAAAGTAATAAACATGTACTACAAAAATATTACTCTCTTCGGTCTCTTTTATATAAAAACAATGTATTTTTCAAATCTGATGTATTTGATCTAGTATTTAATTTTTAATTTAGATCAAATCAAAAAATTAATTATTTAATAAATTCTGAAAACGAGTAACCAAGGTGATACATTGCACCAAGATTAATGCCATTTTCAATTTCAATTAGGATACAATAAGTAAACAACATGGGCTCCTTGTTGCTGTTCCAATGGATCCCAAACAAGAGATACTTAAGAGGATTGCACCTATTCCAATTATAACGTAGATAAACCTGCAAAATTTATAACCATAGAGAAAAAGTGTACTATAAGAAATTACTTAAAAATCACTTACATTATCTAATTGATAAAAATTGACAATGTAATTTTCTTTTATATTGTATGAAATTTTCAACGCTGTTTTAAATTAATAATTATTAATCTCCATCAGAGAATCTATTAATCTCCATCAGAGAATCTAGAATCTCAGAAGCATAATGTGTGTTTTTTTCCCAACTGAATTCAATACAAATACTTGATTAAATTTCTTTAACTTATAATAACTATTTAATCTTGACTGAAATTTAACTGATTATTAAAGATGTTTTTCCATCCAAAACTAGGTTTGATGTGAAGGATACATATTTCTGCTTAATTTTAAATGAATTTTTCTATTATATTTCAGAATTTTACATAATTTTATCATATAACTTTCTTTTTCGTTTATCTACTAGACATGCAGATCTAAATTTTGATTCCAATAATAAAAATATAATTCATCAAAAACATGACATAAGGAGATCATATACATATACACAAAATAAGTAGCTAGTAGATAAAAACAAATCGTTTAAAAAAATTTGATTGAAATAATTATTAATCAGAAATTATTTATTTTCCAATCAAATTCATTATTAATAAGACCCTTTTTTCTAGGACCTTAGGGTAAAAAATTGAGCAGTTTTGTTTGACTAAAGTTCCTTAATATTTTAATTAAGGTGAGGAAACATACCAAGGCTTAGGAAATGTATCAGGAGATTGTTGAGGTGGATCAATAGCTACCAAAAGGTGATAATGAATTTCCTTTGGAAGGGTTTGTCTCCAATTGAAGAAGCAAATTAATCCATACCCTAGGGTACCTAAACCCCACACAATGAAGACTAAATTTATCAACTGCAAAATAAACTCAAAACATGGTCTCCTGGCCATTTTTTTTATTTGGCTACAACGTAACCAAAGAGAAAAATGTATTAAAATTATATTTGAGACTCTGTTTTTATATATTGGTAAAGTGACAAGGGGAACCATTGAAATGATAGTGATTAATTTTGAAACGAAAATGGAAAAAATAAAAAGTTTATAATAGTAATAAATTAATGAATTGGAATTAAAAATATGTTTCGTATCGTATGAAATAATTGTTGTATTGAAATAATTTATTTGTATGATATTTTCACCATGTATATTGAATTGTTTATTAATAATCATTATAAATTCACGCGTCTAGGTAGAGGAACCACGGTTTAAACTCTGATATGATAATTTCAACCTTTTATATGTTGAAATAAGATTTGTAGACAAAATTATATTGTATATTATAACTCTTAAAATAAATAAAAATAATTATAGATTATTAATATTTAGTATGATATTATTTAAATGTCTTTATTTTATTTTTAATTTAATATAAAAAAATATCTAAAACTATGATACCATTTTTCTATTTTTTCCATTTGTGCTTTGTATTAGGAGTAACTCGGTCGTCGTCGTCATAGTGGTTATTCCATTTCAACATGAGACTTTAGATGCATAGAGACTAATTTATTCAAACTTTGACCACTTTCTTAAATGATGACGGTATTTATTACACTCTCCGTATTAAAATATAAGTTGTTTTGACTATATCACACAAATTAAGAAATGTAATCATTGTCGTATGGAAAAGATAAATTATGAGTTACTTTACAAAATTGTCCTTTATTAATAGTATGGAAAAAATAAATTGTATAAGTAAAAGAAGAGAGAGTAATAAATAGTTAATGATATAATAAGAAAATTAGCATTAAATGTTACATTAATATTGTAAAGCGACTTACATTTTGGTACAATTTTTTTTCCTCAAAATGACTTATATTTTAGTATGGAGAGAGTAATTACCATTTACTCTAATCTAAACATATGTTTGGACGAGCGTTTGCTCACTATTTGAAAACAAGGAAAAAAAAACTAAAATAAGTGGTGTTTGTAATTTTTTTTTGGTGAATTTGGTCTTTGTTTTTTCTCGAGATCAGAGTGTCTATTGTTGAACACAATGACTAATCTCCTTGGTAGATTGAAGGCACCTCAAACACTAGGATAGTTGGGCAAAAAATTTAAAGTTGTTTCGTACTCAAGGTGAGGATCGAACCTCGATCCTTGGTTAAAAGATGATGATCTCAACCGCTCAACCACACCCTCTAGGTTAGAGTCGTTGAATCTGTTCTAAAGTTGGATTGAAGCAAATCTGCGAATCTGAATCAAAACAAACATCGTACGAAGACGGAAAATCAAGCAAACATCGTACAATGACGGGAAATCAAAACAACTCTACGCAATGAGAGTAAAACAACACTGACAGAAGAAATCACGATAAGAAAACTCAAACGAAATCTTAAAATATGTGAAAATTACTTATTTAAATATAACAAAACTAGAAACCGATCAAGAGGGGTGATTTTAGATCAAAATTGATCCTAAATCACCCTTTTTTAGTGGATGAACAATAAAAGAGATAAAATAATTAGGGTTAGTTTGAGAAAAGAGACAAAAAAAAGCATATAAACCCATATATATATATATACACGTTTATAGTTAAAAAAATGTTTAATTTATGATATAGAAAGAACAATACATAACCAACAAAAAAATCAATACATATAATGCTTTGTTTTGATTTGTTTATGAGAGAAAGAACAATAGGTATATAGCATGCCCAGAACAATACATATATAGCATGAACAGTTCTTCATATTGGTATGTATATGGTAGTAATTAATGAAAATATGAAGAGAAAGAAAAGGTAGTACTTCCCCCGGCTGGAGAGAAGAAAAAAGTTTTGGAAGATTATGAAAAGTCTTTAAGAGTTTGAGAAAGATTTGTTGGAAGAGAGTAGTATGTATATTTCTAACTAAATTGTTTATCAAAATTTACTATTTTACAAAAGAATTTATTAGAATCTGTATATTTTTGAAATTAATATTCATTTAAAAAGTTGTGAGGAATCTCAATTGAATCTCAAATGAGTACCAATAAATATTTCCAAATTAATTAACTTTGTAATGTTTAGTCTAAAATCATTACTCATCGATTATATAGACAATTGGCGTTTCTACCAAAAGAAGAAAAAAATAGACAGTTGACAAGTTTAGGTGCATGTATCATTAGTTTGATTAATTTTGAAGATTATATAAAATTAATTTTGAAGATTATATAAATTTAAATTTGATTGATTTATCGATTATATTTTATTGTTTTTGTCTTTTGGTTTAAATGTAGAATTAAAAAAACACACAACAAAAAAATTAATATGGGCAATATGAAGTGAACTCCAAAGATTATGGATGGACATACGAAGTAGGCTAAAAATAAAATAGTAGTTTTGTTTTGTTTGCAGAAAACTTACAAAATTGCAAACACTAATACAACAAAGAAAGATTGCAAGAGAAACACGAAGCAAATTAAAATGAAATATTATAGAAACTACACACTTTATTGGACTGCGGCGGTAGCCAACCGTGCTCTTTTGTTAGCTTTGTAGTTGTTTCTTCGACGTTTTTTTGCACCTATAACTTTATTAATGGGAGCTGCAACATTTGGTTGTTGATACTCATTCGTTAACTTGGTGGCTTCCAGGGTTTGGTTGATAATTTTACGTTCATGTAAAGGCTCCATAGTCTTAGGTTTGGTTGAACCAAAGAGTTCAGCTTTTGCCTTGATCATCTGAATAAGGATCATCCCCGAGTCGGAGTTTCCTGAATTACATATTTGATTAGTAAAGAAGTTGTAGACATACCATTAAATTTAATAATCTACAAAAATTGTATTAAAGGAATAAAAAATGATACTACCAATGAATGACAGAATAGCAGAACGAGCTGCTAAATTCTCGGCATATCTTTTTCTTTTAGCTGCTTCTCCTATGCAACTAATACCATTGAAATCCACAGTACATATAAAATATGGAATGACACTTTTGTACTCCACTGTTTTGTATGTAGGTTGTTTAATATGCAGCTTTGCAGCATACTCATTAAGTGTGGCCTTGCAAAATGTAACACTCTGAAAAATAATGTATGTAAGAAGTCTCATAAAGATTCTTAAAAAATAGATTTGATTGATAACACAAGATCATGTCAAATTGAAGAGTGTTATTTCTCCAATAGTTGCAATTTATTTACAAAAGCATATCATTTTTAATAATTAATTTCAGCTGTCACCAACTGAAATTTATAATTAATTAAAAACAACAAACCTTGGCACAAAGAGAGTACACTTCTTCTTTCAGCTTGCTAATAAGATGTTTCAACGCAATTCTGCTTACTTCTTGCTCCGCAACTTTTCGTTGTAAGAAAGTATATGGTGTAATGAATTTCAATCCATCTACAATGACATAAGATCTAAACACCGGTGCACGGCCTTTTCCTTCATCGCGCGAACAAAACACAGGCTCTTTAATCTTTGACTTCAAAGCAAAATCAATCAAATCACTTTTAAAATTCCCTATAAAAAATAAACAACATAAGAAAAACCATATCAACATATTACATATCATTATAATAAGAACAACATATCATTGTACCACATTATAATCTTACAATATAACAAACATTCACAAAATCATAACTTACACTACAAAAGTGAAGAGAAAAAAAAAACTCCAATGGTATTTATCTTCATTTTAGCTCAAATAAATATAAAGTGTAACTGCCTCATAAGTATACCATCGTTGGTAAGGACATTGCACATAATATGTAAGGACTAGAAATTGAATCCTGATACACTCACTTATTCATTTTAAAATGTAAAATTTAAGATACTAGACCGAAAATATATATAAAGAGTAACTGTAGCATTTTTACGTCAAACACATAAATGCAAAAAAAAATATTAAGGACTTACGAGCAGCTACAGGTTGAGGGACAAGTTCAGCCGAAAGTGAAGCTGGATTTTGTGGTGGAATGAATGATGAAGCCATTGATGACATGGGGATGAACAAATTCTAGAGTTTTTTTCACAAAGAAAGGAATGAAGAATCTAGGTCACTCACGAAATCTTTTTGCTCAATGTGACAATATAATGAGCTTCACTTCTCTTTTAATGCTAAAACACATTCTCCAATTTTATTCTTCATCTTTACAATTTTACCCCTAAGCAAAAGCTAAAAACAGAATAAAACTTTTTTTGGGAAAATATTAGTTAAATCAAGTAATTATTTAAAATCTAATTAAATTATACATATCCATTTAAATCAACTAGAATATTAAATAAACATATTTCTATATTAATATATCAATGCGTTGTTAATGAACTGTAAATTTATATTTTTAGAAATTCTAAAATTTGTAATTTTATCAAAATGGAAATAATTGAAATTTCCTTATTTTAAAACACACTTTAATTTTTTTTATTTTTTTTAGTGGTAAATTCTTTTTTTGGTAAAAGAAAAAATTCCCAATATTTAAACACACTTATGCAGTATAAATATAATATTACATTATAATGCAAAATAATATTTATTATTTTAGTGGGTCAGTAATGCGAGTAAACTCTCAAATAGGTACCTAATTTTGTAGAAATATTTTAAATAGGTTCCTAACTTTATGTATATTTTAAAAAATAAATTGTTATAGTATAAATTTTAAAAAGGTTTTAAACTCTATCTATTTTTATTCATATTAATCCCATTGAAAGTATGTTATGGAATAAATTTTGCTAAAGTTAGATTTATTAAAATGTAAGGATTTAATTGAGTAGAATTAGGTAAGTGGCTAAACACAGGAACTTAATTATTAACAAGTTGCACATGCATTGGTTTCCATAAGTTTAATTCATTTGGTAGGAATATTGTACGTAACATTTAAGAATTAAAATTTAAATTCTGATACATTTATTTATTCATTTATAAAATATAAAATTCTAACTACTACACTATTATCTGACAAGAAGGAAAAAAACCGTATGTGCATCATTGTAACACAATTAATTTAAAGAGTGTTTGCAATAAGATTTTATTTTTAGGTAAAGAAGTAATGTTCAACTCTCTTAATGATTGTTCTTGGTTCAATGTAGATAATAAAACTCCCTTAATGAATAATCCAACAGTTATATTAAAATTGATGATTCGACAAATAATTTATAAATAAGAAGATCGATTACACTAATCTAATGTGGATAATCTCTCGTACTCCCCTCATGATCCAACACTAACAACAACAACAACAACAACAACCCAAAAAAATTCAATCACATGGTCCATCAACAATCCAGTCTAGACAATAGAATATGATTTTTGTTTTTTTTATCTTAATTACATGAATGACTAATTTATATATTATTAAATTTTAAATAAAATAGAGTTAAATATGTAACAACTCCAACTCGTGTTAACAGAAATAGATTTTTTTTTTCTTTCTCAAAAAGTAATATTTTTTGAACTTGTCAAGCACAATTCGAATATAGTGAAAATTCACTTATTTAAGCATGGAACCTTTTTTTTACCCTTATCAATAATCATGGCATCTTTTCTATTTTCAAGGAAAAATGATAACTTTAATAATAAAAACTTGTTCTTTTTTCCTTTACTAAGACAAAGACAAAGAAAGACAAAGAACCCTCCTTTACCAAGTTTGAACAATGTTGGTCGTTAAGGTTGTTTTTCTCCTTGCAACAATTTTCTTTACCCTTTTTAACTCAGCTGTTTCTCTTAATCGTACCAGTTTCCCATCTGATTTCCTATTTGGAACAGCTTCTTCAGCTTACCAGGTTTTTGTTTTGTCTTATGTTGTTTATCTATGTTTTTGTTCTGTCTTATGTTGTTTATCTTATGGAAAATGTTGGTTGGATCTAACTTTTTTTCTTTCTTTTTCTATGAAGTATGAAGGTGCATCACATGAAGGTGGCAAAGGACCAAGCATATGGGATACGTTTACTCATACCCACCCAGGTTTGAATCTCTTCTTTATTTATGTTTTTTCTTCATTTTCCTTTGTCCTTTTTATATTTTTGTTTCTATTTGTTTTAAGTAGTGGTCACATTTTAGCATGATTCTTTGCTCTAATTGAAGTAAATAGTAATAGTTTTATGTGAGATTCATTTGCTTGTGGATATGTTTTGTTAGAATTTGTACATGTGAGCTTAACTCAGTTGGTAGTGACATCACATTGTATGTGTAGGAGCCGGGGTTTGAACCCCAGATACTCCACTTATTCACCTTTAAGGGTGAGATTATAGCAACTAGTTACTAGTCTACTTGACAAAAAAAACTTTTGTTAGGTTCTCAGTGCCAACCTAATTGGAATGGCTTGCCTCCTCCGGCGCCTCTGGCTTCTGTTGTCTTAATAAAGATGCTTACTATTTACTACTACTAGTACTACTATACCACCTTAGACATGCCTTGAATCCGAGATGTCCCGGGTTTGAGCTCTGTTAGTTTTAGGCTTTTAGCCTTCAAGTTTTCACTGTCTTTAATTGGGGCACCATCTATCTCACGCTAAATATTTTATATATAAAAAAAAGAAAGAATAAGAAGAAAAGATTGCCTACGGTTTAGAATAGGGCTAGTAAAAGAAAGTTTCTGTCCTTTCACATTTTGTGCAGAATCTGTGTATGCAATTGTGCTTAAAGTTTTAATAAAATAAACTTAGAAATAATGTGGCATATTTTTGGTTTTTCAGATAGAATAGTAGGCCGCGGTAATGGGGATGTTGCCATTGATTCGTACCACCGCTACAAGGTAGTTTCATTCTTAGTTTAAATTTATATATATTTAAATGAATTTCCTTGCTATTGTGTTTTGATTCGATCCAAATGGATGATATTTTCCAACCCTGGAAAACAAATATCAGGAAGATGTGGCCATCATGAAGGATATTGGATTTAATGCCTATAGATTTTCCATCGCTTGGTCCCGAATACTACCTCGTGAGTAACTCTATAATCATCTTTTAATTATCCTTAGATTAACTGTTCTGTAATTAGCTATATTATTTAACCATTAAGTTAGTCCAATATGGATCATTAGCTTTTTGGATTAACTTAATGGTTAGATAAATTGAACATGAATTTGGTGTTTTATAATGAAATTAAGCTCAAACTAAGTCATTTTGTAGGTGGAAATCTGAAGGGAGGAATTAACCAAGAAGGCGTCATATATTACAACAATCTCATAAATGAACTGATATCAAATGGTAAGTATAACTTAGTTTAATTGTCACTTTTTCTTTTTTCTCATAAGACCTTAAATTAAACTAAATTTGATTTTGATGTACCGTTTTTCCTACAGGACAAAAACCGTTTATAACTCTATTTCACTCGGATCTCCCTCAAGCTCTTGAAGATGAATATGGCGGTTTTTTGAGTCCCAAAATTGAGTAAGCAATGGTGGTTTTTTACCCTTTCTTTCTAGCAACACATTATCTGACACTCTATTTTCCAACACTCCTTATAATTGGTTAAGCGTTTCACGCGCGTGGATCCCACGGTAGAAAATTAGACCCTCGTAAATTAGCAGGATCCATATGAATTTCGACCAATAATAGATAATGTTAGAAAAAGACGTCAGAGTGTGTTGCTAGGCCTTCTCTTCTTTCCATTCTCTCCCTAGTAATGGTGAGAATTGAACTTTTGTTTTGTAAACAGGCAAGATTTTGCAGATTATGCAGAAGTATGCTTTCGAGAATTTGGTGATCGGGTTAAACATTGGATTACATTAAATGAGCCATTGCTTTATAGCACTCAAGGTTATGGAAGTGGATCATCCCCACCCATGAGGTGCTCTAACTGCAATGTCGGTGGTGATTCTAGTACTGAGCCCTATGTGGTTACACACCACCTGATTCTGTCTCATGCCGCAGCAGTAAAAGTCTACAGAGAGAAGTTCCAGGTTGCTGCATAGTTCACTAAGGCCCTGTTTCGATAAACAACTTAATGCTTATAACTTAAGCGCTTATTAAATAAGTGTTATGCATAAGTTATTTTTATAGCAAAAGATATAATGAAGTCAAACTGTTTTTATATAAGCTATAAGTTGTTTTCAACTATACTAGAGAGCTTATGGACATGTCATAAGCTGTTTTCATAAGCTCAACCAAACAATCTTACCAATGTTTATGCCAATGGATAAGCTCAAATAAGCCAATTCAAACAAACATTAACTAAACATGAATGATTCTATGACAGAATACTCAGAAGGGTCAGATTGGGGTAACACTAAATTCTGCATGGTTGGTGCCACTATCCCAATCGAAAGAGGACAAAGAAGCAGTGTCTCGGGGTCTTGCTTTTATGTATGACTGGTAAGTGTCTTTCTCTTTCACACTCAAAATACTAATGTAAATAGTTGTGCTATTTTCCGAATTTTCATGCGTAGATTTGTTTTGAGATTATGCTAGAAACTTCAATTTCCTTTACACATTGATTCATGAATCATGTCTAACTATTCATTTTGTGTTTTCAAGGTTCATGGAACCACTGCACTCTGGCACATATCCTGCTGTAATAGTTAACAAAGTCAAGGAACGTTTACCAAGGTTTTCGAGGAGTCAAACGTTAATGGTCAAAGGATCCTTCGATTTCGTAGGTTTAAACTATTACACTTCAACATATGCAGCCAATATTCCTTGTCCTCTCGGAAAGCCAACAGTTTTTACAGACAATTGTGTTAGATTTACTAGTAAGCCATTCTATTAAACCTTGTTTAATTTTTCACTGAACTTTCTTCATACTTTTGCTAATCATGATCCATTTTTTTCACTTGCATCAGCTCTAAGAAATGGAGTTCTCATTGGTCCAAAGGTAATTCCTTACTCTTCGAAGTGATCAACTCACTTTAGAGAAGCTGAATCATTTCACACCGTACTTGCTTCATCCATTAGACTTTTCCGAAAAGTATTTAAAAGAGTTAGTTATGTTGCAGGCGGCATCAGATTGGCTCTATGTCTATCCACCCGGAATTCAAGGACTACTACAATACACTAAGGAGAAATTTAACAATCCAATCATTTACATAACAGAAAATGGTAAGATTATCTATAACGATCTCATGTGTCATGTTTTCCCTAATACTGATATTTGTATTGTTTTAATCAAATTCTTAAAATATTTATAGGAATTGACGAGGTTGATGATGGCAAAAGGTCACTTGATGACAAAATCAGGATAGACTATATTAGTCACCACCTATTTTATCTTCAAAGAGCCATAATGTGAGTTTAAATGAATAACTTGTTTAATTGTAAAGTTTTCACTTAACCAGTGTTGTCAAATAGCAGAAATAGTAGTTCTATAGTGTAGCAGAATTTGAACAAGTTGCTATTACGTATACAAAATGTTGCTAAATAAGCTTTACTGCTGTTTTCTGTGATCCGCATTTGACAACACTGTACAAATCTTTGTTTCTGTTTTGGACTCAAATATTGGAATCCTAATTAAAACTTTGAATTTGGTAGGAACGGAGTGAGGGTGAAAGGATACTTTGCGTGGTCGTTGTTGGATAACTTTGAATGGAGTGCTGGCTACTCACTCCGCTTTGGACTTGTGTATGTGGATTACAAGAACGGACTCCAAAGATACCGTAAAAGGTCTGCATTGTGGTTCAAATTATTTCTCCGCAAATGAAATGGTCCTTAGTATTTCTCCGCTAACGAATCGGTCCTTCTAAATCCTAGTCACAGCTTTAGGCCATTGTAAGTAGCTAGCAAGACTAATTTGATGATTTCTGATAACTGGCCAAGGATGATGGTTTATTATCTATTGTTGTATTTTGTATTTGTGGCAAGATATTATTGGAAGAGACACTTTATTTATCAGCATTAAAAAATGCAGAAACAGTGCTAACACAAATGGTTGGTCCCTAAGTATGTTATCCTAGGCTTGATTCTGGTGGTTTTATGGTAAAACTAAAATGTCTTTGAAGGAAGAGGCAAGAGATCGACTCAACTAATAGCTTGTTGGGACTCTTGTGCATTGTTTTTGCATTGCACTATAGCATTTGCTTGGTGCACCCAACCTTGAATGAAAAACAAAGTACACATTTAAAAATAACACAAATTTTATGTTGTCTTGGAGTACACCTCTAGACAAAATAGGTTGTCCACATATATGCTCTTAGAAAACATGTGTTCTTTAGAAATTAAGTGACTGTACTCAAAAATAAATAAATACTCCCTCCGTCCCTTAATATAAGACTCATTTTGACTAAATTTTACTATTCATCTATCATGTTTTGACCGTATTTTTCTAATAATATATAGATGTAAATATTAGCTTATAAGATCTTGTTTGATTTGTTTTGATGAGTATTTTCAAAATATCAAATTTTTATAATTTTTACTGCTAGATAATTAAAGATATTAGCGATCAAAATTATACATTAGCGTACGTGCTGTGGTCAAAAAGGGTCTTATAATTAGGGACGGAGGGAGTACTTCGGATTATAGAACTTGAATGAGATATTTAAGGGATATTATTACTAAATAGGACAGAAGTGATTGATATTTGTGTATATTTAGTTCAAAATTGAGATGTTTTCCATTTTTTCAACGGGGTCGTATAATTAAGTATATGTCATCACTCATCATGAATACATTGTTGAATATTTTCCGATGTACCAAAAAAAAAGAATACATTGTTGAATAAAGAACAAGACCAACAAACAAGTTCCAACACAACTTTGAAAGCGAAATCTAATATCTAAAATTTACAGTAAATAATGGAAACAACTTCTGTCAACAATGTTATGAATACCTTTGAGTTATAATTCATAATTTATCTCTTCAAATAATTTATCTAATATGTTAATTTGTTAATTTGGATCCGACTCTTCTAAAGTGAGTGATTCTTTTAGAAGGTAACGTAAAAAATATCAATTATTAATTAATAAATCAAAAATAGATTTAAATTAATATTAAAAGTATGTCATAACAAATCATAAAATTATTATAATGATAACAGCTAATTTTCTCATTTTTTTTCTTCACATATTTCATATTTCATCTATGTCAACAAAACTATAATCATGTTCAGAAATTGCGGTAACAAATTTATTCGCGTTATTACATTTAAAACTGAAAAAGTGAATAAAATAATAAATCATTATTGTCTGATTGTTTTTAAACGACCAAAATTGTTTACGGCATACTCCCTCCGGCCTCCAATCTTAAATATAAGAGATTTTTTTTACTTTTTAAGTTTATAGAATGATTGATGTATGTATTTGATTTATATTATAGACTAAATACATCAATCATTCTATAAATTTTAAAAGTAAAATATTTATTATATTTAAAACTAGAGAGAGTATAGCTGAATGTATCAATTATATAATAGGAATTCAGATTCTAATTTATTTTGGTTTTTACAACTACTCCCTCCATACCAAAATATAAGTCGTTTTGACCATATTACACAAATTAAAAAATATGGAAAAGATAAATTATGAGTTAGTTTACAAAATTGTCTTTCATTAATGATATGAAAAAGATAAATTGTAGAAGTAAAAAAAAAAAGAGTAATAAATAGTTAAGGGTATATTAAGAAAATTAGCATTAAATATTGCATTGATATTGTAAAACGATTTATATTTTAAGTACAATTTTTTTTTCAAAACAACTTATATCGTGGTACAGAGAGAGTAGTATATATCCGATCCACGGGATCAACTAATATAGGAGTATCTAATTTAAAGATAAGTTTTGGCTCTGGATCCCAAAATTTGTACCCTCAATAATGCAAATTGGAGAAATTATTCGGCTCACATTAAATGTAGTACAAAAAATATAAAGACATGACATGATCCTTTTGAGTAATAACATGAACGAAAAAGAACTTAATAAATGCACATGGAAGAGAGACAATCCTCACATGTTAGAAACATGGACCTTCTTTGCTTTGCTTCCTCTAGTCAAAGCATTCCTTCTATGGTTTCTTATCATGCAGTCAATCACATCTCTTCCCCCTTAGCCTTATCCTCTTTAATTTGCCAAATTATTACTCCTCCCTCTATTATGATTGTAACATGATTTTATTGAATCATCTCTTTGATGATGCCAGAGACAAAGAAATAGTAAAACATTACAATGAGATCTTGTTTTACCAATAAGAATACAAAGAAATAGTAATATTTAAATTTATGGTGACATAATCTAACAAAGAAAATTTATAGATTAAAGTGAATTGTTTCTTATAAAAGAAAACAGAAAATATATTATATAGGTGATTAGTGATATATTGTGAAGTATTTTCTTATTTTGACTCAATCTTATATACAATATTTATTTGAATGTGATTTTTTGACACAAAAATGATGTTCATTATTTATTTATAATATGCTTAATGCTTAATGAAGTTCAAATAATATGGCTATCAAGTAATCTGGGAGAATTTATATACGTATTTATTTAGTTCACTACTTCATTTTATATGAGTTCATTTCTAAGAAACAAACTTAGTTTCTATTTTTTCATTCACAGCTACTAAATAAGTACATGATGGTTAAAGACATGTACTAATTGATTAATTCACTTCATTACATGATTAATGAATTACAATATCTAGTAATCATCACTATTGTGAGTCAAAGTTCTATTCATAACAAATAGAAATAGTAATAAGGATACAGCATCACCTACAATAATATTCTCCATATATAATAAATAGATAGGATCAAAATACCTCATTCTAAATTTTGCCACTAGTATATATCTATGCATGTATACTCAATTTTGCCACATGCGAACCTAATATGTTTTCGTGGGCCAATAGAATTTGTCTTTGCTAAATTATTTAGGGGACTTACTTTCTTAATCACAAATATTAGTTCTTATGTATACATCAAAAGAAAATATCCACAAATTTATAGATAAGTTGTTCGTTTTGGATATATCCATAGAAATCAACAAGTTTTTAAATTTTTTAGTTGAGGGTGGAAAAACATTGGCCAACTATTTTTACAGTTTTTCACTCTATTTTCCAAAAATATGTGAGAGTTTGTCGAAGACAAAGAGTTTATCAAAAATACTACTTCCTCCAGTTCTAAATATAAGAGGAAAATTATTTTTTAGATTCATTGAAAATTTAATATATTTGGTCTAAAATGTGGATTAAATACATTAGATTTTCAATAAACTTATAAAGTAGTTTTTCTCTTATATTTAGGATTAGAAGAAGTATTATATAATATATATATTAGAGAGAATGTTGTTAGCACTTCTCTTAACTAAAACAACATTATTGTAACACATTTTTTTTTATCAAGTAGTTTAGTAACTAAAAATTTCACTCTTAAATTGAATAAATAAAGTGTTATGAGTTCAAATCTCAAATCTTACATATAAAATATGAAGTTTCGGCCAATTAAACTAAACTCACAATAATTCCAATTAAACATTACAAAATATAGTATATTTGACAGAACATATACGAAGAAGGATTGAGAAATCTTCAACTATTTCTCCTTCCTCTTTACAATAATTCCACATGGGCAACAAAATGGTCCATCAATTGCAGAACTAATTTGTCTGTTCTGATAAAAGCAAGAAAGGCAATTCAATTCCCTTGCAATCAAGGGTCCCTTCTCTAATTGGCAACTAAATCATTATTCATCAAAACCAACAAATTAACATGTGTGACATGGTAGCTATCCATAAAGTGAGTAGGCTTATTATGTATTGGTAAGTGCCAAACTAAAATGACCTACATGTCATATTGTTGTATTTCTTTTTTCTCAATAATACAATAAATGTCATAATTGGTTTCTCTCAATAATTTAGCTTTAATTGCTTATGAACTTGAACATCCACATTGCTTTGCTTGCCCTTAAATCTGGGGTAGGGGTACAAATGTACAATCCATATCTTGATAGACTTTTAATAAAATTTTCAATTTTTCAACCATGTAATAGCTTAATTTTTTATATAATTACCAAATAAACATATAAAAAAGTAAACAAGGAAAATAATTAAATGTCCTTCCCTTTGCTACTCTTGAATAACTTAAGTGTGATAAATATTTTTTAACATATGTAATTTGATGAATTTTTACTTATGATTTATTGAGGATGGAGTACTATATATATAAAGTCAATATCCACATAGCATAGGTATAAAAGATTTTTTTTCTTTCTATCGAAGACAAAGTGAAAATAATATTCAGCAAAAACTCACATATAACTGTAAAATTTTAAGTTAAATTTGAATGAAGATATTTAAACTACGTATATTTGTTAACTGAATTAGAATTGACATGCAGACTAATTATGTTGTTTTCAACTTTTCATTTGACATGTCATGTTACACGTTTATACCCATTAATATTAACATTAACGAAAGGCAATTATTATTTTCTTCAATTATACTCAAAGTGAAGAGCATATTATACAAAAGGCTAAAGATTGTATATTCACAAACAAGTATACTATTATGATATCTTAGTAAAATAGTAATTTGATTATAATTGTACACTCTCGAAAACCATAATGCATTATTAATTTAAGTGGTAACTTGTTTGTACAATATATTCCTTGCTTAAAAGTTACTACAAAAATTAAAAAGGTTCAAGGAACTTGAGTTGTTAAATATTAATGAGTAATTCAACATTTGTTCCCCAACCATATTCCTACCTAAGAAAAATGTGTCCTCAAACTGTTAACCGAAACATACCTTCATTTCTTTGTTTTAGTGTTCTTGCTTGTGTAGACACAAACTATATTATTCTCACATGAGTTGTTCTAATGATTTTGACACATTAACTACCTATTTTGTATTTAATCCAATCTTTTCTCCTATTATTTTAAAGCCTACCAAAATATTACATGAAATTAAAATACCACATTATTGTCATCAAGGCTAACAATAGAATTTTAATTCCATTTTTTTAAGTAGATGTTTGGAGGAATTGTGTCACAAAGGATTTAAAAGAAAAATTAGGAGTCGCAAAACAAGTCACCGACCAACCTCATTTTTGAAGATAGGACGGTGTAGATCAACATAAGTAGGTTTAAAACTTCCACGGAACTGCCCCTTCCCGCCCCTCAATGATGTGGTGGATTGATTAGTATAATAAAAAATTCTTCAAAATTAGTCTTCTAAAATTCAACATGATCCACCAATATTCATTGCATAAGAAATATTAAATCTAAATTTACTTAGTTACGTTGTAGCGTGAAAGTGGGTTAAATTGCCAAAAAGATAACTAGAAAATAAAAAATATATTTTTAAATTGACATATTATTGACACACCAATTTGAGACGTAGAGAGCAAAACTTCAATAAAACTCAATCTATTTTTCCACCTTTTGGGAAAAAGTCGCATGATTCAAAGAGCATTTAAAAAGATGTGCTTTAATATTACAAACAAAATTCTCACATACGGTAACTAACTAAACATGAACACACACTCTTGTTGTACGATGTGTGAGGCATATATATGTATACTAGCAACTACTTTATAGAATTTAAATTTCATCTTAAAAAAATAGTTAATAAAGAATATTATTTTCTGGCATGTTCCTAAAGTCGCTACAAGAAAAACTTATAATGACATTGGTTTAACCACTTTCACCTAAATAGGACAATAATTTAGAATTATTATATATGGTTTAGACTTAGTAGTTAGAAACAAACTCACTATAACCACCAAATAATCATATAAATAAATAAAAAAAACTAAATCACTAGCTATAATATAATCTCATATTCGAGAGTCCATTATCATTATATATAGTAGTCCAATTGGTGTAGTTAAGATGTGACAATCAGTTGATGATTTCTTTCATTTTTTTACTTCCAAACTTTGTCAATTCTAGGAATTTATTTATATATGTTTAATTTGATGAATATGCCCAAAGAAAACTCTATACATGCAAGAAACTAGTGTGACATGACGATACCACTTGGGTCAGTATTTGACTGTGTCAAAGAAGCTTCCAACCAAAACGTAACAAATAGGTTACGACTAAAATGAGAAATCATAATTAGTGGTATGTAGAAAAAAAACCTAAACTAAAATATAATAATTTAAATTGTAATTTTTGTGTACAATAATACTTACATATATGACTTTTATAAATAAAAAATGCTTACATATATGACATCATGTATACTACCAAAGATCATCACCACTACACCAATTCTAATGGTTCATTGTTAAATATTAACGATTACGACAATTGTTAATTATTCAATGTATCTAAAAAATAAAAATTTTCTTATATTAAAGACAGTACAATTTATTAAGTTTAAAAGTTGGTCATCATTGTTTTATTAAGTTCATAAATTCAATTCAAATTTATATTTGCTTGAAATACCAAAAACTAAACATCATGGCCCTACAATAATCCTATACACACAAAAATAAAATATGCGAAGTTGTACAGCTGGATTATAGTGTTTGACTGTAGCTTATGATTATTAGATGCAGAGACAACAAATACAAACTACAACAACTACAGAGTTAGAGTTGTCATTCTCAATTCTCATCTTTAACTATACAGGGCCCGGTTCAAAGGTAAAGCAACCCAAGCAAGGGCTTTAGGCTTCTGAAAAATATAAAATATTTATTAAAGGAAAAGGCCTCAAATAAGTCATAAACTCTTTAAAAAAAGCCTAAAAAATAAAATAAAGACTTCTTAGAAAAAATATTATAGAAACAAGACAATAACTTTGTAACTTCTCAATAAATTTTTAAAAAAATTTGTTTTATACCTCAAAGAAAAAATTTTCAAATAAAAATAAAAGAGTCTCACTTTAAAATTTGTTTTAGGCCTCTCTAAACGTTGAGCCAGCACTGAACTATATAAAGGTGTCATTCTCAATTATCAACCTTATTTATAAGTTATTGTTGTCATTCCACTTAATTATTGAGGGAGTTTGGGAGTAATAATATTACATTAGTTTATTTGACTTTTTATAAAAAATATAAAATTAATATGACTTTAATTATACACATATTTTTTGATACACATGACTTGGTTTTCCTCAATAATCTTAAAGAAAATAAATATTCCTCAATAATTATAAAAACAAAAACAAATTTTAGAATTCAAATGATAAGAAAGACATGCAATAATATATTGTACTCCAACCTTATACGTACCTATCATCTGCATCATGCTAATAATTCTTCAATAATCTTAATATTAAATATCTAAACCAAAAAAATTATAAATAATTCATATCTAAGACCAATATTCCTCAATTCCCTCTTTCCAATTTTTAGACTTTCAAAATATTAGTCCAATTGGTGAAAACAAAAAACATGCAATCACGATAGTTCATAATATATGCAGTAATTTTTTTGGGTCATGAGATAAATTTTTGTGTTGCAAACTTGCAATTTATAAAAGATTAATGACGCTACTTGTTATTTGTTTATCTTTGTTCGATATGTAATTAATTAAATGTTAATTTTTTTTTAAGAAAATGGAGTTAAAAATCGAACACAAATCTCTAGTACTATTAGACCAAACTTAATGACTTAATAGTATTAATATGGAGTATAAAGCTAGCTAGTGCTAAAGTTAGTAAAAAAAAAACTTACTCTTTCTTTCTGACCACAAATATAAGCAGATTTGATTTTTATGATACATTTAACTATTGATGTATCTGATCCACATTATAAAAATTAAATTTATTTATATTTATGATCAGAAAGAATACAATATTTACTCTCTTGTTACGGAGATATAATTCGTTTTGAACATATATATGTTAAAAATTTATAGTAACTTATAGTAATTGATGAAGTTTAAGAAACAAAAAAACTTTTAGTAACTGGTGAAGTTTAATTAAGAAAGCATTGATGTGTCACCATCGTATACGTGGCAGATAAAAGTATGTTTAATATGAAGTGGATCCAGCTGGCATATGGGCGCTGGAGCATAGTACATACATACTGAACAACCCAAATAAATAATAATATTCTTGTCAATAAAAAACACCCACTAATAATATTAACTTTAGAATTTTTCTTACGGTAAAATAAATGTAATTTCTTTAATGAGTGTTCGAAAGATTGGCTCATGTGACATGCTCCATGCAGAAATGTGGGTATGTATATTGGTATAGATATGACTTGGAAACGGAGGATAAAATATCTTAATGTGGAGAGTGACTCAAAATTTTTAGTTGACATGGTAACAAGGAACTGTAAGATTAACGGAAATGTTCCTACTTTGATTAGGCGCATCCGCGACCTAAAGAGTATGAATTGGCAACTCCATATCAACCATATTTGGCATGAAGGAAACAGAGCGGCAGATTGGCTAGCCAACTTTAGTCTATCCTTAGACTCTTATGATATACATAGTATAGAGACTCCTCCTAAAGAGCTTCAGAGTCTCCTTTTTGATGACGTCTCCTGCGTTTGTATGCCTCGGAATGTTAGAATAATTACCTAATTGTTGTTTTTTTTTTGGGCTCTGCCCTCTCTTTCTCTTTGTACCAAAAAAAAAAAAAGGCTATTATATTTTTTCAAAATAAAAAAAGATACTAGTTGATAATAAAAATGTTAAATGATAAGAATAATAAAATCATCTTGATGAAAATAGATGTAGCACCTACCATTTATACAGTATTATAGAATAATTAGGTTATCTTTGAAAAACATCGAATTCCACAAAAAACAATCTATGTTATCTTAATGAAATAGATATAACACCTACTGTTTATCAAATTAAACTTTGTTATTCTATAGATCATTTTAAAATTAAAATGATTAATTATGACTATTTTTTTGGTACAGTGATTAGAAGTACTATTTATAAACGGTATTCATTCCTTTATATATCACTTAACAACTTCACATAACTTTAAAAATATAGTTAATTTTATATGAAAAGAGAAATTGTAAATATTTTTATAAAACTATGTATGATTCATTATTCACATGGAAAAATAGAAATTAAAATAAGTGAAAGAAGAAAGTAATAATAAATAGTAAATGATAAGATATATAAAAAAATAAACTTGAGGTTTCATTTATACTATAAAATTATTTCAAAAATAACTTTAAGATAGAAGTTATATTTTATTTTTGGCGTAAATATACGGTTCAAATGATAAAATATCACATTTTTTTTGAACAAACAAAAATGAAAAATTTAATACACTATATTTTGAATTTGAACTGAAATATTCATGTGAGTTTTGTTGTCACACTACTTGAAATTGAAAATAACTATATTTTATTTTGTTGTAAGGAAAGAGCTAAATAGATTTTTATAAAAGGCAAAAAAGATTTTATTAATGGCAGAAGCCTTGAATGCTACCTTTCTTCATTGGTTCACTCATAATTGGCAGCTGGCTTTTACCATAAAACAACACACTTATCTGTTTTTATGTGTTTTTATTATGCAATATAATTATAAAATATAAATAATAGAATTGTTTGCCTAACACAAGATTCCATCGTGCCATATCATCCAATATCCATCCTTTTCCTTACCTTTTTTCACACTCCAAGAATACTAGTACTATTTTAACATGTGTTTTAAAATTCAAATTCTATTGGTTTTTTATTTTCTCTCCATGTTTACCATTTTATGTTATCTATGAGCTGTACAAAGCTTGCTAGCTGCTTGGGATTGTATAGTATATGTGATTTTTTTTTTGTTATAGTTATAGCTTATGATGTGATGGTATAAAAATAAAAACTTCTATATTTTAGCATATTTAACTATTTCATTTTTAATTTTAGGTATTAAAATTAAAATTCTTTAAATTTATAAGAAAGAAAACAAATTTAACTTCTTTAGAAATATTTATAATTATATTGACAATTAATGGTATATAAGAATTAAATTCTAGGAACTATCTATCAATTTAATTTAGGTAGTATGGCCTAATTAATTTAGGTAGAAAGTTCTACCTAAATAGTACTATGTGGTTATTAATTGAAGATAAACAAGGAAATAGAAGAAAAAGGAACTCGATATGCTTCCAATATTAATCCATAACGAACATACCAAAAAAAATATTAATTCATAACGAACATAGGATAATTACGTTAACTATGCGTTTCTTTTTTGGTAATAATTTAACTACAAAATTTAAATAGAAAAAAAATATCAAAAGGAAAAAATTATACAAATATATATGAATTATTACTTTTAATTCTTCTTAGTTCATATATGCGTATGCTGAAAATTCAGTTGGGAGGGAAGAACTTTGTTTCACATAGAAATAGTAAACTCATCTTGTATGCCCCCACAAGTTCTCTGATGAAAATTAGTTATTGCTAATGGCGGCGAAATTTTTTCACTAATATTATGGTAACTAAAAAAAATAAATATAAAATACTATTCATTTATTCATTTGTATATCTATTATGATAGTAAAATATCTTTTTTTTGTGTGTGTATTTCTTATACATATAAAATTTAATAGAGACTTATTTTGAAATGGAATGAATATAAACTTACTCTAATTACTATTAAAATAAATTTGACTTTTATAATACACTACATATTTACTTAACAGGGAGGATCACAATTCTATTCCACAATTGTGCTCAAAAGATGTTAAAATTAATTGATACTAGAACTGACTCCAACTAAAATCGATGGTAAAAATAAAAAAAATTAGTTATGAGAGTGTCATGAGCTTATATAGAAATATATGAATTCTTACTTATATCAAAGAATGTAATATTAATCAATTTATAGAAAGAAAAAAAAAACATTGAAAGGAAAAAAATTATACAAGTTATACTACTCCTACATTATTTAATCAACAACTAAAGAGACTAAATATTATCAACAATAAATTATTTTGAGCCTTTTTAAGTATGCGATCAAAAGTTCAATTTTTGTTCATATGTATCGAAAATATTCACCTTAAAAGGAAAAACTCATATGCACAAAATTTATTAACAGAAATTAGTCATTTTTAATGACGATGAAAACTTTGTATTATGTTGTAATAACTAAAAAAACCAATCATTAATCAAATGACGACGATTTTCTCAAAAATTCCATGATTGTTTATATTAAAGATGATAATTGACGAGTTTGACAACATGAAATCACGCCGAGCAAAAATAAATGATTTAGTCGCCCACCCAAAAAAAATTTCCTAACAGCGAGTTCACAACTACACGAAACAATAAGGCAGTTCAGAAATTTTTAAAAAGGGGCATTTAAGTGTTTTTTTTTTTGGTTGCTTAAGAGTAGTATTTAGGAAAAAAAAATCTTAAATGACACTTAGACAAAGAGTAAACTAAAAACCAATAACAATGAATGAATAATGAAGCACACAAAACATTATGTCAAACGACAGCTCCATTCTTTTGATTACGCGTATCTGACTGACCTTGTTTTCCCGCCGCCCCTTCTCTCTCTCTCTCTCTCTCTCTCTCTACTTTTATTCCTTCTTTTTCCATTTTTTCTATTTTCTATTTACAACTCAGACACAACACAACACTTTTATTTCTCATATAAAAACACCATAAAACCAAACCATTCATTCTTGTTCTTGTTCTTGTTCTTCAATTTCAATGGCTAAGTCAAAAAACAATGCAAAGAAACTCTCATACATCTCTGTTCCTTCACAAATTATCAATTCTATTTCATCTTCTTCTATTCAATCATTACTTGATGAAACCCCTAAGAAATCTTCATCAAGAACTTCTTCACAGTTCTTCATCAACACCTTCAATAAATGGAAAAACCCAAGATTCTTCTTCTTTTTCACTCTCTTTTTTCTTGCTGTTTTTGCCATCTTTAAGTTTGGAAAAACACCATTTTCTTTCTACCCATGTGCTACAAATGTTCAAAACTCACTAATCTCAAATGGGTTTGATTCAAAATCTGATCTTGGTGTTGTTTCAATGAATAAAGATGATATTTTTAGTGGGGTTGGTTCAATTAAGAAAAAATATGAGATTTTGAATGATCAAACTTTGTCAAATTCACTTCCTTTGATTGGTAATGTGATGTTGCAAGCAAAGGGTGGTAGTGGAGTTGACTTAGTGGATCAAGAAAAGAGTGAGTTTTGGAAGCAACCAGATGGGTTAGGGTATAAGCCTTGTTTGGATTTCAGTAGAGATTATAGAAGAGACAGTGATGGAGTTGTTAAGAATAGAAAAAGGTATCTCATGGTGGTTGTTTCTGGTGGGTTGAATCAGCAGAGGAATCAAATTGTTGATGCTGTTGTCATTGCTAGGATTCTTGGTGCTGCTTTGGTGGTACCTATTTTGCAAGTTAATGTCATTTGGGGAGATGAAAGGTAAATTATATTATTCTTGTTCATGGTTTGTGAAGTTATGGTTTAATAAATGAAAAGTTATGGAAGGTTTAGTTGTTACAGATTTGGACTTAAATGGCCTAATCTAAGCCTAAGTTTAGATTTATCTTCATAAAGAACAATTTTGAAGCTTAAGCTTAAGCTTAGTTCTAGCTATAGTTTCAATCTTTTTGTTCTTGATACTGGTTATGTTTCTTTGTTAATGTTGATTAGATTGTTTCCTAATTGGTTTTGGTTTTGTTTTGCAGTGAATTTGCTGATATATTTGATTTTGAGCACTTCAAGAATGTTCTAGCCAATGATGTGAGGGTGGTTACATCTTTGCCATCAACACATTTGATGACAAAGCCAGTAGAGGGAAGCCCTCCCCTTCATGTTACTCCCAGTTGGATTCGTGGCCGCTATCTCAGAAGAGTAAGAGTTTGTTAATTACTCTTAATATATTTTAGCTTATTTAGGTTTGAGTCCTAAGTTGTTGTTAAGTTTTTGTTGACTTTTGTGTTAATTAATTTCACAATATGTTAGTTTCATCGGATGGAAACTGTATTAACTCGTATGTATCAGTTCGTCTTTGTATTAACTTGTTCTTATTGTCTTTTGCAGTTCAACAGAGAAGGTGTTTTGCTTTTACGCGGGTTGGATTCAAGGCTAACAAAGGATCTTCCTTCTGATCTTCAGAAGCTTCGATGCAAGGTATTGCAAATTCTCTATAATCTATTCATATTTGAAAAGACGGAAAGCAAAATATAAAAGAAATACACAATATTCACCCAATGGAACTTTGTTTATATGACAATTGATAGCATATTCTTAATTGTTTCATTTCACCTATTTTTCAGGTTGCTTTTAGCGCATTGAGGTTTGCAAAACCAGTTCAAGAACTTGGAAACAAGATTGCTGAGAGAATGAAAAGCAAGGGACCCTACCTTGCCCTTCATCTAAGAATGGAAAAGGATGTGTGGGTGAGGACTGGTTGTCTACCTGGTCTCAGTGCCGAGTTTGACGAGATTGTAAAGAATGAGAGGATACAACGACCAGAGCTCTTGACAGGAAGGTCGAACATGACTTACCATGAAAGAAAGATGGCTGGCCTTTGTCCCTTGAGTGCCATGGATGTTACCAGGTAAATAATAAATCCTTCTACTTTTCAATAGGTTTCACTTTTCAGTGGCTTTTTTTTAGTATAAGAGTCTCTTTGGTTATGCAACTTAATTAAACACTATAGTCAAACTATTTTCACATGAGCTATAAGCTGTAAGCTGTTTTCAGAAGCTAACCTGAAGAGCTTATGAGCATGTCATAAATTGTTTTCATATAAGTTCTTTCATCAAAAGTACTTACCCTTAGTGTAGTATCTGATGTTTTTTTTTTTTTTTTTTCATTTATAGGTTGCTTAAAGCTTTAGGAGCTCAAAAAGATGCAAGAATTTATTGGGCTGGCGGACAACCATTTGGTGGAAAAGAAGCATTGAATCCATTAATTCATGAGTTTCCACATCTTTACAACAAGGAAGATCTTGCATTGCCTGGAGAACTAGAACCATTTGCAAAGAAAGCTTCTCTAATGGCTGCCATAGATTACATTGTTTCTGAGAAGAGTGATGTTTTCATGCCATCTCATGGAGGAAATATGGGCCATGCAATTCAGGTAAGACTATATAACTTTAATAATGGTCGAAACTGAAAGACTTCTTCGCAATTAAGATACATTGATGGCTGTTGGCCTGTTGCATAAATATATATTGTAAATGTAATCATTGATGCACATTTAATGTAGTATTCTTCATTTGACAGTTTCTAATATCTGAACCTAAATGTTACTATTTCAGGGTCACAGGGCTTATGCAGGACACATGAAATATATAACACCAAACAAAAGACAAATGCTTCCTTATTTTCTGAATCCTTCCCTCCCTGAAGCAGAATTTAACAGCATTGTCAAGGAATTGCATCAGAATTCATTAGGACAGCCGGAACTCAGGACAAGCAAGGCTGGGAGGGATGTAACCAAGTATCCTGTCCCGGAGTGCATGTGCAATGACTCACATTATGATTCGTAATTGAAGATTCAATGCCAAAGCTTTTGGTATAAAAAAAATTGCCTGGAAACCGATACTAAAAAATGGAAGTGTGGTAATTTTGGCAAACCTGTACAATTTTGATTCCTGCAAAACTACTTTGAGGCGTTGTTTATGGAATCCGCAGTTCTCAAGAGCAACATTTTGAAGAATTGTAATGTCAAGCACTCCTCTCTCCGCAGGTGTACTCTACTTGCATTATTCGTTAATATGTACGTGGTGTAGGTTTCCATGATACATAAAAGTTATGATACATACACAATAGATAATTCTTTGATTCTTTATGTAGAGTTTGTATAGGATACATGTTATTTTTATTTGTTATTTAATTCTTTGCAGTACATAAAGCCTTGTACATATATCTGAATAAATAATCAGTTTTGTATTCAATTCATTTGATTTTGAATATCATCATATGGTATCACATAAATAAGCAGTAGGAGTTCTATTTAACACAAGTTAACTAGAAGAAACTGAATTGATAACTGGAATAAACACCAAGTATTGCAATATTGTTTAAAAGATCCAAAAAATAGAAAAATACCATTTATGAACAAAGCTATGGACCTTCTACTAACATAACTTTTATGGACAAATTTACAAAACTTCTGCTACTATTCCATTACAACTCCTTCTCTTTTATTCTCTTAACAATCTTGCCAACTCCTCTGTATAATTTTTTACAAGACAAGAAAATTTGCTTTACGAGCCACCAACCCCACACTAATAACTTCCTTATTATTGGTATCCTATAAAAATGAAGGAACATACATAGAAAGAAATAAAATGACCATTCAATTAGAGTATGGAAAACATAAATCAAATCCCAGAAACATCTCCTCAGAATGCGGAAAGGTTCGTCCTCAGCCCTCATCTTTCCATAAGGTCTGGTCTTGAACTTGATCGCTGATCCAAACATTGTCAATGTTCCTAAAATCATTAGTCTTCTTAAGAGTAATGCTTCTAATAGATGATTTTCAGAAAATGGCTCATCAGTTTTAACAATAGATGCCTTCATTTTCCCATAAGATTTGTTGAAGCTCATAGCATCTTGCTCTATCCTCCTCATTAACTCTTCCAATTCAGGATTGTAGTTTCCTTCATCCAACGAATCTTCTAGGTGAGAGCTTGAAGCTTCCTCTTCACCTGAAGGCTGACATTTCAATTCAACAACAGTTTCCCTCAGGTCAGACATCCCAAGTCCCCAGGAGGACGGTTGGATTATCATCTTCAACACTGGTTTGTAAAATGGATCTCCCAATTTTATCTCCAAGGTTCCCCAAAAGCGACGATTTATAGCTCCTGATGTATCAGTATACTGTAGAATAATAATTATACCAATGTCCAAGCTATTTTCCTTATTTAATTCTACCCGTGCCCTCAATATTCTCTCCATAATTCCGTCTACAATTTGAAGATCTTCAGGAGATGCATCAGCAAATTGTTCTGAAAAATTCTCTTTTATCATCTCCAATACTTGAATCACATCCTCTACTGAATCTTCATGGTCTTGCTTTAGACTTGCCCCATAGGCAGAAGCAGAAGTCTTTTCTATAACTTCAGCCTTGGCGTTCCTCACAGATTGCAAAATCACTTTTAATGGACCTTCTTCTGATTCTATTTGAGGCAAATACTCATTAAACATGTCTCTTGGATTGAAACTTGCAAACACATGTTTCATTTCCTGCTTTGGAGATCCCTTTGGAACCAAATGTGTCGATGGCATGTAGGAAAAGGAATTATGATTAGAAGTTATGAATTGGATATCATCCATGCTCGTTTCTTGCTTGTACGCATAAACTCCCCAATTAGTCAGAACCAAGTCTGACTCATATTGAACCTGAATGGCCTTCCATTCATTTCCAAAACTTGCATCAAGCTTCTGCCACTCTTCGTTACTTAACAAAACTCGTAGATCACATAATAGCACATGATCTGCCCCAACATTGTAATAATGGCAATTCTTGCTACAAATTTCTTGGGCATCAATAAACAAATGGAGGCTAACAAAGTTCCAGTCTTTCACTCCAGTCACCAAATTTATAGCATCAACAAATTCGGAAAAATTGTTTGTCTTTTTTACTTCCCCAAACACTAATGCTAAAGCAACAACGGGAAGCTTCCGGCGAGCCCATAAAAGCGGAATATCTTGAGTGTCTTGAGTGCAAACACAATCGAACCATTCAGGAATTTCCCTTTTCGGCATTGGCATCACAACATGTATTCTTTGAATCTCTTGTGAAACCTGTGATACGAAAATACATTAGTGTGTTTACATCAACATACTACTTACAGATTGACAGTATCTTGTATTATGTAAATAATGGACAAAGAAGTAAAACCTTGGACCAGAGCACACTTGATGCCTCTAAAGTTAAGGATGGACAATGCGTTGCATCTATTTTTTGAATACTTAATGGAAGTTCTGGAAATTCTGTAAGATTCGTGCAAAAGCTCACATCAAGGCTTTTCAGATACATAGATCCTCCGATGCAATTTGGGAGGGCTACAAACCCATTGTGCGAAACTTTCAAGTCTTCCAGTTTTGGAAAATTTTCTATAATGGCATTAACATTTTCATATGATAGATTAGCCTCGCTAAAATGAAGTGTTTCTATATTTGGATACCTATTCGCCACTGAATGGCGCTCTTTGAACTTTTGAAAGGATTGTCCAAGTTGAGTGCATCCATCAATTTTCAAAGTGCGCAGTTTTGGAAGTAATAAGAAACTATTTGATAGATCTGTAAGCCCTTTACAGAATGACATGTCTATATACTCAAGGCCGGTAAGGTTGCCGATAGACTTTGGAAACTCCTTAATGGCAGTGCTTATCATGTTAATCTTTAATGGCTTATTCATCTTCTGCATTACTTCTGGGAAGTGTTTAAACTTTTTGCAGAAACTAAATGAAAGCACTTGAAGGGAGGGCAAATACATTTTTGGCACAAAACTTTTGAGCTCAGCGCACTCAGAAGCACTTAAATACACCAGATTAGGCATAAATCCAATGGATGTATCAAAACTTACCAGTTTCAGACATTTATCAATAGTTAACACTCTTAAATTTTTAGCTCCAGACAGATTAGGAAGTTGAGTTATGGATTGACTATGGGAGAGATTGATGAATGTTAAATCCTCAAAAATCTGAAAAACAAAATATATAAGAAATGACTAAAGCATTGTCAACTATGATAATTTATAAATCTTGCAGGTATTAAAATAAATACACAAAGATGAAGCAAATGTGTGTACCTGAAAGGGATTTTTCAATATCATCGAGCTATGAGGTAACTTTAAGTCGACAATTCTTTGCGGAGAAAAATCTGGCGGGAAATTCTTTGATGGGTACCACTTCCAATCAAGTAGCCGTAAACTATTTGACAAGATGAAAACAATGTATTCCTATAGAATTTCAGAGAATAGAAGGTTTTTGTATTCTCATTGATCTCAAAATAATAGGGTTACAATAGTTTATATACAGGAGGTAGCCTCTTGGCTAACCTAACCCTAGAAACAGAAAAGGAAATAAATAATTTCTATTAACTCCTAATAACTTCAGAATAAAACAGAAAGTCAATGAGGAGATGTGCCTCTTATTTTAGGAAACTAATTAAAGCATAGTAAAACTATTAATGCATCAGATTTCTACACTCCCCCTCAAGCTAGGTTGTAGATGTTGAGCAACCCTAGCTTGGATGTGAGATTTTCAAATGTTTTCCTTGGTACTGCTTTGGTGAGAATATCTGCTGTCTGTTGACTTGTAGGAGTATACTGGAGGGATATAGTCCCATTTTCAATATTTTCCTTGATGAAATGACGGTCAATCTCTACATGTTTTGTTCTATCGTGATGAACCGGATTCTTAGCAATGCTGATGGCAGACTGGTTATCACACAACACCTTTATGGGATCAAAATTGAGGATTCCAATTTCATCAAGAACCCTTTTTATCCATATTCCCTCACATATGCCTTGAGAAAGAGCTCTGAATTCAGCTTCTGCAGAGCTACGAGACACCACTGGTTGCTTTTTACTCCTCCAAGTAACTAGGCTTCCCCAAACGAAAGTACAGTAACCTGATGTTGAACGCCTATCAGTCACTGAGCCTGCCCAATCAGCATCAGTGAATATTTCAATTTCCCTGTTTGTTGACCTCTGAAAAAATAATCCTTGACCAGGTGTCATTTTCAAGTATCTGAGAATTCTATACAATGCTTCCATATGTTCTTCTGTGGGGCAGTTCATGAATTGGCTCACTGTACTCACAGCAAAACTAATGTCTGGTCTTGTGTGAGATAGATAAATAAGTTTTCCAACCAACCTTTGGTATCTTCCTTTATCTACCGGTGTACCTTTGTCGAAACTGCCAAGTTTCACAGTTGTATCCATAGGGGTCTCAGATGGTTTACATCCAAGCATTCCTGTTTCTTTTAAGAGGTCTAGGACATATTTTCGTTGGGAAACTGAAATTCCTTTCTTGGATCGAGCTACCTCCATCCCTAGAAAATATTTGAGATTACCTAAATCTTTTATTTCAAACTCTTTGGCTAGAAGACTCTTTAATCTCTTTATCTCTTCCTCGTGATCACCTGTTAGAACAATATCATCAACGTAAACTATGAGAATCGCTTTCTTCCCTGTTGGCGACTGTTTGAGGAACATTGTATGATCTGTCTGACACTGAATGTAGCCAAACTTCTTTACCACTTTTGTGAATCTATCAAACCAAGCTCTTGGTGACTGTTTCAATCCATACAAAGATTTTTTAAGTTTACAGACTTTGTTTGCATTTTCTGATGTCTCAAAGCCTGGAGGAATGTCCATGTAAACTTCCTCTTCAAGGTCACCGTTGAGGAAGGCATTTTTTACATCCATCTGATAAAGAGGCCAATCAAGATTTGAGGCAAGTGAAAGTAGAATCCGAACTGTGTTGAGCTTTGCCACAGGTGCAAATGTCTCTTGATAATCAATCCCATAGGATTGTGTAAAACCCTTAGCCACCAATCGTGCTTTGAATCGGTTGATACTGCCATCCGAGTTTTGTTTGATAGTGAAAATCCACTTGCAACCCACTGGATGTTTTCCAGGTGGTAGGTTTGATAATTCCCAAGTTCCATTCTTTTCAAGTGCATTAATTTCTTCAAATATAGCTTCCTTCCATTCTGGTTTGAGAAGAGCTTCATGGACAGAATTTGGAACCTGAATTTTGTCAAGATTGCTAACAAAAGCCAAGTGATGAGAAGATAATTTGTCATATGAGATAAATTTGCAAATAGGATGGTTGGTGCAAGTACGCTTGTCTTTTCTTGAGGCAATAGGCCTATCATCATATTCGACAGTAGGAATGGAATCACAATTTTCATTACCTTGTGTGTTTTCAATCTCTGAACTTGGATTGGACTCAAGGCAGTGCAGGATTTGCTGTTGTTCTTTACCTTCCTGATTCTTGTTTTTCCTAGTATAGACACGTAACTCACGTATTTCAGCAGGATGTGTTGAAGTAGAGGGCTGAACACTAGGACTGTTATACTGGTCTGGCTGAATAGGAGACTGATCTGCCACTAGCAGATCAGGAGACTCGATGTTGGATAGTTCTGGTTGATCACAAGATTGGTCTAACACAGGCAGAGGTGGAAGATCATGGTGAGTGGACACTGTTTGATCAGTTTGGTCCATTCGTGGTGACACATTTAGGGAACTTTCACCATAGGTTGACTCCAAGGTATCAATATCCCAAAGCTGATATTCTTGAGTAAAATTCTCCCCCTGAATATCAGTTTTGGTATAAAAGGGCTGATTCTCAAAGAATGTAACATCCATAGAGTTGTAAAATTTTCTGGAATTTGGAGAATAACATTTGTATCCTTTTTGGTTTGGAGAGTAGCCTACAAACATACACTTGAGAGCCCTTGGGTCAAGTTTACTAGCTTGATTGTGGACAAACACAGAGCAACCAAAGACTTTTATGGGAAGTGTGGAGAAGACTCGATTTTGAGGAAAACAGTTGGAAATAACTTGTAAGGGTGTTTGAAATTTAAGGACACGGGAGGGCATTCTGTTTATCAAGTAAGTGGCTGTTGAGACAGCCTCACCCCATAAAAATTTAGGCACATGTGTGGTGAACATTAGGGACCTTGCAACCTCTAGGATGTGTCTATTTTTTCGCTCTGCCACCCCATTCTGTTGTGGGGTGTTAACACACGAGCTTTGGTGAATTATCCCATGATTGTCCAAATATTCTCTAAGAGATGATTCAAAATATTCTTTTGCATTATCGGTTTTTAGAACTTGGATTTTAGTTTGGAACTGAGTTTCGATCATGGTATTGAATTTTTTAAATATGTGACCAAGTTCAGATTTTTCTTTCATCAAAAACAACCATGTTATCCTAGAGTGATCATCCACAAATAACACAAACCATCTAGATCCAGTTATATTTTTTATTCTAGATGGACCCCACACATCACTATGAATCAATGAAAAAGGATGAGAAGCTTTATAAGATAGCATAGAGTAAGAATGACGAACATGTTTAGAAAATTGACAAACTTCACATTGAAACAACTTTGGATTTTTATTTGTAAACAATGAAGGAAACATTTTCTGAAGATACAAGAAATTTGGATGACCTAGTCGATAGTGCCATAACATAATTGCACTATCCTTATTTGACTGACTGGACGACTCAACACAAACTGCATTGTGAGTTTGTCTTGGAGGAATTTGATCTGCTTCAAGTAGGTAGAGTCCTGAGCAAATCCTAGCACTGCCAATCGTCCTCCCCGAATCCAAAGTCTGAAATTCACACAAATTAGAGACAAGTTTAGCAATACAATTAAGATCATGAGTGAGCTTGCTCACAGATAACAAATTGCAATCCAAATTGGGAACATGTAGAACAGACTTTAACTCTATATCTTCGGAGAGAATGACTGAACCTGTACCAGCCACTTTAGAGAGTGTCCCATCAGCAATTTTTACAGATAATCCATCATAACATGGACTATAATGATGGAATAGTGATTTATCCCCTGTCATGTGGTCTGAAGCTCCTGAATCCACTATCCATGGTTTCAGATTTCCAGTTTTAACAGTAAAAGCACTTAAGAAATTACCTTTATGTGCTAGTGATGCAACTTTGGGACCTTTTTGGGAGGACATCAGAGAGAACATCTTTTGAAAAGCTTCAAGTTGTTCTTGATTAAAAGGACTGGATTGAGGAGCTTGACTTCCCTCTTCACTTGAGACATGATTTCCCCGACTTTCTTTGTCCCTAGCAGGTTTTGAGGGCTTCCAATCAGCTGGTTTTCCATGTATTCTCCAACATGTGTCTCGTGTGTGACCAGATCTTTGGCAATAGTCACACCATGGCCTTTTCGTATTTTTCAAACGACTGTCAGTAGCATGGTTGTGGACTCCACGGGCTGCTAGTGCTGACTGTTCTGCTACAGGCAGAACAAAGGATTCTCCTAGCATCACTTTCTTCCTGCTTTCTTCCCTACGCACTTCAGAAAATACCTCTCTAATACTTGGTAAAGGTTTGGTTCCAAGTATTCTTCCTCTCACTTCATCCAAGTTCTTGTTGAGTCCCATCAAGAATTTAAAAATTCTTTTCTTTTCCACGATCTCCTTGTATTTCTTGGAATCAGCTGTGCATGTCCATTTATGCTCTTCAAACACATCAAGTTGTTGCCACTGACGTGTAAGTGTGTTATAGAATTGTGTGACTGAGAGATCTCCTTGTCTCAGATCTTGCAGCGTTGTCTCAATCTCAAAGATGGCTGATGTGTTGTCTTTGCTTGAGTAGAACTCTTTTGCATCATTCCAGATCTCATTAGCTGTAGTGTAGAGAATGAAATTTTCACCTATTTCATTGGTCATGGAATTTATTAGCCATGACATGACCATGTTGTTTTCTGTCTTCCATTGTTTGAAGGTTGGATCTCCTGTTTTTGGTGCAACAGTTTCACCAGTGAGGTATTCATCTTTTCCTTTGCCACTGACAAACATCAAGACTGATTGTGACCATTGGAGGTAGTTGTTCCCATTCAGTTTGTGTCCTGTAATGGGAAGATGGGTAGTTGTCTCCAAGGCCACACTAGGATTAGTTTTGATTTGTGAAGAGGATGTATTTTCGTCCTCTCTGGACATGGTGGGATCTGTTTCTATAGCCATGCCGTATTTGGTCATGGGAAGGATCGGTTTGCTACTGATACCATATAGAATTTCAGAGAATAGAAGGTTTTTGTATTCTCATTGATCTCAAAATAATAGGGTTACAATAGTTTATATACAGGAGGTAGCCTCTTGGCTAACCTAACCCTAGAAACAGAAAAGGAAATAAATAATTTCTATTAACTCCTAATAACTTCAGAATAAAATAGAAAGTCAATGAGGAGATGTGCCTCTTATTTTAGGAAACTAATTAAAGCATAGTAAAACTATTAATGCATCAGATTTCTACAATTCCTAACAATCAAAATTCTTAGGTTTTTCATCTTCTCAAAGGCATTAATTGCCCAATGATCTACTTTCTCTTGTTTTGGGGGATGAAGCATTATTCCTTCAACCGTAGGACTTCCCTATAGAAAATACATGAAAATGTAGATAATTTGAGACCAAAATACTATTTGCCAAAGTTCAAAAGTAAGAAGGTATATTAAGAAAGATTCTTACCATGTTTCCTTTTAATACATCAAGAACATCTTTATGAGACCATAACCTGCTACGTTCACCAGGGTTTGATGTTGATTCCCTCCGAACAATCTCTCTACCCATGTTTTGTATTAGATCATGCATTTCTAAACAACCATTTTCATTAACAGTTATGAGACATTTACTAAAAAATACTCGTATAACTGGGTAGAAATTACAAGCATCTAATATCCTTTTAACATAATCCCATCTTTCGCCTTTGAAAAAACATGCAATGTCCAGAAAACTTTTCTTGTCCAAGTCAGATAGGCATTTGTAGCTTATTTCGAGTACACCATGAATCTCAGCATCTGGAACCATTCGATATCTTTGAATTTCAATATCCCATTCCTCTATGCTTTTACCTTTCAAATTGGATCCTATTACTTTTAAAGCCAATGGAATACCCTTTGCATAATTTATCGCACGAGAAGATATATTTGCAAAGTTTTCTGAAGGTTTGCTCATATTAAAGGCATACCAACAAAAGAGTTCCATCGATTCATGATAATTTAACTCTTCGAGTTTATATATTTTAACATCATGCTTACGCAGAACTTCTGTATCTCTTGTTGTTACAATGATTATGCTACCAGGACCAAACCAATCATGTCCTCCAGCAAGTGATTCCAATTGTTTTACTGAATCGACATCATCAAGTACGAGAAGAACTCTTTTGTGGGAAAGCTTGCGTTTTATTTCAGAGCTTCCTCTAAATGTGCTTCCCATCTTGGTTTGTGTTTCCATGCCCATCTCAGACAGAAGTGTCCTTTGAAGATCTTCCAGGCCCCTCACGCTTTCATTTGATTTTTCTCTAACATTAGCTAGAAAACTGGCAGCTTCAAATCGATGTCTGATCTTGTTATATATGTCCATGGCAAATGTTGTTTTTCCTATTCCACCAGCTCCAGAAATTCCCAACATGCAAATGGAATCATCAGAAACAGTATCAAAAAGAGATTTCACCTGTTCAAAACGAGAATCGAGTCCGACTAGGTGTTTGGTTTGTAAAGGCATTGGAGGTAGTTTATCTGAGATGTTTCTGACAATCGTCTCAATACACTCAGATTCATAGCTGCACAGAAATATAATAAGAAGAATGAGAAATCAAAAGAGAGTGGGAATAAAATGATTCTGTGGAATAGATTGCTCAAAATCAGAAAAAAGAATCTGAGAGAGACGATAACTTGCCTATAATCTTTGCAATGTAGTCCACTAAGATCACAAACTCTGTTCAAAGCAAACCTCCATGCTTTCACCTTCTCTGATTCCCTTCCAAATCTCTTTTCATGTTTAATCATAGCTTCTCCATAACTGTTTGTCTGATGCCTAACATGAGAAGGTTCCACCTTATAGAAAATAACATCAACCGATCTTCCATTATTTTCATAACAGTGAACAATCTTAACAAGTTCATCAAGGCACCAACTAGAAGAAGCATAATCTTTACAGAGAACAACAATTGAGATTCTAGAAGTTTCGATTGCTTGTAGAAGTGAAGGAACGATTTCATCGCCGATTTTGAGGTTCTTATCGTCTCTGAATACGTTGATTCCATGACGGAGAAGTGAACGATAGAGATGATCGGTGAAAGAGTAGCGAGTTCCGCCTCTGAAACTGAGAAAAACGTCATGAGTAAAATCATCATGATTCACCATTGATGAATTTGTGTGTGTGCTTTTTTTTTTTGTATGAGTGAAGTTTGAGTTATAAAGGAATGAAGCGTTTGAGGTTTAAATATCAGAACGCATATCAGAACGCGCCAACGGGGCAGGAATTACAAAGAAACTGTCTTACATTTGGCGGCTTGCTAATTGGAACTTCCAATGCCATGGATTTTGACATTCATATTATTTAATATAAATATTTATTTTTTTAACTTTAATATGATAAAAATAAATAAACAATCATTTTATCCCTTGGATTGTATGTATGGGGCATTGTCAAGGATTATTGAATCTATCAAAATTACAAACATACAATTTAAAAGTGTCTATTATGTTAGTTATTTTAATCTTTGAATTTGTTTTTTGTTAATCAATTTAGTTCCTAAAATTACTATCAAAAGAGACACTACAAATGTGTTTGAGAATTCGATACAATCAAAAGAGACACTACAAATAGTTTTATTTTATCACTATGTGTCAAACTTACAATCCAATCAAATATAATACACACCAGCAGTGAACTTTGTCTGCTTTACAATATCTCAAATTGAATCTTTCCTTCATTCATCATCATGTATAGTCAGTCACCTTAATCATACCTGGTTCATGATCAAAATTGTACAATTTCATTCAGTAAAAGGGGATTGCATCCAAGTAAAGAACAAGCAAAATCAAAATTGACTTGTACCATGGACAAAAGAAAAAACTGTTCTCGGAAAACTTCACAAAAGAAAAAACATCGAAGCAATGCGGGACTTGAGAGTTTTCCCAAATAACAGGGTGAAACATTTCAGAATCATAATGCAAACATAAAAAAAATGCAGTGATGTTAAAGGATCAAGATCATACCTGAATGAAGTTTAAGACGAATCCCCTTCTGGTGTAACTATTGTAGACAAAGATGCAAACCTCATGGACAAAGCTATAGAAATTCTACAAACATTACTTTTATGTACAAATATACAAAACTTCTACCACTATTCCACTACAATTCCTTTTCCTTTATCCTCATAGTACTCTTGCCAATTCTCCTGTATACTTTCTTACAAGGAACAAAAAAAATTTGCTTGACAAGCCACCAACCACACAATAATATCTTACCGGTTAGAAAAAATGACATTATGATTAGAACAAGAAGAACAAAGTACAAAGACCAGAAACATATCCTGACTGTGGGTAAAGAATCATCATCTAACCTAATCATTCCATAAGGTGTGGTCTTAATCTTGAATATCGGTGATCCAAACAATGCCAATCTCACAAAACGATATCTGGCAAATAATTGAAAGGTGAACACTTCCGATTGATAAAGATCAGAAATTATTGGCCCATCAATTTGAACAATAGATGCCTTTATTTTTCCATAATGTTTATTCAAACTGATAACATCTTGTTCTATTCTCCTCATTAACTCTTCAAATTCAGGATCATGGTATTCTTCTTCCAAGGATTCTTCAATGCTAGAGCTCGAAGCTTCCTCCACAAATCCATGCTGGCATTTCAATTCAAGGATAGTCTGTGAGGTTTCTGTGGTTGTGCCAACTCGAAACGGAAAATCGTTAAACCTACTCAAAACTGATTTGAAAAATGGATCTCCCAGTTTTATCTCAATGTTTCCCCAATAGCGTTGGTGCATTCCCAGTACATCAGTGTATACTAGAACAATCGGCATTCTGATGTTCAAGGTGTTTTCCAATTCAATATGTGCCATTAATAAGCTTTCCACAGATTTGTCTTCAAGTTGATAAATTTCAAGTTCAGTGATTTGTTTTGGTACATTCTCTTTTAGCATCTCTAATACCTGAACCACATCCGCTACAGAATCTTCATGGTCTTGCTTTAAACTTGCCCCACATAGAGAGGAGGAAGCCTCATCTGTAATTTCAGCCTTGGCATTTCTGAAAGACAAGAAAAGCACTTTTAGAGAAATGTCTGAAATTTCTGTTTGTCGCAGAATGGAATCCACATTCAACACGTCTGTTAATTTGAAATTGTTCATAAAATGCTTCATGTACTGCTCAGGAGATTTTTGTGGAACCAAACATGATGACGGCATACAGGAAAAGGAGTTACGATCGGGAGGTATGAACTGTATATCATTCATGCTGGTTTCTTGCTTGTACACATAAACTCCCCAATTAGTCATATTCAAGTTTTGTTTCAAATTTGGAACACATAGAACCTGAAAGGTCTTCCAGTCATCTCCAAGACTTGCATCAAGGTTCTGCCACTCTTCATCACTAAACAAAACTCGTAGATCACACAATAACACATGATCTTCCCCAACAATGAAATAATGGAAATCCCTGCCACAAATTTCTTGGCCGTCAATAAACAAATGGAGGCTAACAGTGTACCATTGCTTGATTCCAGACAACAATCTTGTTTTTTCATTAAATATAGAAACATCGTCTGTCTTTTTTTCTGCTTCCTGGAAAACAAATGCTAAAGCAACAACGGGTAACTTACGGCGAGCCCAAAAAATCGGAATCGCTTGAGTGTAAATGCAGTCAAACCATTCTGGAATCTCCCTATTCAGCATCGGCATCACAACTTGTATTCTTTGGATCTCTTGTGAAACCTGTGATTCCAAAAAAAAAGACATTAGTGTGTTTGCATCAACATACTCTTTACAGATTAACAGTATCTTGTATTATGTAAATAATGGACAAAGAAGTAAGACCTTAGACCAGAGCAAACTTGATGCCTCTGATGTTAAGGATTGACAATATCTTGCATCTATTTTCTGAATACTTAATGGAAGTTCTGGAACTTCTGTGAGATTATTGCAAAAGCTCACATCAAGACTTTTCAAGTGCAAAGAACCTCTGATGCCTCTTGGAAAGGCTACAAACCCACTGTGTGATACTTTCAAGTCTTCAAGTTTTGGAAAATATTCAATAATGGCATCAACTTCTTCATATGACAGATTAGCCTCACTAACATGAAGTGTTTCTATATTTGGATAACCATTTTCCTCTGAGTGGTGATCTTTGAACCTTTGAAATGATCCCCCAAGTTGAGAGCATCCATCAATTTTCAATGTGATCAGTTTTGGAAGCAATAAGAAACTACTTGATAGATCTTTGACCCCTTTGCAATCTGACATGTCTATATACTCAAGCCCCGTAAGGTTACCAATAGACTCTGGAAACTCATTAACAGCGGTATTTATCATGTGAATCTTTAATGGTTTGTCCATCTTTTGCATTACATGTGGAAAGTATTGCAACTTTTCGCAGAAATTAAATGATAGCACTTGAAGGGATGGCAAATACATTTTTGGCACAAAACAAATGAGCTCAGTGCACCCAGAAGCACTTAAATACACCAGATTAGGCAGAAATCCAATAGATATATCAAACCTTACTAGTTTACGACATTTATCAAGTGTAAACACTCTTAAGTTTTTAGCTCCAGATAGATCAGGAATTTGAGTTATGGATTGACTATGCGAAAGATTGATGAATGTTAAATCCTCAAAAATCTACAAAATAAAATATAGTTTAAATGACTAGAGCATAGTCAATTTTGATTGTTTCCACATATTAAAATAAAGTTGATGCCTTTGAAACAAATGCGGATACCTGGAAAGGCTTTTTCAATATCATAGAGCAATGAGGTAACTTGAAGTCAACAATTCTATATGGATGAAAACCTGGCGGGAAATTCTTGGATGGGATGCACTTCCAATCGAGCAGACGTAAACTGTTTGGCAGATAAGTAGGTCCTGATAAAAATACTGCATTCCTAACAATCAAAATTCTAAGGTTTTTCATCTTCTCGAACGCAGTATAAGCCCACTGATCTACTTTTTCTTGTTTAGGGGGATGAAGCTTTATTCCTTCAATTGTAGAACTTCCCTATAGAAATACATGAAAATTAGAGAGAATTGAGACTACATATATTTGCCAAAGTTCAAAAATAGAAAGTTATCTTATGAAAAGAAAAAAAAACGATTTTTACCATGTTTCCTTTTAATACGTCAAGAACATCTTTATGAGACCATAATCTGCTACGTTCACCAGGGTTTGCTGTTGATTCCCTCCGAACAATCTCTCTACCCATGTCTTGTATTAGATCATGCATTTCTAAACAACCGTTTTCATCAACAGTTATGAGACATTTGCTAACAAATACTCGTATAACTGGATAGAAATCACAAGCATCTAGTACCCTTTTAACATAATCCCATCTTTCCCCTTTGAAAAAACAAGCAATGTCTAGAAAAACTTTCTGGTCCAAGTCAGATAAGCATTTGTAGCTTATTTCTAGTACACCTTGAATCTCAACATCTGGAACCTTTTTATATTTCTGCAGTTCAATATCCCATTCTTCTATGCTTTTACCTTTCAAATTGGATCCTATTACTTTTAAAGCCAATGGAACACCCTTTGCATAATTTATCGCACGAGAAGATATATTTGCAAAGTTTTCTGTAGGTTTGCTCATATTGAAGGCATACCAACAAAAGAGTTCAATGGATTCATGATAATTTAACTCTTCGAGTTTATATATTTTAGCATCATGCATACGTAGAACATCTGAATCTCTTGTTGTTACAATGATTCTGCTACCAGGACCAAACCAATCATGTCCTCCAGCTAGTGACTCCAATTGTTTTACTGAATCAACACCATCAAGTACGAGAAGAACTCTTTTGTGGGAAAGCTTGCGTTTTATTTCAGAGCTTCCTCCAAATGTGCTTCCCATCATGGTTTGTGTTTCCACGCCCATCTCAGACAGAAGTGTCCTTTGGAGATCTCCCAAACCACTAGTGCTTCCATTTGATTTTTCTCTAACATTAGCAAGAAAACTTCCAGCTTCAAATCGATGTCTGATCTTGTTATATATATCCGAAGCAAATGTGGTTTTGCCTATTCCACCACCTCCACATATTCCTAACATGTAAACATTATCATCAGAATCAATATCAATAAGAGACTTCACTCGTTCGAAACGAGAATCGAGGCCGACTAGATGTTTGATATGTAAAGGCATGGGAGGTAGTTTAGCTGATATGTCTCTGACAATCTTCTCAATAAACTCAGATTCATAGCTGCATAGAAATACAATATGAAGAATGAGAAATCAAAAGTCAGTGGGGAGTAAATGATACAAATGCAATAGATTGCTCAACTAAAACAAAAAAGAATATGACCTAATACATGTATTCCTAAAGTAAGTAATGGTGTACTTTTAACATATTTGATAATCAATGAATAAGAATACTCACTTTTCACTCAAAAGTGAATTGCTCAAAACTAAACACTAATGAAACACAAACTCCAAACGAGTAATTCTTGTAAATAACATAAAATATTTCAAAGAGTTACCAATTGAAGCACCATTTTTCAACATTTTCATTATGAAGTGAATTTATTCAAAAAAATGGGGAGCATCATTTTTTAGAAACTACAAATCTAACATATTTAACACCACAATTTGGGGGGGCGGTGGGAAATTAGTATTTTATTTTTTAGCACTAAAAATGCTAACTTTTCAGTTGCTAAAACTAGTTTGCTAAAAATGGTGCTCCCTATTTTCTATGGAATATCTATAGGCAATCCAATATCTTTCATGATGGCGACACTTTATCGAAACTAAATATATAGTCCCCGCGAGCTTAACTCAGTTGGTAGGAAATTGCAAGGATTTGAATACTGATACGTGAAATTCTAGTCACTAGACTACTTATAACCAAAAAATTCAAAAAGTTGAACTTTATGTTGCCAAAATCAATTTTGGTAAATGAACTTATATGAGCAAATAGAATCTTAAGGTAAAAGAACTTACATATCATGTTTGTAGTGTAGTCCACTAAGATCACAAACTCTATTCAAAGCAAGCCTCCATGCTTTCACCTTCTCTGATTCTCTTCCAAATCTCTTTTCATGTTTAATCATAGCAATTTCATAACTATTTTTCTGATATCTAACATCTGAAGGTTCAACCTTATAAAATACAACAAAAATCAATTTTCCATTATTTTCATAACCGTCAACGATCTTAGCAAGTTCGTCAAGGCACCAACTGGAAGAAGCATAGTCTTCAGAGAGAACAACGATTGAGATTCTAGAAGCTTCGATTGCTTGTAGAAGTGACGGACCGATTTCGTCGCCGATTTTGAGATTTTGATCGTCTCTGAAAACATTGATTCCGTGACGGAGAAGTGAACGGAAAAGATGATCGGTGAAGGAGTAGCGTGTTCCGCCTTTGAAACTTAGGAAAACGTCGTGTCTGAAATCAACGCGATGATTCGCCATTGATGAATGATTGTTATTATTGTGAGATCATTGGTTTTGCAGAATCGTTGTGTTTGAATGAAGCTTTGAGCTTCAAAAGTCAGAAGAGAACGCGGGATTGGAAGACCATTGACTTCAAGCTTTTTCGTACAAATTATCATTGACTTTTGCCTTAAAAAATGTATTCTTGATTAAAATCTCCTAAATGAGAGAATGTTCGGACCGACCTTAAGTTTACATTGTCCGTTTTGGGTTAACTCGTCACAGTTTTGTCTTTTGTAGAAAAGGCATCTCAGTTGTTTGAGGAGTGTGGTGTGTTGTATATAAATTACCGTTAACTTCGAGTTTCAAGCGGTGTGACTTAGGGTCTGTTTGGATTGATGGAATAGAATGGAGCGGAGCGGAATGGAATAGAATGGAATGGAACGGAACATAGATTCCATTCCATTGTTTGGATATTTTATGATGGAGCGGAACAAATTTCCCACTCCATTGTTTGGAAAGTGAACGGAATGGAATGAGTTATAAATTTTTTATTCCAATTATACCCTTTATTTATAAAATCTTAATCTTAATATCATACATTTTATACTCAATTCAACCAATAAATTTCACATATTTCATTACTAATTCATTGTCCAAACTATAATAACACTCTTAATTGAACATAAACTACCAAATTAATAGAGAAAAAGGATCGACAAATAGCCAAAGCCACTATCTTATTCTACAAAAATAAAACACTATCTTATTGATAAAAATATATATTATCATATATTAAAATAATACTATTGTAGTATGTCAGACCAAATAGTAGTACTAATTTAATAAAAAACGAAGATTATATTTGATGTGAATTTTTTTTCATACACTAATATAATAACAAGAATAATAAAATTGATTTGTACACAAAAAAATTGGTTGCAGAAGAAGAGAAGATTAGGTAGGGAAGATATACTAATATAAAATTGGTTTGTACCAAATAAAATAAAATTGGTTACAGAAGAAGAGAAGACGAGAGAGAGGGAAGAAAGAAAAATTTCATAACAAATTTTTTTATTTTATTGTATTTGCCTTTTCAAAAAAATAATAAAACAAATAGGGATAAAATTGTATTTATGTTATTAATTTATTCCATTCCATAGCACACACCCCAAATTGGGCGGAATGGAAAATTGAATGAATGAGTGGTATTTGATGTAATGAGTTCCATCACATACCATCCCATCCCATTCATTATTTGCAAAACCAAACAACGGAACATACACACATTCCATTCCATCAATCCAAACAGACCCTTAAGGTGAGCGTGAGCCATAACATTACGGTTTCAATCCCGCAGTTGCATGGATCGATCTGTGTTTCTCTTTACCATTTTTTTTTTTTATAATTTCTATGAGTATATATCATTGGTTGGTTGCATTTGTTACGCGCATGGAGAAGCATTTGCTATTTGCTCTAAGAGGTCAAATTTCACTTATATCTGTATTATCTACTGTATATGTTGATAAATTTTTTGGAGTAGATGAATTCGAAGAATTATTCTGCAATGTTCAACTATTCAAAGAGCGAAATATGATTGCTCTGCGCTTTAATCTTCCAAACTTGCTGCCACTTCTTCTCACCTGTTAATGCATTGTATGCATAAGTGACTGATGAGTTTATAGCCAATGTTAGATTTAGATATGCATGAAAGTGAAATATTAATATATAGCCAATGTTGAATGAGATAAAGTTTGAACATTAGTTTATAAGTGAGAGGCAATATTCTCGCTCACTCTACAAGTTTGTTTTGTTTTGTATTAGTTCAGTTAAGTTCAACCTAAATTCTAATATGGTATCAGAATCGATCTAATATTCATTGGGTCACCATGCTATTGGGTCTCCCACTTTTAATGAAGTATGCAGGGAGCATTTAAAAACAACAATATTGATAAACAACAATATTGATGAAATAGAAACAATAAACATTCGATGCAAAAGAAAAGGGAAACAGTTTTTTTGACAATGCAAAAGAAACAACAAACATTACAAATTTGACTTATTGAAATTGATTAAAGGATAAACTACCAATTAAAACTAAGGATAAACTTCAATGAGAGACTTAAAACCCCATATGGGAGTAATCTTGTAGCTGCTGAAGCCTGCATCATATATGAGTTTCTCCCATTCTTTTTTTTCTCTTTCTTTTCCATTGTACAAAGCAAGCATTAACATGTCAAAGTTCAATTGCAACTCAGTTAAGTCACGATTACCACTTGTTTCATCAATTGATATGTCAATGATTATAACTTTTCCATCTTTGCCTTTTCCAGAAATTGCTTCTTTGCTGTTCTTCAATATCTTTAAGCAAAGCTCATCATTCCAATCATGCAAAACCCACTTTAAAAAAACACAGATTTTAACTATTTAGTTTATGTACATTTAGTGGCGGAACCAGAAAAAATTATAATATAAAGTTAAATAGAAAATACTAAAAGTAGTAAAAAAAAATCAAATGAAACCATACCTTGATTAAAACACCATCTGCATGAGGGATAGATTTGAACATATCTCCACCAACATAGTTTAAATTTTTATTTCCAGTTAAGTTACCTACAACCTGTGGTTGATCCAAAACTGTCAATTTAATGTCAGGAAACACTTCTTGAATGAGTTTTGCCACAATTCCAGTCCCACCTCCCACATCAACCAAAGACTCCAAACCTTTAAAAACATGCTTGCAGTCTCTTAGTGCAAGCTTAAACATTTGAGAATCAGCTTCCATGGCCTTTTGAAAAAAACTCAGGGTATCAGATTCAGAATCTTTGTTTAGCATATTCCAAAAGGTCTCCCCTCTTGCAGTCTCATAGAGACTGAGATCCTTGTCGTCACTAAACCATTTCTTGGTAAAGTTCCACATTTCATTAGAACCTGGAAGACCAGAAGCAAAGGATGCTAAGCACAATGGTTCACCTCTGATGAGAAGCTTTGATGAAGGTGTGAGACCATACACTGTTTCTTCTTCTTCTTCTTCCCCAACTTTGGCTTTCACAGTTGTTTTTGTGAATAAACCATTGTGTGATAGCATGCGCAAGAGTCGATGGAGGACATTGACTTTAACAGGGTGGAGTTTCAAAGATGAAGCTAATTGTGCAAGAGTCATGGGTTTTCCATGGTTATGGATTGCATCTGCTATGCCTAACTCCACGGCAGATTTGAGTGCCATGGTACTTACAATGCTGTGCATTTGTTTGTACAAATGGATTTGAGCTTGATACAATTCACTTTCTTCAATATTGCCATTGCTACTCAAATCCATTTGTTATGATAATGTCTAATCGTGTGTTTATTTCTAGGGATATGTATATGAAGAAGGTATAAAGAGTATAAACTAGTCCTAAGCTAATATATATACATTTTTAAAATGTAGGTAACAAAAAGTGGTGATTGACGTTGAATTTGGTAAGAAGGATTATATTTCAATCCCCGCAAACTATGTTTAGAAAAGGACTAGAAGTATTTGATATTAAAACTCGCTCCAAACTTCGGACTATTAGAAACCCCTGTTCCTAGAACTAGAGGATAAAAACAAAAACAAAAACAAAAATGTAGGCAACAAATAAATGACACCTTATTTTATTTTTGTCAAATAATTTACTTAGTAGCATGATTAAAATTGCAGTTGTGGCCCCTGATACGGTAGTGGTTGTTGCGACACATTGATGCTATTGCAGCGTTGAACGCAATAATTAATTTTTTACTGAATTATAGACACTTTAAAAAATGGAATAATTGGTCAAGACATTTAAAGTTTTTCCATATATAAGACAAGAATCAAACAAAATCAACGAGGATTTTTTCAAACGCAAAACATTTTTTTTATATTAAATTACAATTTGCACATGGAGTTTGGTTATCAATATAAATGAGTTAATAGTTAGTAATAACTTATTTTTATTTTATAAACAATTCTTGCAAGTTGCAATACCGTACCGTTTATAAGAGGTATCAAATCAACCATGGAAATTTTATAAGCAATCTCTGTTTTTGGATCTCACATTGTTTGACTTTTTTTCTGTGATAACGTGATCACGTGTGAAATCTTGCAACTACGTACCGCAGTGTATTTTTTTTTGATAAGGAAGATAAAATGAAAGGAAAAAAAAATAGTCACTGAGAAAGATCACGAAAGACTGAGTTTAATTTAATATAAAATGCTACTGTATTTCTTCTTAATACAAAATTTTAATAGCTTCAAAATGTATTTTTTTCAGTATAAAATGCTTGTCGATAAAATATATGTTTGTAACATAATATCCGAAAACAATTTCGTAAAAAATTATTTGTATTGTAACATAATACCTTATCATGTCTTGATTTTAGCCATTAACACAACGATTAATGCATTTTCAATATTGCCAGCCACAACGAAGACATTCAATTCATTCACATATTAACTATAAAATGTAACTTTAAATTTGAAGCTATTTAAATAATACATATGATTAAATTATTTTTAAGTATTAAAATATTATGGTATAGATTAAAAAATGTAAAATTATATGATGTAGAAACCCGTCATATAGTCCAACTAAATTGCAATTATTTTAGTTTTCAAACAATTTTGCTCTTACTCTTTTTGAATAACAACGCCGGTTAGCATCCCATAACATTTATAAAATATGATTATATGAATTTTGTTTTATTAATATAACATAATGACAATGTTTAATGATAAATAGAAAATTATACATAAAATATATAAATTTATTATTATAAAGATAATTTTTATCGTAATCAGGAATAAACACTAGAAGAAGACTTTCAATCTTATAAATATTAGAAATAATTTTTTTTTAGTCATAAATTTTAACTTTTGTGTGGAACTGAAAGTTAAGTTTATATTGCCTAATAATCTTTTATAAACTACCGTTATCAGCTATTCTAAAATTATATTCTAAAATTAGTAATTGAGTAAACATTACATTTTATAATTTTGACATTTTTTATTAGTTAAGTTAGAAGTTTTGAATAATTTGAATTTTGAACATTATCTATTATTTAAGTATTATATTTTTATTATTTTATACCGTCAAACAAGTAGTATTTGGCTAGATTTGAATGCTCGTTTGGGCATGGAAATTATCTTTTACTGTATGATCTATAAATTATATTTTTTTTTTTTGATTCAATCTATAAAATATATGTAAGATTCTTTTTTTGACTTTGTATAATATTTGACGGTATAGTTATTTTTCTTTCAGTATCTAGCCAGTTGAGCATTCAAATCTAGATCCGAAATTTTATAATCTAGCAAAGCCAGGATCTATTAAAATCTATACAAATATTTATTCAGCTGAATGCTCGTTTAAAAATTATATTTAAAATAATACTTCTGAATGCTTGTTTGGGATCTTTGTATTATATTTATAGGTGCATGGAAATTATCTTTTATGATCTATACAAAATATATGTAAGATTCTTTCTTTGATTTTGTAGTATTTGACAGTATAATTTATTTTTTCTTTCAGTATCTAGCCAGTTGAGCATTAAATAGATTTTTTTTGACCGAGCCGCCACCCCAACCCTACTTTTTTCTCTTTTTTCTTCATCTATTAAATTGGGTAGTTTATGATCAATTATTAATTCAAAATTACTCCTCCAAATCATTTTTACTTTTCTTTTTATCAAAATAAGTGATTTTCACATATATTAAGTTTTTTCTTTTAAAGTGTAATTTTGTTTTGTTTTTCCGTCTTAGTACAGTGTGTTGTTTTCCCATTTTTGTGAGGTGTGTTCCCATCTTTTGTGTGATGTTCCTTTTTTCAAATTGAAAAAATTTATTTCGATTAAGCGCAGATTCACTCTCTAATATACACTCTATTCTTTTTTAAGTGTCCTTTTAGCATAAAACTCTTCAATTAAGATAGTACTAAATTGTTGAAGCTTTTTTTACCTATTTTATTTTCCACTATTTATTTCTCTTTCTATAAACACTTTAAAAAAAATTAGCTTCTTCAAAAAAAGAAAAGAGGATAAAGAGTTATTAAGAAAAAGAAATTAATTTTATGGAAAGTGTGAAGTTGAGTTATTGAGAAGTAAGGATATATATAATTGACAAAATGTAATCTTAAACTATCAAAATAACAATTAAATAAAAAAAAAACTTCTAAAATAACACTTAAAATTGAGAGGAGGAAGTATATTCAAGATTTTTTAAATGGTTTTGCACCTATAAAAATATTGTATTAATGTTGATATTTTAAAATACCACTTAATAGAGTGCCGCCCCTTGCCCTTCACATCCAACCTTCTTTTTTTCACTATGTATATGGTTACCGGTGGTGGTGCGAGGAAATGGTGGTGGCCCTCCGCACCACCCTTGTCCAGATCGTGGTCTTTGATGGTTTAGTTAGAAATGACTTTTAGCTTGCTGATTTTGTGACAACAAGTTGCTGGGTTGTGGCTTCATATCGTGTTGGCGGTCGGACTCATCACCATCTTTAATCCTTGTCTTTGGACTATTGGCAACTTGGCGCAAAAGCATCGTGTATGCTTGCTATAGTTTGTATAAAGAGCTATTGGTACGTGAATCAGTCTATGTAGACAATTGGTTTCTTCACTTAAGTTGTAAAGGTTCACATAACATTTTTTTTTTATTTGGTTTCACGCCCATAATTTAAAATCATAGTTGGTTGTAGTTCCTATACGCTTATTTTTTTTCTTCTTGGTACAATATTTTCTATACACTTTAATCAAAGAAAATAAATACTAGTAGTATACAATATTTTTTCCTCAAGCGAAGAGCAAAACTAATACAAATTTCAATTCTGTGAGGCTAATATAACTAAAATCCTAACTAATTTCCAACGAATACATAGTTATAAAAATTTCTCTAGCTATATATTCATAGCTATTTCGCAGCTAATCAAAATCTTGCACAAAAAATCTTCAAATAATTATGATTTAAAGTTGGGTTAAATATGTTTTTAGTCCCTATAAACATCTGACTCTTCCACTTTTAGTCCTTCTAAATTTTTTTTCCACTTTTTGGTCCCTACAAAATTCTCTAACATGAATTTTGGTCCCTACTTTTAAGTCAACTCATGTATACTAATTAAAATTTGAAATTATGTATTGAAGTAATGTTTAGTATATTAAAAATTGAATTGATTTGCAAAATTTAAATTTTATTAATTAGTGATGAATTAAATATGAATTTTTGAAGTGTTTGCGCTTAAAAATTCATAGTTAATTCATCATTTGTTAAAAAATTATGAATTTTGGTTTGAGTAATTTTTATAATATTATAAACATGATCACAAAAATTTGTTAAAAAATTTGAATCGTACACATAGTTGAGTGAAAAGCAGGGACCAAAAATCATGATCGGAAATATTTGGAGGACCAAAAAGTGGGAAAAAAATTTAGAAGGACTAAAAGTAGAAGAGTCAGATATTTATAAGGACTAAAAACATATTTAACCCTTTAAAGTTAAATCTTCACACATTGCATTAAGATGAAAAAATATAAGATACGCACTTTGACGTGAAATCAAAACAAACAACATTGCACTATAAAAAGACGAAATTACAAAATATATCGAAAGAAACACTACAAATATATGAAAATCACACTTATTTAACTAAAATAGAAAGTAAAAACAATTTTAAAGAATAATTTTAGGCCTAAATTGACTTTAAATCACCCCTAATTACTCTCATGAAAAAAACTCTAGTTGCAAAACATAACATAAGCATAAAATAAACTTCAAGTCCAACTCAATCCAAATTGTCCATCTCAAAGCTTGAATTGTTGAAGAGCAGAAATGCCATCAAGCCCTTTTGAATTGAAGTAAGATAGATATTCACCATAAGTGATTTCTCTGTATCTTGGAGGGTTGTCTTTTGTTAATAATTCTCTTATGGGTCCAAAGAGATTTCCCTTTGATGGGTCTGGCCTGAAAAAACATGCAACAGATACTCTGGAAGCAGTGTTATTTGCCAGTACTCTGTGTTCAATACTCTTGAATCTATCATTTGTTAGAAGCTGCAGTTCATTAAAATTTATAATTAGATAGAGTCATGTTGTTAGAAAGTAAAACCTGACTTAAATTAAATTAATAAGTACATGACATTTTACCTTATAATGTTTGATCCATATTAATATATTATAGATATCGGCAATATAAAAATACTTAATTATTGATTCTTGTAAACTTTAACTCAGTTATTGATTCTTGTAAACTTAGCTCAGTTAATTGAAACTTAATTATTCGACGAGTTTGAGCCTTAGTACATCCATTTATTCATTAGGTGAAATTCTAACCACTAAACTATCTGACAAAAAAAATCCTCAACTGTTTAATTTGTTGCATGAAATATACATTAGCAAAATAGTAGTAACATAGAACTTGCCTGATAAATATCACCAATGTTAACAACTAGAGCCTCAGGTATTTGTGGTACATCAACCCACTTGTCCTGGTGAAGAATTTGAAGGCCACCAACATGGTCTTGGAGAAGCACAGTGGCAACAGTAGGATCGCAATGTCCGGCTGTTCCCATAGTTAATTCTGGTTCAGGACAAGTAGGATAGTAATGACAAAGTAACAGATTGCTCTCATAACAACCCATGTCCTTTAAATAGTTTGGATTCAATCCAAAAGCTTCTGATAATAATTCAAAGAGTGTAGTTCCGAGTTTCATTACTCTTGTTCCATATTCCTGAGTTATATCCCTACAAGAGGCAATCACCAAACAATTTATTAAGTTAAGCTAGGTAATTAAGATAAAATTTATGGTTTGTGTATTGTGTATTGTTCAAGTGGTCTCATATTTGAGGAAGTATATAATACATAAACAAGAACTCACCTACACATTTGTTTTATAGTCCGTTTTTACAAGTCTCTGTCTGTCTTGTGCGGATAGTCTTATTTATTAATAATATTATTATATTTGCCGTTCAAAAAAAAACATAAACAAGAACTCACCAGCATACTGTTGGAAAATCATGTGGTTTTGCAACATTAGGATCCATGTTCCATGCATAAGTATCCCCCCAATTGAGTGGTGCTGGACTATAAAGATCAAAATTACTACTAAAAACCAATGGTTTTGTTAGATCTCTAGAATACACCACTTTCTTCAATTCAGTATCTTGTTCATGGAATGTGCGTACACCATTTCTCATATCTTCAAGAACACTCAAAGGAATACCATGATTAACCACTTGAAAGAAACCCCATTTCTCACAAGATTCTCTTACTTTGTTTATAATTTCTTTCCTTGTATTTGGATCTTTTTCAACATTTGTAAAGTCTATAACAGGAATAGTATATTTTGTGTTGGTTGAATTTGTGGCATTATTTGGTAACTTATGAGGTGGATGATGAAATAAGGTTGGGATTTTGAGAATGCCTTTATCAACAAGGCCTTTAACACCAGCTTTTGTTTCATCAAATTCTTTGAGCTCTTGCAGCCTAGTAGTAGTAGAATCAGACCCCATTTTAGAGTCAAAATTATTTGTGAATGTTGAGAAGTGTTAGTTGTTTGTATTATATTTATTTATACTATAATATCTCTTATGCATGGTGATGGTCCCTTAATCATTAGAATTTAATTTTTATATATCGACAAACATTGTGATATATTTGTCGAGATATACATGAGGAATTTATTTATAGAAGTGGTAGTATAGTGTAATTTAATTGAATACATGTTTGAATTTTTTTTTTACGTAATTAAGCTCTTTCTTAATTCCCCATGTGTATCCGCTATCAGAAATTAGCGTTTTAAACTTCTTGCTGATTTTTCTATAGAAAATGATCTGCAAACATTTTCAAAAAATTTGCTGCAGTAAAGGTTATTTTCTGCGGATCCAATATTTTTTAGGAAAATTGTAATTACTCCTTCCAGTTTTAAATATAAAAGAAACTTTCGATGTACCAAAAATATAAAATAAAATTTACATTTTAGAAAGAATTTAATGTATTTAATTCATATTATAGACCAAATACATTAAATTCTCAATGAGTTTAAAAATAAATCTCTTTTATATTCAAGACTGAAAAGAGTATTAAATTTTCCTACAGCATTTCCTGTAGATTTACAAGGGTGAATTTTAAGAAAAAAAATTAAGCAGGACACTAACTTTGCCCATAGATAAAGATATATATATTGGCTTTTTTTTTTTTTTTTTATCTTTCTCGAATATCATGTACTATTTGAAAGATTACATCATTTAACTTTTTGTTTGACTTTTTTTTTTGTAATGTTTTTTTATTGTCTTATACTTCTATATGTGAAGATTTTATCATTTATTTTATGTATTGATTTTTTATAGACATAACCATGAACTTTTCTTCATGTAAAAATAGAAAAAATCAATACATAAAGTAATGATAAAATCTTCACATTATATAAAACAATAAAAAAATATTACAGAAAATAAATTGAAACTCACCTATATTAAAGTGATAAAAAAAACTTATTAACCATTAAAAAATCACGTAGTAGAAGTGCTTGAAGGTGCTGCTACGCATGGGGAATTAAAAAAACACCTATATGCTTGATGGTAGACATGGGGAAATTAAAAAACTACGGTAGAAGTAGAAGTTCATGAAGGTGCATGCTACACATGGACCATTAAGAAACCACGAAGAAGTGTGCTTGAAGGTGTTACACATGGAGATCGAATTAAAATAAACAGCGTGTCAGATTATCAGATCAAGAAGAAAAATAGCTTAGTTCAACACTTCCAAGATTTAGTTGTGAGAGTTGACCAAAAATCATGAGTCTTGTTAATAATTACTCCCTCCGTACCACAATATAAGTCGTTTTGGAAAAAAAATTTGTACCAAAATATAAGTCGTTTTACAATACCAATGCAACATTTAATGCTAATTTTCTTATTATACCCTTAACTATTTATTACTCTTTCTTTTTTTACTTCTAGCATTTATCTTTTCCATACCATTAATGAAGGACAATTTTGTAAACTAACTCATAATTTCTCTTTTCCATACAATAATGATTACATTTCTTAATTTGTGTGATATGGTCAAAACAACTTATATTTTGGTACTGAGGGAGTATAGTGTCTTTGAAAACAATATTAAAATAATTAGTGTCTTTTAATGATAAAGTATATTAAAATATTTTAACATTTTTTAATATTTTTATTTCATTTTTACAAAAGTATGTGATTTTCAAAAATAATCAAAAAAATAATATAATAAATTTAATTGTATTTTACATTAAATCAACTTAAATGTTATGCAGTACAAGTTTTTTTCTTCTTATAAATATAATCGAAGGGAGTACTCTCTGACCTCTATGGTTTCATGATTACCGCAGCCAACTCTTTTTAAAATCATTATTAAATGACACACCAATAGTATAAACCATTATTATGGCTGGGACACCAATAGGAAGAAGTTCCTGACAGTTAGTGTTCAAGTTGGGAATTCAAAAATTGGTTCTAGGAAGAAGTAAAAGAAAGACTAATGAAATGAAAGGCATTCAATATTTTTATTTTTTTTGTTACATCAAAAATCTAAATTGTTTTAGTCATGGATCAAATTTTGAATCTCCCTTTTATTAAATTTATATGTTCTTCAGCTCTTACTACTTGAGTTATTTAATATTAATCGAGTTTAAAAGAAAGAGTATTTTTAATACTCTCTCCATCCCTTAATATAAGACATCTTTTGACTAAATTTTACTATTCATCTATCATGTTTTGACCGTATTTTTCTAATAATATATAGATGTAAATATTCGCTCATAGAATCTTGTTTGATTTGTTTTGATGAGTATTTTCAAAATATCAAATTTTTATAATTTTTACTGCTAGATAATTAAATATATTAGCAATCAAAATTGTATATTGACGTACGTGCTGTGGTCAAAAGTAGTCTTATAATTAAAGACGGAGGGAATATAATACTAGTAGTAATAATATTGAATTTGACGACTTCAACTTATATTTAAGGCTAAGTTTTTTTGTTGAGTTTTGTTTATAAATAAAATTGGAGAGAGTATAATTTTTGTGATAGAATCAAATATGCCTATAACAACTATCTAAGACATCGTTTAGCAAGGGAGTGGTTTACACTCAAATCTCAATGACATTTATTTATTGAATAAACATTATTAGTGGTTTTTGTTGGAAAAAATTTTAAAACCAAATGAATTAACTTGTATATTTTTTTTTTTTGACTAAAAAAGAAATTTATTCATTCAACTTAACAAATACACCTATACCAAAAAAAAACTTAACAAATACATAGATTATTACATATTCAGAATTGCTCAAAAATGTAAAATAATATACAACGACATCATGATTATTATTTCAAATATTTGTCCATCATAAAATTTAAAATAATACTAATGTTATTTACACAATTTTGCACCATAAAAGGCAAGGAGCAGGGATACTCAATATTGAATTGTTTTATGAAAAAATATAAAATATATTAGTATAATATTTATAGAAAATAAAATTATGATTTTTCTTATGAAATTATGTTCTTTAAAATATAATAGTCAATAAAAAAAAAATTAATTTATAAAAATTATTGTTAATTTATCATTTTAAAAATCAAATGTACCATATAAGCTCTCTAAAAAAGACTACTCACATGTAAATAGTGATTTTTTTTTCTAGGCTTAGACTCTTTTTTTTGTATTAATAAATAAATATTGATTTTTTTACAGCATATATAAATACTGATTTATTTTTTTTTGACGGGATATAAATACTGATTTATTAGTGCTAGTTAACATTGACTAAATTTTTTACGTAAATAAATGTATTATTATAAATTAGAATAAAAATATGTTATATATATATATATATATATAGTCAAATTCTCTAGAATATGATGTCTTTATTTTAAGAAGTTAATGAATTATATTAACACCAGCAAAAAGTCTTTACGAGCATAAGGTGTATTAGAAAAATCTCAAACTAATACAGTCTACAAAAATACTTAACCGATACACATACAAATAAAAAGGCTCGACCACTACAAAATTTTTAATGATATAATGTGATCAAAGAGAATATCTCACATATAACCATAAAAAATAGAGAGCATCTTGTGAAATGTGAATCACAACACACCACTATTTTATGCAACTTTTTTATTATTATTATTATTATTATTATTATTATTATTATTATTAGCGTGCCAAATGGACACATTCTGTGCCCATTTGTGTGATATGTATATGTATATTTTATAATACTAATTTATATGTTGAAGATAATTATAAATTTGTTTTCAACTTTGCATGTTATTAGAAAAATTAGAAGTTAAAGGTAAAATAGGAAACAAAATAAGTCACACCTAAAAAATGTATCATCTTTATATGAGTATAAAATTACTCTACTAGTAGTATTTAAAGCACAAATCAATGCTTGTTTCCACTTCACACGGCTTAGATCAAGCCCTATATTTGTTTATAGAACCACCAAGTGTCAAAATTGAATTCGACACCAAATCTTAGTAATTTATTTCTTTTATAAGTCAATGATCAAAATTGGTGTCTATCCAAAAAAAAAAAAAGATCAAAATTGGTTTATTTTAAGATGTCACTTGACTGAGACCTCTCACATTTTTTCGCAAATTATTTTCAGATCTTCTTTGTGAGACTTAAGCCTTGTTTGGTTCGGAGTTTTTGGAGGAGAGGGGAGAGAAGAAGTAATTTACATTTTTATCCTTAACCGTATAAATTCAAAATAAGAATTAAATTATAATGAATATATTTTGTAAATTTTTTTATTGGATATATAACCAAAAAATAGTAATATACTGAGTAGAAACCTTAAATAGTAAATCAATTTTGACCATTAGAGTTGTTTGATTGAAGAGAAATAGGAAAGAGAGAAATTGAAACACGAAAGTTAAATTTAGACTTAAATAGTCTAAATAAATGCATTGGTTCTCGGGTTCCAATTTCTCTCTTTTTTATTTCTATCGAACCAAACAAAGACTTAGTGAGTCTCCTCTCTCCATTGTCACATGATATTTCCCTATTCAAGATAAAATAGTTTGGCGCCCTCAATAACACATTAAATTAAATAACTTTTAATTTTTAAAATTTTTTTTATAAATAATTTATATAATATAAATTTTCAATTCCACAATAAATTTTATAAAATTAGTATTTATAATAATAGTATTTGTAACTTTTACACCATTAAAATCTTCCATATTAGACAAAGTCATACTACTGATAAACAACTAAAGGTGACCCACTTAATTAATTTTTTTACATAAATGAGATAACAAAGTTATCATAAATCGAACCCTCACCAATCTTACTACTTCAGTGTTGTGGAGGTGGGGCATGATCAATTTATTTGTAAAACTGGCTTTGAGCAATTCCCTTCTATAAATAAGTGAGAAGCTGATGATATGTTACACTCACAATCACAATCAAAATCAAAATCAAATTATTAGTTGAGTAGTAATTAACAATATTTTATACTAGTAAAATAGATGAACATGGAGACAAGCACTACCTTAAGAGCAGTTTTTATTCCTTTTCCTGCAACAAGTCAGACCATTCGTACCGTTGACACGGCGAGGGTCTTCGCCATGCACGGCGTTGATGTCACCATCATTACCACTCCAGGTAATGCTAAAATCTTCCAAACCTCCATTGATCACGATTCAGCTCGTGGTCACCCCATCCGAACCCACCTTATTAATTTACCACATGTCCCTGGTTTGCCACAAGGTGTTGAAACATTAAACTCTCAAACTCCTCAACACTTATTCCCCCTTGTTGTCAAGGGAATGTCCCTTCTCCAAGCTCCAATTCAACAACTCCTCTGTGACTACCTCAACCCCGATTTCATGGTCTACGACATGTTCCTCACCTGGTCTGCTGATGTTGCAGTTGCATTGAAGATTCCGGGGTTGATTTATTTCGGTGGAAGCTTCATAGGTACTGCTGGACGTAAATCAGTTGAGAAATATGCACCTCACACCAAAGTTGACTCTGATGATGACCTTTTTATTCTTCCTGGATTGCCCCACAAATTGAAGATGACACGATTGCAGTTGCCGTATCCTCCTAGAGAATATAATATTTTCATGGACATATTTAAGACAGTGGAAGAATCAGAGAGAAAGAGTTACGGTTCACTGTTCAATAGCTTGTTTGAGGTGGAGGGATTATACGAAGAGCATTACAAGGCAACCACGGGAACCAAAAGTTGGGGTGTTGGACCTGTTTCCTTGTGGGTGAATCAAGATGCTTCGGATAAGGGTGTTAGAGGGGGTGCCATTGAAGAACGAGAACCAGAAGGGTGGCTGAGTTGGCTTGATTCTAAAATAGAGGAATCTGTTCTCTATGTGAGTTTTGGGAGCATGGTCAAGTTTAACAATGCCCAAATTGTTGAAATAGCTCATGCCCTCGAGGATTTTGGCCATGATTTCATCTGGGTCGTTGGAAAATTTGAAGAACAAATTGAAAATGAGGGTGAAAATGGTTTCTTTAAAGAATTTGAGAAGAGAGTGGTGGGAAAAAATAGAGGGTATCTAATAAGGGGTTGGGCGCCACAACTTCTGATACTGGAGCACCCTGCGATTGGAGGTGTGGTCACTCATTGCGGATGGAACACTATTCTCGAATGCGTGTATGGAGGGTTGCCGATGGCAACAATGCCTCTTTTTGCTGAGCAATTTTACAATGAGAAGTTGGTGGTGGATGTGCTAGGAATTGGGGTTTCAATTGGAGTGAAGAAGTGGAAACACTTGGCTGAGAGGGGGGATGAGGTAGTGAAGAGGGAGAAGATAGTGAAGGCGATTTCTTTGTTGATGGGTGATGGAGAAGAGGCTTTGGAAATGAGAAGAAGAGCTAAAGAGCTTGGTGATGCAGCAAAGAAAGCTATCCAGCCTGGTGGGTCTTCTGACATCAAGGTCAAAGAATTGATCCATGAGTTGAAGGCACTCAAATTGCAAAAGCTCAATCACTAATTAAGATCATGTTTTCGTATTTCTTGCTATATCAGACATATATATGTTCATCCAGATATCTTAATTAGCTAGAGTGGGCTAGCAAGCTTTTTCATGCATGCATGTAACCATTCCTTTCATACAAATAAAGAATATTATATGTGTCTCAACACTTTCATTTTCCAACATAACTGAGTAGTATAATTAATATGTGAAAAATTTATATGCATGTGTCAACACAAACAACTATGCAAGTCTCTACATATAAAAGACCATGCAAGTCTCTCCTCTGCTTAATTAGGAGCATTTCTAAGTTTATTAATCTTGAAAAAAGTAAAGCATAAGTAATAAAAAAAATTCTCTATCTTTATATGGTTTATTGATGAACACTTTGCTGTTCAACTACTCTGAGTAGTAGTTTGATTGAGCTAGTGTAATACACAAAATCTCGTCAACATATTTCTCCAAGAAGGATTTGAGTTGCAATTGATGGTTGTAATATCTTCACATCGTGGGTTTTGGAGTTGAGTTATTTGGTTATGTAGGAGACAGCATCATCTACATATTGGTTCAACTTCAACTCATGTCGCATACTAGTTCATATTACAAATGCAGTCAATCACATATATATTACACTGCAATTCAGCCGCCCCAGTGTTCATAATACAATATAATTATAAATAATCAAGAAAATGACGAAGGAGAATATTTCACAACCTCATTCCTCTTGTTTGTGTCATCTAATATTTGTTCATTGTCACTGGGTAGTGAAATCAGAGACTCTGTATACATGGCGTAAACTAAGGACGGAAAGTTACTACAGAAGCGATGTTCTAACAACTGCCCTTTATCATTATACTTCACCAATCTATCACCATGATCTGTTCCAATAATCTCACCATTTTTTATAAAGTATAAAGGGTTAAAGTAGTTTTCGCCAATGGCATCAAGAGAGAAAACAAGAGTCTTAGTCCAAGACGAATGGTCATTGTATTTATTCATCACCTATATTGTCATTGTATTAATATTATTTTCATCCATCTCCCATAAACTAAGATATTCTCTAAATACCCACAAATCAGAAATTGTAAATACAAAACGGTTAAAATCATCTGTAAGAGAAATCTCCAACAGCTTTTTTTCCTTTAAATCAAAGTCAACAATAACAGTCAGCCCTAAATCATGACGCACGGTCAACCAATGAATAGCACCATTAAATAGCAATCCATCTTTGCGATCCTCCTTGGCCATGTCATTCAAATAAGGCGAATGAGTACCCTCAATTTCTTTCCAGATATTATCTCTAATTGAGAAAACCTCCAAATGTGATGAAACAACATTATCGACGGTTGGATCATGAGTCAATATAACAATCAAGAAATAATCTCTCGACTTGTCATAGCAAAAACCATAGAGATGAACCCAACTATAATCTAGCTAGTAATTTGGAATCAAAAGGAGACAGTTATTTGTTTTTTAAATTCAGTGGATGGATTCCATAGGTAGATGTTTGATGACAGTACAAAAATATAAACTGATTTTGGCATTCTTAATAATACTCAATAATACTTTACACAGTTTATTGATGAACAAATTTTGGTACTTACTTATACAAGTCCCACATGGACAAAATTACATAAAAAAAAATGTAATAACTGATTTAACAACTTAATTAAATTAGTAATCAGTTTCACTAACTAACTTTTAACAAACTTAACAAACTCGATTGGAAATATGAATCAACCTTAAAGAGTCAACCTGAGTAGAAATTCGGTGTTGAGACCATAAATTAATACTCACTTGAAGATGGCAGTATGACTTGCATATGAATATTTGCATCACAATATCATTTGGAGGTGCAACAACAGCAACACATAATACAGCTCATAAAAGCATTCGGCTTTTTCTTATTCTGAGTAATGGGCTGAGGATCCCTCAACTCATGCTGCATTTGATTTTGATTAAGTACAGTTTGCTGAACCTCATGCATCACCCTCGACTCTTTCTGTTTCTGAGTATCATCACCTTCGACCCTCAACTCATGTTGCATTTGATTCTGATTATGTACAGTTTGCTGAACCTCATGCATCACCCTCGACTCTTTCTGTTTCTGAGTATCATCACCTTCGACCCTCAACTCAGGTTGCATTTGATTCTGATTATCTACAGTTTGCTTAACATCATACATCATCCTGGACTCTTTCTGTTTCTGAGTAGTGCTCTTAGTATCATCATCTTCCACTCTCAACTTCCCAAAAGGTGTCTTCTTGAAATTTTCTTTCAACCTTCCCAATTCTAAAAACTTTGATCTCGACATGCTATATTTTAAAATTTCCATTTTTAAAGTTCCCTTTATATCTCCCTTTTTCAAATCTTCTTGTGCTCTAAGGTATAATGCTTCACTAGCATATTTGGTAGAAACTTCTTCATTAGTTAGAACAATAGATGCTTTCAACTTCCCATAGGATTTATTAAACCTCGTAGCATCCTCCTCAATCATGATCATCAATTCTTCCAAAACAGGATCATAGTAATCTTCGTCAAATAAATCTACACAGCTAGAGCTTGAAGCTTCCTCTGTAGATGGTCGTTGGCATTTCAATAGAACAATGTTCATGTTATACGTTGAGACTTCTTTTCTGACCAATATTTTCCATGCAAGTTGAGCCGTCTTGTTTAACACAGCTTTGAACTTTGGATCTCCATGTTCTATCTCTAACCTCCCCCAATAACGACGACTCGGAGATTCACCAAAATGACATGCCTCAAGGATAATAGGCATATCACAATCCAACCTACCACGAGCACGATCCATCATAAACTCTTCCCTTGCCCTCAACACTTGTTCCACAACTCTTTGTGCACTTTGTATGTCATTGTTATCAAAACCGTACATATCGTTAATTTGTTCTGGAATATTATCCTTCACCAACTCTACAACCCGCACAACATCCCAACCAGACTCTTCATGTACTTGCTTTAAACTTCCCCCATAGGCAGTGGCTGAAGCTTCCCCTTCAATGTCAACATTAGCAATCATCCACGACCTCAACAACGCCTTTGTAAAACTTGGAGTTTCCTGTAACTCTTGAAGAGGTAAATACTCACCATATATTTCTCTTGGATTCATATTTTCTGACACGCGTCTCATTCTTTGGCCAGACATCTGAGGAGATCTCTTTGGAACTAAACTTGATGCTGGTATTGGCACGAAGTCTCCACCAGAGGAATTAGGATTTGGAAGCGTGAATGAAATATCATCAATGCTTGTTTTCTGTTTGAATACACAAACACCCCAACAATTCAAAGTCAACCCTGATTCACATTGAACCTGAACAACCTTCCAATCATCTCCAACACATGCATCTAGATCCAGCCATTCTTCATCAGTGAACAAAGCCCTAAGGTCACACATTAACACATGATCTTCCCCAACACTGCAGTAATGGTAATTCTTGCGACATACTTCTTGGCCCTCTATAAATATATGCAGACCAACAACATGGGACATACCTGACATCATTCCAGGAAATATTTCGGAGACGGTGTCCTTTTCTATTTCACTATTCTGTTTAGATTTCCCAAACAATAATGCTAAAGCAACCACGGGAAATTTCCTGCGAGCCCAAAAAAGTGGAATATCTTTACCACCAACACAGTCAAACCAATTTGGAATTTTTGCTTTTGGCATCACCACTTGTATTCTTTCTTTCTCTTTGCCAACCTGTGACATCAAGGAAGCAAACTTAGAGATATAAAAAGATATATGTGTTTGTGTGCGCGAGCGCCTGCAAAAAAATAATATTACCAAAGCTAATTACTAGGCTTTAAACCTATAATAAACATATATATTGAATACTATAGGTTAGCATTTATAGCTATTGTTTTCTTCATCAAAATAATACATCTCAAATTGAAGAAGGTATTAACTAAGGCAAGTCCTACAATAGTCCATAGTGGACCAGTACTTAAAAATCGTCTGAAACTTCAGTGTGACTAACGTCGGTCTCTAGAAGTCTAGGGTCCTTCTTATTGTAACATCTGAGATAGTGACTTGATCTGTGTTAAATTTGACAAAGAGAAGAGAAAACAGATATGCATACTTCAAAACTCAACTCCTTTTTTTCTTGCGTTGGTTTGGTCAATAGACATCAATTAGGTCACCATCTCAATCATTAGAACAAAAGATAGCCGCTAGCATATACTTTGTGAGGGTGGCGTTAGTGGTGATTAGTACTTTACACAATTATCAAGTACCGATCCATCATGGACCACCTATCAAGATGATCCACCATAGAACATTGCAACTAAACTAGTCATTAAGAATTAAGATTGGCTAATGATAGGAAAAAATAAAATACAATTACAAATTATAAGGTCAGAGTAATAAAATAAAATAACATTATCATTAGAATAATGGAGAAGTAGTTAAACCTTGGACCATAGCACGTTTGATGCCTGTGAAGTTAAGCGTTGACAATATCTTGCATCTACTTTTTGAATGCTTAATGGAAGTTCTGGAATTTCCATAAGGTTCCTGCAATAACTCAAATCAATACTTTTCAAATGCAAAGATCCTTTGATAGATTTTGGGAGAGATCCAAATTTATTGTGCGACACATTCAAGTCTTCCAATTTTGGACAACTTTCAAGAATTATGTGGAGATCTTCATCTGATAGACTAGCATAACTTAAGTACAATGTCACCAAATTCAAGTAGCCGTTTTCTGCTGAGCGGCTCTCTTTAAACCTTTTAAATGATTTTCCAAGTTGAGAACATCCATCAATTCTTAGTGTGACGAATCTTGGCAACAAGAAGAAGGTGTGTGATAGATCACTAAGTCTTTTGCAAAATGATATGTCTATGTATTCAAGCCCTGTAAGGTTACCGATGGAATTTGGAAACCTCGTAATAGCAGTATCAATCATCCAAATCTTCAACGGCTTATCCATCTTTTGCATTACTTCAGGAAAGTGTTCAAGTCTTTTACACAAATTAAAGGAGAGAACCTCAAGAGATGGCAAGTACATTCTCGGGACAAAACTTTTGAGCATGGTACACTCTGAAGCGTTTAAACACACAAGTTTTGGCAGAAATCCAATGGATTCATGAAACCTTACGACTTTATGACAGTTGTCAAGTGTCAATACTTTTAAGTTTATAGCGCCTGACACATCGGGTATTTCAGTTATAGATTGACACTGGGAGAGATTAATGAATGTCAAAACCTCAAATATCTGTGAAGAATAAAACAATTAAAATCGTTAGGACTTAGGAGCATATTCAATTAAAGTTGTCATAGTGAAAATTTTGTTCTCAAGTTCCAAAATTCATTAGCAAATGTGTGTACCTGAAGTGGCTTTTCCAACATCAGAGAGCTATGAGGTAACTTGAAATCAACAATTCTTTTAGGATAAAAGTCAACTGGGAAAGACTTTGATGGGTACCCCTTCCAATCAAGTAGCCGTAAACTATTTGGTAAATAACTAGGAACTGTCGAAACTGTTGTATTCCGAATAATCAGAATTCTAAGGTTCTCCATCTTCTTAAAGGCATTATCTCTCCAATTTTTCTCTTCTTCATGAGCAGGAGGGTCAAGCATTATTCCTTCAATTTTACTACTTCCCTTTATATAAAAACAAGTAAACAAAGTTAACACTAGATACAGTTTTACTTGAGCCTTTTAGGTTTTACTTCTCAATTTTATGTTTTTGCTAATGAAATATTGCGGTGTGAAAATGAAAGCGCTGGGCTGGGGTATGTAAAAGAAATTATACTAAGCTGTAAATTAAAAGGTGAAGGACTCTTGGGCTGAAGTCTGATAAATGTTTAGACCCTTTTTGTGCTTTTTGCTAAATAATTACCCCTTATAAAACAAGTATTGATATACACGTCAAAGAAATAAAAAAAGTTTAGGCTCCTTACTGGCATGGGCCCTAGACTGTCGCACCGCGGGCATATGCCCAGGGCCGACCCTGATAGGCAAGACAGAAAGGGACATACATCGTCAATCAAATATTTTGCAGTTTTTATTAAAATACAGTTGCAAAATAGGCTTACATGCAGATATCATATGTTCTCATTGAATTCGGCGTAAAATTATTTTACACTAACAGTTCATCTCGATTAACAAAACTAAAAAGTAAAGGTAAAAAAAGTTAAGGTTATTACCGAGTTTTCTTTGAGAACATGAAGAACTTCCTTATGAGACCATAACCTGCTACGGTCACCAAGGTTCAACGGCGACTCTTTTCTAACAATCTCTTTACCCATGTCTTGTATTAGATCATGCATATCCAAGCAGCCATTTTCATCAATATTTAGGAGACATTTTGCTACAAAAGGCCGAATACTTGGGGCAAAATCACAAGCCTTTAGTATCCTTTCAACATATTCCCATCTTTCCCCTTCAAAGAAACAAGCAATGTCCAAGAAAATTTTCTTGTCCAACTCAGACAAACTAATGTAGCTTATTTCAAGTACTCCTTGAATCTCAGCATTCGGTATTTTCTTATATTTCTCCAATTCAATTTCCCAATCCCTTGGGCTGCCACCCTTCAAATTTGACCCTATTACATTCAAAGCCAATGGAACTCCCTTTGCATAACTCACAGCAAGACTTGAAACATCTTCAAATTTTTCTGCAGGTTTACTCATATTAAAGGCACGCCTGCAAAGAAGTTCGAGAGAGTCATGATCATTCAGCTCCTCCATTTTATATTTTTCAATGATAACACCATCCATGAAATTATCATTGCTATCTAGCAATGTTGACTCCCTTGTTGTTATGATGATCCTGCTGCCAGAACTAAACCAATCACATCCGCCAGTTAATGCTTCTATTTGTTTTGGAGAATCGACATCATCCAAGACCAGAAGAACTCTTTTATGGCCAAGCTTGCGCTTTATTTCAAAGCTTCCTGAAAAATTACTTCCCAACTTGGTTTCTTCTATATCCTCACCCATCTCAGTTAGAAGTGTCCTTTGGAGATCTTCCAAGCCTTTAGTGCTTCTGTTCGATTTTTCTCTGACATTAGCAAGAAAACTCGCAGCTTCAAATTGACGCCTAATCTTGTTAAAGATATCCATGGCAAATGTGGTTTTTCCGATTCCACCAGCTCCATAAATTTCCACCATGCAAATGGTGTCACAATGAGACTCAATATTCAGAAGTGGTTTCACCATTTCAAAGCGAGAATCAAGTCCAACTATGTCTTTCATCGGTGCAGGTACAGGAGGTAACTTAGAAACGGTGTCTTCAACAATCTTCTTGATAAGTTCAGGTTCAAACCTGAAAAGATATAATATTATTCCAATTTATTTATATCTATGCAAGTAGATAACATAGCATAACCAATATAGTAAATAATTCAGGGAAAATATTCATTCACGGTCACAAATTCATGAACAAAGTAATCTGCTCACTTGTTCTTTATCCTAATTAAAAGTGGGAATATGCTGGCCGAGTTAGGCTTTGCAAGGCTTAAATTTGATCTCATCGAAAAGTTTAATGCCGAAGTGTGGCATGTTGTCTGTCATAGTCATAGGCTTATTTTTTTGCGTCATAAGTTTAAATCCGACCTTATTGAAAGTCAAACTGGTATGATCTGATAACCTACTCTTTTTTTTTACGCATCTGATAACCTACGCCATATTTCAATTATAGTTTATAATACATTTAAATATACAATAAGAAAAGACAGAGAGAAAGAAACAACATACATTTCGCTCTTGCAATGTTCTTTTGGTAGCTCACGAACAGTAGACAAAGCGTTCCTCCATAGTTTGACCTTCTCAGAATCTCTCCCAAATCTGTTTTCATGTTCAGTCATGGCAGTTTCAAAAGTATCCTTGACATTCCAAACATCAGAAGGTTCCACTTTGTAATATATAATCAAAACTTGATTCCCTTTATTATGATAACAATGAATGATATGAGCAAGTTCATCAAGGCACCAAGTGGAAGATGCATAATTCTGACACAAAACAACAATTAACATTCTAGTAACTTCTATTGCATCAGTAAGAGTAGGTCTTAGATCTTCTCCAATTTTCAGCCTCTCAGTGTCTCTGAAAGTGAAAATTCCTTTTTGATGGAGTGCTTTGTAGAGATTGTTTGTGAATCCGTAGCGAGTTCCACCTTCGCCTCTGAAACTCAGGAAAACATCGTAGAACAAGTTCTTGGAGGATGGTGGCGATGGTGGTGCATCATTGTTGAGATTTGCCATGACAGTTACTGGCTATGAAACATGTAGAATTTTTTTAGAAAGTTTGTGATAAATAGTGAGTGATGTAAGTAAATGAAGCATAGCCAAAAGTTATAAATAGTAAAAATTATGAAACATACAATGAAGCTTCTTGCTTCATGTGAAGTGAAGACTAAAAGGTTACTTCCTCCATTTAAAATTTAAAAATCAGTTTTTGCAACTAGATTGAAGAAATATACTATTGAAATTTTAAATCAGTTTATGCAACTAGTATAAGATACTATTCCCTCCGTCCCATTATATAAGCACCCTTGACTAAAAACATGCTTATTAAAAAATGTTGGTAGTGTAATTATTATGTCTAGTTTATGTGTAAATTTTACCAAATTGTCCTTTGTTTGTATGTGATGAAATTTGACTTTTTGTATTCCAATGCAAGTTAGTAGTAATAATTAGTAGTAATAATTTCGGGACTAGACTTTTTTTAAAAGAGTGCTAATAAAATGGGACGGAGAGAGAGTATTTTTTTATACTCTACTCCACTATATATATTTGACCCCCCAAAAGATAACCATTTTTTATTCATTAGAAAACACAAAATTAACCACTTGTAACGTGTACACATTAATTGCTCGGTAAGGTCAATGAAAAAGCCAATGCTAAATTGACACTATGATCAATGCCAAGCATTGCCAAAAGTCAGTACTCAGTAGCCTTTATAATATGGCAAAAGTAACATGTGCCATGTGCCTAAGAACCTAAGATGAAGTTTCTGCCTCTATATGTGAACATGTGCCATGTATATTCGTTTGATCATCTAAAAATTATACTAACGAGTCAGGCTTAATTATCTGGTCGACTTGTTTAAAAATATGGGGTGGGGTAAACTTTAATTAGTCTAATGGTGATTGACGTTAGATTTAGTAGAGAAGACTACAGTTCGATTCCCCACAATTGCGTTTGGACGGAGTTGAAATAATTTGATACCAAAACCTGTTCTGAATTCTGGACTATTAGAGCTCATTTCCCCTAAGAACTAGAGGGTAAAAGCCAAAAAGAAAAAAAAAATATGGGGTGGGGTAAAGTGGGTTAACTGCTGATATTTTTAAATTTTACGAATGAGTCTCATGGGGACCTAATAGTCCAGAGTTCGAGGTGAATTTTTACATCAAATGATTTTAGTCCAATCTTAAACGCAGATGCGGGGAAGAAACTTTGGTTTTTGAAAATAAAATTAAGAGAATCAATTTAGTTTAGGAATCAAACTTGAACCACCGTTTATTTCCCTAAAATTGGAATATGCACGATGTGAAATAATTTTATATGTATTTTGCCAAGTCACTCCACATTTGAATCATTCTTATTGATTGTCTGTGTAATATTAATGCGTAATTTGAATCATTCTTATTCTGGACTTAATTACCACCCAAATTTAGCAAACACTTTCAAAATTAACTCTCCAAGTCAAAGGCTTATGGCAACAGCTACTGATTATTTCAACCATGATGTTTTCTTGAGCTATTTCAATGAAGGAACCATAAAAGCATTCATAGATAATCTCTATCAAGCATTGGTTAACAAAAGAATCAACACCTTCATCAAAGATGATGATGATGATGGTGAAATCAGATCTTGCATTGAAGAGATTGAAAATTCCAGAATGTCAATTGTTGTGCTATGTGAAAACTATGGATCTTCCATTTCATGCCTTGATGAACTGGCCAAGATTGTTGATGGTTTTGACACTAAAAGAAGACATGTTGCAGCAATATTTTACAAAGTGGAACCAGCAATTATAAGGAAGCAGAAAGATGCTTATAAAACAGCCATGGATGAACATGAGAGGAGATATGGAAAAGACTCTGAGAAAGTCAAAACATGGAGGCATGCTTTGGCTAGAGTGTGCGACCTATGCGGAGCACATTTTAATGAAAATCAGTAAGTTATCCATTTTTTTAATCCGTTGAAATCAGACACTCGATACTGTGATGTATAATACACGCGCGCGCACACATACACACTTCACCAATCACTTGTGCTGTTGTGCAGTTGTGCTAGACCCCAATGGTAGATGAATTGGTTATTTAGACCAATTTAGCTTATTGAAATTATCCAAGTTTTGGTATTTCAATTAACAATATCAGAAGAGTTTAAGCACCATAGATCGACATTGTACTTTTATTTTATGTAGTCATTCATTCATGTTAGATCTTGTGTTAAGGAATCATGCAATATAACTTAAATCAAACATCGAAATTATGTCAGTTTGTTATAGTACTTCGTGGATCAGTGCTGGAAGTAAAGTTAGGCCTTTGTTATTGTTTAAATTCTCTTAATTAATATCCAATATCAACTGCATGTTTCGAGCTCAGTGACAAGAGTTTGACCTTTTAGGCTTAATGTGTGTAGTTAAAATTCCTTCAGAGATAATAATAAAATGGTCATACTTAATAACAATATCAAGTATTAGTAGTTCCATTTTCCTCTTTCATGGTTATTTTATAACGAATTAATTAAATACGGATAAAAGGGAAGAGTATTATGTTCTTGCAGGAGTGAGTCAAAGTTTATAGAAAAAATTGTTAAAGACGCATTCACTAAAGCAGCTCCTGCACCTGTACAAATGAACAACATATTTGGACTTGATGCATGTTTTGAAGATGTGAAATCAGTTTTCAATATGGAGTCTAATGAAATGAATAGAGATACGGAATCTAATGCTACGGTTCGCATGTTGGGAATTTATGGAGCTGGTGGAATAGGCAAAACCACATTTGCAGCCTATTTGTATGACAAGATCAGGCATTACTTTGAAGCCTCAACTTTTCTTCTTCATGTAAGCGACAAATTTAACAGAAGCACCAAGGGCCTAGAAGATCTGCAAAAGACACTTTTATCTCAGATGGGTGAGGATTTAGGAGCAATGGTAGGAAGCACGTTTCATGGAAGTGTTGAATTAAAAAACATGCTTGGTAAGAGAAGGGTTCTTCTGGTTTTGGATGATATTGACAGCATAGAAAAGTTGAACGTATTGGCTGGAGGACGTGATTGGTTTGGTCCTGGTAGCAGAATTATAATAACAACAAGGGATGCAGCTGTGCTAGATAATCGCAATGCTGAAATTGAGAAATATAAAATGGAGGCACTAAATGATCAAGACTCGCTTGAACTCTTCTGTTGGAATGCCTTTCATATTAACAGACCTGCAGAACATTTTGAATATATGTCTAGTCGTGCAACGACCTATGCAAAGGGTATACCATTGGCTTTATGTGTAATAGGTTCCAATTTGAAGGATAAAAGCATAGAAGAATGGGAAATTGAATTGGCAAAATATAAGAAGATTCCACATGCTGATATTCAAGGTGTACTAGAAATAAGTTACTATAGTCTATCAGAACTAGAGAAGAAAATATTCTTGGACTGTGCTTGTTTCTTCAAAGGCGAGAAGTGGGCGTATGTAGAAGGGATATTAGGGGCTTGTGATTACTCCCCAAGTTTACGAATATTTTATTCCAAATGTCTAATGACTATTGATGAAAAGGGCTGCTTGGAGATGCATGATCTAATACAAGACATGGGTAGAGAGATTGTTAGAAAGGAGTCTACATTAATCCCTGGTAAGCGCAGCAGGTTATGGTCTCATAAAGACATTCTTCAAGTACTCAAAGAAAACTCAGTAAGAATGAGCATTCTACCTCCATTTTTTTTATACTATTTTTACTTCTGCGTGTTTTTCAGCTATGACGAATGTATAATTTGTGTTGATTCTGTATTTTACAGGGAAGCCGTGCAATCGAAGGAATAATGCTTCACCCCCCTATGCATGAAGTAGTAGATCATTGGACTAATAATGCTTTTGAGAAGATGAAGAATCTTAAAATTCTTATTGTTCGCAATGCAACATTTTCAACGGGGCCTAGTTGTTTACCGAATAGTTTACGACTACTTGACTGGATGGGGTTCCCATCAAATTCCTTTCCACCTGATTTTTATCCTGAGAAAATTATTGACTTGAATTTATCTCATAGTCCTATGATATTGTCAAAGCTACTACATGAGGTACACACATTGTCACTCTTAATTTATTTCTTTCAATTGAAGCATGTAACAAACTTGTCCTTGTAACTAGCATGATCTAATACTCGTCATAATCGAATATGCTACTGATCGTTGTTAATATATTATATTTCTTATATTTGATAGAAATTTGAAGATTTGACATTCATGAATCTCTCCCATTGTCAATCCATTACTCAAATACCCGATCTACGTGGAGCCAAAAATTTAAGAGTATTGATACTTGACAGATGCCGTCAGTTGAAGGGGTTTCATGAATCCTTTGGATTATTTATGTCCAAGCTTGTGCATTTAAGTGCATCAGAGTGTACAATGCTCGAAAATTTTGTTCCTAGAATGTATCTGCCATCTCTCAAGTTTCTCTCATTTAACTTTTGTACAAGACTTGAATGCTTCCCAGATGTAATGAAAAAGATGGATAATCCATTAAATATTCACTTGTCAAATACTGCAATTAAAGAGTTCGCAGAGTCTATCGGTAAACTTACAGGGCTTGAGTATGTTGACATGTCGGGTTGCAAAGAACTCAGAGATCTATCAAGAAGCTTTATGTTGTTGCCGAAACTTAAAACACTAAAAGTTGACGAATGTTCTAAACTTGGAGAGTCATTTAAAAAGTTCAAAGTGAGCCATTCAATAGAAAATGGCTGCTCAAATTTAAAGGAACTATATTTCAGCAAGGCTAATCTATCATGTGAAGATCTCCACATAATTCTTATAATATTTCCAGAATTGGAACTTTTGAACGTGTCGCACAATGGATTTGTATCCCTCCCTGAATGCGTAAAAGGATCTTTGCATTTGAAAGTTCTTGATATAAGTTTCTGCAGGAATCTTAAGGACATTCCGAAATTTCCATCAAGTATTCAGAAAGTAGATGCAAGATACTGTCAATCCCTATCTCAAAAAGCTTCAAACGTGGTGTGGTCCAAGGTTTAACTACATTCATCATTATTTTCCTTTTCTCCATTTCCTTAGTTTAAAGTCTTTCTGCAAAAAAAATATTCTCCTTGGAGATGCTTTATGAAATAGTTACCCTTTTGGTATGTGTTTGCTTTTCTTTTAAGTCCAATTTATCCTTGCGGATGCTACTTTTTTAATGCCACAGGTTTATGAAGACAAGGAAAGAATACAAGTAGTGATGCCAAAAACAGAAATTCCAAATTGGTTCGATTATGTTGGCAATGAAGATATTCCTCTTTTCTGGGCCCGCCTGAAGTTCCCAATCGTTGCATTAGCGTTCGAGTTCGGTGGAATCAAAGAGAATGATGAGATAAAGATTGACACTTTCACCTCCGAATTCTTTCATAGACTGATGTCAGATAAGTCTTCTCACTTGGTTGGTCTGCATTTGTTTGTGGATGGACAAGAAGTATGTCACAAAAATTACCATATCTTCATTGTCGGAGAACATCACGTGTTAACGTGCGATCTTAGGACTTTGTTCAATGATGAAGAGTGGCAGGGTCTGGATGCATGTCTTGGAGATGAATGGAAGAAAATTGAGGTTCAATTTGAATCACAGTTGATTGTTAATCATTGGGGAGTTTATGTGTACAAACAGAAAACAAAAACCGATGATATCCGATTCACTTGTCCCTATTCCACTGACTATCTACGAAGTTTGGTTCCAAAAAAATCTCTTAACCCAAAAATAAAACATATACAAAGTCTTGATCTAGTAGAAGCATTTGGTCTGTATTTAAATACTTTTAAATCAGAACAATATGCCTCTGTTGCGTACGAACTATTGAGGTGGTGTAGGAACACTAGAGGGGGACCTCATTCAACATGTGTTTATGGAGCAAGTTCAATGCAAGAAGATGAAGACTGTGTGTGGAATGTGGTGCAGATTTTGGAAATGTTGATGGGGAATGTGGCAAATCATATTTCTGATGCACAAGTTCAAAGTGCCGGCCAAGTGGTTGTAGAACTATTGACAACAGTGGCACAACAAGTGAAGGTAAAAGTCCATGAGGCGTTGCATATTAATATGAGTATGCCAATTATATTAGAGGAATGTGAAGAGAGGCATCGAGAGACACTGAAAGGAACTGGAGAGAGCACATGCCAGAAAGGATTTGAACTTGAAGTTTCAATTCCAAGTCGCCGCTATTGGGGAAGCGTGGACTTACAAGTAGGAGATCGACTTGTTTGGCGAAGTTGCAACAGAAAAGAAACCTTTTGGGAGAAGGCGGACAATATTGTTATTCTATTGAAATGCCAAAATTGTTCGGTAGAGGAAGCTTCAAGCTCTAGGAATGTAGATTATTTGGAGGAAGTTTACGAGGATTCTGAAGTGGAAAACTTGTTGAGAATTATAGAGAAAGATGCAATGTCATTGAGCTTGAATGGATCTCAAAGGAACTGGAAGGCATATATTGTTCCAATAGATGTACCAGTTTCGGAAAATTATATGGTGGAAACAGCAATCATCAAAGGACAGGAAAGATTGGGAAGGTTGGGATGTAATTTCAAGAAGACAGCTTATGGGAAGTTCAGGGTGGAGTTTGATGCTAAGTGTGGAAATATTACTATGCAAGAAGAGTTGAGAGTGGAGGAACACTATGCTCAAGATGAGTTGAGAGTAGAGCACCATGCTCAGAACGAGAAGCAGCATGAGTTGGGAGATCAAAGTCAGAGTACTAATAGAAGACAGAATAAGGTGGGTCAGACCAAGAAGAGTCTTATTAGGCGGATTGGATGTTGTTGCTGTGATTGAATTATTAGAAGAATCAAGCAAAGAAACGCGTACATGGGCGCGCGCACAAACACTCTGTTTCAAAAAGAACACTCATGACATATTGTAAAACATTGAATCATATATTTAGAATTCAATCCAGTTACACACACACACATAAATAACACATGGAATCATTTTGTCTTGTTTTCAAATTGCAACTCCTAAAAGATGAATTACAGTTTTGTCTTGTTTTCAAATTGCAACTCCTAAAAGCCGTGAGGCATCTCAAGTTATCGTTTTTTTTCTAGTCAGCTCTGAAATGAAAATTATCAAGTGACAAGATCTATATCATAAGGTAAATTCAATAAGTGAGATTAAGACAAAGACATGATGTCTTTCCCGCGCTAAAGGCACTTAATCCGGATGCACATGTTGCGCTGCCAGCCTGCAACTCGTGTAGCAGAAAAATCAAATTTTAATAATGGGAAGCATCAAAAGGAATCGAACCACTTGGTCTTCCAGAAGAATTAGGCATCCATATACCGCTTGCCAACTTAATCACTTGTCATATTGGTGCAAATAATTACTAGGTCTTAAATTACTAAAACTCTTTTTTTGTGAATTACTAAATTGACGTATCAAAATTTATGTCAGCTCCTATTTTAATTTCCTCATCATCTTTGAAAGTTTTTATTCTTTTTCTTCGGAGTGCTTTGTAGATATCATTTGTAAATCCGTCGCGAGTTCCATCCTCACCTTTGAAACTTAGGAAAACATCATATGTTGAGGATGTTCCATCATGTTTCTGATTTTCCATGATAACAGTTTGTTGGACTTTGAGATTTAGCAAGTGAAGACTTGTGGTTTGTATTGGTAATATTGTACCTGGTAATGGTATAAATGAATGACTGTGTTTAGAGTGATACAATGGTTCAAGTCAATAAAAAACTTATGCGGACTAGTGCATCAGGTGAATTAGTTTATCCGTCTCAATGCAGTATTATTTGATTTGCCGTTTTGGTGCTGCGTTCATTTGATTTTTTGTCTTGTTGCAGTGTTCATTTGATTCTTATTGATAGATTAACTTTGATTGATTACTGCTTCAACTAATGACTATGTCATCAATAATAATGCAGATCTAAATATATGTAGGTAATTTGGTCACTTTAATAATAATGCAGATCTAAATATATATATCGTATAAAATTACATCTAACTTAATTTTAACGTACTCACTTAATGGTTGTGTGATATGAATATAAATTTTTACATCATAACGGAAGCCACCTTATAAACGAATCAATCCACCCCGGCGCAGTATCATCATCTTCCACCCTCAATGTCCCATAATGTGTCTTATTGAATTTTGATCCCATCTTTGGCAAAAAACCAGTTCTCAGCATTAGAATTCCTAACAATCCCATTTGAAAAGATCCTAATCCTACATTTCCCTGTGCCAAATTTTCTTGTCCTCTATAGTATAAAGTTTCCACCAAATATTCATCAGAAGCTATGTCACCAGTTAGAACAATAGATGCTTTCAATTTCCCATATGATTTATTAAACTTCATAGCATCCTCTTCTATCATGCTCATTAATTCTTCATAAACAGGATCATAGTACTCTTCGTCAACGGATTCTTCTTCATAACTAGAGCTCGAAGTCGAAGCTTCCTCTGTCGATGGTCTTTGGCATTTCAATAGAACAATGTTCATAATATCTGTTGAGACGTGTTTTGTTTCCGAGTATTTATGTGCAAGTTGGTTTGTCTTGTTTAACACAGCTTTGAACTTTGGATCGCCATGTTTTATCACCAACTTCCCCCAATAGCGACGACTCAGAGCTTCATCAGAATGATATGCCTCAAGGATAATAGGCATATCAATATCCAACCTTTCTTGACCCTTTTCCCTCATAAATTCTACTCGTGCCCGCAACACTTGTTCCACAACTTGTTGTACACTTTCTATGTCATTGTTGTCTAAATTGTATGAATCCCCGTTATGTTTTAGAATATTGTCCTTTATTAACTCTATAACTCGCACAACATCCCAGTTAGATTCTTCATGTTCTTGCTTTAAACTTCCCCCATAGGCAGTGGCTGAAACTTCCCCTTTAATTTCAACATTAGCAATCATCGACGACCTCAACAATGCCATTGTAAAACTTGGGGTTTCGTCTAACTCTAGAAGAGGTAAATACTCACCATATATTTCTCTTGGATTCGTATTTTCTAACACGTGTTTCATTCTTTGGCTAGACATTTGAGGAGTTCTCTTTGGAACCAAACTTGATGCTGATATTGGCACAAGGTCTTCACCAGAGGAATTATTAGGATTGGGAAGTGTGAATGAAATATCATCAATGCTTGTTTTCTGTTCGAATACACAAACACCCCAACAATTCAAAGTCAAATCTGATTCACACTGAACCTGAACAACCTTCCAAACATCTCCAACACATGCATCTAGACTTTGCCATTCTTCGTCACTGAACAAAGTCCTAAGGTCACACATTAACACATGATCTTCCCCAACACTGCAGTAATGGTAATTCTTGCGACAAACTTCTTGGCCCTCTATAAATATATGCAGACAAACAACATCGGATATATCTGACTTCAATCCAGGAAATAATTTGGACATGCTGGTGTCCTTTTCTATCTCATTATTTTGTTTGGATTTCCCAAACAACAATGTCACAGCAACCGAGGGGAACTTCCTGCGAGCCCAAAAAAGTGGAATATCTTCAATGCCAACAAAGTCAAACCAATTTGGATTAATATTTGTTTCTGGCATCACAGCTTGCATTCCTTCTTTCTCTTTGCAAACCTGTGACATCAACAAGGAAGCGAACTGAGAGATATAAAATGTGGTGTGTATGTGCGCACATGCAAAAAAATTACCAAAGCTCAGTGTACTATCAAAATAACATGAAAATGTCTGTAAAAGCTTCTTGACCGCGGACAAAAAATTGCACAAGTATCTCTATACATGGTTACATTGCACATGCATATAAGTTGAAAACCTATTTATACTACTCATATACCAACTATTAAAATAAACTTATCAAATGAATAGTGAAGAAAGTAGTGAAACCTTGGACCATAGCGCGTTTAATGCCTTTGATGTTAAGCTTCCACAATATCTTGCATCTACTTTTTGAATGCTTAATGGAAGTTCTGGAATTTCCTTAAGATTCCTGCAATGACTCAAATTGATACTTTTCAAATATAAAGATTCTTTGATACATTTTGGGAGAGATGCAAATTCATTGTGCGACACATTCAAGTCTTCCAATTTTGGAAAACTTTCAAAAATTATGTGAAGATCTTCATCTGATAGATTAGCATCACTTAAGTACAATGTCACCAAATTCGAGTAGCTGTTTTCTGCTGAGTGGCTCTCTCTGAACCTCTGAAATGATTTTCCAAGTTGAGAACATCCATTAAGTCTTAAGGTGACAAGTTTTGGCAATGAGAAGGTACATAATATATCACTAAGTCTTTTGCAAAATGACATGTCTATGTATTCAAACCCTGTAAGGTTACCAATGGAATTTGGTAACCTCTTAATAGCCGTACCAATCAACCAAATCTTTAACGGCTTATCCATCTTTTGTGTTACATCAGGAAAATGTTCAAGTCTTTTACACAAATTAAAGGAGAGAACCTCGAGAGACGGCAAGTACACTCTTGAGACAAAACTATCGAGCATGGTACACTCTGAAGCATTAAGACACACAAGTTTTGGCATAAATCCAATGGATTCATGAAACCTTACCACTTTATGACATTTGTCAAGTGTCAATACTTTTAAATTTATAGCGCCAGACACATCGGGTATTTCAGTTATAGATTGACACTGGGAGAGATTAATGAATGTCAAAACCTCAAATTTCTGTGAAGAATAATTCAATTAAAATGGTTAGAAGCATATTCAATTAAAATTATTACAATACAAAAAAATTGTTTTCAAGTCCCAAAATTAATTAGCAAATGTGTATGTACCTGAAATGGCTTTTCCAACATCAGAGAGCTGTGAGGTAACTTGAAATCCACAATTCTTTTGGGATAAAAATCAACTGGGAAAGACTTTGATGGGTAACCCTTCCAATCGAGTACTCGTAAACTATTTGGTAAATAACTAGGAGCTGTTGAAACTGTTGTATTCCGAATAATCAGAATTCTAAGGTTCTCCATGTTCTTGAAGGCATTATCTTTCCAATTATACACTTCTTCATGAGCAGGAGGGTCAAGCATTATTCCTTCAATTTTACTACTTCCCTTTATATAAAAACATGTAAACAAAGTTAACACTAGATACATTTGCAATACATAGTACCATAACATATATAATACATGCAAGAGAATAAGGGTCATGCACTGTCAGTGTAAAATAGCTTTACACTGGCATCCAGTAAGAATCAAATATTTTGCAAAAACAGTTCATCTTGGAAATATATCGATTCTCATTGGATATTTTTGTAAAATTATTTTGCACTACTGACAGTTCATCTTGATTCAAAACTGTATAGGCAATGCTTAAAAGTAAAGGTAAAAACAGTTAAGGTTATTACCGAGTTTTCTTTGAGTACTTCAAGGACTTCTTTATGAGACCATAATCTGCTACGGTGACCAAGGTTCAACGGAAACTCTTTTCTAACAACCTCTTTACCCATGTCTTTGATTAGATCATGCATATCCAAGCAGCCATTTTCATCAATATTTATGAGACATTTTGCTATAAAAGGCCGAATACTTGGGGCGAAATCACAAGCTTTTAGTATCCTTTCAACATATTCCCATTTCTCCCCTTCAAAGAAACAAGCAATGTCCAAGAAAGTTTTCTTGTCCAACTCAGACAAACTAATGTAGCTTATTTCAAGTACTCCTTGAATCTCAGCATTTGGAATTTTCTTATAATTCTCCAATTCATTTTCCCATTCCTTTATGATCCCCCCATGCAAATTTGACCCTATAACTTTCAAAGCCAATGGAACTCCCTTTGCATAACTAACTGCAAGACTAGAAACACCTTCATAGTTTTCATCAGGTTTGCTCTTATTAAAGGCATGCCTACAAAGAAGTTCGAGCGACTCATCATCATTCAGCTCCTCCATCTTATATTTTTCAATGATGGCACCATCCAACAAAGTATTATTAAGTTGATATGTATCTAGCAGAGATGATTCCCTTGTCGTTATGATGATCCTGCTACCAGGACCAAACCAATTACCGGATCCGGTTAGTGTTTCTATTTGTTTTGTAGAATCAACATCATCCAAAACCAGAAGAACTCTTTTATGGCCAAACTTGCGTTTTGTTTCAGAGCTTCCTGTTATGGTTTCTTCTGTCTCCTCACCGATCTCAGTTAGAAGTGTCCTTTGTAGATTTTCTAAGCCTTTAGCGCTTCTGTTTGATTTCTCTCTGACATTAGCAAGAAAACTCGCTGCTTCAAATTGACGCCTAATCTTGTTAAAGATATCCATGGCAAATGTGGTTTTGCCGATTCCACCAGATCCATAAATTTCCACGGTGCAGATAGTGTCACGGTGAGACTCAATATGCAGAAGTGGTTTCACCATTTCAAAGCGAGAATCAAGTCCAACTATGTCTTTCATTGGTGCTGGTACGGGAGGTAACTTAGGAACGGTGTCTTCGACAATCTTCTTGATAAGTTCAGGTTCATACCTGCATAGACATAATATAATTCCTATTTATTTCAATCTATGCAAGTATAACATAACCAAAATAGGAAATAATTAAATGATTAGGAAATAGAGGTTATAGTTACAAAGAATAACATGGATAAACACATAATGAAAATATCCATAAATCATAATTCTTGTAATTGCCTTGAAATATCAATGGGATATAAGAAAGGAACAAAGATATGCAAGGGAAACTGGAGACGGAATGCACTTGTGTGTAGAATTGTTGAATTGACATTCTGCCAAGCACGTTGGACGTGCTCCCAGGGACGCGCGACGTCCTCTGCTTCAGGAAAACATCCTGCCAAGCACGTTGGGCGTGCTGGCAGGGACGCACGACGTGGGCGCGCGGACAGACTTGTTTTTTGGGCTTTTTTGCTCAGATTTGTTCCAGATTAAAATAGATTTGTTCCTATTTTAAATGTATATTTTATTCTATATAAAAGGAGGTTTAGAAACAAGGATTAGCACCAAGAAAGCAAGAAAACAAGAATTCAAGGGTTTTGAAGCCAACAAGCAAGCTAGTGATTAAAGAGATTTTGCTCTTGGTAATATTACTAGGGTTGGAGTTTATTCTTAATTCTTGGGAGACACTATATTTAAGTTTCTTGGTCACGGGAAGAAACTTGAGATTAGGGTAGAGTTAGGATTGAAGACTATCTCTTGTAACCCTAATTGGGATTTCTTTGTAACGGTACCGGAAGTATTATAGTGGAACGGAGAGGTGCTCTCTCCCCCAGATTAGGTCGGTTTGACTGAACTGGGTAAACAATATTATTGTGTCTTTTATCTTTTTGCTGTTTATTGTTATTGATAATTATTGTCGTCTCGCTTATTTGATTGTTTACTCGTATTGCTCCACACATCAAAGTATTCATTGGTGTGAATGTACCCTTATTTTCACAACAATATTAATTGGCGCCCACCGTGGGGCAAGGATCTAACAAAGTAAGTATCATGGGTTCTATGTGGGAGGTTGAAAAATTCACCTTTAGTAACGACTTCGAGTTGTGGAAGGTGAAGATGAGGGCAGTATTAGTTCATAACAATTGTGTAGAGGCGCTAAAGGGTGTGACACATATGTCGGGAACTCTCTCGGATGCTGAGAAGACTTCAATGGATGAAAAAGCATTGAGTGCTATTACTTTGTGTCTCGGCAACAAAGTGTTGAGAGAGGTGGCAAAGGAAAAATCTGCGGTAGCTATGTGGACCAAACTTGATACGTTATACATGACCAAGTCGTTGGCACATAAGCAATTTCTGAAGCAACAACTGTATTTCTATCGTATGGTTGAAGACAACTCTGTGGTGGAGCAACTTGCAGAGTTCAATAAGATCATCGACGATTTGGCGAATATTGAAGTGAATTTAGAAGACGAGGACAAGGCCTTTCATTTGTTGTGCGCTTTACCTAGGTCGTATGAAAATCTCAAGGATGCTTTGCTCTATGGCAAAGAAGGAACTATCACCTTGGAGGAGGTTCAATCGGCTTTGAGAACCAAGGAGATAACTAAGTTGAGAGGCTTGAAGATTGATGATAATGCCGAAGGCTTGAATGTTTCGGGAGGTGGAAGTGAGTACAAAGGAAAAGGGATGGGTCCGAGTCTAGGCCAAAGGGTGATAGTGGTAGCAAGTTCAAGTGCTTCCATTGTCAAGAACCGGGTCACTTCAAGAAGGACTGTCCTAAGAGAAAGGGCGGTGGTAATTCGTCTGTTCAGTTCGTTGAGGAGGTAGGCTATGAGACTGCGAAAGCACTCATAGTTGCAAGTTGGGAACCATAGAAGGATATTCAGCCTGGAGAGGCGGTGGTAACAATACTCGACATCAGCCTGGAGAGGCGGTGGTAATAATACTCAACATCAGCCTGGAGAGGCGGTGGCAATAATACTCAACGTCAGCCTGGAGAGGTGGTGTTAACAATACTCGACATCAGCCTGGAGAGGCGGTGATAATAATACTTGACATCAGCCTGGAGAGGCAGTGATAAGAATACTCAGGTTGAACAGTTTTGCAGTTTACAAGGTGGAAATTATAGAAGGGATACTTGGTTTGTGAGTTTGGTGAATAAAACTCAGCTTGAGGTGGAGTCTCTTCTTAGTGGGTCTAGATGAAGACTATCAACATTAACTCTTGGCTATCAAATCAGTGATAGGGAGGAGAGTGGTATTGTTGCACCGAAGAAGTATTTCTATGAAGACCTTGGGTTATGATTCAATTGTGGCTGAAGAAGTGCAAAACTTGAAATATCTTCAGAGAGGCAATTGGATGCACGGTATTCAGACTTGGGAACTTGTGGGGTTACATATGGTAGCCGGGAAGAAGGAGAGTTTGATGGTGCAGCTTGTAGGACTAATTAAAAATCCAAGGTTAGTCGGAGAGAAGTAATTCTTCATGAGTACGGGAGGCATTCCGGGGGATGAAGGTGTGGTGGAGCTTGTGTGGCTATCTCAAAATCCGAGGATAGTTGGAAGCAAGCATATCTTCAGGAGGACGGACTTAATTACTCCAGGGGCTGAAGAGGGTTCGGTGTTACTTGTGAAACTACATAAAATTCCTATCGTAGTTGGATACAAGATCTTCAAGAGGGCGGAAGGCATTCCAAGAGTTGAAGAGGAAGAGGTACATCTTGTGAGACTACATAGGGTAGTTGGATACAAGAGGAATAATCAAACCGGAGAGCTTGTGGTTCTAGCAAGTGAAGGTTGGTGTCAAGGTCAAGATTCAAGTGGGACTTGATTTGATCTGGTGTCTTGAATGGTGTAGTTCAAGGTTGGAAAGAACAACACGGTGGTTGATGGTTAAATTGACATCACGATCGATTTAAAGGCAAGGTGGAGAATTGTTGTAATTGCCTTGAAATCTCAATGGGATATAAGAAAGGAACAAAGATATGCAAGGGCAACTGGAGACGGAATGCACTTGTGTGTAGAATTGTTGAATTGACATTCTGCCAAGCACGTTGGACGTGCTCCCAGGGACGCGCGACGTCCTCTGCTTCAGGAAAACATTCTGCTAAGCACGTTGGGCGTGCTGGCAGGGACGCACGACGTGGGCGCGCGGACAGACTTGTTTTTTGGGCTTTTTTCTCAGATTTGTTCCAGATTAAAATAGATTTGTTCCTATTTTAAATGTATATTTTATTCTATATAAAGGGAGGTTTAGAAACAAGGATTAGCACCAAGAAAGCAAGAAAACAAGAATTCAAGGGTTTTGAAGCCAACAAGCAAGCTAGTGATTAAAGAGATTTTGCTCTTGGTAATATTACTAGGGTTGGAGTTTATTCTTAATTCTTGGGAGACACTATATTTAAGTTTCTTGGTCACGGGAAGAAACTTGGGATTAGGGTAGAGTTAGGATCGAAGACTATCTCTTGTAACCCTAATTGGGATTTCTTTGTAACGGTACCGGAAGTATTATAGTGGAACGGAGAGGTGCTCTCTCCCCCAGATTAGGTCGGTTTGACTGAACTGGGTAAACAATATTATTGTGTCTTTTATCTTTCTGCTGTTTATTGTTATTGATAATTATTGTCGTCTCGCTTATTTGATTGCTTACTCGTATTGCTCCACACATCAAAGTATTCATTGGTGTGAACGTACCCTTATTTTCACAACAATAATAATCTTTATAAATGTATAATCACATTTCAAATACAATATCCTTAGGACACACCTTAACAGTTGAACATGTAATCAAGACAAATTCTGTTTAATGGATTCCTTAATCCAATGTCCTTAGGACACTTTCTAGCATGACCTATATTCATACTTTAAAATTTTCGCACTCAAACTAAATTGAAACACCGAAATATCAACACGTAAAAATTTTAAACTACATTACAAATAATATAATCACAATTTTAAATTTTTATAAAATATATATCAACCTACTGCATTCAAACCTAGTCAGATTGACAGCAAGTTACATTTCCGAGCTAAAGTAGTGCAAAGAAAGGAAGAAAGAAAGAAAGAAAGAACATACATTTCGTCTTTGCAATGTTCTCTTGGTAGCTGACGAACACCGGACAAAGCATTCCTCCATAATTTGACCTTCTCAGAGTCTTTTCCAAATCTATTTTCATGTTCAATCATGGCAGTTTCAAAAGAATTCTTCACATTCCAAACATCAGAAGGTTCCACTTTGTAATATATAATCAAAACCTGATTCCCTTTGTTATGATAACAATCAATGATATGAACAAGTTCATCAAGACACCAAGTGGAAGATGCATAATTCTGACACAGCACAACCATCAACATTCTAGTAACTTCTATTGCATCAGTAAGAGTAGGTCTTAGATCTTCTCCGATTTTCAATCTCTCAGTGTCTCTGAAAGTGAAGATTCCTTTTTGGCGAAGTGCTTTGTAGAGATTGTTTGTGAATCCGTAGCGAGTTCCACCTTCGCCTCTGAAACTAAGGAAAACATCGTAGAACGAATTCTTGGAGGATGGTGGCGATGGTGGTGTATCACTGTTGAGATTTGCCATGACAGTTACTGGCTATGAAACTTCTAGAACTTTTTTAGAAAGTTTGTGATAAATAGTGAGTGTGATGTAAGTAAATGAAGCATAGCCAAAAGTTATAAATAGTAAAAATTATGAAACATACAATGAAGCTTCTTGCTCCATGTGAAGTGAAGACTAAAAGGATCAGTTTTTGCAACTAGATTGAAGAAATATACTATTAAAATTTAAAATCAGTTTATGCAACTAGTATAACATACTATTTTTTTATACTCTACTCCACTATATATATTTGACCCCCCAAAAAATAACCATTTTTTATTCATTAAAAAACACAATTAACCACTTGTAACGTGTACACATTAATTGCTTGGTAAGGTCAATGAAAAGATTATGAAACATACAATGAAATTTCTCATGACATGTGAAGAGAAAATTAAAATGCAGTAAATTACATTTACACATCATTCTTGACTTGAGAACATTGAATTTTTTGAAACCCCTCAGTATACAATAATCTCAAGTTGGATACTCATCATCTATCTACCTACTACTACATTTTTATAGTTAAGTGTTCACACTTACTAGTTGAACTACTTGATATAGAAAACATTATATTAATTAGTACAACTAGCATATTAAAATATGTTATGTTATATCATTCAACAGAATACAGTATTGCCTTATTAATTAGTACTACCTACTACTAACATATTTTCTCTTTTTAAAATCAACTCCACCTAAACTTCTAAATATACCCTTAAGAGAGGGGATGAGATAATAAGAAGTCATTTATTAAATTTTGACAGTTTTGATCACTCTATGAAATATTTGATTTAAAATATGATGATATGACATGTTATAAAAAAATTCACGAGAATTTTCTTACAGTTTTATCGATGTTGGTCTTTTCTCATCATTTAAAACATATTATAGCATCGATTTTTTTAGGGCAATAATATGATGAAGGGCTAAAACTATCATATTTTATAATAAAGGAACCTATAATTTGCAAAATTGGAAAATAATGGCATCAAAAACTGTGTTTTTCTACAGCTCAAAATCCATTTCCCACCTTCTTTCATTTTCCAACTAACTTCACATTTTAATGCACCCACAGAAAAAAAAACTCTCCAAGTCAAAGGCTTATGGCAAGATCTACTGATTATTTCAACCATGATGTTTTCTTGAGCTATTTCAATGGAGGAACCAGAAATGCATTCATAGATAATCTCTATCAAGCATTGATTAACAAAAGAATCAACACCTTCATCAAAGATGATGATGATGGTGAAATCAGATCTTATATTGAAGAGATTGAAAATTCCAGAATGTCAATTGTTGTGCTATGTGAAAACTATGGATCTTCCACTTCATGTCTTGATGAATTGGCCAAGATTACTCAGTATATTGACAGTAAAACAAAACATTTTGCCGGAATATTTTATAAAGTGGAACCAACAAATATAAGGAAACAGAAAGATTCTTATAAAATAGCAATGGATGAACATGAGAAGAGATATGGAAAAGACTCAGAAAAGGTGAAAACATGGAGGAATGCTTTGACTAGAGTATGTGACCTATGTGGAGGACATTTCAAGGAAAATGAGTAAGTTGTCTTTTATACCTAAGATTTACGACACTCACACACTATGTACAAACCAGATACGCTAGACCCCGATAGGAAATGAGTTAGTTAGTTATTTAAACTAATTTAGTTATTGCAGTTATAAAATAGTTATTAGTGCCAACCTTAAAAATTATCTGGTATCAGAATATTAGTACAGGATTTAATCATGTAATTCCTTTTTACTCTTTCATGATTAGTGTTATGCTGAATAAAATACGGATAAAAATAAAGAGTATTATGTTCCGCAGGTGTGAGTCTGAGTTTATAGAGAAGATTGTTAATGACGCATTCGCTAAAGTAGGTCCTGCACCTGTCGAAATGAACCACATAGTTGGACTTAATGCGCGTTTTGAAGAGGTGAAATCAGTTTTCGATATGGAGTCTAATGTTGGCGTTCGCGTGTTGGGAATTTATGGAGCTGGTGGAATAGGCAAAACCACATTTTCTGCTTATTTGTATGACAAGATCAGGCATCATTTTGAAGCTTCAACTTTTCTTCGTGTTAGAGAAGAATCAAACAAAGGGATCGAAAGCCTAGAAGATCTTCAAAAGACGCTTTTATTTCAGATGGGCGAGGATTTAGGAACAATGGTGGGAAGTACATTTCAAGGAAGCGTTGAAATAAAAAATCGGCTTGGCAAGAGAAAGGTTCTTCTGGTTTTGGATGATATTGACAGCATAGAAATATTGAACTTATTGGCCGGAGGATATGATTGGTTTGGTTCTGGTAGCATGATCATATTAACAACAAGGGATGAAGCTGTGCTAGATAATCGCGATGTTAAAATTGAGAAATATAAAATGGCGGCGCTAAATGAACATGACTCGCTTGAACTCTTTTGTTTGTATGCCTTTGACAGTAACAAACCTGCAGAAAACTTTGAATACATTTGTAGTCATGCAGTAAGTTACGCAAAGGGTATACCATTGGCTTTATGTGTTATAGGTTCAAATTTGAATGGTAGAAGCATAAAGGAATGTGAAATTGAATTGAGAAAATACAGGGAGGTTCCACATGCTGATATTCATGGTGTACTTGAAATAAGCTACTATAATCTATCAGAACTAGAGAAGAAAATATTCTTGGACTGTGCTTGCTTCTTCAAAGGCGAGAAATGGGTATATGTAGAAAGGATATTAAAGGCTTGTAATTACTCGCCAAGTTTACGAGTATTTTCTTCCAAATGTCTAATGACTATTGATGAGAGTGGTTGCTTGGAGATGCATGATCTAATACAAGACATGGGTAGAGAGGTTGCTAGAAAGGAGTCTCCATTATGCCGCAGATTATGGCATCACAAAGACATTCTTCAAGTACTCAAAGAAAACTCGGTGAGAATGACAATCCTATTCTACCTCCACTTTTTTATATTTAATATATATATTTTTCAATTAAGACAAATGTAAGTATGTGTTAATTCTGTTTATATTATAGGGAAGCCGCGAAATTGAAGGAATAATGCTTCATCCTCCTACACATGAAGTAATTGATCAATGGGATAACACTTCATTTGAGAAGATGGAGAATCTCAAAATTCTTATTGTTAGGAATGCAACATTTTCAACAGGACCAAGTAGATTGCCGAATAGTTTACGGCTACTTGACTGGATGGGGTTCCCATCAAAGTCATTTCCTCCTGATTTTTATCCTGAGAAAATTGTTGACTTCAAATTATCTCACAGTCCTCTAATATTGGCGAATCCACTTCAGGTACACACATTTACGCTCTTAATTTATTTTAGTCTCAAGCGAAACACGTAGCAAATTTGTCCTTGTAACTAACTAGCATGATCAAATACATGACATAAATTGAATATTATATTTTGTAGACATTTGAAGATTTGACATTCATGAATCTCTCCAATTGTCAATCGATAACTCAAGTGCCTGATTTGTCCGGAGCAAAAAATTTAAGGGTATTCACAATTGACAGATGCCATAAATTGGAAGATTTTCATAAATCCTTTGGATTATATATGTCTAAACTTGTGTATTTAAGTGCATCAGAGTGCACCATGCTCCGAAGCTTTGTGCCAAGAATGTATTTTCCTTCTCTTGAAGTGGTTTCGTTTAACTTCTGCACCAGACTCGAACACTTCCCCGATGTAATGCGAAAGATGGATAAGCCATTAAAGATTCACATGATAAATACTTCTATTAAAGAGTTTCCAGAGTCCATTGGTAACCTTACAGGGCTGGAGTATGCAGACATGTCAAACTGTCAACAACTCAGGAATCTATCAAGAAGATTTTTATTGTTGCCGAAACTTACCACGTTAAAAGTTGATGGATGTTCTCAGCTTAGAGAATCGTTTAGAAAGTTCAAAGAGAGCCATTCAATAGAAAATGGCTTCCCAAATGTGAAGGAGCTATGTTTCAGCAAGGCTAATCTATCATGTGAAAATCTTTACAAGATTCTTGAAGTGTTTCCAAAATTGGAATATTTGAACATGTCGCACAATGGATTTGTCTCCCTTCCGGAATGCATCAAAGGATCTTCGCACTTGAAAAGTCTCGATATAAGTTTTTGCAGGAATCTTATGGACATTCCACAACTTCCATCAAGAATACAGAAAGTAGATGCAAGATACTGTCATTCTTTAATTCCAAAATCATCAATCATGCTATGGTCCAAGGTATTATACTAAATGCTCCATTATTGTTTTATTTTTCCATTCCCTAAGTTCAAATTTTATGAGATATTTTCAGAAACAATACTATTTTGGTAAGTGTTTGATTTTTTTCCAATGATTCTTTTAATTCTAATATATCCTTGGGAATGCTACTCTAATGTCACAGGTTTGTGAAGAGAAGCAAAGAATACAAGTAGTGATGCCTAAAACGGAAATTCCAAATTGGTTCGATCATGTTGGCAGTGAAGATATTCCTGTTTTCTGGGCTCGTCGGAACTTTCCAGTCATTGCATTAGCATTCGAGTTTGGTGAAATCAAAGAGAATGCTGAGATAAACGTGGACACTTTCACCGCAGAATTCTCTCCTAGAATGGTGTCAGAAAAGTCTTCTCACTTGGTTGGTCTGCATTTGTTTGTAGATGGACAAGAAATATGTCGCCAAGATTATCATTACTGCATTGTCGGAGAGCATCACGTGTTAATGTGTGATCTTAGGAATTTGTTCAACGATGAAGAGTGGCAGGGTCTTGATGCATGTCTTGGAGATGAGTGGAAAAAATTTGAGGTTCAATTTGAATCACAGTTGATTGTTAATCATTGGGGAGTTTATGTGTACAAACAGAAAACAAAAACCGATGATATCCAATTCACTTGTCCCTATTCAACTGACTATGTACCAAGTTTGGTTCCAAAAAAATCTCTTAACCCGAAAATAAAAGATATACAAAGTCTTGATCTAGTAGAAGCATTTGGTCAGTATTTAAATACTTTCAAATCAGAACAATCTGCCACTGTTTCATACGAGCTATCGAGGTGGTGTAGGAACACTAAAGGGGGACCTCTTTCAGCATGTGTCTATGGGGCTAGTTTAATGCAAGAACAAGAAGAATGTGTGTGGAATGTGGCACAGATTTTGGAAATGTTGACGGAGAATGTGGCAAGTCATATTTCCGAAACAAAAGTTCAAAGGGCAGGCCAATTGGTGGTAGAATTATTGACAACGAGCGCACAGCATATGAAGGAAAAAGGCTATGACGCATTGCACATCAATATGAGTATGCCAATTATACTAGAGGAATGTGAATGTCACCCTTGTACAAGCTCATCGTCGCAATTTGGATCCTCCCCGAGAGAAAGGAGAGAGGCTCAAAGCCGACATTATTGTGGAAGTGTTGATTTAGATGAAAGAGATCCACTTGTATGGATAATTCGGAAAGGAAAAGCATCCACGAGGGAGAGTGTAAGCAATAATGTTGTTTTATTAAAATGCCAACATTGTTCTTTAGTGGAAGCTTCAAGTTCTAACAATGTATTTTCTTTGGAGGAAGATTACAAGTATCCTGAAGTGGAAGATTTGTTGAGGAGGATTGAGAAAGATGCAATGAGATTGAATAAATCTCAAGTGAAGCTTAAGGCATATATAGTTCAAATGGATGTAACAGATAGTAACAAATATTTGATGGAAATGGCAATAATTAGAGGACAAGAAATATTGGGAAGGTTTGCATCAAATTTCAAAAAGACACCATATGGGAAGTTGAGAGTGGAGATGAATGGTAAGTCTAGTAATATAATTACTATGCAACATGAGTTGAGGATGGAGCACAATAATGCTCAGAATCAAAAGCAGCAGCATGAGTTTGGAGGTGAGAATCAAGAGACTAATAGTTATCAGAATCAGATGGATTATTGGGCAAAGAGTTTTATCAGGTGGATTGGATACTCATAATGTGATTGAAAGGAAAAACTTTTTCCATTCCCATATTTCTAAAAATTCACACATGTTTTCGCGTTTTTTTTCCTTTTGGATGTGTCATTTCAGCAAAAAGTTGATTTTTTGTCTGTCATGTTAGCAAAAAGTCAATAAAAGAGGTAAATGATAGGATCTTTACGTTGCAATTTTACAGGAGTAAATCAAAATTCGTCTGGTAAAAGCATATTAACACATGCTCCCTCCGGTTCTTATTATAAGAAAAAATTTGCCTTTTAGATTCATAATATGTTTTATGTATTTAAACTATATTATGATTATGAATTAAATACATCAAACATTATATGAATATAGAAAGCATATTAAACTTTGTTTTCTTCTTGTTTCACTGTATCGGTGTTATAACAGAATGAGAGTATAGGGGAGGTTAGTGTTTATTAACAAAATAGAGGGGGTGTGTTACCCTATTTTGAATTGAGACTAACTACTAATTGTCTTTTTTTTTTTTTTGACGCAATACTAATTGTCTTTGAATCTTTGAAAAAGGACACTGTGGAATATAAGATGTTTGTGTTTTTGGATTGATATATGAAGAGAAACGTATTTTTGCATAATTATATGCTATAAGGTTTGTGTAACTGTTAAAAATATATCTTAACATTCTGATTTAATAATAATAATAATAATAATAATAATGATGATGATGGATTGTAGTAGTCTAGAAATCTAGTTTTAATGGTAGAAAATGTAAATTAGTGTATAAATCTCAGTCAATAACTTGTTAGTTCAACTACGTAAAACAAAAAATATATAATTTTAATTTTATTCTTATAGAATTTTATATAGATAATTTATTTGATAAGTATAAATTTTTAATTCAACAATAAATTTTATAATATTAATCTTAGAAATTTGTTGTGCATATTAGAATTTGTACTATTATTCTCATGCATATATTTAGGAGATTTTAATCAAGGATACATTTTTTAAAGGCAAAAGTCAATAATAATTTGTACTTGAAGTCAATGGTCTTTCCAATCCAACGTTCTCTTCTGACTTTTGAAGCTCAAAGCTTCATTCAAACTCAACGATTCTGCAAAACCAATGATCTCACCATAATAATCATTCATCAATGGCGAATCATGGCGTTGATTATTTCACACACGACGTTTTCCTAAGTTTCAGAGGCGGAACACGCTACTCCTTCACCGATCATCTCTTCCGTTCACTTCTCCGTCACGGAATCAATGTTTTCAGAGACGATCAAAATCTCAATATCGGAGACGAAATCGGTCCTTCACTTCTACAAGCAATCGAAGCTTCTAGAATCTCAATCGTTGTTCTCTGTAAAGATTACGCTTCTTCCAGTTGGTGCCTTGACGAACTTGCTAAGATCGTTGACGGTTATGAAAATAATGGAAAATTGATTTTTGTTGTATTTTATAAGGTTGAACCTTCAGATGTTAGATATCAGAAAAATAGTTATGAAATTGCTATGATTAAACATGAAAAGAGATTTGGAAGAGAATCAGAGAAGGTGAAAGCATGGAGGCTTGCTTTGAATAGAGTTTGTGATCTTAGTGGACTACACTACAAACATGATATGTAAGTTCTTTTACCTTAAGATTCTGTTTGCTCATATAAGTTCATTTACCAAAATTGATTTTGGCAACATAAAGTTCAACTTTTTGAATTTTTTGGTTATAAGTAGTCTAGTGACTAGAATTTCACGTATCAGTATTCAAATCCTTGCAATTTCCTACCAACTGAGTTAAGCTCGCGGGGACTATATATTTAGTTTCGATAAAGTGTCGCCATCATGAAAGATATTGGATTGCCTATAGATATTCCATAGAAAATAGGGAGCACCATTTTTAGCAAACTAGTTTTAGCAACTGAAAAGTTAGCATTTTTAGTGCTAAAAAATAAAATACTAATTTCCCACCGCCCCCCCAAATTGTGGTGTTAAATATGTTAGATTTGTAGTTTCTAAAAAATGATGCTCCCCATTTTTTTGAATAAATTCACTTCATAATGAAAATGTTGAAAAATGGTGCTTCAATTGGTAACTCTTTGAAATATTTTATGTTATTTACAAGAATTACTCGTTTGGAGTTTGTGTTTCATTAGTGTTTAGTTTTGAGCAATTCACTTTTGAGTGAAAAGTGAGTATTCTTATTCATTGATTATCAAATATGTTAAAAGTACACCATTACTTACTTTAGGAATACATGTATTAGGTCATATTCTTTTTTGTTTTAGTTGAGCAATCTATTGCATTTGTATCATTTACTCCCCACTGACTTTTGATTTCTCATTCTTCATATTGTATTTCTATGCAGCTATGAATCTGAGTTTATTGAGAAGATTGTCAGAGACATATCAGCTAAACTACCTCCCATGCCTTTACATATCAAACATCTAGTCGGCCTCGATTCTCGTTTCGAACGAGTGAAGTCTCTTATTGATATTGATTCTGATGATAATGTTTACATGTTAGGAATATGTGGAGGTGGTGGAATGGGCAAAACCACATTTGCTTCGGATATATATAACAAGATCAGACATCGATTTGAAGCTGGAAGTTTTCTTGCTAATGTTAGAGAAAAATCAAATGGAAGCACTAGTGGTTTGGGAGATCTCCAAAGGACACTTCTGTCTGAGATGGGCGTGGAAACACAAACCATGATGGGAAGCACATTTGGAGGAAGCTCTGAAATAAAACGCAAGCTTTCCCAAAAAAGAGTTCTTCTCGTACTTGATGGTGTTGATTCAGTAAAACAATTGGAATCACTAGCAGGAGGACATGATTGGTTTGGTCCTGGTAGCAGAATCATTGTAACAACAAGAGATTCAGATGTTCTACGTATGCATGATGCTAAAATATATAAACTCGAAGAGTTAAATTATCATGAATCCATTGAACTCTTTTGTTGGTATGCCTTTAATATGAGCAAACCTGCAGAAAACTTTGCAAATATATCTTCTCGTGCGATAAATTATGCAAAGGGTATTCCATTGGCTTTAAAAGTAATAGGATCCAATTTGAAAGGTAAAAGCATAGAGGAATGGGATATTGAACTGCAGAAATATAAAAAGGTTCCAAATGTTGAGATTCAAGGTGTATTAGAAATAAGCTACAAATGCTTATCTGACTTGGACAAGAAAGTTTTTCTAGACATTGCTTGTTTTTTCATAGGGGAAAGATGGGATTATGTTAAAAGGATACTAGATGCTTGTGATTTCTATCCAGTTATACGAGTATTTGTTAGCAAATGTCTCTTAACTGTTGATGAAAACGGTTGTTTAGAAATGCATGATCTAATACAAGACATGGGTAGAGAGATTGTTCGGAGGGAATCAACATCAAACCCTGGTGAACGTAGCAGATTATGGTCTCATAAAGATGTTCTTGACGTATTAAAAGGAAACATGGTAAAAAAAAAAAAAAAATCTTTTCATAAGATAACTTTCTATTTTTGAACTTTGGCAAATATATGTAGTCTCAATTCTATCTATTGTTCATGTATTTCTATAGGGAAGTTCTACAATTGAAGGAATAAAGCTTCATCCCCCGAAACAAGAAAAAGTAGATCAGTGGGCTTATACTGCGTTCGAGAAGATGAAAAACCTTAGAATTTTGATTGTTAGGAATGCAGTATTTTTATCAGGACCTACTTATCTGCCAAACAGTTTACGTCTACTCGATTGGAAGTCCTTCCCATCCAAGAATTTCCCACCAGGTTTTCATCCATATAGAATTGTTGACTTCAAGTTACCTCATTGCTCTATGATATTGAAAAAGCCTTTTCAGGTATCCGCATTTGTTTCAAATTCATGTATTTATTTTAATATGTGGAAACAATCAAAATTGACTATGCTCTAGTCCTTTAAACTATATTTTATTTTGTAGATTTTTGAGGATTTAACATTCATCAATCTTTCGCATAGTCAATCCATAACTCAAATTCCTGATCTATCTGGAGCTAAAAACTTAAGAGTGTTTACACTTGATAAATGTCGTAAACTAGTAAGGTTTGATATATCTATTGGATTTCTGCCTAATCTGGTGTATTTAAGTGCTTCTGGGTGCATTGAGCTCAAATGTTTTGTGCCAAAAATGTATTTGCCATCCCTTCAAGTGCTATCATTTAATTTCTGCGAAAAGTTGCAATACTTTCCACATGTAATGAAAAAGATGGACAAACCATTAAAGATTCACATGATAAATACCGCTGTTAATGAGTTTCCAGAGTCTATTGGTAACCTTACAGGGCTTGAGTATATAGACATGTCACATTGCAAAGTGGTCAAAGATCTATCAAGTAGTTTCTTATTGCTTCCGAAACTGATCACGTTGAAAATTGATGGATGCTCTCAACTTGGGGGATCATTTCAAAGGTTCAAAGATCACCACTCAGAGGAAAATGGTTATCCAAATATAGAAACACTTCATGTTAGTGAGGCTAATCTGTCATATGAAGAAGTTGATGCCATTATTGAATATTTTCCAAAACTTGAAGACTTGAAAGTATCACACAGTGGGTTTGTAGCCCTTCCAAGAGGCATCAGAGGTTCTTTGCACTTGAAAAGTCTTGATGTGAGCTTTTGCAATAATCTCACAGAAGTTCCAGAACTTCCATTAAGTATTCAGAAAATAGATGCAAGATGTTGTCAATCCTTAACATCAGAGGCATCAAGTTTGCTCTGGTCTAAGGTCTTACTTCTTTGTCCATTATTCACATAATACAAGATACTATTAATCTGTAAAGAGTATGTTGATGCAAACACACTAATGTCTTTTGTTTTGGAATCACAGGTTTCACAAGAGATCCAAAGAATACAAGTTGTGATGCCGATGCTGAATAGTGAGATTCCAGAATGGTTTGACTGCATTTACACTCAAGCGATTCCGATTTTTTGGGCCCGCCGTAAGTTACCCGTTATTGCTTTAGCATTTGTTTTCCAGGAAGCAGAAAAAAAGACAGACGATGTTTCTATATTTAATGAAAAAACAAGATTGTTGTCTGGAGTCAAGAAATGGTACACTGTTAGCCTCCATTTGTTTATTGACGGCCAAGAAATTTGTGGCAGGGATTTCCATTATTTCATTGTTGGGGAAGATCATGTGTTATTGTGTGATCTACGAGTTTTGTTTAGTGATGAAGAGTGGCAGAACCTTGATGCAACTCTTGGAGATGACTGGAAGACCATTCAGGTTCAATGTGTTCCAAATTGGAAGCAAAACTTGAATATGACTAATTGGGGGGTTTATGTGTACAAGCAAGAAACTAGCATGAATGATATACAGTTTATACCTCCCGATCGTAACTCCTTTTCCCATATGCCGTCATCATGTTTGATTCCACAAAAATCTCCTGAGCAGTACATGAAGCATTTTCTGAACAATTTCAAATTAACAGACGTGTTGAATGTGGATTCCATTTGGCGACAATCAGAAATTTCAGACATTACTCTAAAAGTGCTTTTCCTTTCTATCAGAAATGCCAAGGCTGAAATTACAGATGAGGCTTCCTCCTCTCTATGTGGGGCAAGTTTAAAGCAACACCGTGAAGATTCTGTAGCGGATGTGGTTCAGGTATTAGAGATGCTAAAAGTTAATGTACCAAAACAAATCGCTGAACTTGACATTTATCAACTTGAAGACAAATCTGTGGAAAGCTTATTAATGGCACAATTTGAATTGGAAAACACCTTGCACATCAGAATGCCGATTGTTCTAGTAAACACTGATGGACTGGGAATGGACCAAAACTATTGGGGAAACATTGAGATAAAACTGGGAGATCCATTTTTCAAATCAGTTTTGAGTAGGTTTAACAATTTTCCGTTTCGAGTTGGCACAATCACAGAAACCTCACAGACTATCCTTGAATTGAAATGCCAGCATGGGTTTTTGGAGGAAGCTTTGAGCTCAAGCATTCAAGAATCCTTGGAAGAAGAATACCATGATCCTGATTTTGAAGAGTTAATGAGGAGAATAGAACAAGATTTTATCAGTTTGAATAAACATTATGGCAAAATAAAGGCATCTATTATTCAAATTGATGGGCCAATAGTTTCTGACCTTTATCATTCAGAAGAGTTCATCTTCCAAATATTTACCAGAAATCGTTTTATGAGATTGGCATTGTTTGGATCACCGATATACAAGATTAAGACCACACCTTATGGAATGATTAGGTCAGAGGATGATTCTTTACCCATGGTCAGGATATTTTTCTGGTTTTTGTACTTTTTTCTTATTGTTCTACTCATACTGTCATTTTATTATACTGGTAAGATATTATTGTGTGGTTGGTGGCATGTCAAGCAAATTTTTTTTGTTCCTTGTAAGAAAGTATACCGGAGAATTTGCAAGAGTATTATGAGGATAAAGAAGAAGGAATTGTAGTGGAATAGTGGCAGAAGTTTTGTAAATTTGTACATAAAAGTAATGTTTGTCGAATTTCTATAACTTTGTCCATAAGGTTTGAATTATTGTCTACAATAGTTGCACTGGAAGGAAGGGGGTTCTTCTTGAATTGCATTCAGGTATGATCTTGATCCTTTAACATAAATGTATTTTTTTATCTTGCATTCTGATTCTGAAATGTTGCACCCTGTTATTTGGAAAAACTCAAGCCCCTCATATAAAAGATATAAAACTAATAAGAGTTTATAGGTCCAATATAAAAAGTAAAAACCTTAGTGTACTTGCTTTCATGTTGTTTTTTTGTGAAATTTCCCAGGAATAATTTTATCCTTTTATCCTTTGATCTATTACCATTAATAGATCAAAGGTTGTGATTGTAACAACGTCGTGATTTGTTATGATTGATATTATCTACCTTTGAGTTATTAATTAACGGTTGATATTATTCACTTTACACTTTAAAGTGAATCACTCACTTTAGAAGAGCCAGATCCTTAATATGTGTATCTTTAGTCCATGGTACAAGTTAATTTTGATTTTTCTTGTTCCTTACTCGGATGCAATCCCCTTTTCCTGAATGAAATTGTACAATTTTTTATCATGAACCAGGTATGATTAAGGTGACTGACTATACATGATGATGAATGGAGAAGGATTCAATTTGGAATATTGTAAAGCAGACAGAGTTCACTGCTGGTGTGTATTTTATTTGATTGGATTGTAAGTTTGACACATAGTGATAAAATAAAACTCTTTGTGAAGTACCCTGTTGGAAAATAAAATATAATAATTCTACTCTTTCCAAGAAGCTAAAGTTTATTGTTCAGCAAGTAGATTATGTTCGATGTATCTTAGGTGATCGTGTTAGTTTAATTCCTCCCTTGTAAATTGCTCTACTCATTTATTACTATTGTAAATTACCAACTCTATAAATAAAGGTTGGTGCTGAGTGTAGAATTAACTCGAGCACATTCAGAAATATAATTCTTACTATTTTCACATGGTATCAGAGCTCCTACTCTAGGGGATTCTGCTTCCGCAATTCTGACTGGGCATTTTCTGCTGTCAAAAACTTGACTGGGCACTTGTTACTGTCAAGTTCTTCAACTTCTATCTATGGAGAAGATTATAAATCCATTTGCACAATGAGAAAGCTCTCAAAGCCAAAACAATAAGTTTGGTGAATTACAGAGCATTCAGCCTGCCTCAAATGTAATTCCTACTTCCCTTTGGATCTTAGATTCAGGATTCACCGACCATATGACACTTTCATCCAAGTATTTTTTCCACATATCACCCCAGTCCCAATAATAACAAAATTTCTACTGTTGATGGTACTCTTATTATAGTGGCTGGTATTGGAGACATCCAAATAACTCCTTCCATTATCTTAAAAAATGTCCTTAATGTTCCAAAACTGTCCACAAACCTTGTCTCTATACAAAAGCTTACTAAAGATTTATATTGTAGTGTAATTTTTCACAGCAACCATTGTGTATTAAGAGACAAGGATAAATTTGAAGTAAGTATTGTTCTTCCAAAAAAATTCTCAATGATAAAAAATCAATTTGGTGCAAATATCAAAAGAATTAGATCAGATAATGGGAAGGAGTTCTTCATTTTATATACATGGTCAACATGAAGGCAATGAAGTAAACGTATATCTTTTGTTGTGATAATTATTCTACTTCCGTAACCAAACCATTCACAACTACCACACAAAGCATTGAACTGTTCCAATTCATTCACATTGTCAGGTACAAGAAATATCTACTTAGGGGGAAGTCTTTTACATGATGCCATTTCTTCTAATTCAACTGTATCTCCAAGTTGTTTTTTTGTGTAGATGTCTGAAAGAAGTTTTCGCTGTAAAGAAACTTGGCCATCTCTCCGTCCCCAAATTTTATCAACATTTTCAAGGAAACTCTGGCCGTCAAAACTGAAACCCATTTGATTATAAGTGGCTTTTGCAATGGTTGTTTTGCCAACTCCGTTCATCCCCCATATCCCTACAATTATGGTATGTTTTGGTTGTCCATTGTTCAATAGTTTAAATCACATCTTGCACCCGAGCTTCTACTCCAACTGGGTGTTTAGCAACGGATACATATCTGTCTTCAACCAGACGACTCAAACATTGCATTATCTTATTAATATCTTTACTTTTGTCCCTATAAAATCAGAGGCCAAGATAAGATGATTTCAGTGAACCAAACAGAAGCTTTGAATAGAAAAAAGACAAGTATCAGCTATCAAGTCATATTGATACAAGCAATACATTATTTTAACAATTGTCATAAATAAATGCATAGTTGAAAAAGGTGTGTAAACAATATTAATTTTTTGATAGATTTGGAAAGATTTAGTTAATATTGCATAGGAGAAGTAAAACAACATCTATTTTGGAACAAATGACAATTATTTTGGCATCAAAGTATCCTTCAAGGTTTATTGGATCACTTGCTATTAGGTTTCTGCTATCGGGTCACCCACCATTTATATCTACACACTGAGCCCAATAGTATTGAACGTGAAGGGGGTGTGTTAAGAGTCTTATATCGGATGTAAGAGAACCCGAACATAGTTATAAGTAGAGTTCAAGTCGATTTTGTAAAGATGAGTTAGATCCAACTTATATAGTTCTAACAGTAATAATAATTAGGCAATAACAATCTATTATAGTAATTTAATTCCATAGCATTCAAAATTCAAAGCTCTAATTAACAATCTATTATAGTAATTTTACTGGAGTATGCCCACTTATTTATTTTTAAGGAGTGAAATTCTAACCACTCGACCACCTGACAAAAAAAAGGAATGCAAAGGTGTTTTTTTTCTTAACAAAAGCAATTCATAAGGATTTGAATTGAAGAATGTGGCTCATATTCTTTTTTTTTTTTTTTAATAAGCTGTGGCACATATTCCGATTGCAGGGACAACATGTGAATCCTAAGTTTTGGTACATGAATCCTAAGTTTATTTAGAGTTTTGCTTCTATGTATAAAATTCTGTATTGATTTGTTATTAACATATTATGTGTTTTTTTGTCAAAAAAAAAACATATTATGTGTTTTACATTATTCATCTTGAGATGAACCGATGAAGATCCAATGTACTATATTCTTCCAATGATATGATATACTTCAACAACCATATATACAACATAATATTATTCTATATTTTCCAAGTAAAATTCATCTTCTGTCAATTGTGAATCCTCCATCAATATATTACATAGTTTACTTGCTGGTGCACATTTTAAGATTCTACAACAGTCAAATTCTTCCACAAATGAACAAAAGATAACAACAATTTCGCCTTTCAACATAAATGAAATCGAGATAAAAGAAAGACACGCTCATCTATGATTGAGTTGGCTCGGGAGAACATTCCCCGTTTTAACTTTTCTTCCCTTTCTTGTTGGTCGTTGTCTTTGGTAGTTTCTACTTTCTCTTCTTTGCTTTGTAACCTCATCCTAGTTTCTACTTTTTGTCCAAATTTTCTGGATTATTGAATCCTTGAGAGCTCGTGGATGCTACTTCCCTATTTCACACAAAGCAGTACAACAGCAGCAAATACATTGAATTAATATTAGCCACAAAATCATTATTCTTACAAGGCTTCATTATACTACCAACACACACTTTACCATTGGATGAAGTTCGATCATGTGAATCAAACTCGGCACAATATGATGAAATCATGATTTCCAAGGAGAAATATATTATTCACAATCTAAATTCAAAGTTACTGTTTAGAGGGAACACTATAAAAAGATTAAAAAAAATGACTAGGACGGATTAAATGGATGATGGCATTTTACAAATGATAACTTAATGAGAAAACTTGAATAGATGGCAAACAAAAAGTAATGTTTCTTAACAATAAATGTTCTACAGAAGCAAAAAAGAAAGGTTTGTACCTTAGAATAGCATCGCCTCTTCTTCGTTTTTCAGAATGGCGGTGAGACGACCAAACCATAATACCAGCCAAACAGAACCAGAAAGGCTGTGAAATCAGAACAGCTCGAGCAACAGAAGGAAGAGCGGAGAAGAGTCTACCAAATATCTAAACCCATCAACATAAAGAAGGATTGATAAGTGACCTTCATAAACTAACATCACAAAGTTAAAAGATAACAAAGATTCCCAAAGTGTTAAGAGAACTTTATAGAGTAAATCAATATTAGATATTTGACGAGGATTGATAAGAAAAACGATGTCTGTAATGTGCTTGTTTTCTCATGAGTCATGAATACATGTATGACAAACAATTGATTCTCATTCCAATTCAATTCATAAATCTTGCATGCATCATAACAATACTACAATAACCAAGTCTTATCCCACTAAGTGGAGTTGGCTACATGGATCAAACGACTCCATAATATTCTATCATACACCACATATTTCTATCCAACTCATTAATTTCTAGATCTTTCTTAATAGTTTTTGCTATAGTTTTCCTAGGGCTTCCTCTACCTCTAGTGATTTGACTCCTCTCCTTACTACATAATCTACATGTCTTCTCTCTACATGCCCAAACCACCTGAATCTAGTTTCCGCCATTTTTTCTACTATAGGAGTTACCCCAATTTTCTCTCTAATGTTGCCATTTCTAATATATCTTGTTTAGTCTTGCCGCACGTCCAGTACAACATTCTCATTTCTACATGCATCATAACAATATGAAAAGAAAAATAAAAAATAAATTAAGCAAATCCACATTGGGAGAGTATAAATTTAGACTACTATTACTTAGTACTTACATTTTCATCACCACTAGAAACAATGACATTCTCATCTGACTCAGGGCGGTGATTCGTCTTTTCTTCAATTGGTTCATCATATACATGATAAATTGTTGTTTTCTTCACAATGAATTCATTTGTAAAAACAACAACCACCTTAACTTCGTTGCCAGGTTCTAGATTTGATATTACTCTATGCCATTCCTCCTCATCAAAAGGTGCTAATAATGCACCAATCTTGTATACCTGAATGGTTTTCTTTGTGCAATTTATTACCAAAACAACTTCAAAACCTTTTGTTGTTGTATTGTCTTGGGAAGAAGAATAGGCAATGCACATGATAGTCTTCAAAGAACGCCCGTCCACTTGAGGTACTTCAAAAGTTACGGAAGAACTGTTGCTATTGAAGGTTAGCCAATCGGGATAGTTGTCACCAGGGAGCAAACCAGACCCAACGGGAGGCATTTTCTATACAATCCAGGTTTGTAAAGAAACAATTATTTGAACATTATGTAATCTATAAACAAGGTCAAGACTATTAAAATTAATTATCAAGACTACCCTTTATAAAAATCTTTCACACTTAATCAAATTTTCATTGAATTTCTTGCTTTTGGATAAAAAAACTAAGTTTAAGGGTCTGGTTCAAGTAAAATTACAATAAGTCTAAATTTGCTTAATTTTATAAATAGAGGAATTTGATTAACCAAAAATACTTGAAGGAGGAAAATAAAAAATAATCCAAACAGGGGGGACTAAATATATAGTCAAACATAAAGAGTATCAAAATAATCATGAGTGGCTCTTTGGTATTAACGCCCGTTTTCCAGGGAAAAAAGATCTTTGGTAATTTGAAGTTCACCCAGCAAATAAATATATACTATTAAGGATACCTACAAATTATTTAAATATCATATGCATAATTTAATATATGCTAACTTTGACATGAGCATTGAGTGTGAAAGCAAATATAGAGGGTGTGATGTATAAAACAAATATAGAGAGGGTTGTGTTGGTGTAAAAGCAAGCAAGAGAAGGAGGAGAGAACCTGCAAAACATTTTCTCTAAGAATGTCGGTGACAACACAGCTCATTCCCATTTGAATCAAAAGGGATGTTAATGATTTTTTTGAGCTTGTAATACAAACTTCACTGCGACGATGAATTGATGCTGAAGACCCGATATTTGAGAATTCCTCACAATTTTGAGAGTTAAAACTATACAAAATACTTGCCACGATTTGATTCAATTGAGATTCTGAATCGCATTTCAACCAAAGACGTTGAAGACTTTGAAGGTCTTCAAAAATGGAAGATAGACAATAGAAACTATTATTTTGTTCATCTGTGATATCAAGACATGAAGTTCCTGCAAATGTTTGAACTAAGGATAGGATACTATTTGCTGGAGACAACCAAGACTGGATAACAGAAGGAAACACTTTACGGGCGAAGCCTTCATAGCCACAGAGGGAAATATATGCGATGCTTTTTGATCTTACTACTGCAAAGGGAACTCTTGTTATAGCAGTGTTATCTGCAACCAGGGTGGTTAAAGATTTCATTTGTTCTATATCCTCTTCCAACTTGTCAATTTTTGTACATCCAGACAGAATGAGAGTTATGACCGAGTCTAGCTTATAGATGCTCCTTGGAAGTTCACGAAGGCCTGTGCAATCTTTCAAATTTATTAACAGAATTTTTTTAAGTTGTCCTATATTAGATGAAACCGAAGACAAACTTGGACAATCTTTAAGTATTAACTTTTCAAGATTTGGCAAGTTTGAAAAGTCTGGGGTATGTCTCAAGTTGTGAGAATGACTAAGATTAAGAATTTTCAGCTTCACCAGCAACTGCAAGAAAAGAAAATGTGAAGACATATTTTTTGGTATGGAATGTGAAGACATATATTAGAGAAGAAATTTACAAAAAGATATACAAAAAAAATAGAAATATTAAGAATTATTAAAACATAACTAATAATGATCCTCATTGGACAACTTCAAAATTTTAGTAGATTTTTTTTTTTTGGTTTTCACCGCCAGTATCCGGCCCACTGGGCCGACTAATCCGGTTCGACGCGAGTTCAAATAGATTTAGCATATTCAAGTTTACATTATTTTTTTACTTTTGTTGATGTGGCATTCTTTGACGATTCCCGATTTTTCACCTTAAAGGATGAAGTACTCCACCCACCTACAATTTTAGCCTACTGATTGTCTCAATATAAGATGGCAGTGGGAAATGATTGAGAAAGTGCAAATTTTGAAATCCATCACACTTGATCTCAAGTTCCTTTATCATCAGATAAAAAAGTTTTGAGATGTCATTGGGTAATCTCTGTCAAAGTAGGACCTAATGGCTTTGTGGATTTCCTTAAGGCTGGTCTTACGACAAAAGGTTTCACTCAAATTTTTGTCCTAGATCAATTTGATGCCTTTTCTATTGTTACAAAAAAGTGGCTTCATTCCGAGTCTATATAAGTTCTATAAATGGATGCCATATACCAGAGCTATTTATATCAATTAGACAAAAAAATATTTTCTTGCATGGAGACTTAATTGAAAGATATAGGATCGATTTTTATGGGATTCAAATGATATGATTCTTAACAAAAGAGAATTTTTCCAATATCCAATGATAATAGTTTGAAACATGAATTATCTGACGGTAACATGGACAGATATTTCTTTTGCTGCTAATGTGGAGAGTTAATACTGAAATGGTATGGAGTGTAACCAGATCTAACGTTATTATGTTTATTACATCCGGTAAAGGCTTGTTCTTGGTGTTGGATTTCCTCAATAACAACAGGACTTTCCTATTCTTTTTTAGACTGGTGTTTGTGTGCATTGTAGTCTATTAATATGCAGTGCTATAACTCATCTGGTAAAGCTGAATTATTTTCTTATAAAAACACAACTTAAGAACTGTGAGACCTTAAATTAACAAAGTCACAAAAACAAAACAGATTGAATTTATACCTGAGACTTCCTCCACACTCGTTCCAGATTGGAATATTTCAGGTCAACAGCAACTAGACTATCTTGATGAAAGTTTGCAGGTGTAAATTTTAAAGGGAATCCCCGCCAACTAAGCCACCTAAGATGTCTTGAAAGATATTTGTAATCTCCATCAAGCTGTACGCCAGAAAGTTGAAGCAATCTAAGTTTGTCCATCTTCTCAAAGGCTTTGGTTTCCAAATGTGTTGGTGAGTCCATTCTTGACATCTTTAAAGCCAATCCCTTAACATCTAAAGTACTCTATGAAACAAAATGGTATGAAAAATAAAACACACATTTTAGGTAAGTGATAGTTAAAAATATTTTGGTATAGCTATATGCTAAAAGATTTGAAGACCATGGTCTGTTACAAGGAAAGAAGTAGCATAAAATGATTAACAATGAATCAAATTTTAATAACAAGAAAAATAAGACAATAAATGATTGTAACAACTAACATTAGATTTATCAATATTCATTTGCATCCTTCAACATTAGAGATCTGATATTTTTGTTTGAGACGTAATTTTTGCTTTATAGCTTAAGGTGTTGAGGTATTTCTGTGTTTGTGGTCTCTGATACACTAGGCAAAACACAACACAAGCAATGTAAAAAATTAAACCATTCATGAAGATCTTACAGTATCTTTTGACAACTCATGCACATCCTCGTAACGCCATAATCTACTAGGCTCCTTGCCCCCCTCTTTTGATTTCTTGCGGACGATTGCTCTTCCCATGTCTCGTAACAAATCATGCATTCCAATCTTGTTTTTTCTATCAACAGTTACAAGGCTTCGTTGTACGAGAATACTTATTCCAATATCTGGAAAATGCCCACAGTCTATTAATATCTTAGATACATCTCCTCGGTCCATACCGATAAAGATAAAAGCAATATCAAGGAATATATCTTTCATATCGTCGTCACTTAAACCATCAAAACTTATTTTGAGCTTTTCTGACACTTCATCATTAGGAATCAGTTTGAGTTTTTCCAGTACACTATTCCATTCTGCTTCCCTTCTCTTAGTCAACAAAAAGGACCCAATAACTTGAAGAGCTAGCGGCAGTCCTCCAGAGTACTTAACAACATCCCTAGAAAGGTTAGTAAAACCTTCACTAGGATCTGGTTGCTTGAATGCATGCCAATTAAAAAGCTCACGAGATTCATTGTCATTCATTTCCTTCATTCGGTATACATGGTCAACTTCAAGCCTAGTTAGTAGATCATCATCTCTTGTTGTGATGATTATTCTACTTCCCTCACCAAACCATTTTCTATTTCCACACAGAGCATCCAATTGATCGAATTTATTGACATCATCAATTACAAGAAATATCTTTTTCTGACAAAGTCCTTCCTGTAATATAATTTTTAATTTTTCCTGATTCAACTGTATCTATCTTTATCTTTGTAGTTTTGTAGATGTCAGAAAGAAGTCGTTGCTGTAAAGAAACTTTGTCATTATCTAGTTTCCAAACCTCCCGGACATTGAATAGGAAACACTTTGCCTCAAAATCATGACGAATTTTATTATATATGGCTTTAGCAATGGTTGTTTTCCCGATCCCTCCCATACCCCATATCCCTATTAGTAGAGGATCTTTTGATTTTTGGTTGTTCAGCAGTTGAATAACGTCTTGTACACGTGATTCTACTCCCACTGGATGGTCAGCAACAAACAATTTTGTCTTGTCTAGCAAACGAGTAACAGATTCAACTACTTTTTTGATATCCTCGCTTTCATTCCTATAGAGTATGAGCTCAAGAGTAAGTGCATAAACAAACAGTTACATCAGCATTGTACAAAATGTACTTTTTCTTTGTCTTGTGTGATCAATTTCAGCCAAATGATAAATTTTCATCTCAGTCAAGATAAATAGCTTATGCCATCCATTGGAAGCTGAATTTTTACCACAATGTTTTGAAATATATAAAGATAAAAGTGAACGAAACTACGTAATTGGTTTATATCAAGTGCAAGTTACCAAATTATTTTGGCCTATTTATATTTTGACATGTCGGTCGGACTATTTCAACCATGGACATAGGCTAAGGCTCTAAAAAAATGTAAGCTATTAACAATTAATTTCACATATATTAGATTAACCACTTAAAGTGACGGCGGTTGGCTTTATTATGCGACAAAAAGAATAAGAGATAGACATAAAGAGGTAGCTATCCTCCATCAAGATATGAAGGTACATGTTTCTGCTTACAAATATTGTTTGTATTTTTGGTCTTTTTTATGTATGAGATGAATTATTTTTTCATTATTTAGTCAATTTGATGTTTAAAAATTTATGGTTTTTTTGTTATTACAATATTCATTGCAATAACCAAAAACTAAATGAATTATTTTTTGGATTAATAGGTTAATACCCCTGCAAAATATTCAAGTTTTGCAATACCCCTGTAAAAAAAAATTGAGAATTCCCTCTTGTAATGTTTGATTTTTTGCAATACCCCCTGAACTCAATCAACCATAATAAAACCCTTACTAAAATTATATTTTGTGGGGGGTTTTTTTGCTGCGGTTTTATTTTGCGGCGGTTTTTTTATGGTTGACTGAGTCCAGGGGTATTGCAAAAAATCAAACATTACAGGGGAAATTCTCAAAAACATTTTTTTACAGGTGGTATTGCAAAATTTGCATATTTTACAGGGGGTATTAGCCTATTTACCCTCATTTTTTCAACTTAAATCTCATATTGAATACAGAAAAGATATTCAGTACGGAGGAGTGTTGAGAATATTATGCATAAATATCTGTTTTAAGATTTTAGATTTATATAAAAATAAAAATATATCTTAGATTTATATTTAAAATAAGATATCTTTAAGATATCAATAGGATTTTAGATTTAATGTTTTTTACACGTGCGTACAATCAAATCTATAAAAGTGGTATTATGGTTTTTTTTAACCCTCTGATTCCTAGGGAAAGGGGATCTAGTAGTTCAGAGTTCGGCCGCGAAGTAAAATCTGGCCAAAAATTTGTTCCACCTAGGAATTGAACTCGGGTTCTCCCGAAATTCATTCTTTGGTGAAACTCATTATGGTGTGATTTCATTGGAGACGTGTAAAATAGTTATACACCGTCGGTGCATAGTAATTAAACTCTTATTAAATTACCTGGAATTTATGATGACAACTCCTGCTCTGCCACCAACTTCATGGAGTGCTGTTTTCCAATTCCTCTTTGTGTATTCATCCACTTTTTTTGTTGATATAAGAGAATCAAAAGCTTTTCCAAATTCTCCGGATTGATTACGCACTTCTGAGGGATCTACCTCATAGAACAACGGAACAACCATCATACCATTGGTCTTGCCGATTTCCACAATTCTCTCCAACTCCAGCATACACCATTTTGAATTAGCAAAATTTCTAGACAAAACAACAATAGAAATTCTAGACTGTCCAATTGCTTGCAACAATGAGACTGAAATGTGATCCCCTCGTTGAATCTCATCGTCGTCTTTGAAAACATAAATCCCAGAACTTTGAAGAGAGGAATATAGATGCGAAATGAATTTTGCGCGACCGTCTTCTCCTCTAAAACTCAAGAACACATCGTACATCTTCGCCTGAAATAAAAACCAACTTACCAAAGCTTAAATATATGGTAACTAAACTTTGTATGCATTTGACATCAACTATGATTTGAGACCTGAACTTGATACCACTTTTTGACTAGCAAGTCACAACCTAAGAGACTTCTAAAGTTCTTTTCATAAATTATGAAACCAAATGTTCATTTGGCTTCCTTCCTTTGGCATTATTATAAATTTAGAAACAAAACAGGTACATTAATGATAAATCAAGTAGAGCTGCAGAGCACATATCTACTCACCTCAACCATACCCGTCGACCGTTGCCTTGTGATTTCGCTTCCCATTGCCCGTACCAAACCATGCATTCCAATCCTGTTCTTCCTATCTATAGTTACAAGGCTTAGGTCTTCAAGGACTCTTATTGTAATTTCCGGGTAATACCCAGCATAATTTAAAGTCTGAATTACATCATTAGTATCCATCCCAATAAATAAAGTAGCTAATTTAAGGAAAACCTCTTTCTCATCATGTTGTAGATCATCGAAACTTGTTCTCAGCTTCTGCATTACGACGTGGTTGCCATTGGTTTTGAGTTTCTCCAGTACAATCTCCCATTCCGCTACAGATCTACCGAACAAAAAAGACCCAATGACTTCGAGAGCTAGCGGAAGTCCATTACAGTACTCAACAACATCTCTACAAAGGTCAGCATACGTTTCTACAGGACTCGGACTTTTGAATGCATGACAGCTAAAAAGCTCAAGAGATTCAGCAGTGTCCATATAATTCATTTTATATACATGGTCAACTGGAAGACTTTGGAGTAAATGTCTATCTCTTGTTGTGATAATAATTTTACTTCCTTGACCAAACCATTCGCAACTACCACACAAAGCATCCAACTGCTCCATTTCATTCACATCGTCAAGTACAAGAAATATCTTCTTATGGCGAAGTCTTTCACCTAATAGGATTTTCCCTGATACAGCTGTTTTTATTTGTACATTTTCTGTTTTCAAGATGTTTGAAAGAAGTTGTTGCTGTAAAGACACTACGCCATCTCTCTGTCGACAAATTTCACCAACATTTCTGAGGAAGCTCTGGCCTTCAAAACTGAAATCCATTTGATTATAAATGAATTTCGCAATGGTAGTTTTGCCAATCCCGTCTATCCCCCATATCCCTACAATAATGACATGCTCTGGTTGTCCACTGTTCAATAGTTGAATCACATCTTGTACCCGAGCTTCTACTCCAACTGGATGTTCAACAACAAATGAGGATTTGTTTTGTATGAAACCAGTCAAATATTTCACAATCTGATTGATACATCGACGTTCGTCCCTATAAAATATGAGGCCAAGATAAGATGCATTAGCGACTACATAAACACCCTCCATCGTGTATATATATTTTGCATTAACCATCTGGTTCCAGCGGAAGGGAGCCCAGTAATCTAGAGTTCGGCTTGGTGGTAAGTAAAGTCTGGCCAAGTATTGTTCCCACCAAAAAACAAACTCGAATTTTCCCGAAAAATTTATCCTAGTGGGATCTCATTAACCATTTGAACTCAATATCTTATTTACATTGTATGATTTTAGTGAACAAATACTAATGACATGTCGAAAAAGTGAATTTATGAGAGTTGGGAATAGGCTAGGCTTTGCCAAGCCTAAACTTGGTCTGTTGAAAACCTATTTTACATGAACATATTCCCAGAGATTTAAAGTTGCTCCGTACCCAAAGCGAGGATCGAACCTTCGACCCTTGGTTAAGGGAGAATGTGTCTCAACCACACCCTCTGGGTTTGTTAACATATTTATAATTTAATCAAAGTATAAATTTCATTATATAATAATAATATTAATAAGTTCACCAAAAAAATAATAATATTAATAAAATATTATTGATATTTATTTAAAAAGGCTGGCCTAATAACTAAATAAACTTATAAAAAAGACTAAGTCTATTCTATTTAAAAAATAATCTGGCATGTCCTTGAGTCTATGTAGATTAGGCCGTACGCCCATATAGGCCGTCCTGACTTATTCCAAACCCTACGTGTCATGCTCGATCTAACTTGAGAAAAGAAGGAAAAAAACTTCAAAGTTTCTCTTAATTATTATTACCTGGAATCCCTTATTTCAAATCCTGGCATGTTGAAAACTTCATTGAGCGAGGTTCTACAGTAGCTTTGTGTGAATTTTTCAGAATCGGAGGGACCTATATAGTTGAACACAGACACAACCTTCATCCCTGTGGTTCTACTACGCTCCAATATATTCTCAGTTTCTTCTAGAAACCATGTTGAAGAGTGAAAACCAGTTGAGAAAACGATGATAGAAGTTGCACAAGCTTCGGTTGCTGATAACTTTTTCCGATCTCCGGTAGTAAGATTGCGATAGTTAGTGCAAACAACAAGGTCAGCCTGTGTGAGAGCGGAACAAAGAACTGATACAAAAGATCTAGTAATGTCATTGTCATTGTCATGGTAACACACAAACACATCGTAGCTCCTGCGTCCAAGAGAAATTACAGAAGACATGATGATGGTTTAGTCAGTCAACGGTGGCTAGTAGGTGCACAAGAAGAATAAACTGAGAGGACTCTTTCTTTTAGAATTCAACGTCAACTTCAATAACTTTTCTTGGAATCTGGATCGAATGTAAGAGTACTACCTCCTTCCTAAAATATACTCCCTCCATCCCAAAATTCCCTCTATCCCAAAATAAGTGTCGACTATTTTGTACTATTTATATAATCTACTTTGACTGTATTTTTTTACTAATATATAAATGTAAATATTAGCATGTAAGATCTTGTTTGATTTGTCTCGATGAGTATTTTTAAAGTATACAATTTTTATAATTTTTAAAGATAAATAATTAAAGATATTAACGATCAAAGTTGTGCGTGGGCAAACGTGAACTAGTCAACTGCGACACTTATTTTGGGACGGAGGGAGTAACATCTTGTTGACTTTGTTAATACTCCCTCCGTCCTAAAATAAGTGTCTTGCTAAAATTGTTTGTTCCAAAATAAGTGTCCTATATTATTTATAACATTCAAAAAGAAAAAAGTACATTCAAAAATCTACTTTAGTATTCTAATGTCTACTACCTCTAAATATAGAGAATATTTTAGTAAAAATCATATTCTCTCTCTTTCTTTTACACACTTTTCTTAAAGTGTGTGATTTTGTCAACTGCGACACTTAAAATGGGACGGAGGGAGTACATTTTTTTTGGTACATCGGAAATACAAATTACACCCGCCAGAGATTGAACCCTGGACTTCCCCCTACCCAACCCACATGCCCCTCAGCTCTTACCACTTGAGCTATCCTACGGGGACACGGACGGAGGGAGTACATGATTTTAATTGTGAATATTTGTATTAATAAAAATTATAGAAATTTGATATTTTGAAAATATGTATTGAAACAAATCAAACAAGATCTTATTATACCAAAAAAAAAATCAAACAAGATCTTATCTGATAATATTTACATTTATATACTCTTAGAAAAATACAGTCAAAACAAAGTATATGAAGTGCATTTAGTCAAACTAGTCTTATAAAATGGGATGGAGGTAGTTTTAAAGATTATTTTGGTGAACCGTCTGGAAGTTATAGTTCGACTAACAGAAAATGTTTGAATTATTAGCTAGATGTTTATAATCGGAGTTTGATTTCTAATCACTACACTTTGTGTGTGAGATTTTATAATGATTTTGTCATTTCATCTATATACTAAAAAAATAAAATTTCCATGCAGTCGTGCAGTGAGTCATTAAGGACCATCTGATTAACTGATCTTAATTGGACGACTAAATATGTTTGAATGTGTGACTGCACTAGATTACTAACTGTATGTAATTCATTTCGCTTTTCTTGTGATGAACTGGTGGGTGGAAATTAATACTCTCTTCGATTCACAATGGACGCTTCAATTGCATTTTTTATATTTTCTAAAAATAAAATGTTTAAGTTTGCTGATTTTAATAATAAAATGAGTTTATTTACTAAAATATCTCATTGATTATAGTAAGTGGAATAATTTTGGTAAGTTAAAATACAATAAATAAAAGTAGCTTTGTTAAAAAAAAAGAGTAATAAATGTTATTTTGATTTTTTAAAGAATAAGTAATTTGAGACAGAAAAAACTCAAAAGAGATAATTATGAGATGTTGTTTAGAAAGTTTGGTTTACATAAGTTAAGTTTAGTTGGTAGAGATATTACATTATATATGCAGGGATTGAAATTCGATCTCCAAACATCCCCACTTGTTCACCTTTAAAGTAGAAATTTTTGCCTACCAAAAAAAAAATTGGAAAGTTTACTTGCATATGTTTGTCAAGAAACAAGTTTGATTGAAAAGCATCATGGAATATTTAATCTATTTTATTTCTTTGTTTATGAGAATTTGATGCATTTTAAGGTGTTTTAGCTAAAAGGTTAAGGAACATACAAGTCACTTTGACACCTCAATTTCATTTAAAATATTAAGACATTATTGGATTAATGGATCATCTCACTTATATGTTGTTCAACCATTACTTTTCTATACAATGTGAGACTTCTCATACTTAATATATCTCGACATAACCCCTTAAGTTTGCATCTCTCCGCGTTCAAGATCCAACACCCCTCACTTATTACTCCCCATCAAGTTGAACCGGTCTCTGATATAATGATACCACTATTGGGTCGTGAGGAAGAGTCTCGCTGAGTTGGATCAAACACTAGGTTAAGAGCAACAAGTAAGTATATAGCATCCTCCATGAGTCCTAAAGCATTAAAATAAATATACAATGTGCTGCTTACCAGAAGAGACTAATATATTTCAAAGTTATACATATTTAACAAGGAGATTAAAACGGGAAATGAATAAATTGAAACTATTATTATGTGTATACATTACATATCACTGAAACTTATATTATTATTTGTAAAACAGATTCACAGTAAACTATCCGTTCTAGCAGGAAGCCTCTTGAAAAAATTACTTGGCACAGAAGGTAGCTTGTTCCTAAACTTTGGATGTCTCAAATTATACAAACCTGTCACCAAAACCACAACTCTAAATGGTGTTGCATAGAAAATCACAGCTGCACAAAGGCTAAACAACACAAAGATTGTAGTTCCTCTAGGGTCTCTCCAGCTCAGTAGAGACATAAACCTCTCCCCTTGTGTAGCTATGTCGCCGACAATTGTTTGGATCCTACTTGCAACAGTTCTTAGCCTGTCATACCTCATTCTCACTGTATCATGTGATCTTGATGTTGGAAATGTGTCAAACTCTTCATCAAGTTCATCGGGATGAACAGATTCAGCCCATGAGAGTTTAGTATCCATGTGAGGCGGTTGTCTTGGACGAAACCGATAGTTCCATAGGCCAATTAAGAACATGTAGAGAAAAAATGTTGGCAGTATCAATTCTGGATACCATATGAGTATCAAAAAGAGGATGTGAACTAGAATTGATGTGATGTGATTTTTCCAATGACAAACATCATTGAACCATCTTCCTATTGTGATCAAACCAGAGAAAAGAGACATCACGCGAAAGAAGTTCGCTTTGCTTCTTCTCATGCTCCATATATTTGAATCGACATCCAACATGTATTCTACTACTTCCTTCCTGAGAGGTGGTTCAGCTCTACCAAGCCTCGTTGCTACAATATTCATTGCTTGGTACCTTAAGTTGTCGATTTGATTAACTGTGAAAGGTTGTAAGTAATGCATCTTTGGAAGCAAAGGTTGGCCATATATATGAAAAATGTTAGCTAATGAGAGTGTAGTGAACCGGACTGCAAGCTGAAGCTCACCCATTTTTTTAACTCCATGTTGGTGTAAAACAAGAAGTGGATAAGAATTGGTGTAAATTTTATTAGCTTCAAGTGTTGATAGCCTAATTCTTACCTTTCCAATTCTTGAATCTTTGATTGAACTTCCGCTTGGAGCTTTTTCACCTAAATGACAATTGTCAAAAACACCTAATGTTATGACAGTGCAAGGATCATAAACCTCCCATGTGTATTGCTCATTCCATTTGGGATTGAAAGTGTCTAAAAGTGTTCTGGTTCTGATCCATTTCTGACCATATTTAGCAACACAATATGCATCTGTGCTGCCATGACTATCCTTCATCTTCATAGGAAGAAGCCCTTTTGCTCCTAAGATGCCCATCTCAAGTATTCCAATAGGCTGCTTCCATAGCTGCCTTGCTGTTGGTCTTTGATCACTTATGTACAAAGTAGATTCATCTAAAACATGGTATCCACCTTCAAGGCAAACTCTAAGGTGAATCCTACTTGAAAATTTATGCTCATTTCTTCTATCACCTTCTAACACACCAAAACCAAATTTCTCAAGGTTAAACCAACTGGAATGTACCGGTCTATGGTCTAGTCTCTTCTCAATGAGGTTCAAAGGTAAGTTTATCTTTCCAAGTACCTCATCTTTTGAAGGTTGAACATGGTCCTCCACAGTTATTGTCAGTTGCTCCTCAAATGGTTCAGCTGCAACAAAAACCAAATCTTCATTCCAAAGTGGAGTAATTGTTTTAGATGGACATATCTTTGTCCTCAGCACTTGGAAGCCTAACTGAGCCTTCACAGAAACCTCAGGTAAGCGGTTTCTGTCGTTCGGGATAACATCTTGAGCTTCAATGACATTGACCCTTAGATACCATAATTTTGGAGAGACATAAACCTTTGATCTGATGTTAAAAACACCTTCACCATAGACAGTAGCAGCATCAGAATGCCAAGCATCTGAGAAAGCTTCATCAGCTTGTGTTCCCATCCAAACTGCAAGCATAATATCGCCTCTCACCATACCTTCTCCTCGCATGTGTTGAAGTCTGTACCATTGAGGAGCCAGAGGACTATCTGGTGGAACTCTTGTTGTAATCTCATTGAGGTCAAATACAACTCTTCCTAGATAATCATCTCTCCCTACCATTTCTTTATCTTTGACAAAGACTTCAAGAACCGAAGATTGAATCCGGTCTTTGGAGAAAGCAAATACTTGGTTCCACTCTGGATTCAATTTCTTCTCCAAATGCTTTGTTCTTCCTCTATAGTTTCCTAGCTTCACTTCCACATAAGGATCACAGCTTGAGGCGATGCTTCCTGGAGGAAGATCCTTTGCTTTCACCACGCGAACGTAGAGATAAAACATCTGCTCAACAAGGTCATGTGTGCTTGAGAATCTTTCACCACCACTCATCCATTTTCTTCCACCAGTAGTCCACTTCTCACCAATATTTGGATTGGTTTCCTTGAGATTGTAGTTTTCATCAATGCTGGTGTGGACTTGCGGATCTACATGGTGCCTTGGAGGTGAAGAAACATGCCGCGGTGTCTCTACTAAAATCCTTGGTTGTTGATTGGTTCCCTTAAGATTGTATCTTTCATCATACCTAGGATGGACTTGTGGGTTAATTGAGTATGTTGTTGATGGAAGAGTACCTTGCGGATCGGCATGGTGCCTTGGAGGTGAAGAAACATGCCGCGGTGTCTCTACTAAAATCCTTGGTTGTTGGTTGGTTCCCTTGAGATTGTATCTTTCATCAAACCTAGGATTGACCTGTTGATTAACTGAGTATGTTGTTGACGGAGGAGTACCTTGTGCTCGCGGTCGTCTTTTGATTGAAACTCTTGGCTGCATGCTGGAGTCATTGTTGTGATTATTGCTTTCGGCACGGCTAGATTGAATTTGAGGATCAACTGAATGCATTGTGAACAGTTTTTCTTGTGGTCTTTTCTTTATTGAAATCCTCGATTGCTGATGAGCTTGATGTTTGTCTAGCTGTTGAGAAGATAACTGTTCGACAGGTTCTTCGATTTCTATCTTTGGATCTTGATCAACACCAATACTGCTAGAATGAGCTTCTTCAATAGAGTAATTGGTTGCAGCAACAGAATATACTTTTTCTTCCTCACTCGTTGCTTTCGATGTATCAAATGGAGGAGCTTCTTCCTTAGGATCAGCTTCTACTGTTTCTGTGGCTGAGGCAGCACCATGGAGAGGAGAAAGGTTAGTAGCAGTGGATTCTGCTTCTTGTTTTGGAGTCTCAGAAAGTGAGAGCTTTTCTAGTTCTGAGAGGAAAATGGGAGAAAAAAATTTAGCTTTGGATTCTGATGCAATGTAAACTTTTAGGCCAATCTCACCCTTAACAGATGAAAAAAACCACTTATTTTCTAGTGGCAAAATCTGATAAACTTCATCACCTTCTTTAACAATATTAGAGCAAGGAATTCTTACTCTTCCAAGGAAGTTTCGGCCAGGGATCGGTTGTCTCCTCTCGTTGTACACAGACACTTCAATAGTTTTATGATGGTAAGGTTTGGTTGTATCTAAATTGAAAACAAGTTTTTGATTCCAAGTAGGATTGAGATTTTTAGGGACTGTTCTTGTTCTGCTTAATTGGTTTTCAAAATCTACTTCAACAAAAGTACTTGCTGATCCTTCACCATCTTTTGGCATAAGATCATGAGCATTAATAACCTCTACTATCAGTTTCATATCCTTTTCTTTTAAGTGATTATTTGCCACAAGTAGTTGCTGCAGCTATGTGAATATCTATTAGAAGTAATTGGAAATTTGATCTTGAAGCAAAGAAGTTGTGCTTATGAATGAAATAGATTAAAGGTGACAAAGTTTTGGTTAAGCAAAGTATAGTTTCATGGAGAAGCTGCATGAGCTTTTGTAATATGAAGATGGGAAAGAAAAAAGCAATTAAGAAAAGGTTAAGAGATTATGTAATAACTTAGCTTGAAGCTGACATTAATTCTTCATGCTGATCTAAAGGTTATTGTACTTGTTAAGGTTTCTATATCAATTCTTCATTGATTATAAATATGAAACTAATTATTTATCCAAAATTATGAATGATGGTAACAAATGCCATTAACAGAATTTTGTAAATTTCATCATTTTTATGGAGAATTTTCTGTATTAAGTAATTTTTAAAAGGATTAATTAAGTTTTTCATTTTTAAAAATATATTGAATTTTTATTTTACTCCCTAAAAATAAAAATTGGATGATTTCGGTCTTCCCAAATTTTCTGTTTCGTTTTTGTTCCTAATGAACATACTTTTAACATGTCTTTGACATTTTTTGAACATAATATAGACATTCTGAGGTTAGACATAATATAAATATACATAACATGAACACATCTCGAACATAAAATAATCATAACTTAGACATTAACACGAATATAAATTAGTCGTAGGGACAAAAAATGACAGAAAATTTTAAACATACTCTTTTTATAGAAATTAAAATTAAAATTCGTTATATTTTTAATGACACAACTTATTTAACCCTTTTAAAATTCTAATGTGATTGTAAAGAAAGTTTGTTTGATTCCAAACTTACTCAAACAGCATAAAGATTCTCAGCTTTTTTGTCATGTAATAGAAGGTACTTGGCTAATGGGACTAGTTGAGAAAATAAATGTATACTTAGTTATAATATATTTTAGTATGATTATTACTTTCTTCTATGTACAGCAATGCCAAAGTGAAGAGAAAAAAAAGTAGTGAATAACTATAATCAAGGTGCTAAAGGGATAGCTGCTGTACCAAAAGCAAAGGAAGATCATCTTAGGGCAGAGATTCTTTGCTTGTGCATATTATTATCTCTATATTGTCCTACTTTTATTATACAGTAACTGTTTTCTATTTTGCTTAATTTAATATCTGTGTCTTATATTTCCAGCAAATTTTATCTATCTATAGCCAATTAGATAATAGAAGTTTAACACAGAAGAAATAAAAGTTTAATATAATACCTCCTCATCAAAAATAAAAAGTTTTATATAATAGATGAATATACTAATATGGACACCTCTTGAACATAAAACATCTTGAACATATGAACATAGCTAAGTTGATGGGAAATCACATTATATATTATATATGTAGAAAATGGATGTTCGAACTTTGATCATTTCAATTATCTATCTTATGGGTGGAATTTCTAACTTCATGGCTACTTGACAAAAAAAATTATAAACATAACTATTTTTTTATAATGCAAAACAAAAAAAAATTGAAGACAAATTTTTTTATTTTTAGAGAATAAAATCAAAATTCTCTCCGGTAAACTTAGTTCAATTGTACATTTATTTATACGTAATATATATGATTGATGTTGAACTATGGTATGCCCAAGCTAAATCATAAAATGGGAAAAAAAATTCTACTCCTTCCATCCTAAAATAAGTATCATACTAGTCAAAATTATTTGTCCCAACATAATTTTTTTTTGACACCCCCAACATAATATTTATAACATTAGTTTTTATTATTTTATCCCAACATAAGAGAGTATTTTATTTTAGTAAAAATCATATTCTCTTTTTCTTTTGCACACTTGTCTTACGGTGTCTGGTTTAGTTAATTACGATACTTTAAAAATGGACTGAAGGAGTAAGTTATATCCAAGTCCAACCAAAGTGTTATGAAAGACTCTTGTACTTGGAGTGTGACATCACATCACCACGTGAAGTGCACACACAACACAACACAAGTACTACTTACTAGAACATTCCAATCCTATTCCCTCAAATTAGGGTTTATTATTCATCATTCCCAAATTCAAATTTCTTATTCAATTCAATTCCCCAAATGGTTCGCTTTACCCACCTTGCTCGTCGATCTCTCTTTCACGCCAACGATTCTGTAATCATCTTTATTCCTCCTCTCTTTTTTATCAACTTTTTTTTTGTATCAACTATGGTTTAATAAAAATTTCATTTTTTTTTGTAGGTATATCATAAAGTAGTTTTCCATAGGGGTTATAGAACATTGAATTCTGGGTCATGTAATTCATCTAGAGTTATTGGTGGTGGTTATGCATCTAATGGTATGCGTTTAATTAACAATTCATCTTTAGTTTTTGTAATTTTGTGTGTAGTTAGTTGGTATTTGAATGTGCGGAGCGCTTTCATCTCCGGATGTATCAAAATTGCAAATAGAATTACAACATTTGAGTGTTAATAACAACGGTGGCTAGGGTTTCAATAGAATTACAATGACATTGCTTGACCGAAATAAATAAGGATTACAACAGAATTTATTTATAATAATACCTAACGTACTAGACTACTAACATATATAAAGTCCAATACTTAAAGCCCTATTATTTAACATTGAAGACCAAAATGACTAACAAAAAAACACGATTGAGGATCAGAATGACTAGTTAAAGAGATACTTGAGGATATGTTTGCAATTTCGACACATTCATTGATTATAATGACACCATGTCACTCATTCAATGACCAAAATGGTTGTTTACCCATAGTTGTTTTGAAAAGGTCAATAAAAATTGCTTAATGAATTACTCCTTCTTGCCCTGTTGCAGTTAGAGATGGTGCTAATTTGAAGAACTGGTTGCTATTGGGAGCGGCTAATTCATATTTTGGGGCCTCTAGATCAATTCATGGCTCAGGTATAAATTTTTTAATTATGTGTTTAGATGCATGCATGCTTGCTTGTTTTATTGCTCACTAAATCACGCGGCCTTGTGTTTGAGAGTTTTTATTCATTATTTATAGCTTACATATTGTCTACTGCTGTACAACTTTCTATTGATTATTATTTACTAGGATGGTATTGGTTGATTTAGCTTGATGTTCGTACATTTTTTGTTTAAGTTCTTTCTTGTTTCCTTATGCATAGCTGTTTATAGTTCCATATGTGTCACTGACGTGTTTTTTGCACTGTCAAACTATTTTATAGCATCATTGGCAAGGAACTATTATGATGTTCTTGGTGTGAGTAAGGACGCAAGCTCTTCCGAAATAAAGAAAGCTTACTATGGGGTAGGTTATTCTTCTTAATTGTCGATATACATGAATTTAGGTATTGGAATATTTTAGTAAAAAAAAAGGTATTGTAATATGTATTTGTGTGTGTTTCTAAATATCTAGTCCATTGCATTGTTAAACTTTGTCAATTCACTATGTTTCTAAACATAAACATAAAGTAATAATATATATTGTGAATGAAAACACAACCATTTCCCATAGCAGGCCTCCATCATGGTGAAAGTTACATTTGGTATTGTTACTTTAATTTCAATTTTCTATATTTTAATTCAAAATTAAATTAGGACTAATTTAGATTTGATTTGTTAACAGTCATTTAAAGGTTAGATTATATTTGATTTAAAAGTTATATTGGGAATAGATCAAGTTTGATTCAAAATTGAAATTAGGATTAAATTCAATTATTTAATTATGTAAAAAATGATAAAATTGTAAATAGAAGAGTTTAGAGTAGTGCTAGCAACACTCACTCTTTTATTAGGTGAAATTCATGTGTGTCACACCAATTTATGGTGGATCGCATTTCCTATATGGTATTACCTACATGCATATCACCCAATGAAAGAGTGTTGGAAAGAGATTGTTATAGTGGGTTTGCTAGCAGCACTTAAGTGTTTAAATGAAGGGTAAATTTGGGAGATTAAAAGCTAAACAAAAACTTGGTATACCCTTTGCATATAGGTATAGATGAAATCACATTTGTGTTTTTTGATACGGAGTTGTGTTTTATATGTTCTGGTTTTCGTCAGATTACACATATTGCATTATACTTGTCTGCATCTACACATACTATGTTACACAATTTTAAAATCATTTTAGTCCCCTTACATTTTCCCACCTTTCTTCCTTGACTTGAACTTGTTAAGCAGCGCTGATTGGCATATGAATTATCCTTCTAAAATTATTTCGTACTTCTGTATTTTGCTTGTTGTTCATTATTTCCTCTCCATATTCTGCAGCTTGCAAAGAAGTTCCATCCAGATGCAAATAAAGATGATCCTGAGGCTGAAAAGAAGTTTCAAGAAGTTACAGTGGCATATGAGGTGTACTATTGTTGTCTTTGTTTGTCATACTACCCAGAACCAGATATCTATCTTAATTCTTAAATAATCATATCCCAAATTAACTGACTGCTTCCATTTTAATGTTTTTAGGTTTTGAAGGATGTGGAAAAACGTCAACAGTATGATCAGGTCTAATTCATTACTGGCTATTTTCTCGGAAACTTTGTTAAATTTGTTGTAACCATTTCTCTAAATTGAAATATAGTATTATAGGATAAGTTCATATGAATTCTGATGAATGACAAAGTGTACTGTAATGTGAATTTTAATGCACATGGAGGGAGCAGTATGATTTAAGTTGCTGGCCTCTGTTCCATGGAGATCTAGAAATTTAAGTTGCTTGGACATGCTCTCTGTTGACATTTCCCCCTTTCTTTCTGTGGAAAAAAAAGAAAATTTTAATAATAGGCATCGCAGATTGCTAGCAATTTTAGATATCTACAGTAATGTTTCATATTTCATTTGAATATGTGTATTTGTTCCTATGTTTTTGGACAACTAAATGCTTAATGTGCTTGTGAAGTTGTGCATGTCTCTTAGTTGATTGTGTATTTTATTCAGTAGATTGTTGCTTACTTTGATTTGTCATGAATGTGTAGGTTGGACATGATGCCTTTGTAAACAATCAATCCAGAGGCGAGGATGGCTTTAATCCTTTCTGGCCAAACGGCTTTGATCCCAGGGTGAGCATATGCACACCCTCAAATTTTTACATTACACATAATTTATATGATTATTGCTCTATTCACCCCCTCAATAATATACTTTGCACTATGTTTTGCTCTTTGACAGTTATTTCAGAACAACACGTCAACATTTATGTATTGTTTCGGTTTCTTTTACACATGCTTTTATTTATTATATTATAGCAGGAAGCAGACCACCAAGTTTCTTCTTTCTTTTTTGAAGCACTTATTTTCATATTTATTTGAATGAATTCCACATCTTGTATCTCATCTTTCCCCATTTCGTTACCAAGCTAATGTGCTTGACGTATGTTAGTCATCATTTATCAATTAAATATATACAAGCACTTAATTTATTAATATTATTTTATCAAAAAAAAAAAATTATAATTATTAATTAAAATTTAATATTTTGCACCCCGAGTCAGGGTCCTTGCTCCGCCACTGCTTTCGAGCAGGTGTTCCGTCATGTAATGACTTACTATTTTCTTCTCTCTATTTTATTAATCAAGCTTTCATGATATATTTCTTTTTTAATTATGTTCATACTTATAATAATAGATATTAATTTTTATATCATTTAACTGTTCAATTCATATTTTGTCAAAAGAAACTGTTAAATTCATATTCTGTGAAAACTATATGCAGTCTCTAAGTAATCTTTGGTGAAGCTCATTAACCACATGAACCCAATGTCTTGGTTTCCAAAATGGATTTTTTTTTTGAACATTTGTACATATAGATGTGCTGAAATTTACATTCACTTCTTCCTGTTTAATATAATTGAATGATATATTTAATTATATATACGTTTCTTGTTTTTAATTGTAAGTTAATACGCTTGACCCAATGCATGTTATTTATAATTATGCCCCTGGAACCTTTGTTATACAAATTATGTAGTTTCTAAAATAAAAAATATTTTAAATCTTCCGCTAAATTATTCCTAAATTTGAAATCTAATATTGTTTCTCAATTCCTTCCATGGTGATCAGGATATTTTCAAAAGATTTTTCCATCAAAATGTTAGCGGACAGGATGTCAAGGTTTTTTCTTCATATTCAGACATTATTTAGTATGCTATGGGATTATTCTTTTAAAACCATATTGACAATCGTTTTTATCACAGACTGTCATTGAACTATCTTTTACGGAAGCTATCCAAGGGTGCACCAAAACTTTGTCATTTCAAACAGATATGCTTTGTAAAGACTGTGGTATGTTTGTTAATAGGCTATGAATTTTCATCCTTCACTGGTATTTTTGTATTCAGTAGGGTTTAAATTCTGACAATTGAATGCTCCTTGAAATTAACACATCCCACCCTTGCTGAACTGTTTCAGGTGGGAGTGGTATTCCTCCTGGTGTAAGACCTGAAACTTGTAAGGAATGTAAAGGGTCAGGAGGGGTCAGTATTGTGTTGGAATTGATTTAATTCTTGTTACAAGCTTGAGAAGTGTTGTTCAATTGATAATTTTTGAGATGTCCAGATGTTTATACAAACTGGAATTTTCAGAATGCAAAGTACTTGTGCTACGTGCAAGGGAACTGGAAAAAGTGTATCGGTATGGTACAAATTGTCCTCTGTACTTTGCAATATTGATTCTCTTCTATTTAATTAAATTAAATATGTTACATATATAAGAGTTCAGAATTTCCAATATGGTATATGAACTTCCTGTGTTTATGTAACTTGCTTATTGTTGTTCTTGTATCCATTTGCGTGGCTGTCTACATTTATTTGTGTAGTCCACCCTAATATGTAATTGTTGGAATATATCAATGAGTTTTAATCTTCTTTTATTGGTATTAGAGTTTCTGCAGTTCTTGCAAGGGTGCGAAAGTTGTCAAAGGAACAAAATCAGTGAAGTTGAATACCATTCCTGGTAATAATTATTTCAAATTATTTGGAATGCATTGTTTAACTTGTTATGTAGGTCATTATCGTATGGTATACAAAGAGAAAAATATTTCATTAATGAGAAATTTGCATGTTGATTTTTTTAAAACTAGGTTACCATACTCCTCTACCGAGTGAAATTAATAACTCATAAATAGCCTACGAAAATTTCTATTAGAAGGAACCCTAAATATTAAATAATTTTAACCTATGAATGTAAAATAGCTTGGATTAATATTGACTTGATCTCTTTCTTTTTGTCATTTGACTTAATTTACTTGAGTCAAATAATACACACACATCCCTACTGTTATTTCTGTTAAGGTTCCGCTATGAAAAAGGTTGAATGATATATGATTTTTCCGTTTACAGGGATGGACAACAATGAAACCCTAAAGGTGTATGGAGGAGGTGGAGCAGATCCCGATGGATATCAGTCCGGCGATCTATATGTTACTGTAAAGGTACTTCAGTTGCTTAGAAATTACTGCCATTTTTATTATTTTTTATTTTTAAAGCAAAGTCAATTATATTTATTTCCTCTTTACTTTTTGCAGGTTAGGGAAGATCCTGTTTTTCGCAGAGAAGGATTAGATCTTCACGTGGATGCTGTTATAAGTATCACTCAGGTAATGTTTCATGATGAAAATCTTGTGCAATGATTTTAGGTGGTTACCCGGCGTGTATTTTTGCAACCCATGTGTGTATTTAATTGTAGACATTAATTTATAATTTTTAGGAGTTTTCTTGCTAATGAGTAATGATTATTTTATCAAAAGAGTAAGTATCAGTTTTGGTCCCCATGACTCTTTCAAATGAGCGAATGTGTGACGAAGTACACAAATCAAGGCTTTTCTATTGTTCGGAACTTGAAGAAAAAGAAAGTAAAGGAATCTGTAATGTTTGGATCAACATAAAATGGTTTCTATCTTCAGGTGGTGGAAAAAGCCACTAAAGACAAGTTTTCTATCTCTTCCAATACTACCCTAATTTTTGTATCACATCTAATTTTTAATTTGGGATATTTATGTCATTTTGAAGTTTTTTTCTCTTCTTTTTAGTCTTCGCCTTCGGTCACACAAGAGAAGATAAAAGCTTTAAACTTTCTTTACTTTCATTTTCTCTTCTACCAAAGAACTAAAAAAAACATTTCATTTTACTATCTTCCTTTTTACTGTCTTTCCTATCCCTTTTACTTCCTTACTTTCATTTTACTGTCACTTATAGGATACAGTTTGTTCTCAACCAAATCTTTTTGGGACTTAAGTTGTAGTTTACATTCATAAGAGATCCATGGACTTAAACCATTATACATTAGACACTTGCAATGCTCCAAGAAATGCATTTGTAGTTGAACTGTCTAAGGGGTATAATCCTTCGGTAGCACGTGTGATTTGTATCACTTGATCTAATTGAGATTCTTTGCTGGAGCTACCACACTGTGACTGAAAATTTTGATGGCATGTATATTGTTCGCCCCTTTTGGGAGAATTGGTTGTCTATAAATTTTATTTTATTTTTGATTATTTTTTTAATTTAATTTAATTGGGAGGCTTTGGTTTGTGCTGGTTATGTTGTCATAATATTTTGGATCCTGATCATCTTGTTAGCTGTTTGTGTAACATATATTGATATTAGTTATAATAAAAATATAAATAAACTTAGGAGTTGAATTTATTTTCTTTTAAATTTAAATTTCAGGCGATTTTGGGGGCAACCATTGAGGTCCCATGTTTTACTGGAAGTGTAATGCTTAAGGTAAGCATTGCTATTACAATACATAATAGAGAGGAGCTGGGGCAACACACTTTGATACTCTTTCTAACAGTCTAACACTATTATTGGCTAAAATTCATTTCATGTGGATTTTACTAATTTATAGGGTCTCATTTTCTATATAGTAAAGTGAGACACATTTTGAAAATGGTGGAACCTATATGAATTTTAGCCAACAATAGAAAAGGTGATGGAAAGAATGTCTTACTACCACTCCTTTATGTAGTATTATCTCTTTTGGAATGTCTTGTTACTACGGAGTACGGAGGTTTGAATGATGAGTTCCGTTTGGCAGGTTCCCGCAGGCACCCAACCTGGAAAGAAGGTAGTTTTGAAAGGGAAAGGGATAAGGAAAGGTATGGAAGTTTATACTATATGGAGAAATTTATTGTTTATAAGAAAGCATTTTGGGAAAATAAATTTGAGCTTCTTTCTCAATATTGTCTTGTTTTTTGTTTTAACAGGAACAGATGCTTTCAGATATGGGGACCAATATGTTCATTTTAATGTCAGCATTCCAAAGTGAGTTTCTCGTAATATGTTGTTGGGTTATTTATAAACTGTGGTTTTCTCTTTATACACTACATGCATAGGTTTTATATGTATCTTTAATGTTTAACTATCATATAAAATCCTTTATTTTAAATCATGGTAATTGGTATTGGATAACACATGCGACTCGTTGCTTGGTTTTACATAAAATTGTTACGTTTTTATCGATCATATATATCACAATTTACAATAAGATTCAATTCATGATATAGTTTTTTTGATTCATGATTTGGTTCTCCGTTCAATAATCATGTTCGAAATGTTTCTACAGATCCCTGACAGAAAGACAGCGCGAATTAATCGAAGAATTTGCCAAGGAAGGGCAAGAGGAACCTGATAAACAGAAAACTGCTTCGGCTTCTAGATAAAAACATTTACAGAGCCTCCATTTTTCATTATTTATTTAGTACTTACCAAGTCATGCTCAACTAGGTGGGAACCCACTTGCTGATGAAGTTTTGTAGGTGCATTCATGAAGGGTTCATTGTTTTTCCCCCTTCCACAAGTACTATGTATTTTTTGGCCATAAATGTTCACAATTCAATTTATATAAGTTAGAACTTAGAAAGCAAAATTTTCATATGCTTGTGCATCTGAAGAATTTTAGTTACTTTTGTACATATTTTTTCTTTTAACAGAAGTTGTGCAAATCTCAAATTTATAATTCTTTTTGTACTTTCATGGCAACCTTATCTGTGGCCTAAAGCTAAAATTAGGAGTTGATGGATTCTCTGTCAAGATTGAAGATTGCTACAAATAAATTAACAAACTTATACATGTAAATATACTTCATATCTCTTATATACTTCCTTTTTATCTTTAACTTTGGTATATACCTTTAAAAGTTACAATTAGAATGAAAATTTCATGCTGTACCCAAAAAAAAGAATGAAAACTTCATGGTGACATTGTTTCTCATTTTAAAATTCATTCTTAAGACTTTTACCTCCATGCAGCAGGGTATATTATCAATGCTACCTTTTAAGAATTAGTTAAAATATTTGAAGAGTTAAAGGAGTTTAGTTGTAAAAGGACTTTGGTTCTGGTGAAGGAGAAAAATACTGACTTAACATTTGATTACTGACTTTGGCCATTTAAGAAAAAAAATTATGAGCAAGGATCTCATAGTTAAAAACAATACAGCAAATCAATTTATGTGAAACTTAAATCTAATTACTTTGCTAATTTAGATCCAAACACGGTATAGATATAACGGTGTGTATGTTTGTTGTGTTTTGATCATTTGCAATGACTGCATTGAATCTAAATGAAATAATTTGAATTTTCTAAACTCATTCATCGGGTTATATTGCAAAGTCTCACTGAAATAGCTTTTAAACAAGTTTTTTTTTTAATAATTTAATTTGATATGCATAATTTGTTGTTTAATGGTATGGTATTTTTTTGTTGATAAACTGTAAAATGGACTTCATATGTTTATAGAATATACTGCACGTCCCCTTTTTTTTTCCCTTTTGACGAAGTGACAAACATTAACTAAAATATGCATAGTGTTCGAGCTAAAATATTTGGGAGAAACTTTTTGCACTCCTCTTTCTTTGCTAGATTTGCATACATGATCATTCAACCAAATCATTGACAAAACTTAATTTTTGAATGCAGTTGATTATCTTCTGTAATATTATATACCAACAAAATGAGAGAAAAAAAAGAAGATAATTCATGTCATCTACTAGTATAGTCTAACCTCCAAAACCAACTTACAAGATGTGAACAATTTCTAGCATTTTGCATTAGCTTATGCATGCTCCATTATTGTATTTTAACAAATACTAGTGCAATTTTATAAGTGTAAAACTGCATGAAGACAAGAATAAGTACTTATTAGCTTGAACCGTTCCATTCGTCATAGAACTCTTTCACAAACTCCTCCATGAACTTGTGCCTTCTCTCAGCCCTCCTTTTCCCAGCCTAAAATAGGTAGCTTAAATTTAAATTCATGACAGGTTTAATACATAAGCATATACTCGTTGGCGATATTTTACGAATGTAACATGTACTTTTTCAATGCAGAAGAAAACTTTGAAACGTGAAAAGGAAAAAAAACGCACACTTAGTTTTTTTGGTGAAAATTTGATAAGGTCAGAAAAAATAGTAAAATAGATGTACCTTGGTTTTCATCATATCTTTAAGCTTGAGAAGCTTCTCATGAAAATGATTAATTGTAGTTTGTTGCTCCTTGTTCATGTATTGTTCCTTGGATAATTCAGTTCTTGGCAAAATGGCAGGATCATGCAGCGCCCTCTTCTTACTACCGCCAAAGGTGAAGCAACGTGCAATTCCTGATATTGAAGACAGAAAAAGGGATTAGATTAAGTATATCACATATTCTTTAAACATTCACCCTGCTTTTGAAAAGCTGAAACACAACTAATTTCATAAAATACTGATAGGTTTGTTGTTGTTAGGTAAGAGGTTAGTTAGTTACTTTGGTTGGATTAGTTAGTTACTTTGGTTGGGTTAGTAAGATACTTCGACGAAATCAATAAGGGAGGAGAGATTAGAGGGAGTCCATGATGTAAATTGAGTGATTTAAGGGCCTTTTGGCATTGGGAGGTGGACAAGATCCTTGAAGCTACGAAACACTAACACAGACACGAACATCATACAGACACCGACATTGACATGTCGATATCAATTGTAATTTAAGAAAATGGAATGTTTGACTGTAACCATATGTGTCAGTGTCGTGTCGGATACTGATACATGTCTAACATCAGAGATGACCTTAATCTAAAGTGTCAGTGCTACATGCTACATAGCCTCGAAGAGCTGACATATTTCTGCAATCAAAGGGAATTTTTCACCATTTTCCAGTAATAAGATACAAGATTCCATCAAATACCTATAGCCCCGATAGCATCAAGCCTATCAGCATCTTGCACAACCCCAAATTCGGGAAACCATTCAGTATTTGCTTTTCCTGTCACCTCCTCTTTAAAACCTGAATATTGGCAGCAGCAGCAGCAGCAGCAGCAATGAGTACTTTTCAATAAAAAAGCATGGAGAAGTTATAAAACATTAATTATATGTAATTAACGAACAGCAAAGATAAGAACTGCAAATCTTATGTAAAATCATTTACCCTATATTACTGCTTGAAAGTATATCAATTTAAATTAAAGAGCTTGCAAAAGTAAGAAGAACACAGGCAAGAAAATTTTTGTTTTAGCAACTAACCCATTCCATTGACGATCTTCAAAATTTTTGATTTCTTGTTCTCCTCAACTCCCTCTTCAGTGAGAAAATTTTCAACAGCTTTTTCCTCAGATGGATCCCTAAATGACAGTAGTATGAGGAAAAGGGGAAAACATATGAACAAAATTAACAACAAAAGGAAGAAATTTGTAGATAAAACCAGTGAACCCTATGAAAGAAAGAAAAACAACTATAATCAACGGAAGCATAAAAAAGTTTAGGATGTAAAGACTCATAAGCTTAGCTTAGATAATCATATGATTATGCAAACACAAAATTTGGGGTTACTATGGTTGGACATTAAAGGAAATAATCACACACAGAGTATATTTAAAATACATACTAACCTCAGGTATTTGTAGTCACCTGCAGATATCAACAAAGAAGTAAATTTATTAGCAGACTATAATCTGATATTTGTTACATGAACAAACAATTCTGTCTACAATTATAGTTGATAGTCCATTACCTATATCGTGGAGCAGTGCAGCAAGCTCTACCTGAAATGGAAAAATGAGAATGAGGCGAGCATAGAAAGGTTAAGAAAATAAAGGTTAAATATGTTTTAAGTCTCCATGATTATCACAAGTTTTGTTTTTAATCCCTTTACTCACATTCCAGTCCTACAGATTACAAAACTGTGTGCTTTAAGTCCCTCTTTAGAGACTAAAACTATGTAGTTTTACATAAGAGTGACCAAAAGCCTTCTATTTTATAAGTAGATTGAAAAGTGGGTAAAGGGACAAAAAATAAAAAACAAAATGTAAATTTTATAATGGTAAAGTAGAAGTAGGTAGGATAGTTACAATTTCCATGGAATCCGGATCAGAAGAAAGGCCTTCCTCAGAGGCAAGGGAAAGAGCAAGGTCACGAACCCTCCAAACATGTGCTGCATCGTGAGAAGCGTCATTCCCTTTCATCGCTTTCTCAACCAAGGCCTCAGCCTTTCTTACAGTCTCTTCCCTAACCATACTGTCTCTTGTTCTAGCCCCTGCAACTGCACACCTCGCTTGCAAAATATATGCTCTTCTACTGTCTTTGCAAAATGACAATTTGCACCCTAGTCCATCAAACAATTAGAGTTGTCAATTAATCCAACCTCATCTCTCTCAACTCTGACCTATGTGTGTCAAAGTTGTAAAACACCAGACCAAAAGCTGTTTTTAAATCACGCAAAAACTATTAACAAAAAAAGTAAGTAGGTAGTAGATAAAAAAGTAAGTACTTTGTCCTCAAATAATTAACAAATTCTTTACTGTGTGTATACACCACAAGTTGAAAATATTGTTGTCAAATAGCAGCAATAAAGTGTTATAGCGTAGTGGAATTTGAAAAAATCCCTTTTGTTCTAAGATATGCTTCCCTTTTGTTCTAAGATATGCTATTTAATGATGTCAAATAGTCATGGAATTCGTCAAACTGCTATTTTCTGCTATCCATCCACAGTTGACAAGAATGAGTAAAAAGTAGTTAAACACTTAAACTAGTGGGATCACTTGATGAAGTACAAATTAACAACAAAAACATTGTGCACATGAGTTTGATACCAGCCGCGCCCGCCTACAGAATAGTGAATAAAATACACACTTGAGTGACATACTTGGATTCACAGTGAAGTAGTTTGTTTTCCTGTGTATGTCGATGTTTCCCACTCCGGTCAACAAAAACGCTACTTTAGTATCCTGCATAAAATAGAAATTAGTAATCAAAAGCCTTCAGGATGTTTGTATCATTCCGATCAGAATTAATGCCCGTAAAAAAATTACATCTAAAATTATAAACTACCTATATTATTATTGTGGCAATGTTTGACACGGACACGACACATATGATTACATTGAATTATTATGTCATTTTCTCAAATTATTATACATACTCAACATTTGCAGAAACGACAACTTATTCACAAACAAAACTAACTAGCATATATATAGCAAAAGTGATATCATTTGCATTGCACTGAATCAATAATTTAAAAAAAAAAAAAAAAACCCTTTAATCGAATTAATCAATTAGTTAGTTGAGTATGCAAAGTAGAAAAAGTGATTTTTACCTTACAAGCAGCAGCAAATATAGATGAAGAACACTGACGAAGCATGAAAAACGCAGTTCCTCTTAAACCCTAATCCTAATGCACATACAAACAAAGCAATGAATGAATGAATGAAGAGATTCATTGTATTATTGACTATATATTGAGGAGGGGTTCTAACTTCTAATACTGGAAAGAAATTGACTCATAGTAGTTTCATTTTCTTAAAAATATTATCATTTTGGTCCCCAAAAAATATTACATATATTCAAAATGTGTTTAATTTGATAAAAAATAAAAGATCGGACATAATAATAATAATAATAACTTTAAGATTAAATTGATTATTATTTTTTTAAAATAATTTAATGGCTAGAAATTCACCTTTTAAAAGTGAATAAACACACGTAATCTGATTCGAACTTAGATTTCAGCTCTTTAGTCCAATCAACCCGCTTAAATTGATTATTTTTTACTAAACAAAATTTAAATGATTAACAATAGAAAGAACTGTTTATGAATATGTTTGCAATTTTTATTTAAAGTTAAAATGGTTTGTTTTTTTTACTTAACTTTAATTATTAAACCAAAAAATTAATGTATGACTTTATAAGAAACTTACTTTCAAATATATCTCTTATTATGAATATTTTAGAAAATATGTTTCATCATTTTTTTAATAATTTTTAGTTCGTCTTTTCTTTTTTTTGTATGTTTATTAGTCCTTCTTTTCAATGGACCAAAAAAAAAAAAAAAATTTAAGAAATTAAATCAAAACTTTAAATAATTAATGGACAAAATCGAAACTGAAAAATAAATTAAAAGAAAAAAGAATAATTAACCCTTAAATTTTTATTAACTACTGTATGAATTAAACTAACTTTTATGCAACGTAGCTTCAAAGTTACGGCGAGTTTCTCTTCTCTCTCGTTCTCTTTCTTCTTCTTCTTCTTCTTCTTCTTCTATGCTTTGAATCTCAATTCTCTAGGTAATGTTGTTGTTTTGTTCTTCTTCTTCTTCAGTGACCAAAAACATTCTTCTTCTACGGCACTGCACTCTCCTTCCTCCACGTGTCTCTCTTCTCAGATTCTTTACCACCTCAATTCCAGCACCATCTTCAATGGACAATAATAATACTAACACCTCCTCCTCCTCCTCCTACTCTCGCGCCACTCCAAGGTACTAATTGATTCTGATTTTTTTGTAAAATTCATTCTCATTAACGTGTCCAATCTATAATTGATGTTAGCTTGAAAACAAACAATCATGTAAAAGCGAGGGGAATATTCACTGCGTTCGTTCAGAGTGCTGGTTACCAGTCTCGACAAAAAAAAAAGTTCAACAATAAACCTGACACTAAAATTTTTGAAATTTTAACTTCAAGTTAGAATCAATTCTAGAGGTGAAATGTTCATATATGCATAAACAAGGGTTACAAGATCACGAAATCTTTTTTTATAACTAACTCCTTTGTGTTGTGGCTCTAAATCCCTTTTATGTTACTAGCCATTTGTATTGGAGTTTCTTGTTCATTATAGCAATTCTATGGGTATGTTTGTGTGTCATTCATTGCCTTGCATTTTATTCACTTGTTAGTAGGTTCTATTAAAGAGTCAGACTGACTGAGAGTTTTTTACATTTTTGGTATTTTGTGGGCAGCTCTGGCAATGGCCGAGGAAGGGCTTTTGATACAAGAAATGATAGAGAAAGAACAAGAGGGCGTGGTGGTGGTGGTGGGAGTGGGCCGAGTGGCTCTGGAAAGGATAAAATTGACGCTCTTGGTAGGCTCCTGTAAGCACTACTTTACTTTACTCTCTTAATAGGTTTTTTTTCCCTTCGTTTATAGCTACAAAATGCAATTTTCAATTGTTGTTCTCATCGTTTGAAAACATAAAGTGGATATTCTCATTGTTTTCATGCATGGAAAGAAGTTTGCGTAACTGTCGCGCTTTGATTTGGAAAAGAAGCATTTTGGTGGCAACTATTTATTTTGTTTGCATGGAATTGGAGTAACAAAGAGGATGAACTCTATGCTACGATTTAATTAAACTGTTTTGTGCTTGATTCTTGCACTAAGCAATTCACTCGAAGTATTCTTTTGTTTAATATCTGCAGGACACGAATTTTACGTCATATGGCATCTGAATTGAAGTTAAATATAAGAAGTGATGGTTATGTGAAAGTTAATGATTTGCTAAAGCTGAATTTGAAGACATTTGCTAATATTCCTCTACGATCCCACACTATTGATGACATTAGGGAGGTCAGTTGATCTAATATATGGTTTTTTTTCTTTTTTGTTTCCACACATGCTCATTCCTTTTTACATGTTGTTCGGTTCTGTGTTAATTAGATTCTTGTCTATCATTATCACATAATCATTTTGATGAAAATATAAAAATAAATATTAATGTCATGTTGTTGATATTGGCCAGACTCCAATATGTTGTTTATTGTTATTTCTATTTCTATGAAGCATAAACTTTTGCATTTCGCTCAATGGCATTTTGAACATTGAACAACATTTTAGTTGTTATACTTGTTTTGCATCTGTAGTAGCATATCATATATTAGAGATTTAGTTTCCTTTTTTTCTTGTACTTCTGTATTTGAAAAAGACATATAGCTAGTACATGAAAAAGATGAGAAATACGGGATACAGTTTTTTTCATCGAATTTATATTTTCTAGTTATCATTATCAATATGAACACTTTAGTGTAATAATGCTCATTTCATCTTCATATGAATTTGCTGAAGTAAAACAGTTTATTCTAAATTATCTAATTGTTATCCTCAGGCTGTTCGAAAAGATAACAAGCAACGTTTCGGCCTCATAGAAGAGAACGAGGAGCTACTAATACGTGCAAACCAAGGCCACACAACGACGGTAAAATATTTCTTGTTCGTCACTTATTGACTCATCCAATTTTCCTATTAAGTTTTGTAAGATTGAAGTGATTGGGACTGTGCTCCGTAGCACATTAAAATGGTATTGCACCCAATTCTTAGTTTAAATTTGCTTTAGTTATTGTCCTGCTCAGAAGCCATCAATGAAAAACTCTTGAGCGTTTGGGTATGTTTGGATGGAGGGTTTTGGAGGGTAGACCTTACTTTTCTCTTTAACTTTTGATGTGCAGGCTGTTGAAACTGAAAGCTTATTGAAACCAATCCTTTCAGCTGAAGAATTTCCAGGTGCATAATTATTGAGGTCTTGTTGCTATAGATTATGACTTGGTTCATGGTGAACTTAATACTTAGAAACATATTAGTAACTACTAAATTATGTACATATTTGTAATATGAAATAATCCTTTGAAAATTGGATATGTTGGCATATCATATCATATCAACACAATTCTACCGGAACTGAAGAATTGTATTCTGTCTTTACAATTCATATATTTTTAAAAATATTCTATATTTCTATTTGATTCGTTTTTATATCTTGATTTTCCATAATATGCAGTTTGTGTTCACGGCACATATAGAAGGAACTTAGACTCAATTCTATCATCTGGTCTGAAACGCATGAAGAGATTGCATATTCATTTCTCTTGTGGCTTACCAACAGATGGAGAAGTAATAAGTGGTAATGTTTTACCCCTAATTTTCTTTATTAAATATGGATATATTTTGTTTTGTTATGGTTAGGCAAGTTGATTTCCTTTCTTGTATATTAAGTTAGTGGTCTGGTTCAAAATACAGAATGAATGACGAAAAAATGAAGTCTGTTGTGAATCTGTGATTGATAACCCAGCCTTAAACCAAATTTCCAATGAAAAATTTCGAGTTTCTTACTTTCATTTGTCTTCTACCTTTTGCATTTGCCTAATTTCTTTTCTATTTCGTCTCTGTTCACAGGTATGAGGCGAGATGTCAATGTTCTGATATTTCTTGATGTTAGAAAAGCTTTGGAGGGTATGATAATATTCTAACCATGTTCTATGTGAAACCAGTTCATCTTTAGATGTTAAAAAGTTTTTATTAACTGTAATTAAAATCTAAGAGTAAATATAGTTTCAGTCCATATAAAACTTTAAAATGGCGATTTTAGTCCCTAATAAGATAGTACTAATGAAGAATAAAACCACTTTTTTTGTTTAATGTGGAACCGAACCAATTTTTTTATATGCATAACAAAAATGAAAGATTTTGTTCCGATTAATTTTGTCAATTTTATAAGAGTCAAAAACATATTTAACCCTATATAAAAAAATATATTTAACCATAAATCTACTACAAACAAGACTATATATTATTTGTTGATTCTTTCTATTATCTTTTATCCCATTTCAGAAGGTATGAAGTTATACATTTCTGAGAACAAGGTGATCTTGACAGAAGGTTATGATGGTGTTGTTCCATCCAAGTATTTCGAGAAGATAGAATCATGGCCTACTAGACAGCCTATTCCTTTCTAAATTCTATTGCATTTTTTGTTTTTACTCATGTAAGGATATATTATAAATGATTCTGTATATCTGTGGCAAAAGTTTCACAAACATCAATCCAAGTTATTATTATTAGATTATACTGATTTTATTCACAATTTTTGAATGATTTGGATGAGCTTTGGATTATGCTAATAATTTTTTTTTTTTGTACAACTGAGGTGACATAGTTTTTATACTTTGGAAATTACTTATGATTTTCATAAAATGCATGTTGATAGTTAGAGAGTATATTCTTTATTTTATTAAATATACATGTATCACATACAAATGCAAATGAACTTATTCTTTCTCTCATAAAACAAAAAAGGAAGTTTCTTGAAATTGAAACCAATACCTCAAATTTATTTTAGCAAATATGTTCTTCAAATTTATTTTTACACAGTAATTGAGTAAACCACTAAATTGACCTTTGTAACTTGCTCTCAAATATGTTATTCCTTGTCTTTGTCAAACTTTTTTTTAATATAGTCCCTCTGAATAACTTAACTTAATTAAAAAACAATTGACAAAGATAGAGACTAATTTGATATATTAGTAGAATCAATGACCACGGACAAATTTTTGGTGGTTTACTCCAAAGTAATTCCCCTCGGTCGGAATTGGTTAAAAACACTATTTTCAATCTAAATCATCTAATTAGAGATTGATGGTTACAATTGAAACCTGTGTGAAATAATTACGACATTAAATCGTCAAACTAAAAGCCTAAGCATTGTCATCACACACTTAGAGAATTGAATTAATGTGCAGACTTTCTCGCTAAATTTAGAGCATCATTATATGCCGACTTTCTGACTCAAACATCTTCTCTAGAAAGTCTTCGTGAACTTCTTAGAAACAATACAATGAAAACTTTATTTTCTCGTACTTAATTTTTCTTTTTTTGTTTTCTTTTTTCTTTTTATTAGTTTTCTTGCCAAAAAAAAAACATAAGCATTGAATCTTCAAACTAGGAAAAACAACGTTTTTTCTTGTTTTGAAAGGTAGGAAAACAACATTGGTGTATGCTAAAACACACAAAAAACAAAACACATTTTTCCACACAACATAACCTGTTTTTGATTATTGACAATGTCACACTTGAAGTTGAAACACCATGTTTCATCTTCTATTGCAAAAGCCATATTACCCACCACCACCATTGTTTCTCATGAAACCTTCCACCACCATATTCAACACCCCAAACCAAAACACCCACAACACTTTCTTTCCCTTCTTCTCAATCACTCTTCGCACTACCAATCTCTCCAACAACTCCATTCTCAAATCATCACTTCTTCACTCTTCCACCATTACCCTTTCCACAACAATCCCACTTCATTACTTCTCTTCAACAACCTCATACGTTCTTATTCTCATTCTTCTTTCCCTCATCAAGCTCTTCAATTTTTTACCTACACTCTTAACTCATTCACACATTCTCTTTCACTTGATTCATTCACTTTGACTTTTCTCTCTCACACTTGTGCAAATTTGAACACAACCCATTTTGGATTTCATCTTCATAGTGTTGTTTTTAAACTGGGTTTTCATTCCCATGTCTATGTTCAAACTGGGTTGCTTAATATGTACTCAAGTTGGGGTCTTTTGGTTTCGGCAGCTCAGGTGTTTGGTGAAATGCCGGAAAGAAATACTGTTACTTGTAATGTTTTTATTAATGGGTTGATTAAATGGGGTCAGCTTGAATTTGCTAGATCAGTGTTTGATCGGATGGTGGTTCGGAGTGTGGTGTCGTGGACTCTTGTTATTGATGCGTATACGAGAATGAATAAGCCTTTGAAAGCTTTGGCTTTGTTTAGAAAAATGATTGAAGTTGATGGTATAGAGCCTAACGAGGTTACCCTTTTGACTATTTTTCCTGCTATTGCTAATCTTGGGTATATCAAAATGTGTCAGTCGGCTCATGGGTATGTAGAGAAGCGAGGGTTTAATGTGATTGATATACGGATTGTGAATGCATTGATTGATTTATATGCTAAGTGTGGATGTATAGAGAGTGCAAGTAAATTCTTCTGGGAGATGCCTGAATGGAGGAAGAATTTGGTGTCGTGGAATTCGGTTATATCTGGTTATGCTATATTTGGGATGGTGAGGGAGGCTGTGGAGACTTTTGAAAAAATGGAAAAGGCTGGTGTGTTGCCAAATCACGTTGCGTTCCTCAGTGTTTTGAGTGCTTGTAGTCACGGTGGATTAGTCGACGAGGGGCTTGAGTTTTTTGATAAAATGGTGAATGATTATGAACTTGTGCCAGATGTCAAGCACTATGGTTGTGTGGTAGATATGCTTGGGAGAGCAGGGAGAATAGAAGAAGCTGAGAAGGTTGCTATGCAGGTTCCGCGTGAGGTTGCAAATGATGTTATTTGGAGGACACTTCTTGGTGCTTGTAGCGTTCACGACAACGTTGAAATTGGTCAGAGGGTGACCAAGAAGATACTGGAGATGGAGAAGGGACATGGTGGTGATTATGTTTTAATGTCCAATATTTTAGCTGGTGTTGGGAGATTTAAGGATGTTGAGAGGTTAAGGGAAATGATAGATACAAGAAATGCCTTTAAACTTCCGGGCTACAGTTTAGTCTAGGTGCTGTGATATATAATATAACCATATAGTTGACAACATTTCAAACAGATAGATCATTGTTCTGTCTTTCTTGCTTAGAGAGGGGTGATATTGAACTAATGAACAGAAAAGAAGCACGTTGTGAGGGTCATCACCACCATGCCAAAGGTCTATTGGCAGGTCGTTGCTCTTTGCAGAAATGTATGACGACTTCATCTGGTTTCAAGCTGATGTAAAATCTCTGCAGGTTTTGGTGAGTCCAAAACTCTCAACACTATGTAACAGGAAATTACTATTTAGAATGCAAACTTAGAAATTGTTTTTGTAAAAAAATGGGATTCAGCTACCTTCCTATTTACTACAAATAGATTAACAATGTACTGTTTAGGGATTTATTTAAATTTTTTTTTTTTACTACAAGGGATTTATTTAAATTAGTTTATCCTATCAATAAGTTTGATAATTCAATCTACCAAAAAAAAAGTTTGATAATTCAATCTAAGAATTAACTCTTATCACAATTTCTCATAATAGTGTATTGACAGCAAATTCAACGGAAGAATGCTCCCAACTTAGAAAATGACTAGGATACATATAATTAAAGATAATAAATGGTATTTATTTTTTATGGTATTATATGTTTGTTATAACTTCTTCTTATCCTATTAGTAATTGTTGATGTTATAAAATGGACATAATTTTTTACATTAAACATGTAGAGAAAGAAACAGTGAGCAAATCATACATCATTACATAGTAGACATACATAAATCTTGGGAAACCCAGGTTTGAAAGATGGCTGGTGGAGTTTTAGTTGATTCAACAAATGGAAGACAATACGAGGGGAAGGTGACACCATTCGTGTTGATCACATGTTTAGTGGCGGCCATGGGAGGTCTTCTTTTTGGTTATGATCTTGGTATTACAGGAGGAGTGACTTCCATGGAACCGTTTCTGGTGAAGTTTTTTCCTAGGGTTTACAAGCAAATGAAAGATGAATCTAGTGAGGAGAGCCAATATTGTAAATTTGACAATGAGCTCCTTACTTTGTTCACATCTTCCTTGTATCTTGCAGCACTAATAGCTTCTTTCTTTGCTTCCGTAACTACAAGAATGTTTGGACGCAAGCCCTCAATGTTTGCAGGTGGCTTGTTTTTCCTTGTTGGTGCATTGCTGAATGGTTTTGCTGTCAACATTGAAATGCTTATCATTGGTCGCCTATTGCTTGGTTTTGGTGTAGGATATTGTAATCAGGTATGGATTGATATCATTCTTATGCTTTCATGTTTTTCTGTACAGTAAAATGTAAGGAATATTTCAGGAATGATTGCATTTAATTTTGTTTGTTACTCCTAAACAGTCTGTTCCAGTGTATTTGTCTGAAATGGCTCCTGCAAAGATCAGAGGTGCGCTCAACATGGGCTTTCAAATGATGATCACAATTGGCATCCTAGGTGCCAACCTTATTAACTATCGGACTGCCAATCTTGAGAGTGGATGGAGAATTTCTTTGGGTATTGGAGCCGTCCCTGCCGTCATGTTGTGTCTAGGATCTTTTTTCTTAGGAGACACACCAAACTCTATGATTGAAAGGGGCCAAAAAGAAGAAGCTAAGAAAATGTTGCAAAAGATCCGTGGCATTGATAATGTTGATGAGGAATTCCAAGATCTAGTTAATGCCAGTGAAGAAGCTAAAAAGGTAGAACACCCGTGGAAGAATATTACACAACCAAGATACAGGCCTCAACTCACTTTTTGCTCTCTCATTCCATTCTTCCAACAACTCACCGGCATCAATGTTATCATGTTTTATGCACCTGTCCTATTCAAAACTCTAGGCTTTGGAAATGATGCTTCGCTCATGTCTGCAGTAATTACCGGAGGTGTCAACGTCGTTGCCACTTTTGTTTCCATCTTCACTGTGGACAAGTTTGGAAGAAAGATTTTGTTTCTTGAAGGTGGTGTCCAAATGTTCATTTGCCAGGTAAAAATTGCTACTAAATTAATAATGAATTCTTTATATTTAAAATAAGCATGCATATACTATTTGTGCCAACACATTTTACAAGCATGACTAATATAAAATATAAATGTTGTAATCATTTTTTGTAGATTGTTGTTGGAAGCATGATTGCTGTCAAGTTTGGAGTTAGTGGTGAAGGCTCATTTACAAAAAATGAAGCAAATCTTCTCTTGTTCTTTATATGTATGTATGTTGCGGCATTTGCCTGGTCTTGGGGTCCGTTGGGATGGTTAGTGCCTAGTGAAATATGCTCTCTTGAGGTCCGGTCTGCAGGTCAAGCTACCAATGTTGCCGTGAACATGTTATTCACCTTTATCATTGCACAAATTTTTCTAACCATGCTTTGTCACTTGAAGTTCGGACTTTTCTTCTTCTTTGCTGGTTTTGTGCTCATTATGACAATTTTCATTGTCTTGTTTTTGCCTGAGACAAACAACGTCCCTATTGAAGAAATGAATAATGTGTGGAAATCTCATTGGTTTTGGAAGAAGTTTGTTGCTCGTAACGTCGATGATCATGACCATAATGCTCATAATGTTGTTGCTTGATTTTGTCTTTTAAAAGATGCCTATGACATAGAACAATATATGTGTGATAATAATTTTCATTGATTCAATGTTATTGTCATTCTTTAAACGCCATTTTTTTTTAATTGTATTCATTTTTAGGATTGATCTTCAATAAATTGATACTTCAATAGTTTAGTGTACCTATAATTTTATAACGGTAGTTTTACTCAATTCAATACTTTTAAATGAAACGCACCATTTGTGTACTTATAATTTTATAAGGGTAGTTTTAGTCATTTCAATACTTATAAAGTTAGTTAAAGTCATTTTTGTGGCTAAGACAAAAATATAACAATATATTATTAGTGTATTTTTTTTTTGTGTACAGAGACGAAATGACAAAATCATCGAAAAATATAACAATGTAGTATTGTCAGTGCACTTTTTTCATTATGGATACACATTATTGTATAATCAATTATGACAGTGAGTTGTTTAATGTGAGTCTGCAGTTAACAATCGGAAAACACAAACACACTAAATAAAATAGAGATGTCCTTAATCATGTGAAGCATGCAACATAGTCGTTAAATACCGTAATCAAATTTACTTATATATGAGACAATCAAGTTTATCGTTAAACTAGAGGAATTATTAAAATTCACACTTCAAATTTACAACTAAGAATTGGTCTAGTAGTGAGAGATTAAGGCGAATACATGAAGTTATACATCTTTACTTTCTAAGAGCTGAAATATTCTTCACAATCATTTCAACAATTCTAACAATTTGAAGAAACATTTTCTCACAATGATTGTGTGAGCTTTGTAATGTAATAAAAAATTATTGCAGGTTTCAAAGCATTATTTGCAAAACCAATTTAATTGATTATAGTTGCTTAAATACTTATATGAATCTTGCATATGTTTACTCATATAATCAATCATATTGTAATTTCTTCAGATGCCCATCCTTTCTTCTCCAACTCTTGTCTCAGTGCCTGTCAACAAATGAGTGTAACCAAATGAGTACTTAAGTTATCACTCTATAGTATGCAACATAACAATATAGAAAGCACATACATATATCAGTGACAGAGTTTTACCTTGATTCTTTTCCTATTCACATCAAAATCAAAGTTTCCCAACCTTGATGCAGATCGATACTCTACAATCGAACCCTTACCCGGTGGAAACCAAAATTCAACGTCGTTTACCAACTGTTTACATGATAATGCCATAAATGGGCAGATTAGTACAAGTTCTTGAAATCATAGAAATCCATTAAATGAATATGATCATCATCATGATATTATTTCATAACGAGTTTACTTTCTTAAGATGCAAGTTACACATACATACCCCCAAGATTGAGCTTTGATACTCCACTCGAACATAATCTTCTTTCCTTTCAACTATTTTTGGTGTAAATTTGTCTGGTTTTGTTGATTCTATCTGTCAAATTATCAACAACTAGTTTTCAGCTCTATTCAATGATTTGAGAAGTGCACAAAACATGCTATTAAAACCAAATTATAATAGTTTTTGAGTAATATACTAATATCTAGTGGTAAAACTCAAACTTGTGTGTTGAATTAGATTTTATTACCACATCTATTAGCTCCTCAATTGCCTCTTCTTTGGTCACAGGACTTTTTCTGCCTTCAGGGTTATAGTTCCTGAACAATAATAATTAAAGAATTCAAATGAACTGATAATATTATAATTCAATAGAGGTCAATAGTTTAGATTTTTGTGGGACCAAATGTATAATAAATAAATAAATAAAAAGATAGTAAAAAAAAAAGCACTAACTGAACCTACCAATATTTAATTAAGTCAACATTCAACAGTGAACAAAAACCCAAGTCAACATTGGTTAGTTTAAAACATGATACAATATTTTAAGCACACTTTTGCAACGTGTTTCACACAAATATATGATATTGCTTCATTTTGGATTAAACCTCATATTGATTTAATTATAGTATCTCCTAAATTTGGTTTGGCAGACCCTCTTCAAAATATCATTTCAAAGAGTTTTTTTTGGTAGATAGGCGAAAAGATAATAGTCGTCCGAAACTCACAGACACAAATGAAGAAGTCGAGGTTCGAACCCCGGTTATGACATCTAACTTAATAATTTCGGCATTTTTGTCAAAAATAGGATTTATGGATTCATTTCAACAAGTTATTACTAGTGCAAAACAAAAAGAGAAAAAAAAATATTGAATTAATATGTATGATAAATACTAATTAGCATGCTAATTGTGCATCTGAGCTTAACTTTAACTCAATTGATAGGAACATTGCATGTAATATGCATTGACTTCAACTCTGGTACATCCATTTATTCACACGAGAAAAAGAAGAAAAGTTTACCAAGGAGGAGCATAATGGGTGAGATCACTGACATTCTCAGAGGTTGACACACAATTCTTAGTTGCTGGACATAGAGCCAATGCTGATGAGCTTTTTTGAACTCCAAGATATTCAGGCTTCTTCCCACTACATCAAATTAGAGAGTAAGTAAAACAACTTAATTAAGCACTTATTCAATAACCATAGTATATCACATAACTTAAGGAAAATAATGTAAACAATTAAACTAAAATTATATAAGTTGTACCTGAGATTGAAGATAGCACCAATGGTTGCTAATTCACTACTCCTTAATATGAGCTGTCTATATTTAATATATGAGAAATTGAAGTGTGAGTGATTTGAGAATATGATGAATGAATGAATGAGTACTATGAAGTAGAAATTGTACCTTCTATTGATTTGGTGGCTTTTGTTGTTGTTGAGGTTTTGTTCCTCGTCCTGTTTCTTGTTAAGAATACGAGGAACAAAGGATGTGACATTAACATTATTATTATCATTATGGTTATTGTTGAGTTTTTTGGAGTGATGAAATTTGAGGTTGAATAATGTAGTTGTTGAAGATGTTGATGACATTGTTATGTTGGGAATAAGATAGGGACTTGAGTTTAGAATTGAGAGTTATGAGAATGATGATGAAAATGAAACAACGTGTAAACTCAATTTAACTACGTATAGATAAGAATAATTTTTTGTCAAAAAAATAAAAAAGAATGAATTAAACGTGTGAAATTAAATTGTTGGACGGTGGTGGGGTAGTCAAAAGATAAAATGATACAAATCTCTTCTATATATGTACTCCTAACTCCTAAGTCTTGAATTATAACCAAAAAAAATAAAAATAGCATTTATTAAAAAAAATCAAAATATTATAATTTGAGGTATGTTTTTTATTTTTGTATTTTTTTTATGAAATTAATTACGTGAAAAGATGTAAAAATAAGTTTTATTAATTATTAGTTATGAAAAAAATTTAAAGAGAGTAAACAAAAACTTTTATTGAAAAAGAAATGTTTTATTTTACTCTTACAATTTAGAATAAGAAAAATGAATTTTTTTTCCTTATAATTTGGAACGTATTTAAGATAATTACATATGAGCGAATGCTAAACAGATAACAAAAGGTGTCACCACCACCTTTTGAATTGTAAAACTAGTTCTTTTAAAAATTACATTTATATAATAGAAAATACAACATTGTTATTCATGATATTTTGGACTCCATTCAAAAGATTTACATAACCTCTAATGCTACTATGCTAGGAGTCAAAAGTATTAAAAACAAATAGTAGTATGTAATAGGTATCTCTACTTATTTTTATACAATTCTTGTGATTTGGTTTATTTTTCTAGTTAAATTAGGTGTCTCATAAATTTATTATTTTTTATTAAAATTGGATTAAATTTATATAAATAGGTATGTTATAATATAACGAATACATTTTTGAAAGAATAATTCAAACTTTTCTCTTTTTGTTCTTTATCTATATTCTCGTTATTGTTAAGTTATTTCTTTTTAGTAAATGTTAGATACTGTAATTTACTAATTTTACATAAATAGCCCGTCTAGCTCAGTTGGTAGAGCGCAAGGCTCTTTACCTTGTGGTCGTGGGTTCGAGCCCCACGGTGGGTGTTTTTTTACAAACATACCAATTTGTGCAAATTAATCATTTGATAAAACTAAATTAGACACTTTCAATAATCTCATTAACAATTTTTTAATATACAAAGGATGCTCATAAGTTTTATTTTTTTTACTAAAAAGGATGCTCATAACTTAATTACAAGGAAAAACCAAAGTAAATAAACATTTATATATAATTATTTGAGAGAGTTTATAGAAAAAACTTTTGACTATTATAAAAAAAATATATATATAACTTTTGACATATTTATAAATCATTTTCAGCTTATTTATATCAATTCTTAAGAATAACTTATTTAAACAACTTAGTTTATATTTTTTTGTAGAAATAGCCAATATATAAGAATAATTTATAAACACGATTTGAGTTTATATTTTGTTGCAGAAAACTCATTGATGGAAAAAAAAAATAAACATGAACTCTATTTGCCATGTGGATATGTTAGGATTTACACTTCTAAAAAATCATAATAGCACTTTGAGTTCTTTAATGTAATTTTGCCAAGATTACAACACATTTTTATTTAAAATACATTATTTTTTTATTGCTGAGATTTTTTAACTACTAAAGAGAAGCTAAGATTATTTCATAATCGTCGATAATTGTCCTATCTTGATTGATCAAACAATCCAAATTAATTGACATCAAATTTATTTTCGAACTGCATGAAATCCAAATCCAAAATTTTCGTAATAAGGTTTTGTCTACCACCAACACTGTCAAAACATATTCAGATGCACCCAAGATGGAAATGAAGAAGATAACAAATTAACAATTACAAGGAAAAGCTTTCAAACAAAATTTTGCTTAACACTTGCAATACATAACTTAGAATCACTTTAGAGTTTAGATAAACTTGAAGCACTTAGAAATGCTAAAAGAATGAAGAATCTTACAATAACTAAACAAAATTTAGACAATTCTTGTGTAAGTTAAAATAGCTTCTGTATTTCAATCTTTTAGAAGCTCTCTCATTTAACTTCTACAACTTTATAAGGACTTCGAAGAAACGTAAAATATTTTTTGGAATTATAAGCTTCAAAAACCAATCTAAACATGGCCTTTAACTATGAAAACAACCAAATGTAGGAGTAATATATGTAGTTTGACCTTAACTGTTGAGCAATCATTGCCGCGTTTTAGCTTTTCCTTTTGACTTTCTTTTGAAACTTTTATGCATAGGTTGTTCTTGTGTCTTTTGTATCACTTCGCCGAACATTTGTAACCATAGCTCTTCAAAGTGATTTTGAAAACCTTGCTGAAACCAATCCAAAATTTCTGAAAATAATTCTTTTGGATTCTCCTTCCACACCGTTCTTAGCATGGCAGAGCTATCAATCGACTTGCTCTTTAACTTACTTAAAAGATTTCCTACCCTTTTTTGACCAAACGATTCTCTCCTCAAAATACAATCAGGAGGAGCTGACATGTATTTCCGAACAGATTTCATACACTGACACACCTGACCGTCAAGTAAAGAATAGGCAAACACTTGCACCCGAAGCTCATCATCGCTGATGTGTATTGAATGCTTTGGAAGCTCCCAACAGAAACGTCCGAACGTTGGGATAACCCAACATTTTACTTGATCAGTCTGCGCATCATAAAATGGTCTCGGATCTTCCAAGGGTGGAGAGAAAATGCATGAAGACTTGGCATTCTCAACTAGCCAAGATGGATCCACACTCGTTACTCCATGCATGTACGCTCTCTTTGCACTCGTCTCTCCTTCTTTGTTTGGTCTTTTGGTCTCTAATAGTTCATTGTAAACCAGAAACTCAGGGCGTGCGGTAGAAACTGATGACCAACGATGAAGGAAAATACTTTCATCGACCATGCATGATTGATATCTACCGGCACGAGAAATTGTGCCTCCCTCAGCGACCCTAGCAGTAATTGGAATACGTTTAGCAACCCTATCTGCCCAGCCAGCACATATTGCTTGACAAATGAGCCTTTCCTCGACCAGAGGGAGAGGATAGTTTGCAGAAGAAACTCGCCAAGCATGTTCCACATCCTCTAGAGTTCCATGAGTCCATGAGTACTCTTGTTCTAAACCACCTCTATCACTCTGATAAAAGACCAGTTTGAGTAGTTGCTGTCTAAGTTTCGACATTTCATCCATGGTTTTGAAATGCAATGCATGGTCTTCACAGAACTGTACCGAATTCTGTGACTGTTCAAAACACTGCAGGGCATATGCTATGGCTAGGGCATCACTAGTGACAATTCGAAATTTTTCACGAGCAACTTTAGAGGTTTCTTTTAGTTTCTTTCTCTTCGTCTTTTCTGTTTTATCGATTTTGTTTTCATTGTCTCCCATGTTAGATTTCTCAGGCATATCAGAATCTTTGCTGCTTCCTTCATATTGCATTACAAAAGGGTTTGGCAAACTCAAGGCAGCAGCAGCTGCAACAGCATATGCCAAAAGCAGACTTGAACTACGAATATGCTTGTGCCTTGTATTTTTTATAACGGTAAGGATCATTCTAGAATGACGAGGACTCAGAGGATAAAGTGCCATAGCTTCTCCCAAAGGTGTAAGCTTATCGTTACAATCAAGTGCTTCGAGAGCTCTCAAGCAATTCTCAGCTTCAAGCAGGGAAGAAGCCTTAAGAGGTGTAGGAAACGGGAAGTTTGTAACCTATATAAAAAGATCATAGAAATGAAAATCCAGTTTGACAGGGAATTGAGTAAAACAAATTATCAGACAACAGAAAGGCTCAATAAAAATCATGCGGTATAGAATAAAGTTTACAGTTCATGAGTAAAATTAAGAATATAAATAAGCTATAATGCCTTAAACAGTTAAACCAAATTGTTAATGATATACCATCAAAAAACTATTTGCTTCCCATCTGGCGGAAATTAATGATAGCACTGAATATAAACAAGTAGATGGAATGAAAACTCATAAGTAGAATCACATATCAAACTTACATTCGTAATACGCATGGATTTCAAGAGAAGGACAACACCATGAACCGGCACTTTCTCAACTTCAGGAGGAGAGAACTCAGGAAACTGATTATTAAAAGCTGCAGAAGAATAGAGACGATAACAATGACCCGCAGCAGTTCTTCCAGCTCTGCCTGCACGTTGAGCAGCAGAAGCCTTACTTATCCATTTCACTTCATATGTCTCCATGCCATTAGAGGAGTCGTAATTCTTCACCTTTTCCCTTCCGGTATCAACCACATACTTTATCCCTGGAATTGTTAAAGACGTTTCTGCAACATTTGTAGCAACAACAACGAGCCTCTCTCCCTCCTTGACTTCTTCAAACACACGAAGTTGAGCTGGAGCAGGCAGCATAGCATAAAGCGGTAGAACAAAGAGTGCACCTGGAGAAGAATTGTGCTTTTCTCTAGCTATTTTCTCCCTGCAAAGTTTTGATTGGTCTAAACCATCTTTTGTATTCACAGATAATTTGCTCTTCCCATTTGATGAACTTAATGGAGCTTGCTCAGACAAGTTTTCAAAGGCGGCCTTCAATGAAGCAAGACTTCCTTCCTTTCCTAAGACATCTGTAATATTACTGTTGTTATCTGAATCCTTGTGATTGATACCATCATCATTGAATTCTAATTCACTTTCTGTTTCTGAATCATAAGAATCAGATTCATTCTCATCAAAACTATTGTCATCTTCATCATAACAACTAAATCTATCAGTTTGCTGGCTGGATGAATTTCCAGGCTCAAATGCTTCGTTAATCTCATTAATATTTATTCCCTCAACAGAACTTGTTTCAGGGACCATGGTGCCATCATTTTCCGCAGATCCTTTAATTTTTTTCATGACAAACTCCTTTGAAGCTCTGCGTAGCTTCCTGCACAAGTCCTCTACTTCCCTTTGTCCAGTGACAAAGACAAGTATGCCCCCAGATGGCAACTTCTTGTGAATTGCCAAGATCTTCTTATATGCTGCACCAACATAATCTGTTATCTCGGTTTTTTTTGCAAAATACACTGTAACTGGAAACTGCCTCGTAGGAACTTCGATCACAGGAGGAGTTCGGAATAACTTTTGAGAAGTAAAGTCTTGTACTCGCAAGGTGGCACTCATCAGCACAAGTTTTAATGGAAAAATCGTTTCTTCCGGACTTATACTTTCTCCTGAAAGAATCCTCTTCTGCTGGTCGTTATAATACTGACATAATAGCAATATAATGAGCATGCAGACTAGAATGTATATCATGAGTAATATATGCAGGAAATTATAAAATAAGATATTAGAAAATTTAATTTAATTTCATTTGTAAAATATTGGTAAAATAAAACACTCTGATTTACCATTTGGCGTTGGTTAATTACACGCGAGAGCATCCCGATCAGAATGTCTGTGTTCAAGCTCCTCTCATGAGCCTCATCAAGAATTAGGACGGAATAACGCCTCAATAAAATATCATTCTGCATCAGGAGGTATTCAATTAAACAACAAAAGAACATATGATTCTGTAACTCATCTTATTTTAGAGTAACTAATTAATTCAAGTAAGAACAGCTGCATCATACCGTCATATCCTCGTATAGTATAGTGTGGAATCATCAATATCATCACAAACGAATAAACAATAGCAACACTGCCACAGTACTAGCAATGATACTTGCAACTATTATGAGTAATAAACATGAACATATGAAAGAGGAAAATTGTAATCAATCCATTCTCAGTTTCCAATCTAATGTGATACGAAATATACAGAATCATAAAATGCACATATATCCACATACATATGATAATGTTCTAAAGTATTTTGTCAAAAAATACATGTTTCTAATTAGATTATTTCTCTGGAATGATGGACTATGATGTTCTACAATGAATAATAAATTCAAAGATTCTTCCCTGCAATAAGTTTATGCAACTTACAAGGATCCTAAATACAAACAAATGTTTCTAACTTTCTCACAAACTGAACAAAGGTTTCTGCTTTTCCCTATTTATCATTTGTTTACAAGCCTACAAACATGATAAAAGAAATCCATAAAATGAACAAATGACATAGCAAGGTAAAATATAACAACCTGAATTTCTCGTAGCAAAATTCCATCAGTCATAAACTTGATAGAACAATTATCTCCAATTTTTTTGTCATATCTAACTTGGAAACCAACCTCCTTCCCAAGACGGACACCAAGCTCATACGCCACACGCTTTGCTGTGGCAAGAACAGCCACCCTACGTGGTTGAGTGACACCGATAACACCACTGCGGGCTTGAAACTTGCTTGAACCATAGCCAGCTTCATAAAGAAACTGATAATTTTTGAAATAACAATAAATTAATAGTATTATTATTAATCAAAATGTAAGCTAGTTTTGAATGATAGACAAAACAATCATACTATACTCAAGTAAAAGGTATACTAACCTGGGGAACCTGAGTTGTTTTACCACATCCAGTTTCTCCACATACGATGACACTGGAATTGTAATTTATAGCTTCCATTATTTCTTGCTCCATCATGACTATAGGAAGATCCTTTCTTTTCTCTTCAACCTCTGATGGCCTGTATACATGCACAACAGTAGCAGTAGTCAAAGGCCTCTGAGCAGAAACATTTGGAAGGTTGCTCAAGTCTTTGAAATTGGTGGTCGGGTTATCATCTGTTCTGTCCTGTATCAGTTAAAAATGTCAAAAAGCATTAAAGTAACTTCCAGATACTATACTGACTATACAAGATGACTTTTTCCAAAATAAAAAGATAGTATGTGAGAAAATGTGTATTCAAATGTACATACAAAAAAAGAATATAAAAAAATATGAACAATAAAGCTTATTTTACTTCATATATCATACATCCAATGTTCCAAATGAAAAAAAATGAATTGTATCTCAATTCCTAAGTGCACACCCATCAATAACTAAGAAGGGATTATACCTTTGACTTGGTGATTTTTATGTCATCAATAGAACAAGAAGTGGGAGCAGTTTTGATTTCATCACGTTGCTTGTCAGTGGAAATGTCAGCCACAGGTTCAGCAACAGATTCATAATTTACAACTTCATTTTCATGAACAGGTTCTTGATAGGACTCCAAAGGAACGGTTGTTGTATATAAGATTTCTCGTTCAGTTATAAAAGGTTGAATGGTGTCATTTTCCTCAGATTCCTCAAGAATCTCTTCATCTTCTGACTCGGTTTCAGTAATACAGGGAAAATCCTGTTTCTTGGACAGGTCATCATCAAGTGGAACCTCCAATCCTTCTTTTAATAAATGTACTTCTCTCCTCCGTTTTTCCTTCACAGTCTCTTCCTACAATATAGATGACAACAGTCAACAAACAATCTCAAGACTTGTAATGTTTTCGTAAAAGTACCATTGTTTCTGAAAATACAAACCCGGTTGATTTTGCATGATGACTGCAATAGGGGAAAAGCGTACTCAGGAAGCGTGTTCTCACTGAAATAAGAATTACACAAGAAGTTCCAAATTTTGATCAACAACTTAGTGATTCCCATAGAAAACAGTATCGAAGCAGATATTGTAACAAGCTAATAATTCATTAACTTACTTCAATGTCTTGATGGCTTTTTCCATCAAAAGTTGTTTATGCTTGTCATCCTACACAAATGAAAGGAACCAAAAAAGTGAGACACAAACAAAACAAAAGAGAACAATAAGCTTTTTTTTCACAGCACAAACCTCTGATTTCTTCTGCTTCTTTTTCTGAGTTTTGCTCAACTTCTGTTTCTTATTTGGTTGAACTTTTCCACGCCCCTTTCCCTGTTCCTATTACAACAGAACTTCGATCATACAAAGTACACAAACATGCAAACTGAAGCAACGCATAATCATGTTCTGACTATCCCTACCTGTTCAACCCCTTTCCTCTTCTTCGTCTTCTTAGTTGGCAAAATTAGTGCATTACTATCACCATCTCCATAACTACCTCAACAAAAAAACAAATCATAAGCTTCATTAAATGATTAACCAATTATGATTCACTCTTCTTTTCTTTTGAGTGTAAAAAAGTTTTCCGCGTGCATCATATCAGTGTCGTCAATCACAAAAAATAGTTTTTTGTTCATATCAAATTCTACTAGGCAACAATGCTATAGCGCGGCTATTTACCAACACCTGGTACTAAATAACATATTGCGAAACAACACCAATTAGTTCAAATTTTCCTATAGCACTGCTATTTGACAACACCACATCAAAACTTATCTCACTACAATGCCACTTTAGTTCTAAAAATATCTCGACAAATATCTATATCGTGAAATATGATCGGATGCATGTGTAAAACTCTTTTATACCAAAAGTGAACTAGTTCTTTTATATATCCAATATAATTACACGACAAGCGGACAACAAACTGTGCCGCTAACCCTTTTCTGGATGGCAAAACAAATCCACTTATAAAAACAAAAAGCTACATTCATAAACCAAAATATGCATACAAATTAAACTCTTAAACAAAAGGGGTGATTTACCTTTGAGAATTAAACTCCACATGGTCTCCAAAACTTTCCAAAGATTCCATTTTGATGTCCTTAGAATTTAGAAGCCAATGTTACCACAGAGCTAAGGAGTTTTGTGAAGTGTGAAGAAACAAATATTTCACTGAAAACCCAAAACAAAAAATTAATCTTTTTCGTATTAATGGCATAACCCAATAATATAAAACAAGAAAACTCAATAATAAGTTACTCAGATAAGAGAAAAAGAAGAAAAAACTTTGAAACAGAACAATGGGAACTGACCTGAGTGACGGCGGTAGGTGATGAACTGACGGTGGTCAAGGAAGGTTCCGGCGGCGGTGGTTGGGGAGAAGGACTGTAGAAGTTTTGAGGAAAGCTTCGAGTTTTGTCTTTTGATGTCTGTCTTTGCTGCCTCTATTCCAAAACATCAGTACATCAAGGTTTTGCGTTTATTTTATTTTTTGGTTATAGTTTTTGCTTTTAATTTAGTTTAATTTAACCTTAAAAAATGTTTTGTACAAAAAAGAAATGTTTTTCACCAAAAATACTCTATGTTTTAGCAATAATAATAATAATAATAAAATAATAATAATAATAATAAAATTAGTCATAATTCGTTCACACCGACTAGTCTTACATCATATATTTCAATAATGTTTTAACCGATATAAATTTTATAAAAAAAAAACGGCGACGATGATGATGATATTATCATTTTTTTGGGTTGTTGATGATATTATCATTTAATGATGTTAAAAAAATAATGAAAATAAGTTACGCTATTTTTTAAGAAAATATAAAGGTTGAGTTACTTTTAAAAAGAAGAAAACGATGATTCTTTTTTTTGGTATGGAAGCTAATAAAAAGAAAAACTAATCACGGGGCAAGAAAATTCCTGTTACGTTCAAGAAAACAATGATTCATGATATAATCATTTAATATAAAAATAAAACAAAAAATCATTTATATAACCCACTAACTCACTCAATTCCAATTCAAAAATTAGTGAGTTTACCCAATCCTAAAATGACTAGTTATTTTATTAGACCTAATCTATGGTACCCTAAGTGGTTCAAATTTTAGTTTTGACTAAATCCAACCCAATACGGCCCACGCACACCCCTACTCAAGGTTCCATTTAGTCGAGTATTCCCACATTTACGAATTTGAAACATCAATGGTCATTCAAGACAACAAGACTATTCAATCTTAAGATGGGTACTTTAAATTAAATCAAATGCCCTAAGAACACATGTTAATGTATCTAAATATAGAAAATTTAACCGAGACGTTAAGCTCAAATGTTTTCCACTGAATGACAATTTCAATGACAATTTCAGAAGAGCCCTAATTCAATTGTTGGGTGAAACAATTTATTACAAGTTTCAAATGAATAATTCTACATTTGTCTACTTAATATGTGTCCTTAGAACAAGGTGTTAAAAACATAGCACTTCATCCTTATGCAACCTAGTTTTAACATACTATGCTTGTTCTCTCCACCTTCACTAATATCATTCAACCATGGTAGCTTTTACACTTAATTTAACACCTTGAAATAGGTCTCCAGTTGTTTTACACTTTTACTTCTTATAATTGAGGACACATATATAAAATTTATTTGTCAATGATCCAAACCAAATCAACTCGATATTTATCAGAACAATTTAGTTTGTATCCACTACACAAATTTAATAGAACAAATACACATGTATACACTATACAGTTTCTAAGTTAAGTACATCATACAAATATAATGCAAGTGTGAATTAACAATTTTAGTACTGATATTCATGGCAAATTCACATCGCACTTTATTTATAATACACAAACCATTTCATAACATTCAACATATTGAAATCTCTCACTAATAAAACAAAATTAAAAAGAAACTCTATGTACCAAAAAGAAAAGAAACTCTAATCATCGTTACTTATTATGAATTTACAAGTGGTAACAGATGAACTTTTTCCTAAGAACTGCACTTATAGAACAACAAATTGGTCATCATTTAAACTCCGTGCGCCAACCGGAGTCAATCATAGCATCTGCAAAACAAGGTGTGGAAACTATATTAATAAAATGAAATCCCTTAAATAAAAGGTTATGGCAGTTCATAATTACAATTAAAATGGCATTAAATAACGTGACACTAACCTCCACTGGTTTTAAATGAGTCGGACCTGTTAATTGACCACATGTTAATGTGACGAGTATTATCGTCACATGACAGAAATAAAGGAGCATACCGATTATCTAGTTCATTCCACTGTGTTCTATTGACTGCTTCATTGGGTGCCATGTTATCATTTTTCTCTTGAAATGAATCATCATTTGAGTGTAATATTGTATCAAGGAAATAGTTGCTATTTGGAGAAGTTAGATAAGGCTCATTTGATGGAGACAGCATCATCATGTTGCCAGACTCAGGTGACTGTGGTGAAGTAGACCAGCAGCGACCTTTTTGAGTCTGTAAATATTGGAGTGAAGGGAGCTCAACCCTCATGGACCCGTATATGGGCTCAGAAGGATAGAGATTTGATCCGGCATGAATAACATCAGAGATGTTATCATATCCATGATATTGAACGTTTGTGTCAAGAAACGGATCACATAGAGGAGACAGCATAGGATAGTTTCCATACTGGTCAAATACTTCTCTGACAGCAGCACTACTGCTACAGCCGGCCAAGTTACTGTTTATCATATTGGACTCATGAAGGCGCTTTGAGGGACGTGCAATCAAGGTGGTAGTATCAAAATCTGGTGGTAAAATACCTAGGTGGAGTTTGTAATCTTTAAATTCCACATCAGGTACATTGAAGTTTTTTGTTTCATCACATTGACTAGATTCATCTGTGTCAGAAATTTCTTGATTTCCATTTAACGGATGTTTGGATAATATGTCTTCAGGGTAGAGTGGTAAACCAGCTCGCTGTTGTCTCTTACGTCTCGTGTTCCAATAGTTCTTTATCTCATTATCTGTACGCCCAGGCATCTGGAAAGAAAAGAAAGAGGAATGAACATAAGTCAAATATTCTAGAAAGAATATGCAAAAAACGGGCTCAGTAACAGAAAATACACACCAGTAATACTGACTATGTACAAACCTATAACTTGATTATCAAATATAAGTATCAAATCTAAGATTTCATTCTTTTCCTTTTGGAATGGGAGGTTTGTTTGGAAGACCCTGCTTGAGGGTAAGTAGTAGGTCGGTTCACATTTATGAAAAATGCATGTATACACAAACCTAAATGTATATTTGTTTGAAAAAATGTTTGTTTACTAGGCCAAGAATCTATTTAGCGCAAATACTTGATACTTGATACGACATAAATATGAGGACATAGGAAATTCTTCAAAACAGAAGACATGGCATCGACTGCTATGACAGACATATTAGTCAAACTTATGTAATGTCACTTGATAATATAATCATTACAGCAAGATAATCAACAACTATTCAATTTCATATTCTAATTCTAGATCATATCATGCTACTAATCAATTTGCAAGCATCAAGAAGATTGAATCAAAACTATAAAGGGGGGCGTCATGCCTACCTGATGCATCATGACAACAAAATATATTAGAGTTAATTCAATCATTATCTGAAGATGTACTCATTTCATATTGAGAAAAATAGTATTATATTCTACCAGAATTTTTTTTATATTTATTTTCCATGTCTTCTCAATGTCATAAATGCAAGATATCAAATGCAAACAATTATATGGATAAACTTCTTTTATGATTCAACTAAACATTAATATTAACATAGTATATGCAAACAAATAAGTCAAGTTACTACGAACCAGTGCAGCCATTCGAGCCCATTTGTTTCCCATCATAAAGTGGAGCTCAACGACTTGTTTTTTTTCTTCATCAGTAAATTCACCCTTTTTTAGTTCTGGTCTCAAATGGTTTGTCCATCGTAGACGACAACTTTTCCCACAACGAGCAAGTCCTGAATATTTTTGGACCGCATTCCATTTTCCCAATCCATATTTTTTAACATGTTCCACCAAAATTTCATCCTCTTTTGCTGTCCATGTACCTTTCTTTAGACTACTTTCTTCTCCTTCTCCTTCTCCTTCTCCTTCTCCCAAGTTACCTCCTTGATCATCTTCTTGATCATCTTCTTCACTTAATAATGATGACTGCTTTAGCCTTTTGCAGTCATCATCTCCACTTGATGATGATCTCCGATTAGGCTTCAACATTTTGTGACTATTATCCGCACATAATAATGATGACCAACTACGCTTTATTGTTCTGTGACCATCATCTCCACTTGAAGTGCTACTCTTGACTCTCGGTATGCCTATAAAATTGATGAAGTATGAGGATTTCAGCACATAATTAATTATACACTTCTTTGATTTCTCAACAGTGTACAATAAAACTGGTTTCTTTTTTAGAACATTCAACAGTTTTGCCAAATCAATCATTTTCATACTCAAATAATGGCAAATGCTAACATGTGCCCTTATGGCATATGATAAGGGACCTTAATATAGAAATATTCATCTTAAAAATCGTGCATCAACTTTTCAAATGTCAAAATGTTGTAATTTTTTAATGCAAAAATTCAACTTTTGGATTCCTTAATAAGTGTCCTTAAATACGTTAGCAAGGCACTTAAAATATATATAGAACCAATTGAATAATGCAAAACATTTATTATGTAACTTAATCATCATCTTTAGACTACCTTCTTCTTTTGATAATAACATCTGATTACACTTCAGCGTTTGGTGACCATCATCCCCACTTGATAATGAAGTCTGATTACAATTCAGCATTTCGCGACCATCATCTCCACTTGAAGTGCTACTCATGATTCTCAATATGCCTACAAAAAGTCGATAAAGTTGGCACATAATTAAAATCATATACAGATAACAGCTTTCTATTTCCATATGTTTATCAAATGTAAATAATAAACTGCATTCTTTTCTATAACATTCCATAACACCTTTCTATTTCCAAATGTTTTTTTCCAAATCAATCATTTTTTAACACAAATAATAAAACAATTCAAATATTTATACAACCAATTGAATTATGCAAAACATTCATTATGTAACTTGATCCACTAATTAAAAGTACATAAAATCATGTTTAAAAAACCCTAACCTAGCAATCACTAATCTGAAATAAATCTTGAAAAAGTAAAATAGAAAATAAAACTCCCTTCAGTCCTAATTACAGAAACAAAGCAAAATAATGAAGCACGGACACCGGCACAAACACTGACACGAATAAATGTTTTGAAAAAGTGATATAATTCAATGTAATCGTAAGTGTCGGTGTCATGTCGGATATGACACTGAGACTTGCCTAATCCAAAAAGTGTATGTGCTTCATAGAAGCAAATTAAACAATAAATACAAACAATAAATACACCTTAAAGATTAAAACTTTAACTCATAAATGAACAAAAAAAAATTAAAAATCATAATTAGGATTAATGGTAGTAACAAAATTCTTATAAATGCACAAAAAACAAAAGAATAATTAGTTTTTTTTTATTTGAAAACGCAACTGCAGAGACTAATCATTCGAGCCGGGTAGAATCACAAACAAATGATAATCTTGAAAATTGCATGAAAATATATTTACCTGAATAAAATAGTTAAAAAATGCATCCAGTGATACTAATAATTGAAGGCATAACCTAATATTACTAAAAACAGTAGTATAAGTTACTGAGAAAATTAAGAGAAAATTGAAAGAAAAGAATAAGAAGAGAAAGAGAGAGAACTGGGTGATGGCGGTAGGGGATGAACTGACGACGGTGGTCAAGCAGGCTTGTCTTCTTGGTCACTGGTCAGTCAGTCTTTGCTGCCTCCGTTTCAAAGCATCACTAATTGAGGATTTGCTTTTAATTTAGGGTTAAATAAGTATTTATCCTATTAATTAACTAAGTATTTATCCTATTAATTAATAATTAATTATGGAAAGGGTGGCTATGTTTTTTATTTATGTTTGTAATACTTTTAGGCCATGTTTGGTTCGGGGTTGTAGAGGGAAGGGGAGGGGATATTTTTAAATTTGATGTTTGGTTCGATTTTTTAACGAGGGGAGGGGAGGAAAGAAGTAATTTAATTTTTTATCTTTAACCTTATAAATTTAAAATAAACATTAAACTATAATGGATTATTTCGCCAAAAATATTTAATGGATATATATATATAACCAAAATATATATATAATGAGTAGAAAACTTAATTTTTTTGTTGATAAAAAAATAAATATCTAAATTTTTAATATTTCAACAAGGATAATTTAAAGTTTTAATAAAAAAAATGAGGATAATTTTGTCAAACATAATTAATTATGTTTTACCTCCCTTCCTCTTCTTACAAATTCATCCCCTCCTCTTCCCTTCCCCTCCTTATAAAGTATTTTTTTAACAAAATATAAATTTTGTACAGAAAAAAAAATTACACGTAAAAAACTTATGCAATTCATATTTAATTTCTTATGTTAAAGAAAATTAAATTTCTTAAAGAGAGATTTTTATAATTTGTTAAACATGAACATTTAAATTTTTTAAAAGATATATATGAGTTTTATTATTAAGGTAGTTTTTTTTTGGAATAGTTTTCTTTTTATATAAAGAAAGAAAGATGTTAAAAATAGTATAAAATAGATTTTAAGTATTGTCTCACAGGAGAAAAAATGAGAGAACATGATTACTACAATGGTAATGATATCATAATATATAGTTATACACTTATAGCAAATGTTGGTCGTACATGACAAAATTTGTGTAACCAAAATTGAAAAGGACCCCTGTTTGCATTCATTTTCAAGGGAGCATAAACTTTCTATGTCTAAAGAATTAAGGGTGACTAAAAATTGATACAAAAATGATAGCCAACTTGTTAGCAGTTAGCAGTGTTCAGAAACAATTCATATTCCAAGGTCGTCCAATGCAATATGACTGTCGCATAATAACTTCAATTTTTGCACATTACATATTATCCTCTGTTTAGAAAATAAGTTAGCTAGTAAAAAAAATCGATAAAAAGAAACTGAAAATATGTTGGCAGCTATTACCGTAAGATATTGTGGAGGAACATCCATGGAAGTAGTGCCCAGTGCCGGCTTAAAGGTCAAGCAACCCAAGCAAGGACTTTAGGACTCCCAAAAAAAATGAAGTTTTTATTAAGAGAAAAATGCCCAATAAATAGTCAGGTAAATAACTTATGGGAAAAAAAATGCCTCCTAAAAAAAACTAAAGCCTCAGAAAAAATACAATTCAATTCATTTTCCCTTTCACACAAAAAGTTAAACTTAGCTATTGAAAAAAAAGCCGAGACTTTTTTATTATATTCTAAAAACTCAAATATGAGTAACTCAGTTTAAGACTTTTTGTAACGTGAAAACTCAATTTAACGAGAATGCTCGCAATGAAGTCATAAAATCTCTTAAAACTATCGTTATTTTTTACATATAGATCAAACAATTACTTCATTTAAAAGTAGATTTGAACAATTTAAAATATATTAAGATGTTTTTGAATTTCTATTTTATGTCAAGAAAGTAAAGTCATTATAAATTGAAAATTTAAAAGGATCTTATCTTAAGGGTTCTTTAAAACACAATGACTTATTTTCATAATCGCAAATTTTATGAGAAATCATATAAGTTGAAGATAAAACTCCTATATTAACATACTTCATTATATGAACAATGTTTCAACAAATTTTATTGTTTATAAATAATGTTTCAACAAATTTTATTGTTTATAACATAATGTTAACAACTCATGTATTTATTGCTTCAATGGAACAAAGTTTTTCAAAACTAAAATTAATAAAATCTTACCTTTCAACAAATGCTAAATATATTGGCTTTATTATGATTAATTTAAAAAGAAATGTAAAGTGAAACTAATTATGATAATTTAATAAATTATTTTGCGTCTGAAAAACCTAAAAAATTAATTTTGAATAATTTTTTTTTAAAAAAAATTAGGTCTCATTTTAACATTTCGCTTTAGACCTCATTTGGTCTTGAGCCGGCACTGGTAGTGCCTAAGATTACTTCTCTTCTTAGTTTTGTTGTCATTTTGTGACAAACACGTAGCTGAAAATAACAAAATAATAACATAAGATCATGGGATAACAATTGCAACATCCCCAGATATGGTTGGAGAAGTTCTTTATCACATTTTACCTCAGATCCGGTTGCTTCACCGATAATAAACACAAAGATTCGCTTCCCCATATTCTTGAAATTAGCAGCTACATTCTTTAATGTGGAGTCACTAAGGAAGATTGGAAAAGCTATAAGTTCAGGACTAAAACTGTATCCATTCGAAAGTAGATTTCAATTCCGCTAGAGAAACAAATTTTTATGTTTAGGTAACAGTTCATGTCACCTTGAATATCCATTGTCAGAACAACGACTCCTAACCCAGTTGGTTGTTCGCCTAGATCTTATTGGATTAGGAGCGGTAGTCGGAGCTGCAGTTGTCTGAGTGCGTGTGCTGGTTCGAGCAGAGTTTCCTCTGAGAGCAGGAGCAGGTTCAGGTTCATTTTTACATGCATAGTCGGTCTTTGGCAGTTCACCCTTATTAATACTCTTAATGAGCTCCTGACAAATGCAATGCCATATATGATTTACATTTGATCATATACATTACAAAAACTAGTCATGCTATAATTAAACAATAAGATTTCTTATGCAAGTTCTTTAGCAAGTTTAACAGATTCTTATCATAGAGTTCCAACAACAACAAAAACTTTTATCGTTAATATGGTTCATGAATGCTTCTTCAAAAAAAAATATTCATGAATGATTTGCATGTGTTTACCTCCATTTGTCCTAATTTAATCTAATATAATTTTACCCAGAAAGGAAGGAATTATTATATTGCAACTTTATTTGGCCCAGTGGATTAATCAAATTGATTCAACCCATTTTGTCTAAAGGAGTTGTTGGCCCTAGGAAAGTTCTAGAGGTTTTGTTTGGGTTAATTTTTTTTTGATAAATGTGGCTAAATTAAACATAAAGTACTTGGAACAAGCATGTTTTACTAAGCAAAAATGAGCAAATCTTGAAATCAATCATCTTGCAAATGTCTTTTACATTTTTGTATTGTAATTTGTAAAAGCAATTGACTGCAATCAAATTTGGAACAGCACAACCAAACTAAAGGTTAAACAACAATGTACACCAATCGTGCAGAAAATCATCCAATACAATAACTTGTTCATTACAAAACATTGTCAAATGTGCAGCATTAGGCACCTTAACTATATCGGTTAAAATCCATAGTTGCAAGGTTGTTTGGTCTCTTTCCGGAAATAACTCTCAATCATAACTATCACATTTGTTTAATGTAAAACACTATAGAAGGGTCACTCACGTAAGACTTTGAGCAAATAATCTTGATTAAGTACTTCATTGTCACACCCTAGCTGACCCAACACCACCACCACCGACAAACATATCCAAGAAGTCAGAACCTGACATAAAAAGAAACGACACACCAGCCTCCCATGCAGTTGCTATGGCAAAAAGGGTTTTTCCTAGCCTAGAGCACCCACCAAAACAACACCTTTTGGAATTTTGACACCAATCTCTTGGTATCTCATAATATTCTTGAGAAAATGCACAAAGTCCGTGAGTTCTTTCTTTGCCACATCACAGCCAGCAAGAGCAACAAAATATACCTGAATACAAAAAAAAAATTCTAAAAATTGAACTTATGAATGAACTATTCACCACACAACAAGAAATGCTATTAATTAAAAACAAATATAGAAGAAAAACATTCATTAAAAGTAATAAAGCAAGCAAGCAACCTTATTTTCAGAGGAGGAATTGTTGTCTAATTGTATGAAATTTTTGTAATGCTAAATATTCTACCAACACATTTACCAATGATGTTATATCTCTTATTTTTAAATGTTGTTAGGTTAGCAACATCTTAACCCTAAATTTTCCTTCCTAATCACCTCATTAATTATGTAGCATGTGTGCAACAATCATTGGTCTACGTAGATGTTTATATCTCTAAATAAAAAATAAAATAAGGTAATTGGTTGTTTCTTTATCTTCCATTGCAATCGTACAACTAATAATGCATTTATGTGTGAAACTAATTACGGTAAATTGTATATCTAGAAGCAATTTACTCAAAAACAAAATCAATATAATGTTTAATCAAAAAATAGGAACAAACTTCCACTTATACTATTTATTGACGGGTATTGAAAATAGAAACAAACTTTTCATGCAATTTGCGCTAAAAACAAAGAAGGTATTTTTGTGGTACAATGTATTCAAAATATTCAGACCAAGTACTTGCTTCAATTCCACCAAACTGTTTTAGAATTTGACGCTGGAAATAAAATTGGTGAAAAATCAACTGTTTTCATTTTTATTTTTTGTTCCTTCATTTATGATAATTTTTTTCATTGATTTTTATAGTATTACATATAAACTAACATAAATAAATTTCACATCTCTTATTTAACCCCTAAAATTTTCCTTCCTAATCACCTCACTAATTATGTAGCATGTGTGCAACAATCATTAATCTACGTAGATGTTTATATCTATAAATAAAAAAATAAAATAATGTAATTGGTTGTTTCTTTATTTTCCAATGCAATTGTACAACTAATAATGTATTTATGTGTGAAACTAATTACGGTAAAGTGTATATCTAGAAGCAATTTAATCAAAAAGAAAATCAATATAATGTTTAATCAAAAAATAGGAACAAACTTTCACTTATACTATTTATTGACTGATATTGAAAATAGAAACAAACTTTTCATGCAATTTGCGCTTCAAAACAAAAAAAAGGTATTTTTGTAGTACAACATATTCAAACTATTTAGACCAAGTACTTGCTTCAATTTCAAAAAATTGTTTTGGAATTTAAAATTGGAAATAAAATTCGTGAAAAATCCAACTAACATAAATAGTTTTCACATTTGGTTTTATTTTTTACTATCAAAAGAAATTTGGTTTTATTTTTTGATAGAGATATATAATGTGGGAGCAAGACTTTAATGGATTCACACCCCATTTTGTTGTCGTTTTATCTTATATATATATGCTATGATTAAATTCCTTTGCCAGTTAACTATTTAGTACCAAAAAAACTTTTTTATTTTGTTGATAAAATTGTACTCATTTTCAATATTATATATTATACATTTTATATTAAATAATTATTGTATATTTTAATCACTTAACTATGTTTTGTATGTCAAATAATTTTTTATCTGTAATAAAATTTGATATGTCAAATTCTAATGTAATTAATTATAATTAATTATTTATAAAAAAAAATATATTTGATTAGACCCGTGTTCGCACAAGCTAAACCCCACGAGAAAAAGAATTTGAAAAATTTATGTTGCTCAAAATGTATTAAACGAAGAACAAGCCCGATCATCAATGCTGTCAACAATGGAGTAAGAAATGCTTGTTGAGAAATTCATTCCTTCATCCTACTTATTCTAACTGTATGTATATCGACGACAAGTGAAGAATCGAACCGAAACAACTTGTTGTCGATATACATACGGTTAGAATAAGTAGGATGAAAGAATGAATTTCTCAACAAGCATTTCTTACCCCATTATTGACGACACTGATTATGTGGCTTGTTCTTTGTTTATTACATTTTGAGGAAAATTTTCAAATTCTTTTTCTCGTGGGTTTAGCTTGTAGAAATTGAAAGAATGGAAATATTTTTGGAGATCGATCAATTAGAGTTTAGGAACTAAGTGAGTGAAGTGAAGACAAATCAATCGGATACCCAACACCACATATTTGGGTAGCATCGGTTTTCTATTTGGGTTGGGTTTTAAGATTTGGATTAATCAAAGTGGATGGATATTAATTTGGTTCATATTATTTGGTTTATTTGTTTGCACACCCATAAGAATTTTCTTTCTTTCTATAAAATTTATCATTTTTTTGATGTTTTTTAATGACTAATTTAAGATATTTCTAAAAAATACTAGTTAATAAACACTTTTCTTTTGTACAGTATCTAACGGTAATTGGTCAAAATTTTCCAAAAACAATTCATAAAAATGAGATTCCTTTATTTGTTCAATATCTATAAATTATTTTATTAAAATGTTGTCCACCGTTTGTTTTTTCTTAAGCTCTTTCTACCACACCTTAGACTTTTCAACTCATGTTAATATAATTCATTTTTGTTTATTTAAAAAAAAAAATTTAAAACGTTTGACATTTGATTTTAGCCGACACCAAAATACTCTCCAATTTTTAAATAATTATTATAATTGACCACTGCACACATGTCAATGTTTATTTTTTGAAGATTAATATCTTTATTTATGTATCATAAAAAAATAAAAAAATGTAAAAATATATATTTAAAAAATACTCATAGAGACAAATTGTTAACATATCACATCACATTTAATGTTTAACCAACTAAAATTGTTACAAAATTGTTTAATCATCATTATTTATTGCTTTTTATTTGTTGTTTTGGCAATTTAGATTATATTTTGTTTATTATACTCTCCTTTCTATTTTATTGACTAAATTTTGAATAATTATTTTTTGTTGATGAAACAATATAATCTTTTTATTGTATACAATTTTTTTTAAATAAAGTTTGTTACAATTTTTTTGGAAATAAATAACGTTTGTGAAAAAGTAGAAATTTATTGCTGGATGAAAAATATGATATACATTTAAAAAAAGGTATAATAGGAAAATAAGGTGTAAAAATACACTCTCCTAGTTTGATTTTTTTTTCAAACAACAAGTAAAAAGGAACGGAGGGAGTAAATATTAATATACCAAATCCAAATTTAAGATAAATATGAACATTGGCAAGATGTTGTGCTACAAAAACTTGTGTAGTCCAATGCTGTGATCATGATCAGATGATATGGAACTGAGAAGTGGAAGAGACTGATGCCACATGGCTCTGAAGACTCGTCTCTGATGAGCTTTGATAGATTGAGAAGTATCGTGACTATTATATCTAATAATATCAAATATGTGAATCAATGGATCAGCTAAACCAGATGTTATTTACAATCCATTGGGAGACTAATCTTGTTTTACCAGAGCTGATTGAGTATCACTGCTTTCTTGCTTCCACCCAAATGCATGAACCTCTTTCTGCTTCAATCTAATATCAATTAGTCTAAGTTGCTTATCTCATGTGCCCTGCAACAAATTAAAAAAAAAACTAATTAATAAAGATATCCCACATGCAACTGCAGAGGTTAATCTTTTGAATTAACTTTTATTTTTAAACCAAGGTATCCCCACATGCAAGATAGACAATGAGACAATGAAATGAGGCTTGTGAAGGTAAAGAAAGTTAATAAAATGAATTCAGCAATAAGGAAGATGTAGTTTACCCTGTTTGAACCATGAACAAATTGAAGTCACGTGGATTTGGCAAGATACTCAAGCATTTACTATCAACCTGATCCATGAAATCTTTTTTTCCTACTTCAGCATTGTACCCGAAAATTTGCCATCAAAACAAATTACTATTTTATAAAAAAAAATTACTATTGTTTTTTTTTAACATTTGTCCAAAAATAAAAGTTTTCAGCTTACAATAAATAAAGTAAAGGTGAGTTGTAGATTTTTTATGAATTATCAGTCTTTCTTATCTTTCTTTTTTGGATAATTTCAGTCTCTTACTTATAAAGAAATAACTTACTGTTCTGTAATTTTGTAATTCAAATTTAAAAAGAAGAATGAAGGTTAGAAAGAACCAAAGATATATAAATTTGTGGCTCTTTCTCTTTACAACAATGATATAAAGTAATTTTGCGAATTCAATTTATTCTATGAATTATACTACTGTTTTTCAAAATGGGAGAACATGGAAGAACTAAATATAAAAGCTATTATACTTTATTAACTTCCTTTCAGCTGAATTTGAATTATACACTTATACCAAATGTTCGTCGTACATGACAAAATTTGTGTGACAAAATTGAAAAGCATTCCTTTTCAAGGGAGCATAAACTTTCTATGTCTAAAGAATTAAGGGTGACGAATAATTGATACAAAAATGATTGCCAACTTGCTAGCAGTTAGCAGTATTCTTTCAGATACAATTCATATTCCAAGGCCGTCGAGTGCAATATGCCTGTCGCATAATAATTTCAATTTCTGCACATTACAACACATCAGGAGAATCAATTATGTTATATATTATCCTCCGTTTAGTAAATAAGTTAGCTAGTCTAAAAATCGATAAAAGAAACTGAAAATATGTCAGAAGCTACTTCAATTCATAAAAGACCTTACATTTCATTAATTGAAAAAGAAAGAATCCTTCAATAGCATAAAACTGATTGAAGTTGGTTAGCTAATATAAAAAGGACATTGCTCAGATAAAACTACTTGGGAGGATATTGCATAACATACAGTATTAAGGAGTTATTACCGTAAGATATTGTGGAGGATCATCCATGGAAGTAGTGCCTAGGATTACTTCCCTTCTTAGTTTTGTTGTCATTTTGTGACAAACACGTAGCTGAAAATAACAACAAAATAATAACATAAGATCATGGGATAACAATTGCAACATCCCCATATATGGTTGCAGAAGTTCTTTATCGCGTTTTACCTCAGATCGAGTAGCCCCGCCAATAATAAACACAAAGATTCGCTTCCCCATCTTCTTGAAATCAGCAGCTACATTCTTTAACGTGGAGTCACTAAGGAAGATTGGAAAAGCTATAAGTTCGGGACTAAAAAAACTGTATCCATTCGAAAGCAGATTTCAATTCTGCTAAACAAACAAATTTTTATGTTTAGGTAACAGTTCATGTCACCTTGAATATCCATCGTCAGAACAACGACTCCTAGCCCAGTTGGCTGTCCGCCTAGATCTTATTGAATTAGGAGCGGTAGTCGGAGCTGCAGCTGTCTGAGTGCGTGTGCTGGATCGAGCAGAGTTTCCTCTGGGAGCAGGAGCAGGTTCAGGTTCATTTTTACATGCATAGTCAGTCTTTGGCAATTCACCCTTATTAATACTCTTAATGAGCTCCTGACAAATGCAATGCCAGATATGATTTACATTTGATCATATACATTACTAAAACTAGTCATGCTATAATTAAACAATAAGATTTCTTATGCAAGTTCCTTAGCAAGTTTAACAGATTCTTTTCATACAGTTCCAACAACAACAAAAACTTTTCTCGTTAATATGGTTCATGAATGCTTCTTCAAAAAAAAATAATATTTATGAATGATTTGCATGTGTTTACCTCCACTTGTCCTAATTTAATCTAATATAATTTTACCCAGAAAGGGAGGAATTATTAGATTGCAACTTTATTTGGCCCAGTGGATTAATCAAAATGATACAAACCCATTTTGTCTAAATGAGTTGTTGGCCCTAGGAAAGTTCTAGAGGTTTTGTTTGGGTTAATTTTTTTTTTTTGATAAATGTGGCTAAATTAAACATAAAAAGTACTTGGAACAAGCATGTTTTACTAAGCAAAAATGAGCAAATCTTGAAATCAATCATCTTGCAAATGTCTTTTACATTTTTGTATTGTAATTTGTAAAAGCAAATGACTGCAAAATGAATTATTTGAATTCCATAACACCCTGCCCGCGAAAATAAAATAAAAAAATCAGGGGATCTGAGAAGAAATCGGATCCTCTCTATTGAGGACTAATATTATAGCATTTTGTTGAAGAGAGAAAATTACACTTTTTCCTTCTAATATTAGAAAAAGTTGTATCTTTTTTCTTTCTAATATTCATAGAGCTTGAGAGACAAATCTGAAGACAGCATTTTGCACGTAATAAAAATGGAAAAGAAAGTTTTGCACAATCTTTAGTCATACCTCTACAACGGGATAAAATCGAAATAGTGACCATGTTTCTTCCTCTTCGTCAGTACGATCTTTCCGTGCTGCTTGCGTTGTCTATGCAAGAAATTTTTTTATAGATAATTTGATGTGAAATAAAGCATTCACAGAAGGACATATGATAGAACATTTTGTAATACAATGCCACCCTCAGTTTGAAATATCTAAAATCCTTAAGAAAAGGAATCTATGATACATTTGTATATGTATTTTCTTAAGTATATAAGTCTGCACTTAACAATTTCCTCCTTTTGACTTCTCCCAGCATGAAATTAGTAGATATGTTTACCTTCTGGTTACTGAACTTCAGTGAGAAACTACCACCAGTAGCTGCTTTCTTTTTTGATGATCCAGCCAGCAGTTGCATATTACTGATAACTTTCATGTCATCGGGTGATAGTTTTGCCAACTAGTTGAATAAACAACACTATTAGTAATGCTTGCTAAAGATAAATTCTTATCTTTGATTTATATTATTGCATTAGTTGATAGATGCGGAATGTCTAAAAAAATCCGACTGGACCCAGAAATCAAACATGTAATGTAACAGGCAAACACATATGCACGAAGATAATTTACAAAATGAGACCTGAATATCTAGAAATTCAGAGCTTATCACAGTCACACAAGTTCAATTCAGTCAATTAAAGAATATGAATCTGATCAGAATCTGATCAGAATTTGAACATCTTTACTGATTTTGGAATTAGGAAAAGCATGAATATCAAGCATACTTTTAAATCACAAACCTAATATAGAAACATAATTAGTTGAATTTATGAAGCATGTAAGATTCATAGGAGTTGGTATTGACCTGCATTAGCTTTGAACCTTTATCACCTTCAAACTTTTCAGGGTAGACAGTTGCATAGATCATCAACAACCGCAGCTTATATTCAGGATTCATATTCTGCATGTGGAAATTGTTTTATAAAGAAATTGTACATCGTAAGTTGAGAAGTGTATTATATTTGCCTAATCAGGCATATGGATTCGGTACATGACCTGCTTCGTTCTTAAAAAGTTAATAACGTCCTTGGCTTGAGCATCCCCAAAAACAAGATCCTGCTCCAACTGTCCTAGCTCTCGAAGATCATTTTGTCTGATAATTGTGTTGATCCTTCCAGCTATCTGCTTTGAAATAATCAATCAGAGTGGTCAGAATAGAAATATGTTTATTTTGTTTTGTTGAGACCCTCATCAACTTATACGAGTTGTATATTACAGCTGTTTGTGTATCTTAGTGAGCACGAATTATATATAAAAAAAAACTATGCAATTTCAGTCCTCTTACATTCTATTGCCAATTTTATTATTTCTTAAGCTGTAATCAAATTATGTTCCAAAACTATTGTCCCAAAACTATTCCCTCCGTCCCAAAACTATTGTCCTTTTAACTTTTTAGTTTTGGCCCAAAACTATTGTCCTTTTCAGAAATCAATGTAAAATTAATGTTAGTTTATCATTTGTACCCTTAAAAAAGTTAAAGCATTAATTAAATATATTTTTCTTTCTTAATAAAGTAAGGGTAAAATAGACTTAACTTATCAATCTTTGATGTTTCTTAATCCACGTGCATAACTCTAAAAGGACAATAGTTTTGGGACGGAGGGAGTATAAAGAAAAAAAGTTAATGGGCAACAAAAGTAAGATGGAAGAACTCAATCACCTCTACATGGAGTGAAATCTTTTCCACTTGCTCAGTGTATTGGGGCAAAGCTTGGACCATTTTTTGCAAATCTCGTGTAGATAATTCACCACCATCTCTGCAAAATATTATATTTATAGGTCAAAATATCATATTCATAGATAATTAATTAGTTCAATCGGCATATTACTTACTAGAAATACTTAAATTTAGAAGATATTCAATGAAATAAAAGTAATTTTATATATCAGATATCCATGTGCATGGATATCTCAATATCCCTCCCTATTAAGTCTTGTTATATAAATAAAACATAATCATATTTCACATGGAAAGTTAAGAATTAAAGGGTTGGGATTTGAAAGTTAGGTGTCTTTGAATTGGCTTATTTTGTGTTGGTTCAAAACTTCTAATAGAAAAACATGGTGAGAGATCTTATAATAAAGAAAAGAGGTTATTTCCCAACATAAAGGCTTGCCCAAACATGATATTGTAAAAGAAATAATGACAATACATTGAAAGCAAGGACCTTAATTTAGACCGGCATTTCACAAAATTGATACTATTTTCTCATAAAGCAAGGATTAAGGTGTCAGTGAGAACCTTCCACTTTGGTGGATTTGTGCTGCTTTGTTCTTTGATACAAAGTTGGTAAACTTATCATGCAATCTTTCACTAGCCTGAAATTTAGTTGGTAAAAGAGCGTTGAGATTTGATTTCATACAAATTAAATGAATGCAGTTAAAGAGTGAATAAGATGTACATCTGCTATATGTGCATGGCGAAGTTCAAGCCAGACTGAATCATGTTCTTCTAGAGTAACCTCCTTTTTCTCAGGTGGACCCCCTGTTTTGCTGGCAACCTAAAATGATTTCGATCTCAATCAAAAGCAGCAAAATATAAAATCTTGTCTACAAGGTAAGGGAAGGAAATAAGAATGTCATGCCTCATGTAAATATTTGTTTCCATCCATATCCAACAAATCATGGCACATAGCATCATAGGTCCATTCATGAATGATAGGAGCAATCTGTAGTGCAAATACATTACAATCATCGAAAGTGAGATATAAAATGAAAGATTCATAGTTAAGAGAAATATTTCTAACCTGATCAATGGATCTATCAATAATGATCAGGTCGCATGTTTCACTCTGTGGAAAGTTGGGAATAGTAGATTTATATTTAGAAACCATGTCCCAAACTGCATCAGCAAGCTTGGTAGGAACTAATTCACGACCTGCTGTCGGAGTAGATTCATCACTTTCCTTTGCTGAACGATACCACACATTTGGTAACTCCTAATGAGATGGAGATATTATAAAAATCTTTCAGAAACTATATACAGATCCTTATAGAATGAATTGTCAAGTTATTCCTTTATATAATGAATTGTAAAATATATAACTATATATAACTAGATATTTCACAAAACTCCGTGCATTAAATAAAGCTGATGAGACAGGAATTATCTAATAATTTCTGTACATTAGTAGCATTTGGTTTTTTTTTTTAATATATATTTGAGTTCAGAGGTGGTATAACCTTAACTATCTTACTGTCTCGTTAAATTGGGCAAGAAAAGTAGTCCATTAAAACCTTGATCCAAATTAAAATTATAAATATAAACATGTGGTGTGAAAGTATTGAAGTAATACCTTCAATGAAGCAAAAACTGTAGCTATTCGAATTGCCATAGTATTCAAGCAGGTATTAAATCTACGAACATTGTCCGTATTGCCGTAAAGTTCTTGCAGAGCATTTTCTTGATCAGTGGTAAACCCCTACACAATATAGATTTCGATTACAAATCAATGTTTTCCCTCACTCAAATATTATGTAAAAAGGTCAAGGTGATTCTTTGCTTAAAAATAAATACAAAAACAAATGCAACTATAGTTCAAGCAGAGTAAATTCTTAATACAATGGCATTCACGAAAGATGGATAGTTAATTTTGGATATCATTTCACATGATATCCAAGGGTTTTAGGAGAAGCACGTGCTTGGAGTTTTGTTTTTGGAAAAAGCAAGTGCTTCAAATATTTCATGTCACTTAAAACTGTAAGGGGAGCCCTGGTGCAACGGCTCGAGCTTCTACTGTGTGATCAATGAGAAAATAGATTGTCATTTTTTTTTGTTACAATACATGCTTATAGATTGAGAGAAGACAGGTTAATGAACTACTAAACTATTAATCAATTAATCAATGATGCAAATAAAATATTTTATGAGTGAAATACATTTCTAGGAACATGAAATAGTTTCATAATTGTATACCTGGCTATCTATTGGAAAGTATTCCAAATTCATCTGCAAAAACAAAAACAAATGTAAAATCAGTCAAAAACAATTTGATGATGATTACTTCATCATAAATACTAGATAGAAGGTTAAACAAATCCTGACCTCTCTCAATGCACCTATTCGAGGTAAAACACTTGTATCACACTTGATGTGGTTTACAAGTTCCTTTGGGATCGGCGAACTAAAAAATATATAGGCTCTGAAAAGCAGCATACGAATAAAGGACCACCCCACCCAAAGAAGAAAAAAGAGAAAGGAAATGAAACAATCAGTTTGATTCCAAACGTATAAAATATGAAACAATACGATATTTGTGAAATCAAAATTCTGTGCATACTTCTTATATAGGGGCTCCCTTCCAGACATATCAGACAAGAACATTACCACACTGCGTGCTAGCAAAAGAGATGTTTAATATGGATAGAGTATACAAGTGAAATAAGAAGAAAAATAGGAAAAATCAGTTAAAAGTATACTTCTTGTTTGATTTTTAAATGATTTTATATTAGTAGCTGACATAAAAAAATGGATCTTTCTAATTAAGAAACAAAAATTACTTCTCTTTTGAAGGCTGGATGAAATAAACAGCATCCAATGATGGTAACGGTTGCCTTCTCCGGAAAAGGTCTTCCACCACTGCAATGAGATGCAAATAAGTTATATTACAGCAAATGGGTTTTCGAACAAGAAATGCAGAAAACAACATTAACTTAGAAAAGCCATATCCTTTTAGGGTTCTTACAAGAAACTTCTTGGTCTGTAATATCTGCCATTTTACATGAATGTGACATAACTTTCACTGTAACTTTGTCCATTATGAGCACCTGTTAGAATCCGGAAAAAAACCGACCAACATCAGCTGTCAACTCGAATTAACTAAAGATTAAATACAAAGATAAACCACATAAGAGAAGTGCAAAACATCACCTTCCATGCTTTCGAATCCACTGACTTGGCTGATCTAAGCATTTCATATAATAATCCTATGAACATACAACCACGAAAAGAATTAGGAAACAAGTCAAAAAAGTGGAGGCAACACAAACACATGCATAGTGATAGTACTTATTGTGGTGTATTTGGAAGTGCTTATGAAGATAGTTTAAAAGTCAAAACATGTCTTTAAGCTCTTTTCAGCTTATTTTCATCATAACAGATTATACATTACTTACATATATATGCAGCCAGTCCTTTCACTCCCTATTCTATTGTAAAAGCAATATTTACATAAGTAGTATTAAATCAATATAGTTAAGCATTTTTTTACCATCATTAATTTACGAAACCAACAAAAACACGATAAAAAAAATGAAAAGCTAAATGAAATGAAGATGGAGAATCATTTCAAAGTTTCCGATGGAGGTGGAGGTGTTTCGATCTATGAAACACGGACACAGACACACAAAATACACTTACACACCGGTAACGGTAATAATTTGAAAAAATGAATGTGATTGAATATAACTATAGTGTCCTCTCGTGTCGAATACTCCATGTATCCGACACTGCGACACATTCAATATGAATTTATTGGTTCTGAGCTCTTTTTCATAGCAGAGCTCAGAATCGCAACATAATTTGAATTTAGAACTATAACATCCACATTAAACGCTGCATTTGCAAAATTTCACCTATTTCTTGGAAAAATAAAGTTTATCGAGAAATAAACGGAAAACGTAAGGGATCTCACTATCGCGGCTGATATTGCGAAAAGGCTTATAATCCGATGCATTACCACCACCACCGCCATAGGAGGTTTCAGAATCCGATAGCGACATTGTTGTTGCTGTTGAGAATTGAAGGTGTGAATGGAGATTTGAGAATGGAAAATGGAGAGAGAGAAAACGGTTGGAACATTTGAGGGAGGGAACAAAAAATGAATGAGTTTGAGAGAAAGTCGTTATGTGAGGACGTGGAGTTTCGAACTCGACTTTTGGTTACGGTTTCTACTCTCTATGTCAAATCTATTGCGTTTTTCTACCACCTTCAAACGATGTCGTTTCTTTTCCGTCAAATTTCATTTTTGGACGCTACTTTTCGACGTTAATTAAAAGAGAGTTTAATTCAGATACACTCACAGTATAAATTAGTTTTACACAATCATCTAATAAAAAACTACCGATCTTTGGTCATCATTAGTTGACAGGATAAATTTTACACTGCATATTCCTTTTTCTAATTTTAATTTGGTTTTTTTTAATCAATCTTTAATTAATGAGATGGAAGTTGGGTTTTGGGATGAAATAATATTGGTGGTTTAGTATATTTTCTTTAATACAACCTAATCTGCCAACTTATGTATCCTCAAAATTTTGGAATGTTATTAAGACATATAAAGATTAACTGTGTTTAAGAAATCATACAAACTGTTAATTTTGATGCATCTCAATAATATATCAAATGATTTTAGATTTGTCTGAAATTTAACACAAATAATCTATATGATATAAACTTTTAATTCAACGATATATTTTATAAAAAAGTATATCGGTTAATTTTTTTTAAGTAATTCAAATCTTGAAGGGGTAGAAAAGAAAATACCTTAATACAATTCATAGAGTAGAATAATCTAAAATTAGAATAAAACATTAAATTATAAAACAACTCACACATCAAATTAGATATATGAATATATCTAAAAAAAATGAAGATATTCTATACCAAATCAAAATATTGAATATATCCCAAAAAAAACAAATATATCTTAATCAATCTATACATGTTTTCTCATTTTTATCGATATATATATAGTGACTAAGCTCATACGTCTCATTATTTAATAAGTATTCATGATAAACTTCACGATCCTAGCTAGAGGTGAACTAAAGAATGCCCTTCTCTTTGCAGCTCTTTATAGCTCCATCATACATATCGTTGATCCCATACTTAAATTTGAACCCAATATCCAAAAGCTTTCTTGATGATAGATCACTGAAGAAATTTCCACTACCATTTTTTGTCTCCCTTGAACTTCAAAATAATTACCAAAAATAGATTGAACATTTTTTTCAATATATAGCTATAAAATATAAACATGTAAAAAAAAAGTAAATCACTCATTTAGTCATTAAAAAACTTCAATCACATTAGTCATCATCACACGTATACTGAAAAAAAAAGTAAACTACAACATTTTAGATTTTAGACAAATATTTTCTCAACAATACCGTTCGGTAACTATAGTGATTCACTAACAAAACAAAAATATTGAACTTACTTTGGTATTTTGATGTGATAATCTGGATATCTTTGATGAAGCAATTCATACAATTGATAAAATGATATTTGGTCAGAGGAACAAATAAACCTTCCATTAGCTTTGTCACATTCAAAAAGAAATAAAAGTGCACTAGTTGCATCATCTATGTGCACCATGTATGAGTTGGTGAGATACTCGCATAGATTCTTGTCTCCTAATAAACAAATCACACATGAAACATACATCATAACATTCACAATATCTATAACCATATATTTCAACAATCTAAATCATTAAATTGTTTTTAAAATTTTATGTTATATTAATTTGTCTCTCAAATTATCATTTTTTATTATAAATTGCTTACTTATTGAAAAAAAATAATCTACTCTATATATTGTTATAAATACGTGCAAATTTATGTTAATTTGCTTACTTAGCTGATGCGTTCTGTTCCGCTTTTAAATATAAAGAAAAAATGTTAAAGAAAATTGATGTATATATATTATTTATCAGAAACAAACTTAATTAATATATCTTGTTATCCAAATTTTAGATCAAAATTATCAAGTTTTTTTAAGAGTTAATTAAACTTTTAAGGTCAGAAAAGGTGTTAATTAACATATGAAGAGAGAAAATAAAATACATACCGAAGATCATGGCAAGTGCTATAGAAACAGATGAAGGTATCTTAGGATGAATAAATGGTCCAACAACCAAAGGAAGAACCAAACTAACAACTTCAAATCCATTATTTTTTCCAAACTCCAAAACATTTTTTTCAGTCAAAATTTTAGAAACCAAATAAGAAGAACCAACAAGGTTAGTACCACTTTTACAAATCTCAATATCACTCCAAACATCTTCATCCACCACATCAAGATTCTTATCATTGAACAAAATTGTTGATGCACTAGAAGTATAAACCAATTTTTGCACTGTCTTTGATTCTAAACATGCTTTTAAAATTCCTAGTGTTCCTTCAACTGCACTTTTTGTTACTTTTTCTTCTTGCTCTTGGTTTTGTATATCCATAGGGTGTGCTAGATGGAAAACTCCAATACATCCTTGTATTGCTTGTTCAAAACTTGTTGAATCATTGAGATCAGCATGGAAGATTTTTAGCTTCTTTGTTGCTTCTGGTAAGTTTGTGAGATAGCTTAAGTCTTTCTTTTCTGTTAAAAGTTTCGAAAAAATCGGTGTTAAATCTCCTTTTCTAAGATGAATAAAAATTAAAGAATTTTTATATTTTTGAATTGGAATTAAATTTTGAGAAAAAAGTGTCGATGAGGAGATTCTATGCAGTAGGAAGAAGGAAAATAGAAATAAAAATTCGTTATGGGTTGAGAAAAAATATATGTGCGACTACTATTTTTAAGACGAAAAAGATTTAAAGAATTACTTTAAATTCTTTAAAATCGCCCAAAGACTTTTATTTTGAGTTTTCCAAATTAAAATTTATAGTCAAAATAAACAAATTTCTCATATGATTTTATCCTCTCATTTTCACCTATAACACTCTTAACATAATAACTCACTAATTTTATCACTTCAGCTCAATTTTGATAATTAAGTAACTAAGATTATCTCCTAAAGTCTCTCTTAACTTTAATTAAAGCCTCTCATCATCACCAAGCAAATAAAAGAAGATATATTATTTTTAATTATATTAATAAAAAAACATAACCTTTATCATGGTGTGATCTAATGGTGGCATGAACTGAGTAAGCATGTTGAAGAAGCTTCATAATCAGCCATGAAGCCAAATACCCTGTTGCTCCTGTCACACAAACTGTACCTTTAGCATTTTCCATTATTTTTCTCTCTTTTTCTTTCAATTGTGTCTCCTCGTCTCTCATATATTCTTGTGTAAGTGGAAATATATTTATACATGTACAAGTTCAATTGAATGAAGTTAATTATTAGCCTAATTAATTGATATAATTAAAATGTTTAGTCTTTTTTTCTTTCTCTTTTTTGTCTAATTAAATATAATGTTTAGTCTTAGTTCTTGTCGAAAAAATAAAATTAGTCTTAGTTAATTAATTTTCACATTCTTTAGTTTAATTTATTGATTGTCTTATTTTGTTTAAAAAGTGTCTAGTACAAGTAGTGCACTATTAGATGATAAAAAATTGTGAAAATGAATATTGATATATTTGAAAAATAGTAATTTTATATATTTAATTGAAAAAATTAAATATCAACAAGTTAACTTATTCTTCTTAATTAAGGTTGACCACCTCTCTAGATAGATGAATTTTAATATGCGTTGATAAAATGATTAATTAAGTGATTTTTGTATTTATGATTTGGTTTTTTCTATCAACTTGTTAATTCGATATAATTTGGCTGAAAGATAATTAATTATAAAGTCTCTATCATTTATATAGTAAAACAATAATGTTTATATTTAATAATTTAATATTTTTTTAGTCAATATTATATAAAATTATACATATGCTAAATATTATAGGGCGTTGGTCGAGCCTTCTTCATAGTTTTCACATGTCATTCCAGCTATTTCAGCTTCATTTGTTAATTTCTGTATGGTATGTATTGAAAAAATTGCTATCTAGCTGTACATTAATATATTGTTATGTTACTTTTTAATGAATAAGCAATATTATTGAGTTGTTCTCTCGTCATGCTATTGCATCACGCAACTTTTATTATTAGAATTATATTTTTCAGTCTAATTAAGAAAAAAATTACGTGAGTAGATTTCTAAGAACTTATTTGAGACAGAATAAAGACTCAAAAGGCCGATTATTACAATACACTAAATATATTTATGCCGTGATGTTAAATAATGTCATTGTAAAATATAAACCAATATCATCCACAAATTCTAATTCTCCGCTGTTATATAATATAAAGTCGAAATTCCTAGATCGATAGATATCAATGATTGAGATTCAAATCTAGAAATAATAAAAAATGTTCAAGTATTCAAAATTTCAACTATGTTTTTTATTTTGTTTCTATTGCCAAAAGTTGACAATATTGTTATTTTTCAAGCTAAGATAAACGTCTAAAATTCATAAAATAAGTGAGAAGGTACGTCTGAAAAATTATAATAACTTTATTTAGCAATAATTCCAGCATAAAAAAGGGAAATGCTCAAATGCATGTATGTTATGTCTTTTTTGTAAGGGCTAAGGAGTGTAACAAATCATCACGATTTAATCATTTTCTTTCAACCGAGTATAAAGTTATATGTTTTCTTTGGGGACAAAATATAATATAGAATAGGGTCTTGTTAGTAAATGTAATAATAAATTTTTATGAAGATTTTATAAAAATATATAAAGTCAATTGATTAAAATTTGAAATGTTTAACATTTTAAAGAAATTTTTTCTTCAAATAGAAAACTTAAAAAATGTCCAAAAAACACGTGTTAGCAAAATTTAAAAAAGAGTCAAATAAGAAACTACAAATGCTAACTCCTATAAAGCAAGTAGATCTTGCTAATTAAGAAAGCACCCAAATGACCTCTAATAACCCTTTCACAAGGTAACTATAGGACTAGGACGACCAATAGGGGAATAGGCTCAATTAAGGTTGATAGTGATCCAACCTTCATTAGGTTACTCTATTATATTCTTTTTAGTAAATCACAAATTAAAATTCATCTTTGATTTTAGATATTGATATGTCTCAATAACATATCAAATGATTTTATATTTTTCTGAAATTTTACACAAATGATCTATATGATATAAATTTTACATCCAACAATATATTTTATCAAAATTTATATCGGTTATTTTTTTTAAGTGGTTGAGGGTAAATACTCACAAATCTTAAAGGATTAAAAAAGAATTCACCTATTCTTAAATCTATGACTTTATAAGTATTTTAAAATGGTCTTGACTCTGTAAGTCTTGACTCTGTAAAAATTTATATGTCAATTCTTTAAATGTGAAGTGTTTGATAGAGGAAAATGAAAATATTGCAGTAAAAAATACTGTATCAAATTTGTGGACTATTTATTATAGAGTACTTTTGGATATGTTTTTTTGTCAAAATTAATGATTTAATTTGCTGCAAAAAAAAAAGTTACAATTAGGCATCGTCACACATGTACAACCAACCCCAAACCCTCTGGCCTCATCAATATGAAGTCTACACCCACTCTTTTAATCTTGGCACCTCCCATTCCATTTAGAATTTTCTCACCATTTTTTTGAAAACTCGGTGTCCAACTTAAACACCCACTACTTTAAGGGATCAATATCTATCTCTCCACTCACTTATGGGGCTACATTCAAAAGTCAGAACTTTTTGTTCTGTATAGCTGGTCCATTAAAATTGACATTAAGAGAATCGAACTTGAAATTTTATAAAGAGTACATTCCATTGTCCCAAAACAACACCACTATATCCAACCCAATTGGGTTATTTCTCACCATTAAAACAAAATAAATTATTCAACGGTACCAAATTCTAAGTAAATACTTTTTTTTGACAAAAATTATAAGTAAATATTTAATGCTACAAATTTGTATAGATAATTATTTAAAATTTCTAGCTCCACCACTATATACACCATTTTGCTCACCAAAAAAAACTAATAGAACTTTCCAATCTCCCATTAATAATGTTTATTTCCTTTAAAGCTAATTTTGTTTGTCCGAAGACGAAATATTAAGTAATTGAAAATTTACACATAAGGAGAGATCAGTGCTTTAGTCGCGGATATCCAATTAACAATTTGACATATTTTTTAAAACTATTTTATATGAGTATAAATTTTCACTATGAGTATTCCGTTTTCTAGTCTAACTAATCTAATTCAAAAGCAGTTCTGATATCAAATAGTTTTTACTAATTGATCATGACCAATTAATATTTAAATATGTTCTACTAGTTAGATTCATATATACAAAACCACATCTATTCTCATAGTCATACCATAATTTCCATAGTCAACTTTGAAGATGTCAAGTCCTATATAAACTGGCCTTCTAGATTTTTTGACCAAAAGCAACTGTTAGATACTTAGATCCTTACGTATCACCAATTTAGTAGTACTTTTTTTAATATATATTTTCAGATTAGTGGTTAAAGTTCTATTTTCTTAAAATAAATAAATATATTAAAATTTGAATTCTTCCTACCAATTGATCTAAATTGGCATGAATAATAATAATTTTTTTAATTTCTTCTAATACTACTTATTTCAATAGGTATTTACTTTTGAAAAACCCAATTAAGTGCGCCACACCGTGTTCCGAGATATTGTCCGCTTTGAGCTTGCCTTGAGCCCTCACAGATTTGTCCTTTGTAAAAGGCGCCTCGTTAGATTGAGATATGTGGGTGTTGTATATAAACTACCCTTAGTCTCGAGTTCCAAGCAATGTGGGACTTATTGGATATACCAGAACAGTTGCCCCCTAGTCGAGGCTAAGGGGAGTAGGAGGCTAGGTATTGTCTGCCCCCTGACGTTCCCACAGACGGCGCCAATGTTCTGATCGACCCAATTAAGTGCGCCACACCGCGTTCCGAGGTATTGTCCGCTTTGAGCTTGCCTTGAGCCCTCACGGATTTGTCCTTTGTAAAAGGCGCCTCGTTGGATTGAGATGTGTGGGTGTTGTATATAAACTACCCTTAGTCTCGAGTTCCAAGCAATGTGGGACTTATTGGATATACCAGAACAGTTGCCCCCCAATCGAGGCTAAGGGGAGTAGGAGGCTAGGTATCGTTTGCCCCCTGACGTTCCCACAGGCGCCAATGTTCTGATCGACCCAATTAAATGCGCCACACCGCGTTCTGAGGTATTGTCCACTTTGAGCTTGCCTTGAGCCCTCACGGATTTATTCTTTGTAAAAGGCGCCTCGTTGAATTGAGATGTGTGGGTGTTGTATATAAACTACCTTTAGTCTCGAGTTCCAAACAATGTGAGACTTATTGGATATACCAGAACAGTAACTTATAAAAAAGTTTGTCAAAAAAAAAATGCAACTTATAAAAAAAAGACTATTGCTCCCTCTATTTTAAAATTATTGTGTCAATTTCAGCTTCACGCACATCAAATGTAGATCACAAATTTGACTATTAATTAATATATTTAAAACTTTAACTACCCATTAGCTATAATTATATGCATATTTCATAAATACTTATGCAAGAAATTGAAAAACATATTATATATTAACATTTGTATAACACAAAAAAATATGAGAAAGTATTTGATCAAAAAAATATATTAACATTTGTATTTATGTATTAATAAATTAAACGTAATCAAAATAAAATTTGTAAATACTTCCTTTGATCTTAAATATAAATTTTTAAATATAATATAATTTTTTCTTTTTAAGTTCATAAAATGATTAATGTGTTTGGTTCATATTATAGACTAAATATATAAATTATTTCATGAATTTAAAAAGTAAAAATTTTCTTATATTTAAGACGAAAAGTAGTAATATACATAATTATGATACTTATTTTAAAGCGACAAAAGTAATAATATACTATATAGTAGTATATAGTATGAATTAACAACCAACTAATTAGATTTTTTGAGTAAACCAACTAATTAGATGTACTCATTGTTACTTCAAAATGTAATAATTTTTTTTTTTGTATAAACAATCTTGAATTTTTTGAAGTTGAGTTTTATTATTCATTACATTAACTCAACTAAAAAATAATCTATACAATTATACATTTTTTAAAGACGAATTTTCTTATTAATTTTCATCTAACTCAACTTAAAAATTAATCTCTACAATTATATATAAAATAAAAGTACTTGTTTCACAAACAATAAAACCAAGAACTAACTTTTACTTTAAATAAATAAATAGTACAAAGCAGTTAAACAAAAAAGGAAAAAATAATAAAAAAAACTTTATTTACTAAACATAAAAAAACTTAAATAGAAAAATTCAACATTTTCATTTTGCATCTCTACCTGAAAAATTCTCTGTTCACTTCCATTTTCTTCAACGCTCAAAAATCAAAATCCTCAAATTCTCAATAAACCCTAGATTCACCAAACCCATGACGCAATCAAAATTTGTTTAGCTCCGAGGTTATTCTTGTCGGTGTCACGCTATCTGTTTTTATTTTCTTTTGCGGAAATTAATGATTAATTTCATTGTTTTTTCTGCTTTGTGGGGTTGTTTTAAATAGCGAAAAGAATCGAACTTTGAGGTGAAATTCGAAGTGGGTGTTGGTTTTTTTTGTTGAGTATGCATAGATCTGGTGCTACCATGGCTTGGAACGTGTTCAAGTTCTGTACAGCTTTAAGAGGACTTGGTTCTATTATGATTCTTCTTGTTCTTGGTGTTGTTGGTGTTACTTATTATGCTGTTGTTATTACAAATTATGTTCCTTCTTTGTATAATGGTGGCTTTGATTCTCTTGTTGCCATCTTGGTCTTGATCTTGTTTCATAGTTTGGTAAGTTTCATAATCTTTTTTTTTTTTTTTTTAATTATCAATTTTGTTTTCTTTGAATTTGTTTTTGTTAGTGTTTTGGGTTGTGAATGTTTTTCTTTGTAGAAGTTGAGGTTAGGATGTTTGTTAATTTACTAGAATTTAGCATGTGACTTAGGGATCAAGAATTTGTGATCTTTTATTGAGTTTATCTGATGGGTTTGAGTATGATGCTGAAAAAAGTGTGATTTTTGTTGGAAGTTTTGATTAGCTAGGAATCTATTTGATTTTTTAGGTTTTTTTGTCGGATTTTGAATGCGGCGTAGAATAATGAGGTGTTAGATGTCTTGATTGATGGTGGTTATTCAAAAAATGACAACTAGTTGTTAAGTTTTTAAATTGCATTTGTGTTGCAGTGATGCTTATTCGAAAAAAGACAATTAGTCATTAAGGTTTTAAATTGCATTTGCGTTAAGGTCCTGTGACATGTTTCGTGGCGATTTGAAAAACGACAAGTAGTCATCAAGGTTTTAAACTGCATTAGTGTCGTGGTGCTTGATTTTGTGGAAATTGCGAATAATCATTGATGATGCTGTTGCGATGTGGTCATGTGACATAGAAAACTATGACACCGTTGCCACAATTGCGATCACTTAGTAGTTGTTTAAATTTTTCGGTTTCTGGAGGATTTGTTTTTCAATATATTTTCCGTAAGTGTTTCTTAGGAAGTTTATCTAAACAAGCTGATACGGATGTTCAGCTTCTGTTAAACTTTTATGATAGTTTGGTTGATTAATGAGTTTCTTTGGTATGTGAATTAAATGATATGTTGATTTGGGATTTTACTCTTGATTATGCAGTTGGTTATGCTATTGTGGAGTTATTTTTCTGTTGTTTTCATCGATCCGGGAAGTGTACCTCCAAACTGGAGACCTACAATTGATGAGGAGATAGGAGAGGAAGATCCATTAGTTGGGTCAGAATTCAGTAACGCTCAGATTGATCCTTCCAATCAACGGATCCGGTATTGTAGGAAGTGCAACCAGCTGAAGCCACCTAGATGCCATCATTGTTCAGTTTGTGAGTTTTTTGCCCACAAACATTTCCGTTTTTTATCTCTCAACATTGAGACCAAGAAACATTAATTTTGATCCTTTTCGATTTGATATCAGGTGGGCGATGTGTGCTGAAGATGGACCACCATTGTGTGTGGGTAGTTAACTGTGTTGGGGCTCTAAATTACAAGTATTTCCTTCTTTTCTTGGTATGAACATTCAACTATAGTTACTTTTTTATTATTCAGTTATTACTTGATTAAAATGTTACTGTCTTTATTTCTGACATGCGATTGTTGTATTTAACAACATATCCAACTTCCTTTAGAATTAAGATTTGCGTGATTCGTTTTTTCTTTTCTTTCTGCCTTCTTACTTTGGGAAGATAAGATAGTATGGTTGTGATTGTCTTACATGTCCATAATTTACACTATATGATTTGACGTATATTAATTGATTTCATTCTTCAATTTTTCCTTTTTAATGTAACACTAATATTGTATATTTGTTTGTTTTATTTATGATTCCAATAAAAATATACTTAACATGGTTTAATATGATCTGATATTCTGATTAAATCTTAGTGCAGTTCTACACTTTCCTTGAGACAAGTCTAGTGACTGCTTCCTTACTGCCGCATTTCATAGCATTCTTTAGTGATGGAGAAATCCCTGGAACACCTGGCTCTCTTGCTACAACTTTTCTTGCTTTTGGTAGGATCTCTAACACACACAGTTCTAGCTTTTGATTCCATCTGTGATTTTATGTAACAATGTTGGATTACCTGCAGTTTTGAACCTCGCTTTTGCGTTGAGTGTGTTGGGATTTCTTATCATGCATATATCGTTGGTTGCTGGTAATACAACCACTATTGAGGTAAACTTCTGCATAAATATGAACTTTTTTTTTGTGTTACTTAGGATAGCAAGTCCCTTACATTTTATCCAACTTTCACCTGAAGAATCGGTTTTGTTACTAGTTGAATGACAATATTTAAGTTTTGTTTGGGTAAACAGCTTAGTTAAACACTTATAGCATAAGTGCTTTTCTTATAAGCACCTATGTATATTGTGTAATCCATTTCTTTACAAGCTATAAGTTCTCCCAAACAGTTTTTGTATAAGCTATAAGCTATCCTGGGAGTTTATGGAAACAAAGCTTAAAACAACTTATGGACATGTCATTAGCTGTCTGTCTCCATAACTTCTCCCAAACAGTTTCATAGATGTTTATTATAGTAGAGAAGCTCAAATTAGCCAATTGAAACAAGCCCTTAGTTGAATGTAAATTTGATGAAATATTTTTTATGCATGAACTATATCCTCTGTTACCGAGGTAAATGCTGTGTGAAAGTGTGTTGCTAAACGTTTACTGTATTCTTCAATATAATACTTTTGTATATTTATTATTGTAGATACTGATCTTTGTTTTGCTACTTGTTGTGACTAGGCATATGAGAAGAAAACTACTCCAAAATGGCGTTACGACCTTGGCCGGCGTAAAAACTTTGAACAGGTGTGTGCTTGTTGTATTGTGATGTTAACAGTGTTTAGTGTCATTTTTATTTTTATATGTTCTATCATCTCTATGGTTGATTTTCATGCTGCCTTTATAATTTTTTTTTTGATAAATGGTGTTGATAATATTATCACTCTAGTAAACTCCATTTGTGTTATTTGTGTTAACAATATATGCACTAATGACTAAAGGGACAAGATGTTCAATTCAATTTTTCGACAAATAATAATTTAAGCATGCATCACGGGAAACAAAACTCGGACTATCTCTATACATCTCTTATCCTATTGCTTGTCAAGATGTCATAATTTGCATATTATCCAAGTAGAGGATTTTTGCTGAAAATGGCCAGTGTATGTTAAGGTAGTTTCTAGCTATAAAGCACATATATGGACACCATCCACCACATTGACACCGGCACATTAACACTAGTAACGATTTATAAAATGGAAGTAATTGAATGTAATCAATCACATGTGTTGGTGTTGGACACCAGATACACCTTCGATCTGATATAGGCTCCAAAGTGTCTAATACATGATCGTGCCATTTGACTTATGGAAGACAATGGCATGTCTACCTAGCATGAACCAGTTTTTACACAATTTGGCCACACTTGTTTTCCCCTTGTGCTATTTACAATATGGCTAGTGTAAACTTGTGTTGTATTGTAAACATCATTTCATTCAAATTTTGGGACCAACCTCTTTCAAAGCAGTATGCACATGCCATCTTTTTAAAACTTCATAAAAAGTTTCGTATGTCTGTTTTTGCTAGGAAGAGAACTAGAAATTATTGGCATATTGATTGTTGGTGTATGGATTAAATAACAACCATAAATATCATGTTCCTACTTCCTGTGGGAAAAAGTAGAAATGTTTTTACTCTACTACGTTGCATCCTATATTAATCTTATACTATGTTATACCCTAGGGTTCATAACAGATATTTTCTGGAGTTTTTTACCCTTACATTGTGATTTATGTTGGTTCTTTGATGTCAGGTTTTTGGGATGGACAAGAAATACTGGTTCATTCCTGCTTATTCAGAAGAAGATATACGAAAGATGCCAGCTCTACAAGGTCTTGATTATCCATCAAAACCCGACTTTGATTCCCAATAGTTTAAAAACCCTAATGGCATATTTGGTTTAAGCTTAATGTTTTCATTTTCTAGTTTCACTTTTAATTGTAAAACTGTTCCCGGTTTTCACTCCGCTTCTGGTTTCGTAACTTTGTACCAAAAACATGTCTCTGTCTCATGTACAAATCTTTAAAAACAGGAAACAGAACACCGGGACAGTTTTAATAAAAGCGAAAACAAAAAAATGAAATCAAAAAACAGATTTTCAAACCAAACAGAAAGTGTACACATTATGTAACAAAAAATTTGCATACTCCGAAAACCTCTACTGTCACTCTTACAAATCTGGCTTGTAAGTAATTCTAGTCTCCGGGCAATTCATCTGCGCAAACACATAATATGATTTTTTTTATAATGTTATCTAGAGGTGTATGTGTTAGGTTGAAATGAAGAGAGCAATGAGAGGGAAGTGTGGTGTGAGGGTTTGAGAGGCTAGTTTCTTATAATGTGAGGATATTTGTTCCCCAAGCAATGCAATTCTCTTACTATTTTTTTTTCTATTCAATTCTTAAGAAACTAGTAGCATTTTAGTGCTTGTATAATTTATTCTAAACTTGTAGATTAACAGTAGTCTGTGAATTTCTTTTTAGTACAAAGTTTATGAATTTGATTCATGCCAATTAGTCCCTGTATTTATAAAATTCTATTGAATTGCTTATTTTTATTCTTCATTGTAGATTTTTTTTATATATTTTAACCCTTTGTTTTTGGAGATAGAGGCTATAGGATAATATGAAGTTTGGTCAGAACTTAGAAGAAAAGCAAAATTTGACCGAAATTATTTTAGTTAAAATTTAAAGTTGAACTTTTGCAAACCATTTGTTCTCAAATGAGTTTTATTAACTACTTGAGTCTATTTATTTTAATTCTTAAATGCCTTTCCTTATTCTACCTAATTTTCATTAACCCGTTAATCTTTACATCTTCATCACCACAATCATCTACGACCAGTTTTTGCTAAATGCTCCTCATATTGGTCTCAAATGTTGATTTTGAAATTCTACATATTAGTCTCAAATGAACAACTTACACTCTTTTATCAGCTAGATGTACAACTGTGGTAGTCGTTGCAATGTTTGCTAAAGTGAAATCATATGAAGGTAATTAGAATATATAGTCAATATATGAAAACAATTTTTTATGCCTGTTTTACTCCAATGATAAATACATGATCAAATATATTTTTTCTTAATTTTTCATTAAGTGTTCATGCTCATCAAACTACAAAAGAGAGTTCAATACTTATCTTTAATCTAAATATCTTTGAGGCTGTAAAATTACGAAACATCTTTTACATATCTTCTATTGCACATAAAATTTGAAACTTATTTAAAATCAAAATAAGTTTAATAACAACAAAATAAATAAGTTAAATTTCAGTTTTGCCGAATTGACATCTACTTATATGATACAAAGTTTCAATTAGATCTCAGATGATCGTTGGTTGTTCTCTATATAATTTTCATTATAAATGGTCATTGAACTAATACTGCTGCAGTAAGTTTTTATCAAGAGGTAGCTCAAAATTATTTGTAACAATAGCTAGACAAACTGTTTTACCTCATGATTTTGAACTACCTCTTATAAGAACTTACTTCAATAATATTAGTTCAGTGAACATTTATAATCAAATTCTCGTAGAGAATAAACCAACGGTCATGTGTAATCTGATTGAAACTATGTGTGATATGAGATGTTGCTTCGGCAATACTGAGATTACATTTTTTTTTGTTATTAAACATATTTTGATAGTATTAAATAGTTACAAATGTTATAATAGGAGATACGTAAAACATGTTTCTTAATTGCACGGCTTCAAAGATATTTAAAAAAGAAAAGTTTTGAACTCCCTCTTGCAGTTTGAAGAACACAAACACCTATGAAAATTTAAGAAAAAAAAACATTCTATCAGTATTATCATTGGTGTAAAACAGTAGTAAAAATTGTTTTCAAATATTGACTATATATTTTCATTAACTTCATATGAGTTCACTTTATTAAACATTACAATGTCTACCACATTTGCACAACCAACAGATAAAAAAGAGTAGAAGTTGTAAGTTGTAACTAGTAATCTAATGACCAAATAGATAAATCAACAAAATATACATAAATATTTATAACTATTGGAAGAAGAGTGTAAGTTGTAATGACCAAAAAGAGTATAATCCAACAATAAAATATACATAAATCAATAATATCTAAAAATGTTTATAACTATTGTTGCAAATGATTTTAAACTACCTCCTGATAAGAACTTAGTCCAACAATGTTAGTTTGGTAAGAATAGAACAATATAAAATAAAATAAAATCATGATACATTTGACTAACTTCACTTTTATTCTCTCAATAGTCTACAAAAAGATCTTGCCTCCATTCAATTAAATCAAACTATAAATTCCTCTAGTTTTTTCTTCTCTATTCTGCAATTATATGCCCTTGTATCTTTTGGCACAAACAACATACACTATCAAGTCAATGGCAATTAAAAATGCTGACAAGAAGAAAAACCTGTCTAAATGACCATCATTTAGATTAGGTGAAACCCAACCATGTTGACCTTGATCACTTGATGTAACTTTATTTACCACAGTCAAAATAAAGTTACCAACATAACAACCAATTGCAGATGAAAACATAGATAGCCCCATTCCCAAGCTTTCCAATCCATCCGGTGTTTGTGATGTAAAAAAGTTCATTTGTGCTACATACACAAAAGCTTCTGCTATTCCTAAAAGCATATATTGTGGTATCAACCAAAATATGCTCATAGAACTCGTCTCTTCACCATCATCGCTAGCGAATTTGAGTCTTTCCTTCTCTACCAAACCTGCGACAATCAATGTTATTGTTGTAATAACGAGTCCAATGCCAATACTTTGTAGTTCACTAGGAAGCTTTGGAGATCTTTTCATCACTTTTACGTAGAGTGGAATGATAAGAACGTCGAGTAATATAATAAATGTTGATGTGCTTATGATATCAAATGCTGTCATACTCGAAGGAGGGATTTGAAACTTGAAAAATGTTCTGTCCATTGTAGAACCTTGTTCAACAAATAGAGAAAGCATTTGTATGAAGACACTAGAGGAGAATATGGTGCAAAACCATATTGGTAACACTCTTACAATATATTTCACCCCTTCACTTTGTGTTAGACTGTGGAAATTCCATGTGTATGATTTTTGGCCTTTACCTAGCAGCATCTCAGTTGCTTCATCAGAAGCAATAGCAGCTCTATCAAGAAATCTGTTTGTTACCAAAACAAAATGAATACAGAGAATTTGAAGATTATTGAAAAATAATAAGTATCACAATGACAACAAAGAACTTCCATATGTTAAGAGACTTACCGGAGGCCATTTGTGTGGTGTATTCTCCTGACATAAGTATCACCATCCCCTTGAATACCATAGAGGCCTTCTTCAATCGTGTCTATTTGAAACTTCATTTTCCTCAAAAAGGACACAAATACTTTTTTAAACTTAGAGAAAGGGTTTCCAAAACTCTTATAGTGTCTATATCTAAGAGTTCCACTCAACAAAACAAGAAAGGAAACACCTGCACAACTAGTACATATCCAGAATCCCATCACCCAATGTCCTGTAGTCTCTATGTAAGCCAATACAGTCTCAGCAACCAAAGATCCCAAATTCAATGCAACATAAAAGTAGCCGTAGATTAAGGCCTTAGATCTTTGTTCTTTCGGTTCTTCCTCATCAAATTGATCAGCACCAAGTGTTGGTAATGCAGGGTCAGAAACTCCACTTCCTAGAGCAACTAGATATATTGATAGGTAAAATAGTGGAAACTGATTCTGTGTATCTGATTCACATAGTACTCCTATTTGTTCACAACCATGAGGTTTATTTAGAAAGAAGTAAGTTGACAAAGATAATAGTACTAAGCCCTGCATAAAAGCAAAAGAAAATGCAACTTTAGGATAGATTTGTATTTATATAAACCTTGCAAAAACAAGAAAGAAATAGTCATAGAGCATAGCCTAGTTAATTATGTTACTGATACTCTTAGATTTGCAAGGATTTATAACAACAAATAAGACAATTTATATGCAGTGTTTTATGTACTTTTGTATCGTTGTCTAAGCACAACATATCAAGTAGATGGGAATCATGCCCCCCACCCCGCAGAGTTAATTAGATAAGATAAAAGCAACACCTAATTCACTGAGCTACTGACATAAGATTTGCCCTAAAGAATAATCTATAAAACTTTTTCATACTCTAAACTTGTGATGTGTCCTTTCACCTTTGATAAGAATGGGGTAACAACTCCTAAATATAGTTGCATTTGTTGATACAGTTGTGCGTGAATATTTAGTTAGTATTACCGTGGTGATTACTTACTATGGTGAACACAATTTGGAATATAATGCAAGTGAGGTATCTTCCTAAGTATGAGTCACTGAGAAAAGCTCCAATCAAAGAAAAGAAATAGGTAGTTCCCATCCATATGCTAAAAGTGTTTGCTGCCTCAACATTAGTCTGTTTCAATACTAACTTCGAGAAGATAACCAGGTTCGCCTCCACTCCTGAGAAAGCCAATGCAACTAGTCCTTGATTCACTGTCACAGTTTTTACAATTCTATATATAATTAGTAAAAATAAAAAATGTCGATATAGATATTGTTTGGATAAACGGTTTAATTTACTTATAGCATAAGCACTTATCATCTATGAAGCACTGACAAAGGTACAGACGCTTGACACGGTATTGGCACGTTGACACCTGTAATTATTAGAGAAAATTACATAATTGAATGTAATTACATGTGTCGGTTTCGTGTCGGTGTCAAACACTGACAGGTGTCAGGCACCGGACATGTCTTCGATCAGATGTGTCCGTGTTACAAAGTTTAGCATATAAGTGCTTATGTATGACTTATTTATATGACAAAAGGAAAAATAAAGTCAAATTATTTTCATTTAACCTAAAAACTGTTTTCATAAGCTATCCCTAAAGAGTGATACAAATAGGTTGAACAACTTATAAATATGTAGTACTCCCTCTGACCTTAATTATAAGCAAAAATCACTTTTTAAATACATTGAATAACCAATGTATCTAGTTTATAATGTAGACTAGATACATTAGTTATTCAATGTATCTAAAAAATGTTTCTTTGCTTATAATTAAGGCCGGAGGAAGTAAGTTGTTTCAGGAAGCTCTCCCAAACAATACCACAGGTGGTTATGCCAATTAGATAATAAACTCAAATAAGGCCTTGTTTTGATAAACAACTTATTGCAGCTAATAGCACAAGTATTTATCATAATAAGCGCTTATGTACCACATAAGCTATTCTTGTAACATCAAATAGAATAAAATTGTTTTTGTAAATGCTATAAGCTGCTTTCATAAGTTACTATCTTGGAAAACTTATAAAAATAAGCCGAAAACAACTTATGAAAAATGTCACAAACAGTTTTTATAAATTCCGTCAAATAGTCTCACAAAACTTATGCCAGCACGTAACTTCAAATAAGTCAATCCAAACACGTCAATCCAAACACGCCAATCCAAACACGCCGTACCTCAATCCAAATAAACCCATAATTGCAAAACATTCATAAATATACAAACAAAATATGTGGTGGACACCTACCTAACAACAATGTGGCACTTTTCCATCCACCTGTCTTATTTTTCATAGCTGGTTTTCCATAAAAATCAACTGACCCATCTTTAGTACAAGAATCAACACTCCCCTCTTCATCATAAACTTCAACAACCTATTCAAATTACAAATCAATTTTTTTAGGTACATCAGAAAGATAAATTGATCCCGCCATATATTAATCCTGGGACCTCCCCTCCCAAACCCATATATCCCCGGCTCTTAACACTTGAGTCATCCTACGGGGACAAATGGAAAATCAATTTCAAGATGCATACAAATTTACAATGTCGATAAAATAATAAAAAAAAAAAAAACACTTTTTGGTTGTTTTTGGATTTACCTGAGACCTTAAAAGTTGTTCATTACCGTCCATTGTTGTGAAAAGTGCAGAGGAGAGAGAGGTTGGAGTAGTAAAAGGTCATTAGGGTTTTACACAGTTTGTGACGTTCTGTGTGAAGATAACCTTTTTCTGTTACTCTGAGGAGGAAGATATAAAATATCAATGATTTTTATTTTTTTTTAAAACAAAATTGTTTATTAAATAGTTTTTTTTTTCAACAAGGAAAAAAATTCATTGAATAGATGGTTAGTAGTATTGTTCTTTTCTTTTCTTTTTGAAACCGCTTTTTACGAAAAATATCCCACAAACAAAGTGCCCCACTTACACACGAAAAATTCCATTAATTCTTTTTAATTTTGTCAACTTAATTGTTATTTCCTTTTTATTATAAACTAGAGTTATCCTTCAAACGCAAGTGCAATGTAAAGACTAATCATTTAAAAGATTGATTTTTCCTAATAAATATTTCTTCATACATATTAATTGGAGATCGCCAAATATCTACCACACACTATGTTTATATTGGTAGTTGGTAATTGTTATTTTCTCTATCTTATTTTTTTTTTTTTTGTAAATGTTATTTCTTCTAACTTGTATCAATTGACTAATTTGTTTATTAAATAAATTGTTCCGAAATAATTTATCAACTTTTAATAGGGTTGACATATTAATTTAGTTGGTAAGTCTTAGTAAGATAGTTCAAATTACAAGAGTTTAGAGATATATGGGTTGAGTATGAAAAAAAGTATAGATTAGTTATTGACAGAAACAATTTATATTTTTGATGTACTAAAAATTCAGTTGGTAAAAAATAAAAATATTGTATATAATATGTAGAGATTTGAGTTTAAAAAAATGTGGAAATTGAAGTTTGAATCATGTCTTTCTTGCAAATATAAAGTTAATCATTCACTAAAGATACGTTGGTGAAAGTTTGATCTAAAATGTTATGCGAATTTTATCACACTTACATAAAAATAATCAAATAATATTTACTTTTCTAATTAAAAAATTACATTTAATATTATAGAATTTATTTCTCTTTTTTGTGAGTGCGACGAGATACAATTTCTTAGTTATATGATCATCTACAAAAATCTCAATTGACGAATTAGGCTGTATAGATAAAAAATACAAATCTCAACAACAATTAGATATGAGATATTTTTCATCAATTATGTCAAAATCAATTTTAATTTTTATAAAAAAAGTTTAAATATAAAATAATTTATGTTTGAATATATGTATATTCATAGTGAGTTGAACAAAAGTTTAAAAAATTAATTTTAAAATTAGAAGTTATAATTTTTAATTTCAAGAAGAATCAACTCTAAAAAGTGAAAATAAAGGTAACCAAAAAATATTTTCTAAAAGGTGAACAGTGTATATTTGGTTTTAGTAGAATTGATTTTGTAACATTTATTATGATAAAAATTAATTTGAGAATGAAGTGATTTATTTATGTTTGAATACATTCAACAATAAATAAGTAAATTAAACATTAAATTTTAGTGTAAAAATCAATTATAAAGACAAAAACTACAAATTTTTAACTTTAAGTAGATACAATTATTTTTTTATCAAAAAAATCAAACGTGTCTAAATCAATTCTGCAATCTAAAATCAATTATAAGATTTTAAAATTAAAACCAAACATACATTGTTAAAAAAAAACCCAAACATACATTAAATTTTGTATAGGACGAGAAAGTGAGTGCGAATGCCTGAAGATTCTAGCAGCATCCGAAGGAAAACCATGAACAAAGAAAAATAAAACCACGTGTCGTTCTCTCCGTGTCCTGTGTCATACATATAAATATGTTCAAACAGATATCTTTATTTTTATTTTTAATCAAAGGGTGTTTCCTTCATCTTCTACATTATTCTTTTCCTCTTCTGGATTCTCATTTCAGGTAACTTCATCCAATTCATCAACTATTTTTATTATTTCATTCATGCAAAACATTTAATTTCCAATTCATATGTTATTTCACTTCAACATAAGCAACAATGTCATGGATATGAATTATTGAAATGTGTTAGTTTTATTTTTTGAGATTTCTAGTGATTCTTAATATTAAGGATAACAATCAATCACAACATGTTGATGGAGCAAACATAAAAAACCTTGATGTTGGTAACATTTTAAATAGTGGTGGATGTAACTGTTAGTGTCTCATTGTGATCCTTAATATTGAGGATAATGTCTATTGAAATGGTATGTGTCTTTAATCATAGTTGCTTGAGGTTTTGGTAACAAATAAATCCTTCATGTCACCATTTAGATTGTCGTTGCAAATGAAATAATAAGGTTGATTTGGTGGCGCCTGTACGAGATAATTAAGAAATAAAATGATTAGGAATCGAGGGTTTTATCCGTACTTTTTATAATATAATGTTAACAATTACTAATATTTGGTCGTTGTTAAATAAAAATACTCGGTTGTAAACCTTTATTTAAAACCCTATGTAACAATGCATACGGACAAATATTTGTTGGAGGAGAGGTCAATTCTTTAAATGAATCTCTGTTACTTCAACGGGATAAGTCTTTGTAGTTGATCGTAGATAATACATTTGGTTTACCATAAAAAAAATTATATGTTGGTCGTTTTTATTTAAGAATCTTGTCCCCAAGTTTGCTTAATGATCAATGACATATATTTTTTCTAAAATTTTAATGTGATTTGGTTTTGTTTTGTTTGGTGAAGATTAGATAGAGAATATGCAGAAGGGTAGAGAAGTTCAAGATAGGGGATTTGGAGATTTTGGTTTTCATAGTAGTATGATGATGCCAAGTCTTTTTGGAGGAAGGGATCCATTTGATGATCCTTTTTTCAATGACCCGTTTGACAGAATGTGGGATCCAACAAGTTCTGTTTCGTCGAGATCAATGCAGAAGTACAGGGAAAAAGGAGTTGTTATACAAGAATTAGACTGTGATGATGAGAACAGTGATAATTTTGATGAGAAAATTTCTAGGTCGACAATGGAGCCATCTATTGAGCATCCAGATGATGATGAGGATGATGATGCCAATGATGATGTTAATGGTAATGTTCTTGATCGTATATTTTATTATAATGTATTTGTTTTAACTTATGATTTACGGAACCAATTGATTGGGTAAAAATGATCAACGAGTTTTAGTTAAGGATGAATCAGTCAGGAGTATCTGAGTTTGTTTCCTGGCTGAAACAATTCTTAACAAAACTTTATTTATCTCTTAGCTGAACTCGAAATTACCATGGTCCCTTTCTTCTGAGAACTGGACACCGGACAGTTAAAATCAAAACAAACTATGAGCTTAAGAACTATATGTTGATAGTGTAAAAAAAATTCATGTCATTCAATCAGGTCTCATCCTTATGGAAAGGACTATAATACAAAATCTTTCTTCTTGAAATGATGTGCATGGAAAGTTCAAATTAGTGTGGTCATTAAACTCTTGTTTTGTTGTATCCGCGTCGTCAAATTATGTACTTATTCATGTGAGTACTGGCAGAGACGGAAAACAGTGGTGTGACTTACAAGAATGATCATCACAAGTCAAAAGAACCCTCGAAGGATCACAATCGCAATATGTCTTTTCGTACAAGCAAAGTAACATATGGTGGTATAGATGGTGCTTACTATACTTCTACCCGAACCAGAAGAATGGGGGCTGATGGGGTATGTGTTATGAAATGTGATTTCCTCGAACGGTTAATTGTTAATTTGAAAGTTAATTTTTACTTTAATGTCATCTATATGATATGATTGAATCAGGTGGTGATGGAGGAAAGCAAAGAAGCTGACACGTCAACAGGCGAGGCAACACATAGAATCACTAGAGGAATCAACGATAAGGTATGTAACTATATATGATAAGTATAAGAAAGCAATTCTGCAGTAGTTAAAGTTATAATGTTAGACGTAGATTGAAAATGCAATTTTTTGTTTTACGTATAGAAGTTAAGTTTGTGTATCATGTATGTAGGGTCATTCAGTTTTGAGGAAGCTTGACTCTGACGGGAAGGTTGATATGACACAGATGCTGCACAATCTTAATGAAGGTCTGTTGCTACTATCTTCATCGACTGTTTGTTTGACATCGACTCAAGGTAGTTAAATAAATTCTACCAATAACTGAATACAAATATATTTGTTTATGTCAGATGAGCTTTTACGCTTTGAGGATGCTTGGAAAGGAAATAATCTAGGGCCGTTACCTGATTCTGATGTGCTTAGGCAGAAAGGTAAGTTGTTTTATAGTTCCCTTTGAGTTGATAACAATGAGTCTTGCATGACCTGTTGTCAATCCAAGTTTTTTTGTAATGATTTTTGAGAAATGGATGGTTTGCCTGCATGAGAAGATTCTTCTTTTTGTATTGAATTGCGCTTATATATGGATAATATTGATATATAGTTTGAATGATGCTCCCTAGTTACTTAAACTTAATTTAGATCTCAATGCTGTGTTTTTTATTTCGTTGCAAAGTCGTTACTAACAAGAAAACATGAATCAGTTTCTTTATTTGTTTAATTTTTCTGTTCAAACATATATAAAATCACGGTCTTTCAGCGCTTATTTTTCACTTTCAATTTAACCAAATACTACAGATTCTAGAGTTGGTGAGGTAAACAAAAACAAGGTTTGGTCACTTCCATCTTTGGAGCAAGATAGAAGAGCAAGAGGATTTACATCAAATTATGAAACAGGGAACAATTCTGGGGGAAGAGCAAAGAAAGTTGTTAGAATCAACATTGAGTGAAGTAGGACATAGATGTCCATTGCTTGTGATTTTTGTATGTAAAATGTAGGATGAGGTTTTGTTATATGGTGTATTTTAGCTAGAATCAGAAAAACTACAAGATCATGTTGTAGAACTAATAGCACATATGTTTGTTTTTTGAGTGATAGTATATGTTGCATGTATTTCAGTTTAGTTATTTGATAGCTGCTATTGTTATGGAGATATTTCTTTCTTTAATGATTGCTATATAGTCGGAGTAGTCTCATGTTTTCCGGGTTTTGCTCCTCTATAATAAACAAAAAGTTTATGTGAAACCCGAAAAACAAGAGTATGTTTTTTCACAGAAACATATAATGTGAAAAAAAATTTAACAATGTATATGTTTCTGTGAAAAAACTTAAATAAAAAATTTATGTGAAAAAACAATTTTGAAGTTTTTTTACATGGACAAATCTATTTTATTTCATTATCAATAACAATACTCAATACAAGTAATAAAAAGATAAAAATTATCAACAATATAAAAGTATGATACATCTAATTTAACCTTTTATTCTTTTCTATCAAATCAAACTATGACTTCCTCTTGATTTTTTCTTCTCTTTTCTATCAATGCCAATTAAAAATGCTGTCAAGAAGAAAAACCTATCTAAATGACCATCATTTAGATTAGGTGAAACCCAACCATGTTGACCATGAGCACTTGATGTAATTTTATTTACCACAGTCAAAATAAAGTTACCAACATAACAACCAACTGCAGATGAAAACATGGATAACCCCATTCCCAAGCTTTCCAATCCATTCGGTGTTTGTGATGTAAAAAAATTCATTTGTGCTACACTCACAAAAGCTTCTCCTAAAAGCATATATTGTGGTATCAACCAAAATATGCTCAAAGAACTTGTCTCTTCATCTTCGCTGCTAACTTCTGTGCTTCAGTTGCACCATCAATTAATGGGGTAATTCCTGTAGTCACAAGATTCCACACTTTTTGGAATTTAAACACCACCTTCATTTGTTTGCACCAGTTATCATAATTCTTCGTCGTCAAGATTGGAAGATTACCAGATTTGATCCCAATTGCACGTTTGTCATGATCTCAACCAGAGCTCTGGATATCAGATGTTAGAACACGAAAAGAATTGATTAAGATTCAGTGCACACAAAGCACTTGATCAATCTATGCGCAGAGAATCAATTGGAATGGAAATTGGCACACACGCAAACAAACACACACACATTCTATGAGGTAATGTTGCAGAGCAACAAAGGTGTTATGAACACTATAAGCTAAGAACAGAGAAGAGATAATTCACTTATGTTACATTGATTCACATCACCACTATTTATAGGAGAATTTGTGATACACATAACCATATAACAAACTCCTAAAATCAAGTAACAAACTTATCTTATCCAATCATAAATAAAATAAACTTAACAAACTAACACAGCTATCACTAGCTTATCTAATAAAACAAAAATTTAAACTGCTATCCTCGCTTAGCCACCAAACGCTCGCTAAGCCACCAACACAGGATCACAAACACTTGGTAAAACTCCTCTTTTTTGCACTACACTCTACTATATTATTATGCATTATATTCAACAGCTAGGAGTTAGGATTTGTAGCTTTTGACTTTAACTATGATTTTTACACTGAAATTTATCATTCAACTCACTTTTACATAATTGTATCTAAACATAAATCAATTCTACTAAAATCAATTCTGATAAAATCAATTCTATCAAAATCAATTTTATCTAAAGTCAAACCAAACATACCCTTAGAAAAACCAACAGGAAAACTCATATCTAAAAAAAACAAATGTCATCAAGTCAACATCAACAGGAAAACCAACAAATATGAAAACTCAACACTTTTGAATCATGCATGTCATCACAAATGAAAGCTTCATAAAGTCAACATTTGAAGATCGAATACTCAATATCGGTTGGAAATTTTGTTAGAGAAGATGTTGCAACATTTGAAAATATATCTCACAATATAAAAAGACAACATAAACTGAATGAATATATACTCACTTAAGATGACGCGGCGTCACTACTCAAAGGACTGGAATTAATAATGTCCATTATATACCTTTGTCTAAAAGAAAAAAGTTTTCCTTCCAGCGTTCAAATTTAAATATAGCTGAACACGTACAATATAATAAAGTTGAAGTAATACATACAAACTATGCATCTGACTTGTAGTATGAAGATAACATACATTTTATTCAACTATACATTTATTAATTAACCATAATTCACAATATTGAACATGATCTAAATTACTCATCTAATCAACTGAATTAACCATAATTTTTCATATTATTAGCCATATGTTGCATGTGTAAGAAAAATTAGATGTCCGTGAATTTTTTTTGCAATTGAGTTTATATGGGATGTGCTTAATTACACTATAAAAAAATACAATTTCAAGACTACTCATTAAAATGAAAATAAAAGAAACAAATAAGAAAATGTTATTTATTTATATTTTTTGTTAGCTTCTCACCATTTACAAGAGTCAAGTCAAATATGACTTTGCAACGTATTAGCTTAGATCACTAAATACTTTCAAATACAAAAACTTGGATCACTAGATTAATTAATTTGATTAGTAGAAAATTTGAGATCAGATCTTAGATTCCCACCATCATCGAGATACTACTAACAAACAATGGAAAATAAAATTATAAATTTGGTCCGTAGTCATAACGTGTGCGTGTGTGCTTGGGAAGAATCAACTTATACTATATGCCAACATTATATTCATGAAATAATTTTAAACCAAACATATATAAGACATATTCAACATAATTGGTGCCCATTAGGACGGCAGAATGCAAAGAATCTAAAATAGCTAGTAGCCTCCCTCAGTTGTATCCAAAAACTCAAAAAGTCCAATAACCAAGTAAAAATAAGATTGATATTAATTAAAAATAAGATTAATATTAATCATTGAAACTTTTAAGATTTTAAATATATTCAAATTTCAAACCCTTAAACTCATGAATCATGCGTGACATGACAACATTTATATTATTGTAAGATCCTTTCAAAAGAAAAAAGATTTATTTATATTGTAATATATTAAGATGTTGTGGCTTCAAGTTCCCATGAATTATTTGAAATGAGATAAATGTAATTGGTGGGTTAAATTTTATATATGCCTACTAATAGTTTAAGTAATAAAATTATAAGAATTAAAGGTAATTAAATTGTATATATTGACAATGTAAAAATATTTTAGATACATTTAATCAAATCACTCTATGACGTCCCCTTTTTAGAATATAATGCATGTACAAAAAATATTTATAAAGATATTTTTTTAGTAAAGATCACAAGAGTACAAAAGCGACACACGTAAAATATCCCAACTAAATAATACAAAGATATTACAATGAATTTAAGAGCGCTTAAATAAATGAGATATTGCAGGTCTCTTCTAACTTGAATTCCATAAAACTCGAATAATTAATATTTAAATTCAAAGCCATTGCATATTTTAATTAACTATTCTATCTGGTTCTGTTTTTTGGTACAAAACTAGTCTATGTGACTCTACTCTTGAAATCATAATATTTTAAATTAATTTTAAGAGAGATGATTTATTTAATAACATATAACAAGCTATGGTTTTCCCACCACAATATTAATTCATGTATAAATACAATACATTGTATGCTCCTCAACAACCAACTATTTTCACACATCAAAGATAGCTCACTTTAATCTGAAATTTGAGGAAAAATCATCCAACAATATCATGTCTGATTGGTCAGCTGAAAATGCTAAGAAGGCTTATCTCCAAGCTCTCAAAATGGTAAGCAGAAACTAAAGAGCATATATATCATTATATTCTTTAAAATTTTCACCACATTAATGAAGATATGATTATGATTAATGTTACTCAATCATATCTTAGAGCCTTATCTTTTTTAATTTAATTTTTCAGGCTAAAAAAGACAAAGAACCCGATGTAGCCGAGTTCATATCAGCTATTGCAGCAGGCAAAAATGCACAACTCATGGTCATAGCCAGTGCCAGCGTGGCAGGTTCCTCCACGCTCGCATTGGCTGCGGCCGCTCAACAAACAAACGGCCGTGTAATATGCATCTCATATGGCCAAAATGAATTACAAGAATCCAAAAAAGCTTTAGGAGTTTATAAAGATTATGTTGAGTTTGTTGTAGGAGATGCTAAAACCCTTCTCTTAAATGACTACAAAGGTTCAGATTTTGTTCTTATAGATTGTGACATGAATAATGCAAGAGAAATATTTCTAGCAGCATTTAAAGGTGCAAACAAAGATGGTTCACTTGTGGTTGGATATAATGTTAGGCATAGGGCCTTGAAGTGGAGACAATTGAGAGCAACATATTTACCTATTGGAGAAGGGTTACTTGTGACCAAAATTGATCTTAACTTGAAGAATGATAATGAGATTTTTGTCCAAAGAAAGAAGAGTAATTGGATTGTTCAAGTAGATAATTGCACCGGAGAGGAACATATATTTAGGGTCGCGTCACCAAATAAGAAAGTACAAATCGACGTTTAAATCATAAATTGATCGATGATGCTGACAAAATACTCCTTAACAGATTTTATGTTATTAGATAAAATACTTTTGGAATGTAAAATAGAGTAAGAGGCAGACCAATTTCATATTCTGTTGTATCTTTGGATTGACTAGTTTTTTTTAATGTGATCTGTAATGTATACAACTGGTTATTAATTGTAAAAAAAAAGACAATTAAATGTTATTTTGTATATTTATATTTATATTAATTCTACAATAAATGTTATTACGCAACTAATATATTAAAAGGACGAATTCTGGGAGAACTTGAGTTCGATATGGTGTCATTGTTGTCGTCTCTATGATTTTATTGTTCTTCTGCTCATTTGTTTCTTGATTTTTATTTTCTTTCTACAAATTCATCAAATTGTGCTGAGGATGAATTTGGATGATATGTGGTTTTGGTATGATTTTGGTGCCTAATACTTTGACGATTTTGCAGCGTAGGTCTGTTTCCGAATGGTGAGTGAATTGTAGATCTTGTATTTTTGTTGTGTTTGGTCAGTTCAGCATTATTAGGTCTGTTGCAGCCTGCATGTCTGTTGTAGACTAAAGGAACTTTGGCGCGCTATGGAGCTGATTTAGATGATGGTTACATATTGATAGAGACATAACCTCAGTCCACATTTCCCATAGTTCTCGTAGTAGCATGTATACTGTGAAATCAAGGGTACAATCTTGCTATGAGAATTATGAGAAATGTGCGTGGAGGGAGAACTATGAAATTAGATGTTTGTTGCAAAATATAACTTTTAAAAATGAGTTAATTTTGATGACATATCAAATGTGATAAGATTAATTGACATCTTACAAACTTTCAAAAATGAGTTAATTTTGATGTATCTCATTGACATATCAAATGATTTCTGATTAATATCATATTCTATAGCATATTTCAATCCAACAGTCAATTTTGTAATACAATTATCGGATAAAGAATTGTTGGATGTGTCATATAAAAAGTTTGACACATTGGTGTCATTCTGATTCTGCAATTAATACCGCTTTGAATTGAATTAAACCATCCCATTTCAAATATAGAAGCCGACAAATCTTGGTGTGTATAGTTTCTTTCTTTCATATTCAATGAACGTTGACTCTATTCCTTCAAAATTTGAAGAAAAAAAAGTAGTTTCAGGTTTTGCATTAGAGATGCAGGGGGACAGTTTGTAGGAGCATTTTCTGGATGTGATTCACCGGAATCGAAGATTTATGAGGGAGTAGTCATTGCATTGCGGAATGATATGACATGGGTGACTATTTTGGCATACATAATGTTACTTTTCAAAGCAACTCAAAAATTCTTGTCGATCCTATTTATTCACATTATGTAGGAATTTCATAGTTTAGTTTCATTGTATTAAGTATTAGAGGTCTGTTACAATTACATTGCATCTTTTAGGTGAAGTTTATTCGCTGTTTAGCTAAATTGGCTTTTTTTTTTGCTAAACAACACGTTTATTATTAGATACACCTTCCTTTTTTCTATCTTATAAGTAGTTGATTAGTCTTTTCTCTGCTTTATTTATTGGGCTATCTTATTTGGGTCCATATAATTTTTTTTGACGCAAGTCCATATAATTTTTTTTTTGACAATAAGTCCATATAATTTTTAGAAAACTCAATATATGTATTCGAAAATTTCTCTTCTCTTCTCCCCTCCCCCTACTTCTCTAATTCCCTCCTATAACTCTAAAATTATCCTTCAATTTGGAATTTAGAAGATCCCAAAATTTACTTAGAGTTCTACATATCGAATTTTTCCTAAAGACCTCCAATTTATATCTAAGGGTAAAAACGATAATTAGAAGGGGGAAGAGAATGTAGGGGAGAGATGAGAAATTTTTGTATTATTCCCGTTTTCAAGTTAATGAAAACATAAATGAATTTTCTTTCATGATTTTGTTCCTCCTTGTATTCATCTTTTGTTACTTGATTATATGAAATCAAGAAATGTGGTGACTTAGGATCAAATTCGGGATTCCACATAAAAATTAAAATGCCCTCACAGCTAAACCACTAAATTGTAACAACGAGGACAACTATTGTTTTTGTTAACTTTGGCTTGTATTGCTAATTTAATACACACCTTTGTATTATAAAAGAAAGTTTAACATATTATTGTCAAAAAAAAAACATAGTTAAAAGCAATTATAAAGTTGTTATGGATGACCTTTGTTGTTAGTGTTTTAACCTTTCATCTATTTGATATGGAACTGTATAATTTTTTTTAAATGATCATGTATTCATGTTATATATTGGTACAATTTTTTTTACAGTAGTTTAAGTCTTTCCTTTTTCTATTTTTCTATTAAGATATATATTTGTTTTGATATTCTGTTTGTATTGATGGTTGTGGTTTTGTGTGTATCGTTTATTCATTTTACTTTTGGTTCTATTGTTCAGAACCGGCTCAAGGGTAAAGCAACCCAAGCAAGAGCTTTAGGCCCCCAAAAATTAAGAAAAATTTACTAAGAAAAAAAGCCTATAATGAGTCACAAATCATTTAAAAAAGGCCACAGACAAAAATATAAAAGTCTCTCAGAAAAAAAAAATTACAAAATTAAGACAACAACATTCTGACTTTTTAAATTTTTTTAAATAAAATTTGATTTATCCTTCGAAGAAAAATGTCTGGATAAAAAATAAAAGGCCTCGCTTTAGAACTTGCTTTAGGCCACATAAAGTGTTGGGCCGGCCCTGCTATTGTTTCTTTCCGTGTTGCGGTGTCTTTAGTTTTTGTTCTTTAAGTCAATTTTGTAAAATTTGTATTCGTTATAATATTATTCACAATTTATATATCATAATTCATATGCAACTAATAAAAATTGTGCATGTTAGACTTAGTCTATCTTTTAATATATGTTTTTCTATTAGGTAACAATCAAACCTTTAACCAAATAGTTAATGGTTAATATCAAATATCAATCATTTTTTTGGTTGTAAAAGTCAAATATTTTTCACTTTAGTTACATCATTATTTTAGTTTTTCATAAGGATCGTTACATCATTTTTAATTTTTATTGATTTTCAATGTATTAGTTAATTAATATTTTCTTGTGCCTATCAAAAAGTAAATAAATAATGAAGGACTGAAACTTGGTCAAAGGAATAGCACAAAAGGACAATTTTGGCCAACGGCTGTAAAGCCCTCGAATGTGACCTGTATGGATCTTCCCCTCAACCCTTGCAAAACCGCCGCCAACAGTTTCAAATTTTATATTTTTATTTTTATAAATCAATAGTTTCAACTTTCAAATATATAATCAAGCAACCGGCCATATAGAATGAAGCAAATGCAAAAACAAATATTAATATAAGTCAAGCTCTCCGGTATATACAAATCCATCGGCTGATACAAATTTATAAATTCTAATTCAACTGACAATATTAATATTGTTAAATTACATTTATTCATCCGAGGTTTAAACTTCAAACCTCATAATAATAAATTTGAGTAGTATTTATCGTTTTGCCTACTTTTAAAATCAAAAGTCAAACTTCTAAAAGAAAAATACTATAAAGTTAAACTATAATTAAGCACAAGGACAAAACTTATGCTTTACACAACAATTTTATAATAGTAACCCCCAGCACATCACATTTTTCCTTTACATCAAAAGCATATATCCTTTGTTTTTTAAAAGCAATTTGGGAAGTACTTTGGTTTTCTAATTCTTGCTGTTAGGAAGAACATGCAATTATGCGATAAGTCAGTTTCATGTTTTATAAGCTCTACATAATCATTTAGGGAAAAAAAAAAACTCTATAAATCATATTTAAAAAATAAATTATACCAAAAAAAATATTTAAAAAATAAATTATTCAAATAATGGATTTTTTTGGGTTATATATTACCGTGATATAAGCACGAAATTTTCAACAACGTAACTAATGACTAATCTTTGCCATACCAATTTTTTTTTATATTTAGAAGTTAAAAATTGAATTTCTAACCATCTGTTTAATAAAAAAGGACAAAATTTTCTTATTAGTTGAATTAATTCATTATTGATAAATTATGAGTTTTTTTTTTCTTTCTGATAAGCAAATTATGAGTTATTTAATTTTGACCTAAGTACCTGTGTCAAAAAAAAAATTGTCCTAAGTACCTGTCTAAATTTTTTAATTAACTAAAAGATTAAAAACTGAGATGAATTGTGAAAATTAAAGCCTAATTAACTACGAGTGGTCAAAATTTTATTTTTGGTACAAAGAGTCATCGAAACTCCACTTGATCTCTAAACTCATATCACACTAAACTTTTTTACAAAATTATATCCTTAATTAATGAACATATTCCTATAATTTTATTTCTATTGAAATACAAGAGTACTTAAGGCCCTTAATTATTGAAGAAAAAAAAATCAAACATCACTCTCTCTATATAGATGTTCTTCTCCTGATTGTTGATCTATGTGCTTGATCCAACGGCTAGGAGTACTCTTTGATGAAGATGTACTTGTACTTGAAGATGCACCACCACCATTTCTACTTCCTATGTAAGCAATATCCAAACCTTTTCCAACAGGCAAAAAAACCGATCTAACCACACGTGTGCCTCTTTCAAGAACCATGTTCCATTTAAACCAAGAAAAATTTGATCTTTGCAAAGCATTTTTACATGTCAAAATTGCCCCACTAGTACCCACTTTTGTAACCTTAAGAATCCTAGCAAAATCCCTACGTCTACAATCCACCACAAGAAAATCCAACCCATCAAGGCTTTTGATTATCGTCTCCGCTTCCCCGTGAACTATCTCCGGTGGAGGCGATACACCCATCTCGGCTAGGGCTTTTGTATAGTGCAATTTTGACCTTTCATCAGGAACTATGCATACATGTCTTGCACCCGTGTTGCGAGCCGCAACCGCTAGGCCAATACTTGCTGCTATTGGGCCACCATGTGAATAACATTCTACGATGAATTTCGCGTTCCATCCGGCTGCCATGGATGATAGAAGCTCAGGTACCCCAGATTCCTTGAACTTTTCACACTACAAAAAAATCCTAAATAATTAATTTCATATAAAATATAACTAGGATTTTATTTGTGATTTATTGACATTGAAAATATTAATTACAATTATTCTTGATATATATTGTGTGGTCTGATTTTCATTCAGGATACAAACTAATAATATTGAAATAAATAATTATCTTAAATATAAATATAAAAAATATTGAAATGATTATCAAAAATATTTTTAATACGAATATTATTCATGATACCTTTTTTTTTAAAGGAATATTACTGAAAATATTCGAAATTAATTATTCTTGATATAGATTAATAATAATATATTTGAAATATTGGAAAAAACAAAAAAAATTCCAAAGAATGAAATTAAAATGGAAAAAAGAAAGTGACAAAGAAAAGAGATCTTGTAAGAAAGAAAAAAAGTGAGAGTATGAATTATGTGAATGATCTTACTTGTTGTTGAAGTTGAAAGTTACTTACGAATTTAACAGTGTCTATGTAAGATTTCAACGCAGTTTCTGGAGACCAAACTAGCTTCATGATTGGTAATTTCTTTGTTTTTCTTTCACTTTCTTATGTATGTGTGTGTGTTGATCTTATCACTTTCTTTCTTTTCTATGTCTCAAACTAGATTTGGATATTTTTGTGTGTTATAACTTATAAGAACAAAGATGGAGAGAGGTGGGTAGAGAGGTACAAGTACGGAGAAAGGGGTTAGGTAAGTGATGAGTGTGTGTATATAACTTGATAAGTGGTATTGCATATATATGAATAGAGATAGAAAGAGAGAGAGTTGACATTTTGCAAGTGCAAGTTGAACATGGAGAAAAGATAGAAATAATTAAATTATAGTGATATGATAAATTAATGTTACAGCTTGTAAAAGGTTCTAATATTAAAGTTACACCTATTATGCAATGCAAATCATGTTGATCCATCTAATCAGTTGTTCTTTATTTTGTTTGTTTGTCAATATTAGTGGTTTAAGTTTGACAAAATAAGGTATAAGTATTAGAGCCGGGTTGCATGGGCAGGGCTGTTATGCACGAAAAAATACTGGGTTTAGGCTAGAGAATTTATACTTAAATTATCATCTGGGCTATTTAGCCCAACTCAAATTTACCCGTTAAAAATACGGATTTACCTGCATGGCTCATGGGCGGCCCGTTAGCTCGCATATATGTATTTTTTTTTTTTAAGACACAACTCAAGTCCAAGTATTGCAAAATAGTCACAAAATTATAATTATGTTTGATTATGATCATTTATGTTTTATTTATGATATTTTGATTATAAATTATAATTGTATTGTTTAATTATGCATGAACCTAGTTTTGTTTGAAAAATTATTTGAATTTATTTCATGTTATTTGGTTGATTGGTAACTTATTTTGAATAATGTAAACATATTTGTATTATATTTGGAATGTTTGATTTTTTTTTCCTCCATAAAATTGTTTTATGATAATGAAAAAAAAATAGTCAAAAAAGAAAAAAAAATAGTCAAATTCGGGCCGGGCTTACCCGAAAGTCTGCTAGCCCGTAAAGGGCCGGGCTCAGGCACTAATTTTCCATCTTATTTTTTATTTCGAGCTTTTTAGTCCGGCCCAATGAAACCCACCGCCTGTCCGGGATGGGCCGAAATGGGCAGCCGCCCATTTTGACAGCTTTAATAAGTACAGCTTAGTGGATAAAGACATTATATTTTATATATTAAGATTAAAGTTTAAATTTTATGATATTTTACTTATTTATTTTAAAAATGTGGAATTTTCTATCCACTAACTAAACTATTTGACAATAAAAAAATAAGTTTGACTAAATAGGTGTTTGTAAACTTAACACAATTGACAAAGACATCATATTATATATGTAGAAATTATGAATCAAATTCTGAACATCATACTATTTACTTTTAAGAGTAGAATTATTTCTACCTACCAAATTATTTGAACAAAAAAACAAGTTTGACATAACAAAATGGAATTAATTTTAGTCAAAATTGCGAGTTACTATTAATTTTTAAACCATGAGAGGATATCCAATTCATATAAAAATTCTATTAATTTTTTAAAAACTTGGGAGATAATTTTAAGTGGAATTTCTGTTATTCATTGGATTACTTTTGACATAAAAAATAATTGCAATCCTTTACACTATATTTTGGCACTTCTAAGTAATTTACTACAAAAAGAAATATCGACCGCCAACACCTCTATTAAGATTTTTTTTTATTTTGATAAGGCTCTATTACCTTAAGTTGATCGCAATTCCAAGACTGAGAAAAGTTTGGAGAGTACTTACATGCAAATAGCATTAGCAACACTAGTGTGAAAGTGCATATGAGGATGCAGGACTAATGGAAGCCAGCTCGGCCAATTTAAGGCATATTGGATCATGAGAAAGAGTTATATTGGATTGGATCGATACAAGTAATATATATGTTTTTGATTTAAATCAGGTATTCTCTTCATGCAATTGCAGATATTAATAACTCGAGTTGGGTAGGACTATACTTATTGTGGCTAAAACTCTCTCTCAAGAGAACTTAACACTGCTACATTCTCATGGTTGGTTTCAATCTCATAACTTCTCGTTAAGTTGAAAGAAATTTCTTACAATCTCATCCAGGTGCTCTTGGCTAAAATAACTATACATGTGACTCAACACATCACATCTATCTCCAATACAAGCTGAAAGAAATTTCTTACAATCTCATCCAGGCAGTGTTTTAAAAACCAGAGCGGACCGGCCAGTCGAACCGGTTAGACCGGTGGTCAACCGGTCCGGTCAGGTTATCGGATCGGATATGCAGTTAGACCGTGGAAAACCGGCGTGAACCGGTACAAACCGGGGAAAACCGCCGTCCGGTTCTGTTTTATTTACCTAGTTGTTTTTTTTTTTGGACTGGATTTTATTTTACGTTTTTTTTTTTGAATTTGGCCCATTCTAATTTAATGAAACATGGCTTTTTTGTTACCAGTAACATGAAATGTTTTAATGCTTAAAAATATTAGAAAATTGTCATTAGCAAGTTTTGAGTCATTGACCTCTTTGTTAAAGAAGGAACACAATACCATAGGCTATACTGTTTATTTGACAATAGTTTTACTTTGTATTAAATATATTATATCTATTTTTATATTACTATTATTTTTATATAAAACAAGTTTAACCACAACAAGTGTTGATTTGTTTTATATTTATAATAACTATTACTTCTGTGGTAAAAAAACACAAATGATTTTAATTTATTATATTTATAATTAAAATATACATGTTATAATTTTTCTTTTTAAAAAATTATTATGTGTATATTCTTAGATTAAATCCAATTTAATACATATAATTATTTTTTATATAAACCGAGTCATTTCATTTAATCAGGTTTAACCGTATTAGTTTATTTAATTTTTTTAACACTTTATAAATGCTAAATATTTTTAAAAACTTATCTGACTATATTAAAACACATGTGAAAACCTTTTATATTACCCTATTTATTTGTTGCATGTGTGATGACTATGTCTAAAGTTTAAATTTAAAGAATAACTATGTTTTATTTAAGTGTCGTGATTTTTTTAGAGACCGAGTCATCCGGTTCGACCGGTTTAATTACTATATATTTTTGCTGTAGATACCGGTTCATTCCACCGGTTGAAACCGGCTTGATCCGGTTTAGTCATGCGGTTCGACCAGTGACTCCGGGGTTCGACCAGTGAACCAGTAGCCTCACCGGTTTGATGACCGGTCCGGTTTTTAAAACATTGCATCCAGGTGCTCTTGGGTAAAATAACTATACATGTGACTCAACACATCACATCTATATCCAATACAATTTAATTTTATCGGAAAAGATTAGACATTGAGAATCAATTGATCAAGATTTTAAATTAAAGTCATTATATGTAATTGTGGTCGCAATATTGCGTCACAATTGCGGTGTGATCTTTAATCACATGTTTGACCTCAACGTAACCGCATGAGACAATTTCATGCATATGTTTGTTTAAATTTTCTCACTAAAAATTAAAATTTTAGGACCACAAATGCCAAAATACTCCAAATCAACAAAATCTTACTTTTAATAATCTCTAAACTTTGTATTTCAAACACATCCTAAATTGTATTTACGGAGCAAACTAAACATCTACTATAGTGAATAAATTGGGTAGTGGTACAATGGTATCACTTATAATTTGTAAAAATTAAAAATCATTTCACACAAACATGTACAATGACCCTAATCGCATATGCAGCCGCAACTGAAATTCAAAGTCATGATCTGGATAAGATCAACCCACACAGATGACATATCAAATGAGTTAACACGTTACTAACTTTCAAAAACGAGTTAATTTTGATGACATATCAAATGTGATAAGATTAATTAACATCTTACGAACTTTCAAAAATGAGTTAGTTTTGATATATCTCATTGACATATCAAATGATTTCTAATTAATATCATATTCTATAAATATGATCCATCTTTCAATCCAACGGTCAATTTTGTAATACAATTATCTGATAAAAAGAATTGTTGGATGTGTAAAATAAGAAGTTTGACAATACATTGGTGTCATTTTGATCCTGCAATTAATACCGCTTTAAATTGAATTAAAATCTCATTTCAAATATAGAAGCGACAAATCTTGGTGTGTATAATTTCTTTCTTTCACATTCAATGAAAGTTGACTCAATTCCTTCAAAATTTGAAAATAAAGTACACGTATGCCTCTAATGTTTGACTCGACAGTGTATCACAAAATATACATGTGTGGGACGTTGATGCTTATCACATTCTTCACTTAGATTAACGATTAAATGACAAGCAGATATAATTTCATATTAAAAACGTTTCAGATAGGCGGAAGGCCTATTTACAAGTAAATAATGATCCATGTCAAATAAGTTTATTACCTCAGTCTCTAAATATAAAACTTCCTTGACTAAATTGCGAGAATTACGAAAGTGGATAATAGTAATAAATTTATTAATATTGGATGTTCTTTATACAAGTGTCCCTTAAGAGAGATAGGTTATCACAGTATCGTAAGTTGTAGAAAAAGAGGTAAGCTTTTTTTTGACAAGAAAAAAATAATAATAAATATAGTTGAAAAGTGAAATAGAGTGTTATAAATTGGGACAATTTTTTTTCTCAAGAGAGTCTTATAATTAAGGACGAAGGTAATAGTTCATAGCACGGCATTCAAAAGCAAATCACTCCATAAGCAAAAATGAGTCAATAAAAGTTGATTTATCTAGTCTAAATTTTGTATCAACACGTCAAATTTTGTTGATCAATTTTTCCTTATATATTGAGTGAGAAAGTACCATATAATTTAATGTATTAAATGTCCTCTTTTTTCCTCTCTCTTCGGTTATTATTTGCTTTAGCAATTTTACAAGTATATATATACATGTATATTTCACATTCACATCACATACTACACCATCATAAAAACCAAGTTATATCTTAGCATCATGGCTATGCAACCAAACTATCATGGTGATCATGGATATCAACCACCACAACATCAACAACAGTTCCAAGGCAATGTTGTTCCCATTTCCAATCCTCGTGTTCATGCTTCAAGTATCTTAAGTTCTCTTACTTTGGTTTCTCAATTTGAAATACTAAGGGAGGAGACAAATCATTTCATCAATTTCCAGGTTAAAATTCATGTGTATTTTGAGAGTTTGAATCAAAGTCCATTTTAAAAAGGCTAGTAAAATAAAATAATATATTTTTATTCAACGATTCTTACTTGATCTCTCCAAGATGTATTTTTGGAGATGATCTCAATTGATTTATCATTTATAATTTATTTATTTTATTGAAAACGTCATTTTCTTTGACTATTTTTTTGTTACGTCACATTCTTTGTCTATTCGATCTAATTTTTTTTTTTTTTTGTAATAGAACGATCAATTGAAACAATTCTTACAACATCAATGGGAGCTACAGGTGAATACATTTAGAAGCATGGAAAATCAATTAAGAAGCCTAGAGACAGAGAAAAGAGAATTGAAAAGAATTGTTGAGGAAAGGGAAGCAACTATAATAACTCTTTATAACAATTTGGAAGAGGAGAAGATGAAACAGATGACAGTTGTGGCAAATGATGTGGAATCATGTGGTGACAATGAAGAAGCAAGATCTGAACAATGTGTAGGGCATGAAAACATGGTTAGGCTGCTTTGTCCAAATTGTATAACAAACTCTGCATGTCTATTGTTTTTACCATGTTGGCATCTCTCTTCATGCAAATGGTGTGAAACTTTAGTCCATGCTTGTCCAATATGTGGAAAGGTTAAAAATGGTGTTGTTGAGATTCAAAGTTTGGTTTTAGATTGATGTTGTTCTTGTAATAAAAAAGGCAATTTAGAGTTGTCCAAATAATGTTGTTGCTTCATATCAATAAAATGATGTTTTTATTTTGGTTCAACTTCTATTTATTTAGATGTAATTTATGTTTAAGAATTAATATTTTTGTTTTGACTCAATAAAATGATTCCGATTTACGGTTAATATATAAAATAAGAATTTATTAAATGGATTTTTTGAAAATATTTAAATATATACACTAGTTATTTATGAGCAGTTAATGTCGATTTTATAAAGTTTTGACACATTCGATTTTAAGAGGCTGATATAGGGAGTGACGTTGGATTTGACGAGATTCTGGTGATAAGCAGTTAAATGAATGTGACATGAGGGGACAAATTGTTTCATCTCCTATAGTCATGTGTTGACTCTACTCTAAATACACTTGATATCCCAGGTCTATTGAGTGTTTGTCATTATTTCTCTCATTTATGAGGTTGAAAGAGAGTCGTTAGATGGAGGTGACTTTTAACATATGACCAGATCACTTCTGAAACGTTGGATGCATTTCAATAGTAGTGGTTGGATAAAAGCAACAGTCTAGATGTGGCGTGGCTTAGAAACATGCAATGGTTGCGTCTATTCATAGTTGATTTATATAAGAGGGTTTGTGGTGAGAATAGACCAAGTCGAGCTATGTTTTGTCAAGCCTGAGTCTGGTCTGTCAAAAATTAAAGACCTAAGCCTGACATGTAGCTTGTTATAGGCTTGATTTTTAGGTTTACGGCACGACCTTTGGAAAGTCTGGTCTAACATGTTAACCTGTTTAAAAGTCTATTTCGTATGAACTTTTTTTTTAATAAGTAATTATATTTATATTTAAATAGACTAATCAATTAATTCACTAGTGAGATTAAAGACTATTTTGATATTCCACATCATACTTTAAATAATTTAATTATATAAACATCATATTTCAATTCTAATTTATAATAGTACATTTATATATGCAAAAAATTAATTCATTGTAAAATTCGTAGAAAATTAAAATTTAGTTCAAAATTAAATATTTAATATTAAATGATAAAAATAATAAAAGTATTATTAACATTTATTTAAATAGGTCGGCCTAGAAAACTTAAAATGTTTTCCTAGCCTAGCTTATTTAGCTAAATATAAAAAAGTCTTGGCCTACTCTATTTAAAAACACGATATAGCCTAAGCCTATATAAACTAGACCATAGGCTCCTGTAGGTCGATCTGACCAATTCCCACACTTAGAGTTTAAAGGATTTTTCAAACTATTTTCTGTCTTTTCTTCCTTCTCAGTCTCTTGATTCTAGGGATGGTAACAGGTAGAGTCGGGCGTGAGTTTGACACTACTCAAATCTGAACTCAAAAGTCAATCGAGTGCCAAAATACCACTCGATCCCGTTGGGTTCGAGTTTTTTCCACCTGAATCTGAACCCAAACTCACAATAACAACAGTAAAAAGAAAACGACAAATTAAACGAAATTACGGTCTACAACATGCTAACATTGTTTTCAACATTAAAATTGGGATGAAAGATAGTCTACAATATTAAAATAGTCGACAACTTGCTAGTGCAAAAGAGATAATTATATAATTTAATATATAACGAGTGTAGTTTCGGGTTTCAGATGCGAATTTGACACTAACCAAATCTAAACCCGAAATACAATGTCACCCGAATCCAAATCCAATCAACTCGATTGGATTTTACCTGTTGACCTCAGCCTCGAATTCAGGCGGAATCCGCATGTCTAAGTCTTTTTTGCCATCCCTGCTTGATTCTCTACATTTCCAGCACTTTATTCCCAGTCTCAAAAGTCAACACCGATTCAAGGCATTATATGTCCTATTTATCATCTTTATCACCATTCTCTTCCTTTGTGTTGAGCTTATCAAATTCTTATATACTTGTGATCTCTAATTACAATTTTACCCTTCCTTACGAAATTACTAGCATGCCTTTTCTTAGTTAGTATATATTTGCTTTAATCCTCACTAGTTTTTTAAGGTTAAACTCTGATTATAGTCTCTAATCAATATTACCCCTTTAAGAAAAAAAAAACTGAGATGTAATAATACCTAATACTAGTAACAAATATGTGGTTTTATAACACACTATATTACTATTATTTAGTTTTTTTTTTTTTGAATGATAAATATATTATTAAAAGAATCATATCTCCGCACTTACTACTATCTATTTATGTAGATCATGATATAAGATGTTATAATCTAATACCAGATAGACATACACATGGAATAAATTTTAACTAATGCAATAACTCTTAATTAATATATTGTACAATTTAACTCCAATGTACAAGTCAAATTCTAAAACTAGCCGGAGTTCCACAGTAAAGTCTTAACTTAACCCTATAAGTTACTGTTTAAGGAATTGTCAAACAAATCACACAATTTTACACTTTTAAATCTTAACTATTGATTTTAAAATAAACAATATGTAACGAATAGTTTTAAGTAGATAGTGACATATTCCTTAGTATATTCTACCTAAAACTTATTTAGAGCATTCTACAAATATTGTGACTCATTATACTAAGAGAATGTCCTAGAAGCCTCATGTGATGACTCATACTCTAAAATGAACTTTAGCCTAACAAATCTATTATTAGACTCATTTTAAACTATTCATTACACAATAACTAATCTTAGGTGTCAATTTTAAAAGGGATAGTTAAGAGTTAAGACAAAATAACTATGTGATACAATTACCAATTACCGTGTCAAATCCAAACCATCAAACATTAAGAGCTTGCAATTCCTACGTAACAAAGTCATAAATTTATAACTCTTACACCAACACTAAAATATCTATCGACTTAATTATCATAAAAATAAAATATCTATTGATATTAGCTGTACGGTTAGCAAGAGCTGGCCCATTATGAATAATTTGACGCAAATATTGCTATCAATTTACATATGCATCAAAGATTGAAAAAAAAAAGAAAACAAGCAACTACTTTAAGAACGAAATAATCTAATCTAAGAATGATGATGATATGACTCATAACTTCTTAGTTTACTTCAGAAAGTAGTACTTCTTTTATGTAGCTAACAATTATAATTGATAAGGACGAATATTGCCATACTACTTACCAACAAATTTACCTATCATATCATTTTAATTTTTCTATTAAGTCATCAAAACCTCTTATCTAATTTGTTTTTAAGTATTTCTTTTCTTATTTTATCAAGGAATGACGTTATGGTACTACAAGCCACTTGATGCTACATACAAAACTTCATATTTTAATTGGACCAATTAATTGACTTAATTTTACTATAAATATAATAAAATGAAGGTGGGAGAAAAAAACAAAGAAAAGTACGTATGTAGCAACAAATGAAAATTATGTCATACATTTGGTTTTTTACCTCATAAAAATCTACTATTAAACATCCTATCTACTCAATCTTAGTTTCTTCAATTCAAACGGTAAAAAGATAAACTTAGTTGTTGTGTCCAACGCAAAAGTATCGACTTATGACATATCAGATGTAATATTTCTTCACGCTTCCATCGTCCAAAAAAATTTAAAAAGTTAGAACTCTTTCTCTTATACTACGTAATGAGTATGTTCCCGTAGAATAGTTCAATATCCCCCCGTAAAATAGCTCAAATGGTAAAAACTATGGGGACATATGAGTTGGATAGAAAAAAATTTAGATTCAAATACTGACAAAAATAATTTATCTTTCTGATGTACCGAACAAAATATACCTAATAAGTAATCAGAAATGCTAAGTAATAATACTGGTTGACCTAGTAATTTACTAGTAGTATAAGCACAAAAATGAGACCCAAAACTATAAGACACCATGGCCATCCCTTTTCCCTCAAGAACAAAGATAACCTTATCCAAATGAAAGACTAAGATACAAACTTGTTGTGAAGGTTGAAGTGTAAAGACCAATAATGCTTTTTTTTGACACAACCAAACCTTCATTTTAGCTCAAAAAAATAAAAACACTAATCTTAATATTTTTTTTGAATAACATTGATGCTTGTGTGTGCTAATTCATCATCACACCAACCATGGTCTTCAACAATTCCAACATTGATTATGCTCCCAAAATTCACAACAAAACAACACATGAATCAAATCCATGCACGTTTAATTACAACTGGATTCATCAAAAACACTTCACTTACAACCAAACTTATCCTCACTTTTGTTTCTTCACAACACAAACCTCTCATTGAATTTGGTCGTTACATTTTCATCAAGAACTATGCTTTTTGTGATTTTAGTGATAGAAATGATGACCCTTTTCTCTGGAATGCTGTTATCAGGTCTTATTCTCATGGTAGTGATCCAAAAGGAGCTATTTTTTTGTTGTGTTTGATGATTGAAAATGGAGTTTTTTTGGATAAATATACTTTTTCACTTGTTTTGAAGGCTTGTTTTAAGATGGGTTTGGTGAGAGAAGGAATGCAGATTTATGGATTGTTGTGTAAGACAGATATTGGGTCTGATTTGTTTTTGCAGAATTGTTTGATTGGGTTGTTTATGAGATGTGGGTGTGTTGAATTTGCAGAACAAGTGTTTGATAGAATGTGTGAGAGGGATTCTGTTTCGTATAACTCGATGATTGATGGGTATGTGAAATGTGGGTTAATTGCAAGAGCATGTGAGTTGTTTGGTGGGATGAAAATGGAAGAGAAGAATTTGATTACTTGGAATTCAATGATTAGAGGGTATTTGAGATGTGGTGAAGATGATGATGGTTTGAGATTAGCTTGGAGTTTGTTTGTTAAAATGCCTGAGAAGGATTTGGTTTCTTGGAACACGATGATTGATGGTTGTGTGAAGCGTGGGAACATGGACAATGCTCAGGTATTTTTTGATGTGATGCCAGAAAGGGATTTGGTTAGTTGGGTTACTATGATCGATGGTTATTCTAAATCGGGAGATGTTGTTGCTGCGAGGAGTTTATTTGATGAAATGCCAAGGCGAGATGTCATTTGTTGTAATTCAATGATGGCTGGCTATGTTCAGAATGGGTATTGTGTTGAGGCTTTGAAGCTATTTCATGATATGAGAAGAGCGACATGTATGTTACCGGATGATACAACGTTGTTGATTGTTCTTACAGCTGTCGCGCAATTGGGACGCGTGGAAGATGGAGTAGCGATACATCGATATTTAATGGACAATGGTTACTCTCTGAGTAGTAATCTCGGCGTTGCTCTGATTGACATGTATTCCAAATGCGGTAGCATTGAGGACGCTATCTCGGTGTTTGAGAATATCGAACAAAAATGTGTTGATCATTGGAATGCTATGATCGGTGGTTTAGCTATTCATGGAATGAGTGAAATGGCTTTTGATTTTTTCATGGAGATGGAAAGGCTTTGTATTATACCTGATGATATCACATTCATTGGAGTATTGAGTGCTTGTAGACATGCTGGAATGTTGAAAGAAGGACTTATATGTTTTGAGCTTATGAAAAAAGTATACAACCTGCAACCTAAACTGCAACACTACGGATGCATGGTCGATATGCTTAGTCGAGCTGGACATGTCGAAGAAGCCACAAAACTCATCCAAAACATGCCTATTGAACCAAATGATGTGATTTGGAAGACTTTGCTTAGTGCTTGTCAAATTCATGAAAACTTCTCTATAGGAAAGCCTATAGCTCAACAATTGATTCAACTAAATTCATGTAGTGCAAGTTCTTATGTGCTCTTGTCTAATATCTATGCTAGTTTGGGCTTGTGGGATAATGTTAGAAGGGTTAGGACACAAATGAAGGAAAAAAATTTAGGGAAAATTCCAGGTTGTAGTTGGATTGAATTGGAAGGAATTGTTCACAATTTTTCTGTACAAGATAGGACACACCCCCATGTTAATGAGATTTATTCTCTATTAAGTAGTATGTAAATTCTTAATTTGGAGCTCAACACTTTTAGTATTAAATCATCAAAATAGTTACTAATACTGTAGGACATTGGTATATTAGTCACCAAAATCATTGAAAGTTAAAGTCATTGAAATTGTAAATTGTCTGTAACTTTTGGCATTAAATATTACCATTTTTTGCAAATATTTCAATTAGTCTCTTTGTTTTCCTAGCTCTCTAGTCCCCTCTAGCCCCGAGGGGAGGGGTCCGAGGCTTTGGTAAACTATAATTAGATCATAAGGTAAGTAAAATTTGGACAAAAATTATTTTCACTGAAGTTTATTAATCATTTGAATTCAATTACTTGATTACGTTTCAATTAATTTTTAAAGTTGAATCTTTACATTACTGTTTTTAAAAAAAGTTTAAAATGACCTTTTTTATTTTTATTCTTACAATCGTATTCTTTATCGTGCATCGCACGGGCTCCTATACTAGTTAATTATAAATATCAAATATATCACTATAAGTATTAGTTAAAACTCGGTGTAAGAAAAAGTATTAGTTAATGTCTAGATGAAAACAACAACAATTCACTCTGAGATTTTATAAAATAAAAGATCTTTTTTTAATTTACAGTTCCAATAATTAAATTTGGTAGCGAATGATATTTTTCATGACTCAACACACCTTTCCGCTGCCCATGGAGGAAAATATTATGAAAAAACACAGTCCGCACTCTAGAGTGCGAACAAAACTGCAATTCGCTAATGAAAGTAGCGAACAACAGTTGAGTTCGCACTCTATGGGGGTGAGAGAATAGTGAGAGGAAAAAAAAAATTAATTTTTATATCGTTCGCATCATAATTAGCAAACTCAACAGACTATTTTGGAGTTCGCCGAATACACAACATACAGTGAAAGGGTAAAAATCTAAAATCTAAAAAACTGGTAAATTTATAGAGTTTAGCCCAATAAGTTATATGGGCCTATAAGTTTAGCCCAATTGATTTAAGTTAATTTTGAATAATTATATTCATCAGGGTTTCTCTTCTTCTCTCTCGTTGTTACCGGCGCAGCAAAGTTAGTTTTTAGGGTTTGTTGTTCTTCTTCTCATTCATCAATCATGGGGCGTATGCACAGTCGCGGGTATATATGTTGTTACAAATAAACAATTCCTTTTCCAACATTCTTCAAAATTGTTCAATGTTTTTTTTGTTGTTGTTTAACGTTGGTGTTTTTGTTTGTTTTTCCACAGTAAGGGTATTTCAAGTTCAGCTCTTCCTTATAAGAGATCTTCAGCAAGTTGGAATAAGACCTCCCCTCAAGATGTTAGAAATCTATACCTTTTTATTTTTTTCGATTTTTTTCATGATGTTTTTTCTTTAATGTTAAATCTAGTTTTTTTTTCTTATGTTATGTTTGATGTTATGATGATAAAAATAGAGTATGTTTTATACATTGGAAGATTCATTTTTCTTATTATTGATAGATTAGGGGCATGTTTGGATTGGCTTATTTGGTTTATCTATTGGTATATGTTTTGTTATACTATTTAGGTGAACTTACGAAAACATCTTATGACAATTTTTACAAGTTTTTTCTACTTATTTTCATAAGTTCACCAATTTAGGTTATGAAAATGGTTTGTAGCATATATAAAAACACTTTATTTTTATTGTATCTTTGTGCTAAAAAAATAGCTTATCTAAGCTTATATGTTAGTGTTTTTCATGATAAGCACTTATGTTATATGCTGCATATAAGCTGTTTATCTAGGATGGATAAATTGTAGCTTAAAAGAAAAAATATTTAAATTCATTTTTTTTCAACAATGCCAAGGCATTTGACAAGTAAATATAAATGTTAATCGGCAATCTATTCTTTATATTGGACCTAAACATTGTGAACTGGAATATGATTCTGATTGTATAGTAAACACATTATGTTAATGATAAGGTCACTTTGGTGTGAATTCTGTTGCTTTTCTTTTTTTGTTGTCTGATGATCATGCTTTGCACAGGTTGACGACAACATCTGCAAGTTTGCCAAGAAAGGTCTAACTCCATCTCAGATCGGTGTTATTCTTCGTGACTCCCATGGAATTGCTCAGGTTAAGAGTGTAACCGGAAGCAAGATTTTGCGCATATTGAAGGCTCATGGTAAGCTTTTTACAATATTGCTCGTTATAACCGGAAGTAGTGCTTATAATTTGACAGCTTAATTTCTCTCGTTTCGTAGGACTTGCTCCTGAAATTCCTGAAGATTTGTATCACCTGATCAAGAAGGCTGTCTCAATTAGAAAGCATTTAGAGAGGAACAGGAAGGACAAGGATTCTAAATTCAGGTTGATTTTGGTCGAGAGCAGGATTCACCGCCTTGCTCGTTACTACAAGAAGACAAAGAAGCTTCCACCAGTATGGAAATAGTAAGTATTCAATCTTTATCATCTTCATAAATGACATTTTTTTCGCAGTATTGTCAAATATTGCTGATAGAGGATTGTGTTGGCGATTTTTTCACAACCACCATAGCATTTTATAGCAGCTTATAACTGTGAATTTTCTGTTTACTGCCATGGTCCACCATCTACAATTGATAAAACTGGTTTTTAGAGATTTACATGGATTGATCGTATTGTGCGGACCATTTTTAGGTATTTAAATCCCAGATCAACTATGCAAACCGAATTCCTGTATTTTCTTGTTTTAGAACTTAGAAGCCTAATATCATAACTGATTTGGTTTTCATTTACCCTAGTTTTTATTATCAGTGTTTAAATGCTCGTCTTTTCATGTTTGCTATTACTTGTATATGATCCTTTGGAGAAGCTTATTCATAAGCTATTTTTTAGAAGCTTATAGAAATAGTTGAAATTAGTGTAGTGTCATCTCATAAGTAATTTTGTTGGAATAGCCAAACACTTGTACTTTTTTGTCATGGTATATGTTCAAACTTCAAACAAGCTCTTCCGAATGCATCATTGTTTCATTATGCAACCTATTTTATCTTTATGTCCCTTGCAATCAGACTTTAACTTAATTCTTTGAATATAAATTTATTTGAAGATTAAACAATGTACTGTGCTCAGCTATGAAAATTCTGCATTCTATTTTATTTGCTTTTCATTATCAATTATATAATTGTAAATCTCATTTCTAATATTTGTTTGGTTTATCCACTATTGCAGTGAATCAACAACTGCCAGCACTCTTGTTGCTTAAAGAGACGATCGGCGACATAGTTATGCTTTGAGTGTATTTTATTTTTGTAAGCAAATGAATTTTGCTTTGATGTGATTTTCAAGTTTTGGATCATTTGAAATTCATGTTAAGACTCTTTTATGATATTAGTATTGATGATGGATCTTGTTCCTTTAATTGATATACTTACTCTTCTTTCTACCCTACATAATCGGTTTAAATTTGGCATTGGAGTGTGATGATAACTGTTTTAGTGGATATGGCCTACCAAAAAAAATAGTCAAAGGAAATGACGTTTTCAATAAAAAAAGAAATTATAAATCATAAATCAATTGAGATCATCGCCAAAAATACATCTTGGAGAGAGCAATTAAGACTTGTTGAATAAAAATATCTTAGTTTATTTTACGAGTATTTTTAAAATGGACTTTAATTCAACGCTCGATACACATGAATTTTAACCTGTATGTTGATGAATTGATTTGTCTCCTGCCTTAGTTTCTCAAATTGAGCAACCAAAGTGGGAGAACTTAAGATACTGTTGTTGATGTTGTGGTGGTCGATATCCATGATCACCATGATAGTATGGTTGCATAGCCATTATTTTCGAACGATCTTTCTGATGAAAGATCAATTTTTGAAGGATAGTTTTTAGCACATGATGCTAGATATAGCTAGGTTTTTATGATGGTGTAGTATGTGATGTGAAATTTACATGTATATATATATACTTGTAAAATTGCTTAAGCAAATATAACTGAAGGAAAAAAAAATCAACAAAATAGGAAATTTAATACTACATCAAATTACATGGTACTTTCTCCAACTCAAAATATAAGTAAAAATTAGTAAATAAAATTTGATGTATTTGATACAAAAATATGATTAAATACATCAATTTATGTTGACTCATTTTATGAAGTGATCTCTTTCATTTATTGTGGGCGAGTGTGTTATAATTATTGTGATTTGCCCTCGAATGTCGCGCTATGAATTGGATTTTTAATTGGGTCTGGATCAATATTTATTTGTAAATAGACCTTGGGCCTATTTGGAACATCTAACATGTAATTATATATTTATGGTTTAATTGTTAATCAAGGTGAAGGATGTGATAAGCAGCAACGTCCCACATGTACATTTTGTGAATACACTATTGAGTCAAACATTATAGAGACGTACATTTTTTTCAAAATTTGAAGGAATAGAGTCAAATTTCATTGAATTATGAAAGAATGAAACTACACTCCGAAATTTGTCGGCTTCTATATTTGAAATTGGATGGTTTAATTCAATTCAAAGCAGTATTTATTACAAATGTGTGTGTGTATATATGAGTCAGTATCAAATGACATTAAGGTGTCAAACAGTTTATATGACACATCTGATAATTCTTTATTGGATAATTGTATCATAAAATTGAGCATTGGAATTAAAAGATAGATCACATCTATAAAATATGACATTAATCATTTGATATGTCAATGAGATACATCAAAATTAACTCATTTTTGAAAGTTTGTAAGACGTTAACTCATTTGATATGTCACTTGTATGAATTGATCTTATCCCAATCATGACTTTGATTTCCAGTTGCAATTGCAGATGCGATTAAGGTCATTGTACGTAGTTGTCGTGAAATTATTTTTAATTTTCACAAACTATATTAAGTGGTATCATTGTGTCAGTACACAATTTACCCATTATAGTAAGTAGATGTTTAGTTTGCTTCATAAATACTGTCTGGGATATACTTAACATTTGTGGGGTTTTGAAATTTTAATTTTTGGTGATAAATTTTAAACAAACATATGTATGAAATCGTCTGATGTGGTTTTAAATGTGGTTACGTTGTAGTCGAACATGTGATTAAAGATTACACCACAATTGTGGTGCGATGCAGTTATGTACATAGAATAAATGATATTCCATTAAAAATTCATACACAATAATGAGACTAAATTCAAATGTCGAGTACAAATGTCTGATACAATAATTTAATATTTTCTATTATTTTCAACTAAAAATAAAATAAATAACCAATACCAACAATGAATTGATCCAAATGTTAAAGGTCTTGATCCGCTTAAACATGTGGTCAAGTGTTGAGTTGTGCATACGCAAAAAATTCGGTTAGTAAGAGAGAGTCTACATTGTGTGCCACACAGATTTCGTGAAGAAGATTAATCATCGCTAACAGCGGTGAAAACTCCGTACATATATCATCGTAACAAAAAAAAAAAAAAACCAATAATAAAATAATGTTTTTATTTTTCAGTTGTACGAAAAAGTGGCAAATTAATCTTGTCAAAAAAAAAAAACTTTGTAAAAAAAAAAAAAGTGGCAAATGAATATAGATGCTGACAATATTCATCCCTGTTCATCGACTTCTATGAATTGACAAGTCGCCATGGCCAATTGCTGACAAATTTGTCGTTCACATTGGCAGTTCTACCACCCCTTCCTTTCTCTCTCTCTCTCTATAACCGTCTCTTTCTCTCTCTCTAGAATTTTCATTTCCAATTCTCAATCACCACCATGATGATGGCGGAGGATCTCGGTGTGGAAGCGAAGGAAGCATCAGTTCGTGAAGTCGCGAAGCTTTTGCCTCTTCCGGAGCTTCTTCAGTCAATTTCATCCATTAAAGCCGATTACATTTCGCGCCAACAGGTATCAGATCTATATTTTATTCTGTTTCGTCAATTTCTGATTTTTTAGTGTTGTTACATTTTTTAGCATAAGATAGGTTTCTGCTATAGAACTATAGATTTAGATACATGATTTAGTACAGGAGTATTGAAAACTAGCTAGAGAAAGATATAGATATTATATTAGATGTATGATATTATATGACAGAACATTGTGGCGTCGTTTGATCGATATAGCTGACCGTACTTAGTGGGATAGACTTGGTTGTTGTTGTATTGTCAAATAGTGGCTATAGGCTACACTATAGTATCTCAGCTGCTTCCGCATGAGGCCGTTTTTGGTCGCTTGAGTCTGTCAATAAAGAAATAGTACAAGTTTTGTTCTCCTCTTGGTGTTCTCTTTCTAGAGACTTGTCTTCTTTAGGATTTGAGCACTTTCACTGTAAGAACACCACTGCCTCCGCCGTGCTGGAACAATATTGCCTCAATCACCATCCTCCTGTTGCCAAGCCTGAGGGTGGAAGTGGTTGTTCTCTTGCATTTGGTTTTCGGGAGTTCTTCATGAGAAAATTTAATGTAGAAGGTCTATCTTAAATATGGCGTGACTATATCATCCAAGGGTGAAAAAAGGTTGTGTAGTGTACCATGCACAACCTAATTGACTTGTGCATAGTAGACTTCGCCTTAAAGATATAGATTGCTATATTGCAAAAAAAATTATTTTATTTTATATTCTAAGATCACTTTTGGGTAAATTTAAACTGGTTCTTCTTATCATTCAGTTCTTGCAAAATTGATTATAAGATTTAGTTTTGATTTATTTTGTTAGTCACTCACTTGATTAGGTTTTGTGTAGGTTTTAGTAATAGAGGGTTTTTTCTAAGATGATCAAAATAGAAAGGATGTTGGAGTAATTAATTACCTTACTGTAAAACCAAATAACCAATATTATCAAATTGTAAATTTATCATGTTTTTAATTGACTGTTAAGAAGTCCCACATTGGATGTGAGATGGCCTAGACACGAGTTTATAAAATAGAGGCAACCCTCACCTTACAAGCTGGTTTTGTAGGATTGAGTTAGGCCCAAACCAATTTCTAACATTGACCAATTTGCAAATGAAATTTAGAAGTTTTTGATAACTGTGTCATAAACAATGATCTTAGTTTTTAATTATTTGTTTAATTTTATGTTGTTTGACCAATAACACTATGTCTCAATTCATATTGATTACCGTTGCAGCTATTTTATACCAAAGTTTTGTTGCACGAGTCTGAGTGATTTTCTTTCGTTTGTTTTCAGGCCAATGACGCACAGCTTAGTACAATGGTTGCAGAGCAGGTAAATTCTTTCTTTTTCTTTGACTAAATACTATCCGGTTAGATGTATGTTATTGAAGAGTTTAACCTTTTAGTAGCTGCAAACCTTAGGACTTATATATTTTGTTGTAAAATGTTGTGCATCATCTGCAAAGTCAGTGTGTATGTTTGGATTATATATTATTTTGTTTTCTGAAAAGTTTTTGATAAAACACAGTACTTTCAATTAATCCATGTAACCAACTGCATCTAAGTAGGAAAATGCTATTGTTTCCAAATTGTTCAAAAGCATGTTATTGACTAAATGCTTTTTCTAATTGCAAAATTTATTAATTGACGAGGAAGTTGACTAAGTTTTATTACATTTGTTTTTATACAAAGTTCTTGTGAGCTATGATCAGTAAATAGGAACTGTAGGTAGAAAAGTAACTGTTTCCACACATTTTCTTAATTAAGGAGTCTGTAAGAAACTAATATAGATGATAAGTAGGTTATTACCAAAGAAAAAAGATGCTCTCACCAATCTATGTGAGCAAAAGACTGACACGATCTAACTTCTAAAGAACCACTTGGCTCTGTTATTATCCCTTCCCCTTTCTCACTAGTGAACATAAACTACTGACGGGTAACTACTACCTTACACCTAAACTGAAGGGCAACTTAAATTCAAAATATCTGTTAGGAACCCAAGAATTGGATTCCTAAGAAAGAACACTTTTATTAAGACACAGGAGAGATATCACTCCTCTCAAGGGTTTCCCCTTCACAATAGAGTCACTACTCTATTCACAATGTTTACAATATTCAATAATGATCAACTCTACATTGTGTTCTCCTATTTATACAAACAGCCCTATTACAGCCTCAACTAACTAACTCCTATAACAACCCTTAACTACTTTAACTACTCTTATTAGCCATTATTCTATATCCTAAGTTCCTTACAATATCTCAACTTTGACAGAAGATATTTAATTCTAATGACAACAGATGGCATTGTTGGTAGTATTTGTGAGATTACTGTTTCATTATTATGTCTATAGTCCAGACTCTAGCCATTAACCATGAGTTGCATTGTATATTCTGCTGCTTTTTATATTGAACCAACTGGGGCACCACAATCTCATATCATCTCTTGCTTTGCCTGAAAACACAATACTGCAGGTTGAGAAGTCACAGGCAGGACTGAAATCACTCTCCTTTTCTGAGAAGACAATAAACCAGCTTCGGGAAAACTTTCTCTCCATTGAGAAGTATGTTAAAAATTAGATAGACTGAAACTGTTTTGACTTCTTTGAGAGTGGGTGTTTTCTCTTTTGTAAATTGCACTTTTGATATCTTTCTTTTTTAACTTACTGTGATTTTCCTGGTGCATCAGTTTATGTCAGGAATGCCAAACATTGATTGACAACCATGACCAAATAAAGATACTTAGCAACGCAAGAAATAACTTAAACACAACCTTGAAGGTGCTTTTTCTGTCTTTTATATAACATTTATTGATTACAAGAATGGTAGTCTCACTCATTCTATTGCTTCATAGTCTTAAGAGTTGTTTTAGAACTTCCCCTCCCTGTTTTTGTTTTCCCTTTAGGACCGACCTTATCACCAACAGTTATAGCAAAATAGGTTATTTTCTCTCTCACTTTATCTCCTGTTGAATTGAGTATATTATGTCTTAAGTGTTGCTTGCACTTATATTGGGCCATACTTCATCTCTTTATGGTTTTTGGCTGACTTCTTGGTCTTCTGATAGGATGTTGAAGGTATGATGTCCATCTCTGTTGAGGCAGCGGAGGCTCGGGATTCTTTGACTGATGACAAAGAAATTGTTAATACTTATGAGGTTAGGCTGGTCATACTTCTACTGCAATTTACTGATTTGATCATAAACAATAGTTGGCTTGTCCAAATGTCAAGTGCGTTTGAAGCCTTATCTTCCATTTCACTGATACCATAAACTCATACTGAAAATTTGAAAAAGGAAGGATCTTTAACTACACACCCTTTTAACTATAACTGATTTTATCTCTAACTTTTTTTATTTTGCAGAGGTTAACAGCTCTAGATGGAAAGCGAAGATTTGCATTAGCAGCAGCAGCATCTCACAAGGAAGAGGTTGGGAGATTGAGGTTTGTGTCCACTTAATTTCTGTTGTTACATTCTTGGGCTAATGGAATCTATCGTTAACATCTTTTATTTTATTTTTTTTAGAGAATATTTTGAAGATGTAGATCGAACCTGGGAGAACTTTGAGAAGACGCTATGGGGACATGTTGCCAATTTCTATAAACTTTCTAAAGAAAGGTTTGTGGCTTTGTGCGATGTCTTGAATATAAACATATCAAGTAATGTTGCATATTGTTTTACTGTGAAACTGCTTGAACTTTTATCAGTTGAGCGTTGTTTAAGATTTGAAAGTCTTGTGTTTTCTGTTGATCTTAGGTTTGACACATTTGAGTATTATATTCGTTAAATTACATATTTGATCTATATCGTATTCCTTTAGCACTTATTTAGATCCTTGTTATTTTTCCTGTATTAGTTCAAGCATCGGATGTCCAGTCCTGAGTGTGAGGTGTATTGAGAATACCACATTGACAAGAGAAATGGCCTAGGTAGCCTATATAAGACTTGGGCAATCCTCACCTTTCAATTTACAGGTTGGTTTTGTGAGGTGAATTAGTCCTTAAGTCCAAATTTTAAAATGATAACGAAACCTATCCCAGATTAGTTATTTATTGGGCCAATTTCTCTATTATTGCACTCACATTTTTACGATTTCTAGATGTCCAGTCCCGACCGTAAAGGGTTGTATTGAGATCTTGTTATTCCTCCCACATTAGTCCACATTTTAGACGTCTTATTCTGAGCATGAGATTCCCATATCGGCTATAGATATGGCCTATGTAGCCTTTATAAGGCTTGGACAATCCCCACTGGTTATATGGAGTGAGTTAGGCTTTAAGCCCAAATTCTAAGAGCAATTTTTGATGCATTGCTTGTTAAAGATGAAGTTATATACTGTGATTGTGGTATGATCACCAATTCTCCTTTATTTTAATCATATTATTTTATTTTCCTGTGTTTGCAGCCCACAGACTTTGGTTCGTGCTTTACGGTATGTTGTGCTGATAGATAATTGCATTTTCCTTTAAATTCTTTCCATTCTCTATTTCTCATTCCTTTCACAGTATCTTTATTTAAATGGTCGGTTGTATGAATGGAATTTTTAAACTCAATGTAATCTTGTTTTCCTTGTGTTTTACCTATTCTAGGGTTGTTGAAATGCAAGAAATTCTTGATCAACAGGTTGCAGAGGAAGTAGCTGAGGCCGAAGAGGATAGTGCCTTGCCACCAGCCGCAAATCCTCATAGAAGTGGCATGTATGTTATAGTAGTTTGGTTGAGTTCCATTATCCTAGATAGTAGTAAATCTTAGGATCTTAAAAATCTTTAATATTGGAAACAATAACCTTAGCTACATCTTCATGCATGATTTTCTTGATAGTGTGCTGTAGGTTTTCTTGTTATTTCTTTTAAGAGGATTTCTTATCATCTATTTGCATACCTCTTTCTTTCCATACTTTAATGAACTTCTGTTTATCCAAAACACAGGCAGAGATCCATTAAAATACTTTGGAGACTAATATCGGAAGGATCATTATTACTTTTATTCATACAATTAAAATATTTCATTGTTTTACTCGGGACTGCTCAAAATATATTTGTATTTTTTCTTGATACCTATTAGTTTGGAGAATATGAAAACTCAAAATGATTTGATTGATTGATTGTTCTGAATGATGCAATGTATTTATACTTGGAGCTTCTCTGTTACAGCTGTAACTGAATAACTAATTTTCAGTTACTGACAGCTATGTTAGCAGCTGAGTACTGAATGATGCTATCCTTTACAGAACAACTAATTCTGTAAAGGGAAATTCTCTCCTTTCCTCCTCTGTCATTACTTAATTTTGTTAATGTTAATGAATCACAGAAAATCTACAAGCGCAATGGCTTCTTCGAAAAATTTAACACAACAAAAATTGAAAGTTCAGGGGAAAGGCTATAAGGATAAGTGCTACGAGCAAATTAGGAAGACTGTTGAAGGACGTTTTGACAAACTTCTAAATGAGGTAAGTCTTACTGGTCTACACCTTCTCCAGTTCTCTCGCTGCAAAAAATGCACACACTCATATTCTCTTAAACACACACCTTCTTAATTCTTATTATTGCTATACTCTAAGCAATTTATTTCAATTTCATTTATGTATCAGCTTGATCTTAAAGCAGCTTTAGAGGAAGCTCGAGTGGTATGTTTCACTGATTGAATTTAAGTTTCTGAACTATATACTTTCCATTTTCCTCATGTTGTTTATTCCCCCTTTTCCCACCCTATATCAGTTGTTTGTTGTTTTCTTCTTTAGATAGATGGCTAATCATGCATGCTAATATTTCTATGCCAAGGAATGCATTAGTGGGATGGTAGTTAGTAAGATGGCTCCTATCCTTAAAGATTATAAAATTACCCAATTAATGACATTCATAATTAACTATTACAAGTCAACGTCCAATTCTAAACACACAACCACTATCAATAATAAACAAGACATGGTTAATAGTGTCCTAAAAAGTGTACAGACACACACACTCACACACAGAGACCTGTGGCAAAGATGGATTTTTACCCTTTCGTACTACAGTGGCCGTGATCTCAAGTGTGATGGATGCAATTCATGAAAAACAATCCACTATAAACATGTAGTTGTATGTGGCAATCATGCAATAGAGCTATCGTGGTGCCATATAATGGTATTAACTGCCTTGGTTGAAAGTGTACACTATAGTGGAAAAATGACTTGTATTTACCACTTGATGAAAACTGTACAGTGAGAGAGAATAAATAAAAGAGTAGTTATTTTCGCATCAAAATTCAACAACAACTTACCATGATATTGAACATCATTAACCACAATTTTCATACTTTTATAATTAATAACTAATATTCATATTCATTATATACATTTCTGGCCATATCTCATCCAATGTGAAACTCGTAATAGCTGTATCCCATCTAGAACCTGTTTGACTTTGAAGCTGTTAATCATGCAAATAAAATGCTAGAATCCTGTTTGAGTTTAACTTAATATATTTCTATTTGAATTGACATGTTACACCGCAGAAAACTATTTTCTGTGGTTTATTTTGTTTGAAGTGCTGAAGTCTGTTATATTAACTGGTTAATGGTACAAAGTCATTACTCAGTAGACAATTCTTCTCAAGATCTCATGTTTAACTACAATAAAAATAAAAATGTTTCGGTAAATTATTTGAAATTTGATACCATTTTTGCTTCTGGCACATGAGATCCAGTTTTGTTCCCTGTTACTGATTACTGCTGCAACCTTATTTCTGATATGGTGTATAGATTGGGGAGGAACTTGGAGATATCTATGACTATGTTGCCCCCTGCTTTCCTCCAAGGTTTGAATATACTACCTTTTTAATCTTCTCTGCTTCTTGACAGGTTTCTGCTAAGTGCTAATTATCAATCTTGTTATGAGATTTGGTTTGCTTCCTTGCATAAAATCTTATTAATTAAATTTGTGGGTCAGTAGAGAGAGAGAGAGAGAGTGGAGAAAAAGGGAAAATAGAGAAGTTATAGATAAATAATATTTTACTAGGTGCTTTCATAAGTTGATCCTATACCTCTATACTAATAATTGTAGTGTAATGGACCTCTTGTATCATTCATATTCAAATCATGAATCTACAAGTTATTAATTGGTTGAGCAAAAACCACTTTCCTTTTTACTCTAGTGTATCCTTAACATTTCCTCTAAAATTGCAATCTAGGTTTACACCATGTTATAAAAAAGAGACCCATGTTAATTAAAGAAAATAGACCCAAAAGAAAAAAACAATTCATTAATCAATGAACTTTGGCAAGAGAAGTACGCGTAAGTAGCTATTAGAGGTATTCTACTTTACTTGTTGCTGCTCTCTTGATTCTGTCTGAATACATTTCACTTTTGCTTGTATGGGGTTTCTTTATGTACATATTCTGTTAGTTCTAATTCTGTTTTTCCAATTCTGGCAGATATGAAATATTCCAACTAATGGTAAATCTGTACACTGAGAGGTTTATTCAGATGCTAAGGCTGCTCAGTGACAGGGCAAATGAATTAACAAATATTGAGATATTAAAGGTATTTCACTGTAGTTTTTATTTATGTATATCAAAATACATTCCTTTAACTGTCCTCCTATCTTTACTTCTTCCAGTTGATATATCTCGCTAGTCCCTCCAACTAACTACCTTTTTTAATTCTGACTGCCTAAAATACATTCCTTCAATGATGCTCCTAGCTTTACTTCCTCCAATTAATATATCTCACTAGTTCCTCTAACTAACTACCTTTTTAAATTTTAGCTGCGCAAAGCAACTACTTGCCATCCCCTTATTGTTCCAATTATATCCTTCTGTCCTTGCAATATCACCCTTGGGCGGAATCTTCCATTTCTTTTATACATTTATCATTGTATTATAATGAACTTTTATTTTTTTATTTCATTACTGTACTTTGGTAAAATTCTTTTCTACATGTAGATTTCATCGTAACCATTTCTCTTTTTAACCCTCTCTATTTTATTTTTCTACCCCTAAACTTTTATAGATAATATTTATTTTTTTTGGGGTCTCAAATAGGTAACTGGTTGGGTGGTTGAATACCAAGATAACCTGATTGGCCTTGGTGTTGACGAGTCTCTGGCCCAAGTGTGCTCCGAGAGTGGTGCAATGGATCCTCTTATGAATTCTTATGTTGAGCGAATGCAAGCTACAACAAGGGTAATCCTAGCATTCTTGTTTAGTAATTTTGCTTTGCTAATCTGTGATGTTCCTTGGATGATTTTTTTTATCTCATTAAGCTTTGTTCTTAATCTTTTCTAGAAATGGTACTTGAATATTTTAGAAGCGGATAAAACACAGCCCCCAAAGAAAACTGAAGATGGGAAGTTATACACCCCAGCTGCTGTTGATCTATTCAGGATACTTGGAGAGCAGGTTCAAATTGTGCGAGATAACAGCACTGATGTCATGTTATACCGAATTTCCTTGGCAACCATTCAGGTAATGTCAGATAAGATATAGAACTGTGGGAAAATCTGCCTTAGTTTGCTAGTCGACTACTTCTTCAGGCTCCATTGCTGCAGTACAACACCTATATTGTGCTGGGTTGAGAGAAGTAGATTTAGACCCTGCATCGCCTTGAAATATATAGAATTTCAGAGAGAGAGAGAGAATCTAGAAACTGAATTAAGTATGACTTGGATGTACTCTATCAAGATAAGGCCTTTGTAATGCTTATTATGCTTGGGCAATCCTGACCCTGCGAGCTGGTTATGCAACTATTAGTTTAAGCATCTGTAACACAATGCATAGTGTTTAGTGCTTACTGCTTATATAGTTATTCTGTTTTTGATGACACTGTTATTTTACAGGTGATGATTGATTTTCAAGCAGCTGAAAAGAAGAGACTTCAAGAACCGGCTTCTGAAGTTGGTCTGGAACCTTTATGTGCTATGGTTAGTGTATTTTTTAATTAGTGTTGGCTTATTATGTCAACACATGATTGTTGCCAAATGGTACTTTCTGTTGATATAGCTGCAACTTAATGTTTTATTTAGATAAACAATAACTTGCGCTGCTACGATCTTGCAATGGAGCTAAGTAACAGCACCATAGAAGCCCTTCCACAGAACTATGCAGATCAGGTTTGCAGCTTTGGTTTGTTGTTTTTCCTAGTTTCATCACTTTTGTAAATATTGCTTTGTTGATTTTTTTTTGTTAAATTTAAGCGAAACTCGCATGATTCTATTGTTGGAACTACATTGGTAGTGAAGTGGAAGAAAATTCCTGATTTTTATGGTTAGTTCTCAGATGGAGGGGCGGGGGAAGGGCGTAGAGGTGGAGGGGGACAAGGAGTGGTCAAGGGGCATAAGGGAAGGAGGAAGAAGGGAGAAAGTATGAGGTGTATATTGAAAACCATCTAAAAATGAAAATTTGATATCCAATGGCTTAAACAAAAAAGGAACCAGGCTTTACGTCAGCTTGTAAAGGCTTGTTGTAGTTAGCTGATGTCTAAATGTTATGTATGACATTGGTAACCAACTCGGTGTAGGATAAGCACAACTATTAACTATATATGGCTTATGTCATCATCTCTATACAATAGCAGTTCATTTGCAAACAAACACCTAAGTTCATCTCTATCTTTTCTCTCTGGTTCCCGATTCTCTCTTTTATGATCAGAAACTTAGAATAACACAGTAACAGATAACATCTTATTTTATTCCTCCTAGAATAGACTCTCCAAGCCTTGGGCTCACTACTCTGCTTTATTAGTTGAGCTCTCTCATTCACAGTCTGAGACTTGTATTGAAATTGTATTGTCCATCAGCTTCTTGTGATCCTTGTAGTAAGACAGCATTAGTCCACTGCAATTTCACTAACTATTATTTTTATTGACTTCGCACATTTTCTGTTTCTTTACAGGTTAATTTTGAAGATACTTGTAAGGGGTTTCTCGAGGTTGCTAAGGTATGAGAGAGTGTGCAACTTTCTATATCCTAATTGTTGATGAATATATATTGCTTGGAAGAGATTGTATTCTGATAACTTGAATATTTTTGTTGGTGTGATAGGAAGCTGTGCATCAAACTGTAAGTGTAATATTTGAAGATCCCGGTGTCCAGGAGTTACTGGTCAAATTATACCATAAAGGTAAAGCAAATATTCACCATCACCTAGCTTACTTCCTATTTATGCTAATATTTTTTTCGAGGGTGAGGGTAAATCCTTATTTTTAAACTCTATTATTTTGCTGTAATGAATTCTCCTACTTACATGAGAAAAGCATTTCCTGGAACATTATGATATAATAGGCTGTGAAATATTGTTTAAAGTTTAATTTAATAAAATTTTAATTCTTTCTAGTTGCAGCTAAGTAATTGAGTATTTGGATTCGTTGTACGTTGCTATCCAACATTTACCTCATTCTATTGCTCATGTTTAATGTAAAAACAGTAAATTTACTTAATTTTTTTATATCTAATCAATCATGTGCTTTATATTTGATATTTTCAAATACAAAATGTTTTCTTTTGCTGTGGATATATCCGATTAGAGTGAGGGGCAGATTACCGGGTCCTTGATTGTAATGTTTGACGATTATTTTACTAATTCTATAAAAAAGTGAGTTAATTTTCTTACACAGTAGTTTTTTATTTCATTTGCTTTGTATATGTCAGAATGGAGCGAGGGGCAGGTTACTGAGTACTTGGTTGCAACATTTGGCGATTACTTTACAGATGTAAAAATGTGAGTAGACTTTCTTATCTCAGTAATTTTGTTTTGCTTCGTTTGTCCACCATGTTTCTATCAGTTTGTGCTCTAGCATCTACGATGCAAATGGTAATCCTGAAAGCTTCATCTTAAAATAAGAAGAAATATAACTGTGGTGTAATCACAGTTTGAGTGAGGGAACAAAGATTGCAACCAGCTCAAAAAGAGAGAAACTGAGTTTTTTGGGAGTCACACTAAAGTTAACAATTTATAGCCAAAATGTAATTAACATTGTGGGTTGAAAATGCACGTAACTCTTTTGGTGTAATTTGATCCCCCTTCTCTTTTGATTCTTCTGGAAAACTAATTGGTTTAGCTACCCTTATATTCAAGGTACATTGAAGAAAGATCTTTTAGGAGATTTGTTGAAGCTTGCCTAGAGGAAACAGTGGTTGTTTATGTTGACCGTCTTTTAACACAGGTTATGCTCGCAATAATACAATAGTCAGTTCTTATTTAAGGCAAAATTGTGCATATATTCCTTCCATAAGTTTTCTGTTCATTTAACTTAGATAAATGTCTCACTTGTAATTTAAATTGCAGAAAAACTACATCAAGGAAGAAACTATTGAACGAATGAGGCTAGATGAGGAGGTCATCATGGACTTTTTCAGGGAACATATCAGTGTTTCTGTAAGTTCTCTTTTAGACATTTTGTCACTATTTTCCTTTAATCATAATAATGTAACCATTGTGCCAATATGTTACTAGCTGTTAATTTTGGCATGCTGCTCCCAAGTTTCTTACTCTAACTTCCTTGGCATCCTTGATTAGAAAGTTGAAAACCGAGTTAGTGTACTGAGCGACTTGAGGGAACTGGCTTCAGCAGAGAGCCTCGATACCTTCACACTCATCTATACAAATATACTTGAACATCAACCTGACTGCCCGGTAAGACTATGCCCGTAATGATTTAAATAATTTATTTAATTCAATGCTTCTCATGTGCAATAGAAATGAAATACCGACTTTGAAAGGGCTTTTGATATGATTTAGAGCCCATTTGTTCCATGGTTTTTTTTATGAAAAAACTACTTTTTTTAAACAAAAGAATCACTTTTAGAAGTTTTCATCCATTTGTTATAGATTTTCCAAAAAATGAGCATCTGAAACAAATCTAAAAAAATGCTTCAAATGAGATGTTTTTAGTAGCTTCTCAAAAATTATGATTTTCATTCCAGTAAACAAAGTACGAACACAACAACTTTGTTTAAAAATGTCGAAAAACTAATCTTTAAATTATTGAGTATTAAATTCACTTTTTTTATAATCCCGTAACAAACGAGCTCTTAAAGCAATTACAGAAATATTAACTTTGAAAAGGCTTTAAGTGAATGATGATATCTACATGTGTTTTTATATGTCATTGTAGCCTGAAGTTGTTGAGAAACTTGTTGGTCTACGAGAAGGAATTCCTCGGAAGGATGCCAAGGAGGTAAATGAAATTTAGTATTAATTGATTTGGTTGCGCAAATTTGAACTCCTGAAATATCTTCATAGGATCTGTATTTATTTTGTTGTTTTATGACCAACTGACTTGCAAGATATTTTAAATGTTCCTGTTTTCTGTGCCTGATTTTTTTTGAGATATTACCCAAACTAATAAATTAAAATATTTAACATGGTCTGTAATCTGTATAATTTTAACACTGGATTCAATTTCTATGGACATAAATTTTGGGAACCAGTTGTCCCAAATATTTAAGAGAATGGGTAGTAGGAAACAGATATTGAGTACTAAATTTTCCTAATTTGATCATGAACTGAAAGTTCTTTTCCGGAAAAAAATTGAGGTTATTAATTTTGGAACTCACGATGTTATTCTTGTTAATCAGGTCATACAAGAGTGCAAAGACATATATGAAAATACTCTTTTTGATGGAAGACCTCCAAAGACAGGCTTTGTTTTCCCCCGGGTGAAGTGCTTAACTGTTACCAAGGGTGGAATTTGGCGTAAACTCACTTGATGTCATGATTCATTCACCGAGAAGGTTTAATAAATTGCTTATAGTTTATTGAACTAGTTTATAAGTATGTTTGAGCGAAGAAGAGGTGTTTGACATAAACTTGTTACATTAGCTTTGTAGCTTTTTTGGGATTTAATCTTATAGGTCCTTACATTTTTTTCTCAGTTTGTATGTTTATAAAGAAACAACTGACCTCTCCCTACACATCTTTCTCATTGTTATATATTAGTGGGTTGCCTTGAATGAATATTGTGAATCGTCCCAAAAGTAATTTACTCTAACACTTCTATGTACACTACTAGATTGACTAGTTATTTTCTCTTTGGTTTATCAATATATATTTTGTCAAAGAAGAATTCTATTGTGCACAAGCCAACTAAGTTTGTCTATGGTACACGAACACATTTTTATACCCTTAGAGATATAGTCATATAGACCATCTACATTGGGTTTTCTCCTCACTCACTCCCAAAAAGCAAATACAAGAGAACCCTTACCTCCATCGGCCACCCCTACCCTCTGCCTCCCCTAAAAAAGAAGACATGGTTCAGACTTACATATGGTTTTATGTTGTATTCGTGCTTCTGATTTCTTACTCTTGGCTTTAGCGAGATCGTTTCCTTGTTTTCTTTTTATATGGAATTTTATAAAGTTGAACATCTGAAATTTCTTGTATCGGTACTAATGACAAACATTGCGATTAAATTGCATTGGTGTTGCCTTGAATTTTTGCTCATCCGAAATTTTCCTATCTTTAACTATTTAATTTTATTATAAAAGATTTAATTTTCTCCAAAGTTAGAACACGGTATGTGAGACCTGTAAGTGGCATCTGTATTTAGTCGGAAGTCCATCGTTGGGGTAGTGGGTTGTTTGAAGGGTTCATCCTGTTTTGCGTGCATTTTTTGCACCGGATAGTCCCTCTCATCGGTATGGTGATTGAGAGCCATAACAGCATTTTTGCATTTTTGGCCAAAACAAGGCTAGAGATCACATTTTGCATCAGGTAGTCCTCCCGTTGATACGGTGCATAAATCATGGCTATATAAATCATGTTTTGGGTGTACTTTTTACGCCGAATCGCCTCTCATCAGTAGAGCGAACGGTAGATCAATTCAACTTAAAAAAACCAATGACAAACTACAGATTAAGTTTAGACCATTAAATTTTTACTCATTATAAAGCCTATTCTCACTCTAAATATCATATAACAATTGTTGCCCATGCAGCTTAGCCGTCAAAAAGTATTAGGCCGCTGTTTTTATTCCCCACTCTAGCTTAAACAGTTTTGGACAGGAAAAGATGGTTTATTTTTTCCACCTTTAATAAATTATCTTTATGTAATTATTACAAGCTTCTTATAACAATTATATATGTTAATATAAAAACTTTAGTTTTTAATATTTTGATAAATAAAAACTTAGTAGTTTTTCTCATATTAAAATCATGCATCTAATTCTAAATGTCGGTGTAACTTCCGAGAATATGATACTAATGCTTTACTTCAATTACTTTACTTTCTTTTTCGTTTGGATAAAATTTACATATATTCTCTAATTAAAGACAATTATATTCGAGGAGGACAAAGTAACAAGAGTGGACCTCTCTAATAAATTTATTGTTTGTAATGGGATAGAACCAAACACCTCCTATTGAAGACTACACTGTACATTGTAATAAATTAAAATTTGAATTCTAGTTGAGCAATATGCTTACATTTAGTATCAATCAGACAATACCTCAAATAAAATTACATTTACTAGGTTAGTTCATACAGAACAAAAGTCTGACTTTAAATAGATTCTCCGTAAGTAAATAATGGAATTTGATCTTTCCAATTAATTGGTCATTGAATCATATATCAAATTTTTAATAAAAGAATTACCTTCAACAAAATAAAAATTATAGAAAAAAGAGTGTTTCATATCAAAAGTTTAGTATGTCATTGCTAAGTCCATTGCATTATATCCAACTTATGTATGACTTAGGTCATATGTCTCATTCAACTTTTGAAAATATTGATAAATAAACTTTTTGATTTGAACCAGACTTCTATTCCACCAATCTCAACCACCCTAACTAGCTACATGGAGGGTTGATTTACTTCCACGATGATGTACAAAAACATTACTTTTCCAAATAAGCCAATTAGTTTACTATAAAGAAATGGTTTTCATTCATAGTGAAGGGAACAAATTAAAGCTTAATCTATAAATATGTATTTGTTTTGGTCCCCTATGGAGTAGGTATAATTGAAAGTTGAAACGCACCATCCCATGTGGATCTTATAAAGTTATTGGAACTATATGACATCCACATCAATACTATTGTTTTGTAAAGCTCTTCTATAGCTTATCCAAAAAAAAATCTAACAAAATACAATTGGAAAAGATCCAAATTTTACATTAATAGAGGTAATAATTAAAATTTAGAAGGTTCTCACCTTACAAGTTACCACTTATTTTTTATGAGATTAAGTCCAAAATCTAATATTGAATCAAAGGCTATCCTAGTTTTTAGAAAGAAGGAATTTTTTTTGGCTATATGATTTTATTTCATATAAACAAAATTTGGGAATTGAGGAAACTATTTTTAGTTGATTACGGTGACATTAATTGTTATTTTTTACCTATATCCGAAAAACTTGAATTTCGTCTCATGAAATTATAAGATTAAATTTTTACCACTGAACTAACACTTCAAACAATCGGCTATATGATGTTGATAGAGCTTACAAAATTTAAACAACTCTCATGGAAAAGTAGGGAGAGGGATCCACCTTGTAATAAATTGGGAACCAAAATGTAAACAACCCTCATAACCTTTTAGATGTGTCCCTATCTACAAGTATATAATGTCTACAAGTGTATATAGAAGAAATGGGTTTTGTAACCAAAAAAAAGAAAGAAAAAAAAAAAAGAAATGGGTTTCTCATTATTAGATAGACGTTTTTTGATATCTACATTTTACCATATTCTTGATAGAATTTTAAACTAACGATGTAGTCATATCATATGTCAAACTTCCAAGTTTAAGTAATGTATGCAGTTGACAATGCTAAGTTTCTATAAACAGCCAAGCATGTAATTTAATTTATTAAGAAAGAACTGAAAGAAAACTAATATTAGAGACATAAAAATAAAAAACTTGTGTTATAAATTGTTCTTGATTTGCAAGCTTCAGTTACATTTCACTAGCTTGGAAATATCATGTACAATTTTTTTGTTGGTGTTGCAAGCAGAAACTAGACATAATTCACCCTCATTGGAAACAAAATTGAAAAATGCAAATAGCCGATAATTAATCTTCATGTTAATTAAAGTGACACTAATAATCATTTTACGACTGTCTCGAGTAATTTTGATCTTCATCTTTATATTTATTCTTAAGTAGAAAAATTATAATCATGTTAAATTAAATGGAACTAAACGTAATAATGTATGGCAATTAGCAAAGCGTATAAGAAACTAAGGTAGGTTTACAAGTCCAATCTATCGATGGAAAAAATTGTATACGATATCCAAATCGTATACATGTCTAATAACACATTTCATTTGCCACATATTAATGATGATATTGCTTCATTAATTGATATCTAAGGAAAGACTATTAATATATTAGTTAGTGATGACAACTCAAATTTGTTTGATTTTCATCGTCACGTAGTATTTAGTTGCACGCATGATTTGCACTATTTTCGTGTGATAGACTGATAGTCATTTATAATCTCTCTGTCTTTATGTAATTGTCATTTCTTTTTGGAATATGTATGAAACAATTTCCGTTCCAAATTATATATTTCATTTTTCTTCATTTTCTGGTTGGTCGCGGGGATCGAATGATCCTCTGTACCAAGTTCAACGTCAATTATCAATGAACCAATTAATGTTTTGTTATATTTCATTTTTCACCTTTTGATTCTTAGGTGGAAGGGGGCCCAAATAGTTTAGGGTTTGAGGCGAGTTCTGACATTAAATGGTTTCAATCATCTTCTAAAGATTGCAGAGAAAATTTTATAATTCAATGTAAATTAAATTATATTGCATACCATAATAACAAAAGCATGGTAGAAAAATTCAAAATTTAATGAAACTTCAACTAACCACGCATTCCATAAATTCCAATTCATGATCTTTTTTCCTTTCTTTCTTTGGATCACTATTCCCCTTTCTTTCTTTGGAGCACTATTCTTGGTTAAATGTTCATAAATTTCTTTTAAACTTTTGTAGATTGTTATACAAGAAACTTTCACCCAATTGGCAATTTTGATTTCCAACACATATTAATCTTCAACTTCAATCATTTATCATATAAAAGCACAATTATGAATGCATTGGAGAGTGCTAACTATTAAACAGGACCCATTTGCATGTTTCAAAGTGGGGCAACTACACACTGTTAAACTTGTAGACTTCTTTCATTTCCATAGAAACTCAAACAAACTCTGACATCTCTCCCTCAAGACTCAAGGGTACAAAGCAAGAGGGCATGTCATTTATGATCATGATCATTGATTGAAGAATAACTTTGCATGAATAAAAGTAGAATATTCGCGAAAAATGCTTTCCATATCATTGCACATTTACGTTGTTATAGATCTCAACCGTCAAATCTGATCGACAATTAGTGAAATCAAATTGTGAATCATATTATGCCAATCTAATGGCAAAGAATGCTTACGCTTCAATAACTAGAACTAGTCAGTGTGCGAGTAGAATCTATATATATATATGTCTGCATCTTCTCATTTTACCTTTAAACATCTCTTATTAGGAGTCGAAAGTTAATCTCTCAGTTCAAGAACGTACATCTTTCAACAAATACTTACATAGAAAGACTAAAATTAATCATATAATCACATACTTAAGTATGTCTACATTTGGAGAAAGAATTCTCTCTTGTAAGAATCACTAAGTTTTCTCATATAGAACGATTCACACTCTTTAAAGTATAATTTTAATATTTAAATGGTTCTATCTTTTATTTTTTTATGGTCAAGATTTAGCTTCATTATATTATATATCTAAAATGAAGATGAGATCCCTTCTCTTTAAAAGCAATAATTTTAGAATTTAATTGTCCTCATATACCAATACCACTATTACCAAAAATTATTGAAATGAAATTTTGAAGTGAATCCATAATGTCCACATGATCGTGTTAGGCGCGGCATTGGGGAGTATCACATGAATAGTATTCATAATAAAGCCTTACCAGTAATGGTAGATAGCCATTTGCTCCAAAGTGGTTGGTGGAATAATTTATTATTAAAAATACCAACCTATTATAGTTGGACTAGTATATCAATCACATGTAATGAAGGTGCATGTGTTTCAGAAATTGATGCATTGATCAGTCTCAATATACTTTGGTCAGAAGAATTGCGGCAGTTTCAGTAAATTAATGTGACTGTAGTATAGTAGTAGTAGTGCATCAACTTGCTCATTCATTGATTGAATTTAACATTTAAATGGTTAATAATTTATGGTTGAAGACAATATTTTTCAAAGAACTTGAATTTAAATTTTAAATCAGACTTTTTTGTATCCTGACTGAAGTTTAAATTACTAGATAATATAACCTTGGAGAAAAGAGTTTCTTATGCTAAATGGTTATCAACATCATAGTTTTTAGGCCATTAAAGTAGAGTTTCTTTTATTAGGAAAGAAGGGAAGGAAAATCAAAATGACCAACAATAATGCAATTTTGGTATAATATCAAAGTTCATTGTAAACACAAGGATTGAAATAAGATATATTATTGGTGTTTTGCAATTTACACCCTCAAGTTATATAGATGGTAACCATAAATTATTTTTAAATATGATATTCTCTGCATGCAACTATAAAAACTAATCTCTCGAGCTTTGTGAGATCTAAATAGGTGATGAATTATTCTTAAGAATTTTAACGCTGCTACATACTCAAACTAGTGACGGAATCCATGACTTTGTTTTTGTCTAATATAGCCTAATGTTTACTAATATTTTTACTTTCAAAGATGAGTAAGTGGGTGTAACAGCTGCATATTAAATGTATCATCCATACCAAATGAGTTATGCTAATGGAGACATAACTATACAGTAAGTTCTTGTCAAAAAACAAATCTATACAGTAACTGTTTTGCAACCATTTAACCATATATAGTAAGTGTATAATAATAAGACATGTTCATCAACCTAATCTAGCAATAATTTCCAAAATCACTCATTTGTTTAATAAATAACTAAGGTAAGATTAACAATTACATAATCAAGTTAGCTTAATTTACAATCAATTTATATCCTAATTTAATTGCGATCTCATATGGTACAAGTAATTGACATGTAAATTTCAACTAGAACAATTCAATCTAAATATGCTAAATTCCTTACATATTGAGACCAAGAATGAAATTAAAAGGTCTTCATATTACACATATAAATGGAAGATTCACAATACACATAAATGGAAATATACAAAATCAAAGGAAACTTTCAGAAATCGAGTTAAACAGTGAATGCTTGGAATCATATCTGAAACCAACACAAACTCATCGCGATTAAACTCTTCATGCAAGTAAATTATTCCATATAAAAACCAGCCATACATGGAATCCAAACATGAAGGAAATGGAAAGAAAGATATAAATATTAAGTGTACAATTCATAAACAACAAAGCTTAAATTTGGAATAGATTGCAAAAGTGCTTCAATTAAGAATCTTACCAAAAAGACTCCATAAACATTTACATGTAAAGTGGACAAAAACATGGTCATACAAGCCAAAACGAAAAGCTACAAAAATGGGGAGATCAAAGAGCTATGAAATTGCAAGTTGATGCTTCGCAAAATTACTTCAAAAGTGATCCTATCATTCAAATGGCAATACCGCAAAAACTCAAAATCAAGTTGACAACGCTTCTTTAGAAATCCTTCGACTTATATACTAATCGTAGATCGCATACAATAGCACTTTATTTAAATTCTGCTACACTACAAACATTATAGCACCACAATAGCCACTAGCATTGAGAAACACTAATCTAATAACAAAAAAAACTACCTGCAGTAAGGTTCATGATCCTTGTACTGACAAAACATACCATGCAGGCTCACAGTTCCCGGGGGAGAAGGTGCCTGGTGCGACATAACCGATTCAAAAATGTTAGCAATAGCAACACAAAAAGTAATAGAATTGTAAACAAAATTATTAATACAGGAGTTCATTTATAGCTGAAAAATTACATATGCAAATAAAATACATGTCTTATTGATTCATTCAGTCCGAAAACTGGAAATCAAACTATTGTATGATTTTACTCATTTTCCTCAACAAATTATACACTGCCACCAATCAGCATATGCTCTATCAGTCATGAATGCTACATTTCTAAAACTACAACAATTACATTCAGGAGGGGAGGAAAAGAAAAAGAATAAAAGAGAATATGATGATGTATCTTGTTTTCTTTGACACTGGAAAATAGGGTGCCCGAGCGAATAATCTCCATTCTCCACCAACAACAAAACTTCCTCAGTGCATGGAAACAAGGGTTCCTCCCTAATACGGCACATCTTTGACAAAGTATGAAACATGGTGATTCGAGCAAAACAGGCAGAGAAAATGCTAAGGGAACAATCACAAGAATCATAATGAAGAAGAATTCAAAGATCCTATATAATAAAAGAATCCATCATCACTCAACAGCTTTCTTTCCACCAGAATAGTAATTCAAGTACCACCTCACAAATTTCTTCAAACCGGTCTGCAGATCCGTCACAGGCTTATAACCAAGTTCTCTTTGCGCATAGCTAATATTCGCATGAGTAAACTGCACATCCCCGTTCCTCGGCAACTTCATAATATTCCTCTTTGCCTTAGTCTTCAACAACCTCTCCAAAATGCTCACAAGATCACTAACAGGAACAGGCGAGGTATTCCCCAAATTGAAAACCCTCAACTGCGCCGGTGCCCTCTTCTTCCCACCACTACCGGTACTCTTCTCAGCAGTATCCAAAGCACCTAAACACCCCCTCACAATATCATCAATATAAGTAAAATCCCTAGCAACGGTACCATGATTCGCTGCCTCAAATATAGGAATAGTCTTCCCCTTCAAAATATCTCTAGTGAAAAAGAAATAAGCCATATCAGGCCTACCCCAAGGACCATAAACAGTGAAAAACCTCAAACCAGTTAATGAAAGACCATATATATGATTATAAGTATGAGCAATTTCTTCACCGGCTTTCTTAGTCGCTGCATACAAACTAGCAGGTTGATCAGTTCTATCCCTTTCAGAAAAAGGAACCTTAGTATTCAATCCATAAACAGAACTAGAACTAGCCCAAACAATTGAAGGTTGAGGATTAACACTTTTACAAACTTCAAGCAAATTAACAAAACCAGCAATGTTACTATGAACATAAGAACCAGGATTCTCCATAGCATACCTCACACCAGCTTGAGCAGCTAAATGCATTACATGAGTAAAAGGAACAACCTCAAAAAGCTTCCTTAACAAAGCAGCATCATTGATATCACCTTCAACAATGAAAACACCAGTTCTATCCAATAGAGCTTGGCGTGCACGCTTCAAAGAAGGGTCATAATAGTCATTGAAATTATCAATCCCCAGAACACCATCTCCGCGGCGCTTAAGTGCCGCGGAGACATGTGTTCCAACGAAACCAGCAGCTCCAGTCACAAGAACGGAGAATCCGTTCCTGGACCGGACTCTCGCGGAGGAACGAACACGTTTCTCCCAAACAGGACCGCCCCAGTTGGATGGACTTCTCAGAGAACGACGAGAAGGGTCTGCCGGAAGAGGAGTAGTCGCCGGAGAACGGAAAAAGAAGATCAAGATCGCCGCAGAGAAAACAAAAGTCCATAGACAAAGCTTCGCCGGAGAAGTGTGCCACCGTACACGGTGGAAGTAGGAAGCTTTCTCCATCTTGAACTTTCCCGGCGTCGACGGAGCACTGTTATCAGCGTGCGACATTTGCTTCAGCTGAGACATTTTCTCGAGAAAATGTCAGATTTTGAATGGAAAAAATGGGCAAGTAATTGATTGGTAAATACCCAGAAAGATAGAAAGAAAAATTTCAGATTTTGATAAGAACCCAAGATTTCTCTTACTCGATTTCTTCGAATTTCGATGCCGATTGAAACTTCTGAGCTCGTTCTTTAGGTTCCCCCAAATTTGAGTTTCTCAGAAATTTGAGATTAGGGTTTCTATTCAAGAAATTGGGGAAAATGGTTCTAAATGGTGGTGTGTGTTTTTCTTTCTTTGTTTCTGAGATTGAGGAAAGTGATAGAAAGAACCAAAAAATAATTATTATAAGAAGGAAAAAAGAAAATGAAATGAGGGTTTTTTTTTTTTCTAATTGGTGAGTTGGCTTTCTTTTTAATTTTTGAAATTTTTTTAGGGTTTTTTTTTTTTTGCTTTTTTCTAATCACTTTTTTTGGGAATCTTGTTTCTTGTAAGAATGGGTTGGAGGTGGTGGTGGGCACACTTTTGGTTTTCAATAGTTTCACATGACAAAAAAAAAAATTGGTTTTCAAATTTCAAGAACAAAATTGCATTAAGAGTGATAGAGGTTGAAAGTTTTTGAGAACATGTGATTCAAGGAATGAAAATTTTGATTCAATGGTTAAGGTTAATTCAATGAATTAAGATTTGGATTTGTGATGTTAGTTTCACTTCTTTTCTTTGCCTCATAGATAGAACAAAAAGGTGTATCATTCAAGATTACCAATACAAGTGGATGGGTAGTAAAAAATGTCTATTTTTTCATTTATCTCTAAAATATGCTAATTTGATTGGTTGGAGATCCATAAATTTAGGAGTTTTTAATTTATTTTTATAAAATAATAGTATTTTTATTGTAGACATTTTGTTTAAGGATATTGTTGTGTGGAGGAAAGTTCTCTCCTTTTTAATTGGGGTGGAGGTGTTTTCAAGTTTGAGAATTAAGAAACATAATAATGGTTGGTTTGTTGAATGTGCAAATGCAATGGATGAGATTTTGAGACTTTTTTGTGTTTTGCTATAAAGGGTTACCTTATTTCTACACCATTGGAAAAATAACCCTTAAATAAATTCAAAGAAGTTAGAGAGTCAAACTAAAAATTAACTTATTTTTTACTAAATTTGGCAAAAGTCATGCTAAAAATTACTACTACTTCTTTTACTTTTAATAGGTAAATAGATATCCCAAAGTTGACAATTGAGACTAGTTATATTATTACCAAATTAAACATCATGTGCACATATAAGTTGAAATTTAATGACTTTAAATCAAACAAATATGATAAGCTAGAATCACTAAATAGGTTTTTAATTACTTTCAACAATAAACTTAGTAATTTTGGCTCCAAATAATTGTGTTGCTTTTTTTTTGAGCAACAAATAATTGTGTTGCTTATAAATTATTACTCCATCTATTTCAAAATAAGTGTCGCTTTAGTTCAAAAATTTTGTTTCAAAATGATTGTCGTTTTTTAATAATCAATGCAACATTTTCCAATTATATCATCTAATTACTACAAAGAAAAAATAGACTTAATTTAATAAAAGTACTACATTATTTTTAACATAATAATTATATTTTTTAATGTGTGAAAACAACAAAAATGATACTCATTTTGAAGTAGATGGAGTATTAGTATTATTATTATACACATGCATTACTTATAATCAAAGTAAACTATGGGCAAAAAGTGTATTTGATACCTTGACGCAACTTTTTCATCAAGAGACTTGTTTTTTTTTTTCTCAATGGATCATTTAAAAGTCTTGAACTAAATATAGTACTCATTGTAAAAGATAAAAATCCTTTGTTCTTTTTTGACTTATCTCTTCTTGAAAGTTAAAATTCAATTCAAACATTTCCATCTAGCTAGCCACTAAAACAAATCATTCACAAATTTTCTTGACCGAAAGCATAATTTGTTTTTATCTTTATATAGTCTCCATTTTAAACAAAATATCTTTAAATATACATCTATACGCAAATTATTATGTGTATGTTAAAACACATTTATTAATTTGTTACTAACGCCTCTAATTATTTTACCTCATTTTCTAGATTTTACAACAAATATTATGATAAAACATAAATAAATTTTATCTTTTAAAAATAAAATTCTATCAACAATTATATTACATTACTACTAATCAATAAAATCCTATAATTATGGATGGATGTAGTAGTCGGGTCTTAGTTTAGATGGTTATGTCTATTTGTTAGTGTGGAAGCACATTTTTGTATTTTGGACAAGTTGAAGTGCAAAGAAACTTGAAAATGAAGGCATATATATTAGCATCTACCAAGAATCCTTATGTTGCAATTTATGTTAGAGGCAGCAAAGTATGTACCATGTGCACATGTACACGTATAGAATAGAATAGTGCAAACAAATTTAATAACAAGATGGGGACAAGATAGCCTCCTTCACTAATATAATAATCGCTTACACTTATAAATAAATGTGTCACATTATAATCGGTGGATCTTATATTCGATTGAGTTTTCTTAATTTATTTATTTTGACAAGATTGAGTTTTCTTAATTTTTATTGCTCTTAACGTGTCCCTTATATGAAAAAATCTCTTCTTAGAATAAGTACGTTTGTGTATGTGTATGTATGTGTGAGTAAGCATTTTTAGTGATGGATTTCAATTCAATTAATACAAACACAATAGGTCAACAAACAGAACAAAAAACATGCAAACAAATAAAATAAATAATATAATATAAATATGATGAGAAATATTAACTTGTGGTAAGATTGATATGAGAAATACCGTAATAGAAAACTATATAAGAGATTACTTGTTACTAAAAAAACTATGTAAGAGAAGCTACGATATATATATATATATATATATATATTTTAACATATTAAGAAGTTCACTTTTGGATCACACTATGTAAGATATGTTCTTTAAAATAAGGACATGATGATTTCTTATTTTAAAGAGAAAAATAATTAAGGTCTTTCTGTGCTGAAGGTGAATTATTTATATTTGAGAGCAATCACAAAATGATAAATATTAAATACACTACATTTTTTATGCAAAGTTTTATGGTTTTGAATGGAGAGGCATCATGTATAGTATATTTCACTCATTTATTTAGCTAGTTGTTCTTGGTTCAATATGAATGATTCATTATATTTCTTTCACAATTCAACGGTGATATTAAAGTCAATAGTTTATTAAAGAGACCTACTACTCGTGTTGAATGAAAGTATTTCGTGCAATGGTGGTCAGGTGGTGTGTTTCCTTGATATAGTGGCAACTGCGGTACAAATATGTGTCGATGAAAAACTTCATCGATCTTAGAGATGTATCATAATAAATTAAATAAACTCGCACTTAAAGGAATATTGTTGTGACAAGTGTGTTAGAAATCTTACATCAGATGAAAAGACAAATGTACGTTGAACAATATGTAAGTGAAAGACACATGAATCCAATTCAATTTAAGATTTTAGATGAAAATGTAATACTTTCAATTTTTTATTATATAGTTGCTCTTAGTCTAATATGGCCTTCTAGAACTTCTTGCGGTTCTCTCGTGGTCTTTTTAGACTTTACTTAGGTACCTTTGTGGGGGGTTTTCCAAATAACTTAGTTATCACTTCAGCCTTGCAAGTTGAGCTCACTGCAGTCATGTTAGCTACAAATAATGCTGAACATTTATTGTAGTTGGTTTTCTCTTTGGAATGTCAAGAAGACTTTCAATTGTTCTTTTGCAACTTCAAAATTGATGGTTAATTGCTTGGACATTATTTAGAGTTTTAGATTTCGTATATCTCAAATTTTTAAGGAGGGTAACATACGTGCAAATAAGTTTAGCTAATGCAAGTTTTTATAATACTAAGTTTATTTAGAAGGATCATATGTCTTGTATTGAAGATGATTTTATTCGCAATAGGTTTGATCTTCTCATTTTTTGAGTTAGATTCATGCCCCCATGTCATGTTTTTCTTTTTTATCTATCAATAGTATATTTGGAATATAATTATTAAATTGTTAGAGTGCCAACATATTTGAGATGGCAATAAATTATAACAAAACATTTGCATTTTCAATTTTATTATTTGAAAAATATGAAGTTGCTTGTCATAAGTGAATTGTGCAAATTTTCCAAAAATGCACCAAAACTATTCTATAAAAAAATAAATAAACAATATTTACAATAAATTATAAAAAAAGGAAATTATTTAAACAGATGTCTTAGTCTAAAATCCCAATCACCATAATTTGACAACACAATATCATCATATTGATCACTATCATTAGAAAGCAAAAACACATGAACAAAGAAAAATAAAGTTATAGGCATAATAAAAAAAATTGAAGGAAAAAGAAAGGTGTTGGCAGTATTATATTCTTTGTAATAATTGATTAATATTCTCTTTCTCTCTTTTTAGGTAAGGGACAAAAAATAGTATCCCTCATAAGCACTATTTCCATGTGCAATGTGAATATATGAGATTGTTTTAGATACAAAGGATACAAATTCATTAAGGTTGCCTTTCTTTTAATCCATGTATCATCATTTTCCATGATTAATTGAAGTTAACCTAAGCTGGACTTATACATATTTTAATATTAAACCATATACTTTTTATTATAAAATATTTAGTGCAGTGTACATGCATCTATTAAAAATAGCCACACTTTAGTGCTGCTAATAACATTTTTTTAGTATTGATTTAGTGAGATGGCCATGTGAAGTGTGGAATGGAGTACTATACTTGACCCTTAGACATGTAATGAGCAATAACTTTTGGTATACTATGTCACAACATAAATATTTTGTATCCAGAATACTCATAAGATTAGTAAAAAGAAAAAAACATAGGCTCGTTTACGAGTTAGAAATTTTTTTCAACAATTGTTCTTCGCTCCTCTAAATTGATCAGAATCAAAACATAAATTATTTTACTTTAAACTCACTTTTAACTCGAACCAAATACACACTAAGTCGGTCTTGATAATGTAAATTACATTCATACAACAAAATCAATAATACCTCATTTCAACAATACAAATAATCTTTTAAGTCCTTACAATGGAACATTTAGAAACAAAACCAAACCAAATACTCACAACTTTGTGAGTGTTTTATCTTCCTCTCTTTATCTCTCTTGCCTACTTAATATACAAGGTTACTTGCTTAATGCTTTGTAAACCTCTCAAGGACTTGAAAGTAATCAGGGAAAGTTTTTCTGGTGCAACCAGGATCTTTGATGGTAACTGGAACATCACCACAAGCAGCTAGAGAAAATGCCATGGCCATTCTATGATCATCATATGTGTCTATTGATGTGACATTCAATTTTTCAGGTGGTGTTATCACACAGTAATCAGCACCTTCTTCAACTGTTGCTCCTAGCTGAAATATCAATGAAGTGAATAAATTCAGTGACATTTGAAAATTCAGCGAGTTAGAAACTACAAAGGAAGCATTAGCAGCAGCATGAGACTCACCTTTCTGAGTTCTGTGCAAATTGCTATCATTCTTTCTGTTTCCTTAACTCTCCAACTTGCCACTGAAAAATAGATGAAATGTTGAATAAACGAGTTTATGAGCTGAAAACAAGTTTGCTACATAGTTCAAGTACATAATGTAGGGAATATTATAAATCTATTTAGCACCGGTACTTCAGATTATTACTAGTCTCGGCATGTCAGTGTCGTGTTTGGTGTCTATGACGGTGAAAAGTAAAGAAAAACATGGTTCTATTTATTTTTTGTCAAATAGCCTACTCGCTAGACTCGAACACTTTAAGTGTGGAGAAATGGGAAATTCAGGGTTCCAACCTCGACCCCTCCAACAACGTCCCTAGTAGCTACAACATGAGCTACACATACGGGACAGAAAAGCATGGTTCTATAATATCCAAACAAGAACTTGACCAATAAAAAGGCCATTTCACACTGTTAGTGGAAAAAAAAATGATGTGATTGTGTGAAAAATAATCCATTAGAATATACAGGAAACTAATCCTATGAGATAATCTAAGATACTCGGTAACAAAATAATCCTAAGTCATAACCTAAGATATTCTAGGATAAGATCAAGATATTAATATGATTATGATAATTTCATTGGCCACCATAAAAAAATTGTTAAAATAAGCTCTTGAAGCAATAAAATAAACAGCAAAACCATACCATCTCTAATAGTAGTGGGACCATTGGCAAATAGTGCAACAACAGCTAGTGTCATGGCAACATCTGGCATCTTGTTCATATTGACATCAATGCCTTGCAAGACTTTCCGGCCAGAAGAATCCCGAGGAGGCCCGGTAACGGTTACACTGTTTTCTGTCCATGTAACTTTAGCTCCCATCTTTTCAAGAACTTCAGCAAACTTTACATCTCCCTTTAAAAAAATGACAAAGTTAAACAGAAGTATTATAAATATATGACTATAAAATTTCAAATCACTAAAAATTTTCAAAAAAGTATTTTTCACTAAAACTATTTGTAACAAACAAACTCTAAATTATTTCACGCATAAATACCTGTAAACTGCTTGTCCCACAGCCTATAACAGTGATAGTTCCACCAGTAACTGCTGCACCAGCTAGGAAGTAACTAGCACTCGAAGCATCACCTTCAACGAAAGCATTTCCAGGAGACCTGATAGGAAACAACCATTATTAATCTCATTGCATTAAGGTGGTAAAAAGTGATGTGCTGCTAAATGGTCGAAACCTACTTGTACTTTTGACCTCCATGGACTAAGAACCTATCCCAATTATCACTGTGTTCCACAAAGACTCCAAATCGCTCCATCAACTTCAAAGTCATTTCAACATACGGAACTGAAATCAGTTTATCAATAATCTCGATCTCAACGTCACCAAGGGCCAATGGAGCTGCCATAAGCAAAGCAGTCAAGTACTGACTGCTAATAGATCCGGACAGTTTCACCTGCACACGAGAAGGGATAATAAGACTAAAATGGATCAAATGACAGAGACTACAATATTCCCTTTGGAGAGAATGAGGAGGTGAATAAATAATTTAAAAAGCTTGATATAGTTTAAAGCAAGTATGTAAACTATTTCTTTTAACAGGAAAATTGGTGACTTGATGCAGAATGGACACAAGAATAAGAGAAAGGCATGTGAAGGATCTAATTTGAAAACAAATTAGGGCCTGTATGGATTAGCTTACTTGAGCCTATCTATGCGCATAAGCACTTGTGAGACTGTTTAAAAGAGGTACGAAAACAGCTCATGACATGTACATAAACTGTTTTCGGCCTATTTCCATAAGCTCTCCATGATAGCTTATGAAAACAGTTTGACATTATTTTATCGTTTGTTATAAAATAAATTAACTATAAGCACTTATAGGATAAGTGCTTAATAAAGTTGTTTATCAAACAGGGCCTTAGTGTATAAAGAAGTGGAGGAGAGGCTCCTTAATGAGTGTTTTACTCTCCCAACAGGGAAGTTCATAGGGCACAATAAATTGTGAAATTTGACTTGACTTCGCATGTCAAGGCCTGGATAACTCTCACATCGGTTATCATGAAATATGGATATGGATTGATAATTAAACACGCAAGCATAGATAGAGAAGAGCATTGGTGCGACATCAAATGAAAACTAATGCTAGCCTTACCTTTCCCCCTGGAAGCCCTCCCTTCCCAATTATACGAACAGGTGGACAGTTTGTGCCGAGAAAACAATCAACATCTGCACCAAGTTGCTTAAGACCAGAAACCAAATCCCCGATTGGTCTCTCTCTCATTCGGGGCACCCCATCAAGTATGTATCTGAAATATATAGAACAATGAAGAAGATCTATTTAGAGACACAAAGCAGAAATCATACTAGAAGATATGATTCCTACCGAAGAAAGTGGTGAGGTTACAGATAATCACTTTGAAGATCCTTTGGTTCATTCCTCAAAAAACATGATATATGCTAGACTTTGACATGTAAAATAAAAAGACGCACAATTAAAGTTTATTTTAAGAATGATGACTAATCTGGATGAACTTCATATTAGGGTAGAAGGAGAAGAGTTTTTCTGTTGTGCTTAGTTCTACAACAGTCAACAAACCTTGTATTCCCCCCTGCAGCAACCAAGGCTGCTGTCAAAGGACGCATTGCGGTACCGGCATTTCCAAGGAATAAATTAACTTCATCATTAGATTCTCTACCAGTGGGAAATAATCCTCCACTGCCTTCGACAACTGCTTTTTTGGTGGTTTTGTCGTCTTCCACACGAAGTCCAAGGGTCTTCAATGCCTCAAGCATGTAATGAATGTCCTCACTATCCAACAAGTTCTCTACAACGGTTGTTCCCTGAATAAAAAACAGTAATTTCTACTCAACATGACATCTACTAAAGAAGAAAAATAATAATAAAAATAATACAATGAAATTGAAACTAAAGTTGAGACACCGCATATTTAACTCCTCTAAGGGACGAGTGCAATTAAAAGAATAAAGTGCAATGATAATAGTTGAATGAAAAATCAATGGTTATGATTGTGATGAAATTCATATACATGTATACCAAATATCGAAGTTGCTACAATTTCAACCGTTGATTTTCTAATATTCAATTACAATTCAGAATTTTATTCTCTAAAGTGAAACCTTCACTTCAGAGAAGTCAAATTCAATACACACGAACACACATATATAGATCGGTAGATAAATAAAAGCTCTAATCAATCCCAATGTGAATTATGGATTTGGTTGGCTCCACTAGAATGAGAAGCTAAATTATAGGGAAGAACTTTCTCCACCCCATGTTTCTCATAGTGAACTTCGAAACAACATATTTTGTCCGGAAGTGTACTTCTGGATGACACAAAATTTGTATTTTTCTTCAGATGTGTGCATCTCAAATCATGTTGGTAGCGGAAAAAGTTCCTCCTAAATTGTAGATCATTTACCGAAAATTATAAGAAAATCCAATATAAAGAATAACTAGTCTACTATTTCTAGCAACTATGCTACACATTCATTTCAAACCACCATGGGATATTTTATTGACGTAAACATGGTATCTCTGCACGCAACTGCAAAGACTAATCCCTTAGTAACATGTGCGATATGAATGCTTCATTTTTCACGTATCAAATAAAATTAAAATACAGAAAATCAAATCAATATTCAAAATCAACTACACATCAAACTTCAGCTCCTAATCACAGAATCACAAAATATACAAATAAATAAAAGCTTCACCTCAGATAGAGCAGCAAGAAGCAAAATTCGATTAGATAAAGACTTTGACCCAGGCAATGTGATGGTACCAGAAATTTCACTAATAGGTTCCAACACAATCTCCGGCACCGTCGACGGCTTCTCTGCAGCAGCAACAGAAGCAGAAGCCTTAATCACAAAGGAATTCCCCCTACCCACATCACAATTTCCAATAAAGACTCCATTTTTATGCTTCAAGCTCCATGATTTTGAAGAGCCCCAAAGGTTTGACCTCAATGAAACTGGTTTTGCTGATTTGGGTTTGTATGAATCAGATGAATGGTGGAAAAAATCGATAGTTTGAGCTAAATTGTTGATTTTGCTCAACTGGGCCATTTCAATTTTGCTTAAAGTTTGAAACTTTATTATTGTTTTGTATGATTTGTTGTATCTAAATTGGGAGGGTTTTGTGAGAAAGAAATTGGGGGGTTGGTGTAAGGTGTGGTTGTTGGATTGTGATGAAAATGGTTTTTTTTTTTTTTTTAGTTACCAACTACTAATATATAAGTGCAATACAATGTTGAATTGATTATGGGAAAATAATTAGAGTGAAAAAGATGAAGTTTTTTTGGTTCATGAATTTCACCTACCAACAAGGAAAATGGATTCAAATGCTTTGACTATGGCCTAATGGTGATGGTTTGATTGAGCTATTTTGGACTGTATCATGCATTAATTAATTAATTAATAATAATTGGGTTGAACATGAGAAAATAAAAGTAGTAAAACATTAAATTATTAAAATTTGGATTATATTTTGGAATGTCTAAGAACTAAGAATAGATTAAATGAAATACTAGTGGTAATAAGATCAAATGTTATTTGATTCAGCGGTCGTTGACGTTGAATTGGAAGAAAATAGTGCATTTCAATTTCTACAATTATGTTTTGGAGGAAATTTAAACTAGTTAATGTCAGAATTTACTTCGAACTCTGAATTATTAGTATCCTTTCTGTCATAACTAGATGGTGAAATGCAACAAAAACAACTAGTAATAAAACATTAAAATTAAAAACATAAAAGATTGATTGAATATGAGAAAAAATATATTCATATCTTATTTTAGTGGCCAACGGAAAATAAACAAGTGAAATTGGTCTTATATGAATAATACGCAAAAATTTATTTTCATTATTTGATTGATAAAGTTTTTTTATTAAATTGAATAGAATTATATATGATGAGTTATCTCAATTGGTAGAAATATTATAAATAATGTGCATCGATTAAAGTTTAAATTTTGATACGATCACTTATTTATCTTTAAGTATCATCAATCTAGCAAGAGTAAATCATTTGTATACAATAGAAATAGATAGAGTAAAACATTTTGAGTACTTTTAATTTAAGAAAATTATCTAAAACATGATGTATATGTGTCGTCCGGATGTCCGACACGGCGACACACTCTACTTTAGCCGTGTCGGAGCTTCATAGAATAGAAATACTAGCATAATACTGATGATTAGTTTAATCTATGATTTTCTTTTTCTAATATAAAGTTTATAAGAGTTGGATTTCAGAGAGTGTGGATTGTGCGAAGTGAAAGTTCTCAAAGAATAAGAATAAGATATCTGGGCATTTGCATAAAATGACGTTTATATAGTCTCCAACGTTGGAGTTAAGGTCATTGATAAGGGGGAGAAGGTCTTGCACTTGCCATCAGTGGTTATTAGAATCTTAACTGATAAGTCATGATGAGAAGTAAATATTCATCATTTCAATGTCGAATGTTACAGAACTGTGGATCCTATCAAGCATGTAAAGGAGGCGACAAAGTAGGCCGCGCTACTTGTTGGACATGCTCGACGCAGAGTAAAAATGGACCTAACATTTGCTAGGTCCAGTTTAGACACTGTCATTTTAAATTAAAAAATAAAATAAAATAAAAAATATACTCTAACTAATGTCCTTGGAGTCATGTTTTAATTTTGTTCATGTTGCACCTGATCAAAACCGACCAGATAGAACTAGCTTTTTTATGAATAAAAAATTACAAAGTACACTACCTACATCTAATCATTTAAGCTATTTCAAATCAATATACAAAAATGTTATTCTATTGTTCTCAAAATAATTGTCATAGTTGGTCAATTCACACTTGTCAATGTATATTTTTTATTGTTAATTTATTTAATTATCTATTTTTAAATTATAAAAATTGTATATTCTAAAAATACTCACAACCTCCACTAGTATAATTTTATCATAATTAAATGGACAAATTTTGTAATCACAACCTCCACTAGTATAGTTTTATCATAATTATTAGTATTGTTTTTTTAAGCAGTTAAGTAACTATATCCAACTAAATAATTAAAAAAATGAATGATGAAAGTTGAATAAAAAGAGGTGGGTATTATAAAACATCTAACGAATGGGTTGGTGAGAGTGGAATGGGGTTGGTGACTTTTGGTGGTGAGAGTCAGCAGCAAGCAACTAGTTCTCAGTTCTCACCAACCATATGGGATCCCTTTATTAAATATATTTATCTTATCTTTTTGTTGGTGAAAGATATATTTATCCTCTATTTATCAGGAAAAAAAACATAGGCTTAGACGATGCCACATTTGAATGCTTGAAAGACCTTAAAGCTTAAATATTTGAGAGGTGTTATAGGGAAGATTTAATTACATGGTAGAACTGGTTATCTCAAAAATCACTAGTTAATTTGAAGGAATACATGCATATTTTTTTTTTCAAAGTTGAAAGACATCATAGGCAGGAGATCTCAAATTATTATTGATCTTTGATCATACACGGAAGAATTCTGGTTATTAATTTTTAAAAACATAACTTATTTGAAAATGTTTTTCTTTCAAACCTCCTAACTCAATAAAATTTAACCAAACACACAAATGCTTAGTGTATTGCAATTGCATATTACAACTAAGATAGATGAACATCATTGAATTTAACAGTGGCAATACAAAACTCAATTGGTTGAAAAGTTTACAAGTTCATAAAAATTTATTAGTGTACTCTTTCATCTATGTTGTTTAGCTATTCACTCAATCCCAAGCAACAGTAATCTAGCCTTTTTCTTATTCAAGCAACAACACAATGCTATTGAAGATATATCAACCCAAAACCAGAAGAAGAAAAATAAAAAGAGAAAGTTCTTACAATGAGCAAAAACTAATTGTTCTAAATAAGCTCTTTCGCTGCGGCGATAACAGCTTCTTTAGTGATACCAAACTCTTTGTATATTTTTCCTGCAGGAGCACTAGCTCCGAAACGATCAATCCCGATAGCTTTACCTTTGCTTCCAACAATTTTCTCCCAACCAAATGTTGATCCAGCTTCAATGCTAACTCTAGCCGAAACAGCTGCGGGGAGAACACTCTCCTTGTAAGCTTCTGATTGTTCATCGAAAAGCTCCCACGAAACGAAGGAAACAACTCTAACAGCCTTTCCTTCCTTTCTTAGATCCTCGGCAGCTTTGTAAGCAATTTCCAATTCGGATCCGGTTCCGATCAAAATGACATCAGGTTTGTTTCCTGTTGAGTTGTCAGAGACGATGTATCCACCCTTTTCAACTCCTTCAATAGAAGTTCCGGCAAGGTTTGGCAATTTTTGTCTAGAAAGGGCAAGGATAGAGGGTCTCTTTCTGTTGAGCACGGCGACTTTGTATGCTCCAGCTGTTTCGTTACCGTCGGCGGGACGGAGCATCAAGATATTTGGCATTGCCCGGAAGCTTGCCAGGTGCTCTATAGGCTGATGGGTTGGCCCGTCCTCTCCGAGTCCAATTGAATCGTGAGTCATGACATAAATAACACCAGCTTCGGATAGGGCAGAAAGCCTTATGGCACCACGCATGTAGTCGGTGAAAACAAAGAAGGTTGCACAGTATGGAATAAGTCCTGGGCTGTGAAGAGCAATGCCGTTGCAGATTGCTCCCATTCCATGTTCTCTAACACCAAATCTAACATTACGCTCTGCTGGAGTCTCACTTTGGAAGTTCCCAAACGCTTTCAGCAAGGTCATATTGGAAGAAGCAAGATCTGCACTGCCACCGAGAAGACCGGGAAGAACCTTTGCAAGGGCATTAAGGTTTGTCTGGGACAGATTTCTTGTGGCATCGCCTGGGGTCTCTGGAGTGTATGTCTGAAATCAAATTGGAATGGAGATCAATATGATACTCATTAACATCAGATCATGATTAATTTCGGTTGGTACATACTCCACAACTTGAAAATTTGAAATTTACTCACCGGAAGTGCTGTCTCCCAACCAGAAGGTAAATCACCATTGATAATAGATTTCAATACTGCAGCTTCCTCCTTGTACTTCTTTTCGTATTCGGCAAACTTGGCATTCCACTCAGATTCAAGTGCAGCACCCTCGGGAGTGTGGCGACTCCAATGCCTGCAAAGGGAAAAACAATTCTTATTGAGCATCATATTTATCACAACAATGTGGTTGAAAACGGAGAAATCAATAACTACATCATCCATACTTTTTGACATCCTCGGGCACGTGGAAAGGCTCATATGGCCATCCAAGATTGTTTCTTGTGGCATCAACTTCTTTGGCACCAAGTGCACTTCCATGCACACTGTAGGAGTTGGATTTATTTGGAGAACCATAACCTATGGTTGTTGTGAACTGTGAAATAGATGAATATCAGCAAAACTTGCAACTTTAATCAATTTCCATATAATGAATGTGGAAACATTGTTTAGTATAATCCCTTTGGTAGCATTGTTCAGGGTTTACGTACTTTTTTTCTTGAAAAAAAATCACTTTGGAAGTTTTCATCTTTTAGTTATAGCACTTAAAAAATAATAACTTTTAGTAGCTTCTCTCGAAAATCATTGATAGATGGTTTTCATTACGATAGACAAACACAAATGAGCATATGCTTTTCATAAAAAATCTCTCAAAAATATCATCAATGTATGCCTGTAAAGAACAAAATCTCAAATGTTGGTTCTAAATGCATGACAGGTTTTGCTAAACTTATTATAATTTATTCATGTCAAACTAACCTTGATCAATGTAGGTCTGTCTTTGACAGATTTTGCTTCCTTAATGGCAGCACGGATTTCATCAAAGCCAGTGTTTCCATTCTTTACCCAAATAACATGCCACCCGAGTCCCTCAAAACGTTTTTCAACACTCTCAGTGAATGCAATTTCCGTGTCACCATCAATAGAAATGTGATTGTCGTCGTAAAATGCTATTAGCTTCCCTAGGCCCCAGTGTCCTGCAAGTGAGCAAGCTTCATTTGCAATTCCCTCCATTTGACAACCATCTCCCAATATACAATACCTATAGAAAACAAGCACATATAAGCAAAACGGCATTGACTAAGGCCTTTAGATTACAGAAGAAGAAAACGAGAAACACAGAGATTTAGTCATCTTACGTGTAATGATCAATGATCTCATTGTCAGGCTTGTTAAATCTTGCAGCCAAGTGCTTCTCTGCAAGAGCTAAACCAACGGCATTGGCAATTCCTTGACCAAGAGGACCTGTTAAGATTGAATAAACAAACAACATAAGAAGCAGCGGCAGCAGCAACCAAATCGACTAATCGAATCAAATGATATTGTAATGGATTATCTATCACAAAAAACAAACTACAATGAAATTTAAAACTTGCACCATGTAGTGTAATGTATTACAATACAAACTTCAAGTTATAAGTTATAACCAACCTGTTGTGACTTCAATTCCAGGAGTCTCGAAATTCTCGGGGTGTCCAGGGGTTCTGCTCTCCCATTGACGAAACTCCTTCAAATCTTCTACCTAAAAATCAAACCCAAACATAACAACATCAACAACACTAAAAAGTAACAATACACACTTTTCATATTCAACTCGCGCTAACTTTTCCCTTAAATTGTCAACACGCACTTTTAATACAGTAATCTACAACACACAACTATATTAACTACAACAAGTGTTAAATACAGTAAATTGAAAACACTTGTATTCAATAAGCAAAAAGGAAAAAAGCTAGTATTGCAAAACTGTTTCAACTTTCAAAATCAACAAACAGTACTCACCAACATGGAGTGAAACAATATTAAAAACAAATTATTTTAGTGCAAGATATGTGCATGTTTGGTTAGAATGAACTAATTTTGGCTAAAATCAAGTTCAAGGTAAAGTGATTTATGTTCAGATGATTTCATGTAATAGTTAGTTCAAAAATAAATTTGATTGTAAAAACCAATTCTAGAATCAATTCTACTTGAGAGCAACCAAACATGTCAAAATCAATAACATGTGTAAAGAATCAGCCAAAAATAGACTTAGAGCATATTCGGTTCTACAAATTAATATTGAAAGAATTGATTTTACATCTAAACTCAAAAACTACAATTCATAATTTCAAGTTAAAATCATTTCAAGAGGTAAAATCAATTTTACTCAATAGCAATTAAACATGTCAAAATCAATTTTACACCTCTAGAATCAATTATGACTGCTCCAAAGTCCACACAAACCAAACATAGCCTTAAAAGATGTAGACAAAAATTTCAGAACAAATCAAAAACAACCAGTAAAACAAGATAGTAGACACTACATACAAACAAACAACCTTGATAGTATCGAACATGACATGACTTGTCCACTAAATCCAAACAAAAACAAAATTTTCAATCTTTATAACAATTCAACACTACCTTAACACTGTCATAACCAGCAAGATGAAGCAAAGCATACTGAAGCATACAACCATGACCAGCAGACAAAACAAAGCGATCACGGTTAAACCAAAAGGGGTTCTTTGGATTATATCTCATAATCTCATCATAAAGAACATGACCCATTGGAGCACAACCCATGGGTAAACCAGGATGACCCGAATTAGCTTTTTCAACTGAATCAATGGCTAGAAAACGGATCGTGTTGACTGATTTTTCAACGAGGGAGGATTCAGTTGTAACGGCGGTGGAGGTGGAGGAGGAGGCATGGACGGAGATGTGACGGAGGTGGGTTTTGGATTGAGAAAGGGAGAGAGGACGGGTTGTGGTTGGTGAGCGAGTGAGGGTGAAGGTGGAAGGGAGAAGAGAAGAGAGACGCGTGGGGGTGGAAGTGCGCGTGAGATTGGGGTTGGTAAGAGAGAGGGAAGAAGAAGCCATGGTAGAATGGAAAGAGAGAGTGAAGATGAAAATGTTGTGAGAATGAGATCATTTTTATTTTGAAGTTGGTTTGGTTATGTAGAGAGAGAGAGAGAGATTGTTGAGGTTGTCGCCCATAGAGGACTGGTGCAATGTATTGAGAGAGAGAGGAAAAATATTTATTAATGTAATTAATATATTACTCCCTCTGTCTCATTTTAAGTGTCGCAGTTGACCAAATCATACACTTTAAAAAAAATGTGTAAAAGAAAGAGAGAAAATATGAGTTTTACTAAAATACCCTCTATTTTTATTGGTAGTAGACATTGGAATACTAAAAAGTAGATTTTTTAGTGTACTTTTTCTCTTATCTAATGATTGTTTTAAGAAATAAAATAGTAAAAACTAATGTTATAAATAATATATGACACTTATTTTGGGACAAACAATTTTGGTAACTATGACATTTATTTTGGGACGGAGGGAGTATATTACTTCATATTTGTACCTAAAATAAAAATATATTATTGCTTCAAATAATAAAATAAGTTGTTGGACATTTGAAATGTTGACTTTATAGTGTCCAGAGTTGTTTAGATAAAAATTGATTAAATTAATTTTAGTTGGTTTAGTAATCGACGATAAATTTGATAAAAAAATTACAGTTTCAGCCCTACAATTATAATTAGAACGAGATTAAAACTACTACAATTATAATTAGAATAAGATTAAAACTACTTAATGTCATAATTGATTTCAAACGAGATTAAGTTGATTGTGAAAATCGAAAAAAAAATATAGATAATTTTTTTTTTAAAAAAAAGCTTTGGTGGCAGTTTTTTTAGAAAATAAATTGTAAAAGTAAGAGAAAATGTCATGCGACATGTCATGTCACAGATTCTGTCCAGTCAGTTTTTGTTGACTTTGACTAGAGTGTAAAATGCAGAATCTTATATTAAAGGATAAAATAACAAAAAAAATTTATAGGAATAAAATAACATTAACCTATTTTACAAGAAATAAAATGTAATTAACCCTAACTTTTTTTCCTTACAATAACATTTATTATGAAAGGGACAGAGTATTTTTTATTGGAAGTTGGTAGCGGTGGCAATTTTAGTTGGACTTTTGTTTTGTTCTGTTATGCAAAAGTAGTGGTTGGGGAGAAAACAAAACCAGAGTGAAAGGAACCCAAAAATGTGAATTGAGGGTCAAATTTCAAAATATGCAATTAGTCAAAACAAAAAAAAAAAAAAATGCCACCATGAGAGAAGTCACAAGTATATCTATCTTATCATTGAGTCCAAATTAATTAAATTATACTGATATTGTCAAAAATAAAACTAAACTCTATAGTTAGATGCACAATTACTCGATTCACATAAAAAAATATATGCTAAAGTGCAGTACTGCAACTGGTAAGTGGTAACCATGTTGTTTGGTAAGTAGGTTGGTTGAGTCAAAAATAAAATAAAAGGGCAAGTTGGTTGGTGAAAAATAATACATCAATCAATGATACATTCGGCTTGAAAAATAAACAAAAAAGAGTGATATAGTATTTGCTTAGATTTTAGGATATGTATGTATACAGAAAATTGATTTGGTAGCTGAAAGCAAATGTTCAAACGTAACTTTCCTTACTAGATTGTGGAAACTAAAAGGCTACCATGATCCATATTAATTAAATATAACACACAAATTAGACAACAAATTTCCATATAATGCAATGAGCAAGTTCACACTTAGCAGCCATTGGCTCCACACCACTGGCCCAACCAGAAAGGGCACTAGTACAGTAATGGAGTTGTGACATGGTTGAGTTTGTTTAGGTTTCTATTTTATTAGGATTATTTTAATCTTTTAGGATAACTAATTTAATACTAAAATGATGTTGACATGTTTGTTGTATGTAAAAAATGTATATTATTCTTTGATTCGTTGAAGATGCATATTGTTAAATCACTAAATAGAGCAAGTTGTGGAGGATTGTTTAACACCATTTTTGATAGCTTCACTTGAAGCTAGCAACTGAATTTCCTAACATATATAAGACATGAGAGACATAACGTAGATAAATTATTCACTCAAACTTTATATTTTGTAAGATGTGAACAAGCTTGTTGAAGTTTTGCTAAATGTTAAAGAACCTTAGGTAAATATTATGCATAAACTATAATCATCCAAAGGTGAATAATGGACTAATAAATTGGTTAATAAATTATGCAGAAACTATTCTTTACTTAAATTACATATTTTGGTTAATAAATTGGAATCCAAACATCATTTTTTTCTACAAACAAACAGTTGCTAACAGATTACAAAAGACATCAAAATCTGTATTGGTGTGTCGACACCTAACACACCTTCGATTAAAAGTGTTAGTGCTAAAAATTAAACGGCAACTCATAAAATCAACAGATTATATCCAAAAGATAACATGGTATGAGTTTCATCTAATCTAATCAATCTTTAAGAACTGATAAGCCTAATGGTTCCTCCCTTGAAAAACATATAAGGGAAAGTGAACTAACGGATTGTTCATACAAGTAGTGTCCTCTTTGACCAAATGAGACCACTTAGTTCTTCCACTACGACCAAAGTGCCTGACTTGCATAACCTTAGGCAATATTGTCTTGTCCATTCTATCTTCTCCAGTCGGGGCAGAGAAATCGCGCGCAAAAATATCATCCTTTCCATCGCTGCAGGCAGCTCGATCATCATCAGAACTAGACTGGAAAAAAGCACCCTTGTGATAGTATTTCTGCATAAATCTCCATTTCTTCTTTGAAGCCGATCGAGAAGGTTTCGGATTCTCCCTTTCCCACTCTCTCTTTTCTTCCTCTGTCATGTTCCTCACCCTCTTAAGCTCTTCTTTTTCCTTAGACAATGCTTCCCGATCCTCCCTATTTCTCTTGATCCTACTAATCTCTCTCACTTTCCAAGCTTCATATTCTTGTGCCTCATTGATTTCATCATCATCATCATCATCATCATCATCATCATCATCAGTATCCATATCCACATGAGCAACATTAGCATCCAATAAATCAATATTTTTCTTGATCCCTTCAATAACAAGCCGCTTCGTTTCATTTCTCAGTTCGTCCAATCTTGTTTTCATTCTTTCCTCGAGAGCTTTCTCTTGGGCTTCAATACGGTCTCGCTCGATGATTGTGTCCCTCTCAAACCTTGAAACAAACACAGGCTTCTCATCCAACATAGTTACTTTAATTAGTTCCTCATCAGAATAAGTATCATCCTCTTCAAATTCTTCTTCTTCTTCTTCTTCATCTTCTTCTTCATGAGGAAGTATCTCATGATCTTGCAGTCTTTGAAGAGACTTCTCCTTAATCCGTATTCTTCTTTCAGCAATTGCATCATCATCCAGTTGTTCTTCTTCTTGTAATTCATCGAACCCTTCCTCCTGCAACATTGGAAGTGTCTTCTTCTTCGTCTTCATTGATATCAATGGCATTGGAAGTAGTTAGGGCCCATTGGAGAAGTTTACCGGGCCAATAACGCTTCACCTTTGTTCCACTTACAGACATTGTTACGTTGTTGTGAATGAATAATGAAAGAAAAAGAAGCACAAAGAAAGAAAATAGTGACAACAGTTATGGCGGCGTCAAGTTTTGTTTTGATCGAAAGAAAGAAAGAAAGATTGTGAATGAATGAATAGTAAAAGATTTGAAAACAAGGAGTCATATATATAGGTGAACCTTATGGGCTGGGCCGGATTTTTTGCGTAATCCTATCCAATCTTATTCAATATTTATTTCTCCGTTGGATTAATCATTTAATTCCAATTTTTAATATCAAATCAAATCTGCACCTAAAAAAAAAATCAAATCTGAACCAAATCAAATCAGGAACATTTCAATATGATTTTTATTCTCTCTTTATATATAGAAAAATTAAAGAAATTTTTAATAATAAAAAAAACAACTTTTTATACATTTAAAATATTAAATGCACACATTTCAAGACAAAAAATTAATATTAATATAGAGTACTACTTAACCAATGCCTTGCCGGAGGCATTACTTAACATTTTATTTTATTTATTTATTTTGTTGTAAAAATCAGTTTTTTTTTTCTCTAAAGTTGTATTCATTAATTTCTATGTTTTTATTTCTTTCATCTATATTTATCTTCAATCAAACACACCACTAAAATCATACATTTAACATTTGAAGAACAATGTGCTTGATGAAACACGAGTTTCCATAACAATTTTGGTTTTTTTATCTTTTGTACTTTTATAAAAATTAAAATATTCATTAAATATATATTTTTTAAATAAAATTAAAATAATTTAACTTATCAATCGTTAATATTTGTGTGAAACTCTAAAAAGATTAAAGTTTTGGAATTGGGGGAGTATAATAAAATTTGAAAAAGTGTATTTAAAAATGTCAACAAAAAATTATAAATGACCCATGAATTGAAAGTGAAGAAAATAGTGAAAAGGTAACAACAGAAAAGAGTGGGAAAGATGGAAATTGGTATGCTACCAATCTGTGCATCAAAGAGAGGAAAACTCTTAGCTGCTGGTTACACAACACTCCACTCCATTGCCGCCACTTCCATCACTCACCTTGCGACAGGTTTCAATTCCAAACCCTTTTTTTCTTTCTTTCTTTTTCTATGTTAAGAAATTGCGTAAATGCCCAATTTTCAAATCATTGTTGAAATTGCAAAATGTTACTCAAGTTTGTTTCTTTGTTGGTATTTGTAATTGTAGGGACTATAATGATACTATTAAGTATTTAAGTTAGTAATGTAATGTTGGGGTTGTATTTGAAATTTAGTGATTACTGTTAGAGATACCTTTTTGGTGTTTTAGGGGTTGTTTTGCAATATTGATATTATGAGGGACTAAGTTGATGCAGCACTGCAATTTTAGGGATTGTTTTGCAATGTTGAAAATGTGAGGGACTAAGTTGATATGATATGACATTGCAATTTTGAGGATCAAATTGGGTTTTTCTTCTTAAAAAGTTACTTTTTTTTTTTTTTCCTTCAATGTTTTTAGATATAGAAGTTTCTGAGAGTGAAGCTTCAGAAATTCTGAATTTTGCTACTACAACCAGTGCTTTGGAAAGATCAAGTGGGAGTAACACTAATGTTATTGAAGGTATGTTTATAAAAAATTGCTTTTCTTTTATGTTGTGATCAGAATTCAGAAGTTTTAGGTTTTATGTCATGTATAAATAGTTCATGTTCATTCAAAAAGACCACATTAGCTTTACATTTCACTTTCCGAATTATTTCGAAGTGAAATAGTGAAAATTTAGGATTAGAATGGATTTGGTCATCTTTTTCTCATCAATCCTTTGTTCATAATTTGCATTGAAAGCAAAGTTCCTAAGCGTTCCGGGGTCCGCACTTGAAAATTTAACCTTATGTACCTAAATAAGTTGTTTATATATTATGAATAACTTACGATACATGTAATGCAAGATGTATCTCGGTTGATACAAAACGGAACCCAATCGATTAGAATCTCTAGTGCGTTTCTATTTTGGATATGAATCTCATTTTGAATCCCGATTCATTATAATGAATCTCAACTTACTATGATGAATTCTGAATCACTCTCTAAATAAGTCTTCCGATTCACATCTTGAATCTCGATTTCATAACCATGGATTACTATTCATCTATGATATGTATTCTCCCTCATGTATTTCAAACAATCCATTTCCCGTTCTTTTGTCAAGCAGGTGGTCAGACTGCTTGGGATATGCTCAATGAGGAAAGGTTTTCTTCTTCCATTTCCACTTCTTGTGTTGATCTAGATAATATCCTTGGTGGAGGGATTAATTGCAAAGAAGTCACTGAAATTGGTCAGTGACCGTTTAGTTTGAACACATAATCATAACTTCCAATTAAATGTACATTACTTGTTTTTGAGCCTTAATACTTAGCAGTTTTTTTTCTTTCTTCTCTATTCTGTGTTGCAATATAATTCTTACTTTCTTTATTTATTTAGGTGGAGTCCCGGGTATCGGTAAAACACAAATAGGGTACGCTGTCATTCCAATTTCCATCATGTTGTTCCTTTTTATCCATCTTGAATTGTGAAATATTTTGGCTATTTATAGTAATGAGTAGTGTTTGCTTTTGCAGGATTCAACTTGCAGTAAATGTTCAGATTCCTCTAGACTATGGTGGCCTAGGTGGGAAGGCAATATACATTGGTAAGAGCCTTAATTATATTCTAATAATACTCATTTTCCGTTTGATGCATATCATTGATTTCACTTCTTGTGCATGTGTGATATTCAGACACAGAAGGAAGCTTTATGGTTGAACGTGTTCTACAAATTGCGGAAGCATGCATAGAAGATATGTCAGAATATAGCCACCACTTTCACAAAGATAATCAAGCTTATGGAGTTAAAATGCACCCCAATAGTATCTTGGAAAACATATTCTATTTTCGTGTTTGCAGCTATACTGAACAAATTGCATTGGTAAATTACTTGGACAAATTCGTCTCGGAGCATAAAGACGTAAGAATAGTTTTAATCCATTGAATTGATACTTTTTAGGAAACATTTTTAAGACAAATCTTCATTAAAATTTGCCATGTTCCTATTTCCTCCGCATCATACTTGCCTTCGATTGTAACTAGTTAAAGTACTCTTGTTTTGCTTTATTTTCTTCAGCTTTTGGTCAATTGTCTAAGTAAAACTGAAGTATTTCATTACAATATTCTTTTAATACATTATTGTAGGTGAAGATCATCATTATTGACAGTGTAACTTTCCATTTCCGTCAAGACTTTGAAGATATGGCTCTTCGGACTCGATTACTTGGTGAAATGTCTTTAAAGTTGATGAAACTTGCTAAAAAATTCTCTTTGGCTGTAAGATTCATTTCATTTTGCTTGCAAGAGATGTGTTTTGAATTTAACTTAATCTTTGATTTCAGCGAAATGAGGTTGTTGAAATTTGTGTTGATTGCTATCTGAGTTTTTGCTTTTTTCGAAAGCATTTTTGTTTATGCATTTGATTCTGTATTTTTGTGTTCGTTGAACATAAACTCGCTGCAATGCTGCTTGGTCTGCTGGAAATGGTAGTTAGGAATAGGTTACCTGCAAAGCCACTCTAATGCCAAGTTAGTGAATAGGTCAAAACAAAGCATTTAAATAAAGAGAACATAAAAAATAAAAGATTAAATAGTAACTTGTTTATATAGAGGGATGAAGGTCACAACTTATGATATGTTGATTAGTTGTTTTCAGCTTATTTTTATAAGCTCTTCATAATAGTTTATGAAAACAACTCATAGCGTATTTCAAAACAATTTTACATTATTTGATCTTTTGTTATAGAAATAGCTTATACACAACCGCTTAAATAAGTTGTCTATGTTAAATTTTCTGGCAGGTTGTTATGTTGAATCAAGTTACAACCAAGCAAATTGAAGGTTCTTTTCAGTTGACACTTGCCCTAGGTAAGTTTTATTTTAGCCTTCACATCTCACTTAGTGTATGTTTGGTTTAACTTTTGGTCGAGACAAAATTGATTTCAAATGTGCAGAATTGTTTTTAAAATCAATTTATTTAAAATCAATGTTTGTCAATGCAAAACCAATACTCTTGAAGAAGAAAAAAACAATGTTTTTGATAATGTTGAACAGGTGATAGCTGGTCGCATTCATGCACAAACCGAATCATCTTATATTGGAATGGCGATGAACGACATGCATACATTGACAAGTCTCCTTCTCTAAAATCAGCTTCAGCACCATATTCTGTGACTTCAAGGGGGATACGTAATTCTACTTCAAGTAGTAAAAGAATCAAGATGGTGTGAGATTTTGAGTAGGAAGATAATAGAACATGTTTCTTTTTTTTGGCTTTTGTATAGCCTCAACTCAAATCACAGTGAGCTTGGTTTGGATATATGGATAAGGATTTTTATTTTTAAGCAAAAGAAATATGGATAAGGAATTTGACTCATCTAAAGTGAGTAAAGTTTAGAATTAAAAAAAAAATGATGAATCGTTATTTCTACGATTTGTTATGATACGCCTACAATATTTACAATTAGTTTTTTAATCAACTGTCATTTAGTTTGTTAATCAATAGTCATTAATCCTTGATTTAAATATTAACATGTGCCCTTAAGACACATGTTAGTATATCAAAAATAGAAATTTAACATTGAAACTTGTGTATTTTAATTATTGTAAAAGTAAAAAGATGTTTTGTTCTAGACACAATTATTAGTATTTGTAGAATTTTTAACATGTGCCCTTAAAACACACCTTAAGGAGGAGCACACTCTCAAGTCTCAAGCTAATTCCACCAGACCAACCTAAATGGGTTCATGACCCTATTATATTATATTATATTATATTATATTATCCTTTGAGCACATAAATTGTGATTAACACAGTCACTTACATGTATGTTAATTTAATTTACTTAATCAAACTATTTTTGCCTAGCAGATCGCAAATGGTTTGATTGAAAATTTGGTTTCTAATCAATGAAGTCAAAATATCAATATAGCCAACTCACACAATGAGGTAAGAATTGATGTTTGTATTTATAAGCATTGCCAAGGGCAAAGCTAAGCATAATCAGTTGCCAATACAAAAAAAACAATACAAAAACATGCAATCAATTACTTTCTGATTCAACATTTGTTGTCACTGTTGTTGCTTTTGTTGCCACTCAAGTATGAAAGTAGGGGAATTTGTGAAAGCAAAGATCCCATGAACCCAGAAGTAGATTGGTCATTTATTTCAATTTCTAAATCCCTCCAGAATTTGATTATATGTAGACTTTCTTCCTCTGTTGATCTTTGAACAACAATCTTAGAAGCATATCCTTTCTTTCTCATGTCACGGCAAATCTCCGAAGGATTATTGGCTTCGAGAATTACCATATATAACCATCCTTTTACCGACAAAAGAGTATCTGCAACAGGCAAAATTCGATCAATTACACTTCGTCCATTCTCACCACCAGCCCAAGAAGAGGTAATCCCTTCAGACCCAACTTCGTCTTCAGGTGTAGGTACATAAGGAGGGTTCACAACCATAACATCAACTAACCCTGCTAGTCGTTTCTCAAGTCCTGATGCAATATCGGTTATTATCAACTCCGCATCAACTCCATGTGCTTCCATTGTCTCGTGGGTCACCTTCACTGCATGTGGGTTGATATCAGTTGCAATGTAATTTACGCCATTACCTTCTAGCCGAAGAATAAGAGCCAGGGAAGTGATAACATATCCACTGCCACAGCCTATTTCCATACACAATGTTGGATGATGTTCTAGTAGGTTAGTACGGTCGGATAGAAGAGCGTCAACCAGTGCAAAAGAGTCATCGCATGGTTCATAAACCTCGTCGTGTGAACTCACAAGGCGGATTTGGGCAGTTTTGGGTAACTGTTTGGATGAAGCCTGTTATTGGAAAAATAGATGTCAGTAAACCTAAATGGTTTAATTCATTCAAAGGAAAAAATTGGACCGAATAAGTAGCAGCAACCGGAGACTTCTGCTGTCTTACCATTTTCTGTTGTTTAATTTGTTTGTAATATGTGACTAACTAAACTTTATTGATTCCAATACCGGATTGCTCTGGCCAATGTCAAGATAACGTTCATAACGTTAGTTTCCTCCCAACTCCTAAGTCCTGAACCAAAGATTGCAGATTTGTTAACATGACAGACAAGTATACTATATAGCAACAGAGAGAAAGCACAAGTAAAAAAATACATATGAATCATGTGTCAAAATTGAAATCCTATGGCTGGTCAACAGGGAGAAACAAGTAAACTAGTTCAGTATTATGATTTTTCCACATGGTTAAACAATTTTTCTTTTGGCCTTGTTGACACTGTATATTGAAAAAAATAAAAATAAAATGATTTCCAATGCAAAAGTGATCAAAATTCATATTAGCATTATTTAAGAGGACAGAGTCCCATACACACGTATTCAAAAGGCAGAAACCTCATCAAGAGAATAAAAAAACTAGGTCCAGGGCTCCAGGCTGTCCAGGGAAAAATATAAATATATAATTGATGAGCAGTGACTTAGCAAACAGGCTGCCAAGTTTAGGAAAGGAGATTATCTGCTGCATAAGCAGGAAAATCATGTCAATTCGAGAAGCTCCAGTTGTTTTGTCAGTGAAACAAGGCATTCATAAATCCATTCAGATTGTGGATGTGATGCATCCCTCACCATGAATTCATGCACAATGCCATTGATCTCAACTGAGCTGCAACCAGGAGTCTTCTCTACTCCTTTCTCCTTCATTATTATCCTTGCGCTCCTTGCCTCCTTCCACATTTTTGCCTCACTATACATGCTAGCGAGCAGAACATAGTTTCCGCTATCTTGAGGATCAATCTCAAGAAGCTTGAAAGCTGTTCTCTCTCCAATTAGAACATTTCCATGAACACGGCAAGCAAAGAACAAAGCACCCAACACAGCAGCATCTGCCGGCATTGGCATATTTTTAATGAGTTCTTCTGCCTGCTCCAAATGACCAGCTCTTCCTAAAAGGTCCACCATGCATGAGTAGTGTTTAAGCATGGGGGTTACATTGAATTTAGATCTCATTTCGAAAAAATATCTGCGGCCTTCTTCAACTAAACCTCCATGACAACAAGCTGATAACACCCCAATAAAGGTGATCTCGTCAGGCATTACTCCAACATGAATCATTTTTGAGAAATAGGATAAAGCATCTTCAGCATTGCCATGAAGTGCTAAACCACAAATTATGGCTGTCCAGGTTAAACGGTTTCTTTGAGGAATCTCTTCGAAAACCTGGAGTGCCCTTGAAATATTTCCACACTTGGCATACATATCGACTAGTGCAGTTCCTAAGGCAACGTCGAGAGGAATATTTTGTCTTTCAATATAACGATGAATCCATATTCCAACATCCAGTGCTCCTAATTGTGAGCAGGCAGACAGGCAGTTAACCATGGTCACTTTATCTGGTTCTACTTTACTAATTTGCATTTCATGGAATAGAGCCAATGCCTCTTTACTATTCTTGGCCTGGACACATCCACTGATGATGGCATTCCACGGCACAACGCTCTTTTCTGGAATTTTATATAAAATCTCCCGAGCAACATCCAGAAAACCGAATCTGGCATATCCCAAAACCATTGTAGTCCACGAAACAAGGGTCTTTTGTGCCATGTTATCAAATAAAACACGTGCAGCCAATAGCTCCCCACATTTCACATACATGTCCATAAGTGCATTAGTGAGTGGAATTGTCAACTCAAGGCCGTGTTCTTCGATGTAACGATGAAACTCTCTGCCAAGATTCAAATCCTGCAACTGAGAACAAGAAGAAATCATCCCAATCATTGTAATCTCATTTGGTTTCACTCTTTCTTCCTCCATTTCCCGATATATTTTTATAGCCTTCTTTACCAGTCCCCTTTTAACACATCCAGTAATCATCGAATTCCACGTTACCAAGTCTCTCACATGACTTTTATTAAACACATCAAACGCCACACTCAACTCCCCACACGAGAGTAACATAGTGATCGACGCATTGTGCACAAATAAATCCAACTCAAATCCAAACTTCAACACATGCCCAAGTACACCAAGACCGACACAACTCAAAGATTGACAACAACAAGCTTTAAGCAACAACGGGTAAGTATGATTATCCGGTCTCAACACACCCCCTTGCAACATTCTCTTATACAACATAAAACCACCTTCTAAATCTCCACTCTCCACATACCCCCTAATCGTCGCATTCCAAGAAAACACATTCGGTTCATTAATCCGATACAATATTTTAGTACAATAATCAAGCTCTTTCGACTCAGATAAAGCGCAAAACGCAACAAGACGGCTCGCAGCAAAGGCGTTTTGGATCAAACCAGTCAATACCATTTGAGCCTGAATTTGCTTCAACTGGACAAACGACTTGCATCTTTCGAGAATAGCAAGTAAAGGGTTTTTCCTAACAAAAGTGTGAGTAGTGTTCCAATTGATTGGTTTGACAATTGGTGACAATGAATTAGTATGAAAATATGAAATAAAAAAACCTAAATTTCGGCATTTATAACTATATTTATATCTGAATTTGGTGAGAAACAAAATGATCATGGTTGGTTGTTTCAGAAACTAACTACACAACAATGTTTGGCAACAAAAGTAGAAAACCCTAAATGAAAAGAATGAAATGAAATTGAAGGAGATAAAAAGAAAGGGAAAGTGATGATTACCGTTGATGAAGAAGCAGAAAAGAGAGGTTTTTGGTAATCGGAGTTTGTGGGGTGACTCTGTCTCTGATGGAAAATTCGCGCCGCCGTGTGCTCAACCTCAACCACACGGTGCTCTCAAATTACATCTCTCCAATGTTTTTATTTTATCTTATTTTATTTATTTATGGTATTTTTCTCTCTAATTTTTTCTTTAATCAATAAAATTATATAAGTATATTAAAATTTTGAATTTTTTTTAAGCGAATTGGTTTTGCGATTTAAAAGTGAGTAGCGGCAAAGCTTGTTGCCCGTTTATCTTCGACACATATGTCATATTTTATATATAATATCCATGATTAGAAAAACAAAATTTTTTTTTTTTATGTCTTTTAGGCGCATCCAAACAATTTTTTTGTTGACGAAATAGATTGTTCAAATGATAATCGATTGATTCTAACTCTTTTAATTTGCATGTTTTGAAGGATCCTATAGATATTGAGAGGTTATTTTATGATGACATATTTGATGCTTGCATGTCTTGAAATGTTTTTCCTCCCTTGCATACCAAAATAAAAAAGAACAAGCTGAATTACAATTAATTATATATAATTCTATTAACTTATTTATTTTCAAATAATTGATAGGAAAAATACTTATTTTCAAATGTTAATTACAATACCAACCAACAAAAAATGTTAATTACAATAATAATAACAATTATGCCATTCAAAAGAAGCATTTGGAATCTAGTTTATTGGTGGATTAGAACTTAGAAAAATGCTAGAATTGTTCATGTAAGTTTAGCTTAGTTGGCAGAAACATTATATTTTGTATGGAGAGACAGAGAGTTAACAAAAGTCAATGTAAATTTTTCATCCGTTCAAAAAAAAAAGTATTTTTTTTCATAATGAAGGTTCTTTTTTGTGTAACCAATAACATATGTATAAGCCAAAATATAAATAAATAAATAAATACAGGTCCTTCTATTACAAATCTCCCAAAAAATAAGCCACGGATGCAGAATTTTTCCTTTTTTTTTCCCACTTTTAAGTCAGACAATTTTTGTTATTGCAGTAATCATAATCAGTTTTCATCTCTTCCAACCACAACCGAGGTTTATGCCTGCTGTGACATTGTTTAGCTGGGTTTTCTGGCGATACTATTTGATTCAAATGGTAAGTTTCCTGGCAAAGAATCAAACTTTGCTATATATACATTCAAGAGAGAATTCACCCAAACATGTCATTTGCGCAATCAGAGAAAGCCTGAGTGTGACTTAACGTGGATGGAGCAACACGGAAGTTCATCTAATGTCATTGTTGCAATGATGCTTGAATCAGAGATGTAAGAGAAGGATGCATACGTGCAGTTCTTAAAGAGCGAGCTTCACTTCTTCCTTCAGCATATTCTTCCCCCAACGGCCACCTTGGGCGTACATCATACTGAAAATAAACCAATGGTCAATAAAGTCATTAAGAGCCTGATGAAATACGGGCATAATGTGCAGCACATGTTGAATTTGTGTTGCCTACACTAATTGATTGAATAGGAGTCGAAGTTAAACATGAACAAGCTTTCAGCAATAATTAGTGAGCCATATCAACTTTGCTCCAACTCATATGGTCCACTGAGAGTTGTTTATGAACCGGGTAACAATGGTAACTGATCTTGTTGATTGTTTAAAAAGCATTAACATTATTTCTCTTTTATAAAAAAATAAATTATCCGATGCATCTAGAGAAATCATAAAAGGAAAACAAATTCATCTGATACAAAATTGCTTCCAATTCATATAATTAGTCAATGTTCAGATTTCAGAAAACACACCAGAAAGTCTTCTGGATCTTCTGCAGGAGGTGGAGGGTCATATCTTCCCACGCGAAAGTGCTCAATACCAGTCCAAGCAACCATGACACCTATTCAGTTCAAAAACAATTCGGTACGATATTAGTTTTAATATAAAAAAGACTAAACAAGGTCTTTTGTTGGCTGCCAAATGCCTACTACAGTCCTCCTTTTTGAAAAGCACAACATAGATTGAGTTAGCCTTCATCATTAAAATCAAAACAAAGAATGACATGATTACCATTGTCAGTACAAAGCCGAGGAGGAGGGCATACAAGTTGCAGGCCACTCTTCTTCACAACTGTATCAAGCCGAGTCCGAACATATTGATTTGAAGCAACACCACCAGAGACAACCTGCAACAGACAAGATGTAGAATGACATTCAGTTATTTCAATGTAAATAGAAAGGAGAAGCATAGACGTTACATCACAAAGCAGCATTTTAGATTTCAAACTACCAAGTGTTTTATAGAAGGCTCCATCTTCAATGCCCACTGTATTGCTCGTTCACACCTTTCCTCGAGATGTAACACTGCAATTCGCTGTTTGACATGTAGAAGACAGAGAAAATAGGACATATTATCTCTGTCCTTAATATAGGACTCCGTTTACTAAATCACGGGAATTATGAAAGTTGGTAGTAGTATTTAATTTGTGGACAATTAATATTGTTTTACAAGTTTACCTTCAGGAAAGATGATTTAAATATGTTTTCATCATAGTATTTATTACATGTTGTAGAAAAAGATCTAGCATAATTAAGGGTATGTTAGTATAGAAATAATTAATGTAGTTGAAAACTTGAAAAGGGTTCTCTAAAAATAGTTCAGGGAAAATTTCAAGAAGATCTTATATTTAGAAAGGAAGGTCGTATATATCAATAGACATGAGTTAAAGGTGAACAAAAGAGAATATGAGTTAATTTTAAACAAAAAGCACGGTTCTCTATTTTTAAAGAGAGGGATTCTCTCAATCTACAAAGGTATAACTAACCTGAAAAGAAGCAGCAATATCAGCCCGTGACAACCGATCTTCATAACTTGCAGAAGAAATAGGAATTTTGGCATCACTGTGAACAATCCATATACTCATAAGAATGTAACAACAAAACTGAAAGATATTTGCACTATTTACTTCAACAAAACAAATTACTTGCCATGTGCAATATAAATCATTGAGTAATTTTGTAGGCAAAGATTATTGGTCGAACAAAAATATTAGCAATAATCTGACTACATGAGGAAAAAGGTAATATTAAACAGATTGTGTAAATCAAATATTTCTTCAATGAAGAAAGTTTCCAAATTTAATTTGTGCTGTTAAAAACATTAGACAAAGTGCTTGTGATAAGATAAAGGACAGATAATCCATCAGGTTTGGCATTGCTCCGTCGTTGTATATAATTTACATAAATTACTTATGAATAACAAATCTATAAACTTTTCACGTACATCTTTTTGGACTCAATTGCCAGTCTTACTTGGGTTTTTAGACCAGCATAGGAGAAGTTGCAATCTTTATGCTGCCTCATTGGAATCTACGGAAAAATAAAGTAATAAACTTAAATCTCCAAAAGAAGCACAGCAGCGGCCATGGTAATGTGAGGAAAACATAGATGTTCAATGTAGGGCAACAACAATCAAAAGCAGAGAAGATGGAGAGGAATATAATATCATACAACTTACGGAGAAACTGACTGATTTAGCATTGCCCTCTCTAGCAAGCTCCTCTATAGCAGGACCACCACTTCTGCTCATATCAAGTCCAAGCCATTTTGCTGACTTGTCATACGCCTCACCAATAGCATCATCTATTGTAGTTCCAAGTTGTATGTATTGCCCAAGATCACGTGCAAGAATAAGTAGATTATGTCCCCCTATAAAAACAATATCTGTCATAACCTCATACAAGATAGCCAAGTGTACCAATACCTAAAAAATATACTGAACAATGACCATCAAATCACAGGTTTGCAACAAACCGGACTAATCAGATACTGTACCTCAAGAACCATCTCCACATATAAAAATAAGCAAGATGTCATAACATTTGACTTCAATGTGAAATTATGTGTCCAACTTTGGGAAATTGAAAATTATTGATGGAATGATGGGGAATGAAGGTTAATGAGTGAAATCTATATTCCTTTGTTCTATGTGAAAAATAGGGAACACTTGCAATTTTATAATCTAGGCTTGTTCTATGTTGAACTAGAACTAGAAACATTAATTCCACAACCCAAGGGAGAAAAATGAAAACAGATCAAGTTCAAAGAATAATACTAGGATGACTAATAGAACTTAAATCGAAAAACAGATGTACACAAATATTACCTGAAATAAGTAGGGCCATGAATGGAAACTGCAAATCTTTCTCAATTAACCTGAAACAAAAGATATGTCTCAAAAATAGCACAATTTCCTAAAGGACGCTAAAAAAGTGAAGAAAATTCTAGAAGCATAACAACATACAGGAACTGAATAGCCATTTAGAATATTTTAGGCATGCCTTTGCATTCATAGGAAGAAAATAAAATATTCATTAGAGGGCCACTATAGCTTTACCTAGCCACTAGAGCATGAGCCTCCATGTGATGGATGCCAATAATTGGTAAATTAAAGCCCCCGGCAATTCTCCGTGCCTTCTGCACCCCTACTGCATTGTGCAAGACGTAGACAGATGAGTGAATTTCACTAAATCATACAGAAGATCAGAAAATTAAAGATATGCCTTCCAATCACTACTTTAAATCAGAAACAGACATTCGTGCCTATAGTTTGAACGATCAAATTTGAATATTTAGGCTTAATGGCATCGTTGGATTATTTAAGATACAGTTACCCAATCCAACTTGCATGCAAGAATCGGCACTACTGCATGGTGTTTTTACCAACTAAATAATGGTGCTATAGTATGACATTGGGAAAAATAGGAGTTGATGTTTAAATGAAAGATTAAAGTTATTGTTAATGTTAATGCTAAATGTATTTATATTTTAATTTTATTCTTTTAGGGAACTTTAGTTGGAAATAGGTGATGCGTGTTCTCACTCAATGTTAATGAATTCACAGGAATTTTGTCATATTCATTTAAGTCCATTATTAAACTTGTGTATTACCACGAAGGCAGAGACTTAAACCAGGACCAATGGAAACAGCAACCGCGGTAAGATCCTTCTCAGTCATATAAGCTTTATCAAGGGCTTCTTGCACAACCTATAATTAAAAGTAAAAAGGCTATGTACATATCAATAATTCATTAAAAGGGGAAAAAAGATAAAGAGTTATAGTTCTTAAAAATGATGTACCTGATCTATCACTTGTGAGTGAGCTTCTTCTGCCATTTTTGGAGCAACACCTCCATACTTCACAAGCAGATCTGCCTTAATGTGAAGAAGTTGCACAGTTAGAAAGCATTTTTATGTATATATATAAATAATTACACATGAACAAAAGGTAGACGGGCAACAAACTACGCCGCTAAACGTTTCTGTATAGCAAAACTCAATCTTTGAAAAACTACATTCATAGACCTAGTAAGACACAACATTGATATGCATGATCCTTTGAACTCTTTTCATGACACTGACACTTACGATTACATTGAAATATATACTACTACACTTAACAAGCAAAACACATAGTTCTATTACACTTAACAAGCAAAACAAAAAAAAACTCAGTGCAACGAATACTAGTACCTGAGAAGATATGACCTGGCTCAGAATTTGACCGTCACTTCTCACCTAAACAACAAAAACCATCAAACAACAATCCAAAACACATCGCAAAAAAATTAAAAAAAAAACAAAATCGATTTTTTATTGAAAGCTTACGACAGCGGCGGCAGTGTCGTCGCAGCTAGTTTCGATGCCTAAAACGACAATGTCTCCGTGGCGTTTTGGAGTTGGGTTTTGTATGCAGGAGACTACGGTGCGGGTAGAAGAATATTTGTGCGGGAATTGGATTCTGCGGAGAGTGGTGAAAAGTAATGGTTTTGGAAGGAAATTTACGCGGGAAATTGATGGAATCGCCATTGTAGACAGAAAAAGTAGCATTGTGTTTGTGTTGTATTCAAGAAGAAAATAGCAATGAGGCACTAGATAAGAGGTTGGAAAAGGGTTGGACTCAAAATGAGGTCATTTTTGCAATTTTACAAATATTCTATTTAGGTGCTTGTAAGTGCTTTTTTTTATTGAAGTCCCTATAAGTTTATTTTTTGTGTAAATCAGTCCCTACATTTACAATTCATTTTGATATTAGTCTCTGTCAGATACCCTTCAATTGCCACATCACACTATGCCATGTGTGTCTCAGTTTACCACGTAAGTTTTTTTTTTACGGAAATTGACGTCAGAGATCAATATCAAAAGGAACACAATGATATCTACTGCGGAACATAATGACTAATCAATTGCTAGATTGAAGACACCTTAAAGGATGAAACAACTCACATATAAATTTAAAACTTCTTCATATCTAAGGTGATAATCAAACCATCAACTTATTGTTATGAAAATGATGAGCTCCAACCACATCCATCGAGTTCTTTAAAGTTTCATGTAGCAAATCATATGTAAGTCGCTTAAATGAGCTTTCCACATGTGTATTGATTCGGTAAAAATTAATATTTTGTAAAAAGAGCTCAAATTAGAGGGATAAAAGTAGTTCTTTACAACATTATTCAATTGAATGAAGTACCAACATAGTTCAATTGAAAGCAATGCTACACATTATTTCCATCCAATATTCAATTGAAAGCAGTACTAACATAGTTCTTTACAACATTTTCATTCAATATTTGCAACATAATATTGTGTGTAGTACTAGTACCTACACATCTTGGTGTCTTATATTGACTAATAGATGTTCCTAATCCAACATAATGATCAAGAATCTTCTTGAATGTTCCTTTTTTAACAACTCGGAGTTCTAACGCCCCAATATTGTTGCTTTTACGCGATGAAATGTAGGATATATCAACAAAAGACTTATCCAAACAATTGCAACATTCACCAAGCACTTGTTCACTTGCTTCACCATTGATTTCCCAGAAGATTATGTAGTGTCCTGGTTCTTTTGATACATCAACATGACTTGTGAACTCAACAACTTCCAATTTCTCTCTTGCTAATAATAAATCCTTCTCAGTGTGTTTGTCAGTGTTAATATTCATAGTAACCATTTTGAGGTAGCACAACATAAGTGGCTAATTCAGGAGAAACTTTAGGATTCACATTAACATCTATCAACCCTTCAGAAGCACCATAGAAAGAAGTCACCAGAGGTAAATCCCCTGCATAGTGTCTCAATTTTCCTAAATATGGCTCCATTGGCCCACTCATGACACCAAAAATGTACTTAACATTAGGAAACAACTCTGGTATCAACCTATACCAATTGTTTAACTCCATACATTTCTTGTGGATCAAGTTAGCTAATTCTGGATTCGATTTGAGATATTTCGACATAGCTATTCGGACCGATGGATCAGTGACTTTATTACTAAGATTCCCTTCTCTTATATCAGTACAAAGCTCTTCCCAAACTTGTTCAAAGGTTCTAAAAGCATGTACTATGTTGTGCGCAAATGCCGAAGACACGAACACAACTTCTTCTCGACAAATCAGTCCACTTAATAGATGACAATATAGTGATTGGAAAAAATCAGGACATAGTACCACTTCATCCGGGGTGCAGTATTGGATTTGAAGTGTGTTCATTGTTTGTTTATAGCTTGGATTATAAAACACATTGCTTGTAGCAGTTGTTGCTATGACACCCCCTTTTGTTTTGAATTGTTAGTTAACATATAGAAAGTGTAAAGCCTTCCCATCTTTCATAGGAAATTCTCTACACAAAGAAATTATGTTAGAGTCCTACTTCAACCCGCAAACAAAAATACTATCTTCAAATATAAGAAAAAGTTGAATCAACAAAAGTTTATGTCTCTATATTGTATCAGATATATAAACTCAATGTTAGATATATAAATTTTCGTTGATTTAACTTTTTCTTATATTTATTTATATTTAAGATTGTAATAAATAAAACAAAATAATGATTCAACCATCAATTTATAATATTAAAATAAATATAGGTAAGAAATGAAATTTAGAACCTGCTCCTATAGGCAACAGAGGTCCGATGTATATTCATTGATGTTTGAAACAATTCATCATTCCATGGTACATATTTTTTCTTCCCCTGGGTAGTGCCAGAACTGCAATAACATTCATAAATTTGGATTTCAGCTGGTTTATATATATAGTAAGATTTTATATAGGATTTAAAATGATTTTATGATTTTTTTTTGGTACAAAAGAAGGTCACATACTAAAGAATTAAACAAATATGTTTAGGGGTGCAACTCCTTTTTTTTGATAAGTAGGGGTGCAACTCCTAGAATAATGGTCAAATCAATTTACGGGGCCCACAAGGAGAAGTCTTCATAGAAACAATTTGAAGAATATAGAGATAGATTAAAGTTAATTAATTAATCAGCGTAACGATTGTCCATCCTCTAAGTACGACGAAATTGGACACGTCATTCAAAAATCAAAAGTGAAGATGACAAACCAAATGACTTATAAGATTCGAATAGACTTAATATAAATCTTAAGCAAAAATGTTAAGAGAGACTATAAATAAGTAGATATTTTTATGGGTTCTTTTAATAATTTACACTTTTTTTAACACATTCTAGTTTACCATAATAATTAATAGGACAATGATAGAAAGTTAATGCTTCCAATGAGAATAAGAAAGAAAAAAGAGGAACAATACCACACCTTAAGAAACATCACCATTTAAAATTCTATTGATATATGGTTCCAAATCTTTATGAGTAACAAGTGGAACACATGCCTTGAAACTATTAGGATCACTTCTTCCATTAAGACCCAAATTCAACAAATATTGTGCTGATGCATTATCCTCTAATATTTGTTTTAGTGTTTCTATTTGAACCCTTTGTGCATCCTTAGTTAGTGCCTCAAATTCTTCTATAACTTTCTCCATATATAATATTAATCACTTCCATTTTCTTTAATATTTTCTCTCATAACCATTCAACAAAAAGGAGTGGAATGATGAGATTTTAGGAATCTCAATGAAAGAAAGTATTCTAAAATCCAAATTTAAAATAAAGTTCGTGGACCATCAATTATGATAAGGGTACGTATAAAAAATCCATTCAATTGTTACTTTAATGAACATATGTCGATTCTACTGTTGTTTTTAAAAATGTGAAATCCTCACATCTCATATCTTTGAACATCTCTATTCAATTGTCATATTGATAGTTTAAAATTATAATTTGTCTATTATACTCTTACTTTTTAATAACTTCACTTCACACATTTAGTAAAATTGATTTTTTTTTTCTTTCATAACTCTCACTCCTTTTCAAAGTAGAGAAAGCAAATTGTGGATTAAAATGAAGGTAGAATATGAAGCAAATTGTGGATTACAGTTCATTATATTGATTGGAGAATTTTATGCTAAATGAGACTTAAAAATAAACGGAGCAAATAAATAATTGAATATGTATTAGTCAAATTGTTAAATTTGATAAAATAAAGGTTTAAATGATTTTTGGTCCTGTTTCCGAATTTTTGATTTTAGTCATGGTATCTTATTTTATTGTAAATAAATCCATGAATCTACAAAATTTGTTGGTTTTAATCCTAAAATCAAAATTAACTGAAAAATCTGCAAATTTCGTGCATATTTTTCTAAAGCAGAGATTTATTTGCAACAAAATAAAATACAGAAATTAAAATAAAAAATCTACCAACATACATGTACTAAAAAATCATTTGAGCCTAAAATAAAAAGTATAATTCCTATTCGACCAAATAGTAAAAAGTAAAATTCCTAAAACTGATTGATTTGTCGTTGTCATTAATTAGTAAACATTAATAGAAAATTCCTTTTTAAGCTAATGCATGTATTAAGTAAGATAGTTTAAAAACGGATGAATTCTTTGTACCCAATTTGTACCGTATCCAGCAATATAATTTTTCTTTTTTGACAGTTCCAACAATACAAGTTCAGTATCAAATTTAAAGTGTTCACCTTAAACTTAAAATAATGTAATAATTGATTTCTGGACATCCTCCTAGTACTCAGCCCACATGTTTTTCTATTTTTATCATTTGAGTTATTCTACAGGAACAAATTATTAATCATTATTATACCACATTAGAAACTTTAATATTTATACACTATCACACAAAAAAATGAGTCAAAAAAAAATCAAATATTCTATGTATAGAATTTCATATTTAACTTAAAAAAAACATTTATATATATATATATATATATATATATATATATATATATATATATATATATTTTGTTTTTTCTATGTCTATGTATTCTGAATAAAGTTGAATGCTTACGGTTACTTGAACATAAATGCTTATATAGATTCTACCAAAAAAATGCTTATATACACAAATACAAAGAGATTGAAGAGTGTTAGTTGTCTAGCTCTAAATTGAAAAGGGCACTTGGAGGGCATAGAAAGTGGATACTCATGCACAACATTTTATTGGGGACACCTATCTTTGACTCATTGAATTAAAAGGTGAAATAAGTAATCATTTTCAATACTCATTATTCTTTTGACTCATTTTTCAAAACTCATATTTACTAATTTTTATTTATTTTACTCATCATATAGTGTTCTCACATTTGTTGTTTTGCATTTTTTTTTTGTATTCAAGTGATCTTGCTTGAAGAAGGAGATTCAAGAAATCAAAAATAAAGATAGATACAAAGAGAGGATGGCACGTAAGGTGAGAAAATCTATATATTTATTCTCCTTATTACATTTTTTAATTAATTTTATATTCTTAATCTTGTCAAATAGCTATTGTTAATGTTGAATTATATGTTGTACCATATTCATTTAATTTGCTTAAGCTTGTTTCTAATGAATTTTCTTGATACAATATATTGAGCTTTGAGAAAGGAGAATGATTCTGAATAGTTCAATTGGTTTAAATATTTGAAGGGGAGGGGAGGGAAAATAATATTAATAGGGGTTAAATTTTCTTCATTATAGTTTTTGTCTCCCTTGGAATTTAAGGACAGGGATGAGGATAGGAGAGATTTGATAAGGTTCATTTCTCTCATTTAGGTTTTGTGTCTTAATTCTCCTGATCCTAGGGGAAGGATATTGGTATTCAGGAGAGAAGAGAAGCTTTAGTATAAGAAATTGTTCAAATTTTGATAAATCTCTCTAATTTTGTTTAATATTAAGAGGGAAATGAGATATATAATCCTCTACACTCTAGCTATAGCTTGGGATTTTTTCTTTTTTTTGTTGATGTTATAGCTCTAGATGTTAACATTTAGAAAAAAAAATGCAAATTTTGTGTCATGCAAATTAAATTGAACTAAATTTCAAATTCAACTAAAAAAATGTATCGGTATTTAGTGTTCGACATGTTTTTTGGAATATAATTCGAAGGAGTCTATGGATAGAAAAAATATAGATTGAGAAAATTTGTTTTATATCGGATTTTTTTCCCTTTTTTCTCCCGGTTAAACTTGTAAAATAATTTCCTCTTTGCGGTATCTAACATAACTTTCTAAAACTCTTTTTATATAATTTTTTATGTTTTTATTTAAATTTTGACAAATCTGTATTTTATATTAAATTGTGCCTGCTTTTTGTTTTTATTTATTTGATTAGGTTTTTGAACTTGATGGACATGAGGAGGAGAGTATCTCTCCTTGCACAAGAGATGGATCAATTGATTATTATGGAAAACCAGCTATAAAAGCTAGGACAGGTGGATGGAGGAGTGCCTCATTGTTGTTAGGTATCCACACAAATCTTGATATTCATATTGTTGTTGGGTAATTGGGAAAGATACATCCTTCGTCACTGTTACAAGCAACAAACGTATGGTTTAGGTTCATTGAATAACTGATGTATCTGATCTAGACCAGATATATCCGTTAGTCAATGAACTTAAAAAGTGACAGTGACCGGAGGATGTAGTATCTTGCATCATGAGTATAAACAAGATAAGGATGGACATGTTCAACCAGAAATCGGCCAATCCATCGGTTCAATTGCGGCTAATTCTTGGTTTCCTATAACATGGTTCCGGTTCGGATTTTTCAACATTTTTTAATACTCATTTATTTATCAGTCATCCTGTTTAACCGTAGTTCAATCTATTGAACCATGCTTAATCCAAATATATTGTGCTATGAATATTTTTAGAATTATGTCTATATTTTATTAACTACTAAATTTTATAATTGAAACAGTGAATCAATTCCTAGTTGCATTGGCTTTCACCGGAGTTGAAGTTAATTTGGTTCTCTTTGCAAAGTTAGTATTGAGACAAAGTAATGCTGAATCAGCAAACACGTTTAGCAGATGGATGGGAGCTACCTATTTCTTCTCTCTAATTGGAGCTTTTATTAGTGACTCATACTTGGGAAGATATCTCACTTGCATCATATTTCAAGTTGTGTTCAACATTGTAAGTATTCCAATGTTAATATGATTATATATTCTCCTGTAACTTCATCACTTTTTAGATTCACTGAATAATTAATGTATTTGGTCTATAATATAAGTGAAACTATTAAGGTATAGGTGAAACTATTGATATATAATTTCTTCATCTGACATCCACGTAAAACTTTACTTTTCAGTTTTCACTCAGCATAGTTGTTGTCTACTAAATACTGCAACCGTTATTTTTGCGCCCATTGTAGTCCTATATGGTTTGAGAGATTAGTCTTTGTAGTTGCATACAGAGGATACTTAGTTTACGTCAACAAAAAATCTGAAGTTCTATTTATCTCTTCTTTATGCAGGGATTGGTGCTATTATCCTTATCAACTCACTTTTTGTTACTTAAACCTCAAGGTTGTGGAAAAATCGGATTTCTATGTGAACCTCATACACCACTTCAAGTTGCAATACTTTACATATCAATATATCTAGTAGCCCTAGGAAATGGTGCTGCTGATCCTGCATTAGCAACATTTGGTAATGATCAATTTGATGAAGAAGAACCAAAAGAAGAAAAGTCGAAGAACATATTTTACAGCTACTTTTATGTCGCATTGAATCTAGGATCGTTAGTAGCTGAAACAGTATTGGCTTACATAGAAACTACAGGAAATTGGGTGCTTGGATTTTGGATATGTTCCGGTTGTGGCGTTTTTTCATTTCTTGTTTTTATGACCGGAACTCTTAGATACCGACACATGAAGCCTATTCGAAACCCTATCTCAAGGCTTGCACAAGTGTTTGTTTCTTCTGTGAAGAAAATTAAATTTCAAGTTCCTGCAAGTGGAGAAGGCTTATATGATAATCCAGAAGGGGATGATCCTAGTGTTAGGAGAATGCACCACACAAAGGGCCTAAGGTAAGTGTCTTACTAACGTTTAGAAGTGTTTTTTCATTGTTCTGCATTAAACTTCTTAGAATTTTAAAATGCTTTGATTAATAGCAAGAATCAATTCGAAGGATGAGGTAACTAATTTAATGAGCATCAAATGTTTTCATTTTACACTTAAGAAATGGTTTTCATATTGTTATGAAAATAGCTTATACATAAGCACTTAAATGTAAACGCTTAATTAAGTTGTTTATGCAAAACTGCTTAAAAAGGGTAACCTCAACAAAAAAATCAATATTGTCTCCATAATTTTTTATTGATTTCAATTTTTGGTGGTGACAAACAGGTTTCTTGATAGAGCTGCTATTATTTCTACTAAGGAAAAGAACAAGTTGGAAGAGAAAGGTGAAAATCCAAATCCATGGAAACTGTGTACTGTGACACAAGTTGAAGAAGTGAAATGTATTTTGAGACTATTACCGGTATGGCTTTGCACAATCTTCTCCTCAGTCGTCTTCATACAAATGCTTTCTCTTTTCGTCGAGCAAGGTTCTACAATGAACAGATCATTTTACAAGTTTGAAATCCCTCCTGCTAGCATGACAGCATTCGATATCATAAGCACATCAGCCTTCATCATGTTATTCGACATTCTCATCGTTCCATTATACGTGAAAATCGTCAAAAAAGAACCAAAACTTCCTAGTGAGCTACAAAGAATCGGCATTGGACTATCATTTACGATACTAGCTTTGATTGTCGCCGGTTTGGTAGAGAGAAAAAGACTCGAGTTCGCTAGTAAAGACGGTAAAGAGACGAGTTCTTTGAGTATCTTCTGGCAAGTACCACAATATGTGCTTGTAGGAGTAGCCGAAGCATTTGTTTACGTAGCACAAATGAATTTTTTCACATCACAAGCACCAGAAGGATTAAAAAGCTTGGGAATGGGGTTATCCATGTCTTCATCGGCGCTCGGTAGTTATGTTGCCGACAGTATTTTAACTGTCGTAATGAAAATTACTTCGACTCACGGACGACCTGGTTGGGTTTCGCCTAATCTAAATGAAGGTCATTTAGATAGGTTTTTCTTCTTATCAGCATCTTTAACAGCAATTAATTTGATATTTTATATTGTTTGTGCGAGAAGATATAAGGAAATAGAGTTCGAGAAAAGAGAAGAAGAAAAGAAAGAGGAAGTTGTGAATTGATTTTGAGATATAAGGTCATTTATATTGTGTCATTTGTGACATAGTTTTTTGGACTATTATGTTTTTATATATGGAAACAGATTCTTGAAAAGGCTTGATATCAAATACTGTTATAGAGCCTAAAATTTTGTAACTCAATTGATATTAGAAATTTTATACTTTCAAAAATGAAAATTAGGATGGTTGAAGTTATGTGGTATATTAATTTTGTTTAATTTGGATTTATTGTTCTTATTTGTTTTTATTGACTGAATAAATCTTCTGATACAAAATTGAAATTTCACCACTTCTCTTTTCCTCCAAAACTCTTGCATTAGAACTTTGTCTTAACTAAAAATTATACAAAATGTCTGAGAATTAGATAGTATACAGTTCATTGATTCATGAAACCAATATGTTAAATCTTAGTGATCTTACCATAATCCTTTACAAATCGTCTATAATATGCCGGTTAGGCCCAAAAAATTTATCGATAATGTTTTAAAAATCAGAATGGAATGTCTGGTTGAACTGAGAATTGGTCAGTTCGTTGGTTGGTTTGATCCTGATTACATCAATAATGTTTTAAAAATCAGACTGAAACGTCTGATTCATGAAAATCGATCAGCTCGTTGGTCAATTTCATCTTGATTATATTGTAATTTTGTTGATCTTTGGTTTAACCAATATTCATTTATTATTTATTTTTTAATACTTATTTATTTGTCATTCAGTTTATATGTGATGATTGAACCGATTAAACTAATTAAACAATGACCACCAGCTCAATCTCTAATCTAATTTTTAAAACATCTTTTGGTGATTGAACCTACATAAACATTTTTAATAGGAGGGCTTCAAACACAATCATATCATATCCCTGTCTTAGGAGAAAATACTTTTTTTTATCTTATTGCACAAGTCATTGCCACTTTAATTTTCATTTAAAGAGGGTTTGAAGATATCTCTATTGAAATGATTTGAAGAATTTAAGATTTGTTTGGAAATATAGTGGAAACCACAGTGGAAAAAGGAAGGCCCTCACTCAGAAGTTCCAAGTTATAGGTTAAAAAACATCAACATTGATGAACCTGTCACCACAGTTCCAAACACATCTTTACAAAATCATGGTAGTCTTAGTCACAATGTGTGCGCGCGCGTGCTCGCAAGCATGTTGAATTCAATTTTAAAACCACGATGACTGATATTATGTGTCAATAATATGCACCAAGTCTCAACCGCTATATAAGGAACAAATCATGATAAAGCAAATTGAACTTCTACGCAAAATTTTGAAACCCAACATAAAAAAGCGCTCAACTTTATTGAAATATAAATCAAGTTTGATATTGTATAAACTGTTTTATGAATGCATCAACCTAGTAAGATTTTATTGCCACTCTAAAAAGTTATCCTCTATCATTTTGCAATCTTTGCAGCCAGTTCTCTGACCAACTTAGCAGCTACCATAGCAGTCATTCCATCAACAGTATCACGTTGTGGGTTGAATTCAACCACATCTCCAGCAACAACATCACCTTGAAGATTGTGTAGGATGTTAAGAACATCACGGAATGAAAGACCTCCCGGTTCAATGTGAGACACTCCTGGAGCAAAAGCAGGATCAAGACAATCCACATCTATTGAGATGTATACTCCTTTCACACCTTCCCCTAGTTTCTGCAGAAGGAAATCACTAAGATTTTAGAAAGAAGAAAAAATATTGAAGCATGAACTATCGTAATAAAAGAATGTGTAGGTCTGTGTGTGTATATCTATGTAGCACCGACATTTCAGATTGAAGGCATTACAATGACACCGACAATTTTCTCAAAATATTAGTGGGGCTGACGTGTCAATGTTGTGTCTGGTGTCCGTGCTTCATAGGTGTTTATGAATTGAGTACTATAAAAAGGAGATAGACATGCAGGCACACAAATGCCTACAAGCCCAAACGTATGAACATACAGACAGACAGACACACACACACACACACACACAGAAAGAGAGATACCAGGTTCTCTAGGAAGTGGCGATCTCTGGAAAATGTTCGCATTTCATATTGCTCAACCCCAAACTTTTTAGCTTGTTGACGTCCTTCAGTCGTTATTGAACGTATACCGACCTGAAATAAATCAAAAAATTAAAGCATGAAGAATAAGTGACATATCTTACAAACCATGGGTGAAGACTGACATTTATAACCAGAGCAAAGAACTAGCAACAATTTAGGAAATAAATGAAATCTACACTTTGTAACTTCAACAAAATCATGGTGCCATTGTGATTTTGTCAAACTCACAGTCAATTGGAACATAAACTAAACTATTTAGGATATAAATGAAATCAAGAATCAAAGACTACCTGCAAGAGTCGCCGAACATAGTCACCCTCCATGACTCGAGCAAAGGAAGAAGCATGCGAATAAATGTTCCCTTCAAAGGCATCATAGTTGTCAGGATGTGCATCAAGATGAAGAACATCTACTGGTCCTCCAAGCTTCTCAGAGACGGCTCTAATAACCGGAAATGATATTGAGTGATCACCACCCAAAACTAAGGGTCGTAATGGATCCTGGAAGAACGTAAAGAACATGAGGATCAATCAAATTCAAACAGAAAGTTATCGGCAAAACATTATACGGCACACAATAGTAGAATCAATTCTGAGAGACAATATATTGAGCATGATGAAGAAGGTGTAGTTTTTTAATTCCAAATCATGAATCGGAAAATATACCTCTTCCATCACTAACTTGACAGATTCACCAATGACATTCATCAATCTGTGATCATCTACACCACAATCACGAATTTCTTGAATAGGGACATCACCAACATCAGTTAGCACTCGTGCGTCCTGCAAATCCTTACCTGCAAAATCAAAATAACTACTATAAGCTTATGATTATCATATATAACTGATACAAGAAGTGTGGCGGCACTAAAAACTGAGATTGCAAGTGAGCTATATCCCATTAAATAAGTTGCGACCACTTTAGCTTCATAGACAATGACTAATAGAATCAGTGTTATTAAATAGCGACTATACAAATGCTATAGCACTATATATGGTAACAGAATTTGAACAAATCACTATTGTTCTGTGATATACTATTTAGTACACAATGTTGTCAAGTGGTGGGACAGCACTATTGCGTAGCGGAATTTGAACAATCCCCTAATTTTTACAATCCGCGATTGACAGCGGGATATAGAATATAGGTGAACATGCATTGTTAGAATAGTTCGTGTTATCCTCAGAAAATACAACCACAAAACGACAGAAAAAATGCCTATGGTAACCGAAATCCTAACAACACAAATTCCAATAATATCAACATTTAAATTCTTGATTATTTCTATTACCTAAATTTCATGCAAAGAATAAATTACGGAAAATCATAAGGAAAATCATTTGTAAGACTTCTACACAATCCTAAGGAAAATCATATGACTCTATACCTTCTTCAGTTGTCGAGTTTGTGCTACCACACCAAATGGCCTCCCTAATGCGAGGAGGCGCGAATGCAGGCCCTTGAAGGAATGATGAATTATGTCCCAAAGGAACTCCAAGAAGAGATGATGTTGCTACAGCACCTCCCAAAGCACGCACAAGTTCTCCCTGCATAGAAGTAAAATCAAGGGTCATAATAAAATCATCCAAATAAAATATAAAATTAAGGGACATAGTACACAACACCAAAGAAACACAGATTCAGTCAACCAAAACAAAATAATGTCTTGCCTTAAGCTTTGCTCTTTCTCTAATCAAGGTAAGTGAAGCATCGATCACACGATTTTGGCCTTTCTCTAGCAAAGCAGAAGATACATTCGCTGAATTCAGTCTCTGCATCAAATGGATGCCTCTGCGCGCCATCGTCGACATTTCTGTAACAAAATAGAAAAACAATTACTATATAGAAGCCAAACAAATTCTACCAATTCAATTTAAATCACTCACATTTGGCGAAAATAGAAATTTACAATTATTCTACACTTTTAGAGTTTATCAGTGTTATCGATTTCACATGGCAGACCATGACAAAAGGTCAAAATAAGCCTCAATATAACACTGTCCAAAGTTGTCAAATAGTGGCTATAGCATAACGGAATTTAAAAAAAAAATAGTTTTTGTCCCACAATACGCTAGTTAGTACAAAGTGTTGTTTAATTGCAGCTATAGCACTGTAGCGTAGCAGGATTCAAACAAACCGCTATTTTCTACGATCTACGAATGAAAACAATGATTATGCCACCATCCTTCAAAAAATGGCCATGTCAGTTGTCAAAACATCCACCACTACAATCCTGAATCCACCATAGTACAGCTATGGCCACTATGTGACAACACTGAAGTTTATCATTCCCAATGACACTATAACTGTACATGACATACACCTAGTAGTACACTGAAATTTAGTAAATTAATCCCTAATCCAATAAAAGAAGTGAAAGAAAACCCCAAAAACACAAGAAAAATGGGTTTCTTCAATTTCAATGTTTGAAAAACAAAAACCAAAAATCAAGTAACTGGGCTCAAGTGGTTAACGAGCTCCCTCCAGAATGATTGTTAGATTCCTGAGGAGGAACAATTCTTGGCCAACTTTACTTACCTCGCGGTCAAACTCTGATTATATCAAAATTCTAATCAGGACATCCACCATCAAACAAACATTGAAAAAGATTCATTATTTTCACTTTTCATTCCTTCTTTATTTCTTTTAATCAGAAAAGAAAAACAGCAAAAAAACCAATCACAAAACATTGATTTCATATAATAAGCAATAAAAACATTGATTGATCTAATGATCATACAACTTCATCCAGCTGAACAATGAAAATGCTATACCATAAACTACTGTAACAAAAGAATTAACTTTTAACATAATAATTGTGAAACACCCATAATAGAGATTTTGTAATATTCGGATAAGAGAAAAACAGACAAAATTATGAAACACCCATAATAGATTAATGTTTAAAGAATGAAACTTTAAGAGTTTAAGGTGACAGATTGATGTAGAATATTCAAAGCATGCAAATAAGAAAAAGAACCAATTGAGGTTTGGAAAAAATGGGTACCTGTGAAAGTTGGCAGAGAACAGAGGAAATCCGTTACGGACAGAAAGTGTGAGAGAGAGAGAGAGATTTAGAAAGAGAAAGTGAAGTGGCCTACTTATGATGTCTTTTTTCCACGTATTTCCAACTTATCCTAAATAAATTCTAACGTATTTCATCTATATTATAGATCAAATATATTGAATTGTCGATTAATTTAAAAAGTAAAATTTCTTTTATATTGAAGATCAAAGAGAATATTGTTCGTCATGAACCTAATTAACTTGAAAATAGTTCGAGATTTATTCAATACATTGAATTTAGTCTATGAATCAATTGAATGAACTTCGACTCAAATTAAGTTGATTAACTAAATGAATTGAATTTGAAAGATATATAGTTCAACTAATTTACTTCATAAAATTTAACACTATCTAACAAAAATACATAAATTATTAATATTAACGAGTCTTAATAACATACTAAAAGATTTTATATTTTTTATAAATTTATATATAAATAATCTATATAATATAAAATTTCAATCTAACAATAAATTAATAAATTTTGTAAAATTATTTTCATTATATGTAACATTATTCAAAAATTTATTAAGTTGCGTGACATTACTTCTTTTCTTTCACATAAAATAAAAACTTTAATCTTCATTTCAAATTCCAACACCAAAAGTAATTGTAATTTTTGTCTCTTTCCATCACTTTTGACTTTTGCAAATAAAGTTCAACACTATTTCATCTTTATTCACTGATTTTATTAGTCTTTTTACTCAACTTCATAGTATTTGTTTAGATAACTCTTATATGATCTTTTTAGAAAATACCAAGTCTTTTTATCAAAAAGATACCGAGTCTTAGTTTTTTTTAGAGAAAAATTATCAATTTATTTCAAATAGATATTATCAAATTGCAAATTAAATTTTGGAAAATGATCTAGAAAAGATTAAATGTAAATAACTTTTTAGATCATATCTCAACCAATTATTATAATAAATATTTTATTTTTCATATTGATATTTTTTATTCTAAAAACTTTCTCCATTGGCCGTTTTATAATATCAATAAATACTAATTTGTTTTTTCTATTATAGTTCTAACAATTTAATTAGTTAATGGAGTTGCTTGACAGAATCAAGTGTCATTTAGTTTGATTTATTGAGGTTCTGATATGACCTTTTTTTTTTGCAAATTTTATGTGCGATGATGAATTGGCTGTGCATGCATGGGAAATAAAATTCTTGATTTTGAAGATAGTTGTTGAGGTGGATTCATGTTGGTTTTCAATAAGTGTGAGTTAAATTTCAGGTCATGAAAATGTTATGGTTGATATTCTGTTTACATATTTTAGAATAATGTCGCGAAATGTCTTAATGAAAGCGACCTTATTCATGACTCATGTCATGTCACTGAAAAATATTTTCAAACAATTTTTTAACTTTGATAACAACACTCTCTAATTCATTTTTACACTGAAGATTATTAAAAACGAAAAGTGTGAAGTTGTCAAATGAATCGCATTGTGAGATGAAGTGAGTCTTCACGTTTAATTTGTGAAATCATATGATATAATTGATAGTCGAAAGGAGCAATATTCTCGTGAAAATCAGTGATGATGACATGGAACACTAGACCAAATTAAAGATTATTGAAAGATTCATTTTGCAGACCTCAAATTCCAAATACAAGGAATTCATGCCACATGCAAATAAATAATTCCATTAATTTAGCATATTCTATTTGGATTCATGTTTTCTCCACTATATAGTCTAAAGATATTCTCTTTCACCCATTGGGGCCATTTTATATAAATAAAAATGCTTGTGTTTTTTAAAATATTTTTTAATTTAACAACAAACCGACAAGATTCTCTTGAATTTAATTAGTTATAGGAATATTGCACATATTGTTGAAATTGAATAGATCTACTTATTCACCTTTAAAAAAGTGAAATTCAAATCAAATTATCTAACAAAAAGAACAATAAAACAACAGGAATTAAACAAAGGTTCTTTGAGAGTCACCGAAAATTTACACTTTGTTAATTAAAGATATAAATTTTAGAAGAGTGGAGTTTTATGGGGTTCAAAAATAGTTCCTCAAAGTATTTTTAACAAGCTAAAAAAGAAAGAAATACATACACATGTTACATATGCATTAACCCAAGGGGTGTGGTTGAGCAGTTGGGGCTCATCCTCCCTTAATCAAGGGTCGATGGTTCGATCCTTACCTTGAATATGGCGCAGCTTTAAATCTTTGGGTCAGTTATCCCACCCATCAAAGTGTTTCCAATCTAGCGAGAGATTAGTCACTGCGTTCGGCGGTGGATACCTCAGTCTCGACAAAAAAAAAACATGTTACATATGCATTGGCTGCACAACAATTATGTGCAACTAACTAAACACATTCACATGTAAAAACTCTTTAATTAACTAATGAATATGTGTCCACTCGAATATAATTTAATTGATAGAAACATTGCATATAATATGCAGAAATCGAACCGATTATAACACTAATTAAAAACTCTTATTCATAATAATGTATTAATTGAAGTAATTAATAACATTAAGCAACAAATTCATAATAATCACTTTGACATCTTTGCAACCAATTCTCTGACCAACTTAGCAGCTACAAGTGCAGTCATATTATCAGAAGTATCACATTGTGGATTGTATTCAACCACATCTCCACCAACAATATCACCTTCAAGATTTTGAAGAATGTTTAGAATATCTCTAAATGAAAGCCCTCCTGGTTCTTGGTGAGACACTCCTGGAGCTATAGAAGGGTCAAGACAATCCACATCTATTGTGACATATACTCCTTTAACACCTTCTCCTAGTTTCTGCACATCATAGGAAATTTCCAAGGTCTAAAATCATATATAGAAGCATCAAATTTCATAGATGATAAAATGTGACATTGTAAAAATATTGTAGAGGAGAGAGATATAGGAAAGAGACCAGATTCTCTAAAATGGGGCGATCTCGCGACAATGTCCTCATTTCATGTGTCTCGACACCAAATTTTTTTACTTGCTCACGAACATCATTTGTTATTGATCTTATACCAACCTGAAATTAATTAATTACACTTCAAAAATTTACTAGCTAGAATTATATATATTGGTGAATGACTAACTTGCTCAAAATTTAGCTAGCTATTGAAATGAAATAAATTAAAGAGTATATCTATATATGATTTATGAAGAAGACATGCATATGATCATGTTTTCCATTTGGATGTTATATTTGGACCAAATTTCATTATAATTGTGATTTTTGAGCTAGAATTATCTTACATCATCTAATTTCAACTGGGTTCACAACTAGTAGTACGTAGTAGTTGATAGTCTTGATTGCAATACTATTGATGACATCAATGTAGGGACCGTATATTTATTTTCAAACTTTAAAGCTGAAATTAAAATGAAGATACATTTTATTTGACCCCTAACAATTTTCTGACGATTTAATTCAGTCATCGACAAACATAAAATGTAAGTTAGTCTTTGACATTTTTATACTTGGCACAAATTAGAAAAACATCAAAAATCATTAAAAAAAATTGTTGGTTACCTAGACTTGTGCAAATGACCTAATTAAAATGACAATTAGAAGTAAAAAAATAAATGACAGTTAAATAAAAATAAAATGAATTACTATAAAAAAAGAATTAAAAATTGCCTGCACAAGTCGCCGAGCGTAGCCACCTTCCATAATTCGAGCAAACGGAGAAGCATGTGAATAATAGTTTCCTTCAAAGTTGTTATAGAGATCTGGATGTGCATCAAAATGAAGAATATCAACTTGTCCTCCAAGTTTCTCAGATACAGCTCTAACAACTGGAAATGATATTGAGTGATCACCACCCAAAACTAAGGGACGTAATGGATCCTAAAAGAGTATAAACATCATGAGAATCAACCTATTATATGTATAATTTGAATAAATAAAAAGTTGCTAGAAGACATGATTATTTATGTGATAGTAGCTTTTGATGCTAGTTAAAAATATTGTTATTTTGTCTCTGTGAATATAGTTCAGCCGATATGGACATTTGTTATTATATGAAGGTTGAAATTCGAATTTTGAACTCCCCAATTATTCCTCTTAAGCGAAATTCTAACTGGTAAACTAAATTATGTTTTAGTATTTTATTGCATGAAATCATAGTTAATACACCAAAAATAATTGGAAAAACTAGATTGAAAAATATAGAAAGAGAAACTACATAATTTCATGTTGTAGAAAACTAATTACTGGGTTTTTTTTACTAATAATTACTAGTAGTATATTTAAAAATAAAATAAAATAAACAATGTTAGAAGCACAAGGTATTATACCTCTTCCATGACTAACTTGACAGACTCACTGATGACACTGGCCAATCTCTTGTCATCAACCCCACAATCTCGAATTTCTTCTATAGGAACATCACCAATATTTGTTATCACTCTTGGGTCCCGTAAATCCTTGCCTACAAATAAAATATAAATCATTAATTAACTTTTTTTTGGTATAAAATCATTAATTAACTTATTTCAATTTTCAATATTTGGTACAATTACTTATATTTAAATATGAAAAATGATTTTCAGATATAACAATCCAACATCATTGTTTTATTTTATTTTGGTAGATAACATTATTGTTTTAGCTTCTTTTTTTTATTGACAAAGAACATTATTGTTTTAATTTAGTTATTAAGATAAGAAGAATTGTGATTTTATACTTTTAAAGAGTATCGTCAACGGTCATTAAATTTTTTGATAATTTTAAATATTGATTTACAGTGAACAGCTCTGAAAGTAGTATTGAGGAAGAAGTAGCTCTGAAAATTTAATGAACATTTATGAAGCTTATATGTACTTCACCAAAAAGATAATGTGAGCTCATATCATATCTTGTCTTGGGTAGATAGATAATTTAAAAAAGGTTCTCGTTAATTAAAGTAACAAAAAAATAGTAAAGTTCATATTAAAAATATCAATTTATTACTTTTATTATTTGATTGCACAAATTTCAATGTATTTTTACTATATTTATGTTTCTTAATTATTGCCCTAAGAACACTAGTTATCATTTTCCCTTAAAAAATATGCCCCAAATTGTTTATGAAGTTAAAGACATAACTTTTAAGATAAATTAAATATTTCTAATTTTAATTTATTAGTATGTATCTTTGGGGCACATGTTAACATTTACCTAATTAAAATAATAATAATCATTTTAATTATCAAAATAAATAATAAACAATAATTATTGACCGACACTTTAAGTTTAAAATTGAACTCAATATTTCTTAATTTGTGATACAAGATAATAATGTGGCTTACCCTCTTCAGTTGTTGAGTTTGTGCTATCACACCAAATTGCTTCTCTAATTCTAGGAGGTGCAAATGCAGAACCTTCATGAAATGATGAATGATGACCTAATGGAACTCCAAGAAGAGATGAAGTTGCCACAACACCTCCCATTGAACGTATAAGTTCTCCCTACATTATACCAAACCAAATTCTTCATCATTTATATTAGCAAATTACAGTATATATTTTGTGCATATGTAGAGTTGAAAAATCTAGAAGAGCGTCGAGAGTAACAACATGTAAGTATTCCATAATCACAAAAGAGAAATATGTGACATCTCTACCAAATATGTTAACACATAAATATATACTACCTCCGTCTCTAATTATAAGACTCTTTTTGACCACTGCACGTACGTTAATGTACAATTTTGACCACTAATATCTTTAATTGTCTAATAGTAAAAATTATAAAAATTTGATATTTTGAAAGTACTCATCAAAACAAATCAAACAAGATCTTATATGCTAATATTTACATTTATGTAATATTAAAAAAATACGGTCAAAACAAGATAAGTGAATAGTGCAATTTTGTCAAAAAGGGTCTTATAAAAAGGGACGAGTATAAAATTTAATTACTACTCACACTTGAAACTCAACAATAAATACATACTAAATAGAGTCCGACCATAGATTGTTTACGTCAAAAATTAAACTCTAATTCTCTCAAAACTATTACTTGTTTAATTAACTTGAGTTCATTAACCAGGTTTATTTCATAAATTGATTTCTTTAAACAAATATGTTTTCAACTTTCATACATGTAGGCTCAAGATGAGATAAAATCTTAATTAGAAAGAAAATAGTAAAACTTGCCTTAAATTTTGCTCTTTCACGAATAAATGTAAGTGCAGCATCTATAACACGATTTTGAGCTTTCTCTAACAAAGTAGGTGATACATTTGCAGAATTGAGTCTCTGCATATAATGGAATCCTCTTCGTGCTATAGTTGACATTATAATATTATTCCTGAATCAAATTATGAACAAATTAAGTAGTTAACATTTTTATATACTAATGAATTTCATGTATGTTTTTTTTTTCCTTTCAAAAATCAATGTTAATTATAACACAAAATGTAAATTGGAACAATTTCAATAAGAAAACTGAAAAATAGATTTAATCTTACCAATTTGCTATGATATTGCTTTAGCAAATGAGAAGCTATAAAACTTGAACTCTTTTGTGAAATGTGAAACATTGTGTTAGGCTAAGAAATAATGTGACTATTTATAATATAATATTGAGGATATATCGCTTTCATTTTCAACTACCAATACTGGATACTCTTAAATGATTTTATTTTTCAGTCCTGTAATTTAAATGAGAATGGGGTCTTCCTATCATAAAAATAAATGAGAATGGTCCAATAATTCAGAATATGGTCATAACATTAGTTTATTATTTAGTTAGTATTGTTTGATTCTCGAAATCTATTAGTATTGTCCCACACATTTCACTATTTCATATAGATCTATTTCACCACTTCTCCCTCATCAATAAAATACAAGTGTGGGTAATGATTTTATGTTGTTGAAATGAATTTTTGGGTTGAATAAGATGATCATGTTGAAACTCACTTTTTGAGTATCTATATGATGGTGATAAACTAATGCATGTGTTTTTGTTATGGGTCATGTTAAGGATTATATCTACTTATGGAAATTTTACATTTAATGTATAAGAAATTTAATAATTTAATATTTGAATATACTCTCTATGTCTCATAATATAAGAGAAAAAACTTATTTTTTTGTCCTATAATAAGAGAAAATGCATAAACATTTGTCTTTAAAAAAAATATATTCTCTCTCTCTTATTTTTTCTATAACCAATAAAATTGTTTTACATATTTCCATACAATTTTTTAAAAAAAAAACATACTTCAATCATTATATATATTTTTTTAATAAGCATGATTTTTATTTTTCCACTTATGAGTGAGTACAAGTTTCAAAAATTTATTTATTTCTTTTATCCTCTTAACATGTGTTTAAGGACACATTTTTCTTTTGTTATTTGTATTTTTTAGAAGAAACAGAGTAAAAATGTCATTTTACAGGTGGTGTGGTAAAATTATGGGCATTTTTGTCCATCCACAATCAAATTTGATGAATCATTTTCTCATCTACTTAGTCAACAGATTACTACGTGTGTGTAAAAATGTAACACATTATATCATAAATATATTTATGGACATTTGAGGTTTGTCATATCAATTGTAGACTTTGTAATTAGGTCGTATCATGCTATTAACTCGGATGCTGTGAGCATGTTTGTAGATTCATCCCTTTTAGTTTTTAGCGAAATTGAATATGTTATGATTTCGATTGATGTACTTTACGAATTTGAATGAATGAATATTTCTATGTTTAGTAAAAAAAAAAAAATATTTATGGACAATTTTAAACACATCACAAACATATTTATGAACAATTTTAAAAGTAAAATTAAATTGCAAGATGAAAATATTTTTTTTTAAAAGTACACAGACAAAAATGAGAATTTTTACCCAAATATCCCTCTTTCAAAAAAATAACACATATCTACCCCTCTTTCAAAAACAAATACCAAATTACCCTACTTTTAAAAGGTAATAGAAAGCCGCTACTTAATGTAGCGAACTGTAGAAGAGAAGTCTGCAGAATGGCAGAACTTGGTCCCACAAGGGTCCCACCAAAGCAACCCACATCACTCACTCATTCATTTTTTTTCTTTCGTTTTTTGCTTTTCTTTTTTTGTAAATAAATCAATAAAGACTCAAGTGACCCACACCACACACTCATTCATTTCACAACTCAAAAAGTCAGGTTATTGTGAGAACTCTCCTCCCTCCTTGCCTTTCTCTCTCGCGCCCAGTTCTCTTTCTCTCAACCCAAACTTTCATCAAACTTCTTATTTTGTGAAAATTCAAGTTGTATGTGATAACCCATGACCATGCTTTCTTGATGGAAACAATAGATAGCCAAGATGATCCTATTATCCTCTTGTCTTCTTTCTCTTCAACCGAACCAAAAATCCCATTCATTGTCCCAAAATCAATTTCTTCATTCTTGGTGGTGATGAGCTTGCATGTGATGGATTGAAGTAAATTCTTAGTGTTAGGGGTTGGGGTCAGGGTTTGGAGTTGAATTTTGTAACAAAAAAGAAAGCAAGTAACGGAAGAAAAAAAAATTATGGTTCACCATTTCGCTGGATCAAACAGCGACTTTGGTGGGACTCTTGTGGGACCACGGCCTGGCACACCGCTGACTTCCCTTCTGCATTTTGCTACATGAAGTAGCGACTTCCTGTTGCCTTTTAAAAGTAGGGCAATTTGGGATATTTTTTTGAAAGAAAGATAAATGTGTATTATTTGTTTGAAAGAGGGATATTTGTGTTAAAAGACCACAAAAATGACATTTTAGTTTTATATCTTGAACAAATTTGAAATGTTCATCAATAATACTATGATATTGACTAGAGTGAATTTAGCGCGCCGTGGGGTGGTCCAAAGAGGTGTGGGTGAGTCTTGCGTTAGTTGTGTGGGTGTTCCGGAGACGGAAAATCATATTTTTGTCAAGTGACCTTTTGCTTGGGCGGTGTGGTGTCTATAGGTGGTTACGGTGTTACCGGAGGATATTTCGTCGTTGTTTGAGTCGTTCCTTGTGACTATTAGGAAAGGAAAAATTGGTTGGAAAGGAATTGTTATGATTTGGCATGCGGCCATGTGGATGATTTGGAAAGCTCGGAACGAGACCATTTTCCGGTTGAAAACTCTTGATGCGGCTAGTGTTCTTGATGGAATCAAATATGTGTCTTGGAAGTGGTTCTTGGCTCTTAAGGGTAGGACTCCTTGTTTATACTATGAATGATATTCTAACCCCTTAAATTCCATTTTGAGATAGTTCTTTTTTTTTTGGTGGGTTGTGCCGGTCTCCTTGTTAATTTTTGGGACTTTGTATGAGTTTTGGTTTGTTTTCTTTCCGTTCCCGTCTGATTTGTGGGTGGAGTACGCCTTGTACTTTACTTTTTCTATCTAATAATATATTTGCCGTTTCAAAAAAAAAAAACTATGATATTGACTACAAACTTTTAATGAAAATTAATGGTTATAAATCGAGCATGATCAATCAGTCGCACGGTATAAATTTAGATAAAACTCAAATCATCTATAAGTATTGAGATCATTTACATATATAAGGCTTTACTGTGTTCTTGGTTTTAATTTTGGAAGGCTATAATTGATTATGAGCGAATAAAATTGTTTCTAATATGTTTTATTTTTTTAAAATAGAATGGATACTACCTCCATAATTAATTCTACCTAAAACTATTTTAATATGTTTGATTTATTTAAAATAGAATTAATCACAGAATTTATTCTATTTAAAACTAAAAATGTAATTTTCAACTTTATAATTAATTTTTACACTAACTTTAATATTTATCTTCAAATCAGTTTTTATCAAAATCAATTTTACATTTCTTTCTTAAACCAAAAGAGCCATGCTATATGGCATGACACGCTGACTCGTCGAAATTGCACGATCACGTGTGTCCATAAAAGAGGAATGAATCATCACGACTGCCTTTTATAACTAATTAATAATGCATTTATATATTTTCTCTCGTTATGATTCATTCCTCTTTTATGAACACACATGATCGTGCAATTTCGACAAGTCAGCGAGCGTGTCGTGCCATATAACATGGCTCTAATCATTTTCCTAAACCAAATATAAACTTAAAATGTTGTCTTCATCAAAGGAAATACTTGGCATTTTCTAGACCCACACCAGAAGAATCCAATCCCTGGTCCATGGAAACACACGAGTTCATCACACCATCATCTTTCCATTCTAAACTCAAATCACAACACAAACTCTGTTTCCAACTCTAACCCTTTACAAAACATGCAATCTTCTTCATTTCCTCTACGTAACTTCAACCAATTTCCATTCTTCCATTTTCTCCCCACAACAACCTTAAACAACAATAATCACTTTTTTCCTCTATTAACCAAATCTAAATCAATGTCTTCTTCCTCTTCCTCTTCTTCTAAATCCAACAACACCACACAACAACAACAACAACCTCAAAATCCAAACATTGAACAAGAACAACAACAAGAACAAAAACTCTCTCATGTTCTCAAATACCACAACCAAACCAAACACAATTTCAACAACTATGCAAGAGGACCACATGGTCTTGATTGGGCAAACCAACCAAACCCATTTCGCAGGTACATTTCTTCACCTCTTTTACCTCTTCTCCATTTTACCCCTCAACAAGAAAAAAAATCACCCCTTTATTCATCTCTCTTCAATTCTCTTCCATCTCCAAAACCCATTTCAAAATCCACTATTTCTCAGTTCCTCTATGATTCTCTTGCACTTTCAGCATGGAAAAGTACAAGCTTTTCAACTTGGTCTCTAAGGGTAAACCCTAGTAGTGGTAATTTGCATCCAACTGAAGCATATATAATTTCACCTTCAATTGAATCAATCTCTGATACACCTTTTGTTGCTCATTATGCTCCAAAGGAACATTCTTTGGAACTTAGAACTCAAATCCCATCTGGGTTTTTTCATAAATTTTTTCCACCTAATTCTTTTCTTGTTGGGTTTTCTTCCATTTTCTGGCGTGAGTCTTGGAAATATGGTGAACGTGGTTTTAGGTATTGTAACCATGATGTTGGTCATGCTATTGGTGCTGTTTCAATGGCTGCTGCTAGTCTTGGTTGGGATGTGAAGCTTTTGGATTCATTAGGTTTTGAAGAGTTGAAGTTTCTTATGGGAGTTCATGTTTTTCCTGAATTTAAAAATCCTTTACGTGCTGTTAAAGGTAAGATTCCTGAGATTGAGTTTGAACATCCTGATTGTGTAATGCTTGTTTTTCCGAGCGGCGTTGGTGGTTTTGAGTTGGATTATAAAGAGTTGAGTAATGCTATATTGGAGTTTTCGAAGTTGGATTGGATAGGGAAACCTAATTCTCTTAGCAAAGAACATGTTTGTTGGGATATTATATATAAAACTGCTGAAATTGTTAAAAAGCCTTTGAATTTAGAAGATAGGTTTTTGGTTGAACCGTTTCAAAGTAGTGGACTTCGTAGTGAAACCGAAATTGAAAGTTTTTATAAGGGTTTAACTGTGAGGGAAGTTGTTAGTAAGCGAAGAAGTGCGGTTGATATGGATGGAATTACAACAATGGAGAGGGAAACATTTTATCAGATTTTATCACATTGTCTTCCTTCTGGTTCTGAAGCTGGAAAGAAACAAAGAAGACAACTTTCTTTGCCGTTCCGAGCCCTTCCTTGGGATGCTGAGGTTCATGCTGCTTTGTTTGTTCATAGAGTGGCGGGGTTACCTCAAGGATTGTATTTCCTTGTGAGGAATGAAGATCATTTTGGCGAGTTGAAGAAAGCTATGAATCCTGACTTCGTATGGACCAAACCGGAGGGTTGTCCTGATGATCTTCCTCTGTATGAACTCCTTAGATCGGATTGTCGGAGGCTTGCCAAGCAGCTTTCATGCCATCAGGTATGCAACTAGTGGTGATTGTGTCTGCATGCGCCTTTTTAAATTTTTTGCATTGCGTTATGAAGTTTCTTAAAGTCTGCCGAAGTTATGTTGTTGCTACAGCATTAAACTTCTAGTTTAATTGTGACTGTGAGACACACTAGTTCCAAGAAGATAAAAGAAAATGTTGCCCCTTGTTTAGGGTCTAAACTTTATTATGATGGATTCATGGTGTTGATGATTTTTTCCAATTGATTTCAATATAGTTATATTAGGTGCTCTGAATTTGATTTCTGCTTCAAGAGAAGTTACTATTTAAATTCTAAATCATTAGTAATATTTAACCATGTCACATTTCACACAGTGGATTCCTTTGATCTTTACTATAGTATTATAGTAGTAAATAAGCTGTTGTTTGATTTTAATAGCATCAGAGTATGGAGTTTGAATTAGGGTATCAAAACTTTGTTATTTTCTTGCCATTATATCCTAAATTCCCGGGAACAATTAGTTTTGACTTTTGAAAGATAGAAACTATTGGGGCTTGGGATTTATTTATTCTGTATATTAATATCTTTAATCAATATTGTTAAATAGTGGTTATCAGTGTTGTCGATGGTGGATGGCTAAAAATATGTCATATAAACACGCCATTGCAGTCTATGGTGCCGTTTCGCAATGTCAGCCGTTTTATCAACATTGGCAGCTATGGCAGAGCTATAGCTTTGTTGCATAGCGGAATTTGATCAAACCACTATTTTCCGCGATTAACAACACATCTCTGACTCTAATGTAAAATGACTTTGCTCCATTCATTGCATAACGGTCTTATTTCTAACTAGAATCTAAGCAGATACTCAATACTTATTCCATCCCCTGTTTCAAATGTGACATCTACTTACAGGACATTGCAAGCGATGGTTGCTTTAGCCTTGGCATGTTGGCCCGCATGGAGCCTACTTTACGTGAGAAAAACGTTTGGATGTATCCTCGTTTATTTTGGGAGACTGGAGTCCTTGGACAGGTGTTGTACCTGGAAGCTCATGCAGTTGGAATCTCAGCAACCGGAATCGGATGCTTCTTTGATGACCCTGGTAGGATTCTTTTTTCTCACCATTTGCTTTGAGATTTTTGTCTAGTCCCAATTATTTGTTACAACTGTTCAATGTTTTTCCGAGTTCACAGAGAGGTGATTATTACGAATTACCAATATTGAGTTCTATGTGTAAATATTTAATATCTAATCATCATTAAGGCAACTACACTTTCATCAAGTGAGCATTGATAATTTGGCATAGTACTCTTTGATTGAAGCATGGCCTAACCCTATAGGCTATAGATAATAATATAGAAGGTTCTTGATTGCAGAATTTTCAACATAGAATTCTTATGATACTTCAGAAAACCAAATTCAAATGTATATTTTTTACTTGTACTTTACCTGTGTTGTAGAATTAATTAAGTATTAAAACATCTTGCGTTCCTTTGCAGTGCATCAGTTACTTGGGTTACAAGGATCAACCTTCCAGAGCCTATATCATTTTACCGTTGGAAGTCCTGTTGTGGACAAACGTATAATGAGTTTACCAGCTTATCCTGGGCCCGGAGTTGACGCTTAATGTTACATAATGACTTCACATTGCCATTTGAATTTTGAAGTTAGGGAGATTTGCATAACAAAATGCATGTGAAGTGATATCTCCCCTTAATCATTTTTAGATTGTTATAATTCATAACACCTTTGTATATGTGAGTCCTCTGCATAGTTAAAATTTTGCGCACATACACGTTAATATTTTTACAACGAGTTTAGTAATAAATTTGGATTAGTTATCATAGTTAAAGGACTAGCAAGTGTGATGATATATAAACAGAAAATCATACTTTTGTATAGTTTGAAATTAGTTGTTGCAAAAACTAGACTCTGTTAATGAAAGCCGTTCAATTTGAAAGATGTCAATGAATCTTGGTGTTGGTTGTAGGCGTTTGAAGAGAACTCCGTATCTCATATAGGTGGTTGTTGTTTTGTATTTATGGTCACTACAGAATAATTTTTTTTTGTTGATTTGATCTCAAATCACACATTTACGCTATTAATTAAACTACACACTCTAATGAGTGGCATAAAAATGAGACAATTTTTTTTACAATATTATAATGAGATAAATTGAAAAATATGTTTCATAATTTATCCCACAGGATGACATATTAGTCATATATAAACATGTTAGTATAGTTGTTTTTATGCAAAATTGAATTATTTAAAACTCTATATGCAATAAGACCGAAAATAACCATTGTCAGAGAATAACCTTGAACAGTTGCTAACTCCAAGTCATATGAGGTTGCCGGATCTATGATGGCGGCTAAACAGAGAGGATTTGCAGTGTTGGCAACTCGGGTTGAAGGTTTTCTTGCTTGAAAAACATAATGATTATGTTTGTGTGAGAGCTAAACTTTGTGATTTTTAACTATACATTTATGGAACTCCTACGATCTAACATATGGTTTAAGTGATGTAGTTTTTATGACATTCTTAACTTGATTGAATGAATGTGGAAGAAAAATAAGTTTTATGTAGACTCGACATTTTAAATTGAAGGCATGCATGAGTGTCTGATGTGTGTCTATGTTCGAAAACTACCAGACACTGACACTTTGAGGGAATTGTGATTATTTACAATCACGTCTTTTCATAACGAATAATCTCAATGCAAGTTTCCTTGCATCTTCTGCACAATTTCATCGAAGTGATTTAGATAAAATGAATCTATATACCAAATATTACTTTAAAGTGATAAGTTTACATTAAAAATTTGCAAATAGTTTTCCTTAAACATATTAACACTATATATAGACATGATTGACAGTTTTTCAGAAGATCCACAAGCCTTGTACTGATATAAACATACAAACAAATAAATGAATCGAAAAATGACATTATATGTTGTTCTTGATGGAACCTGGAAGACTTTTATTGTTAAAAAATCTTGTACTTCTTGCAATAAAGATGATCCACAATCACTTATCTGAAGTTGTATTTGAGCTGAATTGCACAATTCGTATTGAACTAGGTCACCAGTCTGAAGCAGCTCCGAGTTTTAAATTAAGTTGTTGAATGTGCCAATGTCCTTTAATGTTCCCCATTCAAAGTCATTGCTAAGCTGATCATAATTACAATTGCGGACTATGAAGCACCGACACAGAACGACATTGACACCAATAACAATTTGAGAAAATAGTATTATTGAATGTAACCACATGAGCCAGTGTCGAACACCAGACATAGCTTCAATCTGAAGTGCCGTTGCTACATAAGTTACAGGTAATTAACCTTGCACAACTTGAATGTTTGTGATGAAAAACCACCAAGTTAATAATTGCGTTTAAAATGCCGTGTCATGAAAAACCATTGAGAAACTCTGATTTTCGTGGAAGGTATTGATGAATCCAATATAAAATCAAATTAGTATTTGAATGAATCCAAGAAAAGTCCCAATGTAAGGCCAGCTTTCCAATAATTAAACACTGATATTACGCTCTTGGTGACTAAAGGAATAGAAGCACTATACATGAGAGCACCAATGCCTTCGACGACAACAACTGCCAAGGCAGCAGATAGAATATCCCAATCACCAGTTTGTCCGATAACAGTGGAAAAGGCGGTTGCACAATAAAATCCAACCAAGAAGAAAAGAAGCTTCACCGGAAGATTTTTCTTTACCTTCTCAATTTTAGAACCTAACTTGGTCCGAAACTCTTGAATCACTCTAATTATGCGTGTCCTTCCGTTAGTTCCATCTGGAGGACTAAAACTGCTGTCGTTTATGCTGCTTCTAACCGACCAAGTCATCCTCCTGAAGATGAATAAAAGGACTCAATATTCAAAGAAATGTTTACACTCCGCATGAATATAGGATTCTATTCATATAATTAACCTATGATAATCATGTAGAGAGCAATGTTATCAATAGCGGAGTGCAAAAAGTAGCAGAACACCAAAAGTCTGCTATGCGGAGAGCAGTGTTATTAATGCTGCATATTGTATATTGATTTATTTCAGAGCCTATATAATATAAAAAGTCTTTGTGGTGTAGTTTAAAACACGCGGTTTTACCATGTCTTTCTAGTTTCTATTTACTTCTCATTCAAGAATATGTAACAGGTCCTCTGTTGTCAATCTCGGAATTCAGCGCGGCGCGGTCAACCCAAAAATTGGCGCGGCGCGGGCGCGGGGCTCAGCGCAGGGGATATTCTTGTGGCGCGGACACTAAAAAATAAACACTTAATACTACCAAATACCCAAAACAAAAACTCAAATTTGCATTCTAAATTCCAAATACCAATAAAAGGCATAAGTCTTGAGCAAAATATTGCAAAATACTTCCAATTACAAGTTCAAGCATCATTAAAATCTAGTAAGACATAACAAAAGTTTATAAAAATTAGGGCAAATACGTTTTTTTCCCCTAACAATAGAATCTCCCCGCGCCAAGCCGTCTCCGACACGGAACCGAGTTACAAACGCGGCCAATATCGTGGCCGTAGCGGGGGCGCCACCCTAACACGGGTAAAGGCACCACCCTGACGCGGCCTTCTCGATTTTGGCGCGGAACGGGGAGATAACGGTCGGCGCGGGGGAGATCGACAACAGAGAACAGGTCTTATGCAGGATCGACTATCATTATCATAAAATGCACCTGACTTACTTGAAATGGACCATTAAACACGGTTGAGCAAAATGAAAGGAGAAGCACGGAGAGCGTTGCTTCTGGCTGAACGTGGTTTTGTAGAAGAATGCAGCAAGACCAACTACAGAAACTCTTGAACTGATATAATCAAGAGATATAACTTTGGCACTTGTCGTGCAATTGGATAACATCATTTTAGTCGTAAACAGCACACATAGTCCTCACTCCTGGAGATGGTACAAGATGTTAGAAACATCAATAGGCACAATATACACTCCCAGATGCAAAGAATGACAACACGTGTAACCGTGAACAACCAATGCTACAAATGAACTATCATTATCTTGGATACAATCAATTGAACCATTAAATAACTATGAATTACCATTCTCTCAATAGGTTGAAACCCAAGTGTAGGATCCACGGGTAGAGGGAGATGAATCCTTTCATGTAAGTTTAGACACAAAAACTATGCAGGGCTGCACTTGTTTAATCTTTGTATATGTTCGTTTCTGATTATTTCGGAAGATTTTTTTTTTTGGAAAAAAGTTCTATCAAAAAGCTCCCTTTTGTGTCTGAAGCTTAACATTGTACCACTACAAAGTTACCCCCTCTCAAAAAGCCGATTAGTATTTCTTGAAAACAGTCTTGTCAAGTAGCAGCTCCAGCTAAGTAGCACTACTGCGTAGGGTAATTTGAATTAATTGTTTTTTCTTTCTTTTTTCGCGATATGCTATATAGTAAAAATGTTGTCAAATAGAAGCGCTGCTATAGCACTGTAATGTAGCGGAAATTGAATGAACTGTTATTTTCCGCAATTGAAAACACTGCTGGCAAATTAACTGAGTTGAACACACATTTGTATCATTCATCATCTTTTTTCACCTTTCTCAATCAAATTTTTTCTTTAATGAGTTGGAACTTGGAACTAATCAAGTTCAAGACAGAAACAACAAACATAAACATAACAACTAATTCAATTTCTAGCAAACAGTGCTTTTAAATGTTCGAATTTGTTCCCTACATTATGTTCCTTATTGATAAATTATAACATATGAATATATGATTTCCAATTCATACATATTACACCTATGATAAAACAAAATAATTAAAACATAAAAAACCAATCTTGGTTTTATCAATTGTCTATATAAACAACATATAAAAATACCCAGATGAGAAAAAACTAAAATTTAAACTAAAATGAAACATTAACCATTGAAACAAGTTGAAAGCAGAAAAGGGGTGTTTCTGAAACATAAAGCTAAAAAGACTAAGAAATGAAATTAGATGATAAAACTTACTGTGTGTTAGTGTGAAGGGGTTATTGCTTCGTTGTTGGTCTTCTTCCTCTACTTGTTTCAATGGAATCTTGGTAAGGACGCTTATTATCATTTCTGAAGAGAAACATAGTCATACGTTTTGGAAGGGTAAGTATGTTAACGTTGATGCTCTTGTTGTTGTGTAGTGTGTGACCATTTGTCCTTTAATAATTCTCTCTTTTTCATTTTTACCACGGGTATTCGGCTCACTAAGTCGATTAATTTAGTTTGAGACATCAAGTAATTTCAATTTTTTATGAACATAGTTGTGGATTATGTGGTCCTCTCTATTAATTCAAGCGTGTGTCATAGACCGACTAACATTTAGTTTATTCTTAAATTTTGTTTTATACTATAATAAACTTTTTTATTTACTTACCAAAAATAAATTGGCAGACTTTTTATTTTGATTAAAATATATTTATAGCATTTATTTCATAAGTAATATATATTTTTTAATGAAATTCATAATAGAATGATCGATACATGAGCTAGATCAATGAAAATATTAGGTTAATTAAAAATGTGGTCATCCTTGTAAGAGTTAAGAGCATGAAAATGAGATGTCTCATTTGATTGTCTCGTAACAAACACATGCTTACAATATCAAATTTGGTAACAATACTTTGGGCCTTTTGGGTAATTTAAGTACTTTGGGGGGCGTGAGAGTAATTCAGGGGGCGGATAAAACAATTTTCAAGATAAAGTCAACTCTTCCAATTATAATTTATGCACCCAATTGATAGTAATTTGTAGCAATCACAAGACTTTTCCAAAATCCACCTCACAAATAGGCAAGGAGCACAGCATTATAGGCAGCACAAAATGACTCTCATCATCTCGTATACACATGTCAAAACCATTTCTCTGTATTAATAGGTGCCTATGTATATCATAAGAATATACCAGTATATCTGTAACTGTGAATGTTCCTACCATCTAATTAAACCACTTCCCATCATGAATATCAACTCTCTTTATCTTTTAAGAGTCAAACTCGGTACCTCAGAGTTTAGAATACTCAAACAAACACTTCGCGAACCATGAATATCAACAAGAAACAATATATAATAAATAATCTAAAAAATATAAATAGTTGAGGGTACCACACCATTGCACATGTTAGACGGCATCCATTTCTGCATAATAATTGTCAAAATAGCAACAGTTGCGCGATAATATGACTGCCAAATGCAGCTAATCATATCATAATCTACATACAATTCTATATAGAGACAATAATAAGAAGTATGTATTAAGCTACCCTTTTAGAAGAGGATCCCAAAATATAATACAGACCTCAATCAAAACTACAAATGACCCGTATCTCTTTTCTGTCAAGTGTCGAAAAACCACTGAGCAGAAACAAATTGCCAACTCTCTGGAATGAAGCAAGAAAATCACGAAGTTGCTGAAGACTTGATGCAATGAACATAACAATTTAGTGGCTTGAGGTCATTCAAAGCTATTTCTCATGCTTTTTCGAAGAATCAATCCGAACCTTAAACTTTTGTCCGTCTAAATTCAAACCATATCTCATAGTGATTGAATAGAAGACTATCATGAGTATGCTTCCCAAGATACTCAAGTCCTAAACTCGTAAGCCTCTTTGTGCATTCCTCTCCTCCTAACCTTGAACAGAACTTTATATTATGTGATACAAAGATTCGTCCATCATATGGTTTCAATTTAGATGCTAATCTTTCCAATCCAACCCAAACAAGTTTATCGGGCATATGAAGAAATACAGCACTAGCATAAATCAAATCATACGTTATGCCAGAACCAAACTTACTGAAATCCATGTCCTCCCCCTTAACTATCAAAGGTCGTTTATGTAAGAGTCCTTGGGCAGGAAGCTCGTATCTAAATGCAGCCATAAGAGAGAGCTCGTCTCTTTCAAGACAATGAAAGTGTTCGGGATTTAAATATCGAATGAAATGCAAACCAACTCGAAGTGTGCCACACCCTATCTCGAGCACTTGTGATTCAGGTCTGAGCTGAATGGCTTGAGCTAGAAACTCGTACACATCCCTTCCACCTGCCCAAGGTTCACCGTAGTTACTATGGTGCTCTTCGACTAGAAGTCCTCCGGGGCATGGAAAGGCTGTGTGATTATTTGAGTCAGGTCCCTCATAGTGTGATATGCCCTTAAATCTGCACTTGGGAGAATAAAATATAATCAGCAAATCCAATATGGGAAGTCATACATTCATGATCAAACAAAATGAAATTAGAAGTTTCAACCATTTCTATGAAAGTATGGACTTGGCATAAAAAAATGGTCTTTCGTTGGATGTCTCTGTTAAACTTCGTAGTTATACATGTTTACATATTTTATCACAATCTCAATACTTGATTTTTCAATTAATTTTCAATTTTCCAATCAACTTCACTTTATCTCCTGTGGCTACCAAAACAAACAGATCCTTTCTTCGGATTCTTACGGAGAGACAAAGGAAAATATGAACATAAAGTAAACAAGTGCTGTAAAAAGACGTCATAATCCAAGCCCGAGACCAAAACATTCTTTAGTACATACATTAGTTTAATTATTATTATTATAGATATTATTAAAGCATTCTTCAAGCTAAAACCAAAAAAGAACTTTACACTTTTGAACTATGGTGTTTGACTTTGAAAACCCATGTGCTTGTTCACAACTGAACAGATCTGTTATCATCAGTACAGGCTGTTAAGCAAAGGTCAGAAGGAGGGAAGCATCTATACTACAGGTTGCAAATTAAAAATAGAGAAACATCCCAACTCAAAAGAATCAGAAGAGAATGTTTAATACACATTTTCGCACAAGATGGACATGAAGCGAATAAACTTCAGTGTGAAGCATAGAATCATTTAAACAGTATTACTGATACCAATAAAAGCAGGGGCATGGAAATTTTCTGTTACTCCAATTTCCACTCACTCTCTTGCATCACGTTGCCAACCCCCCTGCACTATTTCAGTGCTACACTACTATTATTCATTCAGCATGTTAACTTATTTTCCTACATTGGTTAATATATGAAGTCCGTATTATCAGAACCAATTATAACACCTTGCTCCATGTTCTATCTCTATCAAAAAACAACTTTCAATGCAATCTAAAAATGGCAACATTTTCAGAAAATCTAACTCTAAAGAGTAAAAACTCAAATTAAGCACATAACATTAAAATGTGGTAAAACAAAACAGATATATAATGTGTCGCACACACACATGGATAAAATAAATTGAGAAGACATGTCTTACGTTTTAAGATCCTCAAGTTGCTGAGCCCTAGTACGAGGGTTAATACCCTTGCGGAGCACATTTTCTTGCATATGAATACCATTAGTTTGAATTTGATTTTTCACCCACTCAACATCTTCCTTCCTTGTTGCTATAAAACCATTACCATTGCTAGACTCAGACAAACCAACATCGACGTTCCTAGCATTGTTGACAGGGGTGGCTGAAGGTTGTGAAGGGCAGGAGCAAGAAGAGAGAGATGACAATAGGAAGAACAGAAAAACAGCAGCCACGGAAACAGTGAGAACCAGAACAGGCACTGTCATCACTACACCCTTCGACATAGCTCGAGAAACAGAAATCGCCATCAATGACTTAACCTATTTATATCACCCTATGGAGCAAGCAAAAACAACCAAATCAACACCAAGTAAACATGCCATTACCAATGTTGTCTATCAATCACGAATAGCAAAAAATAGCGATATGTTCAAATTCCACTACGCTACATCACTATAGCACGCTAACAGCCCCTATTCAACAATACTTTGTACTAAATAGCATATCAGTACATCACACAGCAATAGTGATTTGTTCAAATTCCATTATGCTATAATGCCGCTATAACCGCTATTTGACAACACTCACCATTACTCATATAGAGTATAGACTTATACTAATCTCAATACTAAAAAAAGATCCTAACCGAGTGGCATCAAAAGTTTCATTTTTGTCCCCTTATCTTAAAAAATTAAATAGCATGCATAAAACAATAAATAGTTAAATTAAATAAAAATTCAAAACCCCATATGAAATTTCCATCCTTGATTGATGTACAATACAACAATGAAGCATTTAGTTCCATAATTCAAAAAAAAAAAAAAACTAGTTGTAAATTAGAAAGTGACCCAGTTGGATAAATCAAAGCAAAAAGCAAAAGCAAACACACATATGAAGTGAAAACCCCAAAATCTTGACGCACCAAGACAAATCCAATAAATGATGAAATGGGTAAGGAACAGAAACATACAATAACTTGCAAGAATGGTAAAGAAATGGTACCCCTTTTGAGAGTAGATCTAGTGGGGCGTTGAAAGTGAGAAAATTGTGGAGAATAGCGTAATGATTGGTCGAAGCTCCGACAAGAGTCACCGGTGGAGACGACAGTAAAGTGAGAGAAACAAACTCATCTTTATCATCAACATTTTATGCTGCCTGCCTGCCTGCCTGCTGTAACATTACAGCCTGTTCGTGATTGATTGAAAATTTATGATCAAGTTAATGTTCTTCTTAATAAACAATTTAATTTAATCATATTATTATTACCAGACAAAAGTTTTTTTTGTTTTGGAAGAAAAAAAAAATCACTATTATTTTCTTTGATAAATATGTTTTTATTATTAATTGGAAAATGCTAAATAGTGCATCTCATGCACTAGTTAAGAATACTCAATATAGTAAAAATAAGTTGGAACTTGTGCGGTCAACACTTATAAAATATTAAAATTGTTGTTTTCTATACAAAACTTACTTATTTTGTATGTTTAACTAGTGCATGGGGTGCACTAGTTAGCAAAACCTTTATTAATTTTTTATTTTTTTGTCATGTAGTCTAATGGCTAAAAATTCACAAGATGAATAAGTGGGTTTCGGTTTCAAAAAAAAAAGTGGATATACCGGGTTTGAACCCGATCCTTATATTTTCGTGCAATATGTCCAACCAATTGAGTAAGGTCATGCAACAATTTTCATTTTTTTTAATAATTCCTTTGAATGAAATATGCTTAATAGTATATGTAGGATATGTGCCATGACATGAATGACAAACTTCTCAGAGGATTTGGTTGTGGTTCATCTTTCATTAATTAATGATTAATGGTTCGACCATTGCTTTGTGTACGGAGTAATTTTAAATCTCTAAATCTATTATTCTAACTCTTTAAAGTACCTTAAATTTAGCGAAAGAAATAGTCACTGTATTTGACGGTGAATATCCTAATCTCGACCACTAAAAAAAAGTGAATGACCAAAATTTCGTTAAAAATATGAACTTGTTTCTTAATAGTGGTATTTAGCTCAATGCTAATTTTTTGACAAAAAAAAAATAGAGGAATTGAAATTGTAAAACATGTAAAATAAAAGTTTAAAAGGGCAATTAAGCCTGAATATTATTATTATTTTTGTTTTGACAATAAGCCTAAATATTATTATTATTATTATTATTATTATTATTATTATTATTATTATTATTTTTGGTACAAGCCTAAATATTACTACTATTAGTATTAAATAAATATATTTTATATTTTTAGTGTAAGATAATTTGGTTCCATTGGCATGTAAATAGGAATAGGGTTATTCCTTTCCCATTGGAGGTTGTCACTGTTACTTACAACACCAATCTTTCACTTTACTGAACTCCTCAGAAGACAACTTCCATCTTCACTCTTCCTTCCATTTCATCCAACAACAAGGTATCTATCACCACACTTCTCAGATCTCACCTCGTTAACGTTCTTTCTTTCTCCTCTTCTTCAAAATGTACTTTCTCCCTCTTTTTCATTTCTATTTCTACTTCAATTTAGGGTTTCATATTCTCATCATCATTATAGATTAGAATCATAACAATTTCTATATCTGTTTTCTTACATCTGATAATTCAGATCACTATATTATATTCATTTCTGTTTAATTTTGCTTGTCAATTAGGGTTGATTTTTATTTCTAGTTTTCCCCAAATATTTTAGGTTAATAAAGGGTTAAAAATGTAGTCTTTCTAGGTAGAAGTTTCATTTCCGCCGTTTTATTTGTGTACTAATTACTAAATCAATGTCTTTTATGCGATAATAGGATTTGTTGATTAATCAACTTTTTCTAACAGAAGCTTTGTGTTCTGCGGCTTTGGATTGTAATCTAGAATTTTTCTTGTAAAGCCTTGCTATTTATGAATTCGAAGAAATCACTATGTTGTTATATTCAATTTTAATTTCAATTCATTAGGGGGTTGGGTAGCTTAACTGGTTTGATTCTGTGAACCGGCCTTCTGGGTCAAGTTGCTATGCAAGACCCTTGTGGTATAATTTTAATGAAATCGAGAAACTTTTCTGACTTTGTTGATGTTTAAATCGCAAGATTAAGATTTAAGAGAAATTAAAATCTTTACTTTTTGAACATGTTATATACATGGTGTGAGGATTGGATTTGGATGGTTGTAGACTTGTAATTATAGAATGTCCTAGGTCTCTAAGAAACTTGAGAAGAAACATTGGATATTCTTTCAAATAAAGTGTCTTGGAGAAAACTCTAACTTACCAATTTGGTATCAAACACATTAGAAAAAGGCTTCAATTAATAAGTTTAAGCTCATTACGGACAGTCAATAGTTGCTTGCTTACATGTTATTTCTATAATTAGTTAATTTGTATACTTTATTATCGTAATCATATGCTTTAGTGATTATCTCTTTTTTTTCTTTCTGTTGATGGGTATTTGTATGATATCATCTCTCTTTTTTTTCATGTTTGAATACCACCTTGATTGAACTTCTTTGAAAGCTTGCAGGTTCTGTGTTAATTTCGATTCTGTTGACAGCAAGCTTGTTCATCTATCCCTCTATTGGCGTTAGCTATGCTACCAGCTGGAGCCAAAGAGACCCAATTGCGTGAGAGCAACAGTCAGAAAGTCCACCCTCAACCAATGGAAGAAGCTATGAATCAGAATCCAGAAGCTGTCGAAACCCTAGTTTCTAAAATTTTCACAAATATTTCTTCTTTGAAATCAGCCTATATTCAGCTGCAATCTGCTCATACTCCCTATGACCCCGATAAAATCCACACTGCTGATAAACTTGTTATTAGTGAGCTTAAAAACCTATCTGAACTCAAGCATTTCTATAGGGAAAACAACCCAAAGCCAGTTTGTGTTTCTCCCCAAGACTCGCGTTTAGCTGCAGAAATTCAAGAACAACAAAGCCTCTTGAAAACGTATGAGGTCATGGTTAAGAAATTTCAGTCCGAAATTCAGAATAAAGATTCAGAGATCCATCAACTGGAAAAGCAGATTGAGGAAGCTAGTCAGAAGCGAGCAAAACTAGAAAAGAATCTGAAGCTTAGAGGTTTGTCGACTAAAGAATCAGAAGAGGGAAGTGGATTTTTTCCTCTTGATCTAACTCCGGATCTCTTTACCTCTTCTGTGGAAGCAGCTGCAAAATCAATTCATGATTTTTCTAAACCTTTGATCAACATGATGAAAGCAGCTGGGTGGGACCTTGATGCTGCTGCCAACTCAATCGAACCAAATGTTGTTTATGCGAAGAGAGCTCATAAGAAATATGCATTTGAGTCTTACATATGCCAAAGAATGTTTGGTGGTTTCGAGCAAGAAAGCTTCTCTGTCGAATCAGACAATATTACAGTCAATAAAGAGAGCTTCTTCCACCAATTTCTTGCATTAAGGGAAATCGATCCTTTGGATATGCTTGGTCAAAATCCAGATTCCATTTTTGGGAAATTTTGTCAGAGCAAATACTTAGTGGTAGTTCATCAAAAGATGGAAGCGTCGTTCTTTGGAAATCTAGATCAGCGAAATTATGTGATGGGTGGAGGGCATCCAAGGACTCCTTTTTACCAAGCTTTTCTAAAACTAGCGAAGTCAATTTGGCTTTTACACAAATTGGCTTATTCTTTCGAGCCAAATGTGAAGGTATTTCAGGTTAAAGGAGGGAGCGAGTTCTCCGATATTTACATGGAAAGCGTGGTCAAGAATCTGATAATGGATGAAAATGATGAAAAGCCAAAAGTCGGATTGATGGTTATGCCTGGATTTTGGATCGGGGGAAGTGTGATTCAGAGTAAAGTTTATCTCTCTGGTATGAAAGTAGCTGAATGATTCCTGAAAACAAGCTAGCTTTTCATCAACTGCATATTTTCATTGTATGTGGTTTTTTCAGCTATCATTTTCTTACCTTGTAAGATATTGCTGTTGTTTGTAATATTTAAGATCCCTTTTAGTGCTTGTAAGTTTACACGAGGCTAATATCTTTCTGTACTTTCAAGTCTCTTGTTGTAAGGTGTATAAAAGTTTAACTTTTACTTATGAATTTCATTGCTTTAGGAACAAAAAAAGATTGATTCATGTGTAAATTGTTCACAGAAGAGTGCACTAAAACCAATCAAAGAGTGATACAATATCACCTCAAAATTCAATACTTGTATGTAAAATAGATTTGCTCAAAACCATCAATGTAGATTATGTAGTCTCTCAAGTATCACTGAATCTTCTATATAGTTCCTAAACTATATGAAAATAATAAATAGTCTTTTAAACTATTTGAAATTTGATAAATTAGTCCTTAAACTATATGAAATCTGTCTTTTTATTTTCTAGTATCTTTTTTTAAGAGGCAAATGAAGAAAGGAATGAAGTACAAATAATACAAGATCAGCCTAAAAGATGAGAGGTTTATGTGTTCATTCAAAATTGGTTCGCTTAGTGCACATAACTTGTGTGCCTTGTGCTCTATGTGTGTATGTAACTGAATTAACTTAGTATCAAAGCTCACTAAATTGAAAATTGTTAACTTAGTATTAGAACTCACTAAATTGAAAATCGTATAAAATGTAAAGAAGAATCTTATACAATTATTAGTGTAGAAACACAAATTTTCACTAATCTATGTAATATCTTAATTGAAGAGCTTCGAATTCAATTTTCAAACTTTCATATAGAGATTAATATGGTCTTTGAAGAACCATAAAATAAGAGGTGTAAAAATGGAATTAAAAAAAAAGAAGAAGGATTTAAAAAACTCACTCCACGTGTTTCAATATATAAAAGAAAAAACTCTATTTTTTTTGTTATAAAATACAAGAGAAAAAACAAACACTAATATTTCAAAGAAATATTTACTCTCTTTTATCTTTTCCACAACTAATAACAAATAAAAATTGTTTTTATATCTTTCTATACAAATATTTCAAATCCTTTTTTTCATCATATTTTCCACCTTCTCGGGACAGATGAACATTGTAGGCATGCCACCAAATTACTTATAATTTGTGTTCTGATTTACCTATAAGTCGCACATTACTTGAAAGTCGAGGCTAATGATAATTAATTAGTTATACAAAATACACCACACTCTTCAAACCAACTAAGACAACTTTTCTACAAAAGACAAAACCTGACGGGTTAACTTCAGAGCGGACAATCTCTTTGAGAAGTGAAATTGACTAAATTATGTTCAGAACAGTTTGCATGTTGATTTTCACCTATGAAGCCCTTATTATACGATTCCTTTCCTATATTCTTCATCTTTCTTTCATAAGAATTGAAAATTTGTATACACATAAATCAAATCTTTAGCTCTTTATAGATCCATTTTATTTCTTTTCATAGAATGGATAAAATATAAACACCTAGTAATATTAGTAAGTATCTGACAAAAGATTTATAGATTTTTACTCATTGAATTATGCTAAATGCTAACGACATAGTAGGGGTGCAGATGAAGATGCCTCCTCCTCCTCCGCCTCACTCCGACAACATGTCATCTGTGGTGGTTCCCACCGGCTCCAACGACGACGACGAGGAATGTTACCCAATCATGCGGTCTCTGGCGAATTACACCGCAAGCAAGCTTTCCTCCCTCTCTGAATCTGATATATCTCTCCTCTCCGACGACGCTTTATCTCGCCTCATCAACTCCGAGGTATCTCGACTACCTGAAGAGGAGTTGAATCGTATGAGAGAGGAAGCGTTTTCTGCCTTCTTACCTATCGCCGATGCCCTTTTTGATCATATTTTCCCCCCACCCATTATCTCTCCTGAAGACCAAAAATACTTTGATGATATGCCTATCTTTTCTTTTAACTCATTTCTTAAAGACCTCGCTTGCATGGCTCTCATCTCTTTCATTTCTTTCATCTCTTTCTTCCAGGTACGTACGTACGTACTATATCATCCGCATTTGATTAAATTATACTACGTGCTATTCATCTATCATGTTTTGACTGACTGACTAACAGACCGTATTTTTTTAATAATATTATCTTTCTTTTGGTCCGTCCTAGTTGTTGGACAGATATTTGGCATATTCTAAACGTTGTGAGATTGTTACTATCAACGCTCCTCAGGTAACAACAAACTTGTCATTGGCTTGTATTTTCCTGTTTAGATAACAAACAAACTCATGTTAATTAATTATAATAAGTATATTCAGCAGGAGGAGGAGAAGAAGAAACTGAAACCACCTTCAAAGAAGTCCATTTTTTTGTCTAAATATTCAAGAAATCTACCTCTCAAGGTACTTTGTTCTCTATTTGGATTTGGATGTCATCTTCATATGGTAATATGGAATTTAATACATGTTGTATGATAAATGATACTCTTTTCACTTACAGGGTCTTAAAGGCATAGGAGAAACCAACATTCAAGAAAACGACACCGGCTTTAGACAGGTCAGTCAGATTTCAATTCTATCATATAATAAAATGATATGGATAATCCTGAGTCAAAGCAAAGGTTGTTGTTGTTGTTGAGCAATCATGTGGCCCGTAATGTGCTGCTTTTATTGCAACTTGAAATGTTCGAGTTGAAGATCAATAATAATTTGTTCTTCTAGATCACTCACCACCCTTTCTATACCAACTCATTAGATCCCTTTTAACTTCCAAAACTACTTTTTAAAATTAGTAGGACAATAATAATAATAATAATGCAATTCAGGGTTATGGAAATACCCAGCCTGCAGCAGCATGCAAAGGCTTATGCAGCTGGTTATTCCACCTGCCATCTCTGATGTGTAAATTGATGCTATGAATGAACACAAATAGTTAGGTACTTGTTATTGACACCATTTGAAAGTCTTTTTGTATATTCTCTTTAGCCCCATCCATGGCCTCATAAATAAACTCCTTTGCTGGTTTCTCTTCTGAATCAACCATTCGAAGCACTTTGATCAGAGGACTTGCACCCTTTAAACAAATTACAGTACCCTTCCAAAAATCCCTGTCTAAAACCACATCCTCAAGTAATTTTCCATCCCCCAACCTTGCATACTTTTTGGTCTTCCATTTGGTCACTTGTGAACATTCTATTCTAAGACCCATTGTTATCATGAAGCCACCTTAAAGTAAGTACGATGTTGCAAAGCGAGTTAAGCCCAGTATCACCACTTTTCCTTTTGTGAAATGTTGCAGGAGAGAAATGAGAAAAGTCATAAAACAAATATAGGTTGTAATTATACTACCTTTTCGAATTGTCTCTTGATCAATGTGTATCTTCTTTTACATTAAGTCAACACGATGTGCAGCACAAGGCGTCAAATACAACCCCTTCCTTTTTGCCATCAACATCTCACCGACAACTTTCTAGTTTGCCAGATTTTGAGATCTTGTCTGTTGTTTTTTATATAGCATAAGCATCAATGAAATTCCAAATATGGTTCCCTTTGGACTCTTCACCAAGAAATTAAATAGGTCCATTGTATGTGATTTTAATGCTTTGATGCACTTGTAGTATGTGTCTTTTACTGTGTCGTTTTTGTAACTGGAGTTGATTATCAATCTTGAACAAAATAACTTAACTGATGATGATGCCGTTGATGTTGTTGTTGGTGTTAGTGTTAATGTTGTTGTTTTGTTCAGCCTTCACTATACAATATACATAAAGATTAAAACAAATAAGTTGATGTTACGAATCTTCCGTATCTTGATTTGTTGTTGTGAATCTTCTGTATCTTGTGTTGTGTGAATGAGAGAGTTGGTAGTCAATAGAAATGAACGAATAAAAAGAAAAGGTTCCAAACTGGTACACATTTTATATTCGGAACTCGGAAGTGAAGTGAATATATATCCTCATATGTTGAGAAAATATGGGAAACAGCAACTAGACTAAGAATGTAGAATTTGTTTGATGCCTTTGTTCAATTCATGAGGATTAGACAGTGGAATTAAATGTCGTTTTGATACCATGATGATTTAAACAAGCGTTACACCGGTAAAATTGTTGATACCATGATGTTTTAAACAAACATTACACTGGTGAAATTATATTTAAAATCATTTTGTATGCTGCATACTGTTTGATGTGGCCTCTGGAATCAACTGTAATGCTTTGTTAATAACGTGCTTTGTAAATATTCTGAAATAGTCTAGAAGAGTTTAGATGGCATTCCTAATTTGTTTTTTCTCCTTTCAACACAAACACACTGTTCTTTTTTCTATATTTTTCCTATATAATTTACATCCTATAGCTGAAGTGTTGAGTTCTTTTCTCTATATTTTCCCTATATAATTTAAGAAATAGCAACATTCCTAATTTGTTTTTTCTCCTTTCAACACAAAGTTAAGCAACTTGTGATGTTGAATCAGTTCAAGTAAACTATTTTCTGTCCTAAGTAATTATGCTTATATCTTGTTGATCATTGCTTGTTGAACTACGATTTGAGAACTAAAGTAGCCAACCATAATTGGATGGTAATAGAAATATGGTGACTGCTTAATATAAAGCAGAAATTAACCCTGCCACAAGTTAAGGGTATGGTCTTCCTAATTATTTAGAAAAGTTATAAAAAACTATCTTTAATATTCCTCATATGATTTATAATGAAGAGCTGCACAAGGAATCATCTTTGGCACACTTGCTCTTTTTCTCCATGTAGTTGTTTATTTATAGTGTTGTCCCCATAACTTCTCCGCCAATATATTTTATTTATGCTAAAATTGAACATTTTCTATTGTAGATGATGATCCAAGAGTCTTTTGTGAAGGGAGAGTCTTCCTCCTTGCCGGATATTACACCATGTAAGTTTAGTTCCTCTAACAAGCTTTTCTTGTTTGTTACTCCCTCCGAGACACATTTATAAGCAAAAAAACTACTTGCACGGTGTTTAAGAAATTTAGTTAAGTGTAATTAATTTTTTTGATTTAATGTAAAATATAGTTAAGTTTACTATATTGCCCATTTGATTCTTCTTGGAAATCACATACTTTTGTAAAAGTAAAATAAATGCATTAAAAAAGGTAAAATTAAATAAGGGTATATTTGGAATAGTAGTATTAATTAATTTCAAAGGTAGTTAAATTTGCTTATAATAGTGTCCAAAATTTTAAGGAGTTTTTTGCTTATATTTGTGTCCGGAGGGAGTATTTATCTTTGAATCATTGTTGTTTATTTACTTATATTTCATCTTCTTGCCCATTAGCTATATAATTTCTACTATTGCCATTTACTTGAGGGTGTGATACATGATTCCCTGAGTCTTCACGTTCACATTCCATGAAGCATATATGTATATTAATCATATCATATATAAAGTAAAAAGGGGAAAATTACATTACAAAGGTTTCATTTGTGTTGACAACTAAATAACAAATCATTTGTAAGTTATTTCTATCATAGTTGATTCTCTTCTATGTGCACGGTTTATCTCTTTTGCCTTTTGTTATTATATGACCTTGTAATTGTATTCTTGCACTTAGTAGAATCCATTGCTCTATATTTTTTATGAAAATGTTTTGTGGACATCCATAGAAGTGTCACTTGGAGACTTGAGAGATAAAGAGAGTAATGTGATAGGTTGTTGATATGATAGGAAGAGAGAGAGAAATAAAATGAGGTGTTGAACCAGTGTTGGGAACCTGAAACTGTGTTGGATTGTGACACTTATCTGGTTCCAAATTTCAAGCTAGAATGGTTCTCTTTCGTTTTTGAAATTTGCAAAGTCCTTTAAGCTGGGAATTTTTTTAATTCTCGCATATTAAGGTCTCCTAATATAATAAAGTCCTTTCATTTTAGATTTTAATGAATGTTTGTCCTATTTTTTGTGTATGCTACTTTGGTTTAGCCACTTATAACTGTTAAATTAGTATGGGAAGTGGTTCTACTACAATAAAATGTTCACATTCATTAGCTATTTAATTTTTTTTCCCTCCTATGATGCAGGTCAAAAGAATCATATTAGGGTTAGGGGAAAAGAAGTTTGCTCTGAAGTTTGTAATGGAAAAATTCATTAAGGTTGTAATCTCCATAACCGTTATTGAATGAGTTGTATTAATACTTTATGTGGTACTTTGTGGCCATTACATATTAACTGTAGGTGTACTTTGGGACTTGTAATTTGTAATAATTTTTATTTTATTCAAAAATGATAAATTATTATGTATAAATATTTTACCAGATAAACCTTCATTCAAACATGAATAAGACACCCAAAAGTCCAACATTGGGTCGATGGATATGGCATTGGACTTAGTAGTTGATACGGTCCTAAAGTTCACTCTAGAACATGAGTCTCTCACTTGATTGCTTATGAGCCGTTGACTTATAAGCATAGTCGTTTAAGCGTGTCAAATTCACGTGATTTTGCATAAGCTACAATTTGTAGCTTATGCAAGATCAAGGCGGGCCACCGTGATTTTGACATCTCCACAGCGATACCAAACATGTACTAGTTGAAACAAACAATTATATATACAAAGATCAGTGAACGACAACACAACGCCGCACATAGGCGACGAAATCAACAAAAAACCAAAATAAAAATGTGTATATGTGAAAGAGAATAAAAAACAAATATATAGGGGTGATTTTAGGCCAAAAATGATCTAAAATCACCGCATTTTCAATGAACAAAAGAGCAAGAAGAAGAAAAGATTTTGCCTCTAGGGCCGGCTAAGAGAAAGAAGAAGAGATCGTAGAAGTCCTTTCCGAGTTCGATTCTTGATGGAAACAATTCTTGGTCTCATACAAAAAAATTAAAATTGAATTTTTTTTTTAGAAAACTTAAAATGGAAACTATTGCATATAGAACAACTCATTCACAAACTCCATGACTAGGTCATTTCAATCTTTGCATCAAATTTAATTATGAATTAAGATGTCTCTTTTTAATGTTATTTATAATTTAAACCCCCTACAATCCTATGTTATTATCTACAACCACTACATTGACGGATTGACCAGAGAGGCAATAGATGACTTAAATAAACAAGCCTTCAGTGTTCGGCTGCAATCAGATCAATCAAGGTATGGAATGATCACGACCTAAACGCCAAATGCCTTTTAACGGGACGCATCCTTTCTTGCAGCACCCGCCCCAATCACCATGACCGCTACAAGTCCAACTGCAATATGATGTCATAATAAAATCATTAAACAAAAAATCAAAAGCCACACTTATATTTTCTTCAGATATAGAGTAATAATTTTCAGAACTCCAAAGAAAGTGAAGCAAAACAACATGGGTGAATAATGGATTCAGATCAAGTCTTCCAACAACAATACACGAGAAGCAAAACAAGCTAAATTCAAACACCGATATGGACGAGTTCATTTGCATAACACCTCAAGGTTCTAAGTAACAAATCATTGGAAAATGAAAATGAGCTATAAAACCAAAAGAGAGAACACATGAACAACGACGAATCAAATCACCCAAAATTTAAACAGGTTAATAGACTCATTTTATTTAGTTAGAATATACTAATAGATTGAACAATTTTAATATACAAAGTCAAAAGAACTTCATGAACAAATAGCAAGTAAACATGAAAAACCATATACCTGAAACAAACATAAGAGATCGATCTATGAGTCTGCGGCACTGCTTGTGGAATTTTCCATCTTTAGTTATTGGAATGCTTAAATGAGGATGTTCAGCAGCAGTTACAATTCGGTGAAATATATTGTCGGAATCCCCTAACTTCACACTGATTGGCATGGGAGCCTGCACTCCTGTGTGACTAACCTACAAAACACAATAGCATGTCAACAGTTGATGCAGTAAAGCATTCACTTGAAAATTTCTCAGCATCAAGAAAGAACGTGCACCATGATTATATATGTCTCGGAACACATCTGTATACAATAATTTTTACAGACAAGTTTTAACACTCAACTATACCCATAAATGAAAAAGATAACATTATGTTCTTCACTTTCTGCCGTCATTTGGAAATCAGTAGAAAAGGATGACGAACATAAGGCCCCGTTTACTTTGGGAAAACATTTTTTATTTTCTAATCCTAAAATTTATGTTAGTTTTACTTGTTAACAAGCAGAAAATAGGCTCTTTTAGTGATCATGGCTCGCATTCCGGAACCAATGGAAATTATTTTTATTATTTTTGGACATACATCATCCCTTGCTAGCATTTTATCTTCTCTCCATCACATTAACTCACTGCACAAATCTCTCGTCTTCATATTAGCAAGTTAAAATCAACACATTATTTTTTTTTTGACAAAAAAAATTAACACATTATTGAATGTGAAAACAAAACAAAAAAATGACAAAGTAAATACCTTCCAAATATAATCAGATCAAATGGAAACAGAATCATATTATAAAATAAACTCCAGCAACATCAGACATAACACGGACCTATATTAAAATGCACATGAAAAAAGGTGTTGTAATAAGAACACAAGTTGTCTAATTAATGAATTTTATTAGAACAATCATAGTTAACAAATCAAAGATGATTAGTATTTAGTAGAACCGGTTCAAACTTCTGCTTGAAACAGGTGATTGCAATATTTCCAAAATCTTTGTTTTTTTGACGATACCAATATCTTATTTAATGGCTTGAAACTGCTATTCAAAGATAACATACAATAAATGCGCAAAAAATGTCACAAATCCAAAACATCACAATATACAAAAGGAGAAACAATAAAAATTAAATTAGCTTTCAATCTGCTTAATTAAATGTCAATCTCAAGATCAAAGCATACATATGCACAGACTCCTACATGTAATATAGTTATTGCTAATCAGAAAGTTTGGATGAAATCATAATTCCAAGATATGTCATTCACCTTATTGAATATCTATTTATCTAACTCATCCAACAATTATGTACAGCAATATGCATGTACAATTATGTATATGACCATGCAAATAAATGTATACGTGCAACTATGTACAGCAATATGCATGTACAATAATGAAAAGTACCATAGTTACCTCTTGTACATCCATTGTAAATGAATCCTGATCTTCTTTAGCTGCAACTAGAAGACAGGGCACCTGAAAGCCATTGTCTTTTCCATGACCAGCAATTTTAAACAAGAGTTCAAATGCTTCCCGTGAAGACTCGTCAGACCTAAAAACCAATATGTTGTCAGCTGAGAACTATACAACCAACATTTTCCAGATATTTAGTATAAGTTGCCCACATTTCAGACCACATGAACATGAGATTATAGTTAACTAAGACGCCCCATAGATGAGTTGTAAATTTGAACATGATGAATATCATGTAAACACATAATGACTTTTTTTTTAATGGCAGACGCATACACATAATGACTTTATAAATCATTTTTTTTTTAGTTGTTTGAAGCTATGTTTGTACTACTTCCGATTTCAATTATAAATAAAACAAAGAAAAAAATGTTTAGTGCTCTGAAATATAAAGTATATTAAATTACTTTAATCCTAGATGAATTATGTCATCTTTAATCAATAGAGTTTTAATTTTGCAACAACCCTTTTGTTCTCACGAAACATGTTCCCATGAAGGGCAGTGTAGGAAAGACCATTACTTTTTTTGATTAAATTAAGAAAATTAATTAGAGTTTACTAAAATTATTAATTAGTGTAAAATAAGGTACTTTTAATAATAATAATAATAATAATAGACTGTAGGGATTTACAATTGTTAGTTTGATAAATCAACCCAAAATTTGTGGCCACTAGACTATAAGTTGTTAGGAAGTTTACCCAAATGCACAATGAAATTTCTAAATGCTTTTGATTTCAGATGTTGAAAAGTTGCTTAGAGCTAAAAAAAGGTAAATGAGCTATAATTCGAGTTTATATACTAAAAAAACGTAAAGCTATAATAGTGAAACCTGTCCTTATATTAAAAAAAATAAAAAAAGGTAATCCGTAATTTATATCATATGTTTGTATTATTAACTTTATTATAAGTGGTCACCTGTCATGAACAAAAACTGCAATGTCACATGAGGCTAAAGACTCCTTGTTGGCCAGCAGCTCTGTGACTCCACCTTCAGAAATCGCTCTCAGCACAAGATATTTTTTGTTTTCCTGCAAACAAAATGATGAACCATGAATCGCAAGATGTAAATGCCAATATGTACGAAATGAAAACATCAAACTTTGGTGCGAGAAAAGGTGAAAGAAATGAAATGTTTTTCTCTGTCACAGTAAGAAGCTATTGTCAAATGTCAATCAAAGATCAATTACCTTAGAAATATCAACAACATTTACAGCATAACTATCCATGTTGGTTGGATTGCGAACATCAGAACATGGTCTGCATTATGAATATCACCCATAAGATGATGCTCAATAATTGAAGCCGTGTTACCAGGAACTTCAAGGTAACAACTAAAATACCTTCCAATGAAAGAATTCAATAATGCAGATTTTCCAGCCTTCATAGGCCCAAAAATGAAGCACTGCAATACATTTCGTTCTGAACGTTGTTTTTTGCGATCCATGCATCGCCTCCTAGTCACACAGATAGCAGATGATGGCTCACCAGGATAACCCATGTATCTTAAGTACTCCACACTAAAGGTTGGGTTTAGAAGTGTCATGAGGGCCCACTGTCCATATAATATATAAGAATACTGTGGTAAATTAAATGCTATATGCAGTGAAAAGATACATGGAACAGACATACAGCATGCAAAACTCAGACAACCTTGATTCTCAAATAATTTTCAAATTGAGTGATAAAACTACCCATAGAAGCCTATTACTTTTCTACAAACATTGTTCAATGAAGCATAAGGAAGAGGAACTAAAGACAAAGATAAAAGACTTGTGCACCTTTGACAAAAATGCATCAAGTGATAGTCCCCCAAATGCATTCCTTTCTACAGCATCCTTGTATGGATTTTCAATCCAGGGACTGCAATTAAAAATCATAAAATATCAATAACATTGCCAAGAGTCCTAATTGTCATTCACATTCGGGAAAGGCATACATATAAAAAATGTCATAGCTGGACTTTGGTAAAAATGCAGAAGCGAAGTCACAAGTATATACCACATCCTTTTTTTTTTCTTTTTTTTTTTAAGAAAATAATAAGGCATCAGATAATAAGTAGAGTTATATTCCACACGGTGAATTCGGTGTGAGCATATACCACATCCTTAAATGTATGTACAATTGAAAAATTGCACAACATAATAAAGATTATAAGCAATCTACCTTTCTAGGGCAGTACAAAACAATTCTTCAAGTTCACAGGGTTGCAGCACCTTATCCTGAAGGAAGGAAAAGATACGGTTAATTTGCAAATTGTATAACGATAAAGTCAGTTGAGAAAATGCCCAAAAATGAATGGGAAGCAGCATGAAAAAATGAAATTATTCAAGCACAAATAACATACCGAATCTCCATCAAATTCATCAAAGGTTTTCACCAAGAAACCAATTGCTTGATTTGTCAATTCAACACTCTGTAGACATTAAATCCAATGAGAATAGAATAAAATAAGTTCCCTATTGTCAAACAAATTGAATACAAACAGGTATAAAATATATAGAGCATAATATGTGGTGCCACAGTTCATCTCAAAAGAAACACCTGATCAGGTGCATGTTTCAAAGGTGGAATGAAATCATCAAATTTGACATCATCAGTATTTTCAAACTTCTCGAGCACAGTCCATGTTGTCTCAATAGGCCCCTTTTCTATGAAAAGGACATGAAGATATAGAAATCCTGTCAAAGTAAGTCCTCGTTCATTCACACTTTTAGACGATTTTTTTTGCACAGCATTCTTTACATCCAAAATTTCATGTCGTTGCAAAGGATCATTGAAACATTTAACCTGTAAAAAGTATTGTTAGAACTTTCACAAATCTTATACACAAGCTAACCTACCATAAGATGATGTGAACAAGCTTGTATTCAAGCTAGCTACAATACAAGGTGTCGGACTATTATATTTGGGTAATAAACAAAGCCAGCATTTTAACATTTAATATGAGAAGAAAAAATGAAAACCTGAAAATCATTCGGTTCAGCATCACTAAGAGCCCCATCTCTGTCGCGGTCACAAAGGATAAAAATCTGCTTCAAAGCCCACGCACATCGAAGTCTTAGAGTTTGTGACTCCTTATCAAATAAAGGAGTGGTGGGATAAAGGGCAGCCTTTTGTGCTAAGAAGAAAACATCAAAGACCTAAAACAAGGAAATTTTGTTAAAATTGTATGAAACAAAATCCAGATATATAATTGTAGCAATGACTTTTAAAATAAGATTACAATAGTATAAATAAGAGATACCTGCATACAACTAAATGCGGAACATTGGATGTATGCTTCAATCTCGCAGAACTGGTGCATTAGTGGTGAAATCATCTGTTCTAGGCTCACTTGCTGATTTTCATCTAGCAAATCAAGCTTACAACCAACCACTACAACTGGAACTTTGACCTGTTTGTTCATGAAGTTCAAGTATTTATCTACCTATGTCAAGCATATTCGTTACAGAACAGAAAAAAGAAAATAAAAGATCAAATCAAACCTGTAATTGGCGAAGACGAGGAAGCCAAAATGTAGTTAGATTTAGAAGTGTTTGAGGTCGATCACACGCATAAGTGAGGACAACAGTGTCAGCCTGCTTTAGTTCATCATCAACTATAGCACCGTCCTCAATACTACAACACAACAAACAAGCACGAGAAGAATATTCTCAGTCAGTCAGATTAGGGTAAACATTTCTAAGGCAACAACATTGATAGAATTTCCCCCTTTAAAAATGAATAAGTGGGTGTACCAGGGTTAGAGTTGGTTTATAACCGAACCCCCGGTAACTAACTAACTAACTAATGTTCTTATCAACTGAGCTAAGCTGACGAGAACGAATCAACAACATTTCATTTGTTTAAATAATACGAAGGTGTTATGTTACCGGGAAGAAGTGTTGATGAGTGTGATTGGGATAGAATCACAATACGGTGGCAATATAGGATTCTTGGAGACCTTTGTTCCAAATTTATAGCCGGCAGCGGCATGAATGAGGCTCGATTTACCGGTTTGACTGTCTCCGGCAACAACAATACGAACTACGGACTTATATGACGAAGAACCTTTCACTCTCGCCGCCATCAGTAACAAACCATGATGGACTGACTTCTTTAGATTTTTAGAGTCAGTTTAATCTGTAAAATATGGTAGAATTTTTTTTTTTCTTTCTTTGAAATAGCAAATTTTATTTATGAACTCTATAACAAGGAGTACAAGAGTAGTAAGAGGTACAAACAACTTAAAAGAGAACTGAAGCTCTCTTAAAACCCCATCACAACCGGGTTCAAAACCAAAACCTCCAAAAGAAAAGCAAACATAGCAACACAAACAACTTCAAAGCAAAACTAAAATCATCCGGAAAGGCTACCCTCATCAAGATATACAATTCTCAGATCCCAACTCCATTCATAAAACAAGCACGGAGGCATCTTAATTTTTGCTAGACTCCACTTCCAACTCAACATTTTGATCTCCTCCACCACATTCTTAGGATTAAAAGCTCCGTTTGCAAAAATAGTGTCATTTCTAGCTTTGCAGATCGACCACAGAGTTGTATGCCAAATCATCAAGAAACCTTGACGGATTTTGCTATTTTTCGCCGCACTCCTAAACACTTCAAAGAGCACCATAAGGTTTTGGGGGATAAGAATCATCACACCTACTCAACTAAAAATCTCATTCCAAATCACCATCGCATTTGAGCAATGTAAAAAAAGATGAGTAGTGGATTCAACAAACCCAACACACCCAACACAATTTCTAGACGCGTCGGGATCAAGAATATGACGATGATCAAGGTTACTTCTTGTCGGAATCCTATCATAGAGCAATTGCCAAGAAAAAGCAAGAACTTTAGATGGAGCCAGACTCTCCCACATTTGAGCAAAAACCAATGCCTTACCTGGATCTAGCACTTCCACCGAGAGGATTTCATTAGCAAGGTAGCCATACGCCGATTGGACCGAAAAAGAACCGTCAGAATCCGGTACCCATCTCCAAGAATCCTCCTCCCTCGTCAAATTCACCGGTTCCAAGAGCACAAACAGCTCATCAAGAAAATTTCCTTCCCATTGGAATAAATTCCTCCGTCATGAGAAAAACCAATTCCGCCCGGCACCTTCTCTTTCAAAAAACTCATTGACCTTACTGTTCTTATGATTTGAAAGCGAAAACAAACGGGGAAAAAGGGAAGAGAGGGGAGCATCCCCAATCCAATGAGACAACCAAAAGAAAGAGGATTCGCCATTTCCCACCCTCCTCACTATGGAGTCTACAAGCCAATTTATTGAAGAAAATATGGTAGAAATATTTAAAGTGTTTAATGGACAAAATGTTTTGATGTTTTAAATGATTTGTGTTGAGAACCAAAAATTTGTACGTAGTTTAAAATTAAATATAATATAACTAAAATTTGTCCTATCCAATCCTTTTAATTTTTCAATTTGTCCCTCATTCTCTTTAAAATAACATTTTTTTTGTCAAATAATTTAATAGGTAGAAATTCCACTATTAAAGTAGATAATTGAGATGGTCGGGGTTCGAACTCTCATTACATACTTCTATTATTAAAGTAATTTTAACGAGGTTCCAACTTTCATGAATTTAACTTAATTGATTGAACACTGCGTTGTGTGTGTGTCACACACACGAACACGAAGGGCAAACAAACTCATCTTAAAGTGGTTTCTTGTTAAAGTTCCACATTAATTGAAACCTGGAAGGAAGTAGTAACATATGAATGAAACTAAAGAGAAAGATGATGAACAACATTTGTGGTGGTATGGTGTGGAGGAAGACAGAGTAAAGACCAAGTTGAATGCTACAAACAAGTGTCATAAATTTGGACATTATTAAAATGAATGTTCATATAGGGAAGAAGGTGCAAACTTTGTAGATGCAAGATAATCGTCAAAAGTCTTGGTGATTTTCATAAAATGGTCATTCCACCATTTTTAGAAGCTTTCAGTTGCATTGCATGACAACTAGGAGTAATGGACAAAAAATCAAAGATGTATAGAGTATGTTTAGTTCTCTTTTCATTAAACCTTTGTAACAATACAATACTATCAAACTTTGCTAAGTAAAATGCAAAAAGCAGAACCAAACCAAATGGTTTGGATATTCAACATCATCAGGTATAACCAAAAGAGTTCCACATTTGAAGTAGTTTCACTTAAGATGACTAAATTTCACTCGAAAATAAATTGTCTACTATTCAGCCAACTGATTCTGTGGCAGTGCTTGCAGTGTGGTTCTTTTATTCTCCACTCCCTCCATTTGGACATCATCATTATCAGCCATGTTTATTTTTTTTCCATCTAAAACTTTGTGTAAGAAATTTTTTATGGGGACTAAAAATATATTCAGACTATATATATATATATATATATTCTCTCCGTCCCAAAATAAGTGTCATATACTATTTATAATATTAGTTTTTTTTTTATTTTATCCCTTAAAACAATCATTAAAAGAGAGAAAAAGTACACTCAAATATCTACTTTCATTTACACACTTTTCTTAAAGTGTGTGATTTGGTCAACTATGACACTTAAAATGAGACGGAAGGAGTATATGGGATTATTAACTTCGACTTGTGGGTCAAAGTTAAGTAATATTGACTTTCTCGCACGCCTCTTACTTTTTAGACAAAACTGTGTGGGGAGCACACGAGATGCTGGGGGGTGGTGGGGGGCGCGCATGTAGGGGACACATGCGTAGTTTTGGGGGGCACTAAATAATTACACATAGGTCAACATTGTTAACTTTGACCTACATAGTTTAAGTTGACAACTCTCGCATATATAAAATGTTTTTAACGCTTTATATTTTAATCACATGTTGCAATGAGTTAATGTTTCTAAGAATAAGGATTACTAAATTTGAGAAAGGTATAAAGTGTTAGAAACACAAAGCATGTAATCATGTTTATTCAAATCACAATTGTCCATGTAGAATAGCTCAAGTGATAAAAGTTGAAGGACATAAGTTGGGTGAGTGAGGTCCAGGGTTCAACATTAATCGGATAAATTGAGATCAACAATCTTGTTTTCAATATCTTTTCAAATTTTTCTCATTTTGCTTATCAAATTCATTCAAATCTAAAATAGATAAAATCATTGGAAAACTCTTTATTTTTTATGTAACCAATCATACGAATAGTCAACTGAATCATTAGACATAAAAGTAAGTTTCACCTTCTTCCTAAGGTACTCCCTCCGTCCCAAAATATAAGGGAAAAAACACATTTTCTTTGTCCCAAAATATAAGGGAAAAAAAATAGACATTTATGTTTTCTAAGTATTAATTTTACTTATTTTCATAAAATTAAATGCTGATTGCATTTATTTTTCCTTCTTTCTCATTTTATCAATAAACAACAACCAATGAAATATGTTTTTACATCTTCATATGCAACTTATTTCAAAAAAAAATCCACAAAATCATGTTTCAAATTTTCATGTTTTAGTTTTCTTAATAAGTGTGATTTTTTTATTTTCCCTTATATTTTGAGATGGAGGGAGTATCAAAATAGTTTTTGCATAATTTTTCCAATAACTTATATGATTTTTATAATGTGAGCTAGTATAATATATGAGATTACATCAAATACTTGTTTGGATACTAATAAGTAAAGTTCGACCCAAAATTATTTTTCCCAACAAACTAGTAGTTATATGAACATTTATTTTAGTTGTTTGACCAACCATAGAAAAACTTAAATATTAATTGTCTTGATATTATTTTCAAAGTCAAATTGTTAACTTTTTAAAAAGAAATTAAATGGTTACATTATTCTTCCTCCATCTCAAAATATAAAGAAAACTTGTATTACTCAACCAAAATTAATATATTTAATCTAAATTTTTAATCAAATACATCAACTTTCATTGATGAATTTTCCTTTATATTTTGGAATGGAGGGAATACTTGTCGGTGAGCACATGTTAGCCTTTCTTGACACATATTTTTAAATTTAAGAAACTATCTAAATGTGTGGTTAAAGACCTTTTTCTTTTTTTAGAATAATATTCGATGCCATTTGATTTAATATTAAATTCTGAGACTCTTTTTGTGGTAAGATATCAAAATATAATATTTGTTTTTACAAAAAAAAAATCTAATAGTGTTTTATTTCATTATATTAATTTATTTGAATTTTAAAATTAAATCCAATATAATATAGGAAAATTTCTCAATCGCCCCTCATCATTCTCTTCCCTCCCCCCCTCCCCAACTACCGTTTTTGTTCTTGGGGGATTTTTGAGGGGTATAGGCACCAATTCGGGATCTGCATCCTGAAGTGTCCGAAATTTAAACCTCAACTCATACATATAAAATATAGGGATTGCTAACTTTGACTCAAGTCAAAGTTAAGCAATGTATGACCCACATGTAATTGCTTAGTGCACCCCCATTGTCATCGCGCACCCTCAGCCACTCATAAGCCCCCCTCATGCACCCCCTTGTAATTACATGTGGGTTACACTTGCTAACTTCAACCCACATGGTCAAAGTAGCAGCCATATATATATATATGGGAGTTGCTAGGGGGTCGAAGTTAGCAAGTGTGACCCACATGTAATTACTAGGAGGTGAGGGTGCACATGTGGGTGGACATGAGAGTAATTGAAGGGTACATGAAGATAATGGGGGATGCATTAAGTAATTACATGTGAGTCTTACATTGCTTAACTTTGACCAAGGTCGAAGTTAGCAATCCCCTATATATATATATATATATGTGTGTGTTGAATTAAAAGTTAAAATAATTTTATACAAAGTTAAAATACTATATTTTTTTTTTGCAATCAAAGTTGTCGCTAAAATTATATTTTATTTGAAATTTTATAATGAAAGTCGTTGCTATTTTTTTTTGGTCAGTTGATGCTAGAATTTTATCGTTTTAAAGGCGAATAAGTCGTCTTTAAATTTAAAGTAGTTACAAGTGAAATATAAATGAAGACATAAGAACTTAATTTTTTTTTTTCAAATAGTATTATCGTGGCTAGAAACTTACCTTTTAAAAAGGAAATCAATAAGTGAAGTGTCCAAAATTTAAACCTCAACTCATACATATAAAATATAATACTTACCAACTAAATTAATCTCACGGCTCAATAACCTGTATTTAACTAGGATATAAGAAACTAATAAAAACTTGTTTTTCATTCAAAACTATGCTATTAAATCAAAAGCACTTCAAATACTATTATAAAAATAAAATAAAAGAGTTCAAACATATTTTTTTAATTTTAAAATACCGATCAGAAAAGACTGAAACATTATCTTCATACACTCACAAGGTACATCTTGTATTTGATTGTTTTTTTTAAGTTAATATATTATTTGAGCTCATAAAAAAATAATTTTCATACTCACAAGTAGAATGTAATAGGCCAAAGGTATTTACGTATCCTTTAAGTTTTCGATTTGTATCACATATACAAATTCTTTAAAAAAAATTATAACATATAAGTTTTTTAAGTCTTTATTGTAATGCATCGTTACCCTTCCAATTAACCTCCATTGCAAAAATGTTGATGTCTTCATTAAAATGTTGATTTGGCATGAAACGATGCATTTTCATACGACAGGTGTGTATATTGAGTGACTATATAGTATGAAATACCGATAAAATGACAACAAATAGAGATAAAAGTGCGTATAGTAATGTTACTATATATTTACACGTCATCTCTATTTGTTACCATTTATCGCTATTTTATACTCTATGATGATGCTACTATACACACATGTCATGTGAAACACAATGTTTCGTGCCAAATCAACATTTTAACAAACACATCCATGTTTTTGTAATGGAGGTTAATTGGAAGGGTAACGGTGTATAACTTTAAACATTTAAAGGATCGCCTATCTATTAACAAATAAAACTTAAAGAACTTATGTATTATAAACCAAAAACTTAAAGATCCATGAATTAATTTGACCAATATAATAGTCAAACATACATTTACTATAAAAATCAAATCAATAAATTTTTAACCTTTTCATGTTTGGTCAAACAATTATTTCTTTTCCATGTTTACCGATTTAAAAAAAGAAGAAGATAGTAATAGTATGTTTGAATAAGACAAACTATGAAACTTGGTAATTTTTTAAAGAGGAAAAATATATTTGACCCAAAATGATATAGTAATAGTAATATTTCATACAATTTAACTTTTTCTTCAGAAGTAATAAAATTTAAAGAAAAAGAGATTCAACTATATTTAGTCAATATATAAAGCAATATACATTTGACTTCTTTAAAATGAAAAAAATAATATAAAAATAAACAATATATGAACTACTATAAATTGAGGGAAGGAGATGGAAATACACAATACATCTTCTCAACCCTCCCTCTTTCCCCACCTCCTGCCTCCAATTGCTCAATCCATGGCTTCCCAAAACAATTCACCTTCTCCTATTTCCCGACCTCCTGGCTTTAAGTGTGAATTCATCGACCACATGAACACAATCACATACAAACCTTCATTTTCTCCTAATCCATCTCATCTCCTCCCTCATACTAGCTTCACTGGGATCTACAATAATTGTACACCTTCATCTTCTACTCCTACTCCTACTCCTCCCCCTCATTATCATCACCTTCCTGCTCACTTTTTCCCTCCGCCTGGGTTTGAACATAAGTTCAACCATGGCCCCAACACAACAACCCATATTTACAACCATCCCACAATTCAGAGAGTGATGGGGATTCTGAAGTCTGAATTTGGTCCCAACCATGTTTTATTGTCATCATCTGCATCATCAATTAATATCAATATTGATATTAATAATTTCATTACCAACAACATGATGAGGATGATGCTGATGAATAGTTATGCTCATTCTTATCCTCATGATCTTCATGCAGGATCATCGTCACAACCACAAGGGCCGCCATCTCAGACAGTCAACAACAACAACAGGAAGAGGAGGAGAACTGATGATGATGGTAGAGTCCGTAGTCTGGCGCGTGATAAGTACGGTCGGTATCTATGTTCAAAATGCGATATGGCAGCAACAACATCACAGAGGTTTGCTAACCATGTGAAGCATCATCACCCCAAAAGTTCTGCTCCAGCTCCTCCTGTTGCTGCATCTGCTGATGATCACTCACTTGCTTCTACTCCCGGTGTTGCTTCTACTTCGGCTTCTGATCATAATCAGATTACTCTTGCTCTTTCTCTAAGTGGAGTAAAAATAAAATCAGAGCCTACAAATAATTAATTAGTTTTTTTTTGTTTTTTGTTCTAATTAAGTATTTAGTTTATTTGGGTGATTGTCCTCAATTTTGTGTGCAAACATCCAACAATGAATCAATTCTTTAGTTTTTCTTGTTCTAAGTAGATTTTGCATTATAATTTATTATGGAAATTTTATATAGTTGAGCTTTCAAAGTTAGTAAATCATGTTGAATTGATATATGATTCGTCTCACAACTAGTGACTTGCATTAGATCATATCATAGTTTCATCAATTGAAATGTGAATAGCCGTATGTATTCATAGAAAATTAGATTTGGCTAAGATTTTGTTGCAAGAATATATTATATATTTTTTTTCCAAACTCAATTGACATATAATGGATTCAACCTTTCGTTATTTGTCTAGCCCCTTATTCTTTTAATTTTTTTTCATTTTCTTCATTCATTAAAGAGAAGTGTTTTAAGATTAATTTTTTACTCAAAATTCCATAGATCAGTTAGTATTGAACAATGGCAGATAAATCACGCCAACTAAATGTCTGATTTTTAACACATTAATGTAAATACATTTAAGAGATAACTTTAATACCAATATTGAAAGATGGAGGAAAAAATGTTGAAGCCATGTGAAAGTGATGAAACGGAGAGATGAAAAACTCCGGAGATTTTAAAAAAATGAGATGGGAAATGTTTGAACCACATGAAACTTCAAATATAAAAAAACAAATTAAGGAAAATATTGTATTCTACGAATCTTGCTCACAAGAAACGCAAGAATGACGTGGAATAAAAATTGGCTCTCCTCATCAAAATATAATTTTCATACACCCACAATTCAAACATACTTTTACTATTAAAATCAAATCAAAACAATTCATTTTTAAAAAATTTCATGTTTGGTCAAACAATTTTTTTTTCTTCCATATTTACCAGATATTTAAAGGATTAAATGTGTTTTGTTCGTATACTGATGTAATTGAATGTGTTTTTCCATCGTTTATAATGTCCTTTTGTAAATAAGTTTTATTTAAAAAGTAATAAATTTAATCAATTAGAGACATAATTAGAGATGAAATAATTTGTGACGGTAAAATCCATTGCCAAATCCATCTCTAAAGTAAATAATTAACTTTTTAGATTCTTTAATGATGAATGTATTTAGTCTATATTTTAGACCAAATACATTAATCATTTCATCAATCTATAAAGTAAAAATTCTTTTATATTAAGAACCAGATGAAATATATTAAATGTATGTCTTTTAGTGTTATCAATCTTCAACAAGACAATAAGCATACCTGCATCGCATATTTCCAATACAACTTACACATACATTTGACAACACAATAAATGAGGTACACCGTCCCTGTCCTTTTTATAAGGAATAAAAGTGATAATATTTTTGTTTTGGCTTAAACATCATTTTCGTTCCTGTATGTACATGAAATTTTGGTTTTAGTCCCTGTAACAATTTTTGTTCTAAATAAGTCTCTGAATCAATCAAACTTTTTGCTTTTGGTCCCTTAAGCAAAAATTTGCAGGAAAATTTACAAATTTCCTGCAGATTTTCCTATGAATTTTCCTGCTGATTTTTGTTTTAGGGATTAAAATAAAAAAGTTTGGTTGATTCAGGGACTTATTTAGAACAAAAATCGATACTAGGACTAAAACCAAAATTCCACGTACATACAGGGACGAAAATTTAAGCCTTTTGTTTTTTATTTGAGATTTTGACCATATTTAAATATAATTAAAATATGTAACTTCATTCATACCATTATTTATTACTATGAAAGAAAATTTTCAATATGTTTTATTAGTTTTGATGATTTATGTATTTTGTTTCGTATAAAAATACTAGAGGGACTATTATCTTAAATTTTACTAATATCTTAAATTTTACTATTTTCTTCTCTATCACTATATTTACAAGGTGAGTTATTTAAATTTCAAATGTTAATTTCCAATACACCTTTTATTTCTGAAACTCAATTGTTTGGATATATTCTCAACGTGTTTTTTTTCTTCAGTCATCCATTCAAATATGTTGTAAGCATGTCTTTGAATGCATTTAGAATTTAGTAAGTCATCAGTTTTACTCAATTGTCTTTTTTAGATGTAACTTGTGTGTCACAAACACAATATTGTTATTGTTAGTTTCAATATATACATATACATATATACATATACATATAGTATACATTCATAGTACATGCATTAAATGCTATTGTTTGTTTGTTTTCAATGGTATTAATTGTAACAAAATATTTTTCTATGAATAATATAATGATACTTTGATAATTTTCCAAATATTTTATTTATTAATTCAAATATATTGTTGAGAATGCATAAAAAATTGGTGGTAAAAATAAAATAAAAAAATTGTTGAGAATGCACAAAAAAAAATAGTTGGGATTAATTCTTTTGATTCAAACGACATTATTCATAAAATCAACAAGTTTAATTGCATTGTATATTATACTAGTGTGTGACCAAAGACATTCCAAAATAATACAACTCAATTCTAAATAATTACGACATGGACAATATAAAAGTAGTAAAAAATTATACCTAACTATGCAACCAATTAAATTAAACAAATCATCTTTTCACTCAGGAGGATTATCTTCTCTTAGTTTTTCATCTTGTAGTTGTTTTTTGCAATTACTTATTTCAATAAAACTTAGTTCTTCATTTTTTAGTATTTTTATTGTTATATTATATCTACTATAATCAATAATATGAGTAGATTTTCTTCTCTTGAGATTGTGGAAGAAATCCAATGATAGATATTAAACCATCCTTATAATTATTACTTCTCTTGTTGATAAAGTGACTTAAGTGAGTAATGAAATCATGTTGAACCACAACAATAAATTTTTAGATTCGTCTCTAACATAACCTAGAAACATACTTGAATCAAAATTATGTAGCTCATGCATGTTAAGATGAAAAATATTTGAACACTTAAACATCAAATACTTGTGGTGAGAAAATAAAATAAAAGTTGATAAAAATTCTAAATCACCTAGCTTAAAATATATAATAAGTAAACTCTCAAACTTTTTTCAACATTTGACACTTCCTTCAATTGAGTCTCGATCTAAATATTTACCAATATTCTAGTAGCTAGTCTCTTACTTTATACAATGCTGATCAATTTAATCCCTTTATTAGTCAGATGTCACTTTAACTATCTCAAACACACAAATGTTGAAGATTAATGCGGTAAAGTATAATGTCAACGTATTGTCTAACAATGTAGCTAGTGAGATCCAAGTTCATTATATTTAATTAATATAATATCATGGTCGATCCAACTATAACAATATGGTAATTATTGCAAGTATCATCAATGTTACAATGTATATGTAGTGTGGGGATCCAACTTTTTTAATGTGAGTAATTTCCTTTAAAGTGTGAAGTAAGTAATCTTAATCGATCATTGGTTAATATATAATTCAAAATCAAATAATTAGAAAAGAAAAATAAAGGATTGATTAAATATCAATTTGGAGGAAGATTGACCTAAAGACTAAATACCAAAACAAAAAACATAAAAAAAAACACAATACGGTAATTATAATTAACTAGACTATGAAAAAACAAAACATTGACGATACATATTACTGTTGGAATCAAAGGGTTATTCATTCGATCTAATTGTCATGGATTACATAGAGTCTATTTATAAGCTTTAGACTCTCAACAAAACAACAAAACATACTAACAACTAAAACAAAAAGCTAAACAAACTAACAGAACTAACATAATTGCTCGCTAAGCCACATAAGGCTCGCTTAGCGAGCTAGACACAACATAGTTCCCAACAATTACTTACTAATTAATTAACATCCATTTGATTGAACATGAGCAAATGTTGTTGTTCTATCATTGACCTTTTTTAATTTGAAGTCCTCGAATCCTTAAGGTGTGTCTCTTTTTCCCTCATCTTGTAGTGGTACTTTACATGACTCACAAATTTTTGTGAAGCTGATAGTGCCATGTTGTAACCTTGTTTTGATGCGTAGGGTCCGTATTTATTTGTTGCATGGAAGATTATGGATTTTACCATCATCATCATCATCATTGTTGCTCCTCTTTTTTTCCTACTCTTCTTGTTACCATCTACAAACTCGTCAGCATTATGAGCCGCAATATTGATTGTTTGAGATGGAGGCTCTTGTTGGTGAGATGATGAGTTTGCATGAAGGTCAGATCCATAAGATCCAGAAGCATTCATCATCATGTTGTTGTTGTTGGAATTATCAGTATTGATATTTTAATTATCTGATGACGGTGTTAATAATATTGATGGGTGTGGATGGACGAATTGAGATTCCATAATCTTCATAGCTCTCCTAATTGAAGCAGCATGACTACCAGAACCAAAACTATCAGTAATAGATGATCCATGATGAAAAACTAGAATTGGATAAATTGTTCTTTGTTTGTGAGACTGTGTTGTAGACATCATGACATCAATGATGAATATAGTATTACCAAAAGTATTTTAACTTTGTATTAATTAATTTGAGCTTTAAAATTAAATTCAACATATATATTATATGAAGTCAATAAAACATATATATTATACAACGGTAAAGTTTTTGAAGTAAATTAAAATAACTATAAATAAAAATTAAATTGACAATAAAAGGTAATTAAAGACGAAAATAGAAAAATTAGTACGAAATTTAAACCAATTTATTGTCGGTAAGTATTATGGGATTCTAAATTATAATTATCCAGATTACAATTATTAGAATAAAACTATAATATAGATTTTCTGCTTCCAAACTAGGCATACTTCCGCCTAGTGACTTACTTGTTTACAAACAAGTTGTTGCCACTAACGTACGGCTGCCTACATATATATCATTTGAGTTTGTATTAATGTGATATAAATTTGAAGTGATTATCTTAGGATTTCAAAATGTAAGATTTTTATTAATTAGATCAATTCATGATGATAACTATACATGATTCATTTTTTTTTCTTCCGTCAAATAGCTTAATATAATAGTAATTTGGTAAACTTTGTGAACAAAAAGAAACACTCATATTTAAAAATAGAAAATCTATGGCGCCTTTGCAAAGAGTGTCTCCCCACACGAACAAGGTTACAAAGTCGGTGTGTTCAATGTCCGAGTGAGTGTCCGGTGTGTCTTAGTGAACCGGAAGATGATTGGCGTATTTTCTTTACATGTGAGAGTAACATCGAAGCATGGCAAGTAATGGGGCTGGAGCATTTTATGCAAACTCGGCTGAACCAGTTTCAAAGTGTCAAATCTTTTATTTTTAACATTTGTGTTCATGAAAGTCAGGATGTTGCAGGTCGCATGGCCATGATGCTTTGGGCTTTGTGGCAAAACCGCAATCAAAAAGTGTGGAATAACACAACAATTCATGCTAGACACGTTGGTATCAATGCAATGCAAGCTTGGAACGAGTGGGCAATGGCGCAAGGTCTTCAACATGATGCTCATCAACAGCTGGAGCAAACTCAACCAATACTGCAACCTGTACAAGACCGATCAGAAGCTAATTTGCAGCAGTGGCAGCCGCCGATATCAGGGTACTTAAAGTGCAATGTAGACGCCAGTTTCTATGATGATCCTACCATAGCGGGAGGCGGCTGGTGTGTGCGAGACTACCGAGGACAGTTCATTCTTGCAGGAACAAACACTACCAAGGGAAGACTTCCAGTTGCAGTCGGAGAAGCCATGGTCTTAAAGGAAGCAATTCAAGCAGTGCTACAAAGAGGGTACTCCAATGTGCAATTTGAAACAGATTCTCAAGTGGTTGTTACAGCTATCAATTCAAGGCATGTAGGAACTTCAGAATTTAGTTTAATTATTTCTCATATTAAGTCTATGTTGGTCAATTGTCCGAACTTTGAGGTTAAGTTTGTAAAGCGGCAAGCGAATATGGTGGCTCATACTTTAGCTCGAGCAGCCATTTCCCAGCCTAGTCGCTATGTTTTTGAATCTATTCCTCGTTGTATTGAACTCTTGGTGATGAATGAAATGGTTTAAGTTTGCTTTTGTCAAAAAAAAAAAAATAGAAAATCTATAATTCGAACTATGATCTTACAATAATATCTCTGATATTTACGAATTAAGTTACAATTTTGAAATTCACTTGAATATATTCAAACTTCGTATTTGGGTTGTCATCTAGCCAAAGAATTATAGCAACACACGCGTCTTATTTCTTAAGTACTTTTCTTTCTACTTCTTTTGCATGGGACAAAGACCCGTTTACATCTCTATTTTGTACCTTAATTCTAGCTACAAAAGTACAAATTCATCAACAATAGCCAGTTACTCCATAAAACTATCCTATTATACCAAACGTTATTTGGTTCAATAGTAATTGACGCTCAATTTGATAAGGAAAATCACAATTCTTTCTCTACAAATGCGTTTGAGAGAGAATTGAAATCAGTTGATGTTAGAACTCACTCTGAACTCTAGACTATTCAAACTATTTCCTCTCTAAGAACCAGAGGTAAAAGCTAAACAAAAAAAAAAAAAAACTATCCCATTATAATAAATAAATAACTATCCCATTAATTCATGGTTCATATATTTTCCCTACATATAAAGCAATCATATTAATTTTTTCCTCTTTCTTTTTAATAATAGGCTTGACGTTTATTTAATAAACCTTTAAATTTTAAAAACGTGTAAAACAACAAAAATTCTACAAAAAAAAAAAACGTGTAAAACAAAAATTTGACTAACAGTATTGCTTCACAAACCAATTCACTCAAATGAGGAAAACAAGCTTCTTAAATTGGGGTTTTACTCCAAGTTGGTATCTCATCTAGGTGTTGACAATATTTTCTATGTATCTTAGGTTTTCTCAACTGAAAATAATTTTATTGGATATATGTTAGCCACTAAATTAAATGATCATGTCTCTCTCAACTGTTGTTCAAAAATTAATTGTCACATATTATATAGTCTAACTTTTGTGTGCTATGTGTGTTATTCTACACATGATCACAATATAAAATCAATTTGTTCTAGTACTTAACTTCAACATCAATATTAATGAAGATATCTTAGATTTTTTACCGACCAAATTCTATTAAATTTTTTATAATAGTCCCTATGTTTCTCTTTTTTGTTTTGTTGGTACGTAACCTATCTTTTTTCCCATTCTTAGTGCAACTCGTTGCTACGCAAGAACGAAGTTGACCGAAAAAGTATTGCATGTGGCCACATGTGTGGAATTCTCTATATAAGCAAAACAATTCATTAGTATTTTCATCAAGTTTTTGAGCTTTGAAAACTCTTTTCTTCCATCATAAGTTCAATTTGTACACAAAAATGGCACAAAAACTCATTCTCCCATCACTTGTCATTTTCCTCTCACTCTTCATAGAGTCCTCCCTAGCCAAACATAACTCTCAAACAATAACATACATAGAGTCCTCTTGCAATGGTACCCTCTACCCTAAACTTTGCATCCGTTGCCTAAACAAATTTTCTAAGTCAACCATAAATGGACCTCAACACTTAGCCCAAGTTGCCTTATCCGTGAGCCTCTCTAGAGCCCTACAAACAAGAGGGTACCTTTTAAATGTAGCCAAAGAACTCAAGACAATTGATCATAAAAACAAAAGGATGTACTTAACCATTCAAGATTGTGTGAATCAAATTAATGATAGTGTTGATCAACTTAGCCAAGCCATCAAAGAACTAAATAGATTTAACAAGTTTGACACCATCATCAATGATAGAGTGTTGTGGCACATAAGTAATGTTGAGACATGGGTTAGCACCGCCTTAACCGATGCTAGTAGTTGTGTGCAATCGTTTCCTGGTCATAGGATGAGCAAAAGAGTTGCGACGATTAAGGTTAAGGCGAAGAATGTTGCTGAAGTAACTAGTAATGCACTTGCTTTGTTTCACAGTTATGCTTCTAGGTACATGAAGCAAGCAGCAGTTAGAACTACCAAGAAACCTTGAAAAATGTAAAAATTAGTTTGCTTATTTTTTTCACCCTTTGTTTGTTCATGTATATTATATACATGTTTTTTCTTTGGGTGTGGTTAATCAAGTGTTATATATATGTAAAATTTCATCCTTATGTGTTAAAAAAGAACTTTATGATTTTAACCTTGTTATTTATTATTTGCATGATCATGAAAGGTAGCATAAACCAAAAGTACTAGTATTCTACTACTTAAACCAAATCTTTGCCCGAACTTATTTTAGAAAATAACTAGAACACTTTTAATATACTGCAAGACTAACAAAAACTAAAAAACAACAAAATGAAGAAAGGAGAAAGAGACAACAACAACATAGATTAAGTATTTTGTTTGTTTTCCCTTTTAAGCTCAATCTTTGCCAAGAAAGAAGTCAAGCAAAAAAAGTGTAGTTTGGTTTTGTCATTCAGTCTCTGCAAGACTGCAACACTGCATCAATACTCTTTAATGTCAAAATCTCACCAACTTGCAATATGTAAACACTAAAAAATTTAAGAAGCAGGAGTTTTGTCCAATGCAAAAGAAGCAGGAAAAATAATAATTAGGATGGAAGTGAACTTGTTAATCATTAGTTGGCAAACCATAAAGACAACTTAAAAATTGAAGTTTAGAATATTGCCGGACACAAAATTTGGATCATTTGTAAACATTGATTACACACGTTTCAATGTAATAATATTATATTGGGATTCCTTAAATAGTGCATGGGGTGCACTAGTTAGCATAACCCTTAATAAAATCATACTAAGCTCAAATATCATCAAATACTGATCTTCAAAACTTCAGGTCAAATATCATTAACAAGCAGGAAAAAATATTACAAAATCAAATCATCTTTAATAACAAACAATTTATTGTTAATCATACTTTCCAAAAAGTTACAAGATACACCAAAATATAATAGACAACTAGAGAGAGCAAAGCAATGATATATGGTTGTCTATTAATTTATATGGCATTTAGAAAATAGAAGCACATGTCTTCTGGATTCACCAAATTATGAACTTAACCAAGGAAACACATTAGGTGATGTCTGCAAACGCCCTGTTAAAACTTCAACACCGGTTTCTGTCACCTAATAATGGAAACAATAAATCATATTAAATTGGTACTCTCTCCGTCCCAAATTATAAGATAAAAAACAAATCAAATTCTTAATTCTTTGATTAAAACAAATAATTGATAGTTGTTTATGTCACACATAATAAGATATGTTGAAATAAACACTTCCAAACACCACCTTAGTCAAGGACATAATATAAAAACTGTAACATAAAAGTGAATTGGTAAAATGCTCTTCGTTTCAGAATGCATAAAATAACCAATCTATGCTATTCAAAGTATTTGAAAAAAAGCAGAAGATAGAAATGTACTTACCAAAAGAGTGTGCTCAAATTGAGCACTTCGTTTACCATCTGCTGTAACAGCAGTCCATCCATCCGGCCACATTCGATCACGCCAGACACCTATTAAAAAATACTGTTCATTAGTGTATATGTTACATGGATCGATCAAAGTTATCCGCTATATTTTTTTTACATTTACCTGCATTGATCATTGGTTCAATTGTAAAGGTCTGACCAGCCTTCATCACACCAACTGCTTTATTTTCTGCCAGTGGTTAAGGGGTTTTCCAATTTGCAAGTGTTCTCTTCCATGCAATGATGATTTATTTCTAACATTAATAAATAAAAGTGAATACTAATATCCCTAAAATCGATTATACTTTTGAAATAGTGATGTTATGTCCAAGCCGAACAAACGGTCCTTTTATATCAACTGAAAATAAAATACTGCTGATTGCAAAAATTAGTGTTTTCTTCACATTACTATTTGACAACACTGCCATGTAGTGCTTTTAAACCAAGGAAAGGATACTTCCATAATGAGGAATGTTTGGTGCACAATGGAAAAGCTCTCCAATTCCATGACCACAATATGATTTCACCTATAAGGAGGACAAGAGAAAATATGAGCAAGGAACAAGACAGATAACCATGCAAAAGTGTGACTGTGAACAAAAAACATAATAGATAAAAATAATTGAGATGTGTTACCACAGAGAAGCCTGACATTAAAGCATGACGATTAATAACTTCACCAATTTCACGGAATCGTACCCCGGGTTTAACTGAATTTGATGGAAAACAAATAAGGAACATGGTTCAAATTCTTAAAAATATATGCATGTTTTTGTTAGAGAAATGATATTTGGACAAACAAAATTGACAACAATATGTGGTCAACACAGTTCAATAGGTGTGGTTTAGTGAATATAACAAGGTGTTGCAGCTCGTTAACCATCCACTGAACACAATTTTGAACATCGTTAACCACAATTTTCAAGTGTTCATATAAACATATAAATTCATAACTCGTCCAAATTATGCCAAATAAACATAATCATACCAATGGATATTGCCTTATCCAAGCACTCATATGTGCATTTGACCAATTGACGAGACTCTTCGTCCACATTTCCCACAAAGTAGGTTTCATTAAGATCACCTGCATAACAACTCACATAATTAAACAAGGGTCCAATCCTACCATCTTAAAGTGTAAAAGTGCAATTCTTGTATATTTTAATCAACTCACCATGAACACCTTTATAGTACACAGTGACATCAACATTTACAATGTCTCCATCCTCAAGTTTCCTGTAGAATGACTAAAATATTGAGAAGTTCTCAATTTGAAAAGGATATAATAATCTACTTTGCCATGCTAAAGTAGTACTTGCCCTAATCAAGTATAAAATTTTCAATGCGAAGGATTAATCGAGAACAGTAGGCCTGTTTGGTTTTAAAAAAACAGTTTCTAGTTTTTAATATTTTGTATCTTTTCACTGTCTACTCAGAAAACAAAGTTAAACTTCAACAGTATTTTGTAATTCAAAATGAAAAGAGAAAGTAAGAACACAATATTTGCCCGCACCAAACAGAACATACACTTATTTACTGTAATAATTGTCATAAGATCTACAAGTGAAATTGAGTACAATTACATAAAGAGGAAAAAAACACAGATCATTTTACCTTGCATCAGGAATTCCATGGCATATCACTTCATTAACCGACCTGTTAGAAGGAGCAGATTTTGTTCTTAATAAACACCGAGACAATCTTAGAACAACGGAATATGTACAAAGAAGGAAAGTACCTACGTGCAGCAAGATTTTGGGAAGAAATGGTAGTTGAGAGGTGAAGGGTACCCTCCTGCAAAGTTAAAATTATGGAAAAATGTGTCAATGTCCTATGTCTTGACATCAGCAGTGTTGACGTGACTGTGTGGTGGCATGTGTCCATAACGGAGTTTGGAATATAATATTTTCAAAGTGTAATATGGTATGAACATGGTAAATTCAATAAATAAAGCAAGTAAAAAGCTGAAAAGGGTGTTTCAAAAATGAAACTTGTTAAAATAAGCACCTGCAGCAATAGTTGCCTCGTGAACTACTCTATCAATTTCATCAGTTGTCACACCAGGCTGAATAATCCGAGCAGCTGCATCCAACACCTCCCTTCCAATCTATAAATCAATCGTGAAACGAGAGTCAAAAGTCTGCCACTATATTTCAATATACAAGGCGAAAGATAAACAAGATATAAAGAATTTTCACGAAGCTTATCCACATAATACAAAACTAAACTGTCCTAAAAAACACAGTTTTCCTTTTAAACTTTTTAATCATTCACAGTATTTTACTTTCTATTCCCGCCGGCTTCACCTCATCGCATATATCAGATAATAGCATTGTTAAACAACAAAGTAAAATTAAACAATGAATCACCAAGTCATGTCGCATACAGTTTTGCATTAATGAATTGAAAGAGTAGAGTTTAAAACTGTTCCATGAGAATCTACAAAGGCAAAATGGCAGAACTTACCCGACAAGTTTCCCTCATTCTTTCGATTTGATCTGGAGACTTGATCTACAGATTAATATCAATTAGAAAGCGGTATAAAAGAATACAAAAAATGTGCATCAATTACTCAGGAAACTTAAGTTACCTACCTCAACAGTATGCTGCAGATCACTATTGGGCTCAACTTTGGGAATTCCCTAAGAAGAGATAAAAAAACAATTAGAAACCAATGAACCTTTGGTATATTATGGAAAGATATCTTCGGATTGTATTGAAGCAAAATGAATTAAATACTTCTTTAACGAGAAAAATGAGTTAAACACTTCAAATTTGATTACATGCAAGGAATCTAAATAGGAAGAAGTCAGATAACTCACATCATTGGCCCAATCAGGTATAACAATATGAGCTGGGACAATCCGTTTACCAGATATGGGATATGGCCGCAGCGCCCTGCAAGAGCATAATTAAAATTTTGGTTGGAAAAAAGAATTGCAAATTGAAAGGTGCAAACATATAAGATGCTGAAACTATAAACATTAATGTAAACGAGGAGAATATGGGGGAGGGGGAAAAAAAAGAACATCTATCTTTCCTGATAGCATAATCTTTTGTTATTAAAAAATACTAATACATCTAAGTTCTAAAATAAGAAGGGACTCAAAGCAGTGGAAATTTACCCAGTCCAATCGAAGTAAGGAAGCTTTGGAGTTCGACCCTGCCCTCTCTTCGAGCAATATAACCATCCTTCACCAAGTGAGTCTGAGGATAGCTTTGCCTTCAGATGCACTGATTTGTGCGAACTCCATGAAGATTTGAAACACTCCTGAGAGCTGTCAAAAGATGTTAAAATTGATTCCAAATATATGGAAGATATAAATGCTGTGTAAAATAAAATTCCGGGCGATTCAACAGTTGCTAGTTGTAACAGTAAGTATTTCATAGTAATCCACTCTTCTCTCAATACTACTAGCATCAACCTCACCTATACGGTAACAGTCCCTTTCGGAGCAACAACGCCATCCCTCTCACACAAATGCAAATCCCTAATAACTAAAACCAATCTGTTATAAATATTAAATTAGATAAATGACAGCTTTTTTTTAAAAATAACTAGAAGTATATAACATTATTACTGGTCAGGACCAAATCAGCATTGTAAATCGCAGAACGTGGAAAATAGCTATTTGTTCAAATGACATCCTATAACCGCTATTTGACAACAGTTTATAACTAAATCCTGTATCACGGAACAATAGCAGTGTGTTAAATTCCACTAAGCTATAGCACCACTATATCCTCTATTTGGCAACAGTAATTGCAGAATTACCCTTATTTTTACCTTGTTTCCTGTTTTCAAAGGTTTTTATACGAAATAATGAAAATAATTTTTTTTGGTGCAACGAAATAATATAAATAAGTCTATTTTACTGTTTCTGATATTACCTTTTTAAAGATAAGAAACAAAGGGGTTATAAAACTGGAAATGAAAACAGAAAACATTTATTCCAAACCAAACAATCCCTAAATTTCTAATAGATAATATACACTTAGTCCTTGGATAGTTTAAAATGAACAGAGCGGAATGAAACAAAATAGAATGGAATGTAACAAATATACCATTCTATTGTTTCGATATTTTAATTGTAAATCTTCATTCCATTGCATACAGCCCAAATTGAGGGGAATGAAATAGCGAAGGATTGGATGGAATGGGATGGAGTGGATTCCATTGTATTCCATTCCGTTTATTTTTTGTAAATCCAAATAATGGAAATCTTACTACTTACCACTCCATTCTATTCAACCCCATTCCATCAATTCAAACATAGCCTGAACGAGTTAGAAATAACTCACAAAGTAGAAAACAATCACATACCAGAATGCCGAACCTTCACGAGGAAGCTTCAACTCCATGCATTTTGGACACCTAAGAAAATGACAAGTAGCAAAGTTAAAATTATAATCAAACACATAAACATAATGAATAAATTCCTACTCTTCTATTGTCTACAAACCATTACCATCATAACAAACTTACATAAGTTACAAATTCACAAAAAGCTCTATCATTTAGAAATGAAACAAATTTCATATAATCAAAATTCTCCAGCAACTAAAACACTCACAAGAAAAAAACCACATAATCTTTTAGCTAAAAATTAAGTCTTTACCACATACCAAATCATTTCAAATGAAAAAAAATCAGCATTTTACAGTCCAGAATAACAAAATAAAAAAAAAATGGTTTTTTAGTTCTATGTGCTGCTATAGAACACAGAAAAAGAGAATAATACATACTGAAGATTTGCAGGTTTGGAACAATTAGCACAAGAGAGTTGATTTACTGATACATCAGATTCACCAGCCATCGATTGAAAAATATTGAGTTCTAGGGTTTTACAGAGATATTGAGTATGTAGAAATTGTAAGAAGAAAGCTTTGGAATAGAAGAAGAGGAATTTTATAGCTTCGTGCTGAAGAAGGTGAGTTCTGCTTTGGGCTTGGGCCTGATCAGTTCTCTTAGGCGAAAATTTCTATACCCACCCCCCATCTTTCTCTTCCACACCCCCCTAACTACCGTTTTTGTTTTTGGGGGTGTATAAAAAAAAATTCGAACGTAGATTCCGAACTAAGGTTCGGGTTTTAGAATCCGAAATGTGTGTGGGGTTTTGGAGGTATAGGCATCACTTCGTGATCTAGAACTCGAACCATAGTTTGGCATCTACGTTCGGAAGTTATGCGGGGTTTTAGAGGATACAGGCACCATTTCGTGATCTTGAACCCGAAGTGGTGCCTCTATCCCCATAACCCAAGCACCAGTTCGAGTTCTAGATCATGAAGTGGTGTATGTACCCTCCAAAACTCATGCACCAGTTCGGGTTATAGACCACGAACTGTTGCTTGTACCCACAAAAATTCCACACACACTTCGGGTTCTACATCCGAACCTTAGTTCGAGATATACGTTCCGAATTAAAATGTAATTTGGAGTTTTATGAGGGTTATAGTGAATCATAGAGGGGGGAGATAGAGAAATAAAAAGTTAATTGATCCATGTAAAATTCGCGTGTTTTAGTTTTGTATGTTTTTATTTTTGAATTAATTCTTGAATGTTAATATTATGTTGATTTTAATCTTAAAATTAATGCAGGAAAATTTATACAAAAATTCGAAGGAAAATCTATAGAAAAATTTGAAGGAAATTCTACTGGAAATTTGCAAGTTTCCTCTAATTGTTTTGACGAAAACCAAAATGATATTAACATTTTTGGATTAATTGTAAAGAAAGACTCATTTCGTACTAAAATATAAGTCATTTTTGACAATATTATACAAATTGTGAAATGTAATTAATATTGTATGAAAAAAATAAATTATAAGTTAGTTTACAAAGTTGTTCTCATTAATAATATTAATTGTATGGAATAGATAAAAAGAAAAAACAACATAAAAGAGATTATGCAATAGTTAAGGATATAATAAAAATAATAAATATTAAATGATTTATTTTTAAGTAAAAAAAATTTATTGTTAAATTGAAAATTTTATTTTGTTAAATTTTTAAAAAAACTAAATAATTTGATTATTGATATCGATCAAAATATTCAATAATAAAAACGCATAAACTTAAAATAGTTAATCTTAGTTTTATTCATTTAATTTAATTTTTGGTGAGTATTTTTTAATTTAATTTCTCTCGCTTTCGCTCGAGCACTCACGCCCTCATCTTCATCTTATTCTTCAATGTGCGCTTTTCAATTCGATTTCTGAATCAATTGATCGTGGTATATATGCTCACAATGCTATTATCTAGTTCCTTTTTCTGTATCTATTTTCATTCTTTCAATTCAATTTTTCTGATTCTGATCACACATTTTCTTGTTCTAGTGATTTTAGCATCATAGATTTTAACTTTGGTTAGGGTTTTGAGTTTTCTAATTTGATCTTGTTGTGTATGTTTAGGATTTGATATTTTTCATTTAATTTTAAGGTGATTTTATCTTTGCTTAGAGTTTAGATTTTTCTGATTTAATGTTTTGCATGTTTAGGATTTGATATAAATTAGCTGTTATTTTTTACTTAGTATTGTCTCACTTGTGAGTTGTGACCTTATGAAGTACGAACACTCCTCATATTAGGCATGTCTCGTCCGACACTGATACTTACAATTACATTGAATTATGGACCCGTTTGTTTAAGATTTTTTGAGAGAAAAATCACTTTTTTTTAATTTTTTTTTTTATTTTACTTGTGTTTGAAGTGTCAGTGTTGGTGTCTGTGTCCATGCTTCATAGCTTGTGACGTTACCACTTATGGGATAAAGTGTGGAGCATAGGGGGCAATGCGAGATTTGAGTAGGTGTCTAAGTTTTAATTTACTGTCAGTGTAAAATGAAGAAAAAAAATGCAGTAGGCTTGAATCAAATGAGAATTGTTTTTGGCTTAGAGTTGTGTTGAACTTCAATTTTTTTAGTGCATCATTTAGTTAATGTTTTCCATTGTTTGACTTTGATTGTGATTTACATCCTATTGGTGTCATGGTGTGCTTGTTCTACTTGTACCTTTTGTTTAGTGATCTATTTTATTGCCATATTCTGTTGGATAGCATTACCAAACACAGAAGTGGTGATAATTAGATATTCCTCTTTCTTTGTACTTGTTACTGTTTGGTAAACTCAATGGACAAAGAATGAACGAAATTTCCAAGAGAAAGTTCAGAGGATAATTTATGTGTGTATTAAATTAAATAAGAGTATATTTATATGTGTGTATTGCATTTGTCTTGATTCACAGGTTGAATTTTTGTCACGATGAAAGTAAAGGGAAAAAAAGGCACACGACTTGGCGAAAAAAAGAAAATACTGAATAAGGAACAACAAGCTGATGTTGAGACACATGTTAAAGCGAATGATGGTATATAAATCTTATATGTTTCTGTACTTTTCATCCTTTGTTTAATAGGTATTTTATTTTCAAAGGGGCTTACCGCTTATATACACCTAGTAACTTGAACAAGGGCTTATATTATGAGACATTTTTTTTCAAAGAGGGCATATAATTAGGAATGGAGGCCGTGTTTTAGTATTTCCATCATTGTTACTCTCTGTCTTGGCATCCTGTATTTACATTTATCTCTACAGCTCAAAACCATTTTTTTTGTTGATAGAGATGATGAAGTCCAATGATGATGTTTGCATTAGTTCACAACTCAAAAGACCCATGCTACACTCTAGTGGAGAACCGTAAGTTCAATTTCTTGTTTCAGGAACACTATTGCTCCAGCACTTGGTTGAGTTAAATTATTAAATCATCAAAAGAAGGAATTTATTGCAAACCTTTTCAGCTATTAGAACACGTTATGCATACTATATTAGTTATCGCAATTTCTACTAATAGTTATACTTTTCAATTGATAAAGGTTAGTAGATATCCCAGAAAGTATAAAGTCCAGTGCTGAATTGTATCGAGGCAAGTTAAGAAATTTTAAAGCAACACAGGAAAGCAAAGGATGTTCTTCAAAGCAGGGGAAGGAGCAAAGTTCTACTTCAAAGCTAGCAAAAAATCAGAAAACAATGATGACTACTATAGACACTGCTGAGAGATCCATTCTCAAGCATGATCAAAGGAAACAACAATCATTGACAGCTGGAAGTTCAATCCAAGTGGCCAGATCTGCTCAGATACAACGTAAAAAGCAAGATGATAGGACAGGTTTTCAAACATACTTTTCCAATAATTTCTTGTCCATTATTATTATGGCTTCTTTCATCTTTACAATCTTTGTTTGTGATGCCATTTTTATGTTGTTGGCTTTTTCATTCTGGTTGTTGACAAATATCACTATAGCATGGTTCAAAACCTGGCCTATGACTTGGACTAGGCTTTTTAAATGCTCTGCACAGAACCCATCTTTCTTTCTGCACTAACTAACAAGTTCAAATTATTGCATTAAAGAGAACATTGAGAGTATAATATAATTGGAAATTAAAGATAACAATGTTTTGTCCCCTTGTTTTATGTTTTGGGTATTATCTCTCATGTTATGCTACTGACTTACTGTTAATACTGACTTATTGAACTTATTAATTTTTTGCTTCATGTGTTGAAAAACCAAACTAGTGGTCCGCTCTTTGATTGATGGATTAAGCAACAGTTTTTCTGCTCAATTCCAAAAGGACCATGTTGATCATGTATCATCCAAGAAGCAAAAGACGACTTCAAAGTGTCCATCAATGTCACTTGATGATTATTTTAGAAGGAATATGCAACAACTTGACGTTGAGGATAGTATTAACTATGAAAATGATGGTGGTGAGAAAACTAATGACAATTGCATGCAAGGTAACACTCGTACTAGTTAAAACTACGTTTCATCATCATCACCACCACCACCACAGATGATACATATGATATGCATATGTTGCTCTTTGTTACTATCATGTTAATATATTATGGGTTTCTTCTTTGTTTTGACTTTTGGTGGCCTTTGCCTATTTATTTTGTTTCTTTTTCTTATCTACCCTTCGTTCTTCAATGTTCTTTCTTTTTTCTGTTTTATTTATGGATTAGGTTTCTGTTAGTATTTAGTTATTTCAGTTGTTCATTCAGTTAGAGTTCTATTGTTAGGCTCCTCCTATCTATATTGAAAATTTGAGTAGCCCCTTTGTATCATTAATCCTTATATGAGTTATGAAATCAGCGGGATTATTCAGAATCATCTGTGTATCTCTTATGCTATCTGAAGCAAAAAATGACAATGTACAAACATTGGTCTGCATATGATCATAGATAATAATTAACTTAATTCATCTCATAATAAATGACAAATGTACCTATTAGTTTGCATATGGGCTTATATTTAGGGAGAAAACTTCATACCAAAGGGTCTTTATAATTAGAGACGGAGGGAATATTTTAGTTTTTCCATCATTGTTTCTCTCCCTTGGCATCTAGTGTATACATTTATATCTACAGCTCAAAAACTTTTTTTTCTTCTTGATAGAGATGAAGTCCAAAGGTGATGTTTACATTAACTCACAATTCAAACGGCCCATGCTACCTTCTAATCGAGAACCGTAAGTTCAATTTCTTGTTTCAGAAACACTATTTCTCCAGCAATTGGCTGAGCTGAATTATCAAAAGAAGGAACTTATTGCAATTCTTTGCAGCTATTAGAACACATTTTGCTTACTTTATTTAGTTATCACATTTTCTACTAATAATTATACTTTTCAATGATACAGGTTAGAAGATATTCCAGAAAGTATAAAGTGGATGTTTTTCAAAGAATTATTTTCAAAGCAGGGGATGGAGCAAAGTTCCACTTTAATGCAAGCAAAAAATCAGAAAAAAAAGATGAGTACTGTAGACACCGCTGAGAGATCCATTCTCAATCATGATCAAAGGAAACAACGTTCCGGTTCCACTTTAAAGCAAGCAAAAAATCATAAAACAACGATGAGTACTATAAACCCAGCCGGGAGATCCATTTTCAAGCATGATCAAACGAAACAACGCTCCACTCTAAATCAAGCAAAAAGTCAGAAAACAATGATGAGTGCTATAGACACCGCAGTGAGATCCATTCTCAATCATGATCAAAGGAAACAACAATCAATGACAGCTGGAAGTTCAATCCAAGTGGCAGGATCTGCTAAAATGCAACATAAAAAACAAGATCACATGACAGGTTTTCAAACATGCTATTCTCATTACATGTTTGTCCATTATTATTATTGCTCTTTTCATCACTGGAATCTTCATTTGTGTGGCCATTGTGATGTTGTTGGCTACTACATTCTGGTTGTTGACTACTATTACTATACCATGGTTCAAAACTTGGCCTATGACTTGGACTAGGCTTTTTAAATGCTCTTCACACAATATATCCTTCTTCCTGAACTAACTAACGTGTTCTAATTATTACGGTTAAGAGAGACATGAGAGTATAATATAATTGGCAATTAAAGAGAGTGTGCATGTTTGAAAATAGAGGAAGTCGGTTAAGAGAGACTTGAGAGTATAATTGGCAATCAAAGAGAATGTGCATGTTTGAAAATAGAGGAAGTTTGAGGAATAGGAAGAAGTGATCTTGCTTTTCATTTGATAAATTTATCGACTTACTGTTAATACTGTTTTTCTCCCCTTATTTTATGTTTTGGGGTATTATCTCATGTTATGCTACTGACTTACTGAATTTATTAATTCTTTGTTTCATGTGTTGAAAAACAAAACTAGCGGTCCGCTCTCTACCTGGTGGATTAAGCAACAGTTCTCAATTCCAAAATGACTCTGTTTGTCATGTACCGTCCATGAAGCAAAAGACTCTTCCGATGTGTCCAGCAATGTCACTTGATGATTATTTTCAAATGTATAAACAACAACTTGACGTTGAGGGTGATATTAACTATGAAAATGATGATGAATTTGAGGGTGATATTAATTATGAAAACCATGATGGTGAGAAAACTAATGACAATCCAATGGAAGGTATCACCCCTACTAGTTAACTACGTTTCATATCATCACCACCTATGATACATATGATATGCATATGATGCTGGTCTGTTACTATAGTGCTCTGGTTTTTTTCTTTGTTTTGACCATTTTGGTGGCCTTGGTTTATTTATTCTCTTCTTTGTTTATTCATTCTGTTTTTTTCTTTCTTTCTTATCCCTCTGTTGTTCACTCTTTCTGTTTTAGTAGCGCTCTGTTAGTATTTAGTTATTTCAGTTGGACATTCAGTTAGGGTTCTATTGAGGTAGTCCCTTTGTGTCATTCAGTTGGTTAATTCATATTTGAAATCAGAGGAATTTTTTCAAAATCATCTATGTATGGGGTTTTCCTTTCTATGCTATTATTCTATACTGTTGCGTATCATTCAGTTGGTCGAAGCTTATATATCTTTTATGCTATCTGAAGCAAAACTTTACCTGTACAAACATGTCTGCATATGATCACAGTCATTAGTTAAACTCGTCTCATATATGACTTGTGATATTGGAATGTTAACTAGGAGGAGTGTCAAGAAAAAGGACAAGAGGAAGTACAAGATGCTTAAAAATTCATTATCGGTCTCCTGGTGAAAGACAAGAAATCACCTTAAATGAAGAAGGAGAACCCATTGGACCAACTCAAAAGATAGTTTCTGAATTCAGCAATTTTTTGGGATCAGTGGCAAGGATGTCAGATTTATGTCCTCTAATTTACACTAATTGGAAGGCTATACCAAACAAGAAGGAAAATATATGGGCTTATGTCAATGTATAAACTCATCTAGTATGTGTGTTTGAGTACACTAATAAAAATATATTCATCTAATCATGTTCCTTTTCAATGTAGGAAAGATACATTGTTCCAGAAAAAGGAGAGAAGGCTGTATATGCTATAATAAATGATGCTTGGAGGCGGTACAAATGCTCGGTTAAGAAAAATCATTTCACTAAGTATGAAAACATGCGTGAACGGTTGAAAAATCGTCCAGACAGCATACCAGAAGAACATTTTAGGAAATTAATGAATTATTGGAGTTTTAATATCGTTCAAGTAAGATAAATTTAATTAGAATGTGTATTGTTCTACATTCTACATTATTTTTTTCAGATTTAATGAATTGAGTTTCTCATTGATGAATACAGGAAATTAGTCAAACAAATGCTAAGAATACAGCTAAACAAAAATGTAGACATCGGGCAGGTCCCATAAGCTTTGCTATCATAAGGGAAAGACTGGTATCTCATTTTTACTTCTATTAGTGAATAATTAAATTATATTCGCAAGTGTGGTTACTACTTATTTTTTGCCATCTGGGGCAAGCTTCCGAAAACCAAACCTTGGATTTAAGTCCAACTGAATAGACTTCTTTCTGAAAATGTAAACAATTGTAGAACGGAACCACCAGTATTAGGGGAAAATTTTGATGTTGATGAAGAAATGGATGTGTATGAGTCCAATATTATTATCAGTTAAATCCAACAACCTCTGGAATAAATCTACAAATTTGGTCTTGTGAAGCTTGCCCCGGTTGGTGAATAACTAAATTATACTGTTACTGATGATTTTACCACTATTGGCGAATCATTTTTTTGCTTTGTGTAGCGTGCAACCAAGGATGATAGAGAGCCTCCTACTCGAGCTGAAGTTTTTATTGAAACTCGACAAAGTAAGAGAGGGAATCAGCCAGACGAAGTTACAAATAACGTGATCGTAAGTTTTTTCATTATAATTGTATCCTGTCAAATATAATTATTAATTATCTATATGCTTAACTAATGTAGCTTTTAATTTTGCTAGACAAATCTTCAAGATTTGATCATAAATTCTGGTCAGTCTTCAGATGAGGCATTTCAAACTATCTTCGGCAAAGAAAAACCAGGGAGACTGCGCTGCCATGGAAGATTAACAACACCTTCTTCCTTGAAAAGAATTAAAGCAATGGCAGAAATCGAAAACAAGCATGCTGCTGTGGTTAAAAATTTAACCGACAAAGTTCAAGAAATGGAGGAAAAACATGAAAAGATGGAGGCCAAACATAGTAAAGAGATGGCGGCAATGGAGGGAAAATTACAAATGCTTCTAAGGGTCATGCTGAACCAAAGCAACTCAAGCCGAGATATGGGGAATCTGGTAGCATTGTTATCAACCCCAGATGGTGATAATAATAATTTTAATGCTCTTCATTCATCTTCCTCAGCACATGCCCCAAATAATCATGAGGTATATTTTTCCATATAGTTGAAACAATAATTTCTCTATCAAAAGTTTTTCCACATTTTAATTCTTACCACAATGCCTCTACTGTTTTGATTAACACTGTTCTGTATTGTAACACTTCTTGTAGGTAAATCATGGCACTATGGATGAAGAACAATTCCCTAATGACTTGGAAGAAGATGATGAAGAACAATTGTCTGATGACTTAGAAGAAGATAATGAAGAACAATTGTCTGATGACTCGGAAGAAGAAGATCCTGAATATTCAGATTGACTCGTCAACGCTCACGCTTCGTTTCATTTTCTTCTGTCATAAGAACAAAAACTCTTTTCCAGTCTACTTTGTGTTGATAATAGAATCAACAAATTATATAGAGCTTCTTTTTATAAGTTTGATTGTAATCGCATTAAAAGAGAAGCTAATTTTATGGTCCATGTATTATCAAAGTTTACCAACTTAACAATATGCAGCGTGGTTATTATAAGTAGTTCCTAGTTACTTATCTGATGTAATAGAATTTGAGGTAATGTTAAACTGTTGATATGTATGTTATTTTGGGTTTGGTTTGGTATTTAATTTGATTTTTACTACACATGAATTCTTGATTCATGCTACAAAACGGTTCTCTAAAGAGGATGACAATAGTTTTTATATGTTCTATAGTAATTAGTAGCCATTATAATTATACTAATATAAATTTCCTCCATATATATGACATTAACATTGCTTTACATTACATATATATTAGCTTCTTTGATGACCTACATATGGATTTGATAATATATATTCAGTGCTAACTTCTAAGTAGCACAATTAACATAACACATTATTTTACACAACTTTTATTAATACATATACATAATTTTATAAACTATAAAGTAATTTCCCCAATTTAAACTCCAGACCAAAATGGCACCCCTGAAGCTGAAATCCAATATCCACCTTGCAAAAATCTACTAACTGTAAATTGTGAAGCCTCATCAGCTCTATTCAAAACATGAAAACCAGGCCAATTAACCCTATTTTGTGTAGATGCACCATTTCCATAATTCAGATATTCACCATAATATAAAGTTGAAAGTGCAAAACTACCCTCCCATTCACCCCAACCTTTAGGATGAATCAAACCATCTAAATCACTTTTTATAAAAACAGTTCTTGAATATTTTTTCCATGGCCTACCTAAAAAACTTTTGAAATTATCCTTTACCATAGAAAATTCAGAATCAGGTCTAACCCTACAATTTTGTATTGAAATTCCGGTCGGTTTGTTTGGATCATCTCGACCTTGTGCCGTGATGAAATTTGATTGGCGACTCATTGGTTTCCGAATGAAAATGTCGCAGTTTTGTAAAACTACGGCTGCGTCGCCGAATATGAAATCGATTGTTCCGTATATGTGGCAGTCGCGGTAGAATTGTCGATTCGAGTGGACATAGAGTGTGTCTTGGTAGGCTTTGAAGCTGCATCTGTAGAAGACTGATAAGTCTGAACTTACTTTGAGTGCTACTGCTTGGTGATTTTCTGGTCCTGCTGTGTTCTCAAATGTCATGTCTCTTGCCCAAAATCTATCCCCTGATACATCTGTTTCAGGTATTTATGTAACCAAATCAAGTTAGCATATTGTATATTTCAATGGTAATTGAAATTGGGATTGAATTAAGAGAATATATTTGATTTCAATCACGTATTTATTTATTTGAGTCTATATAGTGACGACACTTCAGATTGAAGGCGTATCCGATGTCTGAAACAATAACATGACACTGACACGACACTGACACGACACGACACTGACACATATTATTCATTCAAATACTTCTATTTTCTTAAATTATTACCATTACAAATCACATGATCAAAAAGAGGACGATTCATTTAATCGGAAAAACTAACTACCAATCAACAAATTAACTACCTACTAACAAACTCTTAAGGGGAATGTAACTTGTAACTAACTCCTAAGAACATGCTAATGCGCTAACTAATTAATCAATATTGAACATTAGCAAAAACTAGCAATCATTAATTTCAAAAACTAAGTAAGTGATTAATTGAAAATTCATAATCCGAAAAACTTACCGAATGTGGCAGAGTTAAGAGTGGTAGAACCATGAACAACATTCCTATTACCAGTGACAATAGTTTTGTCAATGCCATCTCCAACAAACATAACATTATGCAACTTTCTTCCAATCTCTACTTTCTCATTGTACACTCCTGCTTTTACATGTATAATTGCTCTTGAAGGACGATTATGCCCCATTGAAGCAAGTGCATCCACTGCTTCTCTTATTGTTTTGTGAGTTCCTGAACCATCTTGTGCTACTGTGAAATCTGCTTTATTGCTTGCTAGACTCCATGATTCTAATAGTCCTTCATCGTTTTCTTCAAATATTGTGTTTCTTTGAGGTTGTCCTAAAAATAAATAAATCAGAAGTAAGAAAAGAATAAGGTTATTATTCTTAATCAATATAGATGATTGTGCTTAGATTATTATTATTAGACGGAGTTTAGTTTCGATATACTATCTAAAATACGTGCTTCACACAAAGACTCAACACCTAGAAGGTAAATATAAGTTTGGATCGAACTTAACTCAACACCTACAAAGCTTACTCGTAAAGTGATGGTTCCCCATCACTCATAAACATATTTTTCACATCATATATCATCTAATGTTGGACTTTTTACAAGCAAAGTCAATAAATTACAATCAGTTACATGCGCGACTTTAAATTTATTAATGATTTAAGTAAAATGTCTTTTTCGTTCTTGACAAGTATGAATGTACGATTGATTAATGGTATAAAAATGTATATCGATTGTTGATATGAATTGAAAATGTACGATTGATTAATGGTATAAAAATCTATATTGGTTGTCCGTATAAATTAAATGCTTATTCCGCCTAAAATTTAGTGTAAGTTTTTTAAGCCAACATTGGATCTCCAACACTATGATGAATTGAATGCGACAATAATTGAGGCAAATATGATGACCAACATAAAATTACTTTATCTAGCTTATAATCAAATTAAGGTTTTGAAAATAAGATAAATTCTAAAATAAAGTAACCAAACAAATATTTATATGTAGGAGAATATTCACATCCCCACTACAAAACAAGCACTATAATTAGCTAGTAACTGATCACATCACATTATTCATAATAAGTATTCATTTTTGTTTATCAACAATACTATAATAAAAATACTATAATTAGTTTTCAGTTTTGTTTGTCAACTAATACTAATGAATAATGTATCGAGAAAAAAATATACTAATGAATAAGGTAGATCATTAATGAGGTTAATATGCATATACACTCATCTTTCTTGATTTCTTTTGTTTGTTTCTTATACTAGAGAACAATATTCTTGATTTCCATAACAATATTGACATTCTTCAAAATTCTTTTGACAAAAGAATTAAGCTTTAACTATCCTTTGCTAAATATAGGTAGAGGCAATTTCAAACACGTAGTATATAGAAAATGACAATTCTGAAAAACATTGAAGGACAAGTACAAAAAAAATAAATAAAAGACAAGTACAATTTGATAAGCACCTTTGCACTTGTATACACACCGCACCGCTTGTGTGTGTACCATCCATTCAAATTTAACTTATAAAATATATGAGTTTATTAGAAAAAAACTAAGAAAGAATATACTAACCAATATGGTATATTTTAATATTTTTAACAAATATATGGTTTAGTGAAAAAAAAAACAAAGATATGAGGTTTACATACATTTGAACCAGAAATCTATATATTAGACGCCATTTACTTTTATAGTGTTTTTCTCTATTTTTGTATATATATTTCCAAAGGAAATGTAGTGCTTTATTGTTCTATATTTTCAAAAGAAATGCAAATTAGTTTTAAAAATATGTTTTTCTTTACCAAAAGAAATAGCATGTCTTTTAAACACACTACATCAAAGTAATGCATGGAGAATGTCAACTCCTCTTATTTATGTAGCATTTAGTGCACTGGCAGAACGTAGATGACGTTTACTCGTTTAGTTAATGTAAATTAAATTAAGTTGGGTTGATATAAACTCGCACTATACTAGGACAATATTTTTTTCCAAATAACATAGTAGTTAGAATTATATCTTTTAAAATTGAATAAGTGAGCAGTGTCAAAAAAAAATTTGAATAAATAAGTGTATTAAAAGTTTAAACTCTAATCTCTGCATTATGTACAATTTTAATGTTCTTATCAACTTAGGTAAATTAACAGGGTCACTTTTAAAAACTTCAAAAATTAAAACAACAATGACAATGTGTTATCTAGTTATATGAGGCCAACTACATAGATCAATAGATATCATATAACTTCATCAATAACTAAATTTATTTTGCAAAATTGCAAGTATAGCAATTAGAATTGGATGTGCATCACAAACCTTAAAATTCATGGTTAAAAATTTATATATATGATATAGATCAATCATGTAATTTTATAAAAAATATAAAATTATTTGATAGTATATGTTATTGACATCTACCAAAATTAGAGGTTTATTCATTTTTGTTAAACACCGTTAATTTATATAGCTCTCAATAACTTATTAAATAATTTTAAATTTTAAATGACTGTCTATAATGTAATCTTTCTGTCCAACTATACATTTTATAAAATTTCTATTCGCTAAAACATTATTGAACAGTGTAATATTATGTAGTTTGATCTCTCCTTTGAAATATGTGTAATTTCATATTGTTTTTTTGTTGGTAAATTCATATTGTTTATTCATACTAAAATACTATAGAATATATATTTTCATATCTTTTGAAAAATAGAAACACCCTTACTCTCGTTATACATATATGATTTTTTTCTACCAATAAATCAAAATTTGTTTGAAAATGCAGAGAAAGATAAGGCACTCCCTCTTTTATAACTACAAAAATTTCATTTAAAGTTTAGGAAAGATGAAAAATAATTAAGTGCCATAGTTTTGGACCACAATTAAATAAGCAAAATTCTTATAAACTACAATAACTTATTACCTTTGCCTTTGACTTTATTCTTTGAATAAAAAGCAAGTGTTTGGCCAAGCAACCTTGTCAAATTTCTACCCAAAATTTGATCACCTTGAACATACCCCTTTTCATGCAATCCATCCAAACAAGTCCTATGGTTTGTCATCAATGCACTTATCCATATAAGAGCATCTTCTTTAGTGTAACTATTTTTTTCAAACATCATGTGATTAAGCCTAAACTCACTCTCCTCATAGAGTTTAGCACAATCTCTTAAAGCCAAACCACTTATTGTTTGATTTTTTGAGATGCTCATGCTTTCTAAGCCATGCAATTTCATAGAGTTATCAACCCAATTCATGGCCTGTGAAACTTGTTTTTGGGCCATTTGGAGAATCTCCATTTCTTGGAAACAAAATGATGTGGTAATGGACATTGCAAAGAAGAGGAACAAAACGGTGGCATAAGTTCCCATTTTTGGCTATTGAAATTTTTTATGAGTACCAAGTTAATTACTTCTTGCATGGCTTAGTTTTGTGTGTATAGCTTGATTTATAGCCAGCTGAGGAAGCATAACACATGGATTGCTAGCCATGTGTCACTAAGACTTGTTACCTAACCAAGGTGACATTTGTAGTATTTTGGTACCTCTAAATTCCTTAAAATAAATAAAATTTAGTATCTTTACAAAATTTCTTTATATAAAAATAGAATATTGTTTTGTTAAGATGATAAAGTTGTTTGTATAAGGAATATTTTTCATTATTTAAATAATACTGTTGTACCATGGATGTAGTTCCACAACATATTTCATATTTTGTCTGTTTTTGACTATTAATGAATATTTTGGCACATGTTTATGAAAGTGAGAAAAATAAACATAGAAAGAAGGATAATGAATTTTATTGTAAATAACTTTGACAACGAAGTTAATCGCTGGAATTAAAATATAAAAAGCATTTTATTAATAGAAAGAAATAATGTAATGAAGAAATGAAGAGTAAAATGTTTCTAATCCCCATCCATATATATTATCTATAATAATTGTTGGGATACAAGAAAATATTTCAGAGAGTATTAGACGAGATTTAATAATGTGAAGCCTTATTCAATATGCTAGTTGGGTCCATGATGAATCCAATTTAATCTATTTATGTAGTTGAGTCTATCGGATCAGAGTGGTCTAGTTAAAGTTGAGGCCAACTAATTTTACAATTCTGCCTTCAATACCTTGTTTTTTGTTTTTTATTTTTATAAAAATTATAACATATGATTTCATTCAGTTAAATTGGTAGAATACATTAAATATACAATCACATAATCAACATTGTTAAGAATGTAAAAGATGAATTTACAAACAAACTCACAACATTCAAGTTAATAGTATACAATGATAAAATGTCTACTACAAATAGTATGATAAAACTAAAATCACATGACTATCAATGTCTCTGGGTCTGCAATGTTGATGTCCAAATCATTGATTGATTGAATTTGTAATCAACTGAAGTCGATCTTCCAATGATAATCAAATGAACACTACAATAATATGGAAAATCAAAAGCGCCGCACAAGACAACAAACAACGCAATGCTGCATTTAGATGATAAAATCATTAATAAAAAAACAAAAGAGAAAAATGTAATATATGTGAAAATCATTTATTTATATTAAAATAAAATAAAAAAACAAATGTAGAGGAGTGATTGTTTATACTAAAATCAAGATTATTTAGTAAGATTCTTTACCAGGGGATAAAAAATAAATGTAGAAGGGTGATTATTAAGGCTAAATTGATCTAGTGGAAAAGTTAATGAAATTAAGATTATGGTTTTTGTCAAAAAATAAAATTAAGATTATTTAGTTGGCTAATAATGTATTCAACTAATAAAAAAAACTAATATTTAGCTATTCTGCTCATGAATGTTAGGCAGGGGTGGAGAACGGGCCGGGTCAGTTGGATTCGGGCCTAAAAGTATCACCTGATCCAATCCACATGTGAAGGAATTTAGTCCATTCCAAATTGTTTTTGAGATTCGGGTTCAGCGGGTTCGGTTACTCATGAATGATAAAAATCAAACTGAATCCGACCATGACCACCCACAAGAAACCGAGATTTTGTCACCGTTGTGCAGTTTAAATCCGACCTGTTTTGGGTTTTGAATTTTGGATTAAGCGGATTGGACCGGGTTTTCGGGTCTTTGTCCATGTCTAGTGTTAGGTAACTTTTGAGAAACTTATCCAGTCGCCAAATTGAAGAAATATTTGAAGCTATGTGCTTTATCGTCCTCGTTGACAACACCACCAAATCTAATACAATTAGCCACAGCCTCCAAAAGAGACACATACTATAATGCGCAGAATTGGAATATTATATCAACGCGTTTTATTTGGCTGCTATAATAATATTATAATATTGCTACAACTTGTCACAAGTCAAATACATATGTAAGTGCTACTTAGATTAAAAGTCAAAAGACATGCATACAATCATTTTGTAACAATCACAAAATTGCTAACACATTAGATGTTTTTTTGACACAGCTAACAGCTTAAATGTTGATACTTAATAAAATTAAAAATTGAAAATTAATTAAATTGAGGATTTTGGCACCCAATTTGTATCATTGGATACAGTGTTTTACAGATAAAAAATTTTCAATGTCATATTATGTATCCTTATTTTAAAAAAATTACATTTTAAATCATTTTTGCTCAAGATTCACAAAATATTGTATCTAACAATATAAATTAAGTATCATCAAAGAATTCACGTACTTAAATAGACAGAATAAGTACGTATTCCTTTTGTTTCAAAATATAGAGAAAATTGATCAAACAAAGTTGATATATTTGACTCAATTTTTTAACCAAATACATTAATTTTTAATTTATTTTCTCTAATATTTTAAGACGGAACGGGTATTTTGCATAAAAGTAGAATAAGAACGAAAATAAAATAGAAAAACAAAAATCAATTATACAAAAATGTGAAAAACAGTTGAACTTTGCCACAGGATGGCTACGTACATTCTTATAATTCCAACAATACCCCTTCCTACCATTTTTTTCTCTCTATATAAAGACATCAAATTAGGCCATGAAACACAAACCGAGTCCATTTCAATATATATCAAAAACGTTCTTCTTTCACTATTAAATCATCACCAAGATTATCCAAATTAACAATTCTTAAGTCCATAAACTCAACTATACATTAACCATGATAGTTACTCGTTTTGTAACACTTTTGGTTCCATTTCTACTTGCATCTTTAGTTTCTTCTTATTCCATGAATGAAGTTAAACTTTGGTGTAACAAAACCCCTAACCCTCAACCTTGTGAGTATTTCTTGAACAATAACCCTACTTACCAACACAAACTCATCAAACAAAAAGCTGATTTCTTAACACTTTCATTAGAACTTGTTCAAGAAAGAGCACTCAAAGGCCATGCAAACACTCTTTCATTAGGCTCAAAATGTACTAATCCACTTGAAAAATCTGCTTGGGAAGATTGTGTTGAGTTATATGAACAAACCATCCTTAAACTCAACAAAACCCTAGACACAAAAACAAAGTGTTCTCAAGTTGATGCTCAAACATGGCTAAGCACTGCCCTCACAAACCTTGAAACATGTAAAAGTGGATTCTATGAGCTTGGTGTTCAAAACTATATTCTTCCTCTCATGTCCAACAATGTTACTAAATTGCTAAGTAACACTTTAGCTCTTAACAAAGTTCAATATCAAGAACCAAGTTACAAAGACGGATTTCCGACATGGGTCAGGCCCGGTGATAGAAAATTATTGATAAGAACTTCTTCATCTTCGCAAACAAACGTAGTTGTGGCAAAAGATGGGTCGGGAAAGTACACAACTGTTGGTGCAGCTGTGAATGCTGCACCAAAGAATATTAATGGAAGGTATGTTATACATGTGAAGGCTGGTGTTTACAATGAACAAGTTGAGATCAAGGCAAAGAATATTATGTTAGTCGGAGATGGTATCGGAAAGACTATAATCACCGGTAGTAAAAGTGTTGGAGGAGGAACCACAACATTTCGTTCCGCCACAGTTGGTAAGTAATTGCTACTACAAAATATCAAATTAATGATAAAAATTTGAGATGAAGTATGAAATATGTCGCTTAATATATCTATATCTATCTATCTATTTATGCGTGTGTGTGAAATAAAAAATAATTTTATTTTGTAACTTTAAAATTAAAACATTCTCCTCTTAATTTATAACTTTAAGATTAATAGAATACATTCTATGATTAGAAACCTAACTATAATATTATGTATTTTTGCAGCCGTTGTCGGGGATGGATTTATTGCACAAGATATCACATTTAGGAACACCGCTGGTGCAAATAATCATCAAGCTGTAGCATTACGTTCTGGATCAGACTTATCTGTATTTTATAGATGTAGTTTTGAAGGTTACCAAGACACACTATATGTTCATTCAGATAGACAATTTTACAAAGAATGTAACATTTATGGTACAGTTGACTTCATATTTGGTAACGCGGCGGCCGTGTTCCAAAACTGTAACATATTTGCAAGAAACCCTCCAAACAAAGTCAACACAATCACTGCACAAGGTAGAACAGATCCCAACCAAAACACTGGAATTTCAATTCACAATTCTAGGGTTACCGCGGCTTCGGATTTGAAACCTGTCCAAAATTCTGTTAAGACCTATCTTGGAAGACCATGGAAACAATACTCAAGGACTGTTTTTATGAAGACTTCTCTTGATAGTTTGATTCATCCAGCTGGTTGGTTAGAATGGAGTGGTAATTTTGCATTAAGTACTTTATATTATGGAGAATACATGAACAATGGTCTTGGTTCTTCCACAAGAAACCGGGTCAAATGGCAAGGTTATCATGTGCTAACTAGTGCTTCTGAGGCATCAAAGTTCACTGTTTCAAGTTTCATTGCAGGAAACTCATGGTTGCCTGCAACTAAAGTTCCTTTTACTTCAACTCTTTAAATTAGTAGAACCACTTACTTTCATTTGTTTATTGTTTAATTTGTTCCAATAGTCATTTTATATTTTGATAACTTGTTTGTAATTTAATTTTTTCTAATTTTTATTTGTTCTGGGATATTGTAATAAGTTTCATATACATGTAATTTTAAATATTTGTGAAAAGTTGGTTGTTCATATTTTTATTTGTTAGTTATTAACAGCAAAAAAAAAATTAGAGATCAATTTGATCAAGATTGAAGTTTTAAAATTGATCACTAATAGTCCATCGTTAACATTAGCAATTATTAGTTTATGTCATTATTTCATAGATCGGTCAAAAGTTTAGTGATCAATTTAGAGATCGATTATTTAATGGCTGATTACATGATTTAGTCTCTAAATTAGTCCAAATAATGATTAAAATTATCCAATCTCTAAAATCGGACGATAAAAAGAAAATATTTAATAGTTTGGTTTTGTAATGAAAATTGAATTTGAACAAAGATGTTGATACATTCATGAAAAACACAAAAGATGTTTGGTTGGAGAAGTATGAAGAAGATGTGAGAGATTTTTTAAAATAAAAGGTTTTCTGAGGAAATAAAATATAGGTACATGATCTATAGGGTTTGTTAGAAAAACAGAGAGTGTAAGTAAAATTAGGTCCCTAAATAAAATACTATTTTGCAATTATAAGTTTGACTCAGGCCCATAATAAATGGGCTGCTTACTTCTTCTTCAATTTGGTTTTTAATTTACTTTTTTTTGTCTCATTTTAGGTGGTCTGTTTATAAAAATATTTGTGTGTCAAAATAGATGACTTATAATTTTCAATAATAATAATTATAGGAACACATAAAAGGGCATATATTGAGCTCAGTGTTTCACCAATTGGGATAGATTTTTGCTTATTTTCATCAAATTAAATAGCCTGATGATGACTGAACTTCTACACTTTAGGCGTGGACAAGTAAAAAAATTTAGGATTCAAACTCCTACTCTTTTTATAATGTTCTTGATAGCTATTTAGAAAAAAATTTAAAATAAATTGTTATGAAAAAAACAATATTTAAATATTTAAAGTATAGACAATTTTCATAAATGTATTTTTATAATTTTTTTTTAAATCAAAGTCGTGTGCATTGCAATGTCCTTACCAATTAGATTTTTTTTTTTATAAGTAATGTTAGTTGTTAGTATATTAGTACAATGGTTAGTTTTCTCCTTACCAACTAGATAACTTCATGGGGGTCCTTCAACTCTTTTTTTTATCAGGTAATCTAGGGGTTAGAGTTTTACTCCTTAAACGTGAACAAATAGGCGTACCCGTGGACAACTTTCTTTTAACGGAGATAACTTTCTTCTCTTAAAAAAGATATTAATTTTTTAAAGTATATACCCAGTTAGAATACCTCTTATACTACTTATTTTATTCATAATAGAGTTTAATGGAGATGCACTGACAGTATAAAGTAGTTTTACATGGTCATCTAATAAGAAACTACCAATTTTCCATGTTATATCAGAAAATGGGGTGAAGCGGAATACATGATTGTTATTGGCTGTCAGTGCATATTCTTTTTTCTAATAATAATAATAATAATAATACATGGTCATCTAATATTGCTTTCTGTTTTGTAGCTGGCCATGCCTTTGTGTTGATTTATAGTTTTGCTAGGTCTTTTGGTTTGTAATCTTGTTTCCCTGCTGCTTTTGGCGGGTGGTAGTACTCTCCTTGTACTCTACTATCTACTTTTGCTTATTAATAAAATTCTTTGCACTTTAAAAAAATAATCATAATAATTTACTTAGTATAAAAATTGTTATAAATGGAAGCAACAAAGAAAGTTACATGTGGACAGAATATTATACATGTATCGTTATTATTGAACACGCAAGAGCACACAATGACCGCAGTCTTACAAATAAGTAATACTTTTTTATCATCTAAAATTCAAATATATTTCAAAATTAAGTACATCTTTCAAAATCATGGTTACTTTTATTCTTAAAATTTCTGGAATAATGCATGCAGAAGTTGATTGAAATCGAAATGCAAATTGAGGTTGATTAGTCTATTGCACTAGACGTCGTTCACCAAAAAAAGTCTATGGCACTAGCTAGTCGTGTGTTCTTTGTTTGATTTTCCACATATTGTGGCCCATCGTCTAGTATATGATATATTCTACAAAAATAATTGACATATGTATTCAACGTATATTTTGTGTTAAAAGATTGGTGTTGAATATGAATATGATAAATATCTCGTTCGAACTCAGTTATTGCTTTTAGAAAGTTAATGTATGTATATATTTTTGTAAGTATTTTGAAGTTTTAAAGTTTTTTTTTTACTTTGGTTTGGAGCATCATCCCCTAATCAGTTTTATTTAAATAGAAAAGATGTTTTATAAAAATAAAACAAACTAGTTGTCGGTATTTATTTGGTTCTATGTATGTTAGTAGTAGTTTCTAAAGACTTAAAATCCATCCTTATATAAAAAATTCCTTAAAAATGCATGGCTATCCTTTTAAAATAAATGTTTAATTATGTGTGTTACAATTTCTATATCGGTTAATTAAAAAATAGAGAAAATAGTTTTTTTTTTAACAAATCAAAAAAATTGTGAAAACAGAATACACATATGGTGTAAAATAATTTTATATAGTTATCCAAACAATCTTTATTCCATCAAAGCATATCACTACACCCACCTTAATTGTATGATAGGAATTAATTTAGAGAGAGAGAGAGTATCTATTAAACTCTAAAATATATTCTTTAAACTAAGTGATCGATTAAATTGGTTAATCATCTCTCACTACAATTAATCGTTTGAATTAGATTCGATCGAATTTAATATTTGAGCCGATAATTTTTTTCTCAAGTAGTTTAGTGACTAGAAATTTTATCTTTAAAATGAATAAGTAGGGTATTTAAAGTTTGAATTTTGAATTTTGACACCTACATATAAAATGTGATATTTCCGTCACGTGTGTACAGAGTGGATATAATTTTAATCATCCCATAACTGAATTCCGATTATCACAATATAATTAAGAAAATCTTTAAAAATGCAGTATGCTTATAATAAAGTCATGCATTGGATAGTCAATGTAATGACAAATGATCTATCTATTAAATGTGCTAACTTGTTATTTACGCAACGCAATCTAACGTTTTTCAAGTATGTTTGTATGGTTAAGAAACACACAAACAAAAAAAAGAAGTAATATTTTGATCGTCATGCATCTTCAATTTATATAGGTAGGACTATTGAATTTTATGAAAAAATCATAACTATATTTTGTTGACGTACACTATGGACAGAGAAATACGTACAATCTCTCATCCTATATTGTTTAACTTTAATAAAAGAGTTAATATTAATAATATACGGATTTCATGTCAAACAAAATATACTCACTTTGAGAGATATTAATCCTATATAGCTTTTATTTTTGCTTAAAGAATCAAAACACTTACCACTTGAATTAATTCATTATTAGTTGACTTTTCATACCTTATAATTTATTTCATCATCAATTTCGAATTTACATAAAAAATGACACCGATAAGCTTCACAATGATAGAAATATGAATAATGATTATACAATCAGTTTATAGATTTATAAAACTAGGAAACATGCTAATTAATTATTGTGAGTATTAGTGTAGGTTATAATAGCTTGTACAATAAGTAACTAAATATAAACATCATAAACTATATGTCTTCATGATTGTGATTTCTTCTCTTGATCTTCTAGGTGTAATATCTCCTCACAATTGGAGGTTGGTAAATATCATATCTAACATTACATTGATAATGGTTGGGGTTTGAAAATGGTAACATTAATGCAAATGGTTGATAACTTATAAAGGACTAATTTATTAAAAAAAATTAAAGAATTATTTTGTTATGAATATCAAACTTAAAGAATTCCATATGTATTTGGGCCTTTGATTTTAAAGAAAGCATCACTAAACAAAGTGAGAAGAAAAGAAGAAGTAGAAAAATGAAATGATTATGTAATGGTTTGATATGAATGAAAATAAATGAAAAGAGTGAAACAAAATAAAGAATATTTATAAAATGACACAAATATTCCCATTCAACAAATAAATGAGAAAATGAGAAATAAGTATTTTTTTTTGTAATTATAACTCCCATAGAATATTATTAAAATTATTTTTTTTTCTTCTTGTAATATATGAAGAAGTAGTTTAATTTTAAAAAAATTAATTTAAATTGGAACTCCCTCTCATACTAGTTAAAAAAACTAATAAAATAAAAAAGAACATCTAAAATATTTCAATAAATATATTTTAATAATAAAATTTTTAAATTTAACAATAAGAAAAAAAATGATTTTTTTTCCTTAAGAATATAGCGAATTTTAATGAAATATTTTTTGTCAAGTTAGGCTATATGTTATAGTCAAAATTAATTATGACTATTTTATGTTTAAAATATGTTCATGATATGTATATATATTACGTCAATTATATATCGATATTATGTTAAGTAAATAACAATGATATGTCAAAATTAAATCCATCAGAAATAAAAAATGAAACATTTTTTTTGAAATTAACAAAATCATACCATCTTAATGTTTAAGGAGGAGTTTTTTTATTTAACTCTTAATAATATCTTTAAAATACTACGTATAAGTTATAACACTTATATACATTAACATCACTAGTGCTGCCCGAGACTTGTTGTTTTCATATAAACGAGTGAATTATATCAATCATCAACAACAAAAAAAGCAATACATGCATCATGCATGAAAGGAAATAAATTCTATATGCACTGTATTTTATGAACAAATCTATAAAAAATCTAAAAATGTTGATGTGATGGGTGACTAAACAAGAGCAAGAGAAATACAAAATGGAAATGAGGAACTGCTCAAACTAATGTGTCACCTTAACTTAATATTATTGTGCTTGTGACAATAACAATAGTCTAAAAGTTACTTGTCATTGTGAATACTACTATTTATGATGCGTTGATTCATAAACAACAGTAAGTATTGGATAAAATATAATAAAATAAGATACATGACAAAATTGTATCGGAGAAAGATAAATAGATAATATTATTTTATTTGAAAAATTAAATAGATATTTTTGTATTTTTTAATACTATGGACAAAAAATTGTCTTGTAGTTGAGTGAGTTTTTTCCTGTCTCTTAATATCTATTTTGTCTAATCTCATTACCAGTTTTAAATTAAAAAACAAAATAAAAAAAAATTGTTCAATCTAATCTCCTATTTTTTAGCAGATCAAACGCACATTTAATAGGGGTATTGGTGCAGGTGTTGATTGGCAAACCTGCTAATCTAATTCAAGACAACGCACAAATTATTTGAACCCGTTCATTAGGTAGAATCCAATCTTCTTTACTCATGTGTTATTGGGTCGGGTATTCAATTTGGCTTTTTAAACTTATGTGAAACCCATCGTTGCATTATTATTTGTTTATTACTATTACTGTTTTAAATTAATAATTACTAGTGGCCTGTGTGGTTCGATTTGATGAAAAATACGTTTTAAAAAATATTAATGGTTTAATTAAAATTAAAATGTATAAAAAATTATTAAGATAGAAGTTATAGAAGTTAAGAAGTTAAGGGCTTTTTGAGAATTATGAAAAAAGCCTACACCAAAACAAAAGTATTCCCTTTATATATAGTAGAAATATTATAGTTGTTTTTCTCGCTGTCTTGTTAATAACACTGATGACTTTTCAAAACTTTCTATTTTTTAATTCTTTCATTCATTGATTTTTCTCAAAAATTCATCTATCATTAAACCTCATAATTTGTCATAAACCCCTCAATAATTTTTTCTTTTTCTTTTTTTTTTTGGTCAAGTAGCCTAGCGGCTAGAAAATCCACCAATAATGTGGATAAGTGGGATGACCAGAGTTCGAACCTCGGTCCCCTGCATATAAAATGCAATGTCCTACCAACTGAGCTACGCTCACGGGACAATTCTTTCTTTTTCTACCACTACTCTTTTACTAGAACTTGTTTAATCTACTGATAACAAAACTTATTTTTTTTGTTTTGAAACTTTATTTAATTTGTTGCTAGTGTTTAGAATTTATATATTTTGCACCATCATTTGTTTCTTTTGCTATATGTTATTTCCAACTTATATATGGAAATGACGCGTTTTGTAAAATCGCTACTTATTTGAAGTTAAATTAAAGTGTTTTATCCTTTCTACCAAAAAAAAAAAATTAAGGTGTTTTATCCAATTTAATTGTTAGTGGGTTACAGTTGTATTGAATTGTATATTGGATTTTTTAGAAATTTTTAAAAAGTAATTTTTTTATCAAAAACTTAAATTTTTAAAATTATGAACAACTTGCGAATTCAACCCATAAATAATTAGGTTAGTTCGATTCAAGTCTAACTAAAATTCGAATTTGATGATAAGCCACCAACCTATAAATATTGAACAGATTGGATAATAGATTAAGGCTATGTTTGAATTAGTGGTATGTGATGGAATGGAATGGAGTGGGATGAAATATATTAATGTTTCATTGTTTGGATATTAAAAATGACAATGGATGAAATAGAATAAGATGGAATGAATTCCATCACATACCACTCATTTCTTTTAATTTTGTTATCATCCAATTTGGGAGGTAAGAGATGGAATGGAAAATGTCCAAACAAAATGGAGTCGTATATTTATTTCATTCCACTCCACTTCATTCCATTTCACGCTCCGCTCTATTCCATTCCATTATATTCTATCAATTCAAACAGAGCCTAAGACAAATCTCAACCCAATTCATATATGCCCCTACTATTTAGGGAGTATATGTTTAAGGAAAAAAAAACTTTTAAGACTTTTAGTCTGTCTAGCTACATATTCTATCTGCATCAAAATATAAATCGTTGTTTTGATTATATTATATAAATTAAAAAATATAATCACTGTTGTATAGAAAAGAGAAATTATGAGTTAATTAGTTTATAAAATTGTCCTTTATTAATGATATATGGAAAAGAGAAATTGAAGATATAAAAGAGGAGATAGTAATAAATACTTAAGGGGAATAATGCCCATATAAGTCATAGCTCAACTGATAAAAAATATCAAAATTATTAGGCCGGAAGTTCTTGACCGAAGTTCGATCTTTGATCACTCCACATTGAGTGTGTTAGTATATGGTAGTTTGGCATCTCATCCATGTACCTAAAAAAAGTTAAGGGGAATAATAAGAAAAATAACATTAAATGTTTTATTGATATTGTAAAGTGATTTATATTTTAGTATTTTTTACAAAATGATTTATATTTTGGTATAAAATGAGTATATATGTTAAGATAATTTTTTTTACAAGAAACTTAAAATCAAAGATATATATATAATGAAATGGTTGTTTAGAGATTTTTTTAATATTTAATTTTTATATTTTTTTATCTTTTATAAATTTTGATTCTCGTAACTTTTTAAATACTCCATTAACAATTAATATTAAACTCAAATGAAACCTTCAACCCTTGGTCATCCTTCTTTAATCAAGGAGTTGAGAGTTTGATCTTCACCTTGGGTATAGTCGTATGGAGCACCTTTAAATTATTGGGTTAGCCATTCTACTTTTTGAAGTGTCTCTAATCTAACGAGAGATTAGTCACTACATACGTTCAACGATGGATACTCCAATCTCAACCATAAAAAATGAAAAATATTAACAAAAACTTAAAGTGAAAAAGGAATCGAATTTTTTGGTTATCATAAAGCGATTCTATTTTAACAAAATTTCAATGGGCACTAAAAAATACAGTAAACTTCATTTCCAATTTTATTAGTCAAAGATTGCGACGGTTGAAAAAACCGTCGTATAAACCGTCACAAATAACTTCAAAAATACATTGCAATGGTTATGCCCATACAATTGTTTTTTAAGTAAGTATCACAAAATAATTTTTTCTTATAGTGAAAATAAAAAGTTATTTAATAAAGGGTTAAATATGTTTTTAGTCCCTATAAACATCTGACTCTTCTACTTTTAGTCCCTCTAAAAAATTTTCCCACTTTTTGATCCCTACAAAGTTCTCTAACATGAATTTTAGTCCCTACTTTTAAGTCAACTCATGTATACTAATTGAAATTTGGAATTATGTATTGCAGTAATGTTTAGTATATTAAAAATTGAATTGATTTGCAAAATTTAAATTTTTTTAATTAGTGATGAATTAAATATAAATTTTTGAAGTGTTTTCGCTTAAAAATTCATAGTTAATTCATCATTTGTTAAAAAATTATGAATTTTGGTTTGAGTAATTTTTATAATATTATAAACATGATCACAAAAACTCGTTAAAAAATTTGAATCGTACACATAGTTGAGTGAAAAGCAGGGACCAAAAATCATGATCGGAAATATTTGGAGGACCAAAAAGTGGGAAAAAAATTTAGAGGAATTAAAAGTAGAAGAGTCAGATATTTATAGAGACTAAAAACATATTTAACCCTTTAATAAATATCTTAATTTTTTGACGCATTATTTAATATCTTATAAATTTATAGTGTGTTATCATGCTCTATATTATTTTATCATGTACTACTTATTTTTATGCAGCATGGTGATCGAAAGGAGGCGATAAGCATGAAGCTTCAAGTTCAAGGTCGCAAGCCAATTCTCGTTGACAAACCTGAATAGAAAATAGAGTTTAATTTGTCTCAAATTATGGCCACAAATATAATTGTTAGTAAACAATTGCAAAATTTAATTTTTCATCTATAATATAGTACCAATATTCCGAGAGCTAAAAAGTAGCATGATTAAGCCAACCAGTGGGCTACACAATTAAACTCATATATATTATTCATGTTTGACCGTATTTTGATCCCATAGTAAAATAGAAATAGAATAGGATCTTCTTTTATGATTTACTACTAATATCGAGTTACATAACAAATAAGTAGTTGAATTTATGTGATTAATACTTTTATTGGTGTTGATCATTTTTCATGATCAAGTCGTATGATATCTTATTTAAAATATGCCACATCATTATAATATTAGAGCTAGAAAATGTATTGAAAGGATTAAAACTAAAGAATTTTATGATACCACAAAAAAAAACTAAAGAATTTTATGCCACATCACTTTATTGGTTTTTACTAGCAGAGTACTACTTGTACTTTATTGCAATCTTTTATAATATATATTTTTTCTTTGGCCGTTCAAAAATAAAACTAAAGAATTTTGTGAACAAATTAAAATATAAAAGGAACAAAATTGTATCCAAACTACATTTGCTTTTTGAACAGCTATCCAAACTTTACATATCATGCTCCCAGCTTGTAGAAACTAAAGCATAACCAATAATATTATTCAACGTACGTAAACATGGAATATTGAATTTATTTTTTCTAATTAAATAAATAATATGGAACTTACTTTTCTTTTAATAAAGTGAATATTGAATTATATCTTTTAGTTAATTAAAAGAATATTGAATTTTTTACAATCATCTCTAATGAGATTTAAATTCGACATCTTAAAATTATAAAGATAAATTTTAATCGCTGAATTAATATTTTTTTGGTTGAGATCGAAGTATCCATCGCCGAACACATTGATTAATTTCTTGTTAGATTAGAAACAGTCAAAGATTAGATAGGTGACCCAGAGATTTAAAACTGCTTCATACCTTAAACAATGATCGAACTATCGAAACTTCACACTTGGTTAACTGCTCAACGAACACCCTCTGGATTACCGATGAATTGATATCTGAAAAAGAAAAGAAAACATTGAATTTTTTTTATAAGAATATTGAATTGTTTTGTGGTAATAAACAATAGAATATCGTATGTTATTTTTAGCACGCCTGTATTATAACGCGTTTCATCATTGGATGATTATTGTTGTTATTAAGCCTAGTCAGCATATTGGTATATATATAAAGTCAAATACGACAAACATTATCCTTTAACATTTTATTTTTCCAATATTTCTAAAATAATGCTACCTTATAACTAAAATTTTCAAAAGTTGTTGCTCCTACACAATTCAATCAACAGACGTGCATGGAAAATTAAAGCAAATCCATTCATAAAGCTAAATTTGAAAAGTAAGACATGGTGAGCATTCCCATAGTTTACACAATTACATGTCAACTACCTCTTTATTTCCCTCTATATATTAAGGACATAAACCTCACTCATATTCAAATCAAAACCTCAAAAACCCTTCCCTAAGTATTTCATCACACCATAATACTCTAAAAATATTTTCCATGGCTTCATTTCCTTTGATAACAACTCTTTTAATATTTCCCTTTCTTTTCTCCACTATTGTTTATGGTTACTCATTGAGTTCCATAAAATCATGGTGTAGCCAAACCCCTTATCCTCAACCATGTGAGTATTATTTAACCCACAATAATTTCAACCAAACCATAAAAAATAAATCCGATTTTTTCAAAGTTTCACTTCAACTTGCGATACAAAGAGCACAAAAGGGCAAACAAGACACAGACTCAGTAGGCCCAAAGTGCCGTAACGCACAAGAAAAAGCCGCATGGGAGGATTGTTGTGAGCTCTATGATTACACAATCAAAAGGCTATCCAAAACAATTGACCCAAACTGCAAACACACCGATTCTCAAACATGGCTTAGTACCGCTCTCACAAATCTTGAAACATGCAAAAATGGGTTTTATGACCTTGGTGTCACAAACAATGTCTTGCCTTTATTGTCCAATAATGTAACAAAGTTGTTAAGTAACACCTTGTCTCTCAACAAGGTTCCTACCCAACAACCAAGTTACAAAGATGGATTTCCAACATGGGTTAAACCCGGTGATAGGAAGCTTCTTCAAACATCTTCCGCAGCTTCTAAGGCTAATGTCGTGGTTGCGAAAGATGGTTCTGGCAAGTACACAACTGTGAAGGCGGCGACCGATGCTGCACCAAGTGGTAGTGGAAGGTATGTGATATATGTGAAGGCTGGTGTGTACAATGAACAAGTTGAGATCAAAGCAAAGAATGTCATGTTGGTAGGAGATGGTATTGGCAAGACCATAATCACCGGTAGCAAAAGCGTTGGAGGTGGTAGCACAACCTTCCGTTCAGCAACCGTTGGTAAGCAATTATTGTTTAAGATAACTTTTTTTGCCATTGATAAAAAAAATTACAAATAGTATTAATTGACCCATTTAAGAAAAACTTTTTTTCTCAACGTGCAAATCTTAACAATAAAACTCAAACCATTAAATTGAAACTAATGATTAAAAATTTATATTTGACTTCTTACACTTCTAATTAATATTTATGCATATAGGTTAATTATTGGTTAACTATAAATACACTCACATACATATTGGTGCATAAACTAATAATCTATGCCTAGTCTACCTAGACAATCGGTCACTTTCCTTTATTGAATATTCTCATGCTTTTCTTGCTTAGGAAGTTAGTAAAAGTTATTCATAGCAATAAGAGAGAATATATATGCTATATGTTTAAAATTATTTTCATTTTGGGTCAAATAAATTAATTTTTAATATTAGTCATTACAAACTTGTCAGTGATTATGACTAACCATTTAAATTATGTCTTATTTTAATTTATATCACTATACTTTTATTAATTAATAACCATAAATTTACATACTTTTTTTTACTGTAATAAATTTGCATACTTGTTACTATAGTAGAATTGTGATATGAGTACGAGTAAAGAAAATAACCACTTCTCATAAAAAATAAAAATAGCTAGAAAAAAAATAACACAAGTTGATTCCAATTTTTAATATATGATATACTTCGGTCCTTTGTGGCTGGTGTTCCAGTCGCATATATATCTATATAGCTTCTATATATTGACTTTAGACTTTTGTGCTTTATGGCAATTACTAGTAGACAAAAGAATATTTGAGTGTGAACATAAGGATATGAATAAAACAACAAAACAAAGGATAAATAACTACAAATAGCTTTGTGTTGCATCAATTATGATGCCATTATGATTACTAAAAATATCTTTATGTGTGGCATCAATTATTTGAATGAAATTCGTTATAATTAGGTATCCTAATTACTAAAAGCATCTGTTTATGTGATGTTGCAATCAAAATTTCAAATATCTTTACGTGTTGCATTATGAATTTTTATGAAATTCGTTACAACTAGGTATGCTAATTTAATAAAAGCACCTACTAATTTATTGTAGAATTAAATACCGTAATCTAATAATTAATAAATTTCCTCTAAATAAATTAATAATATTACACTTACAATAATTTATATTTGATACCACAAAATTTTGACCCAACATCATATTGAAGGAAGTATATGTATACTATACAGTCTTAGAATTGCTAAGGACAAGGACAAGGATCAAAATAAGATTTTTACTAGTCAACTCGAAACTATAGGAGAGATGTACCATCTATCTATAACATATAGAAAGCCAAATATTCCCTTCTAGAATCTAGGTTATAATAATTTTCTTTCACATGGACCACATTATGTATAGTTTCCTAGGTGGTAAACACTTTTTTCTTCTTTTTTTGACGAATTAATTAAACACTTTCTTAAATGGTAGCTAAACTCTATTTTCACAATTCCACATATCCAAAGTAAGTCCCACTTTGATATAAGTCTTATACGTCATGAGTTGAAAAGTACTTCAATTTTTTATGCGGGGCTTTAGAAACTAGCTAGTATTAATTAGTACTTCATGGATTTGGATAGAAATTAAATCAGCAATTGGTTAGAATGTCAACATAAGACCTAAATGTAGACATGTGATAGTCAATTTGTTCTTTAATTGTTTTATAATAATGATATTATTATGATTTCATTACCTTGTACTCCACTCTACCGTCATATATATATATATATATAATCTCTAATTTTGTCGCCAACTATTGGAGATAAAAAACTTAAGAAAATCCTAATCAATATATAATTGATATTTTTTTTATCAAAAAAATAAATAATATAATTGATATTTTTTCTAATAATTTATACATTAAACAGGTCTTGTCCCACAATTTTAATCTCTAATTCAGTCGATCATTCGGCCGAATACAGAGTTTTTACAAAATAAAAATAAAAACTTTAATCTTTTAACTTTTTATTTTGCAGCGGCTGTTGGTGATGGATTTATTGCTCAAGACATCACATTCAGAAACACAGCTGGAGCTGCAAATCACCAAGCTGTTGCATTTCGCTCTGGCTCAGATTTATCTGTATTTTACAAATGTAGTTTCGAAGGTTACCAAGATACACTTTATGTTCATTCAGAGAGACAATTTTATAGAGAATGCAACATTTATGGCACAGTCGATTTCATCTTCGGCAATGCTGCTGTAGTTTTGCAAAGTTGCAACATTATCGCAAGAAATCCACCTCAAAAAACAGTCACAGTCACGGCTCAAGGTCGAACTGATCCAAACCAAAACACCGGAATCATAATTCACAATTCACAAGTCACGGCAGCATCCGATTTAAGTACTAGTTCTGTTAAATCATATCTCGGTCGACCATGGCAAAAATATTCAAGAACAGTTTTCATGAAAACTTCAATTGGTAGCTTTATTAACCCTGCTGGTTGGTTACCATGGGATGGTACTTTTGCTTTGGATACTTTATATTATGCTGAATATGCTAATACAGGCGCAGGTTCATCTACCTCAAATAGGGTTACATGGAAAGGTTATCATGTTCTTACTACTGCATCTCAAGCTTCACCTTTCACTGTTGGAAATTTCATTGCTGGTAGTTCATGGTTACCAAGCACGGGCGTACCGTTCACCTCTGGACTTTAAGAAGTGCATGTTTGGCATTATACTGAGTTTATTATAAAATTACAGTGATTCATCGTGATTCGGTTAAACTCACCACTAATCGGTATATCGTTAAATTGTTCATTAGATCAATTGGTACAGCATTGTGATTAATTCACAATTAATTATTTAAATTCAAGTTTCATTATTATTTGTTCCTCCATATATACAAATTAATGTGTCACTAATTAATTAATTGGCTGTTCTATTGTTATAAGAAAATAAAAATGATTTAGTACAGCCAAGAAATTAATTGTATTGTTAGTTGTATTGTTTATTTTAAAGAATTGTCATTAGTCTTTGTATAATTGTATTTGAGTAAAGAAATTAATAAAGATGAAAGTTTCATTAAATTTCTTTTCAATTTATCTATGTTATGCGAGCTATTCTTTAATTAGCTGCAAAGTTTCTCCTTATAGAAATGCGTTTTATTTTTATTTTTTGATTAAGTAATGTAATGACAAGTAATTCTATACTACTAAGGCGAATAATTTGATGTCTCTATCAATTGAGTTAAGTTCATAGAGACAAAATATGTATTATTTGAATATATAACTATTAGTTGTAGGTATATATAGAAGAAAAAAAATACATCATTTATTGGACTTCAAAGTACTAAAGTTAGGCCACAAGAAAGTAAGAGTAAAGACAAGAGAAGCGAAAAGATAGAAATTGATTTATCAAAATTAATCAACAATCCCCCGACAACGGTATCAAAAATTTGATGAATTATTTAGCAAGTAAACTAAATTGTCGTCAAATAATAAAATGTATAAAGTTAGTATCGCGGGGATCGTTCAATCTCAACAATTCAATTTTATCGTATTTGGGATGTAAATGCAAGGGGATATGCTGAGCATGTATTTGGTTTATCAGACAATAAACTAAAAGAGATAATTTGAGAATATAGATTAAAAGATGATTAGAATGTTTTGGAATCACTTATTGTTCATGATTTGGTAAATTGAGTCATAGGCTCCTTTTTCACTCATATTGTCACGATGAATTAATTAAATGGTTCAGACTACGGTGTTAATTAATGGCTAAAAATTTTTTTCCATAAAAATAATTTTCTAATGTTTTAGGTCAATTCAAATTCATAGAAAGATTTATGCACGTTAATTCTACTTATCATCATGGTTCAATAATTCAATATCTCTAAAACAATTTTTTCAGATTCAGGTTTCGAAAATAATGGTTAGTAATCATTCAATTCCTAAATTCAATTCATAAATTCGTCAATTCACAAAAAAACACGCAAAAATAACTAAATAACAATAATATTAAAAATGTTTCAAAAGATTCTCAATAATTTATAGGGTCTTGTTAACAAGTGCACTTAATGCACTCTTTAAGCATATTATTCAAAGAAATTATTTATTCAAAAATTTAAACTGTACAGTTTTCAATGCATTGACTTTATACAAATTCTATAAAATTTACTACCTCCGTCCCAAATTATAAAACTTATTTTGACTACTGCATATTCGCCAATGGAAGATTTTGATCATTAATATCTTTAATTGTGCATTAGTAAATATTATAAAAATTTGATATCTTGAAAATATTCATCAAAACAAATCAAACAAGATCTTATATGATAATATTTACATCTATAATTTATGAAAAAAATACGGTCAAAATAAGATAAGAAGATAGTATCATTTAATCAAAAGAGGTCTTATAAATTGGGACAGAGATAGTACTATTCAAGTAATTAAAGAGTGCACCGAATGCGCATTAGCCTAATTTATATGGTTAAAATCAATTCTAAAAAATTCATCTACTAATTCTAATCAATAGAAATTTAACTGTTTATAATACAGAAAACGAAGAAAAAATAATATAATCGGAGAGATTTCCGACATTGTCAGCGTGGTGCAGCTCACCAATTATTTTCTCCCTTTTATTGCTGTCGTGTTCCTCTATTCTATGATGTGGCTTCGTCTTTATTCAATTTCCATCCTCTGTAGCGCAACAACTTGTGTTGTCTGTGGTTGTTGTTGGCTGATACGTGCTTTCCTTCTTTTCCATGTGGTGTGTGTCTTGCGTTTCATATGTGACAACCCTATTCTTTTTTTTCTTCATTCATACACTTCCTTTTCTTTTGGGCCCATATTAATCAACAAACATTTCTTTTCACACCTCACACTACAACATAATAAACTTAAGAAAATAAAAACTACATGAAATACCATATTAAAAAGAAAATTTCAATAAATCAAAATTTACAATTTATTTAAAATGGCTCTAAATCAAACAATAAATTAATTGTTCTATGAACTCAGTTCAATTGTTTGGACATATTACAGTATGTGTAGGGACGTGAATTTTTAGCCATTAGACAATATGACCAAAAAAAACATTAAACTAATAAAATTAAATTAAAACTTAATTAAAACGATTCTAAAAATAATGACTGGTGAGAAATATTCAATCTAATAATTTCTTCATTTTCTACCAGTTCAATTAGAACTTCTTGAATGTCATTTTTTCTCATTAGTTACATAACTTTTTTGTTGTCAAGATTAGTTCATAGTTTTAAATTTTGTGAAATTGGTTTCATTTTCTCGATGATGATGTATGAAAATGGAATTTGGATTGTGTCACGGGCATTTGAATTACAACCTGCGCATAAGAAATTGAAGTGAGACTTTGCATGCTAATACCATCAGCCTAGTTGTGGTAGTCCATGTATCAACATCATTGACTCAATAACAATGCAAAACGAACATGCACGTCTCTCTCTATCACGTACACATTACTAAATTAAGAGAAAATGTTAATGATTTAATGTATTATTTTTATCAATGGATTAAACCAATATGTATCCCCATTTGAGTATTGCATCATTCTCAAACATCGCTTGATAATTTTTTAATTTTCTGTTGATGAGGTGTGTTCTGTTTGTCGTAAGACGTGTTTTGATAGATTTGGAAAACATGCAGTTCATTGCCGAGAGTTTCTAGGTTTCAAATACAGACACGGTTTTATTCGGGATGTCCTTTTAAACGTTTTTAAGCGCGCAAAAGTATCTGCGAAGAAAGAAACTCTTGTAAAAATTTTGACTGACCCACTGGAGGGGAGATCTACATTGAGGTCAGCTCGTGTTTTGGTGTACGGATGGGTAAGAGGGAAACATGCATGTGTAGACCTGACTGGAGTTTCTCCACTAGTTGGATTGATGACCGAGAATTTTACAGTAAGACATGCGGCCCTCAAAACTGCTTTAAGTAAAATGCTCAAACATGAGAGAATGTGTTATGACAATCAACATGCGTTCATATATCTATTACTTTTGGCACTTTAGGTTTCTTAACACCATAGGATGTGTATATTTTGAAAAGAAGAGTTCGAAGAGTTTTTTTTTTTTTGACAAAAAAGAGTTCGAAGAGTTATGCATAGCAATATAATGTCTTCTAGATCACAGGATGTAGTTTCTAAAATGATTGATTTTACCATTCAAAAAGGGATAGCGGCGCAGTTTATTGTCCGTTTGTCTTTAATTCAAGTGTAATTATCTTATATATATTTTAAAATTATGAAACAAAAAAAAGTATTATCCTAATATTTTTATAAGAAGTAATTTATATACTTTTTAGATTTATTAAAAAATTAATATAATAAATTTATAATAACATATTTAATAAATCTATATAAAAAAGGAATTGTATTTCATAAAAAGAACGAAGATAGTATTAGTTAAAAAATAAACATAAAAATATTGTTGTAAAAAATGATAAATTTAACTTTTTATTGAGATGTTTAAATATCATTGTCACTAAATTTTAGTGGTTGCTCAGTGGTCAATGTTGAACATAGTAATTTTAAGATGTTGAATTAAAATTTTGTTAAAGACAGTCTTAAAATATCTTAAAATAGTTATTAGTAACAATGATTAATGAAAATATGTAGCATTGTCATTGATGCAAAATTACTAATTTTTAATTTTCTTATGTAACGTTCTTACAACGTTTAGAGCGTAATTATGGGAGAGTGACTTTGCTGCATGTTACTACTTCTATTAGGGTAATAATATGGCTAATGCACTACATATGAAGTGGTTTATTTCAACTACAGAACCAACAATAAACTGCTAATATGGGCTGAATGAATGTGGGTGTTCTTATAGCATGATGCTTAAATAATAAGTGGCATATATAAATCAATCAAGTCGGCTTTTTTTGAACAAAGGATGCTTAAGTCAACTTTCTTGTGCATGGGGTTTTTTAATAGCATCATCTCTTATAGAAAGAATTTATGGTCTCCTATTTTATAAAATAGGTTATAAAAAAAAATTCTATAAGAGAAAAACAAAAACTAGGAGCCAATAAAAAAATTAAATCACCAAATTAGTATCTAATTTTATAAGTCACTCTCAAATAGATTATTGACTTTGTGAATATTTCAAAAAGATTTCTTACTCTACTAAAATATTAAATTTGGTCTTTTATATTTAACCACTTACTTTCAATTAAGTCTTTATATTTTATAATTTACTATTAGTGTAATCTTTAATTTTATCCAATTATTTTCAAATAGTCCTTAACACATATTTTTGAAGGACTAATATACATAAAAATTGACAAAATCAAAGTCGAAAACTAATTTTTTGAATGTCTTACGTACAAAATCAGGTACTAATTTTGTGGCTTACTTGAAATATCTGCCTAGAAAAATATCAATAACGATTGTATTTGAGAAGTTGAGCTAGCCCAAACACAGAGCTATTGCTGCTTGCTTTTGGGCTTTTATTTGGCTTTTCGAGCTTACCTTTGCAAGTTTAAAAGAGAAAGATTTGAATATTTCTCTTCCCACTTCCAACTCTTGTTTATCCTTTTCAAATTATTTTTGCTCATACAAAAAATTGGATTGTATTTTCCAAACTTTTTTTAATTTAAATATTAATTTTTACGGTAAATAAAGTTCAAAAAATATATTCTAAACTTCTTTGGGATGGGTGAAAATATAAAAAAGTGTTACGAGGAGAAAAGAATTTTTCAAAAAGAAAAACTAGAAAGAAACAAAATAAACTTGAAATCAATTGGACTCTGGTGATAGACTGGTGCTAAATCATTTGGTGTTAGACCGGTGATAAACTAAACAAAGACAACATAAGTTATAGATTTGGACTTTGGTCCATTTCTTATTATTTTAAATTTTAATTTTTATTGTCTTTTTGTATATTATATTTACAAATAAAAATTATCTAACAAATAAAATTGGATAACTGTAGAATTTGTTAACTCACAAAATTTTTTTTACAATAGCTATGTTTGTTTAATTTAAAAAGAATTTGGTTACAAGTTTTTATCAATTCAATTAGCATAAAAAAATGAGCAAAAAATAAACAATTTTAAAATGATTATCACTCTTAGAGCAATTTTAATGGTGGTGCACTAACACTTAATTGTTAATTAGTTCATTGCAATTACAAGAAACTTGCAATAAAGATCACGTGACTTGGTAAAAAGATGAACATAATTTAGTTGATGGCAGCTGTATAGCCAATATAGTGAATCTATTTTAAAATTTTACTTATTTTCATCAATGTACTTTCTTTGCCTATTATTATGCATTACTTTATATTTTAATGAAAATGTGGTTTTTTATTTGGGGTTAAATTTGGGTTCTTTATAAACAACTACAACTACCATAAGAATTAAAATATCTTAAATCAACTATAAATTTTTGGTGGCTTCTAAGGTGTACCATCTATTAAGTACCTCAGGAGTAAATTATTACCATAAGTTATAATGTTTGGGTCCACATAAAACAACTTTGTTTCCTAATTTTAAATAAAAAAATTTCAAATTTTGGACACTATTATAAGCAAAAGTTAACAACTTTTAAACTGATTAATATTACTATTCATAATATACTTTTATTTAATTTTATCTTTTTTATGCATTTATTTCACTTTTACAAAAGCATGTGATTTCTAAGAAGAATCCAAAGGGTATTATATAATAAACTTAATTATGAATCCATTTGATCTGCAAAATGACAAAATAGTATATAACAATATAAGATAGAACAACACAGGATAAAACATTTATGGTATGAACAAATTTTGTCATGTATGATATTTGGTGAAAAAAAATGTTATTTTGATGTTTTAGACAACTCGCGAGGACAAAAAGTTGTCTAGTGGTTCAGTGGGAGACAAGAAAATATGTTTTTGTCCGATCTTTTAATCCTTAGTTTGTTCAGTCTCAGAAATAATTTCAAAATCAAATTTAGTACAATTAAAATTGTTCTGTCCAATATTTTATTTTTTAGTAGATCAAACACACCCTATATCTACATTAAATCAAGAAAATTAACTACAATGAATTAAATTTCTTAAACACCGGGTAAATAATTTTTTATCTTATAAATAGAATCGGAGGGAGTATGTTCAACTACATATTTACATTTAAAGATATTCAATTTATTTTCATTTAATTTTTTTTATACGTCAGAAATATAAATTACTTCCGTCAGAGATCAAACCTTAAACCTCCTCCTACCCAACACATATGTCTTCATCTCTTACCACTTGAGATATTTCTATTGGGACATTTCATTTAATTGATAGGTATGATTCTTGCCACTGAACTATTTTAAAATAAAAAAATATCAATTTCTTATTTTTGCTTATGTATGGTACACATTTTTAGTTAATTTGTATTTAATTTGTCCATACTTTTTTTTTTGATAAGCTTTAATTTGTCCATACTAAATGACAATGAGACCTATCACTATTCGTCAATTCCCATAGACTAACCTCCACCATAAATGCCTTGCAAGAGATTAGACAATTAAGATTTTGATACCTTATTTCAAAAAAAAGATTTTGATACCTATCTTGATTTAGAATAATTGTAATTTTAGTTCTTCTGTTTTTATTATTATTATTTTATTATTATTATTATTATTTTTGTTTTAAATTCTGTTTTTATTATTTCATACAATTGATTTTTATTTTAAAATTTAACAATTTTAACTCCTTCAATAAATATTTAATCTAAACATTAGTCATTCTAATCATCCAAATACAAACTAAAAATTATAAACAAATTTAATAAAAAAAAAGAATAAAATTTGGAAATGTTGTTATAAGACCTTATATTTTCTATATGATACTACGAAAATATAAGTTATTTTGAATATATTATACAAATTAAAAAATATAATTAATATTGTATAGAAAAAAAATTATGAATTAATTTTTAAAAAAATAATGTTATTAAAACGAAAAATTATAAAATTGAAAGAATAAAGAGAAATAAAAAGTTAAAGATATAATGCAATAAATATCATTAAATATTTTATTGATAACGTACAACAACTTATATTTTGATATAATTTTTTTCTCAACATAATTTATATATTGGTACGGTTCAAAACTTGGAATACTAGACTAAACTAATCGAGAGACCATATTCGATCGGAATGAGCTGGAACTATTTAATGACAAAATTGATCTCTAAATCAGATTATTTTGTCCTGTAGGAGTGCAGACTGACCGACAAATATTAGTATTTCTATAGACAGATCTCTAGGGCTTGCATGCTTAAGAATATGTAGTGTCTTAATTTTTTTTCTTTTTTGAGCCTTTGGCCCTCTTTTGTACCAAAAAAAATTATGAAAAACTGTTTGGTACTTTACTTTCTAATTCCATTCCATTTACACATGGTATTCCACAAATATGCAAATAGCTAACCAAAACTATTTGAAGAATTTCAACCACAAACTACTTAAAAATAAAAACTAAAACCTAATATATTTTAAAAAAGATTTTCTCAATCACAAACTCACCATCATCTCTAATCTTCATCATAATCTCATCACTCAATAATCAACGGTCATAAATGCCTCCACCAACCCAATTTCTTTAAACCCGACCCAGAATCAATTCGGGTCTTAACCCGTTCAAACTCAGTAACCCGACAAGGAATCGTGATTCCGCCTTGATGGCAAAACCCATATTCTTTTTCAGCTTCTTTCAACAATTCACTGAACAAAGGATGGTTGAAATAAACCACCGGTACCAAAACCCGACGAAATTCACCGTCTTTTTGACCCACATAAACCGCTAAATGACCCTTTGGAACCGTTGGACCTTTTCCCTTAACCGGGTCGGTTCCAATTGGCAAATAACCCGACCCATTTGAACATTTTCTCGAACATAGAGACTTTGCTTTTGTAGTTAACTTCCGACCCCATGTTAGAAGCTTCGCCGTGATGCAATTCTTCTCCGGTGAACCACCAAGACGACGACGACAGTATCTGGGTCGGGTCCTGAATCTTCGGAAGATCCACCGGGTGACCCGAGTTACTCTTTTGCCTAGCTTGAATCCCATAGTTTCCTCAAAAACAAAAAAAAACACAATTTTTTTTGGGAAAATTAGAAAAATTAGTATATGGGTTTTGCTAGTGTGTGGTTAGGTGTATGAGAAGGTTCATAGATCTGCAGTTGATAAAAAACTAAACATCAACCTTATAGAGAAACAAAACATGTTTCAATTTTGATTCATGTTTTTTTGTGGATCTAAAATTGGGTTTTTTTGTTTTGGTGATGAAGATGAAAAGGGTTATGAGAATGAATGAGAAAATGAAGATTAAATTTATATAGTTTGGAATTGGAATGAATGAGAAAAGTGTTGGAATTGGAATCAAAAGAGAGAGAGAGAGGAAGAAACAGAGAAAAGGAGTTAAAGAGGAGTAGTTGTGGTACCTGGTACGGAAATGAAGTGGCGCAACGTTTGAGACTTTATTTATGATGTTGGATTCTCAAGGGGAAGTTGTTTACTAGTCAAACATCATATTTGAGTAATTCAACTTTTTTAGTAGAAAATATATTCTTTCTTTTTTTTTTTTGGTAAAAAGTAGAAAATATGTTGTACAAGTACTCTCTTCTGCTTAATTATAAATTTTTCTATTTTTTAAATATATTGAACAATTAATGTATCTGATCTTAATTATAGACCAAATACATTAATTATCTAATAAATTTAAAAAGTAAAAAAATCCTTATAATTAAGGTTGGAAGGAATATATTTCTTCGAATCATTATATTTATAAAAGCACTACCAAAAGATCATATTTATAATAGTAGTAGACTCTTCTTAAATAATGTGTTTGGACACTTGTTAAACATAGCAAAAATAAAAATAAGACATAAAATTAATGTTATAAAAATAACAATTTACACTTTTAATGTACTTAACTTAATGCACAAATTTTAAGATAGAATTTTATTTATGTGATTAACTAATGTTTAAAGACACTATTTAACATTTTCCTTTATAAAAAATACAATTCTTTTAGATTTATTGAAGTCAATCAATTATTCGATGAATCTAAAAAATACAGTATATTTTTACTAATAAATGTGAACAGAAGAAGTATTATAAGTAAATTTAACTTTTAAAATACATTAGAAATTAATGAATTTTTCTATAGTATATAAATCAAATATATCATTTTTAAAACAAAATCAAATATATCATTTAAATAATATATTAAAAAACAATCAAATTAATTTATAATAGTTTTTTTGTAAGACTTTTTAAATTTATAATAGTTATAAGGGAGAAGAATACTCCCAACCAAAAAAAGAGAATAAAATTCTCTCCATCTCACAATAGTTGTTATTTTTTACTATTTTTTATCTTAAATTATATATCTCTTTAAGAATCAAAATAATATTTACTATTTTTTTCTTCAGTAAACTATAATTATTTATTGCATTTTAATTGACAAAATTACTTAACTAATTATTATTAATAATAACATTTTAACAAACAAATTTATTTTACTATTTTTTGTTGATATGTAGAGGAAATGACAAAAAATATTGTTGGGACCAGATTTGGAACTCCAATTATAAATATTTTGTCTAACAATTTCAACATTTGTCTGTTAATTGAATTAGAACTTTTTGACAATTTATTTTGTGGCTAAAAAATTTACTCTTAAAGTGAATAAGTGAAGTGTCAAGAGTTTGAATTTCGACACATGCATATAAAATGTGATGTTCTTGTCTAAGAGTTAAGCTTTCACGGGGACGAAACAATTTATTTTACTATTTTTTTTTACGTAACAATTTATTTTACAATTTTTTTTTTGACAAACAATTTATTTTACAATTAAAATCATCAAAACGAATCATTTGCTTAAAAAATGTAAATAATCTAAAAGAAACATATGTTGTGTGAGATGGTGAGAGTATATATACATTAATACTAATTAAGTTATTTCACAAAAGACAGATTTCAGAAGATTAATACTAATATTTATGAGAATGAGATAGGATAAGCATGCGAGCTGATTCCATTGTAAATGGAACATTATCTATAACTTGTTGCAGTTATTGGACCTTTGAAGATTGACTCTTAATTGTTAGCAGAAATTTATAAGGATTGACAACAAAATAGAATTAACGGAACTTACGGAATCGATTTGAGTGGTGTTTGTGTTTTTGTATATTATATTTAGGTATTTATAATCGAACGTAGTTATTATTCTTTTTGTTGTATTGAAGGTATTTTAAAGGTGGAATTGTTGATTTAGAAATTTAAAATCCCTTTGTATTTAAGTCGGAAATCAAATCATCGATTTTTAGTTAAAAAAGAATGAGTTTTAACCGTTCAACTACATTTGTTGTATTGAGTGATGTTTGTGTTTGTTATAGATTTATACTATGTTATACACAAAAAACAAAATTAATATTAAAAAATTTGGAAATTAATTTTGTTATCCAGAAAATTTCAAAATTAAGTTTAAGAAATTAAAAAAGAAAAATAGAGTCCCGTGAATTTGCTTGAGTTAATAGTGACGTTGTATTTTATGGTAAATGCTATCATGCATAAATGGAAGATATTATACACGGTGCACAAGTTCTTAATTATATTATAACGAATATAAATTTTGTAAAATTTACGGATGATCAGTATGATATAAATTTTAAATTTAACTGTAAATTTTACAAAATTCGTATTCCTTATAATGTAATCAAAAATTTATGCACCATACACAATATCTTTAATTTGTACATGATAGCATTTGTCCAATCCATAGTAGTACGTATAGTTTGTAATTTCGTTATGTATATGAAGGTTTTTTTTCATTGAAGATTCTTGTTTACTCTCCCTCCTGTCTTTTATTATAAGAATCACTATCTAAAAGCACAGAGTATAGTTGTCAAAAAAATAAAAAAGAGAGAGTATAATTAGGGAGGAGAACTATTGCATTTTAGCATTTATAATGCAAAGTCTTCTCTTCTTTTGGTCTTTTTGTTTCCACCATTGTCGTACAAAATGTCTTATTCTACAATAAAGGGACTTTGTTGGCATAACTTTGCAACATATATTATAAGGGACCATTTTGAAAAGGGACCGTGTAAAATAAGTATCATCAAGAAATAAAGATAGGGATTTTGTTAGCATAACTTTGCAACATACGGGACAATTTTAAAACAAAATAAAACACTATAAATTGAAATTTCTTTGCAAGTAATTTCCCCGAAAGTGCTATAAGGAAATTACATGGGACTCAGATTTGTTGAATATTAAGAGTGAGAGCAAGTGACTTGTATTTGTATATGTTGGTGTACTTTGTACTAAGACTTGAATTTTCAATAGAAAAAAGTTTTCCATAGAGTTTTTGTACAAAAACAAAACATATACTATACCAATGTATAAACATATTTACAATGCATTAATGATAAAAGTAAAACAAACATGTAATTAAATCTCACAAAAATATATACCATAACTATACTATTTTTTTAGTTAATCTTTAGGTTGAAAAAATGAGCTCCGGTAATTCGAAGTTCGACTGAAGGATAAAACCGTCTAACTAAAAATTAATATACTTAGAATTTAAACTCAAATTATCTAAAATGATTCATACTTAAATAGAGCTATTAGTAATTTAAACTCAATATGATAATTCATAATAGTATATTTTATATTAATGTGGATATAAATTAGCAAGTAAAAAATATTTTTTTCATTTTTTGGTTACGTAAATACAATGTTTCCACCGCTGTTATTGATAACTAATCTTTGTTGAGAATTCTCTAAGACACACAATGTGTGAATTCTCTATTTTCAACCAAATTTTTTCGTATACACACAAATTAAAATTAAATTATTAATCACTTGTTTAAAAGGCTCTAAAATTTTTATCACTTAAATCAACTTTTGTTATTTTAAGATTAAAGTTTGTGACAAAAAATGGATATGAAAAATAAAAGTGTTTATTTGAAAACTAAAGATACATGACCTATTTACATCATGCGAACTTTTATTAATCGACTATCCATGTGGCCGACATATAGGGTGCGTTTGTTTAAGCTTTTTTTTCAAAAAAAAACTATTTTTTTCATAAAAAAATCATTTTTTCTATTTTACTTGTGTTTGTTTTAGATTTTTTAAAAATCATTTTTTTTAAAAAATCATTTTTTCCTTCAAAATGAAAAGCTATTTTGAATAGCTTTTTTTAAAATCTATTTTTTTAAACAACATGAACTATATGTTTGTTCTCAAAAATGATTTTTATAATTGTAAACAAACACAAAACAACTTTAGATTTTTTTCAAAATCTCTACAAAATAAATCTATTTTTTAAAAAGAGATTTTTTTAAAAAAATCTATTTTATTTTAATCTCAAACAATCGCACCCATAATGTCATGCCTTATCTGGGGCTTACTCGTGTCCAAGCAAGCATAATAAAGGAGTTAAATATGAAATCATATCAATTTTGTAAGGTATAGAAGAAAATCTCTCAACCTAATCTATTATCCTTGATGTGTTTTAGACCAATAAAATATCAACACATCGTGTCTTTGCAAATAACAAGTTTTCAAAATTAGTACTCTAATATTTTTTTTTTCCAAAATTTCACTTCTTGAAAATATGGTTGTTGAAAAAAACATTGAGTTTCTCTTGCTCATTGTACAAGTGATGGTGAAACTCATATTTTACTTACACAATTCGTCTCCTAACCCACTTCGAGACGGGAATGGACTCATAAATTTTAAATAGTACTCCTTCCGTCCCTTATTATAAGACCCCTTTTGATAAAATTGCATTATTCATCACTTATCTTGTTTTGACTGTATTTTTTTAATAATACATAGATGTAAATATTAGCATATAAGATCTTGATTGATTTGTTTTGATGAGTACTTTCAAAATATCAAATTTTTATAATTTTTACTATTAGACAATTAAAGATATTAGTGGTCAAAATTGTGCATTGGCATACGTGGAGTGGTAAAAAAAAGGGACGGAGATAGTAAGAGTTTATATTTTTTTTTTGAAGTGAGGGCCTTTATATCTCTTTTCAAATATATAATATTAAAAAAAATTATAAATAGTCATTTTAATTTCTAAATATATAATGTATTCTTACTATAATATATAAATTTATCAAATTTGACTTACAAAAAATACATTTTAGTACTATATTAACTAATTTAAGAGATATAAAATCAAAATATTGTGAAGACATATATCTTTCTTTTTATCTTATCACTTTTTTTTTAGTGTATTTAATACTAAAAAAAAATTATTTTTGAAACTAAGTGAAGACCAAGGCTCTCATACTCTATAACATGGATCCGTCCCTGCTTCTGTATTTTGACATCTCCATTTTGGAGTTTCATCTTTTCCTTCTTTTTTACTTTTTCTGTAAGATGTAAGAATGTAACCTCTCTTTTAAGTTCTTAAAAACATATAATAGTTTGGTTTGAATTAATTTTCAGAGTCAATGAAATATGAGTTTAATTGTTGTACGCTGACGGTGTAAAACTTTTTTACACATGCATCCACTACAAGAGAATGTCAGATTAGCTACAAAAAATTTGCTACAAACTGAGTTTGTAGTTAGTCTCTGTTAAAAAGCCTTCTATTCAACCGATCAAATCTTTTTTCAACTTATTTACTTTTTTCTGTGTTTATTTTTCTTTTTTTTTATTAACTTCTTCTTCAGTTACTTTTTATTACTATTTTTAATAAATTAAAAAATTATTTGTTATAACTCAAAATCATCTTCTTTATCTCATAAACACATAATCACATCGCGAAATGCAAGTTCTTCATCTCAAAATCACATAAACACATAATCCCCACTCAAAATCATCGCAAGTTCTTCATCTCAAAACGCAAGTTCTTCATCTTCATCGCATCTTCTTCCTCTGTTAAAATCATGAAGCAGAATCGATCTCACATTTGAAGCTCTCAAAATTAGAAACGAATTCATTTGATTCAATATCTTATCTTCTCCATTTGAATCGATTTCACATCTTCTCCATCTGAATCGATCTCACATTTTTCTCGCAGAATCGCTTCCGCGCAAAACCTAATTCCTCATTCAATCTCACATCTGAATCGCTAATTCAGTGCTTCTCTGATTGATTTTCAACCGATTTTGCTACTTCGCCGCGTTTTCTTCGATCTATGGTAATTGCTTTCCTCTAGTTTATGGCTTTTGTGATTAATCAACTTGAACTCTTGTTTTCAATTTTGAGTTTGATTAGATGCATCTATGTGTGTATGTATATAAGTGTGTATATAGTTGTCTATTTCCAATAAATTTGATGCTTGCAGGTTTAGATTTGATTAGACTTCTATATACTATATCAAACAGAATTTCTTTATTGATTTGAATAGGTATAATGAATGTTAAATAGGTTTGATGTTGTTTGTTTCTGAAAATTGCATTCAATACTAGCGTTCCTTAATTCTAAAGATTTGGATTGAATGGTGCTTAAAACTGATGGAAAGTGTAGCTTATGCAGAGCGGATAACATTGATCCTCCAAACACACTCAATATTATTGGTCATGTCTATCAATACCTTAATTTGCTGCGTCAAAATTCTCCACAAGAATGGATATTTAAGGAACTTCAAAATATTGGTAACATTGAATTCAGATTCGCAGAAGAGCAGCCTCAGGATGATTATGCTGCAGAGCTTGCAGGATTTTAGTTATTTTCTTAAATTTCTTTCCTTGAAGGTCTCTTTGTTATGCTCTTGATCATATTATATGATATCATGATAGTAATCATGATAGTAAATGGAGAAGTCTTCTGGTCCTTTCTCACTTTTAGTTGTTTATTTTGGAAAATGTTTCTATTCAGTAGTCTTATTCTTATATAATTTTGTACAATCTCATTGTCTTTATGGACTTATTCTAATTATTTTATTGTGCAGAAAACTTGAAGTTCTATCCATCAGAGGATGTCATTTATGGTGACTATGTGTACAAGACATGGGATGAACAACTAATAAAACAAGTTCTTGGTTTCTTCATTCCCGAAAACATGAGAGTAGACGTTGTCTCAAAGTTGATTCAGAAGTCAGGTGAATTATTTTTTCTCCCTTGTCTAATTCGCAATGGTACATATGCCTTGGGAAGAATTTTATTGATTACAGAATTAATGCATATCTTTAAGCGTCTACTTGCCTACGCCCTAAAGCCCAAACACTTTTCTCAAATGACTAGATAGTCTCCCTCAAAACCTAACTATTCTCTAATTTATATATAGATCATAGCATGCTTCACTAACTTAATCCTAACTATTCTCAACTAATTTGGGGTTGGACATTAACAAATTAAATAAGCAACTTAGGTCAAAGTTAGTGGCTAGCTTTAACAATTCGTATTCAATAATGATAGTGTAATCAGCTTTTGTGTGTGGCTTTACTCCATGATTTATTAGTTGCTACTGTATATGCCTCTGTTGGAATTTGATAACTGAAACTACACAAATTTGTGCTGGTACTGTCAAAAACAAAATAAAATTGTGCTGGTTGAGTAGATGCCTAGTTTTCCAAGTCCCCATTGAACCACAGATTTTTTTTTGAATATTTGATGAGAATGTTTAGATAGACGAGTAGTCACAAACGACATGATCATTAATGCTACTGTCACAAATTGATGCTAATGTATGACTTTTGCAAGTTCATCAATCCGTATATAGTCAATGTATGTACCATATAAACAGATCAATATCATTAGAGTTGTGGCCATTGACACTCCTGTCAAATTTTTATTCAGTTAACGGGTGTAAAGCTTGCTGACCTCAGCAAGCTTACCAGTATGTATATTTCTGATGTGAATTACATTTTCAGGATTTTCAGATTATATTTTCCTTCCGTTTTTCTCAACTCAAGAATACTAAAAACTTTTTGCAATATTATTTTACTTGAGTTACAATATTATTTGAGTTCAATTAAGAAATTTCAATTAAACGTAGTTAGTGGAGGGTATGAAATGTTGTACGGGAGTGCTAATGGTGTCCTGTTCTATATTTAGATATCTTTGTTTATGTTTCTGTGTTTGTGTCTATGTGTGCAGGCTAGTGTTGCCAAGTTAGAAACTTCTGTCGCTTATGTTGGTGATATGCTTGAGCTGAAAGTCTATGGTTTCAATGAGAAGCTTCCTGTTCTGTTATCAAAGGTTTTGTCAGCTGCCAGATCTTTTATGCCAACTGATGATCGATATCAGGTGAGTGGGATGTTTGTGTCAATTTCTTTAAGGGGAAAGTGATATTAATGTTCATAATTTTTTCTTGATTTTTTCTGTTTGCATTCTGTATTGTGATGGACCAATGCTTATTTAAATAGGTAATAAAAGAAGACGTGAAGAGAGCTTTAAAGAACTCCAACATGAAGCCTCTTAGCCATTCATCATATTTGAGATTACAAGTTGTGTCAGAGCTTTTATGACGTTGACGAGAAGCTGCATTATCTAAATGATTTGACACTTGATGATCTGAAGGAATTTATACCCGAGCTTCGCTCACAGGTTTAAATGAAATATTTGATTTTGCCATTTTACTATATTATATGCAGTTAGTGTTCCATGATGAACTTGTCGAAGTCAACATAGGTTTATTATAATTTTTATATGGTTAGTTGTCTTTAATTTATTGTTAGACATTGTTGGATATTTAATCTTTTGTCTTAAATCTGTACAGTTATATATTGAGTGTCTATGAAATGGAAATTTCAAAGCTTGATATTGGAACATAGATGTCCCTCATGAAATGTGAGTGTGCCATTAATTTAAAGCCTTAATTCTGACCTGATATTGGATTTCTTTAAAGAAACTAAAATTGGATGTTAGGCAGCTTACAATGTCAAATTTCAATTTTCCTGGTTTTTTTTGTGTTAATAAAATGAGTATAATGTTGATAGATATTTTTCCTTCTCTGTATTTTTTACACTTGATTGATCATCATTGATTATATGTTCTTGATGTGTGCAGCCTTTAAAAGAGCATGAGGGTAGAACCATATATGATGTTGGGATCAAAGAGAAGGCGAGAGTATAAGGCTATGACTACTTGTTGTAGTTTCACAAGATCAAGGAGGAGGTGAGGGTAATTTAGTATTTCTTTAAGTTGTTCTTTTGCATCTTGCATCTTTGTTGAAGTTGTTATATTTTTTATTTTTCATGAACTAACTAGTGCCTCACCAATCAGAGGATGTTGATGATTAGTATAATTTAAGGTTGCCAAAGTGGAGTGAGATCTTTGTATGCGACTTCTTATTTGGCTAAAGTAAGTCAATTTCTGTCAACTTGAGTACACTTTTCCTATAGTAGTTCTTGCCTTCTTAAACTCTTTAGATTGATTTAGGAGTTGTCTTAGTTGGATTATGTTTTGTCCATGTGAAAGCTTCCAACGTATAACAACTATACTTGAGGACTCATGCTTATATTTTAGTTATATTCAGTGGATTATAAATGATATTTTGATATGTCACTGTCATCACTAGTCATATTTGACGCTCTTATGATATTATTTTTTATCTCAAGGACATGATTTGTTAATTCGATGAATGTTTTCGTGCTTATTTTTAATTTAACCTTAAGATTGTGAATGATTATTTGCTTCAGAAAACTACAAAGTTATATGTTACATATATGCATTACAAGTGATTCAAAACTCACGTAGTTACTTTAAATTACTAACTTGTCTTTGTGTGTGTGTTTTGTTGCAGTAACATGATAAGAAAGTGAGGTGCAATGCAAGATTAAGGACAGAGTTCAAACTTAGCAAGACTATAGGTAATTTGGGTCAATCTCCTTTTCTAATAGATTATCAGTTTTAGATTATGATGATCGATCTATGTCTCTGGATAATGTCTTAATTACATAAGATTATTAGGATAAAGGTTATTTTGATATGAAGGGTAGTTATATTTTTTATGAGCAATTCATGTCTTTGGTAAATAAGATTATTAGGATAATACTTAATTAAGATGAGGTTAGTTCTGACTTATACTTAATACTTGTTAGTTGATCAATGCTTATGGGGAAACATGTTGCAATGGTTGATTTGAAGATGGTGGAGTTGGTGAAGCTTTCTAAGGGGTTTGTTGGTTTGGAGAATTGTTATGAAAACTTGTGATTGTGCAAGACTTGATACTCTTAAAAGGGGTTTTAGATGTTAAATACAGTGTTGATGTTTTGTTGGATGATCCAATTGAATTTTTAATATTAGCTTTTGCTTAAGTTTGTTCAATAATGAGTAATATTGATACTTTGAAATTGTTCTCTAGTTGTGTTCATATTTTATTCACCAATGTTTAATCTTCAACAATTAAGAAACCTTCAAAATGTGTTTTATGTGAATAGTTGATTATAATTTAGCCCAATTAGTTTTGATTTAAAAGGATTTTTTTAATTATTAAAAACAATGAAAAAGCTTGGATATGGCTGTGAAATTGCTAGAAAACTTTAGCTACTGATTTATTGCAAAATTGTTGCGAAAATTCCTAGCAATTTAGTTAGGAAACATAAACTATAGAACACTATATAACTACGTATTGGTTGGAAATTAGATAGGATTTTAATTATATTAGTTGCAGATTAGCTAGGAAATATTTGCCTAGATAATTTGCCGCCCAATCCATGCTACGATCATGTTGACAGCAAATTTACGACTAATCTGTAGCTAACTCTGTTTTGCTATTAATTAGCTACGAATTAGCTACAATTAAATTCCTAGCTAAAGCCGAATTTTCTTGTAGTGATCCAATCAAAACACAACAAAATGCCATTTTTATAGGTTAGTTCCTAAAATATCTCCATAAATGCTTACATGGCGTGATTTAATTGAATGTACGTGTAAAATAATTTTACACCGTCGATACATATAAATTAAATTCATGAAATATTTGAACTGACGAAATCTATATAAATTTGAATTTCAATGTTTTTCTTATAAATCAAACTACATCGTTTGGTTAAGTATGGTTCGTCTGAAATTATAGTTAGGATTTGATTAACATTTTGATAATCTTTATACGATCAAATTATAAACCTCTTAATATATTTAGTAAATGAGTCACTTCTTTTATATATTCAATATTTGTTTACTCATAAACAGTGCGAGACTAATTACTCATAGTTGAACACAACAATTTTCCTCTAAAGCGTTTCTAATATTCAAACACCCAAAAAAAAAATCACGTATTCAAATCCGAGACACAAATAACCAACCTATGAAGCGTTTCTAATATTTATTATATTGTATAAATCATATTGATATTTTTTTACTAAATCATATCATATTGATATTAATTACTTTTGTGTCATTATCATTTATCAATATCGGAAAACTTTGATCTACCGTACTTATGTGCTATTTATTTAATTTTACAAGTGCCTATTTTTAAATACACCTATGAATGCTTACTTGCATATTAAAATACTTTGCACACTATGATTCCAAAACTGTAACCTACCACTGGCTCTATCTATATGTATCTATGTTCCTTCTACCTTTCATCGTTGCGAAAAGACGTGTATAATAGTGTGTTTTAATATTACTTAATAGTAGTATAAGTGCTTCTTAAATAACAATTTTTTTTCAAAAAGATAATTTTTATTAGATAATTAATTAGCATATATATAGATATAATTTATTTTTGTAATCAAAGAGAAAATATGAGTATTATTAAAATTAAAAAAAGAAGAAGTTGTAACCAAAAAAAAGAAGAAGCGAATTTACCAAAAATAAAGGAGAAAAATATAAGTATATTGTTCTTAGCTAGGATTCAATTCATATTTTATAATGTCAATTAATTAATCATATAGTTGTCATTTGTCAATAATTAAAATGTTGACTTTTATCAACTGTAATGATGTAGTGACAATAATTTTTTTAAAAAATTTATAAACTCTTAACTAGAGATTTCGTAATAAACCTATAAAATATGAATTTAATTTACGAATATAATTTCTTATAGGCTTAAACCGAATTTACTACCATTGATATATAAGAAAATTAGTATTTTATGTTACAAATCCGCATGATAGTTTTTATTTGAAAGAAAATTAACATGATAGTTGAAATTGCTTGTTTTTGCCTTTGAATAGAATCACTCGCAATTGTCCCATGAACTTAACTCAATTGATTGGGATTCAGGTTCGAACTCAGATACATCCACTTATTCACAGGTGAATTTTTTGTCACTAGACTATTTGACAAAAAAAAAATTACTCGCAATTAGTCAAATTGACTATTCACAAAATAATACTCCACTCTTTATTTTTTATTTTTTTTGGGTGCAATACTCCACTCTCATAAAAACAAATTATACATATTGTTCAACTTTTGAATAGAACATCTTCCTTTAGTAAAAGTCGTCCAGCCAGTGACGTAGAACATCTTCCTTGTGGTGGATTGGTGGCAATTACTAGTTGCACGGTTCCGTATAACAAGAGCCATTGGCCCTACGAAATTCTGATGTGCAAGTTTCATTTTCTTGAGAAAAAAATTAGCAACTTGTAGATTAACTAATTAATTTTCATTTCTAAGTTCAAACCAGGATTGATATGCCAACAAAGAAGAAAGAAAGATTACCATTTTACGTATTTGTGGGTCGGGTTGCATAGATAAATGCCTAAGTCATAAATCATGTCATATGATTGTAAGTATGATATGGTTGACATTACAGATGACAACAAATTTCATATATATATATATATTAGAATTTGTTTTGATTTTGAAAAAATAAATAAAAAATGAATGGAGTTTGAATTTTTTCTATTTTTTTTGTTTTCTTTTCAAATGTTGCAATAATATATTTATCTTTTTTCATCCGCAAATCTCTATTTTTCTCTATTCGACTTTTTTCATTCATATATCTCTCTCCCCCCATTAAACTCTCTACATCCATCTCTCTCAATTCAACTCTCTACATCAAACTCTTCGCAACGTAACTTCATTTATCTCTCTTCATCTGATTTTCTAAATCTGTCCATCCAAGTCTCTCTATTAATCTCTTTACTTTCAACTCTCTCTATCCAACTCTCCTCATTGATAATATGGACACAATATTTTTAAAGTTATGCACATAATATTAACAAATAAGTAAAAAATAAAATAATTTTTTTGTAAGAACTTTGTGATTCACATACAATGAATAAGAATCAAATAAAGAGATGAAAGTGATATTCAAAGCATTTTTTGAGATTAAAATGTATGTTCTTGTTATAGAATATGCTTAGTTTTTTTTTAGAAAAACCAAAAACATATAGGGACTGAGACTAAAATACCTCTTTATTATACTATTGTTAGGACTAAAATAACCTTTTAATTTTGTGATAGGATACATATGCAACATGTAATATGTGATAACATTAACATGTAATGCAACATTGAATAAAAAAATATTAAAATAAATTAACTATATACATATAAACTCAAAAGTGATGTGATTTAAAAATTCTAAAAAATACATAATAAATAACGAAAGTTTCAAATTTTTTTAGTGAGACATTGCCTTTGTAGGATCATAATATCAACTCTGATATGCTCATTTATTCATCTTTAAAAGATAAAATTTTAACAGTAGAGTATCTTATCAAAAAAATTCTAAATTTTAAATAGATAACATAAAATTTGCTTAAAAATGGATAATATTAGAATTCAATTAAAACAATGAGATTAAAAAAATCCCAAATTCACAATCAAACAGGTTACACCTTTTTGTTTGGTGTACTGTCTGCAGACGATTCTCACTACCTTTCTTCTTCTTCGCCATTTCCTCTGCACACAAATCAGAGATCTCAACTGTAATAACCGAAATCTCAACCCGTAAAAAGATCCGAATGAGGGATTCGAATCTTGATTTGCAGGAATCGGGTTGGGAAGAACTTCGTAAGGAAGCTCGTAAGATCGAAGGCGATCTCGACGTTAAACTTTCTTCCTACGCTAAACTCGGTGCTAGATTTACTCAAGGAGGTTCCATTCCTTTCATTTCTTCATTTTCTGTTCAATATTTGAATCATGAATGAATGCATTGTGTTAAATATTGATTTGTTTTTGTTTTTAGTTTATGATTGGATTTAATTTTGTGTGAGATAGATTTGATTTTAGATGCATAGAATTGATTTTAGTTTGTGGACTGAGAAATGACTGATCTGTTGCGGATGGTGTTAGTAGCTTACCGCCGAGGATTGTGTGCCTGCAAACACTCATTTCGAAGATAGATAGAATCGGTGTTTGATTGATTGCGAGGTGGATTACTATTTGATTGATCGTGAGGTGGCCGATGTCGTTCGTTGCATATATCGGAATTTAAACATTTTGCTATCCAAATTATCTTATCACTCCTGAGTTTTTAACATTGAATAAATGATTGGAAAATGTTGACTAATAATGATAAATATTCTATCTTGTTTTCACTTTTATTAGAAGCACATTATGACTTTATAAGTGAATGCATTTGGTCAAGCAGTACAGTTGTCTATGTTTATGAATCATGAGAATGCCTCTTGTTATTAGGTTATGTTGATGCTGGCTCACCGCCTGTTGGGTCCAGTAGGTCATGGAAATCCATGGAAATGGAAATCCAATCCTTGCTTGAGAAACTATTGGACATAAATGATTCCATGAGTAGATGTGCTGCATCTGCTGGACCAGCTACTTCTGTAACGCAAAAGCTGGCTAGGCACCGAGATATTCTTCACGAGTTTACTCAGGTTTGATTATATCTCATTTCTATTTTGCATATGTAGTTTCAATTCTCAACACTCAACCAAATTAAATATTTGAATTTCTGGTATCGAGATTGCTTGAGAAGTACACATAGTTTATTTTAACTTTTAACATGATACGCCTTAACATATATATATTTTGTTTAGTGATAGATGGACATTGTATTGGGTTTAATTCTAAGAATCGGTGCATTTAGATTTTTGCATCTTCTTACTTGCAATGCTAGAACTCGGGTACAGGTGTAAGTTGTCAGTGTGGATGCAGGCTTCTAACATTTCTCATTCTAGGTTTAAGATATCTATTTAAACATAGCCATCTTAATTAAAAAAAGAAAGAGTGGTACTACCAGCTGTATAAAATGAAAAATGGGGACTGTATTGTCGTTGTGATGAGAGTTATTCTATAAGCCATGTATGTTGCAAGTTGCAACAATGTTGTGGTCCCGAGGAAAGGGGAGCTGAAGAAGCTGCAGGAAAGCGAGAAACTGAATAGGCATGTTTATAACTGGAAGACATGCGTTGCTAATTTGCTAGGGTAATTTGGTGAAGAGGACAATCATACTCCAAATGAGTGTACGTAAGGAGAATGAAAACATAGTGTAGGGAATTATGATATGACCAAGAGTGTTGAGAATCCAATATTAGATAGTGATATGGCCTAAATGTGGTGATAAGTTGGAGTCAATTCTCACCTTATAAAAGCACCCAAAAAACACTTCACCTTATAAACTAACTATCGGGGGTTGAGTTAGATACAATACCAAATCTATGACAGTATTATAGATGCACATGCTATCAGACCACCTAGAATATGCTCTAGATATGATGAGAGTCCCACATCTGACAATGATATTATCTGATTAGTGGTTATGAATGACTATCATCACCTTACAAGTCGATTTGTGGTGTTGAGTTAGGTTTGACTCAACTTCTATAAAAATGGAGAAAATGGAAAAGTTTTCCTCGTGTAACTAACTGCTGAGTTACCAGTAGGGAGGGTACTGAGTGTGTGTTTCATCAAAAGGGGGTATATAGAATGGGAGGGGGAATTACGGGTGTTAGGCTTGGAGTTTCGGGCAGGGTTGGACACTTGGATTTCCTAGGCCTTCTATTTCCTGCATTTTCTCTTTGTAGCTTCAGAACCCAGAAACTCTCGTCATCTTGAATTCTTGATACAGGCCTGAATTTTCACCACTTATACAGTATTTTCAGTGCTCTGATTTAATTATATTCCTGGTAGCTATTTGTATCAGGCTACTTATACATATAATATTGGCCACAATTAAGGGTTATACTAGGATGGAAATGTATTTTCTCTCGCCAAATGAGTGTACATTTCCATCCAGAGAAATCCCCACCATCCATTAAAAAAGAGAGAGATACTGTAAAATATAAATAAAGGTGAGGTGAAGATTAAAACTGAAGAAAAATCCTATTAAAGGAAAATCATTCCCGGCGTTACACACTTAGCCAAATTGGAATATCCGTGTTTCATAGCCTACCATTGTACCATGAATAGTTTTTAATCTCTCTGACATGGGTATATTCTTTCTTGGTTCTGTGGCTAAGCCGTATCCCTGTTATGTCAATTTTTAATTATATTGAGAAAGCTTGTGTAGGAATTAGCAAATTTTTAAACAAATTCTTATATTATTGTAATGACTTGGTTTCTACAAAATTTATTTTGTTTTTTATTGTTCGACTAAGTTTACTTCAAATGAGTTTAATTTGTTGTTTGCTTCAGGAATTTAGACGTACCAAGGGGAACATAAACTCAATGAGGGAACATGCAGAGCTTTTAGGTTCTGTTAGGGATGATATTACTGACTATAAGGTGATTCCTGAGCATGATCTGATTTGAATTATATAGAGATTTTCTTATAGGTGTACTTACACTTAACTTCTTTTAGCAGACATCTGGTAGTATGTCGCCAAGGATGCAGTTATTACGTGAGAGAGCCGCCATCCATGGAAGTACGTCTCATGTAAGTATTTTTCTGATTAAATTCTTAACTGGTTTCTTCTCTATTGGTCCATGGTGATTGCTAATTAAGCATCGGTCCCACAAAAGCTGCATTAGAGAGAACAAACTAAGCTCATTCCTTACAGATAGCTCACTGAACTGTTTTTCATTTACAAATAATGTCATATTAGCTTGTTGAACCGGTGAAGCCATGAGTACCTAGGATTTATCATATGGTGTTTTTTTGTGCGTTCTTTTTTGCTTCATATCATATGGTGTCTTTTAAATCAATGTAAGGTTGAAACCATGGTCAAACCTTCCCAATGGAAGTAGTATATTCTTTTCAATAACCCTTTACTTTTCCAATCTGTTAAATTACTTTTATTTAAGTGACATCATGAGTTGACAGGCCACTTGTATCAGACTCTGCTGCATCTGTGCACACTTATTTATTCCTGCATGGTCGCATTGATGCTTATTCTGATATAAGTATAACTAATTCTTAATATATATTGTTGGTTTATAAAATTTGCACAACTGCATTAATAAATTTGGAGAAGAATATCTTCCACTAAAATTTATTTTTACTCTAATGAAAATAGTTGAAAATCTATTTGCCTTGTAAGTCGATGGCCTTGTTCTTTCAAGGATTTCTCACTTGGTGCTTGCATCAAGCCATAGTAATGGGTTCTACAGAAACTCTTATTCTTATGTCCTTGTTTTTGAGGATTCTTGATTCACTTTCCCTTCATTTTGCAGATAGATGATGTGATTAGTCAAGCTCAAGCAACAAGAGCTGTCTTGGGTTCTCAAAGGGCCTTGTTCGGGGATGTTCAAGGAAAAGTGAGGCTTCTTGGGGACAAGTTCCCCATTATTCGTAGCTTGCTCGGTATGTTCAACAGTAGCTTTCATCTTTCTGCCATTGATTTTCAAATCTATCTGTCATGGCTCTTAGTTGACCTAATACATTGCGTTTGCAGGTTCGATAAGAAGGCGAAAGTCAAGGGATACCATAATTCTGTCAGCTGTCATCGCTGCTTGTACGTTGTTTCTCATCATTTACTGGCTCTCAAAGTAACACTAATTTTGTACCGCAAAAATAATAAGTTATGGTACTTTTTGTTCATTGAATTTTCTGCCCCTTTTCTTCGCCTTTTTTTTTTTTTAGGGATGAGTGAGATTAAGATTTTTTTTTACAATGCACATCTGTGTAGGAGCCTCATATTTGTATTTAGTTGATTGTGTAAAATGATTTATCTGGCTCTTGAACTTTTATATATACATCAATAATCTTCTGTATTGTGTTTTGGTCAAGTAGGTGCTATTTTTCTGATATTGTGTTAGGTTTGCACCATGCCACGAGATCTCAAGTTGAACTAGTAGAGAAATAATTAAGTATCTAATTAACAAGTGCTTGCTAGCTAACTAACTAACTAACTAACCAACTAATTGACTAACTAACATTTTTATATATTCTAAATTCGATTTCAAATGGGCTTACAGCTAGGTCAAAAGAAATTGGGCCTTATGACTTCCAATTACTGTCCAAAAATGGGCTTGGTTAATGGCCATGTTCAACTACCTTGATAGATTGTATAAATGTTGAAAGAGAGATTTTAATTCTATCCTTCAATATTTCTCTTCTTACTCTATCCTTCAATCTTAATCTCAGTTTCTCATATTGGTAAAATATTCAAGAGAGAAATAGAAAGCAAAGAAAGAGATGTGGAGAAAAGTGCAAGAGAGAAAATAAGTTAAGAGAGAAAGGAGAGAATTGTAGAGAAAAATATGTGCACACTTAACCAACACATCTATATAAGTATATACTTGGAATGAGAAGTATCACTTACCATTAGCATGTCCTTCAAGCACTATGGAGTTGAGCCTCAATTTTCAGATCTCAAAAAATTTATTATATATTAGTAGGCCTCCAAAAAAAAAATGTTCATACTAAAATGTCTCAATGTTATATTTTAATCTATCTTTGTTCATTTTTTTTAAAAGGTCTAATCTATAAGTTGATTGTCCATTAGTAGTTTAGAAAAAAAGGTCAAAGAGAATTAAAAAAAAATTTGCCCTCCTCAAAACAATTAAACAAACATACGTAACCCAGTATTAACTTTTTTTATTTATGAATTTTATCATATTTATTATTAAAGGTCTATCTTTAATACAGTATTCAAGATCGGACCTTCAAATAATCAGAGCTGACCTTACTTAGAGCAACGAGTGAATGAAAGGTTGACCTAACAATTTGCAAGCAGTAAGCAATTTATGGATGTTATAAATCACAAATTTTTGATAATATTAAGAAATGAGTACACGTGAAAAAAAAAAAACTATTACTTGATTTTTGTCTCTATATGTTCATAAAACCAGCTTGTCTTGCATGAAACTGCTGGCCATTTTCCCTTTCCTACTACTATGTGGTCCTTTCATGTTTTGAAGCTGTGGTGGTCCTTGTTCATTTTTCCAGTCTTTCTTAGATTTATTAATGTGTCCTTTATTAGATAATAGATATCTTCCAACATGTGCATTTTCATCTTGTTTCCTTAAAAAATCTGAAACATATCTAATCAGTACTCTATTATTGTGATTTGTGACGCCCTCATAGATTATGTGAACTGTTTATGTTCACAAAAATAAAACGTGTAACTAAAATTATATATCTTTTCATAGCATTGATTAAATAATAATTTAGGCTAAATATTACATATTAAGATATTATATATCTTATTAATTCAGTGTTTGACGACTTAGAATAATATCATATATACTGTGAGCTTATCTCAGTTAGTAGGAACATTATATTGCATGTAATATGCATAGGTCAAAGTTCAAATCTCATTACTCGCATTTATTCCCCTTTAAAAAGATAAAGTTTTAATTTAGATCAGTTGATAGAAATATTACATATACATTATCATGTATACAGTGGCGGAGCTAGACTAAATTGTAGGAGAGGGCCGTAAATAAAATGTCACAATACAATTTGATTTTTTTAATAATATATATAATATTGATCACACATTTTAAATAAAATTAGATACAAACTATTATTATTGGTTTATTATGATTATTTGTGGTGGTTATTATATATATTATTAAAATTAGATACAAACCATTTTGTTTCCCATTTTCCCATTACGATGTTATGTGTAAATTATGATTATTTTGTTTCCCATTTTTCCATTTTCCCATTTATAATAATTTCTAACAAGATGGAGTTTTATAGCTTTGTAACATTAACAGGTTTAATGGCAGGACTTCTATGTTCTTCGATTTTAATTCTTCGATCAGGTTCAATTCTTCTACATCTTCAATTTTCTAATACAAATCAACAAAAAATAACAATAAGTAATTAAATAAAGAAACAAAACAAAGGAATATATTTTTAGAATTAGAAACAATATCAAACCAGAAACAATTAACAACATGATGGTGATGATGAAGAAAAGATTGTTCGTTTGCGTCATTATGTTTTCTTTCTTTTCCTTTCCTAGACCGTGTGTGGGTAAGTGTGGTCAACATGGTTCGAACCCACACCATTCTCTCATTAAATCCTTCTATTAACCACTGAGCCAGAACGGTTTTTATGTAAATAATATGAAACTAGTAATTTATATACTAATTGCTTTAATTAAAAATATGTATATATACCTATAAAAAATCGAAATTTTGCGTTAAGGGATGGACGGCGGCCCTGCACTGTCCTTGAGGGGCTCCGCCCCTGCATGTATACCTAATAAAAAAAAATGATAAACAAAATGATATTATCGTTTATCCAACTTAGACACTTACATTACATATCCAAAATGACACTTAGATCTAAGTTCCCATTATCATGTATGTCATGTAGATCATTCCCCACCTTAGCTTCTTTGGCATCGGGTAATACAAATTTTGGTTTGATCCTTATTGACTCTATTGTAAACCAAAAAGTTCTCAAATTTCAAAAATAAGAAGATTAAAATAGCATAAGAAATAAATTAAAATCGTAGATTTATTAAAATGAGTGAACTAAATTGCATGTAAGTTAATATGTGTAAGAATTTTATATTGGTTTAATTACAGTTTTGGTCCCCCTATTTTCAGTTATTCACAATTTTAGTCCTCCTATTTTCAAATTATATACCTTTGGTCCTTTTATCATATTTTTATACTTAAAAATGGTGATTTAATTTATTTTAAATGATGTGGCATACAATTCAATGATATTCAATAATCAAAAGTTATGAAACTACAAAAAAACTCGTTAAAAACTTCGGTTTTAATTTAAGAATAGTTATTCATCGTTTGTAATTGAATTTAATGAAATATAAACAATTAATCCATCTGGATGAATCTACATCATCATATCGTATGTCACATCATTTAAAATATGTTAAGTCACCGTTTTTAAGTATAAATATATGAAAAGGGGACCAAAACTGTAGGATTTTAAAATTAAGTATAGGAGGACTAAAATTATAAAATAACTGAAAAGAGGGAGACCAAAACTGTAATTAAGCCTTTTATATTTTATAGTAAAGACAAAATTTATATTAAACGTCAAAAATATTTATAAACTGTTACTATATGAAAATTGTTTTTATTTTTTTTCAATTTATTTAGTGTGTTAGAGAGGTAAGACATTAGCTATGTCGGTCGCTTTCTCTAATCTATGATTAGCTTATGGCTGTAGGCATTTCAATGGTAGTTGAGGACGTACAAACGCATGTACTTTTTTTATTTTATTTTTTATGTGCAGCATGGGCTGCAATACTGATATCAAAACTTTTGAGAAAAAAATATTACGTTGATTAAACAAAAGAACCTTTAAAAAGGTAAAATCAATGCTATTTTTTTGGGTCAATTAATTTAGCTGCGAATTTCATCTTCAAAAATAAATAAATAAATAGAATGTCTCAAATTCTATTACATATAAAATATGATGTTTCTTCAAATTAGCATAACTCAAGTAATAAATCAATGCTCATTTTGATCGTGATAAAAACTCAAATTTCAATTAAAATATCAATGAGTAAGTATCATATATCAAAGTTTGAAATAACTAACCTCACATCAATATAAATAAATATCAATATTGAGTAACTTTTACGAAATATTAATATCGTGAGAGTTTATTGATTTTAAAAAAATAAAAGAGTTGCGAGACTTTTTTTTGTTGTTGACGTAAGCAAGACTTTATTTTATTGTTTTGACAATAAGCGAGACTTTATTTTGTTAAGGAGATAGTAGTGGCTATGATATAAATTTTTTACCGATATTAACAATAATTTATCTTGGTTGGAGATCAATCTGTATAATACACAAGGTGAATTATTCCAATCAACCCAATTCTATACATGTGTGTGAACCAAAAATCCAAAACTTAACCACGTTCTTAGGCCAATTCTCATTCATAATATTCCCTCCGTTTTAAAATAGTGTCGTTTGAGTTATGTGCACACTATTCATATAACATATTTTGACCATAAATTTTGATTAATATATAAAAATAAATATTAGTAAATATGATGTTGTTCAATTTATCTCGATGAATATTTTCAAAATATAAATTGTTTTATAATACATAATTAAATATTTGTGATAAAAAATGTGTATTGACATACATAAACTTGTTAATTGTGACACTTATTTTATAACAGAGGGAGTATTAGTTAGTGTCGCCACAATCAAATAATCATGGATAAAGCACGCAAGACACAATCAATTTTTACATTTAGTTGAGACATAAATTCGAATTTTTTATTTTCAAGGTTCCTTTGCTGCCATAATGGATTATTCCATTTATTCAAAGATTCTTTGAACTGAAACATGTAACTACAAAAACATATGAACAAAATTAAGATACTACTGTTCAATTTGTTAAGGATAACTTGCCCGATAAATTAAATAAGATGCATGTTTGATGCCAAACAATTTGTAGCTTATATCTATTAGTAATTGATAGTTGTCGGAAAGCTGTCTTTTTTTTTTTTTGGTTTAGATTGATTTGAAAAATACTTAATTGTTTTTAAGATTTGTACACGACTCAATTTACATCTGTAAGTGAGAATACGTAAAAATCCTTCTATTTGAAATTTTAAAAATGGAGAAATTTCCGCGAGAGAGATTTAGAGATGAATTGAAGATGAGAACTTATCCTCTATACCGTGGAGATTTCCACCTTGTAAGTCATTAGAAGTTTGAATTCAATGAACTAGATAGGTTTCCTCCCCTTCTAGTCTTATCGAAACTTCCACTGGTACCGCAACACGTAATAATAGCGTTTTTACATTTTTGCCTATCTTTGGGTGCTTAGGTTTTTTGTTTGTTGGTATTTTTCATACTCGTTTATATTTTGGACTCTAATCTTGTTTAGTATTTACATTTATAATAGTCATGTTAAAAAAAAGCACCGCAACCTTTGTTTAAAATTCAACATTAAAGGGTGAAAATCTGCAGGAAATTACTTGCAAATTTTCATGCAGATTTTAGCTTTAGAGACTAAAATCAAAATGAGTTTATCATTCACTATTTCAAGGATTAATTCCAGAATAAAAAACATAAAAGGACTAAAACTAAAAACTTACGAACTTACAAAGATCAATTGATTTTGTAATTTAAACCTTATATAAATAGAATCTTTCATTCGTTTTTGAATAAGTTTCTTTTGTGTTTATTGATGATATTCTCATATATATTCAGAAAATCGAAAAGAGTACTAAACCTAGCTTTGATGATATTTCTCTTATGAAATATGATTTCTCATTGGCAGTGTTAGCGTTATTTAAACTTTTTTTGAGAAGGTTGGTGTCTTCTGGTTTATGATTCACAAATAGCTAGAAATTAGTCTAGCTTGGTGAGTCTCCCATGCTAAGTCATTCTTAATGGGATTTGGTATTTGTGCCCCATGGGCCATATATGGTTGTACTTTTCTTTTTAGTTTTTATTTTTTTTTTAATTTTTTTTTTTATAATATATCTGTGGTTTTATAACGTGGGATAATTAGATTGTTTGGTGCATATCTAGTTGAGATCATAGTACCTCATTAGATGGTAACATTTTTGTTTAGAAAAATAGTAAGTACCTCGTGATTCTTTTATCCTTTTTTATTTAAGCAAGATTTTTTTTTTAAAAATTAAACAGCAAATAAAATATATAAAGGCCTGCCTGAACACATGGGCCGTGTGTGCGACGGAAGGTATAAAATTTTATGATCCTACAATAATAGTTATATATTACTAGCGGGCCAAACGAGCACGTTCTGTGCCCGTTTGTTTGGTACAAATTTTTTATTATGCTACATGCCCATTTGTTTGATACATATTTTCTATGATGTTAACTTACACGTTGAAGATGATTATAAATTTTTCGCACATATATTTGTTTTATCAATAGTTGACTTTCTTGATGTCCCAAATTTTAACACCACCCTAACCTACTTAAACACAAATTTGAAAAAGGAGGATATTGATTCCTTTTTAGTAAGAAATGAATGAAACATAAATCTGTCAAACAAATATCACAAAGTAATGAGTAAGATTAAAAAAATCAAACCAGAGAATCTTAGATTGAAGAATGCAATACCGTATACATACTACTTTCAACTTAATAAAGTAAGTTCATGTGACAAAATGGAATTGTTTTTTTGTGTTAAAAGGAACTATAATAAAGAAAAGTTTTTGAAGGCCAATATTAAAATACTAAAAAGTATTATGTGTATTAAACTAATAATAGATTAGTTGTAATTATTTATTTGTGCAAGGTCCTCGATTCAAATCTTAACATTGACATGTTTTTTTTACATAATTTTAGTTCTAAGCATTTCAAATTAAATTAAAACTGGTAATTATGATGTCTCATTATTTTGATTTATTAAAACCGGCAATTTTTTTAATTTATTTAAAATGATAATCGTTTTTATGTGTTTTTATTAATGTTATTATAAGAAGAAAGTAGAGGAATACTCTAATAAAAACAAAAAACTTCAGTTCAATATAATAATTAACTGTACAACTTATTGTCTATTTATAGTAAAAAAAGACTTATTGTTAATTTATATCTTTCTCTTATTCATTGGTCAAAAAAAAAAATCTTTCTCTTATTCTCTATGTATAATTATCTTAAATATATAATGTTATAAGTTATTAATTATTCGACACCCAACATAACAGAATACAAAATATAAACCCCAACCAATGTCAAATTCTATTTATGAAAACAATCTAACTGATTCACCAACCATTCATAAAAATGGCATGACTACCTGATTTTAAAGTTAGTTTCCAACTCTAAGAGAGCCTTTACATGGACACGTTCCTCAATAATTGTCGCCTTTAAGATTTTAATTTAAGGGTTAATAAATTTTAATTTTTCTCTATAATATGGACGAGTTGTTTTAGTTTACGTCGTATAATTTTTTTTTCTAATTATTTATAATATGAAGATTTTATCACATCAATAAAAAAACAACAAAGAGGTAATTAAATAATTGAGTTTTTACATTATATGGGCAATAAAAAACTTATAAGGTAAACAAAAACTCGACCACATTGCAGGGGTAAAACCCAAACCCTTAATTTAATGGGTCATGCTAAACAGTGCCTCCGGACACTTGTTAAACATACTAAAAAAGAAAATAAAAGATAAAAATAATGCATAAATTTCAAGACAAAGGTAGTGAATGCACGAATTTCAAGACATAATTTCCTTTTTAATAAGCTTAACTAGTGTCCGGGTGAACTATTTAGCTATTTCCTAATTTAATATTAACAAATGAGAAATTTTACATATCACTTTGTATCGGAGACAGATTTTATGTTGTAGTAGCTTTTAACATAGTTTTCACGCTGCTTTTCATTAGAATCGGCAGATTTAAATTGTACGGTTGCGAATTGGGATCATTTTAAGTGATTTTTTTTTTTTTTGAGATTCCGTGATTTTATTTTAAGTGATTTTATAACAGAATTAATTTGCAATGTTTGATCTACAATTGATGGCTCAGATTTAAAACAATGTGCAGCAAATCATGATCCCTTTATCGGATTAAACATTTCTCTCTTCCACTATAGAATAATTCAGTTTGAGACATGCATCTCAAAAGGTAAACATATTAGTTACGTTTCTTATATAAAAAAAAAACCATTATGTTTCTTTGGCAAACTAAAAAACAATCTTTTTATGTGAGTTTGGATCATAGACAAAGATAAGAAAATGGTTGGATTGGATCCATAGAAAAATACAAATAAAGGAATCAAAATGAACAGTATGAATTCAAAATAAAGATGATGAGCTATAGTACTGTTACTGTATGCATTATTCATTAAAAAAAAATTAAAAAAGGAAATTGATGACAAAAGTATGGTGGGTCAGTGGCATTGAACTCAGAAAGGGTTACAAAACAAGATGGCATTAAACATAACATCTTGATTGTAGTACTGGCCCGCCTAGTTTCATTTTAAATACATGCATGAGTGTTTACAAGGACAAAGATTTGATTTAGTGCAAACAAAACAACTATACTTTGTTCCTTAATGTAAGGTGCTTTTTCACAGAATGTATAAAAATTACAAATACTATATTTTTAGTGTCATTTTAATTAGTAATTTTACGAACTAAAATAATCAATGAAAGATGACTAATTTTGATTAATATCTAAAAACATATTCGATGAATAAAATGACAAATAAATGATATTTGTACACTTTTCAACTTTGACATACTCATATATCAATAATCAATGTGACAACGAGTTACACTTTTAAAAATAAAAATGATAGTTTATTTTTTTTTATTATAGACAAATGATAGTTTATTTATTTTTTTTATAGACAAATGTTAGCTGTTAGTGTATTGCTAGTATATTGTCAATTTTTTCTCCTTTGCTAGAATTCGAACTATGAACCTCAAACAACTCCTTAACCCTTAGCTCAACTGATCAGTTTAACCATTTGAGCTACCCATCCCCGCATAGTTTGTCCATTATTAATTTTCTTCATCTATCTATTTTAAAATGAGTATTTTAACAAAAAAAACACTATTATAAAATTAATGTCATTATTTTTCTTCCAATTTTGCTCATTCATGATCATGTACATTACTTCTAAAATATTTTGACCAATAAATAATAATACTAGTAGTTTTATAAATTATCATAAATTTTTGACAACATCAAAATATATGTTTGGTACACAAGAATACACAAAAATTACAATAGACTACCGCAATTCTATTACTATATCACCCCAACAACAACTATAGACAAATTGACTACACAATCATTTATCTTATGTTTAATATCATAATGAATAAACCGGAATTAAAGTGATTCTTAAAAATTATAACTTTAACTTTTACAAAATCATAATAGATCACCGTAATTTTTACCCAACAACAATCATAGACAAATTGACTACACAATCATTTATCTTATGTTTAATATCATAATGAATAAACCAAAATTAAAGTAATTCACAGAAATTATAATTTTAACTTTTACAAAATCATAACAGATCACTGGTATAATATCAAACATACAATGAAATACTGTAAGAATAGTAGTAGTACTAGTACTCTAGTAGGATTATTTGAGATTATGAAATGGAATTGTAGAAAATCGAGGAGACTGTAAACCATCTTAACTTTGAAAACAACAGGTGAATGAGGCAAAGCTAATCACTCCCATGCACACGTCCCTTTCGTTCTACGTTCCCCCACCTCTGCCGCCTCTGCTCTCTCTCTCTCTCTCTCTCTCTCTCTCTCTCTCTCTCTCATATCCATTGGGAATGCCGACCATTCATTTCCAGCTAACTAGCTTGCTAGGTTTTCATTTTTTTTAGTATTTTCTCTTATTCTTGTAGCTTTGACAAAAATATAATATTACTATTCACACCACACCAATAAATTTTTATTTCTATCTTGTTGTTGGATAGGACAGATATAATCAGTCAAGTGAAATGAAAATTTGTAAGTCAAAACACATCGTTAGAAATAGAAATAAGCAATCACATCAATATTTATAGAGTTAGTTAGGTTGTAAGCAAATGTTTTCTAGGACCCGGTTGATTGATGTAACTTGATTATGACACTTCAATTTTTTCATAAAGAGTAATAACACACTTATAAAGTTATAATAGTAGAATGTTGATTATGTACTCTGTACTATAAGGTTATTAAATATGACTTTTTTTTTTTGACGGATGGGAATTTAATAGAGGTGTTCTTGGTTCAATCTAGAATGTTTGTTTTGAATGAAAAATTCACCTAATTGAAATATAATTTCGGTGGTCAAAGTATATCGGATTTAAATGGTTAAAGAGTCTTGTTAAAAAGGAAGAATTATGAGAGAATTTTGGTAGGTTTATTGGGAGAACCAATAAATTTCACGTTTTATTTTTTACAATACTATTATGTAATTGTTAAATTATTTTGAAAGGAAAAATTTAAGGGTTAACAAACTTTTAGTCCTCTATAATGTAACAATGTTTTTTTTTTCCCACACAATTTTTTTGATTACTCATTGTAATGTGAAAATTCCATTATTTATTTTATAAATTAATTTTTTGTTGATGTGGTAGTAAAAAATAACTGTCATAGAACAAAAGTTTGTTGATATGTCAACAAAAAGTCAACATAAAGAGAATAAAAGAAAATTCTTTATATTACATAGTTAATCAATTTTTTTTGTAGAAAATAAAACAAAACCCGTCCATATATTACAGGAAAATAAAAGCCTATTATTCTAAAATTAAATATAGTGATAATTAAAATAAGTAGTAATAGACTAATAGTTGTTACCAAAAAGAAAAAAAAAAGAAAGATATAGGAATACATTCAAATGAGCACTACAAGGGATACTAAGAAACCAACAAACACAAAACTAAACAAAAGGGGACAAACTTCTATCTTTTTTTTTTGAATAGCAATAGAAATTTATTATATTAACAAGAGGAAAAAGTACAAGAGGTATTAAACCCCCAAAGATTGGAACGGCGAACAATGAAAAAACCGAACCAAGAGAGCTACTTTAAAATACAATCCAAAGGAGCGACACTCCATTCATAAAATAAACAAGGGGAGTTTGCCTTATTGGAAAGTAACCACTTCCATGAAGTAAATTTAATCAACTCCAAGATTTCCCCCACCTCAAGAGACTTATTTTCGAAAATCTTTTCATTCATAGTCCGCCATAACGCCTACACTACCGCTTGCCAAACCAATAAGACTCCCTTTCAACCACTTTTTCCTTTCCGCAAATGAGCAAGAAAGCTCTCAAACAACGAATGCAAGAACCCCGGATTAACCGTACTCACTCCAAACCACAAATGAACTTTACTCTATACCGAAGCGATTGGACAAGAACAAAGAAGGTGATCCACCGTCTACATCGGGGTTAACCAAACTTCTATCTAATCATACGGTTCAAGGGGTTAACCAACCATTCATGTCTCTCATTTTTATTTGAATCAATTTTAAAATAAACATTCTATAGTTAATTTCATTGAGCATCGATCGAATTAAATAATTTTTTGTCATTTCCTAAAAAATTCGTTCGTATTATGCCTGAATATTTTTCTCTTTTATTTTTCTTTACCCATTTCTTAACATATTGTCTCAATTAATTAATTTCTCATATTCTCTCATTCCACTCTGATTATTTTGTTGGAGAATGATGCATCTATTAAGAGAAATTCAACTCAAAATAGTTCTTAATTAGCACGGTCTAAGACATTATTTGCTTGAATTATTTCTAAACCATATCAATAATACTCCCTCCGACCTTAAATATAAGCAACTTTCACTTTTTAGATACATTGAATAATTAATGTATCTAACCTACATTGTAGACTATATTCATTAGTTATTCAATACATCTAAAAAAGTGAAAGTTGTTTATATATAAAGCCAGAGGAAGTATCACATTTTCACATAAGTGTAACACTGTTGTTAGTTACTTGAGACATTATTACGGAGATTGAGATTCAAATGATGGCATATTATACACTTCTTCAAACTTAAAATGTATTATTCCAGCCATTAGGTTTATTTAATAAAAAAAAGTTATATTCGTACATTGAAAAATTAAATAAAAATGTATGCATATCAGTAATTAGTATGACAATAGATATGTTAGAATTACAGTGATCAACCGAGATTTTCAAAAAATGCGATTTTCAAAAAGATAAACTTTGTATCTCCTACAAAGTAACAAGTCATCATAATTTTAATAAATTCACTGTAATAACAAACATTATATAAGGTCAAAAGTTATAGTTATTGCTTACTCGGAACAAAATTTGATCAATGAATCAAGAATCACACGCTTAATCAGAACAAAATTTAACTTGGGTGCAGTATTAGGACGTAGTTTAGATGGTGAAGATCGACCACTAGGCTAAGTTTCCACATAGTAGAACATGACAAGGTGGATGTTAATTTTTTTTAGTAAATTGTATAAATATGTTCTCAATTTTTTTTTATTAAATTAATTTTGTTTACTAAAAATAGTAACTAGGTCGATCCAACAAAATTTTGGTTTAAAGTTTATGTTTTTTTTTTTGATAAGCAATGTTTGAATTATAAATAGTACAAGGGATATTCAACCCTTACAATTCAAGAAAGAGTGTTTGACACAATATTCCCCCGTATGCAATCCAAAGGATTGTTACACCAATCATCATAACATACATTTTGCAAACAACCTCTTCCTATAAACCAAATCTAAGACAAATGCATAATATGATCTAATAAACTAGAAAAGTTTATGTTGAATATGTTTAACAATATGAAAACGTTTATTCTATGAATGCTACACATTCAAATTATACTTGACTAACATCATCACTAATCAAATTTTGATTACCTTTCGATCGAACTTCAAATTAACAGAATCATTTTTCCACCTAATCAAAAGATTAAAAATAAAAACACAAAAAAAAAAGAAAATAAAGGAGAGAGAAGAAATAAACTTTCTAGGTCTATTCAACCCTTTAATACTTAAGTAGCAAGTAGCATTATATTGATCTCACTCTCTCATATTCACTCATATATATCTCTCAACAAACAAAGAGGATCAGATCCATAGGAAGTGTATTATCTGTCTATCACCACACACCAAAATAAAACCTTCAAACACTGATCAGTCAATCCCATCAATCAAATCATAAAATCAAAAATTCAGAAAAGAAGAAAGTGAAGAATCAACAAAAAGAGAAAAACAAAGAAAAAAACATGTCCTCTTCATCATCAACTTCCTTTTCACCGGACCAGCAACAACAGCAACAACTCTCTCCTTCCGACCAGCTCTGTTATGTTCATTGCAATTTTTGTGACACTGTTCTCGCGGTATTATCTTATCTCTCTTCCTTTCTCTTTATAAACATGTTTTTTTATGACCCTTTTCAGTGATAAATTTGTATCTATAGCTATTTTTGTTTTATGTTTTGGTTTGTTTGTTAAACATTTAGGTGAGTGTTCCTTGCACAAGTTTGTTCAAGACTGTGACAGTGAGATGTGGTCATTGCACTAATCTTCTCTCAGTTAACATGCGTGCTTTGCTCCTTCCTGCTGCTAATCAGCTTCATCTTGGACACAACTTCTTCAATCCTCAAAATTTTATGGTATGTGTGTATGCGCACATGCGTGCGTGCTTGTGTTTTTTTTTTCTTTTCTTTTCGGATTATAGTAAGTTACTATGCTTATGTTTTCAAAGTTCGAACCTTTGAACTCTGCTTAAAATTCTCTTAAAGTATAGCTCGGTCAGTACCAAAGAGTATAATATCGATATATATTTATAGATAGATAATTTTGTTGTTGTTTGGATTCTTAAATTCAACACATATATCTTATGATGTGTTTGAATATTGAATTCTTTTGGTTTAAGAAACAATGAATTCATGTATAAAAATATGTAGGTTTTTTTCATAGACTAATGATAATTTTTTGTTAGGGATTTTGTTTCTTAACTTAGTAATTAGGTATATACTATTTTTAGATTGGAATAGCAAGCATTTGTTGATTATGAGAGGTTTAATTGATTGTTCAGGAGGAAATTCGAAATGCGCCATCGACAAACATGATGATGAATCAACTTCCAAATCCAAATGATTTGATGATGAGCACCATGAGAGGAGGACATCACGAAGAAATCCCTAAACCTCCACCTGCAAACAGACGTGAGAATTTATATATCTATAACTTTCTTAACTTCTTCATTTATTGAATAATTCTCATGATTTTATTCAAATCTGATTTTAGATTATTTTTCTAATTAAAATAACTTAAATACCTTCTCACTTTTGTTTTTCAAATTTTTTCTTTAGTTAACATTTTTTTTTTGATATCACACATTATGGAAAAGGTAGGAAAAGTAAAGGAAAACCACCTGAAACTCTTCTGTACAATTTACACATCTTTTGAGTTCATAGTTGTGTTTCTCAACCAATTAATGAAGAAAAGCAAAAAAAGAAGGAAAAAAAAAGAGGTTCCATCCCTATCAAAACTACTCACTAATAGATATGAAACAGTGTTTTATGTTTCCTTGAAGTACTGCAAGTAGCAAAGAAAGAACAATCTTTAGCACATTTATCTCATGCATTGCTTTTTTCTCCTTACATCAATTAATGTTAAATTATTTTCAAATTTAAGAAACCCTAATTAATTACTAAAGTTTTGTCAATCACAATTTTTTTTTGAAGAAACCCTATTCCAAATCTAGAGCTGAAAAACTTAAAATGAAGTTCATCATTTCTTTTTCAAAAAAAAAAGAAGAAAACTTTCTAAAGAAAAATAAAAAAAAGATTAAAAAATTTTAAGATCTTCCTTTTTTTTCTCTTTGTGTCTATGCATGTTTCCTTACACGCAAACATTGAGTGAGACAGAATTTCTCCCCCCGGAAAAATAGTGGTGAATCCATTGGGAGAGTGATTGTTAAAGAAAATATGATAATGATGAGGTAATGATATGAAAATGGTAGAGAGAGAGAGAGAGAGAGAGAGAGAGAGTTCTCATTAGTTAATGTTTTTCTGTCTGTTTGCCTGAGCAATGTCCGTGTGTTTGCTTGTCCAGCTCCGGAGAAGAGACAGAGAGTTCCATCTGCCTACAACCGCTTCATCAAGTAAGTTTAATAACATTCATTTTAAATAAGTTACTTATAGCATTAATCCATAACTTGCTAACTCATAAAATAACTTGTATATATAGTAAGACTATAGCAACCCTAATCATTGTTTGTTTGTATATGAATTTTCCACAAAAATAGGAGATCAAAATATTAGACATATTCAAATTTATGTCTTTCGTATGTTTGTTTTAGTGTTTTTGCTTTTTTATGTGTTGAGTTTCTGATTGTGTGTATTTCTTGTATTTTGGATTATTTTTTTTTCATTTTTGTATATATATTTAAATATTAAATTTGCCATTTAAAAAAATTATTTGGATAATTCATTTAATTTTTGTGGTGAATTGTGTACTTATATTTATTTATTTTTATTTTTTTTGTTGCTATTTGGATGACATTGACAAAAATATTCATTACTAATATTTTAGGGATGAGATCCAACGTATCAAAGCTGGGAATCCTGATATAAGCCACAGAGAGGCTTTTAGTGCAGCTGCAAAGAATGTGAGATCCAATGAAATTCTAAATCTTACTCTCTTAAGAACTTTTTCCCATTTTAGATTATTTTCATTTTTTACTAACTATATAAATTTTGTTTTAATCAAGCAGTATACATTTTTGTTCCACCATTGTGTTTTTAATTAAAGTCAAAAAGACTTTAAATAATTCTTACATGTCTTAATCATTTGTGACAACACATTTAGACACACACATAATCGACTATTATTATTATAAGAAAATTTTATTTTTTAAATTCATTTAAGAAGTAATATACTTAATTTATTGTACCAGGTCAATTATATTAATTATTTATTATGATTTTGATATTTCTACCGTAATATCTAACGTAATAAAAATTTGTTGGAAGACTTTTCTCATGTGTGGGGTTCACATTTTAATCTTTGTTTCAGTGGGCCCATTTTCCACACATTCATTTCGGACTCATGCCTGATCATCAACCCGTGAAGAAAGCTAATGTTCGTCAGGTACTTTGAAAACCCTAGCTATAGACTGTTGTTGCCTTTTCTTTTTCTTTTCTTTTCTTTTCTTTTGGCAGCACATTAAATGGAAAAGCATCAACTCTTATTTCTAGGGTTTCTAATACCTAAATTCTTTTCATTGTGTAGGACTCAGAGGACGTGCTTATGAAAGATGGGTTTTTCACACAAGCAAATGTAGGTGTCTCTCCCTACTAGAACAAAAAGTGTGTTTGTTTTTTTTATTGTGTAGGGCTTTTAAGTGTCATACTCTTGTCTTTAATTAAGTAATATATTTGTACTAAGACTTGTCTTTATGCATATTAATGGTGTGCACTTGTATTAGTACTTTTTAGTGTTATAATGAGTGGTGGAGAGGGGAGATATTGAACAAGTTTTAGATTATAAATTCTTCTGAAAATGAAGATGGTATGTTTTCTTTTAAACTCGTCCCATGATGAATGAATGAGTTTGGACAAGTATAGTATAGAAGTAATGGTACCTTTTTAAATTTTAATATTATTGCACTTTTAAATTATTTAGTAATTAGTACTATACTTCATGAGGCCTTTAAATTATTGGTTAATTAGCCCTTCCAATTCAAATCAAATAGGATTACATATCCTATATAAGAATGATATATATCTTGAAGTATATGAGAATGAATCTCAACCATTAAATCAAAATAAATAGCTTACATTAAAACATGAAGGGTGCTTGAACAATGATCCACATCTCAGAGTCAGGCGATGATCACATGAACTATATCTGTTTGCCTCTTTGCCCCTCACAATTTAGACACATTGACACAAATATCATGGGTGCACTCTACCACTAAGCTAATAGCCCACTGTGTGGGTGTGTGGGTCTCTAGTAGGGGCCCACTATGTCAAAAGCGAGAGAAACCTCATTCTTTCTTTTGCCTTTTTTATCTCATGTCACCCTGTGGAACGACATAGGGAAAAAAATGAGCTCCTATCAACTTGTTCCGACCTAACTAGGACAATAAGTGTCACTTCATTCAACACTCAGAAAGAAAAGAAGATTTTCATTTCAAAATTTTATTCAGATGTAGTTCACTTATTTTGTTTTGTTCTGTGTGAAGAAGTGTAAAACCAAAAAACATCAGCTCTCATAGAAAAGGAGGTGACTCAGTCGCACCTTCAAATACAACTACCTTATTATGTCTTCATATATTAATATTACAGTCACTAGCCCCGCCTTGGGCATCCTTCTCCTTGCAGTTAAGTAATGACTTCAAGCATGGCCGACTCCCATATATATTGTGGCGGGAAAAAGGCTCAGTAACAAATTCACCTTTGTATGGTAGACCGGCCATTACTAGTGATTTCGGCTTCGTGCAGACAAGCTGCTTTATTATAAATACTTCATTTATAAAATAATTTACACTTTTTCTTTAAAAAAATTCCCTTGTATATCTATGGGAAAACAGTTTAACAATATAATTAATTACTTAGCATATCGATTGGGACATCTTGTTTACCATTTCATATTGGGTATTTGCCATATAGTTGACTTATTAGTTAGGTTGAATCCAACGGGTTGAGATGTGGCTGGGTCATATATTAGGCATCACATGATCAACTTGAATCCAAACTTTGGCATGGCCTATATTGTTCTTGGGACAAGTAATTAGAGCCCAACGAGGTGAGACCAATGATATAGTTGATGGGACATGTGAATTGTGCCCAACATAGTTAATTACAATTATATTGGCCCATAGCCCTCATAGTTGATGGGATTAGGGAGTAGATTGATGATCTAATGGGTTGATAACTTTGGTGATATGGATTTTGATATGGTCTAAACTAACTTATATTGGACCTTTATCAAATAATTGATGAGCAAATCCAATTTAAATACATTGGGTCTTTACCCACTCGTAATATAAACAAGGATTTCCTATCTTTTATTCATAAAACTTATTGCCATGAGATGTTCTTGATGACATATTGCTTATATGTATTGGAGTCTTTGCGTTGAACATAAGCACTCATAGCCCTTAAATATGCGCTATTAAAAATAAAAAATATGGCCAAATTACATCATTAATCCCTTGACATAATTTTAGTTAACACTTTAATTTTTTATCTTTTATTTATAACATTTTAATCTTCTTTTTTATGTTTGGATATTAATTTCAAATATCAAATTTATAATTTTGTTTCTTGTTCACTATCAATCATAAATATATATCTTATGCAGTAAAAAAAATTATAAATTAGAAGTTTGAAAAAATATATATAAACATGGATCAAAGACCAAAAAAGAAAAAGAAAAGCATATAAAATATATATAATTGACTGAATTGTTACTTGAAGTAAAGTTACTAAAATTATGCTATATCATCGTCTATCGTTTAAGACATTGCCGAGTGTCGACTTATCTTATCCGAAGGTTAAACTAATTGAGTGGATCTTAAAATCCTAAACAATAAGGAGTAATAAATAAAAATAAAATCAAGGCAAAAAAACCTACTTATATATATATGTATACATATTTTATTATTCTAACTTGAAGCTACAACTAAAGCATTTTTTCCTCTTCATATTTGGTGACAATGTCACTACTATTTCTCCTTGTTTTATGCATAATTTTTCTATTGCTTTTGTTCTTCCTAAAATGCAGAAAAGGCACTAATGCACCATATCCACCTGGTCCTAGAGGCTTACCCCTAATAGGGAATCTTCATCAATTAGACAATTCTATTCTTTATCTTCAATTATCAAAACTCTCAAAAATATATGGACCAATATTTTCACTTCAACTTGGCTTAAGACCAGCTATTGTTGTTTCTTCAGCTAAAATTGCCAAAGAAATATTTAAAAACAATGATCATGTATTTTCTAATAGGCCTATATTATATGGTCAGCAAAAATTATCTTATAATGGGTTAGATATTGCATTTGCTCAATATAGTGATTTTTGGAGAGACATAAGAAAAATTTGTGTTATTCATATATTTACCAACAAGCGTGTGTCATCTTATTCATCAATAAGAAAATTTGAGATTAATCAAATGATCAAAAAAATTTCTAATCATGCTGCTTCTTCTGTTGTTACAAATTTGAGTGAATTATTAACTTCTCTCTCAAGTACAATAATTTGTAGGATTGCTTTTGGGAGGAGTTATGAAGAGGAAGGACTAGAGAGGAGTAAGTTCCATGGAATGTTGCATGATTTGGAGGCCATGTTGACAGCCTTCTTCATTTGTGATTATATTCCATTCATGGGATGGATTGATAAACTATCCGGACTTCGTGCGCGACTTGATCGAAATTTCAAGGAGATGGACGAGTTTTATCAAGAGGTTATTGATGAACATTTGGATCCAAATAGACAACATGTGGATGAAGAGGTTATTGTTGATGTCTTATTGCAGTTGAAGAAACAACATTTGTTTTCATTTGATCACATCAAAGGGGTCCTCATGGTATGATTTTTTTGCCAAATACCAATTTGATTTTTATTTTAGTTTTTGTTTTTTTTTTTAACTAAAAGCGAAATTCATTTAATCAAAATCATAGAATTCATTACATAATACAAATTCAAAACTGCTAAAAATTAAAAAGAATGAATCTGCTAAAATGGCAAAATGCCTACAAATAAGACGAAAATAAAATGTCTAAAATACTCATATTTTCAGATCTGCAACGTTGACAACGCCAGAGTCATTGATTTAATCTGCACTTGATCGAATGTAATTTGAGATATTGAACAGAACAAACACCGCACAAGACAAGAAAACGAAAACAATGTCGCCCAAAGACGACGAACAACACAACATCGCACTTAGACGACGAACAACACAACGTCACACTATGACGACGAAATCACAAAAATGGAATTTAATATATGTGAAAATCACTTATTTTAATAAAAAGAAAAAGGAAAACAATTTAAAGAGGTGATTTCATATCAAAAATTGACCCTATAAACCACCCATCTTCGCTGAATAATGAAGAAAAAGAGAAAAATAGGGTTATTATGGTGGCGGTTGGGAAGAGAAGTCTTGACCTAAGCAAAGAATTGGGTTTAGAGAAAAATAGTTTTTGGTTAAATCTTTCCTTAAATACACTTTTATGCAAAAATGTTCTCTAGTAAAATTCAAGCAAATACATCCATAATCCATTGCGGCCAGTTGTGGATTTGAAATTTTTGTAAGTCTGAACAAAATTTTAGCCTAATAAATAAATATTAGTTTTGTCTAAAATTAATTCCTAAAATTTTTAATTTATTTTAATTTTGAACAAAAAATCTTAATTTTGCCGTAAATTAACTCTAAAAATCTCAATTTTAAACAAAAATATTAACTTTGTCCTAAATTAAGCTCTAAAAATCTTAGTTTTCCCCTAAATTAACTCTAAAAATATAAATATTTTTGGCCGAAGACCAGGCAAGTGTCCGGGCATACCGAGCCTTAACTACGCCAATGATTGCAGCTGATATTGTGACTGCAATTTAAAAATAGTGTATTGAAAATTCATATACATGCACGGTTGGACGATTTGGAGTTTGAATCTCAATCACACGACCGAGCTAAAATTTTTGGTATTTTTGCCATTTAAAAATTAGATTTGTGGATGAAATATATACTTTATTGCATATATAAAATATTTTTTCATAATCCATTTTAAATCAAATTTAATTTCACAATTTTTTTATGTATAGAACATGATTGTAGCGGGAACAGATACCACATCAGCAACAACAGTTTGGGCTTTGACTGCCCTAATAAAAAATCCAAGAGTAATGAAAAAATTACAAGAAGAGCTTAGAAACTCAAGAGTAATTGGAAAAGATTTTTTAGATGAAGATGATGTACAAAATTTCTCCTACTTGAAGGCAGTGATAAAAGAGACATTGAGATTGTACCTACCAGCCCCACTGCTTGTGCCAAGAGAATCAAGAGAAAAAAGTATCATAGGTGGCTATGAAATTCCGGCAAAGACCATAGTGTATGTGAATGCTTGGGCTATTCATAGAGACTCTGATGTTTGGAAAGATCCAGAAGAATTTTATCCTGAAAGATTCTTAGAAAGTTCTATAAATTTTACTGGACAAGATTTTGATCTAATTCCTTTTGGAGCTGGCCGTAGAATATGTCCGGGTATATATATGGCAATTGCATTGGTGGAACTTATCCTTGCTAATCTTCTTTATTTCTTTAATTGGAAATTGCCATATGGGTTAGTAAGAGATGATATTGATATTGAAATGGATGCGGGACTCACTCAACATAAGAAGAATCATCTTTGCCTTATTGCCAAAATCCCTATATAGATGCAATTTATTGTACCTCTTTTATTTTTATATGCATTTGCAGTTACGGGTATATAACATCCCAAATGTGTATGTTCATATTATTGTTGTTGTTGTATATGAATATAATTATATAAGTATCTATTTACATAAGAAAAATATATGTCTTTGTTATTTTCATTATACTCTTCATTAAAATTTTGACACATCTCTATAATATGACTTTTTACAATAAATTTTATATTAATTTTTATTGAAAATTAATTTTAAAATTAATTTTAATTTGTAAATTTAAATAATAATAATATTTTATACTATATTTAGTAAGAACATAACTTTAACAAATTTATAGATACTTATATTTCTTTTTTGACAAAAGATACCTATATTTTATTAGGTTTAATTTTTTATTTCAATGGATATGTATATTTCTACTCATATATTTATACGAGAGTCAAAATCTTTTGTATTTTTTTGTTGATAAAGTTATATTTGTGTGTGATTGCAACAAATATCTATAGTTTTAGTTATACGTTAATAAGAAAAGTTTTTTTTTTATTTCTATGTGTATCTAATTTTTTTTATAACAAATATCTAGAGTTTTTGTTTTGATAAACAGATATCTATAGTTTTAGTTGTACATTAATAAGAATAATTTTTTTATTATTTTTAGGGGTATCTAATTTTTTAATTTCTACAGGTACCTAATTTTTTTTTTTTAATAATTTGGACAGGTACTCAAATATTAATACAAATACTTATTGTTTTGGTAATTTTTACGGTGACATATATTTATTATTTAGATATTTTTACGGCAATCTTTATTTATAATTTTTTATGGGAGCTATATTTCTACTTATATATTAATACGAAAAAGACATTAAACTTCATTCTTAATATGAAGTGCGTAGCGCGACACGCGTGCGACAGCAGAAACTCATACTAGTTCTATTTCATAAAAATATATGTAATTGCAATTTCTTAGTACTCTAATTTATTAAGTATTTTGTTCTAACAAACACAATTACTCACACACTTTTGTTAAAAAAAAAAAAAGCAAGTAATTGTGTTTGTTAGAACGTACAGGTAAATATTAAAATGATAAATCTATACTTTTTTTTATTCAATATAACTCTATACATGTTATGTTACACACTGTTTTTTTGGACGGTGATAAAATAAAACAGTAGGGTTTTATTAGAAGTTACACTACTTATACGATTAGTAAAGGTTAACGGAGAGATAAAAATGGTAGGAGTGAAATTAAAGAAAGAGCCATGTAAGTCATTAAGTTTGGTCTAATGATGAGAAATTTGAATAGTACATTGAATGTGAAGAGCCATGTTTTTGTTCTACTAGTTTTTATGCGTCATCTCTTTCGTTTCTTTTGAAGCTTAATTACAAATTTATATTTAATTCATCTTTTATTAAAAAAAACGAATTTTTGATAGAAATATGAATGGTACACACGGTGTATTTGTTTAAAAAAAGATCAAAAGTCGTGACATGCATAAAAATATTTTAAGTGACTAAAAGTGTTAAAAATATTTTAAGAGACTAAAATTTTAAATATTTATAAAGACCAAAACCTTTTTTTTTTTTTTACAGTAAACATCTTCTCATTAGTACAAACATATAGAGACATGTTTTTGGGCATTTCCCATCCACATTCTAAAAACAACACAATTAATTAAGCTAAATAAGAGTTGAACATCATTAAACATAGAGTAATTAAAACCAAAAGAGTATTGCAAAACCAATAACTCAATCCAAGCAACAAAACAACATTCTTCCACACAAGATAAGTAGATTGAGGAACTAAAGTTTTTAGATCTATCCAATTATGAATCATTTCTTTGGCTTGTGTACGCGCATATCGACTATCCGGGTTCTCAAGATTGATTAAACTCACTCGATGTGAAGGAACTAGTTGTTGTGTGAAGAAGAGAAACTGGCTTGCAACAATCCATATTTGGTCCTTACTCACAACATTTTCTCCATCAATCAAACCTCTTTGAGGCTTTCTAACAAACACAATGAAGACAAACATAACATAGACTAATAAAAACAACACACAAAACATATAACAAAAACAAAACACAATAACACAACTACAAACACAACAACGCAGCAACTTCAATTTTTTCGGTGGCAGTGGCTCCAGAGGAGGTCGATTTTCATGGCCACAGATCTCTGAGCAGTTGATTGGTGAAGTAGAGAGCACCACAGCGAGCTTGGTTTGTCCAAGGATAGTTGGGTGGTTGCTGAATGATTGAACTAAAACCATGGTGAATGTTGAAGGTGATGGAGGTGGTACAAAGGAAAGGAATGGAATGGAAAAATAGGAAGAAAAATCCACAAAGATGGGAGAAGAACCTCCACAAGGGAGGAGACAACCTCCATTACGGAGGAGAGGAACACCGATGACAGAGGAGAGATCCATGAACGGCGGCGGCTTTAGATCAGAAAATAATTTGAAACCCTAATTTTTAAAGAGAAGGGAGAGCATCTCTCTCTAAGGTTTTTGCCAGCTCACCTTGACCAAAAACTTATTTAATCTTATATTATAATAGACACATGATGATAGATTCCACCCTTCACCAAGCTGCATTCTTGTACTTATTTATTTTAATCTTATAATATAATAATAGTACGTAAAATAAATAAATTGCAACTACATAGGAACTTTGGCAAAAAGGCAAAGATGATTCTTCTTTTGTTGAGCGATCCCTGACCACCTTTCAGTATCAATATCTTCCTTTGTCAACCCATTTGGTAATTTCCAATCAAATGAATAAAGAAGATTAGCAAGGATAAGTTCCAATGATGAGATTGCCATTGAAATACCAGGGCAAATTCTATGGCCAGCTCCAAACGGAATCAATTCAAAATTTTGTCCAAGAAAACTTATAGAATTCTCTAAAAATCTCTCTGGATAAAATTCTTCTGGATTTTTCCAAACATTAGAATCTCTATGAATAGCCCAAGCATTCACATACACTATTGTCTTTGCAGGAATCTGATAGCCACTTATGGTGCACTTATCCATCGATTCTCTTGGCAAAAGCAATGGGTTTGGTGTGTGGAATCTTAATGTCTCTTTTATTACAGCCTTTAAGTATCTGAAATTTTGTATATCATCTTCATCTAACAAATCTTTTTTAAGTCTTGAATTTCTGATTTCTTCTTGTACTTTCCTCATTACTCTTGGATTTTTTATTAAAGCTGTCATAGCCCAAACTAAGGTTGCTGATATGGTGTCTGTTGCAGCTGCAAACATGTCCTGTACATTAAGAAAGTTCGTTGTCAAGTACTTCTCAAAAATGGGATTTGTAGAATTCTTACTTTCAACATAGAATTTGGCACAATATAGAATTTCTTCATTACATAATCAATTTCCAAAATTTTATAAATTATCAATTTAGTCTTTAAATTGTCGCTCTCTATTCAATTTACTCTATTAACTATATAAAAATAAATCAAGACTTCTACCAAAAAATAAATAAATCAAGACAACTTAGTGAACTTACCAATAGGACTCCTTTGATATGATCAAAATTAAGATCAATTAAAAACAAACGTTGTTTCTTCAATTTGAGTAAGACATCAACAATATCTTCTTCATCTGTATGTTCTCTATTTGGATTCAAATGTTCATCAATAACCTTTTGGAAAAATTCATCCAACTCCTTGAAATTTCTTTCGAGGCGTGCACGAAGTCCCGAAAGTTTATCGATCCAACCCAAAAACGGAATATAATCGGAAACATAAAAAGATGTCATCATGACCTCCAACTCATGCAACATTCCATGGAATTTACTCCTTTGAGTTCCTTCTTCTTCATAGCTTTTCCCAAAAGCAATCCTACATATTATTGTACTTGAAAGAGATATCAATAACTCACTCAAATTTGTAACACTTGAAGAACTAGCTTGCTTTGAAATTTTTTGGATCATTTTTTTCACCTCAAACTTTTTTATAGAAGAATAATATGATACACGTTTGGAACTAAGAATATGAACAACACAAATTTTTCTTATATCTCTCCAAAAATCACTATATTGAGAAAATACAATTTCTGACCCATTATAAGATAATTTTTGTTGACCATATAATATTGGTCTATTGGCAAACACATGATCATTATTTTTAAATATTCTTTGGCAATTTTAGGTGAAGAGACAACAATAGCCGGTCTTAAAAAGTTTAAGGAAAAACAAAGGACCATATATCTTTGAAAATTGAGAAAATTGAAGATAAAGTTTAGAATTGTCTAGTTGATGAAGATTCCCTATTATAGGTAAGCCTCTTGGACCTGGTGGATAAGGTACACTAATTTTTTTTGAGCTGCAAAAAATATATATATATATTGATGAATTGGTAGCACAAGAAGTACATTCAATCCTTATTACAACCATAAAAAAAACAAGAAGCTAGACCACATAAGGCAAGCAAAGACAAACAAAACACAATACAAGAGTCTCATAGGACAAAACAGAGGCGCCTGCTACACTAGGCCACTAAGTGAGAGGAAAAGAAAATTCGCAAGCAATAAGAGAAACAAGAAATCTGTTGCCCAGAAAGCAGCACCAGTAGCAAGGCTACACGGCCAAACAAAAACATCATCGGACCATGCAATCTTCCGGGTTCCAAACCCACTCATAAAGCATACACGGACTTTTCGACGTCTTATGCAAAAACCATTGCCAAGAAAGCCTTTGTATAGACTCCACCGCAATGCCTACGACCGCATCATTATTTATTAAAAACTTTATCATTACGGGTCCTCCAAATAACCCAAATAAAAGCCATCCACACAATTGAATGCCCATGCCTCACTTTGTTGTTCCTACCACTTTCAACAAACTTCCTAAAAGACATAAAAATATTTGAGGGGATAACAATCCTCACGCCAAGCCAACGGAATACCGCGTGCCACACCTCCGCGGAGAAACTACAAAGGAGAAAAAGATGCCGGGATGTCTCGGTATGACCCCGGCACAAAACACATTGAACATCATCATTGCGAATTATTCCTCTCCGGCATAAATTATCCTTTGTGGGAGTTCTATCAAGCAACAATTGCCATGCCAAAGCACTAACCTTTGAGGGGGCGGCGACCTTCCAAATTCTAGAGAACACATAAGCCTCGTCCGGGGTTAACTCGGGATTGTACAAGAGGAGCTTATCAAGGGAGACATATAGAGATTTGACAGAGAATCCCTCCTCACTCTCTGGAAGCCACTCCCATCTATCCTCCTCCTCCGAAATCACGAAATTACCAATCAACTCCTCTAACTCCCTAGCCAACGCCTCTTCCCATACAAAAAACCTTCTTCTCCAACGCAAACCCCAAAGCCAATCACCATCCACCCTATCACCCATTTCCATAATGTAGCAATTTTGTTGTGTTGAAATTCCAAAAAGGCGAGGGAACCGAGAACAAAGTGGGAGGTCCCCCACCCACGTATCCAACCAAAACTTCGTAGCGTTGCCACGACCCACTTTTCTACCAACCAAAATATTAAACCAACCGGACCCTTTGTCCAAACTACATAAATCACTCCACCATGGCGAGCTATTACTACCTACAAAGGAAACGTTTAGCGTAGGATCTCCCATTACGCGATCGCCATACTTAGCACGGACCACTTGTTTCCATAACTCCTCACCCTCCTCAAGTAGTTTCCATCTCCATTTTCCGAGAAGACTCAAGTTCATTAACCTCAAATCACGCACGCCTAAACCCCCCTCTTTTTTGGGCTTACAAATATTCGACCATTTCACCCAATTAATTTTCCTCTTTAAAGAAAGACCGCCCCATAAGAATTTCCGTTGCATACGAACTACTTCTTTCCACACTTTCACCGGCATCTTCATATATGAGAGGAAAAAAATAGGGATCGAGCTCAAAACTGCATTAATCAAAACAATTCTTCCCCCCAAACTTACATGCTTATTCCTCCATCCGCCCAATCTCTTGTTAAAAACCTCCAACATAGGCGCCCAAGTGGCCACACGATGCGGATTTGCACCAACCGGTAAGCCAAGATATTTAAAGGGCAAGCTTCCAATGCGACAATTTAAAAACCCCGAAGCCATTTCAAGGAACTCTACCGACACATTAGTTCCATACAAACAACTCTTCCAAAAATTGATCTTCAACCCGGAAACCAATTCAAATCCTCTAAGCACCGCTTTAATAGCCCAAAGATTCCCCACCGAAGCTTCACCGATGCAAAGAGTGTTGTCCGCATATTGTAATATTGAAACCGGCATCCCACTTTGTCCCACTTTAAACGGTTTAAAGTGACCCTTCTCCACCGCTGCCCTCATCAAGCTACTCAACCCCTCTGCCACAATAATAAAAAGAAGTGGTGCTAACGGGTCTCCTTGTTTAAGGCCGCGCTTAATGTGAATTTCCTCCGTCGGGCTTCCATTTACCAACACCGACATATTCCCCGCACATATGCAAGCCCGCATCCAAGCTCTCCACTTTGGATCAAATCCAAAACGCCGTAACATATAGTCAATGAATCCCCAATCAACGGAGTCATAGGCCTTCTCAAAGTCAACTTTAAATATAAGACAATCTTTACCGACTTTCTTTGCATAATCAATTACCTCATTTACCACCACCACACCTTCAACAAGATGCCTCCTTTTCAAGAAGGCCGATTGAGTATTTGGAATTAAATCCCCCAACACCTTAGCAAGACGGTTGGCAAGGACCTTCGCCACTAATTTGTACATACAACCGAGGAGAGAAATTGGACGGAAATCACTAAGTTGTTGCGGGGACAAAACCTTAGGGACAAGGGCGATAAAATACGACATTAAGCATTTAGGGAGGCGTTCATTACCATGAAATTGGTCAAAAAGAATGCGGACATCGTGTTTCATAATATCCCAAAAAGCTTTGATGAAGGCGAAATTAAACCCATCCGGACCCGGACTTTTGAGGCCATCACTTTCTTTCACCACCAATGTAATTTATTCCAAGGAAAATATCTCCACCAACTCACTAGCTTGTTCTTGTGATAATTGGGGGAAGAAGATGCCATCTAGATTTGGCCGGCACCATTCTTCATAACCAAAGTGGTTTGAGAAAAAAGAGACTACTTCTTGCCGAACACAAGACGGCCCTTCCACCCACCCGGTTGGGGTTCTCAAGGCCACCACTCTATTTCTTCTACTTCTTGCCTTGATACAATTATGAAAATATCGCGAATTACTATCCCCTTCCTTCAACCATTTGGAACGGGACCTTTGAAATGTCATAGCATCGATATTTTTCAAAATAAGCCATAGATCACCAAACAACTTCTTTCTAGCCGCAATCTCATCGTCGTTCAAACCCGCCGTCTCACTCTTTAAATCCAACATATTTATATCGGCAATTAATTTTCTCTTTAGCACGTCGGGTTGGCCATAAGTCATATGGTTCCAATCTTTGACTACGCCTTTAAGGCCTTTAAGGCGTTCTTTGAGAACATAACCCATCCACCCCTCAAAGTGTTGTGCTTCCCATGCTTTCGTGATCACTTCCTTGAAACCATGATGTTTGAGCCAAGAATTATTGATGCGGAAAGGTTTTGGACCCCAATCCACCGAGTTGTATCGGAGAACAAGTGGGCAATGATCCGACACATCTCTCTCTAACACCCACACCTCCGGAGCGCCCCATACATCAAACCATGATGGAGATATAAGGACCCTATCAAGTCTACTCATTGAAATGCCATTTGGATGGGACCAAGTAAAGGATCTACCAAGGAGTTGCATATCATACAAATCAAGACAAGAAATGAACGAATTAAATTCCACCATCTCCGCAGAACTTCCAACGGTAATGGGATCTCGAATCCCCCTCCTCTCATAATTGTCTCTAACCGAGTTAAAATCACCAACAATGCACCATAGGCCATCTCCAAACCCCATTCTAGACATACTAATATTACTCCACAATTTTCTTTTATCATTTAAATTACACTTTGCATAGGCATTTACAATAAAGCAATTAGTGTTTTTATCAACTAAATGCAAACATACCCCGACAAAGCCATCACCCACAAAAGAGAAGACAAGTGTGGCTTTAGTCTTACTCCAAATTGAGAGGATTCCACCACTACTTCCAATCGCCGGTGAAGATGCCCACTCACAATCATTTGAACCCCAAAGATTATACACAAACGAGTCAAGATACACCTCCATCTTGGTCTCTTGGATGGCCATGAAATCAAGATGTTCCAACCTAACCAAATCCCGAATCTTTCGACGCTTCACTCTACTACCCAAACCACGGATATTGAAGGAACTAATAATCATTGATTAACATTAGTTTGCTCCCAATTCAACCTCTCCGCCTTATCCCTCTCTTCGAAGGCCAGCACCCTATTAACCACCTCCTCCTTTCGTTCACCAAAATTAATACCCAAATCATCATGGATATCAATTATGTAGTGGGCGTGAGCAACCTCCCTCCCACCTTCACTACCGCCAGACAAAGGAGAATCGAATCGTCTATGTGATGATTCCCCCATCATATGCTCCAGACCCGACCCTCGTCTACCATCCCCTAAAGGAACACGCACATTAGCACCAACCGTGGCAGAGATAACCTCATTACATATCACCGGTAGAACAACTTGAAGTTCAAAATCTTCCGGCACCGTCGTCTGGGCAGTCCCTACCGTGTCACCAGCTCTCTCCCCTTCACTTCTATTGCTACTCTGAATCGGATCTGACTCCGGAGAGTTGTGCGCGCCAGCCTGGTGTTTACTTTTTTCCGCCGCCTTCTTCATCCTTCTCACTACACCTTTGTTTTGTAATTGAGCATGACATTTTTTTGCAAGATGGATAGGGTGATTCAAAGGAAAATTTTTCTTTGATTTCTCCCTGGGATTTCTGTTTTGCATTGTGATTTCATGACTTTGCACATGAGCAGCAAGCATAACATTATTTTCCTGAGGTGCCAAAAATGGCCTAACCACATTGTCATTACAGCCCATCCCCACTTGGTCTTCCACATTCAAGCTTGGTCCACTCCCTGAACCCATAGCCTTGTCACCACGAGTTGGGCTAGGCCCACTAACTTCCTTCAACCCATTTACCACTATGTCTTTGCCTTTTGTTCTAAGGACAAATGACTCAGCCACATGTGAAATGTTTGAAAAGCTAGATTCCTTCTCCAACACCTCTAAGTCACGTAGTGTCCTAGAGTGGACTTCTTCAACTTCTCTTTCCATGCGCCCCCACTCCGGATTTGACAACTCTTTGCTCCCCATGTGGGGTCTACCAATAGAATTATCCAAAGAAATGGGATCTCCTACTGTCTTCACATCTCCCAACCCCAAAGTCAACCTAGTATCTCCATCATGTCTCTTTCTCATATCCAGCCTGCAGACACCAACCTATGTTAAATCGTTTTCTTCCCAGTCCCTATCGCTCCCATCATCTGACAGCTGTATCTCCCCTCCCAACACAGATCTGCCATTTTCGGAGCACTCTGACGACCTGTCATCTTGTCCCCCACCACATTCTCCACAACACCGCCCTCCTCCATAGACCACCTCACCCATCTCCTCCACAATTCTAACCACAAACTTTTTCCCAAGAAGAGCATGCAGAATCAATAAGAGAGGCACTGTTGGTAGTAATTTTGAATCTAGCAATATCTCCTCTCAAAAAATCCTTGGTGGTTTGATCAGCTTCAACAAACCTACCAAACTTGAAGGCAATTGATCTAAACAGGGCATCACCCCATGCATGATGCGGTACACCAAAACACCGTAGCCAAGTTGTTCTCTGATTTGAAACATGAGTCGGGGACCAAGCTTCAAACTTGTCAAACCAAGAGCACCACCTTCCCACCGTCTCCACCACTCCCTGGACTTCACCAAGTACAGAACTTAAGAGCAACACCTTCATATGCCCCATGGGTATCACTTGTATATTTTGATAACCATCCATTATAAAATCTTGTTGAATGGTAGTAGCCTCTCTATGCTCATGTAAGAAGCCCACGTAAGCACCTTGAAGCTTTGCCAACATAGCTTCTTCCACTTCCACCTCCCAAAGAACCTCTTGACTTATCTTGTTTGTCTCTTTCCATACTCCACCGTTGCTGGCTCCTTCCTTGTTAATTGTTTTAACCGTCACCCCTACAGCTTCTTTGTATGACAAATCCTTCCTCCATTTGCCACTTCCTTCGTTGCCTTGTAGTTGCACTTTGCCGGTCGTCTTCTCGTTGCGACCAAACCGGGGTAGATTTAACCTGAGTTTGTATGACCCAAACCAGAGATCTCCAAGCTTGGAGAGCATCAATTCCGGATTATGACAATCCCGAAACTTCACGAACCCAAACCGTTTTCCTTGTTTGTCTACCTTCTTTGGGATGTATACCTCCCCAACACGGCCAAAGCGAACAAACTTAGACCAGAGATCCGGCACCGTCACCTCCTCCGGAAAATTTGTGACAAAGAAAGAGGTGGTTTCCTGGTCTAAGTTATGGATGAATCCCTTCCTACGTCCACTTCTCTCTCCTCCTCTCTCTTCTTTCTCTCTCATCTCCAACGTCGAATTCGTAGACTAGTGTAAGGAATATTGATAGAGAACAAAAGCAATGGAAAAATTAGGCACAAAACAAGAAGGAATATTGATACCATTCACTAACTATGAAGAGGGAACACTTCAACTTAGGATATAAAATCATAAAATATACGCTAACATGTAACTTTGGTTTTATACATCAATTTAATAGCTTAATTAGGATTAAGGACAGTCACCTAATTTTATTTATTTTTTGATAGAGAACCACACTTGCCGCGATAAGATTAAGTTAGGCATGTGGATAAGATTAGGCATTGTTTTTCCATTAGATAAACTAAAAAATATGATCGATTTCTTTAAATTTTCTTTTAATTTGTTGTTATACCTATTAATTGGTGCCATGTTATTTTTTTTAACACTCTCGCTCCAAGAGAGAGAGGGACTCTAGTGGTCAAGAATTCGGAGAAAATTATGATATCAAATGATTTCAATCTCTTTTCAAATATAATTGTGGGATCGAACCATAGTCTTTTCTATCAAGTCTAATATCAATCACCACTGAATATCAATCACACTCCCATGCGAAGCAATGAGCCATCATTCAAATGAACTTCAAATGGGCTTTTATAGTGCCAAAATCCAAGTTTGCAGTGACATTCAATCAGGACTGACATGGCACGCCAAGAATCAGGCAGAACATGCTGAATTTTGTGCTGGCTGTGTGGTACGCAACCTCGCTCAGGGGACCAGAAATGCTAGTTTTTCCGTTGTTTTCTTCCAATACAAAGTAGTACATCTTATCTAGGCTCTTTAATTTCATGCCTCAACTAACATCAAAGACACTTCTAAACACTTCATATATATAAACACTATTGAATTGACCTTAAAATATAGCAATGACGAAAGTCATCATAAACCTCTCAAATAAAAGATATGGTGAATAATAGCTAGCTAGCATATAATTTTGATACCCTTTCTAGTGTGTGGGCAACAACATTTTTTTGTGTGCTTACAAAACCTATCTTAAAGTTTTGACATAATGCTAGTAAGTTCCAGCGATCACAAATGTTTCCAAGCTCACACCGTTGACAACCTCAATTGGCCTAACCAAGTAATTTTTTTTCTGTAATATTAGTTGGTGCAGTACGATGGAGATGAAGAGATTATTGTAGTTAATGGAGAGAGAAAATAGGGGAGAGAGGAAAAGAGAGAGTAAAGAAAAAAAACTTGAAAAACTAATTAATTGATTCATTGACTAATTAATAAGAATTTTAGAAATTCTTAAAAAGTGGAGCATTAATGAGCTCTTATCCTGTGCAATGTTGCACAAGTTAGAAAAATTAATATTAAAAATAGAAATAATGAAATTTTGTTCTAGATCAACGTATAAAATTTATTGCCTTTTTTTTTTGTTACAAGGAGAAATGAAAAGGAAAAAAACCGAAAGAAAATTATCTAAAATATAATGTCCCACAAACAATAGCTAGTAGTACGAGAAATGTATTGGCTTTATTATCGATTGAAAAATAAATGCTAAATAAAATTGACTATGATAATTTAATTAATAAATAAAATTTTGTTTCGAAAAATAAAAATAAAATCATTTTAATAAATAGTATATTTTTAAAATGAAAAGGCTTCATTTTTAAAATTTGCTTTAGGCCTCACTTACGATTGAGCCGGTACTGATTGTTTAAACAATAAATCTATCAGGAGGGAGTGTATTGTGGGCACATTTACTACATTCAATCTATTATAATATATTTGCTGGTTTAATAAAAAAAAACTACATTCAATCTCTAAGTAGCTCTCCCATTCAAAACAAAATACGAATTTACACCGATTTTTCAAGAACTATATGCTAAGTCTTAGAAAGAAAGAAAAATTAAATACTCACAAAGATTTCATACTACATAATACATTACATGCATACTTTCTATTGAAACCTAAATACAATTGTATATTGTTCTAAAAAATGTTGTATCCTCTCACTAAGAGTTATCTTGTCAACATTCAAACACCTTTATCATTTCTTTGATTATTTTATTAACATCGATTAATCTCTGGAATGCAATAATGAATAGAAGCACACCAATCAAGTACATAATGTTCTGCTCGGTTGTTGATCTATTGCAATATATTTGGGTGTTAAAAGAAAAATGGCCTAAACAATCTAACCCACTTTTTTTTTTTTTGGTATACAAAACAATTTACCCACTTTAATAGAAGATAATACATACGTACAATTAATCAGTCACTGTCGTTGGACATGCACATGTAGTGGGAAAGTGATCACTAAACATATACGTACACTTGGATAGAAAGGTGACACTAAACATATCCATATATAAGATTGGACGGCTTAGCTACAAAATACTTGAGATATTCATAATTCTTGTTACATACTTGTCTTTGAATATAAGGTTAAATATATTTTGATTTTTGTCCCTGTAAAAAAACACATATTTTCATCTTTCAAAAACATTATGTTTTATTTTTAATTTTTAATGATCAATTTATGTTCATTTTCATATTAATATTTTCACATTTTTATTTTCAAAATCTCTCTATATTATATTAGTATATCATATTAAATATATATGACCGCCTTCAAATCTGTTGAGATTTGCAGGGCTCTTTTATTGAGTCTCTGTTGATTTCCAAATCTGTTGGGATTTGCAGGTTTCTGTTATCTGACTGACCTATGACTCATCGGTTTTGACTCTTCTGCCTGGTTGAGGACTTCGAGCTGAGACTTATCTACTAGGTTTTCTTACTACCGTCTCCATCGCAACTTTTGACTTACGGAGTTGCTTTTTGGATGCTGATGGACCGGTTAATTTTGATTCGAGATCGGAGTTAGTATTTAGGGGTATCTTTTTAGGTCGGGTTGGTGTTGTTTTGGTGGTTTGTAAGCTGTGGAGTTTCTTTCTAATTATGGGATTAGAAATAAACTTCTTTTCGGTAGATTTTGTTTTGGTTTTGTTCATTGGTGTTCCACCTATATACGGCACATTTGTCCTGTAGTTCTTATTTTACCTGTTTTTGCTCATCTTGTGCGAGACTGAGTTTATTATATATATATTTGCCGTTCAAAAAAAATTATTAAATATATATAAGTCGAGTGATATTAGTCAAAAAATATTAAAAATATGTCAAAATTTTCTCTGTTAAAGATAATAAATTACATAGCGAATATAACTAGTTTGTTTTTCAAATGCACAAAACAAAACTTAAGAAAATATATATCCAAAAAAAAACTTAAGAAAATATAATAAACATAGCATTCATAGAAGATAATAAACCAACAAAGAGTTACTACACATGGTTGCATCTAAGCAACACTCTCGGCCACAAGGCAAAGAGGATTCTTCTTGTGTTGAGTGATTCCCGGCAACATTTCAATATCAATATCTTCTTTAACCAATCCATGTGGTAATTTCCAATCAAATGAATAGAGAAGATTAGCAAGAATAATTTCTAATGATACAACTGCCATAGACATACCCGGACAAATTCTACGACCTGCCCCAAAAGGAATTAATTCAAAATCTTGTCCAAGAAAATGTATAGAATTTTCTAAAAATCTCTCTGGATAAAATTCTTCCGGGTTTTTCCAAATACTTGAGTCTCTTTGAATCGCCCAAGCATTCACATAAACTATTGTGTTCGCTGGAATGTTGTAGCTACTTATAGTGCACTTTTCTCTTGATTCTCTTGGCACAAGCAGTGGAGCTGGTAGGTGTAATCTTAATGTCTCTTTTATCACTGCTTTCATATATGGAAAATTTTGAATATCATTTTCATCTAAGAAATCTTTTTTATCTGCAATGTTTCTAATTTCCTCTTGTACTTTCTTCATAACTCTTGGATTTCGTATTAGGGCAGTCATTGTCCAAACTAATGTAGCTGATGTGGTATCTATTGCAGCTACAAGCATATCCTGCAAATAAACACAATAGTTAAAATATAAATTGAAAAATTATTTTTTTCACTAATATTCTCTTATTTATTTTATCTTAGTCAACTTAAACTATTTTGCTCATTACGGCAAAAACAGATATACACTATCTTCATTCTAATATACAAAATTTATTTTGATTAAATGATACTATCTATTTTTCTTATTTTAACCGATTATTTTAATAATATATAGATGTAACCGATTATTTTACAGTAAATATTCAAGGCAATCCAAATATCCAATGCATTATTAATTGAAGCAGAATTGGACAAATTTGCTAGCTCCATGTTCAAATTTTATTTGGCTGAATATATCCGACCCACTAGGGACCCAACCTCTTTTGGTGTAATGATTGAATTTTACAAAAAGCTAGTAGCCTTTCGCCATGTCCACTCGTTCAACATTCCAGAGTGTTCAAATTGTAAGATATTTATAAAATATAGTGTCTTTTTTTTTTCAAGTAATTTAATTACTAGAAAATTCATCTAAAAAAATGAATAAGGTGAAGAATTTTTAATTCAAACATCAACTAAATTATATTTAAAAATATTATATCTTTACCAAAATGAATTTAACACTTATATTATGTTAAAGTATTTTGTGGATAAGATGAAAAAAAAAATTTGGAACTGATTTATAGGTAGAATTTTTGGCATTCTCTAATCCTCTGTTTCTTTTAGGAGTGGAGTTTGTACTCTATTTTAAGCTGGAACTGTTTTAGAGTTTGTTAGGCTGTGATTTTAGATCTTGGTGGCTTTGGTGTACAGAGAACCTCCTAGATGTCTGTCTTTTACTTGTGGTAGTTCTTCTCTTTTTTGAGAGTCGGGTATTCTCTTGATTGTGGTTTTTAGGGTGTTTTGTTTTGTTGTTGGTATACTTGTTTTTATTTCTGATGATGCCTGCTTTTTCATTCGCAATATTTGTAGTTTTACCATTTTTAAGTGTTTAACTTTTTTCGTAAATTTTTTTCATACTCATTTATAATTTAGACTTTTGTCATTTTTCATCTTTATATTATATAATTATATTTACCGTTCAAAAAAAATTAATATCTTTACAAAACTTATTGTAAGAGATTGATAAAGTTATTTATTTACCAACAATAATAATAAGAGTTTTGTTAACAAGTACGCATAACGCTCTTTAAACAAGACCTTTAATATTATCACAAATGATTCTAACACTTTCGCGACCGTCCTAACTCGTAACTGTGAAGTAGAGAAATGCTTGCCTATTTTGGATTCAATTGTTTTTGTTTAACTAAGCTTCATTTCGGCTAACAAATAAAAAATATTAGCAACTTTATATCTTTTATTATAAAGAGAACATTCTTAAATAATTTAATGAAAGTGAAGAATGAATTACAACATACCACGAGGACTCCTTTGATGTGATCAAAAGTGAGATCAATTGAAGACAAATTTTGTTTCTTCAATCGTAGTAAGACATCAACAATAACCTCTTCATCTGAATTATGTTGTCTATTTGGATCCAAATGTTCATCAATAATCTCTTGATAAAACTTATCAAACTCCTTGAAATTTTTATCAACACGACCATGCAATCCTCTAAGTTTATCAATCCAACCCATAAATGGAATAAAATCAGAAACAAAAACTTCAGCCAACAAAGCTTGAAACTCATGCAACAACCCATGAAATCTACTTCTCTCAATTCCATCTTCTTCATAGCTTTTCCCAAATGCAATTCTACATATTATAGTACTTGAGAGTGAAACCAATAACTCACTCAAATTTGTAACACTTGAAGAATCAGCATGACTAGAAATTTTTTTAATCATTTTCTCTACCTCAAATTTTCTTATAGAAGAATAATATGATATACGATTTGAACTAAAAATATGAACAACACAAATTTTTCTTATTTCTCTCCAAAAATCACCATATTGAGAAAATACAATTTCTGACCCATTATAAGTCAATTTTTGCTGACCATATAATTTAGGCCTATTGGAAAACACATAATCATTGTTTTTCAATATTTCTTTTGCAATTTCAGCTGAAGAAACAACAATTGCTTGTCTAAAACCAAGTTGAAGTGAAAATAAAGGACCATATATTTTTGAGAATTGTGAAAATTGAAGATAAAGATTAGAAATGTCTAGTTGATGAAGATTTCCTATTATGGGAAGACCTTTAGGACCAGGTGGATATTGTGTTCTATGTTTTTTGAAGAACAAAAACGAAGTAAGAATTAGGAAGAGAACAAATAGGAATAGTGACCACATATTAATGTAAACTTGTTATAGACTATTTTTTTAGAACATGAAGAGGAAGATAATGCTTTTAAAAACTCAACTTTCAAATTAAATTAAATAGTAATAACAACTTGGTTGGATAATTAAAACTCAATTTTGTCACTACAAACTATATATTATAATATATTAATTGTTGTCATGTGATGACTATTATATTATCAACTTGTGTTTCGGTGTGAACAAGCCGTACTGCTTTTGAAGCATGTGAATGTACATTTTTATTCACCAAAGATTCAAACGGTTTTGATCGTATGACACTATGACTTATAAGTCGTCTAGCATAATTAGTATTGCCTCTAATCAAGCCTCTAATCAAAACTTAAGAGTTTTACATGTAGATTATAAATTAATGAAAATTGTTAAGTTAAGTTAATTTTAGTTTTATTTTTCAAGAGAGATAAAATATTTATTTAATCAATACTTTAGGTTTTGTAAGGTACAAAAGTTGGTAAACTATAATTAATTTTATCTTAATATTTGGAAAAGACAAATGTTTTGAAATAAAACTAAAATTTTAAAAAGGTCAAAATTTTGGAATTGAAAGAGTAATAGTAATTTTGTACCAAAAAATTAATAATAGTATTTACTAATTAGAAATAAGCAGTTGGATTTTATTATTTTTTATATTTAAAGACTATTAAGAAAAAAATAAATAATAAAAGAAAGCAAGTGAGAATTATATGTTTGACATTCATCAAAATAAAAAATTCCATATATATCGACAAGCAATAACATAATCAATCCCACTATACATACCCTTTATAGGCTAGCATATCCCGTGAAAATATTACTTTTTAAACATCAAATTTTGCCAACAATTTTTTCATATATGTATTGTATTTTTTTTTCTTCATATATACGGTGTATATATATGTTTGATTTTATGGTGAAAAAAATTGATTTCAGTAAAATTGATTCTTATAAAAAATAATTTAAAGATAAAGTAATTTATATTTGGATATACTACCCTTTGTCTCTGTATATAAGATTCATTTTAAGTAAATGATATTATTTATATATCTTACTTTAACCGTATTTTTTTTAATAATTTATAGATATAAATATTAACATATAAGATCTTGTTTGATTCGTCTTAATAAATATTTTTAAAATATCAAATTTTTATAATTTTTAGTCACTAAATTATCCAACTAAAAATATAAAATATACTTTGCTTGATGATTTATGTCTACTTAAATTTGCTGAGTGGGATACCGTCACTAATTCTTTGAACCTATCCATAGTTCACGTGTTGAAAAAAATTTCTTCCGTCCTTTATAAATATCTAAATATTCTCATTTTACTCTTTTTTATTATTTAATTTTTCACACTATTATTTTCACCTTTCATTAAGAAATCTTGTTCACCCCTATCTACTACACTACAGTTATCCGATACATAAATCAACATTTTTCAAAAAGTACTCTTATCGATGACTTGGGTACAACCCTTGAAAGCACTATCTCCGTCCATAAATTTGACCACTGCACGATATCATGTATAATTTTGATCATTAATATATTTAATTATTTAATAATAAAAATTATAAAAATTTAATATTTAAAAATACTCATCAAATTAAATTTTATATGTTAATATTTATATCTATATATTATTAAAAAATACAGTCAAAATATAATAGATAAATAATATAATTTAATTAAATATAATCTTATATTTAGAGACGGAACTCATATTATATATAAGAAAAAAAACTTAGTTCATTAAAAATAAGATCAAACTAAAGTTTATAAAAAAATGACATCCTTTAATTTAACTTTATAAACAGATTATATAAAATAAAAAGTTAGAATAAATATAAAAATCTAAAACAGTCAACAGTGGTCACCTCTTTGTTGCTCCAAGATGACACTGATGTTGAAGGCCTTTTTGTCTTTGGACATAAAGTATCTTTTGGTGTGCTTAAACAGTTAAACACACGTTTCTTTTTCTTTTTTTGACAAACACATACTTTATCTTTCACCTAAATATTCGTTTTGGTTCTTTATATAGTTTTGTTCATTTCTATCTTTAGCATTTGTCTTAATTTGTTTTCTCATGCCAACTTCTAATTTGCTTCTCTATCTTTTAATTTTATTTTTGGTTTCTCTAAATTTTTTCATCAAATAATAGTTTCTCTAAAAAATAGTTTATCCGTAAAATTGATCTCTAATGTAAAATGAGTTTTAGGAAGGATGACATGTCATGCTAATGTTTCAATTCTTAATGATTTTTTTTGTTTTTGATAACACAATTCTTAATGATTTTGAGCAATGTCATGTGGGTTCATTAATTGATCGGACGTACATGCATAATTGGCACTGATTAATTATAATAAATTAAAATTGAAAACCTTAGATATCATAATCATGTTTTTGTTTCGTCCTCCCCTCTTCATCATCTTCAATTTAATTATTTTTTATAATTCAAATGATCTAGGATAGACTTTGATAGTATATTAGAATTTGGGGTTAATAGGTATATATCCCTTGTAAAGTACATGATTTTTGCAATATCTCCTGTAAAATATTTTTTTGAGAATACCCCCTGTAATATTTGCATTTTTACAATATCCCCGCAGACTTTTTCAACCATTACATTTTGTGGGGGTTTTAAACCGCCGCAAAGAAAAAACCCCCGCAAAATGTAACGTTTGAAAAAATCCAGGGAGTATTGCAAAAATTCAAACATTACAGGGGGAATTCTCAAAAAAAAAATTACAGGGGGCATTGCAAAATTTGCATACTTTACAGGGGTATTATTTTCCCTAGAATTAGAGAGGCCTATACTCAACCGCAAAATTTAACTTGAGAGTTGAGGTTTGCACACATTTATAAAAGCTATTCATGTCATATCTCTAACCAATATAAGACTTCTAACATTTTTTATTCTTAGCTAGGCTTTGTGTATTGATAAACGAGTTTACATTATGCCTACTAAATTATGAAAATTAATCACTCTTAAACCGCGGTAAACATTTTATACAAAATAACATGTGGTATAAAAAAAGACTAAATATATTTTAGGGGTCTTTAAATTTCGTGTTTATAATTGAATCATTTAAGTTTTTTAGATAATAAAACTTGTTACACCCTTATTCTTCCTGTTATCTTAGTTTACAAAAACATTGAAGTGACTATTAATTTTGATGTTAATCATGATATATTTTAAGCTCAATTTGATATGAACTATCCGACAACCAACTAGAAGATAACTAAAACAAAAAAAGTTAACGGTGTAACAAATTATAAACTTAAATTAAAAGACTGTTTTGTGAACTGAAAAATTTAAAAAACTTATTTATTATATAAAAAACTTTACTGTTACACATGTGAAATTTAAAGGATATAGGACTAAAAAATAAAACTCTAATATATATATATGTACGTGTCGAATGCGGTGCCGCCTAATTCTTCACATGTGGACCCACGAGTTGTTACTATATAAGAGTGACAATATTGTAAGTTGTAACAAAGTTATCATCATTATTTCTCTTCAAATTAAACATAGATTATATTACTCAACAATATAATGTTGTCACTACTATTTCTACTTGTTCTGTTCATCATTCTTCCTTTGCTTATGTTTTTCACTAAACATAGGACACAATATCCACCTGGTCCTAAAGGCCTTCCCATAATAGGGAATCTTCATCAACTAGACGTTTCTAATATTTATCTTCAATTTTCACAACTCTCAAAAATATATGGTCCTATATTTTCCCTTAAACTTGGTTTAAGACAAGCTATTGTTGTTTCTTCAGCTGAAATTGCAAAAGAAGTATTAAAAAACAATGATCATGTGTTTTCTAATAGGCCTAAATTATATGGTCAACAAAAATTAACTTATAATGGGTCAGAAATTGTATTTTCTCAATATGGTGATTTTTGGAGAGAAATAAGAAAAACTTGTGTAGTTCATATTTTTAGTTCGAAACGTGTGTCATATTATTCTTCTATAAGAAAATTTGAGGTGAAGAAAATGATTGAAAAAATTTCAGGACATGCTACTTCTTCAAGTGTAACAAATTTGAGTGAGTTATTGATTTCACTCTCTAGTACTTTAATTTGTAGAATTGCTTTTGGGAGAAGCTATGAGGATGATGGAAATGAGAGAAGTAGATTTCATGGAATGTTGCATGAGTTTCAAGCTTTATTGGCTGAATTCTTTGTTGCTGATTATATTCCATTTATGGGTTGGATTGATAAACTTAGAGGATTGCATGGTCGTGTTGATAAAATTTTCAAGGAGTTTGATAAGTTTTATCAAGAGATTATTGATGAACATTTGGATCCAAAAAGACAACAAAATATGAATGAAGAGGTTATTGTTGATGTTTTACTCCAATTGAAGAAAAAACGTTCATTTTCTTTTGATCTCACTTTTGATCACATTAAAGCAGTTCTCGTGGTAAGTTAATCAATATTTCCCTTTTTTAATATTTTATTTATTTAGTTTTTTAACTAAATATTTTATTTATGCAATCTTATGTCATATATCATTTTACTTTAGTTTATCTATCACATAAGGACTTGTGAGATTATTTAGAAAAATTAATACGCTATATTTGACATAATTATTTTAGTTTAATGCGAAAGAAAGTATAGTTCATATAATGGATAAATAAATTAGTTTATTCAATTTGTAATAATGTTTATTAAAATTAGGGAATTGAACTTACTTATAAATGTAAAATGATGTAAAAAATTATGTTTAAATGATATTTAACTTTTTCAATATGATGATTGGGATAAATTTAGAATAAAAAATGATAAATTATAAATTAATAAAATTAGCACAGCTAATTGAATCAATTTATCAAAATATACTATAAATTAGTGAAAATAAGCTATAAACTCGTTCGAAAAAAATTAAATGTTGTCAATAAACATTTTTTTCTGAGTTTAATTAGAACATATATAAAATCTTGTGAGCTTTTAACTCAGTTGGTAAGACATTATTCGCAAGTAAAATGTAGGGATCGAGATTCGAATACTGATTTAGCCACTTATTTACTTTTAGGAAACTATAAATAAGCTATAAATAATCCTTTAGTTTAAATTACTACATTTGTCTCTAATTATAATATTCATTGACTAAATTACGAGAATTGAAAAAGTGAACAGATCTAATATATTTATTGATAGTGAATATTATTTATATTTTATCATAATATTTATTGTAAGTTGTAGAAAATGATCAAATAAAATAAGTAGATATATATATATATATATATATATATATATATATATATATATATATATATATATATATATATATATAAATTTGAAAATGAAAATAAAATTTATATTTAAGAAGGGATAAAGAATTTTTATAAGAGAGTCTTTAAATTAAAGACGAAAATAATAACTTTTAAAAATATCTTAACCTTTTGTATTTAAAAACAAAACTCTAATCTTGTGTATTTGCACAGCTAGAGAGCGAGGGAAATTGGTAAAACTGTTTTAAATTTTTTATTTAATAGATAGAATTTATCATCTTTTATTTATTTTGAAAAATTAAAGTTTCTTTTCTTGTATTAAAAAATTAAGGTTATCTTGTATAGACTATAGACAACAAAGAACACTCTAGATTATCGAAGGGGTACCACACGTTTCAAAAGGCAACCTATGACTGACTTGTTGTTTTTATTCATGTCAAATTAATCAACCCCATAAAACATACGTGTGGGATATGTCATTATTCACAATGCAAGGACTGGATTTTTCCTCCGACCCATACCTATCTATATACGTACTACTCTTCTCTTTCTCCTAAATTGTGGTTTTCATATGAATAAATAAAAAATTATAATTTTGTACGTAATATGACTTTTCTGTGTTAATGTAAAATCTCTATCAATTGAATCATAATGTTTATAAAGTTTAAGATTTAGTTATTGATAAAGTAAGATGTGGAATTGTAAGGCATTTTAATTACGTTGACCTCACACAGGTAACAATCAACTGCACCATACTTACAAAAAAAATCGGGTTTTGAGTTTAGGATGTGATGGTCTTAATTTATTTCGTAAATACTGATTTGGATGATAAGATTTTTAGTTAGATGCAACGCAATTAAGATTTGAGTTTCATAATTTTTAATTTTTAGTGAGAAAATTTGAACGAATGAGACCAAAATTGTTTGATGCAATTCCTAATGCAGTTGTACTCTAATTGAAGATTATTCCGTAATTTTAGTGCAATGTAGTTATAGAGACCGCAACATCAACATCAACAATATTGCGACCTCAATTGTGAATGAGACCACAATTTAAAACCATATTTGGTACCTTCTTTTACAAAACTTGGAACTCCAATCAAACAAACACGGGTCTCTTTCGTGAAATGGCATACAAATGGAATTGACAATCCAAATTTCTAAATGTATCAAAATTCAAAAGACACTAACAGGCCAAATAGACCAACATAACATGAATAATTAATGGATTTAATTACCAGTTGAACTCTATCCATGTAACATAGAAAGAAGTACCTTTTTCAAAAATTGGCTGTAAATATTTAATTTTGGGCTTCCCTTTGAAGATGGGCACACAACCATAAGAGAGAGGAATTTTGAACCACAATAGAATTTGCTCTTATTCACATTAATCAGCTGCCCCAGAAATGTCACCAAAAAATATGAAGATAGCAAAAACACAAATCATATTATTATACATAGTAAAATTTAATAATGTTTCACTTTTGATAAAGTTTTTTTTTCTCTCTTTATTACTATAATACACTTAACTGTTCATTATCACATTATATCTATTTTTCACTCTCTATCATAAATAGTTACGAATTTCTTAAAAGGTTTCATTGTATGTGACATCACAATATATTAATTGTTTTTTAAAAAATGTAATTCATCAATTTTCAACAATTGAGATCTGTTAAAAAAAATTGTTTAGCAAAATTTAAATTTATACTTAACTACTATGTTTTTTTCTAGGATATGCTTGTAGCTGCAACAGATACCACATCAGCCACATCAATTTGGGCTATGACAACCCTAATAAAAAATCCAAGAGTAATGAGAAAAGTACAAGAAGAAATTAGGAACATTAAAGTTAAAAAAGATTTTTTAGATGAAGATGATATTCAAAATTTTCCTTATTTAAAGGCTGTAATTAAAGAGATATTAAGATTACACCTACCAGCCCCACTTCTTGTGCCAAGAGAATCAAGGGAAAGATGTATTATAGGTGGCTACGAAATTCCAGCCAAGACAATAGTTTATGTAAATGCTTGGGCTATTCAAAGAGACCATAATATTTGGAAAAATTCAGAAGAATTTTATCCTGAAAGATTCTTAAAAAGTTCTATAAATTTCATTGGACAAGATTTTGAATTGATACCATTTGGAGCTGGTCGTAGAATTTGTCCTGGCATGTCCATGGCAGTTGCGTCTTTGGAACTTATCCTTGCAAATCTTCTCTATTCCTTTGATTGGAAACTGCCGAATGGATTAGTAAAGGAAGATATTGATACTGAAATGTTGCCAGGGATCACTCAACACAAGAAGAATCCTCTTTGTCTTGTTGCTAATATCCATACATAGATGTATCTCTTTTTTACTTAGTCAATAAAGTAGCCTAGTGATTAGAAATTCTACCCTTAAAATAAATAAGTGAAGTGTCTGGAGTTTGAACCCCAACTTCAACATAAAAAATATGATGTGTCTGCTAATTGATCGAGTTAAACTCACGCAGACTAAGTGTATGTCTTAATTTAGATTAATTATGTTGTTTTTTTGCTTAATCTATTATGTTAGCTTTAAATAGTTTGTTTGATTCCGTAAAAAAAAGGTAGTCTGAATGATTGGTTGTGTATTAATTATAAAATGTATTAGTGTTATTTTTATAGACAAACATTAGTTCTATTGGAAAAATATAATATAACCTAAAGAATCTATCATTCTTCTGTTAATTATCGTCACTTCATATAATGTCGTTATAAACATGAAAACATGAGTAAAAATGTCAAATTGTCTTCTAGTGAGTTTTGAGGGATTCTAACACTTCCATATCTTCGTGAATCACACTTGAGAAGATTCAACTGTTTTGTATTTGACTGTTTTTTCATTCAATTGATCGAGTAAATTTCAGTTGATCCCTAAATATCAAACACTTCAATCTATTGGTATTTTGCACTTTTGACTTCTTATAGCATTAGAAATTGTAGATCTTTTAAATAGAATTTAAATGGTCATATATAACAATGTTAATTTTTTAAAATCTATAAATATAATTTTTAAGAGAAAATTGATTTTTCAATCCAAAAAATGAGTTGCAGCACATCATGTTACTTGTTTATCTTCCATTTATATGGAAAATTAAATTAAATATATTTGTCTGATTTGCTAATATTTTATTTATATTTAGCAGTAAATTAAAAATATTAAATATTTATAGTATACGACATTGTTCTATTAGTTAAAATTTAAAGCCTGATATGATATTCTCTGTATTGTTTTAATTTTATTGGATGTTCCTGAAAAGGAGAAGGCCTAATGTGACCTTTATGTGCCCATTATAGCTATCCCTCCTTTAATATTTAATTGTTTGCAATATCCTCTGGACTCAGTCAATCATAATATAATCCCCACAAAACAAAATCGTCGCAAAATATAATTTTAGCGGAGTTTTAAACTGCCGCAAATAAAAACCACCGCAAAATATAATTTTAACGAGGGTTTTAAACCGCCGCAAAATATAATTTTAGTGAGTGTTTTGCGGCGGTTATATTATGGTTTACTGAGTCCATGAGGATATTGCAAAAAATCAAACATTACAGAGAATTTTAAATTTTTTTTATCGTGGTATTGCAAAATGTATTGACTTATTAACCCTCTCTTAAATGTTTATGTACATGTCAATGGCCGGCTGGTTGTTGATTTGCAAATTATTATCATGTCCCACCTAAACCCTAAATTATTATCATGTCATAGAAATTACTCAATTATATTGTACAGAATAATTTTAAATCTCTAATGTGAAAAATAATCACTATATATATTCAGTAGTAAATTTCCAAATCTCTACAAATAATAAAACTCAATTGTAAAATTGATTTTCTTCGATTTGTGGTGAATATAAAAAATGTGTGTCTATCTATGCTTCAAAGGTGGTGCAGATGAGTTGTTCACATGGAAACACTCAAGTTGTTCATATGGCAACAATTAAATATTTATTTTAGTAAAAATAAATACAATTATATCATACGATATGATATGACCTCGATATGCCTCCAGTAAATCTTCTATTAAATCATTTAAATGTGTTTGTACGTCAATGGCCAGTGGTGCTGCCTAGTTTTCCTCTTCTTTTTTTTTTCTTTAATTTTAATAATTGTTTTTACATGAGGACAAATTAAAGGTATATAAATATGTTTTAATACAGAGCTTAGTATATAGCTTTAATTTAAAGATAAATTATTCTTATAAATTATTTTTTATTAATGGTATATAAAAGATAAATTATAAAATTAAAAGGAAAGAAAAACAAATACTTAAGAGTATAATAGAAAAAAAACCATTAATTATTTCATTGATAATGTATAGTGACATATATATATATATTTTGCTATAATCTATTTTCCAAAACACATAAATTTTGGTATGAGGGAGTATTAACATGACAGTAAAACACAAGTTCAGTTAGGATTAAAGGTGGGAATAAGTCAGCCTACTCGATATAGTATAGGTCTAAAGTCTGGTCTATTTAAAGTCCAATTCAGCTCGACATTTTTAATAAAAACGCAAAACTTGGGTTTTTAAAAAGCCTATTTAATTAAGTACGTTGTTATAGGCTCATAAAAAAGTCTACAAAGCATAAGGGGGCGGTCAATTTATAGTACATATATGACTTTAATTATACGTTTTCGTTTGCATTTTAAGTTCTAACTTCTAACAACTAATTATCACAGTTTGTGTATATTATAGCGACTCCTCAAATTCTTCTTTAAAAAAGATAATATTACTGAATATGTATAAATACTCTTAGGTTGCAAGGTTAATGTAATGGTAAATTAACATTAGGATTCAAAACTAGGCCAAATAACATATAAATGTTTATTTAAGCTTGCATTATAATAGACAAAATAAATTATATAAAGGCCTTAATGTGAATATTGTCAAAATAAAGTAGGTTTGATGAATAGGCTTTTAAATAGACTTATAGACCAATTCAAGTTTCTAAAAAGGCCAGGCTAAAAAAAAGTCACAATTAATAGGTTAGACTCTAAGCTTCGTAAATTTAAAGAAGATCAGACTCAGGTCTTATAATGGTCAGTCGGGCCTGACTTATTTTTACCCCTAATTAAAATATGTAATTATAGTGATTTAGACCTTTTAAAAACAAAAGTAATTATAGTGATTCAAAAAAAATATCTCTTGCATTTAGTAAAAAGTCAACAAAGAAGGTTAGAAAAGAAAATTTGCATTTATTAGTATGAAATATTATATTTTAATGTTTATAAAATGGGAATAGACTTTTTTTTCTTTTGACTAAAAATGGGAATAGACTTTTATCTACGTAATGTGGGTGAATTTTGACTTTTTACTAATGCAACAGGCAAAAAATCAATTGTCACGTCAACAAAAAAATAAACTGAAAGAGTTTAATGGTAGAATCTTCACGTCAAAGAAAGCAATAAAAAAACACTTTTTGTACGAGTAAAAAAAAACTCATCCATATTGCAAAGACTAAGAGTTTATTAACCCTTTATAAAATTAAATGCACAAATTATATTTTACAAAATAATAATTATATTTTTGTTTCCTTAACATATGTGTTGAAAACATTAACAGAAATTGCAAAAAACAAATTTTGTAAAATTAGTTTCGAAAAAGTAATGCCAACCAAAAAGATTACAAGCTGAGTTGCAAACTAGGTCGCTTTCTTTAAGACGTTTCATGGTACTGCCAATTGTGCAAGCAGCTCTAAATTTATAGCGACGCCTTCAGGATAAAACAACTTCGTTTCAAAAGAAAATACCAAATTTCTACTGCACTTGTAGAAACCGGTCAGATTACACCCTTCTGTGATTAGATAACTAACCACTCAAATATTGGTAACGAATCACCAACTTTGTAACAAAACAAATCAAAATATCAATTGAGAAAATATTTTGGAGCAAGAGAATAATTTTTTCTGTGTGTTTGTTGTATCTGTTTTTTCGTGTAGAAAGGAATAAGGAGAAGTTGTAATAAATTATGATTATGATTACTGAAAGAATATATATATATATATATATATATATATATATATATATATATAGGTGACATTAATTGTAGTGATGTTGTTATGACTAAAGCTTAATTAGTTGTAATAATGTTGTCAATACTATTTCTACTTGTTCTTTGCCTAATTCCTTTGCTTATTTTCTTTAAAAAATATAGGAGACATCATCCACCTGGTCCTAAAGGTCTTCCCATAATAGGTAATCTTCATCAACTAGACAATTCTAATCTTCATCTTCAATTTTCACAATTCTCAAAAAAATATGGTCCTCTTTTTTCCCTTAGACTTGGTTTTAGACAAGCTATTGTTGTTTCTTCAGCTGAAATTGCCAAAGAAATATTTAAAAACAATGATCTTGTGTTTTCTAATAGGCCTAAATTATATAGTCAACATAAATTGAGTTTTAATGGATCAGAAATTGTATTTTCTGAATATGGTGATATTTGGAGAGAACTTAGAAAAATTTGTGTTCTTCATATTTTTAGTTCCAAACGTGTGTCATATTATTCTTCTATTAGAAAATTTGAGGTGAAGAAAATGATCAAAAAAATTTCTGTTCAAGCGGATTCTTCAAGTTTTACAAATTTGAGTGAGTTATTGGTTTCACATGCAAGTACTATAATAAGTAGAATTGCATTTGGGAAAAGTTATGAAAATGATGGAATTGAGAGAAGTAGATTTCATGAATTGTTGCATGAGTGTCAAGCTTTGTTGGCAGAACTCTTTCTTTCTGATTATATTCCATTTATGGGTTGGATTGATAAACTTAGGGGATCGCATAGTCGTCTTGATAAAAACTTCAAGGAGTTTGATGAGTTTTTCCAAGAGATTATTCATGAACATTTGGATCCAAATAGACAACAAATCAAAGATGAAGAGGATATTGTTGATGTCTTACTCCAATTGAAGAAACAAAAACTGTCTTCAATTGATCTAACTTTTGATCACATCAAAGGGGTCCTTGTGGTATGATATTTTAATTCTTAATTATATCCCTTTTGAGTTTTGTTTTAATAATTCAAAGAGGGTCCTTTTTCTAAATCTTTAATCCAATTATTATCTTCAATATATATTAAACTATTGCATATCTTTGTAGGATATGCTTGTAGCTGCAACAGATACTACATCAGCCACATCGGTTTGGGCTATGACAGCCTTAATAAAAAACCCAAGAGTAATGAAGAAAGTACAAGAAGAAATCAGGAACTTCGGAAGTAAAAAAGAATTTTTACATGAAGATGATATTCAAAATTTTACTTATTTGAAGGCAGTGATTAAAGAGACACTTAGATTGTATCTACCAGCCCCACTACTTGTGCAAAGAGAATCACGTGAAAATTGCACTATAAGTGGATACAATATTCCTGCCAAGACAATATTAATTATGAATGCTTGGGCTATTCAAAGAGACCCTGATGTTTGGAAAAACCCAGAAGAATTTTATCCCGAGAGATTCTTAGAAAGTTCTATAGATTTTATTGGACAAGATTTTGAATTCATACCCTTTGGAGCAGGTCGTAGAATTTGTCCAGGTATGCCACTAGCTGTTGCCTCATTAGAACTTATCCTTGCTAATCTTCTCTATTCATTTGATTGGACATTACCGTATGGATTGTTAAAGGAAGACATTGATACAGAAATGTTGCCAGGAATTGCTCAACACAAGAAGAATCATCTTTGCCTTATTGCCAAGATCCCAAATTAGATGTTTCCCTTTATAGAAAATTTGTTGGTTTCATTTTAATATGCTAATGTTTATTGATGCATCGAAGAAATGTAGATGTATGGAAAAAATGTGTTTATTTACTGGAAATTGAATAAAAAACTCTTAGTGAGAACACACTCTTTTTTTTTTTTTAAGATATGCTTACTGCTGCAATAGAGTCAACATCAGTAACATTGACTATAACCGGTTTGACTATACATTGAAGAAGAGTGATGAATAAAAACAAGAACCAATTACAAACTTTGTTTTTAGATGTTATTTAAAGGTACTTTATATAAACAAACTAAAAAATCTAATTAATTTTGTTACTTTTGATAAAATTATGTGCTCTATTATTCTCTTCTATATTACACTTAACTATTTTAATCTCAATTTACCTATTTCTTTAGTTATGGCAAAACATGGTTAGTAAATTTATGGTTAGTAAATTTTGTTACTTTTGATAAAATCTCTTATTTCTAAATGTTGTTAGGTTAGCAACAATTTAACCTAAATTTTTTCCTCCAATGACATCATTAAATGAGGCTATTTATAAAATATTTTTTTAATGATTATTAAATCTAATACTTTTCTTTTAAGTTTTTTCTCCCATCTCTTATTCCTATTAATTAATTAAGCACATTCCAATGAAATTTTCATAGATTATATCTAATTTTAATTGATAGATAAAAAAATTATCAAAACCTACAATGGGCCTAAAGCACCGGCTACTTATTAAATCAAATTGATCTTTTCATTTTTGTAAAAAGGTTACATTGATTATATTGATTTATTTTATTGTTTTTGAATTTTTATTATTCTTTTTTTTTGGTATAGGAATTTTTTTATTTATTTATTTATTATTCATGATAATGAATATTGCATATTTTTATGAAAAATATAAAAAAATAATTATGTTTTCTTACATTGGTTATATATTTTTTTGATACATATATGAGATGACAAAACCACCATAAATTTACACACACAAAGTAGAGCACCTAAGAATCGAACTTCAGTCATGAACATCGATCTGACTTAACAATTCCGACATTTTCTGTCAATTGAGCTAAAATTTCTAGACTTTAATATATATTATACATTCATTATAAAATAATATATTATTACAATTATCAGCTTATAACACCCGTGCGAGCACGGGTAAAAATCTAGTTATGGCAAAACATTGATTAATCATACTCCCACAATTAGGTCAAAGAGCATTAAATCAAGCACATTAGTTTTATCCACAATAATAATTATCCACAAATCATATTTTAACTGTTTGAATCTCAATTTTTCCACGAATTTTTAATAATTTGACATTTCTTTTTAGGTACTAAAAAAACAATTACAAGCATTCACATGTTCACATATTAAAGAACATATTCATAACCAAAATCATGCAAATCATGCTACACTGTATTTGATTCCTTGAGTCGCATTATTATAACAACCAAACAAATCGATCATGAATAAAAAATTCCTAGAATCCCTATTTCAACGCTTCCGCACGCATTCTTAGATACTTTGAGCTACTTAATTATTCATACATAATTGAACAAAAATAAAATTCGAATTCTTTATTCACACACATTCAAAGCAAATAGTTACAATTGACTTCAAGTTAAAACTAACACATGCCTTACGCACAAATTGGCTTGACTAGTCAAACGCAACCTTATTAAACAAACATTGTGCTCATAACAACGTGACACATTAAATCCCAATTTAAAATATAGAATAAAATACAATTGAAAGAGTTTTGTGTAAAATGCACAGCATATTGAAAGAGTGTTTAAATTTTATTTGTTTCTTATGTGAGAGTTAGAAATGCCGCATTTTATATTTTTATACAAAGCACTGAAAAATCAATTAAAACTATGTTTGTTTGTTTTTTTTTACGAATAAAACTATGTTTGTTGATAATAGTGAATGGCTGATATAAGACAGTTGATAATTTATAGTTTATATCAAATTTAAATTTAAGATAATAATTTAAATTTATTAATGCAATATATCTTTTATATATCTCCATCAACCTTCATTGTCATTTCTGTATAGTTTTTCCAAAAAAGATATCAATGTGCATATACAGGGGCGGCCCAGATGGGTGTGCAAGGTGTGCGACGGCACAAGGCCTCAAAATATCGACAAAGTTTTAGGGCCTCAAAATCGTAAATTCTTATAATAATAGTTACATACTTTAAATGTTTATAAAATATCACATGTGCAATAATAGACTAGTGGTTAATTTCATTGATTGTGAGTATAAGGTCTTAGGTTCAAAACTTAACTTTTACTTCTTTTAATGTATAATTTTAATTTTTTAAGCTTTTAGACTGAATCATTATATCGTTTAAAATCTTTGTAATGAATTTAATCCTTCTTAGGATATGTTTCTTTTGGACGATAATAATTTTTTTATATGTTATTTATAATTGAAATTATAAGATATTATATTTTTAAAAATCATTTTTTATAAAGGGTCCATTTATAATATTCGAATAGGGCCACTTAAATGTCTGGACCGGCTCTGTGCATATATAAACTTAAGGGACTCATCAAACATAACATTTTTTAATTAGAGGATTAAAAAATAAGTTAAGTGACAAAAAGAGTAATTAAGTCTAAATTTTAATAAATATTTTTTATTCTTCATAATACTGAGATTTGTAAGAATAATAGTCCCTAGTTAAAACAATATTATAAAAAATGGAGATTTTTAGTTCTCAAAATAGTTCTGAAAAAATAAAAATAATGACTAAATTAAAGTGATGAATACTTTTTTGAAGAGCTAAACTTGAAAACTTTGTAACTTTTTTAGTAAGTTTAGAAAAATAATAAATAAATTACATGTCTTTATTTTTTTTATATGCTAGTGATTGCTCCGACCACATTTATAAATAAAAATGATTTTTTTAGATTTATTGAATAATTTATAAGCTAAATTAGAGTCGAGGGTTCGATTCTCACATTGGGTATGAAGCAGCTTTAAATCCTTGGGCCAGCTATCCCACCCTTCAAGGTGCCTCCAATCTAGCGAGGGATTAATCACTGCGTTCGGCGGTGGATACCCCGGTCTCGACCAAAAAAACATAAGCTAAATTATATTTTTGGTCCCTAAAGTTAATTCTAAGTTTCATTTTAGTCCACTAAAAAAATTTAGTTCCTTTTTTTCTCTTAAATTACAAACGTTAAATAATTTTGTCCCTTAAAAAAGTTGTTTCATTTTGATCATTATTACACACCTTTGATAATTTGCCAAAACAAAAAATTTCTGTTTTTTGCTTAGTTGGTTAACTAGAAACTTGTGCACATAATTGATTAATTGAATTGTCTTGATAAAATTGATTCAATCAAACTAACTTAAGACAAATCAATTCTTTCAAATTGATTTGAATTAACATTGTTCAATTTAGTTTAATTATCTTTGGTCCATAAACAAACATTTTCTAAAACATCAGTTTTTGCACATCCAATTCTTTCAATAGCTTTCGGAACAGACCTAAGAATTATGGCTCCCGAACCAAGATGATAGGTTTTAGTGCACTAGAGCTTTGAACATTTTTGTTTTATTCATCTCATGTGTATTCAAGTCCTTTCATGTTATTTCTGCCAACACCATAGATCATGGAAGCTAGCTTGCTTCTCCCCATTTCATTAGCAAGAAAGTCTTGATCAAAATGATGTTTATATATTTTTCAAAGTTGCAACCACTAGACATAGATGATTGATATTTTTGTTCTAAAATAGATTTTTCTTTCACTAGTACAAGGTCAATTGGAATTATGCTTTATTAATCTTCAAACCATTTTGATACAACAATACTTTCCCTAATAAGTTCAATTCGAATTACGCCTTTATTTTACACTAATTTTTCAAATTTCAACAAGAATTAAATCACAGCAAAACTTTTTTTACATTGATTTGAATCCCATTTTCTTCATTTTTCAAATAGTCTGATTCGAATCACACCCTCATGTTGATTGGAGTTTTTCGACGTATCTTTAATTGATTTAATCTTAACATTCAATTTCTTTTACCCATCCATTAACTAGACCCGAATCAGCTATAACCTGATTACCCGAATCAAGTATAAAACAACCCATACCCATCACTTAAAAACACTAAAACGCACCGTTTTTGCACAATAAAACACAATTTTCTCACTATAAATTCCACTTATTCATAAGCTCTCCCATATTCTTCGATTTCTCTCTAAACCACTAACCCTAAATTGCAACGCCGAAGTTTTTCTTTTCCAATTCTTGAAGGTGCGAATAGTTGCTTCTTGATTTAATTTTATGTCATTTTTCTCCTAATTCAATTTTATAGATTTCCCATTTGGCTAGATTCTTGATCTTTCTAATAATCAAAGTAATCAAATTTGATATTCGAGATTTTTGGATAGGGTTTGTTTAGGGTTTTGAAAAGCTTCACTTTGCAATGGGGAATCGTAAAATTTCTGGTATTAGAGGTAAATCATTCGTTATTCCTTAATATATAATTTTATTCAATTTTGATAAAGTTTATCAATTTCGTGGTTTCAATTTTTTATCATTACAATTTTTATTTGTTGTTCTGATTCTTATGTTTGTTTAAATTGTCAATATTTGTTCAAGAAAATAAACTTTGCTCTTTTCATTCGATTTGATTTTATCCAGAGAATAATAAAGCAAACCTGAGAAATCATATTTAATATTGAAACATCGATCGATCGAAATTGATCTTTGGTAACATACTAGAATAGCGTAGGACATCTAGAATATTCTAGATAGACCTAACTGTGACACTTATTTTGAGACGGAGGGAGTACTTACATTAATTAATTCTTAATTAATCATTAAACTAGCATATCTTATTGAACTAACTTATTACTTTAAATTTACTTTATGGTTGATCAAAGTCATTTAATATAAAATTATTTATTACGGCCCAAATCTGTTAATGTGGCTCAAGTCCACTAGTCATGGTACGGAAGCCCATTAGTCATAGTCCAAGCCCATTAATTTATTTTGGTACAGAAGCCCATTACATGGTCCATGCCCATTAATCATGGTCCAAATCCCATTATCTTTTGAGTATATATGATCAATCAACTATTCTGTTACTAGTATTCCTACACATTCTTAGTTCATAATATCACATGATGTGTATGCATGTATGAGTTCACTATAGCATATTACATTATTCCAATTTGTACTCTGATCTTTTAAAAAGATTTTGAAAACTTTAGCATATAATGCCCCGGTTCAAGAAGTGTCATTCACCGGTACATGTTCCCTTTTAAAAGTCATTTTTAAGTTCCAGGGATCGTGTACCGGTTCATATCCATTTTGCACCGGTGCATCATGCTTGAAGATTTCATTTTTTTGAAACAGGAGAAAATGCACTGTGATCGACTTGTACCGGTCAAGACTGTCATGTATCGGTACATTTGCATGTTTTCAAATAAATTCTCAAACAGAATGCAGTATGTACCGGTTCATGGCGCTCATACAGCAGTACATCCTGCTACATTTTCTCAAAACCTTGCATTTCTCTAACCTAGACAGTTTGCATGCATTATCAAATTCTACTAATAGGTCGTGAACAGAACTTAGATCGGTGCAAATTTAGTTCCTCTGCTTGATCCAAAACCTTGATCCTCCAATTCCTTGCTCTTTTAAACTCTTTGCGTATAATGGTAGCCTGATTCAATGCTATAATGATGATAGGAATTGATTTTGATTACAATTTGAACTTAATACTACTGATTTCTAAACTAATTTCCTTTACTGTTGAAGGTGGTGATTCTTCAAGCAAAGCTGTCAAGAAGAGAAGAAACTCAAAGTCTGGTTCTAAACGTGTATGTGATTGCATCTTTTTTTTATGAAAATGCTATAATATAAGTTCAATGATTCGAAGTTAGATATTTTTGTTTTCAAATTAGTTCTAATATAAGAATATTATTATTTTAGTTTTGATGAAAACTTTTATATATATTTTTCGCAGACCAAAAAAAAAGCGAATGATCGTTATGCACTTTACAAATTCATGGGACTCTTTATCTGCAAGAAATTTAATGGAGTTCGACGTTTGGGATCAATTAGAGCCTTCGATAGGGAAAATGATATGCTCCTAGTATGACTTTCTTTAAAATCTTCTATTTATGCAATTAACTCACTCTGTCTCATTATAACTATAAGTGTTATTTGGATTTTGATTTAACATAGTAAGTGAGTCATATATACAAATTTGCCCTTGGTCGTTGATTTGAGTTGAAAGTTAAGATCAATTAATTTTGTAAATTGACTGTAATATATGAACCATCCGATCTCAAATTAATGGATGAAAATTCTATACAGTTACTATGTTAAACTTTAACACAGTTTCACGCGGTAATTAATCTGCACTATTGATTTGAAATTGGACGGTCTAGATCATACAGTCAGTATACACAATAAAAGAATCTCAGCCGTCAATCTAGATCGGATGGTGAGAGCTATAATTGCATAACGCAGTTACACACAGTAGTAAATCCATTTCCCAAATCAATGATTGAAATTGTTTACAGCATAACATGTGTCCTATTGTCAATGTTATTTTTTGCAATGTTCATATTTTAAGAAAATGATTAGTTACTATAAAATTTTCTTTTTAATAGTGATAAATTGAAGTCATTGTGATAGAGTTAATTTATCCCCACACTTTTGTCATTTATCCCCACACTTTTTTTTTTCAATAAAAAAAAAAAGAGACCAAGTATCCTGAAATAGCAATAAGTTATTATTTAACAATTATTTGGATGTAGGTTCAATACAGAGGTGATGAGAGGGAAGAATATATCACCAGAATGGAGGCTTTGCGTAATATGGCAAAACGTGAAGATTTAACTCCAGCACAGTCTGAACCAAGTGCAAGGTATGAACAAAGTATAGACAAGAAAAGTTAATCACTAATTTTGTTGTTTTTGAAAATTTAGTCTAATTAAATTGAAGATAAATTCTCATTTTTTATCTATTAACTTTTTTGGTAATTCAACTTTGTTAGTAGCAACATTTACAAGAAAATAGATACATTTCTATGTTGGTAATTTGACGTTTTTGTCCTTTTATATGAATGTATATTTAATTTTTATTTTATGAACTATCAGTAATTGTAGCAGGGTTTGTTTTGGAGAAGGATTTGTTATAACAAAGAAAAAAAGAACTCCGCGCGTCTGTAGCGGTAAGTAGAGATATCTTTATTTATTTGTTTTGGTGTCTATAAAAGCTTCCAATAGCAAATGAAAAATAATATATGTGAACTTAGTTCAGTTGATAGAAACATTACACCTTATATTCTAGTTGTTAACTAATACTCTCTATAATTTGATTATGATTTCATTCTTATTCAAACATTTTTAAGCAAATGAATTTTAATTCAATGTTTGGTCAATTTTGAAGACATTATTGAATACAACTTTGTCAAAAAAGAAATATAGTTTTCGAGCATTAACTTCTAAGTTTATGATTCATTAATTGAAACCACAAAATATATCTTATACTCTTGTCAAAAGACCTTGTTTGACAATAGTATTTTTCATGTATATTTTAGGTAGAATAATGTGAAGGGGAATGTGCAGCAGTGAAGATTAGTGGAGAATAGCTTGTTTGAGAAAAGCTTGTGAACCTTAAACTTATTTCGGGATAGTTTCAAACATTTGTGTGTCATGTTTATCTATGGTTTATGTTACTTTCCTTTATTTAATACTTTTTCAAACTGTTTATACAATTTGGTTTAACCTGTCGTTTTTTAATTCATCTAAAGTGGATGGATATAAAACTTGGATTGCTTTTAGTACTCAAATAAAAAATGAACTTGGATTGCTTTATATATTTGCTTGTGGTATTTTTTTAAAAATCAGTTTTTGATTTGTGAGTAGGACTGGCTAAATCCACCTCCTAAATCCATATTTAAAAGAACTAGTGGGTGATTGTTAGATTTTATACCGTCTAATTTAACATATATGTAAAGACAGCTGCTCTATGCTCTTTATATTGTTCATGCTGGAAAAAAAAAAAACTACTTAGATATCTCTTTCGATAAAATTTATACTACCGGGAGATATCTTCTGATAAGATTTGCACTATCAAGAGATATCTCACAATAGATGGGGGGACATGGGGGGGTTTTGTTCAATGCAGGGAAGCGAAGAGCAACTGCTATATGTAAACATAACAATCCTCCTTGTCTTGTTTGTCATCAAGTGACTAGATTGATCCATGTAGAGATATGTGATTTGGATCTTTTAAGGGCATGTTTGGTGGACATAATATAAGACATGATTGGACAATCATATTTGGTTTATTATAGTGTTGGATTAGACGGTAGAATAGAATAAGTTAATCCTAAAAATTATCATATCGTGTATCCCTAGTTAAATTTATCATTCTAATTATATGTCGATTTACAAACTAGCAGGATAGGATAAAAAAATGAATTACTAATTTATCACGATAAAATATAATCAGGAAGTACCTTTCACGTCCCCACTTCAAAGAATCTTGATAAACGTCAAAAAGTTTAACCGGTTGTTAAAAGGAAATAAACCTTTGGGGTCATTCCGGTTGTTTAAAATAACAAACACTAAATTCAAACGTAGAATTAGATACAATGAATTGATCGTCTAAATTATTAGAGGAACCTAAAATCTACTCTTAAATGTCTTCTCTGCATACATATAGACACATTTTCCTGTATTGAAGTGAGAGCAAACTTCCACATACATACACACAAAATCTTGAACATACAGCATAATTTATTGGTCAAAATTAATGCATAGTAATAAGGCCAATACTAACTTTTTTAGTGAGGCTTATGTAGAATGAAAACACGATGATGTCCAACACGAGTCTCGCTAATGCGACCAAGATGGCGAAGAACCTGCAGAATGGCAAAGAGGACATATGAAATTTCTTCAAATAGATGTAACCAGGATCAAAAAAACCAGTTGTTTTTTTTTTTTTTGAAATGGCAAAATTTATTAAGGCTTCCAGTGTAATGTTCTTGGCCATCTAGTATAGCTACACCACTTTAGATACTCTGTGACAACTAATACAAGAGCAAGTTTGATTCACCAAAATAGCATGTTTGTAATAATAATACTCACTGTCAATATTGCCTTTCCAGTGTTGTCAAGTTTAAGTGCTGGGCCTTTTATATCAGCTTCAAGAAAAAAGTGCTTTCCTTTAATCCCTTCCGTTGCTCCAATATCTCTTATTTCCTACATTTTGAAAATAACTACTCAAAACCTTTTCTATTGGTATAACTGATGTTTATGTACAACAAATCAATTCAATTCCTTGAGAAAACATTTGTTGAAGTGAAAATAGAGATCTCACTCACCAGAGCTTTTTCCCAAAGATTTTCTGCCAACTACATGAACATGCAAAAGAAATTGTCAAGGACTCAAGGGTAAACTGTAACCAATGTAATGTACAATTATGAAGAAATTTGTTCACTTGTACGTACCTTCTTTTTGGGGGCTGTGAGAAGCTGAGCATTTGCTTCCGCATAAGAGGCCATATCTGTGATTACTGCATTCACCTTTTCTAGAGTAAGCCTACCCCTCATATATCTGTAATATTAAACCTAGTGTTATTGTGTTAAGCAGTCAGAAGAGAAGTACAGTATGTAGTACAGCTTTAGAGATGAGTTTCAGAACCAAAGAAGCCTAACAACTTAGCTTAAGATGATAGGAAAAACAAAATACACACAAAAAGTGAGAGAAAAAAATGGAAGTTATAGTTACTGTCTTGTCGATGTCTTAGACTCTTAATGATCAAGTCAACATTTCTTGAAACATTTCAAATGATACACCTGCTTGCAAAAAAATTAGATTTCTACAACATGTTCTAATTTGAGTATTAATTGCAAGAAAAATTAAAGGAACCAGAGCTACATCTTTTAAACTAGGCTCAGGCTAACAATTGCCCTAAGGACAATGGTTAAGGATTCCAAACAGAGAAATCATTTATAATAAAGTTAAGTATTTCAATTTCCAATACATTGAATGCACACTATTCCATAAAAAGCTTACTAAATTTTAGACTATTAAACAATGCCCTTAGGCTTAGGGAACTCATTAGCATTTTCCTTTGAACCAATCTATTGATGTTTTACTGATAATTTGCATGTGCTTGAATATGATCTAGCGGAAAACAGGGTGAAACTTTACAGAGACTATCTAATCAATCAAAAGTATTGAGTTACTTACGAAGACAAGGAATCTAGTTCACTTCGAGTGACATACCACGTTGGTGGAAGAGCACGACCTTTTTTCTCCTAAAAATGAAAACAAAATAAAATTAGGATCACAACTTGACAATACATAGACCAAAGGTAAGAATATTGCTTAGCTTCATTGAGACAAGGGTAAAAGATTCTCAAGAAGGTTATAGATTGAAGAGAAATAGAAGATAGAAACATGCAATGCAAGGCAATAGAACTGTTATATTTCTAAACTATTACCACTTGTAATGATTAATTTTTGGGAAGGATTGGAGGACTACGGCAAGAGAAAGTATGGGTGAACCTAATCCAATTATCTAGAGCAAAAAAGTATCAACATAATTCAAGAAAATTTATAGGGACCATGCATACTTTCTATTTTTTGGGGTGTTACAGTTACATTCAATCACATTTATTTTAAATTATTACTAGTGTCTATACATCAATTTCGTGTCACGTGTTAGTGGTTCATTAGGTACTACGGCTTTTAGTCTTGCAACACGAGTCTAGAGTGACAGAGATCATGTTAGGTGTGGAACAAAACAATTGAACAAAACCCTATTTAGTTTACCTTAGGCAATGCAGCAGGCTCCACATCATGTTTCAAAGCCTCAAATGATCCAGAGTCTTGTCCAGAAAATTCAGGAAACAAACTGAGGAACAACGGCAAGTAAGCAATATGATATCACTCAACACTCATAAAGTCAAAGCAACAAATATGATTAAAGAAAACGTAGTTACCATCTACTAGTTTCCGAATTCGACAGTGTCGTTCTATCAGCCAATTGGGAGGGAACGTGAAGAGACATATTCTGCAGTTTCTTTTGCTGCTGCAGGCATGCATTGATAAGTTTCTGCAACAAAGTCAGAAAACTAAATTCAATGGTCATCAATTTTGACAATTAACAATTTACTAAACCAATCATCCAAATTTTCCCCTTCATCTTCCAATCATAAGCAAATTAATCAATCTGCTAATCTTTCTTCATAGTACTCATAAAACTAAAACTAAATTAGGAACATTCTACTCCCCTCTTTCTCAAAAGTATTCTCCCAAATAAAGTGGGAGATTCTCCTCCTTTTCTCTCCTCTCCCCTGTCTTAAATCTTAAAATTAAAAATCTCAACCTATGAAGTACGGACACTTTTCGGAATAGACGTGTCCCTCGTGTCCGACACCGACACTTGAGATTACATTGAAATACATCATTTTCTCAAAACATTTATCCGTGTTGACGTGTCAGTGTCCGTATTTGTGTATATGTCCATGCTTCATAGATCTCAACCAATTGGTTAGGCTTAAGTAGTTAATGACTAATCAACTTCAGCTAAGGTCGAATCAATCATGAGCATTAGAGTTTGAACTCTGACAAAAACGATTGCCGTAGTATGAGTCGGGACGCTTAACGAGTATTACTATTATGTAGGAGGTCTAGGGCTAGACCTTACTATTAACATATTATCCCTCCCAAACAAATTAACCACCAACATTTAACTAAACAATTATAAAATAAAATAAAATAAAAATTAACATCAATTTCTTCTTTTTTTTGGTTTAAAACCCTCAACTTCCTAGGGGAAGGGACCCTAGTAGTCCAAAGTTCGGCCGCAGTGTAAGTAAAGTCTGACAAAAAATTGTTCCACCCAGGAAATAAACATCAATTTTATTCTAAAGTAGCAATGAACGAATGACCTAATTTTATTAACCTAATTCCACAAAAAGCTAATTCACAAAATCAAAACCAATTTAAACCAAAATCAGAGGAAAAACACACCTTAGTTTTAGGAATAGCTTCAATCTCATCGCGAAATCGATCCTTAATGGCTTGAACCTGAAGCTCCATAGCAGTCACAGCAGAATCAACAGCAGAAAGATCTGCAATACTACTCGCAGGATACACTACACAACAATTACAAAAATTCATCAATGTTCACAATTTAAGCATACAGAAAAAACTGAAAATTAGTTGAAAAACTCACTGTTTCTTGCAATTACGAGTTCTTGAAGCTGTAAAATGCGAGCATTGAAGGAAGACATTAGAGAATCTAAGGATGAACCTGCGTTCTTCGAATTCGAATTCATTTCTCTGATTTTGAAATGGAAAGTGAAGTGAGTGTTTCGTTTTTGTGTTAACACTTTATCACCTTTGATGGAGACTTTTTTTTTTCAACCCACTAGTGTCTGGCGCACTGGCTGTCGATTAATCTGGTTTGAGATAAATTTTGAATCAATTGATTTTAGTTTAGTGATTCTAGTTTTCTTTCAAGGATCGAAATGTAACATTTCTTCTAAGTTCAGCCGATAAAATATTAACTATTATTTTGTGGATATTTTGATTGGAATAATTTGTATGTATATATTTTTAAGATGAGACCTATATTACACCCCTTAATGAATTATGGATAGTTACGTGCAATAGGGTATTCAAATCTAAACGAATCCATAAAAATCGAAAATTGCAAAATGTGTTTGAAAATTCTTTTGTAAAAATTGTTTGGATCATATCAAAAATTGATTTTTAAAACTGAATCAAACCGCATACATAGATTTTTTTTTTTTGGTACAAAACCGCATACGTAGATTTTAGTAGTCATTTTTCTTTACTAGTATGTAATTGCATGAGCAAAAAAAAAAAAATCTTGGTTGTACGTTTATTACAGCACAAAAGTCACTTCAATATAAATAAATGTCATCACCATTCATATCATTCGAGAACCACAAAAAATAGACATGTTGATGAAGTCTGGTACAATATTTGGACTCCAAGAGCTCAAAATTACCATGGAGAATGTTGTGTGACATCCGGAACAAGTCATGTAAGGCATGCCCTAGAGGCACACCGAAGTAGGGGAAGACTCTACGGCCCAAAACCTTTCTTCATTATAAAGTCTAACTTTTGGTCTAGAATCATATACACACATTTTTCTAACCTTAAAATCTCAAACTATAATATTTACTTACTTAATCATTGGAATGTATTCAAGTACAATCGTCATTCGCACCTTTTTAGGCAGGAGATCTTAATTACAGAAAAATAAATACTTTTAAGATCTAATCAAAATACTTAATTAAGAATAACAACCGTATTGGAGGAGTGGGAATTCAACTCTAACATACAGAATTTCTCTTCGTGATTCAACATTATGAGCTTGAATGCAAATACTATACCATAGTGAGACAAACAAACTCGCAAAAAAGGTTGTCTGGTGGCAACTCCATATAATATTGAGAATGTTGCTTTATGGTTCTTGTCACATTCGTTAAGATTTGAAAGTTAATTCCTAGAAACTGGTTTAGTTTTCCTTTTTACAATCCCAATTCACCTTTATTGAGATTTTATGTTTCATTTGAGTTGAATTAGTATTTTAATTTGCCTACATGGGAGACATATGCTTGAAATTGTTGCATCTTATATATGTCCCATGTTAGGTGTGGAACAACGAGACATGCTCTTGCCATTATACATGAACATGTACTAAATAGTACTACTAATAAAATAAAGGGTCTTGTTAACATTTTACACTCCAATCATACACTTTTTTATATTAGAAATTGTCAATTATTCACATTTTTAAAGATAATTTTGACATTGTTAATAAAATATTTGAACTTTTTAGACCATCTCTATCTCAATCAAATTTGAATTGTTTTTCATTTGGTTGTAAATTTTAATTGTTTTTTACACTCTTCTGCTTACAATCATACACAATTCCAACAACTTAATCTAAATTTATGTTCATCACCTCTAATTTCTTTCCTATATGTTACACCCAACACATTAAATTTTGATAAATAGATATGAGTATAGTAATCTTTAACAAAAATTATACGTTTGGCCGGTTTATTGTTAGCCATGCCTTGATGTCGAGGAGAGATCCTAAGGCAATCAGTTTAGGTCTTTAGGAGAACGTATCTAGGATTCAAATATACTTGTTGGAAGAAATACTATCCAAAAACATTAATGGCCATGCACAATTGCACATGATTAATCACTTCTCTTCTCACAAGTACACTATAGTTGACTTCTCATTAGTTGAAATATTAGATTATTAGGCCATTAGTTAATTGGTATGTATATATAGGTTCACTCATTTAGTACTACTCTCTTTAATTTGTGCCATTCCCCTATTACATTTAATATATACTTTGAAGCTTTTCTCTCCCATTTTTGTGGATGTCATAATGTTTCTAAACATGATTAACCATAATTATGTAATTATATGTGTATCTCTAAAGTAGCTATAGCTACAATATTGCCAGAAGATAAAACTGAAGTACGTCTATAGGAAAATTTTATTTAAAATTTAAAAGATGGAAACATATTTTAAATTATATGAACCATATTGAATAATTGAAAGATGGGAACATATGTACTCAACTAAATTTTAGAGTACCAGAGTGTTCTCTCTCCTCATTCTCTATTTTATTACCTACGATATCTTCCTACCAATGTTTCAGATCCGGCCAACAAATTCGGCGACTTCAAGTTCAGGTCTTGGTTCAATTGTTCAAATAGTCCACTCACACTAGGGCAAAAATCACTTTTTACATCGGGTTTGATCGTGATTCTAAGAGATTGAAAATCAATCGCAGTTGAATCGATCTTAAATATTTTTCTCTTCATATTTTCTTGTCTCGCATATCATTTTTTAGATACGTATACTATTTGAAAATATATGATTGAAGGACATGATCCAATATAATTACTTTTATTTGAATGAATGAAATTATATAATCCTATTCAAGATACTATTTGACACACTGACTTAGCAAAGATAGAAATTGGTCAAAAAAAAAAAATTTCAATCAAACATTCTACATATATATATATATATATATATATATTGATTGTAAAATGAAGAGAGAAGAGACCATGCATATATAGATATTCATTAAGCACTAATGGCATACATATTTATGCCAATAAAGAAGAAGACATGATTACTTCTTAGTTAATAGAATAAAAAGAACTATATATAAACCTAGCTAGATTAAAACATATGTTTGATTATACATATAATCAAGAACACACAGTCATTTTCTGTAGTCATATATATGCTGATAAAACTAAACATTTCACACCCTAGACCATATAACTAGGCCTTGTGTGTGCAATTTGTTTTCAATATTCAGTTTGTAATAACTAACTAGGTAGAGATCAAAACATACTACTACTTAGTTGTGAGAAGGAGGATGTGTCTTAGGTGGTGCATAATCCAAATTAAACCCAGGATGTTTCTCACTATGCTTCTTGTGAGGCACACGCCATGATGAAATTGAAACTTGAGATTTAGTTTGTAAGCCAATTGAAACTTTTCTCACACTTTTCAGCAATCTTTGGTTAGTACTCCTTCGATGTTTCGGCTTCTCTAAATCATCAACCATTTGAGTTTTCATCTTGTAATCATCTTCGTTATCCTTCTTCGGAGAGGAATCAAATCCGTTTTTCTCAACATTAATCTACATAAAATGATGCTTTGATTAGTTAAAAAGTAGATAATACATCAACACAAATTAATTTTGATTGATTTGTTTTCCAACGTTGTCAATGTGCAATTGAGGTTTTAAATCACATTCGTGATCTTTGATATCGACTTAATTTTTTTAATGATGACAAAATTAAAGACTAGAAAAAATAAATTGTTTGGAAAATTTTGGTTCTTTAACACTTAAAAGACAAAATAAAACACAAATTTTAAATTTTTATGTCATTAAGTTTATGTCGCTGTTTGAACTCTTTTATTACCTACGACATTAAGGTATTTGATGTCGTAAAAAATCATGCTAAAAAATTAACTGATGCTTGCAAGGTGCACACACAATTGTAAAAACATCAAAAACCTTAATGTCATGATAAGTTGATAACTATAATTGCGATTGTCAAATTTGATGTGTAATTAATAAATGCTTATATTTATGCTTGTTAATTAGGAAAACAAACCTTGAGGAATAAGTGAGGTTTTTTCTCCATCTTCTTATCTAGAGAACTCAAATGCCTTCGAGCATTGCATGCATGCAAAGAAAAACAAAGTAATAAAAGAAGAATATATGCACTTGATAACATTTTAGGACAAAGATGCTTGTGAAATTTTGAGCTAACAAAACTTTTGTTGTGGGATAAGGAAAATGAAGTGACGATATGGTAAAAGCAGAAGAAGTTTATTTGTAGTAACAAGGGAATGAATTTGCATTAAATGCAATTGCTTAAGGAAGAATAAGAGATTCAATTGAAGAACATGGAGTTGTAGGGGGGGTGGAAGAAGTAATTATGGGAGAAAATGAAGATATGGTGTGGCCTCTTCTCTTTTGTCACTTTCTTAAGACATGTCAGTTTTATTGGGTCCCAAGAGAAGCAAAGAGAAACAACAGAACATCTTTTGTGGACATTTATAGGAGAATTTCGATTAGATGCATTCAAAATACCATGTACATATTATATTTTCTTTATAAGCAAATTAAATATGATAAAAAAAAATCATGTTAAGTTTAAGTTTAGAGTGGGGTCATTACTCATTACATTTGTTTTACGATGCAGCGGTTTGTAGCAGCCATTAGATTACGAGACAAATTTTATCTAGTTAACATTATATTTAGTATTACAGTGAATATGACAGAATCACAACGATTCACCGTAATGCTAAACATGCACTAGTGTCTACTGTTGCACCATAAAAAGTTGGTTACATGATAATTAAACACGGATTCAAATTTCATTTCCTTAAATTTTTAGTCAACTATAGCTTAAAAGTTATTCTTGTATTTTTGTTTCTTTACAAGTGTATTTAGAGTAACAATTGTCCTTACAACAATTGTTAGCATTACATTGAAGATAATGCAAAAGTATGCAACTTCAAAACAAAGTTACTCATTAACATTTGCTATTAAAACAAAGTTACTCCTAATTTTTTAAAATTGGATTTGATAAAATTATGTGAACTAGTAGTGTATATCCAATATTAATCTAATGATAAATGTATGAAAAGTAGACAATCCAAACCTAAGAGTCCAAAATAGAATTTTTATACTAAAAAATATCATTAGATTCATTAGAAGGTGTATATAAAGTGAAACATTAACCAAAATCAAGAATGCTATTGCCTCCCCACATTGGTTCAACCAAGGAACTTTTTCATTCCTTGTCTTTACATTCAAGGAACCAATCGATTTTTGAATTGCTAGTGTCCCTTATTTCTTGCTTTTTTGCCTTTCATTTTTGCTCTCCTTGGGAGACTATAGAATAAATATTATACTAATTATTGAAAGTTGGAACACTTTTGAGATATTAGTTTAGTCACGTTAATTAACATGAACATGATTTCACATAGTTAACTTCTTAAAACAACTGTAACCCACCATGAGAGAAGATGATCGAAGTCAATATTGTACTAATGGTTTTTGTTTACGTTTAATCTTGGTGGCTACTTGTTGCATTATTTAAAAAGAACGCAACAACCGCTTGTTCAATAATAAGGTTATGGCGGTAAATAATTTGGTAGACAAAATTAAAATTCTTGTATGGTGGTGGCTTAAAATTAAGAATCCTGATTTTAGTTTTGTTTTTTGCTAAAGGGTCCAATCTTTTATCTTGTAACTCTTTTTCTTAGACATACTTTGTGATTAAGCGGCTTTTAATATAATTTCTTTAACAAGACTTAATAAAAATATTATTCTTCTTTCCGTTTTTTTTAATTGTCACAATTTACATATAATAAAATTTAAATAACTAAAAGTATTATTGATAAATCTGGAAAAACATCCTGAAATCAACCTCAATAACTTAAATTTGGATTGCTTGTTGATAAATTATAGGTTTAGGCCCAGTTCGAAACATTATCTAAATCTTTTTATTAGGGTACTACAAATCCATGAAATTATATATGTTAGAAGTCTCACATTGACTAAAGATGTGGTATAGATGAAAATTTCTCTTTTCACCCCCCAAACACTCTCCCCCCCCCCCCCCCCCCCCCCCCCCAATACTCTCTCATACAAAAATAAAATTTACTCTCATACAAAAATCATTTTTTAGGGGGGGGGGGGAGAGAGTATTGGGGGTGGAATGAGAAATTTTCGGCATAGATAGCCTTCATAAATATAGTGTAAATTTCAACTCTTAAACTAACTTTTGTGGTTGACTAGAAGTCTCTCAAATTCTAATATGGTATCATTTTATAATACCATTAATGAAGGACAATTTTGTAAACTAACTCATAATTTCTCTTTTACATACAATAACGATTACATTTCTTAATTTATGTAATACGATTAAAATGACTTATATTTTGATGGAAGTAGTATTAAATGGGAGCCAGGAGAGGCACATGGTGCTTGAAAACAGCAAGAACAAAGGGAAGAAAAACAGGTTAATTGCAACAGACAATGATACATGGGATTATGTCCCAAGTGTTCCTCTATCAAGGGGCAAAACCAAGTGTCTCAACCGCCAATACCGGCCAAATAGTACACGTGGCACATCCTTATGCCAACACGTGGAGCCGCCAAATCTATACTAAGGTGCTTTTTGCCTTTTTCTCATATATCTTCTTGCGATTCATCAATCACTTTTGTGTTCACAATTTTGGACGGTACATGTATATTGTTATCCTTTACTGATGTTGGATAGAGTTTCTTCATGTGACATAGCATGGCATAGCAAAGCCTATTTCTTTCATAATCATAATATCTCCACTTTTTTTCTTTTTTTTTCATATTCCTCTATAATGATAATCTTATTTAAAATGTGTTAGGATTTACATTTGATTCAAACTTTGATTATGTTTATGTTTTCCTTTTTTTATTATTTACTAACATATTAATGAATCTTTCGTCAAGAAGTCCTAGTTCAACTGGTATAAAATATTAAAATTGATAGGCTAGACATCCATGACCAGGGTTCGAATTTCAGTCTCTCCACTTTGTATGTGAAAGTTTTCAATAACTTATCATTTTGTCTACGTATCAAAAAAAAAATATTGAATCCTCCACTTGAGTCAATAATAGTTTAGAGGGATATTGTGAGTACCAAAAAACGCTACACGCTTGATATTGTCAGCAGGACAAGGTATCTAATATCTATTGATGCTATTGATGTTTCTGGACATATGTTTATAAATAGTGGACAGTCATCTTCGTGATGCAACCCTGTTCCGTAAGGATTGAATTAAGCACAATCCAAAATTCTAAGAACCACAAACATCTTGATTTGTATAGTTAAAGTAGTATTTGGATTGTGATCATAATCAATGATGAAAGGATTATAAGCCCAAATTGGCAAATGTAATTGGTAATGAATTTATGTGCTTCCCTTTATGCATGTATATACACTTTCAAAGTTGGCACAAAAACTGCAACAGTCATCACCTGCATTTAGGGCTGGCAATGAACCGAGCCAGCTCGAGTTGAAAAAAAAGTTTGTGTCGAACTCGAGCTGAGTTTTGAGTTGAACTAATTCTTATCAAGTCGAGATCAGACGAGTTCGACTTACCTCAACTTATTTCCAACCCTACCTGCATTAGATCTTGGTTGTTCCATAAGCATACATGTTTTCTCATTCAAAAGCTCTATAATTTCAATTTATGGACAAAATGTCGACAATTATAAATAAGAAACAGCAACATGTGTAAGGGAAATGATTGATCAATTGCAATTCTTACATTGTGATCTATTGATGCTTATTGTTGTTACAATACAAAAATCAATAATGACGACAAGACGATATCATATATATACAGGTTTTTGGACTAAAATGGAGCATCCAAGACAAAAATAAAATACAATAACATTTCAAAGAATTACAACTTACTATGTATCCTCTTCTTCTTTTTGAAAAAACTTTTTTTTTCCTCTTATAAGTAACTCCTATCTTCCCAGTCCACAATAACCTGACAGGATAAACAAAACAAAACATTAGCCGAAAGCAATGGTAGAAACATGATTGTGTGATGTGACACAGTCCAATTGAAGAATAAAAATGAGTAATACCCATATTAGTATCAACCCAGTAGTCCCGCATTGTCGATATTATGAAATAATCCATAAAATTACAAAGTTTTAATTAAAATTTGTCCCTGATTAGAATGACATTAAGTTGCTATTATCGGGGATGAATTTGAAACTAAGTAAATAATGTCAGTGATGTATTTGATAACAGATCTAGACAGAAGGACAAAGACAAACTTGATTAACATTTTGCAATTTTAGAGATCATTTTGGAATATTGATAATGTGGGGAACTAAACCTTATAATTTCAAGTATCAACATGAATATTTACTCGAATAAGAACGTACTATAATGGCACTGAAAAACATGACAACGAAACTAGTAATAATATCTTAATAAACCTTGAGCATCATCATAAAAGTAATTCAAATTTCATAAAGAAATGCATGCCTTTTCTAGCTTTTGATGCGACAATCTATGTAGAAGCTGTTGGTGATGCTCCAAGTAGTTGCATAAGAAAGCGTGCTCCGAGTCGTTGAGTAACTCCACCTACAACACTCCTCCCAAGTTTACGAGCTTCAGGTTGCTGAAGGACCTGTTCGTATTTAAGTATCATTTTATGTTAAAAAAGTTCAATTGTGAAGACAAAGACAAAGACACAAGGCATCCCAGTTTCGCCAAAACACAATGATGTTGCGAATTGCAAATGGTGATTCTTACCTGTAGTATTGGTAGCAAAATTGATGGATCGAAGTCATTAGAGGATTGCAGAACTCTCCATATTCTAATAACTTGATCTCTAAGCTCTACCATGCTTTGTATTTCGGTTTCTGACATCATAAGTGGCTCCTTTGCATTTCCATTGAAGAGAAAGGGCCTCAAAAAGTCGGGAACATACCGGTATGTTTCGGAAATTGTGCCAAGAGTAAAAGCTTCAGTTACGCGAATAGCTTCTTTGATAACTAGATTCCTCAGAACTTCACCATCAGGACTCAACAATACCTTCAGGACAGGTTGTAAAGCCTCTTTAGCGGAGAAATCTCTATCTTTTCTCCCTTGAACTAGAAGGTTTTCAAGCCTATTCCATCTGCACAGGACAAAATCAATGAATATTCAAGTGCACTCATTATAAACTATTCTACATCAACAAGTTCAAACAATGATGTATTGAAGGGCCATTTGTTACAGACTATAAAAAAATGATTTAGATATTCAATAATTTCAAGATTTTAAAAATAGCAGAAACCATTTTTGTGTGTAATAGATATCAGACCTGAACTTCCCGTCCTTAAAAAGCAACTCAATAAGAGCATCTCTTAGATATGGATTTGGATCTGTTAAGAGCCTTTTAGCAAAGTAGGGATATGATGCGGCAAGCACCTTAAAATTTGGATCAGCATATAGTGCTAAGCCTTCTAAAACAGTGAGAGACCTTAGTATCAATGCATAGTATGCTGGCACTGTCAACAGAAGATGGAAATGACAAAAAACAAAATAAACCGATCAGAGTCTGCAAGAAAGTTAAGACTTAGGAATACGCAGTAATTATCGACACAACTACATTCTACGTAGCATTCTCAAATTATTACTAGTGTCTATGTGTTGATGTAGGCATTGTGTCCAGTGTATGTATCTGTGTCAGTGCTCATAGACTACATCACTCCTCTAATAATATAGAAAATGAAAAATATGGGAAATAATTGATCATTGAAAAACATAACATCATCTCACCATTAAATGGATATTCATACAAAACATTTCCAAGACCGTCCACAATCGTCCGAAAGTTAAGCTCGCTGACAGTATAATTAAGTGCATCGTCGAAAAAATTTCGAAGTGCGGGAACAATTGGAGTTACATCAACATCCCTAGATAAGAAATCAAGAGCATAGTAGTCTTGAGCCATAGCTTCATAATCTCTGTTAACCAAGTGAACAACGTGCCCAATAATTGCAAATCTCGCTTCTTCTGGAGTCTCGCTCATCATTCCAAAATCAAGAAAAGCAAGTTTTCCCTCGGGTGTCGCCAAAAGATTACCAGGATGAGGATCTGCATGGAAATATCCGTACTCAAGCAGTTGCCTGAGACTGCATTGTATGCCGGCATTTACAAGATCCAAGACGTTTAGTCCTTGCCTCTCAATTGCTTCTTGCTCGTTAAGTTTTACTCCGTCAACCCAATCAATTGTTAGCACCTTCGCACTTGTATAGTCCCAAAAAACATCAGGAACTAAGATATCTTCCTTGTCAGCATACAATTTTTTGAACCTCCGTGCATTTAGTCCCTCCTGCAGGAACCTGTCAAAATTAACATTCAATCCCCAAAAGAAAAATCTCATATAATTTAAAAATACGATGCTTTTTTCATGAAGATACGAGACATACATCACTCTAGGAAAGATTTGAATTACACCTGATAGAAAATACAATCTTTATATGCATTGAAACTATGTATCCCTATAAATAGGGGTTAGTATCGCGTCTTTTGTATCAACCTATTAGCAAGTTATTATCAATTATATTCAAAGTTCGTATTAGTTTCTCACCTTTTATCTAAAATCTCACAACCTCAGCAATATTTTCTCTCAGAAAAATAAGACGCCAGAATTGATAACAGATGCACACATAGCTGCTACTGAAACAAAGATTTTGGTGTTTAACAAAAGAACTAACCTGCACATAGTTGAGCTCTTGAAAGACTCTAGATGCAAACTCATCAATAAGTGCAACAACATCGGTTGTGACTCGATCCGCATATTTATTTATTAGAAACCCTAAACTTCTAATGAGGTAGAAGTCCAATCCTATAGCTTCTTCAATGCCAGGGCGTTGCACCTTGACCGCAACAACTTTGCCCGAGTTCTTCAACCGAGCTTTATAAACCTGACCTAAGCTAGCAGCAGCTATTGGCGATGAAGATATTGAGGAGTAAATAGAGTCTATAGATAAACCTAATTCCCTCTCAATGCATTCAAAGGCGTCCTCATTGGGAAATGTTGGTAAACCATCCTGGTAGAAGTAAAGCACACAAATGATCATGGCAGATTAAGTTTCGAGTTCTATCATAAAAATTTCAAAGCAAAATTAATATAAAGGTCATAATTTCAAAGTAGAAATATTATAAAGGTATCGAGTTCATCGGTGAATAAATCTTCAATGCATCAACATTGTTCATGTCCAACAAGAGACCAAACACTTCAAAGTTCAATGTGATGTAGTAGTAAACAACCAAATTTTTATGCATGTTTGGATTCAAGGTGAGTTTGGCCGAATCATGGCATGCCGCTGCAATTTCAACAAAAGCTACACTTTGGAGCTTCAGCAAAACCTCAGAGCCAACGCGACATTGTCAAACTCACCATCATTCAAAACAAGCACAACATAGTCAACATGTCCTTAATCTTATGCTGCAGATTGACAACAATCACTAGTCAACAGCTCCTTAATATTACTGCATGATGAATAAACTTCAATGCTAATAAACTCTGTTCAAGTTCAACATGAAACAGAAAACCCAAAATGAAATATTCAAGAGCTCAGTAATCTTATGTTGCTTATTGAAACTAATCACTAAACCAATCAAATTTCTACTCAAAGTTAAATTAGTGTGTTTGGTTCTGCAATAACAAAAACCGATTTTGAATGAATTGATTCTGTAAAATTGATTCTAGCTGGAAGTGAATTAAATATAAAGTTATTTCTATTTGGATACATTCGTGTAAAAGTAGGATGAACAACAAATTTGAGTCTAAAACACCAAATTCTAGCTTCAAGTTAGAATCAATTCTTGAGGCAAAATCAATTCTACTCAAGAAGTCAAGATATAAACATATCAAAATCAATTCTACGCATCTAGAATCAATTTTTCCTCCTCAAAATGTGGTACCAACCAAACATTAATCAATCTCCAGAAAGTGCTATACATTACAGCAGAATCTAAAACAAACATGGCAATCAAATCAAAACAAACCAAAAGGGAAAATTTACAATACTTGAAGTTCAGAGAGCTCCTCGAGATACTCCGGCGGACAAATATCAGGCCTAGTAGACAACCCTTGACCTAATTTAACAAAAGTTGGTCCAAGCTTAGTAAATATAGTCCTAAGCTCGATAGCTCGAATCCTTCTATTCTGATCAGCAACTCCATTTCTTTGCTCCCATAACAGCTTCAACCAAAAAGAACCTAAACTAAACACAATCTGAAATGCCCTTCCAAAAACCTACACAACAAAACCAAAAAAGGGTCAAATCAATTCACAAAAACAAACCAAACCCACCAAAGATAATTCATTCACAAAAAGGGTCAAATCAATTCACAAAAATAAATCAAACCCACAAAAGATATTCACAAAAAGGGTCAAATCAATTAACAAATACAAACCAAACCCACAAAAGATATTCACAAAAAGACTCAAACTTTGGAAGAAAAAGAACAAAACCTTGAAGGGTTTAGAGCCATATCTTGAGGCAACAAGTTGAGGACTATAAACAGAAGCATTAACAGCACGAGCCAAAGCTTTAGCCTCAGCTTGAATATCATCAGCACGATCAACTGGAATAGCAAGAGCCTTGAGAGACCCATCTTTAGATTGTGTTGATAAAGGAGCTGAATTTTGCGGTTTTGCTTCAACCAAAGCAGCACGAAATTTTGGATTCAATAAGGTTAATCTTGATTTGAAAGAGAGTGATGAAGAAGTGAGATTTGAAATGGGAATTGAACCACGAGTCCATGAAGAAAAGGGTTGTTGATTTACAGTTGAAGAAGATACCATAGCTACAATTGTAGCCATGGTTACAAAATCTTGAAGTTTTGAGAGAGAAAAAAATTAATGAAAAATTGTGTTTTTGAACAACCTTGTTTACTCAGAAGTTTTGTAACAGAAGAGGATTATCGAAAGTCATAGGTTTATGTTATGTCTGAAAGTGAAACTTTTGAATGAAGATTGAAATGGAAAGTGGAAATATCTTATGACAAGTAACAACTAACTTCTACTTCCATGTGGTGGATGTGGATGCTTTTGTTGCTTTGTTTTTTCTTTGAAAAAAAACAATATTCCTATTTTTTGAGCTTTTTTTAACATTTCATTTTCCAAAAAATAATTTCTTTTGACCTCTTTTGCAATTAAAATATAAATAAATTCTAATATAAATTGCATCTCATAACTATCAATATTTAAAAAATATTTTAAACCATGTCAAAAACATGTCTTTTAAAAGTGAATGTTAATGGTTATCTTTATTTTTACGATTGAGATGTTGACTATATACAGGGCCGGTCCAAAGGCTGTGCAAGCAGTGCTACAGTTTTGGGCCTCCAAATTTTATGGGCCTCTATATTTTTTTTTCAAATCCATCATACCAATATGATATTAATTACGTTATGCGTGGACGTAATGACAAGAAATTTCAGTTGATCTGGTGGTTGCATTTCAGTTGATCTGGTGGTTGCTTGGCATGACCAAATATTTCTGGAAAAGTGCGTGCGCAAGTTCGAGTCTTCCTGTTGGACATTTTAATCTTATTTTTGTTTTAAATAATAGTAGTAATTAATAAGTAAGTGGTCTAAAACTTAAAAATTGTGTGAGAATCAAATCTTAGAGAATATTTATGGTAGTTCATACTCACAAGTTCAAAAATCTTAGAGAATATTTATGATTATTTTTATTTTATATTATAAATAAAAAATATTCTATTTTAAAAAATATATATTTTGAATAAAAAATACATTTTCAAAGGGCCTCTTTATATAATTTGTTTGGGGCCTCAAAATGTTCAGGGCCGGCACTGACTATATATATAAGTTGTATATGTATGTTAGTTGGCGACTACACTAGGTGTGTCATATGGGCAAAACTATAGGGTAAAATTAAGTTTTTTTTGTTTAAAGTTGAAATTTTTATTGTAAAATTGAAAATTTTATTTAAATTTTAGATTTTATCCATATTTTATAAATTTTTGACTCCGCCGATGAGTCAGTTGGTAACACCATTTACATTATGGTTAGTTGTTAGTATGTATTCAGCAATATGTCATGTGTATGTCGGTTGAAGACCGCCTAAATTAGTTACAAATCACCTTATTTTGCTTGATTTATTGAGTTGATACTAGTTAGTTGGAGACTGTGTATCAATGGAAGTTAGACCTAATTGTATTGGCCGGAGACCACAAAAATTAATAGAAATTGAACCTATGAATTGTAGACCACAATAACTTGTAAGTACTCCATTCAATCTTAAATATAAGCAACTTTCATTTTTTTGGTGGTCTACTATTAAACTCACCTTAAATATAAACCATGATGTTAGAAATTTGCACTAGCTATCCATAAATACTAATTTAACCGACAAAATGTCAAAATTATTATATTGAAAAATCTAACATCTATGATTAGAGTTCAAATGTCGATCATTTCACTTCGTGTGTGTGGATTTTTAGTGGCTTACTATTTAGTTTATGTACCAAAAATAAAAGAAATGTGCACTAACTCTTAGCATGGGTTTAACATAGAGAAAAAACACATACTTATAAAATAATAATGTATTGGTAATAAAGTTTCAAAGAAAAAATCAACAATAAAAATCCAAGTATAAGGATATCGATTATCTTAAACAAATAGTTAGATATTTAAATTTTTAATCTTACAAAATTAGAAATAATCTTATCATTAAACAGCTAGCGGTAAAAATTTGTACATATCACATAATTAAAAAATTTTAAAAGAATGAGTTTATATACATTGAAATTGCATGTTGCGTCTGGATAATGGAATCTTTTGTACGTAGATTCTCTCTTCTTGAGTAGAAAATTTAAGTATTTGAACAACACGTTTGAACTTCCTCTATACTTGTGTGCAAAATTGTTTGAATTGTAATTTCATTCATGATTCAAATATTCTCAGCAATCTTGGAATTATTAGCAAGTAGCACATTGCATTCCTTGATATTGGATTACGTCTATCCATCGTGGCATACAATACACAATACTTGGCGTTTGACAAAATTTGCACTCAATTATCGTGTCGTTCTTTTATCGAATTCTTTAGAATAATACGACATCATCCATTCACGCAATCTCAATTTAGACACCAACCTCTTAGCGGCATAATTTACTTCTTTTTTCTTTCGGAAACTCAACAAGTTTCCTTTTCAACATAGTTTTGAAAAGAAATTCAAGCACTGATCGAAGAACATTTATATTTTACCTAGCACCTAAATTCCTCTCACACACAGTTAAATTATATTATTTCAAGTTTTCAACCATTCAAGCAACATTCCTCTCGAAAGTATGATAAACTATTTTCTACATCAAGTTAAAATGGTAAGTACTTCACTTTATGTTTGAGATAATTTCTAAAATATATTTCTTGAAGGTTGCAATGGTTAAATATTATTATTCGATTGATTTTCAATAGTCATTATACAGAAACTCTTCCAGAGTTGTATCTCTTCGTGACTTCATCAAAAGACTGAGTTTTTTTTTAAATAGAGACATTCTAAAGGCTGTAAAAAAAAATCCAAAAATCATGTTTTTATGAGTCAAAATTTTGCCTAAAATATATCTGTCATTTATTCTTTACAAGAGTAGTTGTGGAAATTTTATTTTATAAACTACTATCATTGATCAATATGTTTGATATGAGTATGCAATTCATATCAGAAATTTCAAAGTACTTGAAGGAGATTTGTCAATTATCCTATTTGCATTCGGATATAATTGTATTGGGCCATATGTTAAATTCTATGAGTAAAGATAGTGTTGTATCCATAAATTGATTTTTACTCTTAGGATGTACTTAAGCAAAATTCAGAACTTAGATTTCAAAATAAGTTTTGGGATGTAGAACCCGAAATTTGTGCGGAAATTTTTAAGAATATAAACATACGTTTGTGATCTACATCCCAACTTAAAAAATAATTTGAAATTTTAGGGGGGAAATAGATAAGTGTGGAGAGAGGAAAATAAATTTTCAAAATCTAGTAACATATGACCCATTTTTTTGGTAATAATCATATGGCCCAATACAATTAAAAAAAGAGTAGCATATTATTAAAAAAAAAAACTTATGGCCCATGTTATGACTTTGCGTAGTATGGCAATATTTTAAACCACCTCCCAAGTCATTATTGAAATCCTTGATAAGCACAACTTGAGCCTAAAGATATACTTATAAACATAAACATTATTAATTATAGGAGAAAAATTATGAGCACGTATTAAACAACTTAATACAGAAATATTCGCCTTAAAAATTATATGTTAACTTTATAAAAGTTTAAATACTATCTTTTTCAATACAATTTTTTCACTTATTTATTTATTTATTTATTTATTTATAACTCTCTACTTCTTGAAGGGTCTTTAGTAGTCCATAATTCGGATGCAGAGTAAGTAAAGTTTAGTCAAAAATTATTCTACCGAAAAATTAAACACGAATTCTTTTAAAATTCGTCGTTTGATAAAATTCATTAATCACTTGAATTCAATTTAATGTGTTTATTCAAAAAATTTACTTTTTAATCTATGGGAAAAGAACATGTTAGAAAGACCCTAATTAAGAAAGCAATAACCATCCACTTTCTGGTACACATGCCTCTACTATTTTTCGATCAATTCTGTTTTTTTTCTTTTCTAATTTATGAAATCGCATGATGATATTGTCAGTTTTATAAGCTAGTTCTTAAAAATCTTCTCAAATGTTTATATGTCACTATTTGAATGATTAATCCATTTGTAAAAAAAAATTTATAATTAAAAAGTGTTTTTGTTTTTTTGATAACGATTAAATTTTTGTAAAATATTTTTTATTTTTTAAGTTGTTAGTATATATACAAATCGAAGTCATATATTATTTGTGTAATTAAGAGACTTAAATATGTATGCATTGATGGTGTAAAATTATTTTATGCGTATTTTCAAAATTTACACGTAATATGGTGTAATTTAATTACATGTATCTGTAAAACAAAATTACAAGTTAGTGAATAATCATTGATCTCTAAATATCCCTTTGAGTTCGAATTACAAGTTAGTGAATTACAAGTTAGTCTTGAAGAAGACTACAAGAGTTTACATCAATATCAGATAATAAAACAATTTTAATGGATTAATACTTTATGTAAAATATGCAGTTTTACAATATCCTATGTGAAAAAAATATTGAGAATCCTCTTTGTAATGTTTCATCTTTTGCAATACCCCTCAATACAGTCAACTATAATATAACCGCCGCAAAACCCTCGCTAAATTTATATTTTACGGTGAATTTTTTTACGGCGGTTTAAAACTTCACATGAAAAGAATAAATGTTAAACCGATTCGACTTCCCACAACTTGAGACACAAAATTGAGAGTCCGGTAAAAGAATTTCACGTTTAAATTCCAAATAAATTATTTTTTTTGACACCATTCCAAATAAATTATGAGAAGGTCTAAAAAATTCCAAATAAATTATGAGAATCTAATTATTAGGCTACTTTTAAAAACTACTCCGATCCTATTTTTAAAGTGTTATTAGTATACGTGTATACTTTCATCTCATGATCTCAAAATTAAAATCCACATTATCCATTTGGAGTTCCTGAATTCATTGAATTGCTAGCTGACAAAAGATCGATCAAGTTATATATGTGTGTAATAAATTTGTAGGTGGCATTTTTGGTTGTTAATTTTGCTTCTTCCTTTTGGTCTCTGATTTCATCATTTCATAACAATAGTATAATTAACACACGTCATCTCTCGTGATCTAAAAGTGGTTGTTTCTGTCTGTGTCAAGGAGCCAACCAGCCACCGATTAGTCCATTTTCTAATCCAAACCACCTTCCCATCCCATGTGCCCCCAGTGTGTATATCTCTACACTTTTTTATTTCTCCCTCATATTCATTTAAAAAACCTCAAAACTAGTATATGTACACTATTTTTCAGCATGTGTATATGCAAGTTTCAATTTGTTGCTAGACACTTTAGACGAGTTAGTTTAATGTAATAAATAAATGTTTTGTGTTCGATTTTTTAACTTGGATTTACAATAATATTTAAACTTTTAAGAAAAATTTATCACTCATTTAAATTCTACAAAATTAAATGAAATAATCTCTATAATTACACATAAAAAATATTAAAATTATCTCCAAAATATTGACTATTGTATTTGGTGTCTAGAATAGGCTTTTTTTTGTGAATACAATATATTGCTTGAGGTGTGAGGTGTCTTAAGAAGAGAGAAAAGAACATGCACACACCTTTTAGTAGCCAACAAACAAAAGTAAAGAAAAAAAAAAGAAAAAAAGAAAAGAAAATGAGAAATAGAAGAAAAATCTAAGTAATCAATTTAAAACTCAAGAAGTAAGGAAAGGGAGGCAAGCAATCGATTTTGAGGTTTGTTTTAATTTATGAGCAACTTTACACTACTACATAATTTCATATTGGAGTTCTTGTTATTGTTGTGTTAAGTTAAGGCTTCACATGGGGGAACTATATAAATTTACTATGCCTTGTCTCTGACATGTCTAAATCATAGTTTCTATAAACAATTCACATCAAACCTAAGCTTGTCCTTGTTCTTTTTTCTGCCACATTGATATCTGAGCATTTTCAGTTTTGTCTACACCACAACAAAAATACTCATTTTTATTTTTAAGTTCCCTATCATGACCATAGGTTTCTATTATTGTTCTATCCATCAAACTTTTTTTTTTTAAATAATTAAATTGAGTATGCAACTGTAAAGATTAATTACTTTATTTTTGTGGTGATAAAAATTTATTATAAACTATTTTACATATTCAAACTGTCTTTGTATTTTAAAATAGTTTGATAAAATTGATTCTGTTAAAAATGAATTAAATGTATAACAATATATATTTAAATATATTCATGTGTATTCATATGAAAAAGAGACGAACAATAAATTTTAGATAAATTTTTTAAATTTTAACTTCAACTTAAAATTTAGTAATAAAGACAAAATGTAAAATTTTATCTAAATTGTTAATAGTTAGAAACACAAAATATAATAATTAATTTTATTTTTCATATTTTTAATTAATTTATGTTATTGTTTTAGTATTATTATGCTTTATACTAAGGGTCGTGTTAACATGTACCCTATATGTTAAGAATTTAAATAATGTAGAATTTTTCTCTTAAATTTTGTGCATTAAAAACATAGAAAGTTTTAAATTACACTTACATGCACGGATTTTGATACAAAAGTTTTTTTATTTATCTCACTAACATGTGTCCTTGGGGCACATGTTAACATTTTCCTTATAGTAATAATCTACTACTTTGTTTTTTACGGAAGTATTTCCTCTGTCTTATAATATAAAAGATTTTTTTTTTAATATTTTTATCCCAAAATAAAAGAGAAACGATACAAAAAAAATTCTTTTCAAGAAAATTTTACTATCTCTTTTATTTTTTCAATAACTAATATAATTAATAAAAATTGTTTTTACATTTTTTCATACATTTTTTTCAAAAAAAAACATAATATCAATCATTATATATTTTTTTAATAAGTGTAATTTTATGTTTTTATAATTTGGGACGGATGGAGTAATAATATATTGCTTGTGCCAGCATTACCTAACAAATATTTTCATGTCCATGCTTCAATTATTCATGGTGAAGTACAATAAATTGAAAATGATGTAAATTGACTGTGCCTTGGGTTTGGCCATTTTCACTTTTAGGCAAAAACTCTTTAAGCTTCCAATGTGGTGTGGTAAAAATATTTATGTGATGAGAGGGTAAACTTGAATATGATAACACGTCAAATAAGGCTGTGAGGTAAGTGAATTGAAACATGATAGTGGCAAAAAGTGTCCAAAAACAACTGAACCAAGAAAAAATATCAGAAAGTATGTCTCACTTGTTATGGTTTGTTTTTCTATCTCACATTATTTTTCAGATGTTTAACTACATTGTGTTTCTTTTCAAGTCATGTGAAACAAAAACATTATAAAAATATACAAACCTTGTGATGATAATTAAATCGACCAACCTTTTTGTAGAAAATATTGTCTAATTGGGCTCCTTGACTTGCTTGTTATTTACAAAAATGTATATTGCTTATTGCACAATTATTGTTCTAAAACATAATAAATAAAACAAATTTATCTATCTCTTTCATGCACACACGCATTAATAAAATTTCATTTTTAAAGTAAAAAAGTAAGATAATTGAGGTTTGAACCCCCACCTAAGCATATATAATGTGATGTCCAACCAATTGAGATAAACTATGAAACATAATTAATTTTTTATTACTACCTCTGCAACAAAATATAAATTGTTTTGAGAAATGTAATTTATGTTATATGACAAAAAGAAATTATGAGTTAGTTTACAAAATTGTCTTTCAATAATAGTATGAAAAAGATAAATCGAATAAGTAAAATTGACTCTGATTCATATGCCGAACCAACTCCCAATAAATTCAACGAATCCTCGTAACCACTCACCATCACTCCCTCAAATAACTCAACCACAACCAATACTAGGGGGTGTAAGCGGATCTGTTTGCACCGGTTTTGAGTGAATTTAATGTCCGAACCAATGAAATCTCAATTGGTTGGGTTTAACTAGGTTTGATTTGATTTTTAAAAACGAATCTTATTCAAACTATTTTGTTTAGATCAGATACTATACTTGGTTTGCAACATTTTGTTTTTGTGTAATCTGTGCTATTATTTTTTTAAATGATATGTTTCAAACTCTATTTTTCAAATGACTTACAATAATAACATAAATCAAGTAGACAATGACGTATATAATTTTGAAATACAAAATATAATACATAGGTAGAGTGGAGTTTACCATCAAATTAAAATACAACAAAATTAAAATTTCAATTATTTTTCCATTTGAATCACCAATACACATTCCTTAGAAAAATAGAACATTGAATTTATTCTCAATCTGAAAGCAAAGAGAAGTAAAATTAACAAAAGAGAAATGAAAAAAATTTGTTAACTTTTAAAAAAAAGTGTTAACTTTTATGGACTAAACTCAATAAATGTATAATATAATTATCGGTTCAGTTCACCAGTTTCTAAAATTGGATCCAAAAATCGAACCAAACGACTTCAATTTTTATTTGGTTCAATTTTTTTATCCAAACCATAAAATTCGATTTTTTCTTAGTTTGAATTGTAGTTAATTAATTTTTTTTTTATCTGCTTACACCCCTAACTGATACGATAATTAATTTAAACTAATAATGAGTCATTAATATTTATCAAATACAATAATATTTTGAGTTGAGATATCTAAGACTCATATTTTTAAATACATTAAATGATTTGACAGTACATTAAACACATGTAGTAATGTAGAAAATATTTTTACACTAATTATTTTATTTATCAAAAAGAATTATTATTTTTATTTAGAACTTATAAATACTGTTAGGTCCGTACCAAAATATAACTAGTTTTGATCATATTACACAAATTAAAAAATGTAATAATAATTGTATAGAGAAAAGAAATTATGAGATAGTTTACAAAATTATTCTTTATTAATAGTATAGAAAAGATAAATTGAAGAAGTAAAAGAAGAGAGAATAATAAATAGTTGAACTATAAAAAAAATTAATAGTATTAAATGTTTCCCAGGTATTGTAAAGCAATTTATATTTTCGTATAATTTGTTTTTTTCAAAGTGATTTGTATTTTGGTATGAAAGAAAAGTAGTACTCTCTTAGTTTCAAAATGAATGTCGCTTCAGCTCAAAAAATTTATTTTAAAATGAGTGTTGTTTTTCAATTCTCAATAACATATTTTTCAATTATATTTTTTAATTATTACTTTATACATTATTTTTAAGAAAAAAAATAAATTTTATTTAATAATTATATTACTTTTAACAAAATAATTATATTTTTTAATATGCGTGAAAAAAAAAAAAATTCATTAAAATGGAGGGAGTGATGTTTTACAAACTCACGCGCTACACTTGAAAAAGGTGAAACGCAATTGAGAAACTGCAACGCTGCCAACCAGAAGGAGGAAAACTACGTATGCAGACAACTTACGCAATAAATACTATTTTTTTTTTTTTGACAAACAATAAATACTATTTCTGTTAATCAAATTATATATCTATCGTGTTTTTACTCAATTTTTAATTTATTTTGATGAGCATTTTTAAAATATTAAATTTTTATAATTTTTACTATATTAAATAATTAAAGATAATAATGATCAAAATTATGCATTGACATATGTATAATGGATAAATATAATTTTTTTTGTACATCGGAAAATAAATGTTTCAACCAGATGAATTTGAACTCTGGACTTCATACCTATTGAACCTATATCATCTAACTTTTATTATTTGAGTTATATTTCGGAGATAGATAAACATAATTTTATACAGTATTTAACAACAGAGGTAGTATACTACCTCTGTCCCAAAATATAAGACTCATTTTGATCACTAATATCTTTAATTGTGCATTAGTAAAAAATTTAAAAACTTGATATATTGAAAATAATCATCAAAATGAATCAAACAATATCTTATATATTAATATTTACATTAATAAATTATAAAAAAATACAGACAAAAACAAGATATATGAAATTCATGAATAGTGTCGTTTACTCAAAAATGAGTTTTATATATTGTGACTGAGGTAATATTTTTTTTTAAAAAAACTCAAAATAAAAAAAATATTAGTATTATATAAAAAAGTAGAAACAGAGAGAGAGAGAACTAGAGAGAGAGAGAGAGAGAGAGAGAGAGAGCACTTTACCACTTTTATACGCAGCAGCACGCATCCATCTTAACAAAACACAAACAACAAACAAAGAGTGTTGTGTTTGTTGTTCAACACAATCATCAACAACAACAACAACATTCATGTCTTTCTTCTTCTCCATTCACTTCTTCAACTCTATGAACAACAACATGTCACTCAACATCACACAACACTACAAACTTTAAGGTGCTGCTACCTCAACTTGTACTTCCCTTATTTTTTTATTTTTAGTTTTTTTTAATGTGTTTTAGTTATGTTTTTCAACAAATTTCAAAATCATTATTACCCACTAAAAAAAATCATCTTTCTTTCTTCAAATCCAAAAATTTATCTTTTTTTTCATATGGGTTTTTCATTAAGCATCTAAATTTGCTTAATTTCTAAGCTTAGTTTCTTAATTTGTTAAAAATAAAATAAATACCCATTTGTCAAAAATTAAAAAAAAAATCACTTTTTTATTTGTTTCAAATCAAATCTGTTTTCTGGGGTGGTGGGTTTTGTGGGGGAGAGGGTAAGAAGAGAACAAAGGTGTAAACTTTATGGTCTTTTTTAGGTTATTGGTTTTGTGGTCACTGTTTTTTGTTCTTTGTTCTTGTTTCAAATTATTACTTTTTTTATTTTTATTTTTAGATGAAGGACATGCCCTTAGCTTTTGAGGAATTTCAAGTGAAGGGAGTGTTGGATTATTTCTCTTCAACAACTTCAAATTCAACTTCAGATTCATTTTCATTGCTTTTGAATCAAAATCAGCAACAAAATTGGACATTAGATAAAGAAGATTATTGCTATGTGGAGCCCACTTCTGTTCTTGATTCAAGAAGAAGCCCTAGTCCTCCAATTTCATCTTCAACAATGTCATCTTCTCTTGGTAGTGGTAGTAATAATGGTAATGGTTCAAATAACAACACTTCAATGGTAGTAGTTTCTGAGAATCTAGCTTCTCATGTTTCAAATGAGGAAGGTTTGGAAAATAGTGGAGAAAAATGTGGTGGTGGTATGAGAATGGAGGATTGGGAGGGACAAGATCAGTCACTTTTGAGGTTAATTATGGGAGATGTTGAAGACCCTTCTGTTGGATTGAACAAAATCTTGCAAAATAGTGGTGTTGGTTCTCAGAATGTTGATTTTCATGGTGGTTTTGGTGTTTTGGAACATCAACAAGGTTTGAACAACAACATGGACCCTTCTGTTCAACAAGGGAATTACAATGTTTTTCCTTTCATGGCTGAAAACATAGATAGTCATAATTCAAAATCTGGTCCTGAATCTATGTTTGGTAACTATCCTATGTTGACATCATCATCAACTACTGGTGTGTTTTGTTCTCAGCAGCAACAGAATCAAGAGTTTGGTGTTTTAGATGAGAAACCTCAAGTTATTAACCCTAATTTTATGTTGAACCATAATCAAGTTCAATTCTCGGAGAATCCTTCATTCTTTGTTCCATTGTCATATCCTCAAGTGCAAGAGCAACAAGTTTTCTCTCAGAATCAGTTGAAACGACCGCTTTATGATTCCGTCGGGAACAATTATTCGGTACCGAGGTTACCGTTTTTAGATTCTGGCCAAGAAATGTTTGCTAGGAGGCATCAGCAACAAACACAGCTTCCATTGTTTCCTCCTCCTCATCATCTGCAGCAGCATGAGCAACAACATCAATCATCGGTTGTTCCGTTTGCGAAGCAGCAGAGGGTGAGTTCTAGTACTACCGGAGACGACGCAAGCGACCAGCTTCAGCAGAGTATATTTGATCAGCTATACAAAACTGCTGAGCTGATAGAAGCTGGTAGTCCGGTTCAAGCGCAAGGGATATTGGCGCGGCTCAATCACCAGCTCTCACCTATTGGTAAGCCTTTTCAAAGGGCTTCTTTCTACATGAAGGAAGCCTTACAGTTAATGCTTCATTCAAACGGTAACAATCTCAATGCTTTTTCACCGATTAGTTTCATATTCAAAATCGGAGCTTACAAGTCTTTCTCCGAGATATCTCCTGTTCTTCAGTTCGCCAACTTTACTTGTAATCAAGCCCTAATTGAAGCCTTGGAAAGGTTCGACCGAATTCATATTATTGATTTCGATATAGGGTTTGGAGTACAATGGTCTTCTTTTATGCAAGAGCTTGTGTTAAGAGGTAACGGTGCACCTTCACTTAAGATTACTGCTGTTGTATCACCCTCGTCTTGCAATGAGATTGAGCTCAATTTCACCCGAGAAAATCTAAGTCAGTATGCAAAAGACCTCAACATGTCGTTTGAGTTCAGTGTTTTGAACATGGAATTGTTGAACTCTCCGTCGTTTCCTCAACCAGGTCATTTCTTTGATAGTAACGAGGCGATTGGTGTGAATTTCCCTGTTTCCAGTTTCATAAGTCATCCATCATGTTTCCCTTCAGCCCTTCACTTTCTCAAGCAGCTAAGGCCAAAAGTGGTTGTCACTTTGGATAAAAATTGCGACCGACTCGATGTTCCGCTTCCAACCAACGTTGTTCATGTGCTTCAGTGTTACTCAGCCTTGCTTGAATCACTTGATGCTGTTAACGTGAACCTCGACGTACTCCAAAAGATTGAGAGGCATTTCATCCAACCAACCATCAACAAAATCGTCCTCGGTCACCACAACCGTCATCATGAGAAGTTACCTCCGTGGAGGAACCTGTTTCTTCAATCCGGATTCTCTCCTTTCACATTCAGCAACTTCACGGAAGCTCAAGCCGAGTGTTTGGTTCAAAGAGCACCTGTGAGAGGATTTCAAGTGGAAAGAAAGCCTTCATCTCTCGTTCTATGCTGGCAGAGGAAAGAACTCATCTCAATCTCAACTTGGAGATGCTGAAGAATGACTAATTTATAAGCTTAAAGGTGATTGATTGGTAACTTTTATGTTGATGTTTATGTAATTGTTTGTGTAATTTCTAGGCTTATTTATGTGATCCATACCCAAATGTTTTGTTAACTAAATGGGTTGGTATCTATGATTTCAAAACTCTATTATTAGTATTTATGTCTCTTTGAACATTGGTAGTAGTAACTATGTATGCCTATGTTAACCGTTTCTTTGTTATCTTGAACACAACGCGGATTGTTTAGTAAGAAACAAACAATTTAGGCAAGAATGGTTCCTTCATGTTTATTTTCATGGTATAGTCTTGTCTTTCTTTATTTAAAGGGGTGTTTGGATGAGTTTATTTCAGCTTATCTTATGATATGGAAGCATTTGAGTGTTTGAAAGAGCTTATGAGGTAGCTTGTTGTATGTTCATTAGCTGTATATAGTGTTTGGAAGAGCTTATGAAGTAGTAGTTCTGGACAGTTCTGGTGTGTCCATTAGGAAAATGGATCCTTTGCAACCGTCTGTAGGCCGTAAGCTCACGAGTTTCTCTCTTAATCTAACGGCTTCCGTCTGTTTGCATTATAAAGTCGCTTGCTTGCAGATGGTTCAAATTAGTCTATTAGATGTATTTAGCTTAGTTTCACATGTCCATTCATATTGCTTATTGTTGCAAGTTGTTTTGAGTTTATGCAGATTTTACCTTCATTTGCTCTTCGATTGTTGAAGTAGCTAATGCATGTGCTCTTAATTGATAAACCACTTATTAAATACTAGTAAGTGTTTAGTTAAATTCTAGTACTAGATACTAATGCTCTTCTTACTAAGTTTGACTTTGTTCCATTTACTATTCTCCATTTATGAGAGAGATAGACACGATAGAAATTTTAAAAAGACCTATTAGTAGGTAATATAGCAATACCGAGTTAAAATATGGATCGTCTGATCTTGATGCTGCGTGAATAAAATCATGTCCAAATCTTTTCTCAATGCATTAATGTTTTTCCCAAATTAATTTATTTTTTGTCTGAAATTGTTGTGTTTTTGTGGAAGGGAAATGAAATAAATTCCTAATGCATAATGTTTTTCCTAAATTATTGTTTTTTCTTTTTGTGAAGGGAGATGAAATAAATAGGAATAACAAATGTGCTTTTAGTCAAACTTTACATTAAAACACCCAAGAAAAATTAAAGAATAATGGAGTACAATTTTTCAATTTAAGGGGTTTGACCTAAATATAAAACTAGTTAATGATTGGTCAAGTTTTTTTAATGTTGGAAATGTTTTGGAAATGTGGACAGATGAAAACCAATGCACTATTTTATTTGGGGTCTTGTCTAAATACAGTTCCAATTTTTCCAAATGCAATGTATTCATTCATAGTTTCATACTTTGCTCTGCCACATTTGCAAAAATAATTTTCCTTAAAAAATGTTAGTAATTTAAGTTCTTAATAAATTATTTTATGGAATGCCTCATTTTACAAATTTCAAATTAAAATTAACAGTCTTGACAGTTATTAGGTCATCTAATGTGTGTTGGGCCGATTTTAATATTCGTGAATTTTCATGAATATCATTTTTTTTAAAATAAATAAAAGTAGATATGTATTTTTTTCGCTTTTGGTAATTATGTATAATTTCTTCCTCCACTTTTTACAAAAAAATGTGTTAAATATTACAGTAATACATTTCCTCTCATTTTGATAACAAAATTATTAATCAAACAATAAACAAAAGTTATTAGTAAAAAAAAAGTTATGAAAGAAAATTAGATTAGGGTTCATTTCATGTAAATGATATTTATGTTTAAGTAATAATATATGTGAAATTTAAGGAAATGACTTCTAATTACTCTTGCCTGTGAAATGACTTCTAATTTGGGTTGGTGAGAGAGACAATTTAAGGAATAATACTCTCTCCGTCCCGAAATATAAGGGAAAATAAAAAAACACACTTATTAAGAAAACATAAACATGAAAATTAGAAATATGGTTTTGTGGAATTTTTCTTAGAATAAGTGCATGGAAAGATGTAAAATCAATTTGGATTGGCTGTTGTTTATAGAGAAAAGTGGAGAGATAGAATATTAAATGCAATTTACATTTAATTTCATGAAAATAAAGAAAAAAGTAGTTTTTTTCCCTTATATTTCGAGACAGAGGGAGTATATGTTTATGGTAATCATTACTTTGACCCTTTTATATTTGTTATTGTTATAAATTAAAAGTTAGAGTTTGCTTGGTTGGAGAGAAATTGAGAAGAGAGAAATAAAAATACAGAAATTGATGCATGTATTTAAACTACATTTTAATCCAAATACATGCATCAATTTATGTGTTTCAATTTCTCTCTTATGAATTTCTTTCCAACTGAGCAAACCTTTAAAGTAATCAATTGATTTATACTAGTATGCACAATAATACTATTTGAAGTGATGTCAAATGAGCAATTACAGTATGTCAATATGTTTGTCTTGTAAGTACACTTATTTTTAAACCAAAATAACTCCACACTTCTTAAACTAATTTTTTTGAAATGGTTAAGATTTATTTAAAGGGTTGATTTCTTCTAATAAATACTTCTTTATATACATTTGTCGAGGATCGAAATCATTATCAAATAGTTATAAAAGTCTAATTTTTCAAATATTTGCCACTTGTACCATATTATGTTAGTGTAAGTACACTTTTTTTTGAACTTACATAAATATGTTCGGAAGAAAGGGATATATTTCATCCAATTTTCCAATAAATTGACAAAAAATTGAACTGAACTTATATTTTGCATAATTTAAATATATATTTTGTAGACTTCCCCCTTTTTAAATGATTACACATGCGGTACAAATACAATGAAGAAGAAAAGCTGGTTGGTGAATGATTGAAGTATATACTACTATTGATGTAAACATTATACTACTGCTATATATTTTAAACACATGGGAGGGTGTCGATTTACAATTTTTTATATACTCTTATATGAATTTTTAGATAATGGATCTTCTTCTGCTTTATGTGTTCAGCTATATATCCCTCCTAATTTATGTGCTTCGTCTAATGGTTGAGAATTTATAAAAAAATAAATAAATTAAAAGGTACAATGTTGAAGAGAGAAAAAAAACTTTAATAAATGGTTGAGATGAGACAAATGGAGAGCTAGAGAGAATAAGCAGGAGACTTCATCTAATTGTTCGTATTAATATTTAATCAATCTAAAATTTGATAAAATACGAACAATTTTCACAAAAGGACATGCAAAAACATCTAACTTTGTGCGGTTTTAATTTTTTTAACATTGATTTGCAATTTTTTCTAAATCAATTTGCATTTAAACATTTCTAATAAGGAGCCATGACCAAAAACAACGTGGTGCCTGCCTCCCGCTATCACCATTTTCTCGAGCAATAAAAAATTGACCTAATTTTTATTTAGTTCAACCAATAAAATATGTATCGATTTAAAATAAAATTATATGACTAATTCATTTGCAATGTTAACTATTTGTTTAGAAAATCACACAAAAATAAAATAAAATTAGTAGCATCTAAAGGAAAATAATAAATTTAAATCCATGCTACGTAAACATTTACACATCTTTAAGCCGATATTCAAACATTGATTCACTATATTTGTAAGAGTTTAATTGTTTCAACTATATATAGCCTATAGCCATAGGTGTAACTCAACTTTATTTTCTTCAAAATCTTAAGGAAGAAGAAGATGCCTTGCCCCCTATGCTTTCTAAAGTTAAGTATGAAGTGTGAACCATCATATGTGCAAGGAATCACTTCCTGAATGATCTATATCGGGAAAAAGAGGGCCCAAGGGATAACAAAAAATTGATAAAAATTGTGAGAAAAGGGATTTGGGCATTGTTTTTAGTCAAAATAGGAATTTGGACTTGAACATGTTGTAAAATAAGGATTTGGACTCATTTGTATGAAATAAAGGATACAAGCTGCATTATTGAGAGGATCCATTTTCAAACCAAGCTAGTTGTGACCCCCACCCCAAAATCATGTAAAATAAAAGTAGTAAAAATACTCTTTAATTTATAAAATTGAGAAAGAAAAAAAGGGCAATACGATGTTGTTAAGTTGAATATCTTTTATTTGAGTTTGAATTTAGAATTTTATAATTGTGTGTAAGTTTTAGTGGTGTCTGTTATTTTTTCTACAAACTAAAAAAATACAAAGTTGTCTATAAGTTACAGTTCAACTAATAGAAAATACTGAAAAGTCCATCTACTCTGTGTGTGTGAATTTTCAATAATTTTTCATTTCGTCTACGTACCCCAAAAAAAAGATACTCAGTTAAATTTCACCACTACAAACTATATTATAAATTTTGTCAAAAAAATATTTACAAACTATTTTCTAATTTTTTTTCCAAACAATTTTTTTCTCATTTTTTATAGCAATCAACATTATTATAGTAGTCAACATAATTTTAAAATATTTTTAATTAAAATAATATACTATAGTATTTCCAATTTTTGAAAATTTCTCATTCCTGAATTTGAGCCTTATAGTATGTATTAATTTTGTACTAATGTTTTCAATATTGTATATCATTCAAATGAACTTGCATTACTATTATATATATATATATATATATATATATATATATATATATATCAAACATGTTAGCCACAATCTCACAAGAATAAGGTGAAATATTTATATTTTACAATGGCCTTTCGCATCCATCAATTTTATCTTTTCTTCATTTTTTGCATGGTTCAATTTTACTTTCAGGTAATGGAAAAATGTTAGTTTGTCCTGTTTAATTGTATTTATGATATAAAATTTTCAACTTCAAAATATAGATTGATATTTTTCCATCTATTAATTATTATTAGTCTAGCAATTGCAGAAAAAAAAGAACTTCAATTGTTAAGATGAATATCAATTTGAAACTATTGATATATATACTATATTCAAATCTTTTTTTTATTTTCTAAAATGTGTGTTTTCTAGTATTTCCTTACCCATATTGGTTGAAATTTCTTTTGATTGCAGAAACATCAGCTATGGTTTTTTTTTCCAGATCCCCCAGGGCTAGTTTGCATAGAAGATTGGATAAATGCTGAAAAGTGCAATAATGATTGCATACACTTAGGCTTTAAAAATGGTGGTGTTCGTATTGATTACTTTAACAAGAAATATTCTCATTGTTGTTGTCACAAAAAATAGTTTGAATAATAACCATATGTATAACTAAATAAATAATTAAATCTAGTGGGGTGTTACAATTTATACTACGTATAGTAAGTGGTAGTTGTGGGAATGTCAATGTAGTTAGGATATCAAATTCACCATGTAATGCCTTTTCATTATATCTTCGTTTCTTCACTTAAAAATAAATAAATTAAATACCAATGCATACCAACTACCAAGTTTAACTTATTGATTTCTTATTTTAGTTTATCATAAAATTTGTTAATTGATTCAACACTTTATTTTATACAATTCATCGATGACAAAATGATCAACTAATTATATTTGAGAGGATTAGACTAATAAGATCCAATATAGTTGAACACATATATTATACAACTGCCTCAATAAAAACCTTATTTGATGATAACTCTAATACCAAGAAACCAGATGAAAGAAAAAAGAGGACAATGCTTTATATATTGCAAGTAATAGAAAAAAAAAATTGTTGAGAATATGAATGCTTTATTCTAGTAAAAGGAAATGAGAAAGGAAAATAAACATAAATTATTGGTCATCATTTCCTACTCTTTAATGTATAAATTTAAGCATAGTTGATCTTTGCTAAATCAAGAGTCTTCTTTCCTTGATGCATATTATCATAGTTGTTGTCTAGGTAATCTTGCCACAAAACTTCTCTATAGACAGCCAATCCATCTTTCTTCACCAATTCTGGTATTGGGCCAATCCTGTCTGTAGCCTCAGGATTAGTGAACGATCCAATTGACACTCTTGATTGTGTTGATGGTGTCAATACTCTGTGTTCTGCACTTTTATACTTTCCATTGCTTATTATCTTTAATTAAAATAACAAAATGGTTATTGGTAATAACAGATCCAGAAATTTTAAATAACGGGAGTATCACATAATTTTTTTTGCAGCATTAAATATATATGACATTTTTTCTGACGTATATATTACATTTTTTTTTTTAAAATAAGCTATTATTATTATTATTATTATATAAAAAGCAAGTCCAAGTATAAATCCTAATTCAACTGGCAGAAAATGCCGAAGTTGCTAGGTCGGATGTTCATAATTGAAGTTTGATCCATGGTCACTTCACTTTATGCGTGTGAATTTATGGTGGTTTTATCATCTCATCTATTTACCAAAAAAAATAAAAAAAAAAATACAAAAAGCGCAAGCTAATAAGAAGACAACAACTTGCTAATGTAGAAAACAATAAAATAAATAAAGATCATGAAAATACACCATCCCAAATCAAAAATTAAAATATAAAGATTTGTCAATTTATGTTTACTTTCTTTGTTTGTAAAATGATTATTTTATTTTTTATATTTGAATGTAAAAAAATTGTGTTACTTGTGATATTATTGTGGGTCTAGAAAGAAATATTGTGTGATGTACATGGGCCAAGTAGTCAAAATATCAATTTATATTTTATATACACATATTAAAAAAAAATTCTACTAATATTTTTGTGTAGACAGTTGCTCACATATCCATATGCATGGATCTGTCCCAGATACATGGATCTGTCCTTGGTTATTAGTAATTCAAAATTTTCCTAGACTTATTTTTTTCCTTTTCTTTTTCTTCTTCTTTTTGTCCGATTGAATGTCGCATGAAGATAATCACCCCTAAATCATCAAGAGAGCCTCCACAAATAGGCGGTGAGATTAGTCCTTTCAATTTAGTCGATCTTAGGTCGGATACCCAACATTAAAAAAAATCACCAAGAAGTAGTGTAAAAGATTACAGTGACAAAATTCTCAAACACTAAATAAATACTCCGTATTAAAAAATGAGAAATAAATATTTCCAATATGTGTTCAAACTCCAAATATATTAAATGTATATGCATTCTCTAATGATATGACTTGTGAGTTTTTTTTTTGACAAGAGTGACTTGTGAGTTATATTTACCGAAGATGTGTCATATACTTTAATATTAGATTTCAAAATATCAAACCTGTAAAGCATCACCAATATTGATGATTAGAGCTCCAGGGGTTGGTGGAATTTCCAGCCATTCTTCTTCTCCAACAACAGTATTGTCATCCTCTACTTTGACATATAATCCACCAACTCCATCTTGAAGCAACACTGTCATGATCCCTGTGTCTGCATGGCGTCCTGCACCTATAGTAAGGTCTGGATTTGGGCATGGAGGATAATAGTTCACTGTAATCTTCTTTGAACTAATAAACCTTTCAATTTCTGAGTCATCTAATTCCACTCCTAGGTTACCAATTAATATGCTTAAGATGTTTTTTATTATCTTGGATGATAACTTCAAATATTCAAGCAAAAATTCCCTACAAATATAAAAAGAAATAATTTAACGAGCCGTAATTGTCTACATATATACTTTTCATAATAAAATAATGGAAGAAATATTCAGATATGAAACTCGCCCTGAACTCTGAACTAGTGGATGGACTTACTTGCACACATCAGGCCAAGATTGAAGTGCATCTTCATCACTACTATATTGCATCCTGAGAAAATCTCTCCATTCCCACACATTTTCTTTGTCAGGAATAAAGCTAGTCCCATATATAGTCCTTGAACCTCGTCTGCAAGCAACTTTGTTCTCTGTTGGCATGTTGTAAAATGCGTGTGCTGAAGCTTTAAGTGATTCCAACAACTCTAAAGGAGCACCATGATTCACTACTTGAAAAAATCCAAGTGTCTTAGCTGCTCTAACAATCTCATCAACCACTTTGTCATGTTCTATTCCATTCAGCTTTGATAAGTCAATTGGTGGCATGTCACATGTTTTTGTGTATTTTTTGTTAATTCTTTCATTTATGGGCTGTATGTATATTTCTGGAACTTCTGATAAACCTGATTCTACCAAGCCTTTGATTCCATTGCCATCTCTTACAACAAAGTTGTACAATAATGATTTTGAAATTTGAGCCATGATGAAAATGTGCAATTATTTTTTAGTTGTTTGTGATAGTGATATTGTGTTGGATAGAGTCATATATATACAAGAATGAAGGTGCACAGTAGTAATCTATTGCTAGCTGTACAAGAGTAATTAACTTCAGTTAGTTATCATCGGTAAAAATAGTCAAGGAACACTTGGACTTTGTTTGGTAAGGTCAAAATTTGAGCTTATAACTTATAGTTTATAAGTTTATTTGATAATAATGATCTATTTGATAACGATCTTTTGAAAGAGTTTATAATTTATTTTACTAGATTATAGCTTATTTTTGATAAATTATTTCAATTAGTTTATGAGCTTATAATTTATCATATTAGACACTTATTGTGAGACCGAGTGAGTAATTTACCAGAAATATTTGATAGTTCATGCCTTATTGCTTTTGACTTTATATATAATTTCTTATGTTTGAATTTCAATATGTTTGAAAGATAAGAATACTTAATATTCTAAGAAAATTGATGATTCTTTTATTGGAAGATAAGAATAAAATTTAACCCTCTATTCTATGTATAACAAAGTTTTACTCTTGTAATATGAAAAGAGAAACAGATACATAGAATAATTAGTTCTTAGTCTTTATATTATCATGCAGATTTTATCTTTGCAAAATCAAGTGGTTTCTTCCCTTCAGGAGTAGCTCCAAAGAAGTTGTCCATGTAATCTTGCTACAAGACTTCTTTATAATCAGCCAATTCATCTATCTTCACCAATCATGGTAATGGGCCAATCCTCTCTGTAAATATATATTGGAAGAGTGAACAATGGAATTGATACTCTAGATTGAATTTTACAATGTATAAACTGAATTTAAAATATGCATTTTATAAATTTAAGCCGTAAAATCTTTCCATTCCAACACATTTTCTTTAGCAGGAGAAAAGCTAGCTAGTCCCATATTTCATGTTTAAACTTTATCTATAAGCAACTTTGTTCTCTGTTGGCATGTTAAAAAATCCAGATTCACTACAATGGAACACAATGATTCACTACTTGAAAAACTTTATCTATAAGCAACTTTATCTATAAGTGATTCCAACAACTCCAATGGAACACAATGATTCACTACTTGAAAAAATCCAAAGGTCTCAGCTGCTCTAGCAATCTCATCAACCACCTTTGTCATGTTCTGTTCCATTGAGCTTTGATAAGTCAATTGGTGCTAAGTCACATGGTTTGAGTCTTTTTTGTTGATTCTTTCGTTATTTTTGATTGAGATCGGAGTATTCACTGCAGAACGCAGATAATAAAACTACCCTACAATAAGGGCAATCAATGCATGCATAATTGTAATCCTACAACAACCATGGGCGGAGGAGCAGGTATAGGGCCATGACCCGCCCCATGTCTAAGTTTTTTGTAAACCTATATATATATATATATATATATATATATATATATATACACACTTTCCGTCCTAAGTTGATGTATGTGAACCAAATTCTTAACTAGTTAGATACATCCTAGTTGAACAATTTTTTTTTATATTTTAGGATGAAAGAAATATTAATTTAGGCGTATATGATACTCCCTCTGTATCAAAATATATGTCGTTTTGAAAAAAATTTGTACCAAATATATGTCATTTTAGATTACTAATGAAACATTTGATGTTCTTTTTTTTGTTATAGCTTTGACTATATCTTTTTCATACCATTAATGAAATATAATTTCATAAACTAATTCATAATTTATTTTTTTCATGCAACATTAACTACATTTTTTAATTTGTGTGATATAGTCAAAACATCATATATTTTAATACGAAAGTAATAATATAGTCTTTGCAATTTCAGTTGTGGAGGCCGCCCAATTGTTTGAATGACACAAGTTTGATCCTCACGTTGTCTATTTTACCATTCTAATATTATTTTAAACAAAAAAAATACTATAAAACTATAAAAGGTGAGACTCAAACTCTCGTCTTACAAATAAAATTATTATAAACAAGCCATTATTACATTAGAAATGATAAATAATATATTTCATTCAAAAATATATATATTCATATCATAAAGAAAAAAATATAATTTTTTTTTATAACCATCCCTAAAAAATACTTCTAACTCCGCCAATAATTGACATCAACTAGGAAAATCAATGCGTAGCTAACTGAATTGAATCTGCAACTACTAAATTGAATCCTAATAACTACACATCACATTATCACAGAATGGATGACCATGACCTGTGTATACCGGATACCATTCATTTCCTTATATGTTTTGTTTTTGAAGCATGCTTATTTATTTTTTGGAAAACGTTTATAAGTATGGTTTTTTCTAATCCACTTATTTAAAATTTGAGGGTATTTATCTCTTAATCACTCAGTAATATTTTAATTGATATAAAGTTTTTTTAAAATACACCGTTGGATTGAAATTTTATATTATATAAATCATTTTTGAAAAATTTCAGACAAATTCAAAATCAGTTGATATGTTATTGAAACACATAAAGATTAACAAACGTTTAAAAAATCACACAAACTGTTAATTATGATGTATCTCAATAATATATCAAATAATTTTGAATTTGTCTGAAATTTTACACAAATAATATATATGATATAAACTTTCAATCTAATAATGTATTTTATAAAATTTTATGATTAAAATATTATTGAATGATTGAGGGATAAATATCCCAAAATCTTAAAGATGTAAATCAAGTCTCACTTTTTCTTTTTTATTATTATTATTATTATTATTGGTCAAGTAGTTTACCGGTTAAAAATTCCACTTTTAAAATGGAAAAGTAAATGATCGGGATTCGAATCCCACCCCTTATATATATAATATGGTGTTCAATCAATTGAATTAAACTCATAGAACTTTTATTTTGTTACTAGGCTCTCACCCGCGCGATGCGCGGGTTATATAAGTTGTTAGGTGTAACAAAAAATTATTTCATAAAAAAATATATAATATTAAAAAGTTGTGAGATTTTTAATAAAAAAATTATAAGATTTTATAATAAAAATGGTAAGACAAATATAATAATATTAATTTTGAAAATATAAAATTAAACGATAAAATGTTCCAGTCAATACTCGTGAAAAAAAAAAGGAAAATAGAAAAAATCTTCAAAATGATTGATTGCAAGGTCAAAAATAAAACATATCTTTAAAAAATCTAAAAGGTAAAAAAAACATTAATTAAAAAAATAGTATTAGTAGAAATGTTGAGAAGGGAGAACATCGTGAGAGAGAACGGTGAAAAAAAAGTTGTTATTTTTATCGTAGAAATATGTTGAGAAGTGAACGGAAAAATGTTGAAAAAGTGAAGACAAAATAACATGTTTTTTTTGTTCCATGAGAAGTGGATTTTTATTTTTTTTTACTAATAAGAAGTGGAAAAAATTGAGAAATGAGAATTTGTATTATTAGTAGTTGAGAGTAATTAATGTTATAGTTTAGGAGGGAAAAAGTAAGGTTAAGTTGTTGCTAACCTAACAACATTTATAAATAAGAGACTTTTTTTTTTTTTTGACCAAAAATAAATATAGGATAAATAAGAGATTATATATAGGATTTTTGTGGTTTTCTATTTAATCTTATTTATAACTAAAAGTTAAATTTTCAGATTTATGGAATTTAATGTAACTGATATATCTACATACTAGTTACGTATTCAATAATAAATCTAAGAAAATTTGGCAATGAATTTCCACCGACAGCATCACAAATTGTGTGATTAATTGCACCAACCTGTACTCTGCAAACTGGCTGGACCCAGTTATTATAAGCTCAATCTAACAAACATCCATGTGATGAAAACAAAATATATGAGATCAGATCAGATGCAACTCAAACACAAACAGAGATGAGAGGGTACAAAGGAAAAATAACACGCTTTTATACTGATTCAAAGTTCTAACTACATCTAAATAGAGAGATTTTTATACTGCACCTAATTACTAGTAATCCATAAGAGGTCGCAATGACACTACAGGGGTACATTGGAGAAGGGAAAATTCTTAAGTGACATCAAGACATTAAAGAATCAAAATTATAAGATTGGGGTACATCAGACTCTTTTTTACATTTTTGAGTTATCTAAATGCATGTTGATGTACAAGACATTGGTTTGTCCAGTAGTAATTATATCTGAGTTTCGTAAGAGGATCACACAAATTGTTCATAGGGATGTGTTTTAATAATATATTAAATAATTTTAGATTTGTTTAAAATTTTATATAAATAATTTATATTATATAAACTTTCAATTAGATAGTGTATTTTATAAAATTTATATTGATTAAAATATTATTGAGTGGTTGAGAAATAAATATCCAAAAATCTTAAGGCGGTAAACCAGGTCTCGCCTTTCAAAAATATTTATGACTAAAATTTCAATTTTGCCTCTCACAATTTTCTCGACAATTTAGTAGAGCAGTAAAAAATGAGTCGGGCTGCCGCCTACAGGCCACGTGCTTGGACGGACTAGGTCTAAAAAAACATAACCCAAATACAATCAGACTTTTTGACCCAAACCCATATAGATTGGATTGGGCTAGTCCATAATTAAGCTTCAGACTGACCAATTACCAAAAAAATTATATCATTTTATTTTAGTAAAAATAATATCAATGAATAGATAAAAAAATTAATATCTAATTGAAAAAACCAAACTAAAATTTATTTAATTGATATTCAGTGTTGATAAATAATTATTTAGAAATTGTACATATCTAAGTTTATATAATGAATCAAATAATCATAAGATTCTTCTGTCTCTTGGTAATGGAGCTACCTGTCCCCCAAATCTTTTCCAGTCCCTATCTCTGATTTCTGCCGCGGCAGAAAACTTTTTTCTATCTTTATGAATTTTCACAATATTTATGGATCTCCACAAACATAAAAATTATTATATTTTTTTATTAAAAGTATGACACTAATATATTTTTTTTTTTTTCTAAAAATATACATATTTTGTATCTTTTATTTTTAAAAATAAAAGTATATTTTATATCAATAACAAAAAATTAGCGGAAGGACCTTCTCCGTGCCCTACCCCGAATTATCTACGGGAAAATTTCTCCCTCACTCCACATTCTTGTAGGGGAAAATTTTACGACTTCGAATCTTCATACAAATAATTCTCACAGATAATTCGTTACCAGATACAGATTAACATCCTTAATTTTGAGTCTTTATTATTGATTCTGTTATTTATAAGTTGTATGTACTATGTTTTAGGAACTTCTAATAAACCTGAGTCTACCAAACCTTAGACTCTATTTCCATATCTTACAACAAAGTTGTACAATGATTTTGAAGAGTTGGTATTTGAGCCATGATGAAAATGTGCAATTATATATTTTTTAGTTTGTGATAGTGTGTGTTGGATACTTTTTTTTTTTTTTTTGACTAAAGTGTTGGATACACTTAGAAGCAGTGAAAATCATAATAATTCAATAAGTAAAAAAATATTTTAAATTTTGGTCATTATTATAAGCAAAAATTAATTACTTTTATAATAATTTATGCTACTATTACAAATATACCCTTATTTAATTATACTATTTTTTAGACAATTATTCAACTTTTATGTTTTGGTACTTGTAATTTAAAATGACAATATAGTTGTAGCAAAAAAAGGGTAATATAGTAAAATTAACTAAATTCTTTCAACAAATAAAAAAAAATTAACTACATTTAACTAAATTTCTTAGACACCGTGTAAGTAATTTCTTTTTTTCTTATAATAGTAACCGAAGGGAGTAACAAAGAAACAATAAATAGGACTACTCTACAACTAGGGAAATCAATGCATGTGGAATTAAAAGTTATCATAATTAAAAGTATGACTTAAATATCATTTTCGTCTATGTATATATGCAGAATTTTGATTTTAGTACTTGTATCGATTTCTGTTTTAAACAAGTCTCTGAATCAACCAATTTTTTATTTTATTTTTGGTCTTTAAAGTTAAAATCAGCAGAAAAATTCATAAGTTTCCTGCAGATTTTTCTACGAATTTTCCTGCAGATTTTTTACTTTAAAGACTAAAATAATTTTTTTTGATTGATTCAGAGGTTTATTTAGAGCAAAAATTGATATATGAACTAAAACCAAAATTCCACGTATATACAAAGACGAAAATGATATTTAAGCCTAAAAATATTAGTTAATTGAGGATAATGGAGAGATGAACTTGATGAACATTTAGAAAAGTCAGAGATGAGTGGTCTGTTTGAATCTCTTCTGAAAAATAGTTTTTTAGTTTTTAAAAATTAAAAAACTTGTTTGCTAATTCAATTTTACAAAAGTGTTTTAGAGCATTTTTTATTTAACCGAGGGGGAGGGGAGTAGAGGGGATGGGGGGATTTTGAAGGGTTTGTTTTGTTCAATCGAGGAGGGGGGTGAAGGGAGAAATTTTTAAGGAGGTGAAGTAAGAGAAAATATTTATTATATTGACAAAATTACACACATTTTTTTTTTATAAAAATCTTAAATTATCCTCGTTAGAATATTAAAAATTTAGGTTTTATTATTTTGACAAGATTTTTTTTTAGATTTTCTACTCATTAGATTTTATTTTTGTTTATATATATATATATATATATATATATATATATATATATAAGTTAATCCTTATTTTTTTGGTTAAAGATAAAAAAGTAAATTAATAAATCCCTCATCTCCCCTCGTTAAAAATTTGAACTAAACATAAAAATTTAAAATATTCCCTCCCCTCCAAAAACTCCAAACCAAACAGAGAAATTATTTTCTATATATCAGATTTTAAAATTAAAAAAATAAATAGATTTAAGAAATTTTATTTTTTTCTTTTTAAAAAGAGTTTTCTAAAACACAGTTATAAAACACATTTTTAAAACTAAAAACAAAATTGTTTTAAACATAAAAGACCAAGTTAGATATTTTGAAAAGATTGAGAGCTATATTGATAATTTTGCAAAAATTAGGGACCAAGTTAGATATTAACTCTAGATCTCATATAGTACTTTTTTTTGTTACTCTCTCCGTCCTATAATAAGTATTCTACTTACCAAAATTGTTTGTCCTAAAATAAATGTCTTATACTCTTTCGGTTACTCCTTAAGTTTCTTTAAGTTTCTTTTTGATGTACGTGTTTGATTTATTTTTAAAAAGTTAACAATAACAAAATGTTAGTCTTGAAACAGAAATATCGTATTCTGTAATTTACTCTTTCAGCACTACAATGAGATAGCACTTTATATGCTATTTTTGGATAATTTATTGTTATACTATTTATAATATTAGTTTTTTCTATTTTTAACTTTTAAAATAATTTTTAAGTGAGAACAAAATGTATACTCAAAGATTTATTTTTTAATATTTCAATATCAACTACCAATAAAAATAAAAGTTATTTTAGTAGAAGTCATATTCTCTTTCTTTTATTTATATGCTTTTTTTAAAGTATATAATTTAGTCAATTATCACACTTAAAATGATACGAAATTTTTAATGTAGCTAGCGATGACTAATCTACCTTGGAACCTCAATACATGTAAGGCATATTTTCTCATTCCAACCGAATCTTTTACACACACATGACACATGAGTTACTAATGGAACTTCTGATAACAGAATAGACCTACCTGAGTGAGTTACAATCGAATCCGAAATGCCGAAACGCACCAAATCCAAATCCAAATCGAAATCACAATCAGAGGATCCTTCAACTTCATCGGAATCGGAACAAACCATACAGAATTCGAGTCCCATATCGAAGTATGAAGAACAAAGACTACAACGAATTGCCGAAAATCAAGCCAAGTTGAAAGCTATGGGGTTACCCCAAATGGTTTCTTCATTGAAAAAGGTAACTCCGATCAACAAGAAGGGCAAACAAAAACTTGAACATGATGATGATGATGATGATGATGATGATGATGAAGAGTATACTCCTCAAAATGAGGAAGAAGAACAAGAACCTCATTCAGATTCTTCTAGTGAACAACATGAACTTGATTCTGATTTTGAAACTGCTTCTGAATCACGGAAAAGAAAGGTCTGTAATGTATGTATATAGTTTACATTTTTCAATCAAAATGTCTCCTTTTTTTTTTTTTATATATATAAAGTGTTGTTTTTTAAGTTCAATTTTTAGTTTAAGATGTTCCCTTTTGAATTCAAAATGTTGTTTTTAGTTTAATTTGTTTAATTTCGATCGAAGTAGGTAATTCGGTTGGCGAACTAAACCGAATGAGTTTTAAGTATTTAGGAGGACGTTTTAAGTAGGTTATTTCGATCGAAGTAGGTCATTCGGTTGGCGAACTAAATACTTGTTTACTAGTATATGTCTATTATAAGAATATGTTTTATGATTTTTAAATGTTTTAGTTATAGTGAAATTTGGTTGGTGAGATGAATAATGTTGTGTAAAGGACTATGTGTGAAAGTGCAATTAAGTGATTAACTAGTAAGGAATTTGGTATTGGTTTTGGAAATCTAATAGTAATAGGTTTATTGTATGATATAAACACTTTGTAAGTGTGAGAAGAGTTTACGAAAATAGCTTATGTTATGTCAATAAGTTGTTGGTAGTATGTGGATTGAGAAATAGGCATCGAGCTTAAACTTTAGGATACATAAAATAAAAATATAAGTGATATACTAAAAGAATGTTAAAAGAAAAATACAACAAAGTGTCCATTTGAAGTTATTTTCATGCAAGCATTAGTTAATTAATAAGATTCTTAAGTTTTAACTGTTATTACGAAATTTCAAAGTTGAGTTCTTTTTATGGTAGAATGCTCTATATTTGATTAATGTTTGGTTTGATATGAATATTAGGATGCTTAAGTTTTGCACTTTTTAATAGCTATTCTGTATAATATAACAGTTATGGTTTGAAAATTATGTTGATCTTAACAATTCTTTCCCTTGATGCTAATTGCAGGCGAAGAACAAAAGTTTGAAGGTGAAAAGTAGAGTAACTGGAAAGAAGCATGGTGGTAATTTAGATTATATTGATGATGAAGAAGAAGCTTTGTTGCAGGTAGTCTTGATTTTTTGGATTCTATCGGTCATTCGGTTGCAGTTTAATATAAATCCTAAACATGTTGTCATGCTGCTGATTAGAATAATGTTGTGAATAGGCAATTGCTCTTTCCCTGCAAGACTCTGCAGAAGCTTCAGTTTGCCCTAACAAGAATGTAGGGAACATCGGCAAGGCTGAGAAAAAGGGTAACATTCAAGAAGACAAGGGAAGAAAGAAGAACAAAAAATCAGTTTGTATCGAGTTTTTTTATTCACATAATGATCTTTCCTTCTTTATCATTTTTTAATATTTGATTTTGTCAACAGTTTACTAGTCGGCTGCAAATGACTGAGGATGAACTCATTGTACACTTCTTCCAGCTTGATGGTAATTTGATCATTTCTGTTAATATTACTTAAGCCGATTTTATAATGTTGAGTTAGGCCAAACCCAAAATTTCTAAGAGTTTCTCACCTATGTGCTTTCCCAAAGAGGAACCACATTTTCCTTTGGGGTATGTCTGGATTTATGGTTTTGAAGAGTTAAGGCTATATTTTGGTATATATTATAGATTTAAAATAAAATGCATATCTAACATGATAGATGTACGGATTTAAGGTTTTGAAAGTCTATATTTTTCACCTCAAGTTATTTTAGGGTTAGCTTGTCTTTCTCCAAGAATCTCTAATCCAAAATAAAATAATGAATGAGATAATTTATAGAGATTCAATTATGTTACCAACATCTTGTTATGAGGCCAAGTTTCTGATTTAATATATAAATGACGAAAGGAAGCAATTGTTTTTTCTTTCTTCTTATTTTTTCTTTTGCTATTTTGAATGAATGTAGCGGATATTGGTTATTGACAAGGCTAGTTCTGACATGCAGAAGCAGGAAAAGGAACTGTAACAGTAAGGGATTTAGAAAAAGCAGCTATAACTCATGATTTTTCATGGACAGACAAAGAGTTGGTTGATATGATTCGTTGCTTTGATAGTGATGGAGATGGAAGGGTAAGTGTTATAGCAACTTTTTCAATGACTTTGTTTTTTATTGGAGATGGTAGATCAGAACATAGAACAACCTGTAGGTTGCATAACCATAACCATTAATTTGAACTTAGATGGGTAATTGATAAAACTTTTTGGAATATAGCATAGCCACGGACTGTATATTTTTCTATAGAATCTGTATACCAGTCCTCCAAAGTATATTATGCTTATTGAGAGTACTATGTATGTAGTTAATCTTGTTCACTTTTTTTGAAGTTAATACTCAATATATCTTTCTCTATCTACTGATTTTTGGTTGTAAAAGATAAATCTTGGAGATTCACTATGTAGTTAATCTTGAAGAAGCACTATAGTTATACTATTATTATTATTACAATTAACTAATTAAGTATAAATGGCGCTGTTGCAGATAAACCTTGATGATTTTCGTAAGATTGTTGTACGTTGCAACATGATAAAAGGCTCCGAAAATACTTGAGAAGCAGCTCAAGGTTAGTATAAAACAGTTAGGTGTATGTTTTTTGGCATATAATAATGTAGGATGGCAATATTTCACTTGTTGATTCTGTGGCCATTTTGGCATCACTTTGAGGAGTGGAGAACATGAACATGATCACTATAGTATAAAGACTGTGTTATTAAATGTATGTTATTTCCAATGGAATATCAGAGTTGCTTTTTAACTTTTTTCTTGTACTATGCTGCTAAAATAAGATTGTCAGCACAAATAAATTGGATAGCTACTGAATAATGTATAGATTATTCATTAATATATAGAAAGTCACGTTCATAGTATAGTATCCATAACTATGCATTGAGGCAACCAAAAACCAAGAGAAGCAATGTGAGAACTATGAGCAACTAAAAACTAATGATACGTGCCACACCAAATAACAACACATATTGTTTGTGATTATCTAGAAAACTCAACAAAGCAATTTATACAAAATAAAAACTAAAGAAAGTGTTGTTGGAAATTGGAATAAACACATATTCTACTGATACAAGGCTAAAAAATAGAACAGATAAAACAACTGTATCCTACTAGTCACAATGACTTTTATTTTCCGAAAAATGGCATAAAAATCTGATCTGCGGTAAGTTGGCAATTTGAAGAGCAATGCAATCAACATGATATATGACAATTGTTGTTGACCTCATGCCTCAAAAGCTCCTATGCATGAAACAATTCAATCAATCAATAATTTTCCTAGAGAACCATGGGTTATAAAATGTAAACTATGGTGCAATTATTAACTTCTAAACCAAACATTTTACAGCTTTGACTAGGAAAATGATATAGATGAATCCCCAATTTAGTCTCTAAAATTATACGATTTAGCAATTATACATTGTAACTATGCTACATATATTCAAGGAAAATGATAGGAGTGAATCCAACAATTTAATCACCGAAATATTTTGGTCACTGAAATTAATAAAATTTCAAAATGATCTCTGAAATTGAAAACCGACAATCACATTAGTGTTTCTAAGACAATATTTGGGACTAAATTGACCAAGATCATGGAACTAATGTGCATAAGCATCCTTAAACGGAAATTTACTGAATAAATGCCATACCAGTTCTTGCTCTAGCCTTTTATTTTTCTCAATAGCAGAATTCCTCTCCTCGGTTAACTTTGAAATAAGTTCTCTTGCCTAAAAGAATAAGAAATTCAAAATGAGCAATTTTTTTTTTTGGAATTCACATCTTACCAAGCACAATCCATACATGAATAGGGTCTCTACAATGACATGAAAACTTGTCTTTTTGGGTTAGGATGAAAAGTATATTATAATAGGCGAGTTCTGGTTGAGGTTTGGAATGATGCTATTGTGACTGATCAATGGGGCTAGTAACCATTTTAAACAGCATTCCGTGCTGCATAGAAAATGTGCGAACTATTTTTAAGTTCTGCATAGAAATTATGTGCGAACTACTTTTAAAAAATGAAATAGAAAACAACCTTATCGGAAAAGCCAGATGTTCGAGGAGACAAATCTTCGCCAGATCCTTCTCCAACTGAGGATGGTGGTTGAGGAGGATCATCATAAACAACTCTCAACTTGCACTCTTCAACCTCATAGCCAGACTTTTTATCAAACTACATACAATGAGAAAAAAAAACTATTAAATTATACAAGGTGTCTGGAAAACACTATATATATATATATATATATATATATATATATGTCATGTCATACATATAGTATTGTGATTCTTTATTCCCTATCAATAAACATTTTATTCTTTGTGGTTAGTTACCATTTTTGGAGTGATATCTTTTCTGGTTGCTCCAGGGTTTGCAACTATGCTTTGAATGAGAAACTTATCTTTGCATTGCATGTCAGGAGGTGCCTCCTTTTGGGCTTGCATTATCACTACAAAGTGAAATGTAAATAAAAATAGCAAAAATTAACCCAAAAATTCTTGATTCAAATTATTTCTTGCTCTTTACCTCTAACATCACAAGTAGACCTAGGCAACAGAACTCCATTGTTAGGCCTAACACAATATTTCTTTGGATTTGTAGTCTTAACCTGCCAACAACATCATCATTTTTACTCCATATCACAATTACAACTCTACATAACTTACAATTTACAAAACAAACACAATAATTTATGAACTGAAAGAAAAAGATGAACAAATAGAACTGAGTGGAAAAGAAATGTAAAGTGTAAAATGATGAGAACCTTGAAAGCCACATAATTTTCCGACTTGTTCGACAATTGTAAAGAACATGATATTTTCTTTCTCAGTTCAACTGTTTCACAAACCGAAAGAAGTGAAAAAAATTAACAAGGAACTAGAAACCAAACACAAAAGTGAAAGCATAGAGGCTTACAGGGAAATTGCAGCTCCTTAGGATGTATCTGGAGATAAAAAAAGAAATTATTTGGTTTAGTGATTGTTTTACATGCCTAATAAAATGAAGAAACAAAATTTAAAAGCAAAACACAAGATTCAGAATCTAAGGGTGGATCGAGTTTAAGGATCAATAAGTGACGAAGAGTGTAAATGATGCACTCAATAATGGCCAGGGATTTAAATCAGAATTTGCACGAATGAACATCCATTTTTGAGGAATGGTTGTTCCTGAGAATGTAGGAAAGTAGTTTTTGTGAAATTGTTTCTTATCGTTATCCTAACTACTCATGAAACAGAAATGATACTTTGACATCTAATTTTCTGTCACTGAGGATGTCACTTGGTTTTCATATTATTTTCTGAAATTCATATAAGTTGTAAGAGAGAGATAGAGATAAACCATACAGTACTGTCTTGTTAGCTGTTACCTACAGGCTACGGTGTGTTTATATTGTGATGTTCAAATAACATGTTCTTCTAATCGGAAAATATGTAACATGTATATATAATTTCACCTGAAATGAAGTATCTTGCCGTTCAATCTTTTCATTGGAAGCTTTCAAATCTTTATCAGATCCTTCTCGAACTGGGGATGGTGGTTGAGGAGGAGCGACATAAACAACTCTCAACTTGCATTCTTCAACCTCATAGCCGGACTCTATATGAAACTACATGCAATGACAAAAGAAAACAATTAAACTATGTAACATATGTATATGTTATTGTGATTCTTTAATCTCTATCAAGAAACAGTTTATTTGTCAGTACCATTTTTGAAGTGATATCTTTTGTGGTTGCTCCATTTTTGGAGTGATATCTTTTGTGATTTGCAACTATGCTTTGAATTAGAAACTTATCTTTGCATTGCATGTCAGGAGGTGCCTCCTTTTGAGCTTGCATTGTAACTACAAAGTGCAAATGTAAATATGACGCAAACTGTCAATGAAAGTGTAAAATTCGTACTACTAAAAGATATCTCCCGATAAATGGGGGAGAAGAAGGATTTTGATCAATTTTGTCCCATTTAGTTAGGACAGTATAATATTTTAAGACTTGGCTCATCTTATATGAATAGGAATATATGATATAGAGTTGATATATCAATAAACATATCACATATGATTTGCAATGCATGTACATGTAATAGACACAAAAATTACTAATTCAAATTATTTCAACATTCACATAAGCAAGCTCATGTGACTATTCCTCTTTGCATGCTTTGTGCACAAGAGGGAGAGTGAAGGAAGTAGAAAGTGTATGTCTGAGAGAGAAGAAAAACCTATAATATCACAAGTAGACCAAGGTAACACAGCTCCAATATTAGGCGTAACATAATACTTTTCTGGATTTGTAGTGTTAACCTGCAACAACACAGTCAATTTCACACCAAATCAAAATTATAGTTCTCCATAACACAATTATAATTCAGAAAAAGATAAAGTTACATTAATAATTTTGCACCAAGAATTGACTCTTTGACTAAAAAATAGTACAAGAATGCAAGTTACTCTCCCTATAATAACAAGAAAGTTGATATATCTGATCTTACTTTTGCACCAAATACATAATAATTTTTTACTCACTTTTGCATACAATTAAAGCCTATAAGTATATTGTACAAAAAAAAAAGCCAAAGTATTATGTTTCATAAAAATTTAGAATGAAAAAGTCAATATCATTTGCACAAAAAAAAGCACACACAAATTTACAAACTCAAAGAAAATCATACCTTGAAAGCAAAATAATTATTGGAATTGTTAGACAGCTGCAAAGAGCAAGATATCTTCTTCTCCAATTCAACTATTTCACAAAAACCAAAAAAAAAAAAGTAAAAAAAAGAAGAAAATATATTAGTTATGTTGAAGTTTTATGGGTACCAATACGTTATAGGTAATAATAATATATATGACATTAAATAATTAAATGATGGCAAAAAATTATAGAGTAAAATGAAAATGAAAACAAGTCAAGAACAAGAAGCAAAAACAAAACACAAGAATTATTTTTGAGATGAAGAGATTTAATTACATGGAAATTGCAGCTCTTGAGGATATATTTGGAGATAGATATTATCTTCTTGATTAATCAACTTTTCATAACCACTATTCAATTTAGAAGCAAAACTTGGATTAACGAAACGCAACACATTGGAATACAATTTAGAAGCTGAGGATTTAGCAGAAGAAACTGTTTGTCCCATCTTTTTTTTCACTATCTCTCAAGAAAAAAGAGAAGTTAGTTGAACTATTGATTCTTGAATGCACAAATGAGAATATGAACGGTTTTATCTAAAAGACATAAAGAGAGAGAGATTGAAGTTGCCAAGTACTAAATATAAGACCAATTTTGATCGATGCACAATTTTGATCACTGATATCTTTAGTTGTGCATTAGTAAAAATTATAAAAATTTGATATATTGAAAATACTCATCGAAACGAATCAAACAAGATCTTATATGCTAATATTTACATCTATAAATTATGAAGAAAAAAAAAGGTCAAAACAAGATACATGAATAGTATCATTTAGTCAAATTAGGTCTTATATATTGTGACGGAGGTAGTATATTACATGAATAAAATATATTTTTTTCACCACTAGTATGCAACACACTGAACTGACTAATCCGATTCAGGATGAGTTCTGATATCAAGTGATTTAAATCACCTCTCAAACACAATTGCAAGGAAAGAACTATAGTTCTCCATATCAAATTTATCACCAATTACTATTGTACCGACTAACATTATCATTTACAAATAAAATATTATTTTTGAGGAAGTTTAATAGTATATCATGAGTGTTTACCGTGTAATTAAGTTATGAAACAAAAATTCAAATATATTTGAATTTGTGAGAGATAGGAGCACTTAAAAAATAACAAATGTGCCAACAACTTGTTTATTTTCGTCGGAATAAACTTTAAAAAATTCGTTGGAATTTACTAAGCAATTTATAAAGAAAGTGTCGTTGGATTACAAATATCCTACTTACGTGCCTGACAAGTAACAATAAGACAGATAAAAAACATTTATCCTAATTAGTCAACATGAATTTTTTTTTTATGAAAGTGAACTTCACTCATGATATTAATATTTAATACAAAAATAAATTATTTCAAATTTATGAAAATTAGTTTAAGAATTGATTGCTCTAGCAAATATATGAGCAACCATAGAAGAGCGCACGCTTCTCCTTCGATTGTGGAGACCAAGATCGATTGCTGCCACCTTGTCACCGCAAAAAAAAATTGGCTTATACGAACACAAAAACACGCTGCCGTCGAAGTAATATCCGTATCTTCAAAAAACCTAGCATCCACATTACATTTTAAAGCAACCTATAATGTTGGTCTGGTTCATTGTGGAGCTAGTGTTGAACTGTGTTAAAAACTTTTTCTTGTTATTTAAACAAATTATTATAAAACTAAGTTCTTTATCAAACTATTTAACTTTGCAGAGTCAAACACAAGAAATTAAGTTAAATCATAAAGAACATAAACAAAATAAAAGAGAAAGAGTACAAAGAAAGAAAAATTTTATACTAGTTCATCACATTAAGTTAAACCACTGATAGAGTGATTTGTCCACTAATTACCAAAGCAGGACTTCATGAATAATAATCAAACCTGATTACAATTACTAAGATAAGACCATATCCTAGATTTCCTTGCTCCCTAACTTGGAAAGACTTCCACTTAGGAGTTCTTGCTCAATAAACTAGAGAGATTCCCTAACCTTTTAGTCTTACCGAGACTCCCACCTAGCGGCTAGCGCCACGAACTAGGATTTACTGCCTTAACAACTTAAGGACTTCGTGCCATACTAGAAAGACTTCCTTGTTGGATAACAAGTTGTTGCCACTAGTGAGCGGATTACATAATCTTTGAGTAATTTATATCAGTGTGATAATAAACATGTATTGATGACAATACTTAGCTAACTTTAAAATGATCTAAGTAACTCTCAAAAGAAATAAAGGATACAAATAAGGCGCATATATAGATCATTCTTGCATTCTTGGTTTTTCACGATTTTTCAAGAGAATTAAGAACTGCCTTTTGCACATCTAGAAATTGAGAGATTTTATATAACCTTTTGGCATAGACCTTGTTTTCAATACATGTTAGAAAGTAAGAGTTTAGAAGAACAAAAGATAGTATGTGTCAATGGCTTCAAGAAACAATGGTTCTTATTTTATGCATTTGTTTAATGATCACTATACTATAGTATAAAACAACTCTATCCTCCTCTTAGTCATGATGACTTATATTTTCTAATAAAATTGAATACAAATCTGATCTGCAGTACTTGAAGAGTAATGCAATCAACATGTCTACTGTATATGACAGTTGTTATTCGCCTCACGACGTCTCAAAAGCACCTATACATGAAAAAGATTCAATCAATCAATAATTTTCGAAGAGAACCATTGATTATAAAATGTACACTATGGTGCAATAATTAACTTCTAAACCAAACATTTAACAACTTTGATGTTCAAATTACACAACTCAGTACAATAAAACAAAATAGGATCATAGGATAACAAATAAGATCACCCAGCTAAACATTAAAGATAAAATGTGCATAAGCATCCTTAAATGAAAAATTTACGGAATAAATCCCATACCAGTTGTCGCTCTAGCATTTTATTTTTTTCAATAGCAAAATTCCTCTCTGCGGTTAACTTTGAAATAAGTTCTCTTGCCTGAAAATAAGAAATTCAAAATGAGCAACAATCTTTTGGAGTTCACATCATTCCAAGAGCAATCCACACATGAATAGGGTCTATACAACGACATGCAAACTTGTCTTTTTGGGTTTAGGAATGGGCGACTTCTGGTTAGTAACCAATTTAAACAGCATTCTGTGCGCATAGAAATTACGTGCAAACAACTTTTATAGAAAAATGAAATAGAAAAAAACCTTATCGGAAAAGTCAGATGTTCGAGCAGACAAATCTTCGTCAGATCCTTCTCGTACTTGGGATGGTAGTTGAGGAGGATCAACATAAACAACTCTCAACTTGCACTCCTCAACCTCATAGCCAGACTCTTTATTAAACTACATGGAATGAGAAAAGAAAATAATTAAATCATACATATAGTATTGTGATTCTCTATTCTCTATCAATAAACATTTGTTCTTTGTGGTTTAGTTACCATTTCTCGAGTGATATCATCCGTGGTTGCTGCAGGGTTTGCAACTAAGCTTTGAATGAGAAACTTATCATTGCATTGCATGTTAGGAGGTGCCTCCTTTTGGGCTTGCATTATCACTACAAAGTGAAATGTAAATAAAAATAGCAAAAATTAACCCAAAATTTCCTCATTCAAATTATTTCTTGCTCTTTACCTCTAACATGACAAGTAGACCTAGGCAACACAACTCCATTGTTAGGCCTAACATAATATTTCTTGGGACTTGTAGTCTTAACCTGCCAACAACGCCATCGATTTTACTCCAAATCAAAATTATAACTCTACATAACTCGCAATTTCCAAAACAAACACAGTAATTTACAAACTGAGAAAATGATGAACAAATAGAACTGAGTGGAAAAGAAATGTAATGAGTGAAATAATGAGAACCAACCTTGAAAGCCACATAATTATCCGACGTGTTAGACAACTGTAAAGAACATGTTATTGGCTTCCTCAGTTCAACTGTTTCACAAAACGAAAGATAAGGAAAAAATTAATAAGGAACTAGAAACCAAACACAAAAGTGAAAGCAAAGAGGCTTACAGAAAAATTGCAGCTCTTTAGGATGTATCTGGAGTTAAAAAGGAAAATATTTGGTTTAGTGATTGTTTTACATTCCCAATAAAATGAAGAAACAAAATTCGAAAAACAAAACGCAAGATTCTGAGTCTAAGGATATATGGCTTGAGTTCAAGGATCAATAAGATTCAGAACCTAAGGAAGGCTCTAAGTTTTGATGTCTAAGGATATATGGCTTGAGTCTATTAATTATTATTGCAGGCTGCACGTTATATGGTCAGGGACTCGGCGTCGTTGCAAGATATATATATGAACAAGTCAATAATCAAATTAACCAATATGTTGTGCTGCATATAAATTATTTGAGATAAGACATAAAATTCGACTCGGTGAATGACAAGATATTCTTTATTTTAAATGACAGAAAATATGTAACATATGTATATATACTGTCACCTGAAATGAAGTATCCTGCTGTTCAACCTGTTCATTTGAAGCTTTCAAATCTTTATCAGATCCTTCTCCTTCTCGAACCGGGGATAATGGTGGTTTAGGAGGAGCAACATAAGCAACACTCAATTGGCGCTCTTTAACCTCATAGCCCGACTCTTGATTAAACTAGCAATGCCAAAAGAAAATGATTAACTATACAACATATGTATATGCTATTTTGATTCTTTAATGTCTATCAAGAAGCGGTACCATTTTTGAAGTGATATCGTTTGCGGTAAAATCATTTTTGGAGTACTGATCACTTTTGTGATTTACAACTATGCTTTGAATCAGAAACTTATCCTTGCATTGCATGTAAGGAGGTGCCTCATTTTGGGGTTGCAACAAAACTGCAGAGTTAAATGTACATATGACTCAAATAGACAACAAGTAAACAAGGGCGCTATTTTGAATTCGTTTAGTTAGCTATAAAAGTAACAACTCTTCTAAAACGAGCAACGCACTTTTGATGGATAAAATATGCAATCATAATCATCGATGAAATAACAGACAATCGATATTTCATCACATCTATCATCTATGATTTCGTCGATGAAAAGTACATGCAACACAACAAATCATTGATTTATTCATCAACGATTGATTGAGATTGTTTACTTCATCCTTTAAGGCGAATGAATTGCTTTGAGATAGATGAGCCAATTCAGCACTGTTAAATTATAGTGTCTAGCATAGCAAAATTTGAAAAAAATTGTTATTGTTCTACGATACATAATTCAGAGTTGTGTAATTTGAACTATCCGTTAATTCATGCGTTTCTCAACTTTACGAGTTTTGAACAAGATAAATTAATAAAAATAGCAAAAATGAACCCAAAAATTCGTAATTCAAACGATTTCTTGCTCTTTACCTGTAACATCACAAGTAGACCTAGGCAACACAACCACCATGTTAGGCCAAACACAATACTTGTTAGGACTTGTAGTCTTAACCTACAACAATGCCATTAATTTTACTTCAAATCGAAATTACAACTCTACGTAACTCGCAATTTACGAAACAAACACACAATAATTATTTACAAACTGAAAAAAAAATGAAGAAATAATGAGAACCTTGAAAGCCACGTAATTGTCTGAGTTGTTAGACAATTGTAAAGAACATGATATTTCCTTCCTCGGTTCAACTGTTTCACAAAACAATAGAAAAAAATGAGTAAGAAACTTAGAAACCAAACACAAAAGTGAAAGCAAAGAGACTTACATGGAAATTGTAGCTCTTGAGGATATATTTGGAGATAGAAATTATCTTTATGATGATTAATCAATTTTTCATAATCATAATCACGTTGATTATCGAAATGCATCACATTAGAGTACAATGTAGAAGCTGAGGATTTAGCATAAGAATCCAATGGTCTCATTGGAAGAAAAAAGAGAAGTTAAGAAAGAGAGATCTTGGATTTATATTACAATAAGAGATATTTGATTTATGTTAAAATTTGTCAAAAAAAATTGTTAACATTCACATCAGCGATCGAGAAATCTACCACTTCTATCATCACCTTCAACTTCATCAAACTCATAAAAGTCATTACCAAATCTAAATTTTTCATCACAAAGAAGATGGATTTTTCTAGGTTCAGTGATTAAGAAGTCGTTGAATTTCTGAGTTGGTGATGAATGTTAATAGATTTTTGATAAATGTTCACATAAATGATTTGTTTGGCAAATGAAGCATAGTTAAGGGACCAAAATGTAACAATAATTAATTAATAAACTAAAATAGAGGGGTTAGAATGTTTGATTTTAAAATTGAGGGGACCGAAATTGCAAAACATGTAAAATAGAGAGACCAAAAATGCAATTAAGCATATATAAATCTAATTGATACATATGCATGTTGAAAATACTGCAAATTTGTCTCTATTTTTCATATTTTATACTTGATCCCTCATCATTTCTAAATTTCAAACTTGATCAAAATCTTTTAAAATTATCATTTTGGATCATATTTTATTATATATTAATACACTTATCTAAAATTTATAAAATAGCTCACAAAAATCAAGAATGAAAAACTTTTATCACTCTATCCAAACAAATTTATTAAAAATAAAATAAATTGAAGCATATAAATAGCACAGAATTATAATTTCTCAAAAAATTTCAATTTTTTCTTGAGCAGCAAATATATTATTAATAATAATCAAATCTCTGCACAAGATAAACAGAAATCGATAAAGAGAAACTACAAGACAAAGGTGCCTTATTACTCCACCCAAACATGTAAAATCGAAAATTTGTAACCTTATATGGGCCAAGCACATTTAAACTTTAAAGTAATTATTATGAATTTTACTTTTCCTTTTTTTAACAATATTATGAATTTTACTTGCTAAAATAACATTTTGTCAACAAAAATAAATTGCATAGTTCCTTCATAATGTATAGATTATTCATTTATTATAGAGTCATTTTCATAGTGTCCATAACAACACAAACCAAGAAGAAAAGCAAGATGAGAAATAGCAGCAACTAAAAATAATCACATGTACCACATCAAATAACATCACAAATCCCATGATATAGATTTCATCTACCTGTCTATTGTCTAAGATTCCTATTTTCTCATCACACATTCCAAATTTCTAGGATCAAGACATGACAATATAATTGGTTTTTCCATATCACACATTTTTCTTCCCAATGCTTTCTACAATTTTGATCATTTTGGTGAAATTTTGAAACCAAGCGCCACGTTACGTCCTCTTCAATAGGAAGCCCAAAATTAGGCCAACCAAGCCAACAATAACTACATACATAAAAGGTATACCGCCGCGGGTTTGCTTGGCCGCACGCCTCAAAAGCTCCTATGCATTACAAGATTCAATTAATCAATAGTTTTTCAAGAAAACCATAGGTTATAAATAATACATTTGTGTTCAGAAGAAGAAATATAAGAATTAAGAGCACAAGAGAAGGACTATCGTGTATTTCTTACTAAGCAACCGAAACGAACAAGTCCCGTCATTCCAATTATGATATGCATTGGTTAATTTTAAAATTAATATACAATAAAAATTGATAACAGAACTAAGCATATATGGATAAAATTCAGCTGAACCAAAAGCTTTCAAGAGTTCACAGGGTATAATATGTTTATGTAAATAGTTGAATAACATAACACATGACACATGAACAAATAAGAAGTATTGTAAGATAACTTCATCATAATAAAAGATAACAAAATAGGATCATATTCATAGCATAACAATCAAGATCACTCGGCTAAACATTCAAGATAAGTGTATTAACATCATTGAACAAATATATTTACGGAGTAAATGCCTTACCAATTCTTGCTGAAGCCTTTTATTTTGTTGAATAATAGAATTCCTCTCCTCAGTTACCTTCGAAATAAGCGCTCTTGCCTATAATAATAAAACATTCAAAATGAGCACCAAATTTTCTAAATTCATATCTTAGATGGTTGCTCTTCGACCCACCGAAAATTTTCTGAATTCCCAAAGAACGTGCTTAAGTTAAAGATAAATCACAGTTACACAAAACCATTATAAAAGACCAGTACAACAATATCAATTAGTATATATAAACTAAAAAAACTTGAAAACTAAATTAGATAATCTTTGATATCTCTACTCTAGTTCTCCAGTCTACAATGACATGAAAACTTATCCTTTAGGTTTAGCCGTTTAGGATTATAAGTAGATATTAATGCATGTGTGTTCTAGTCCGGGTCCATTATGACGTGGTTGTTCAGAATGGTCGGTTGGATCATAGTCAGAGCCTGTTAAGATCTTTTAGCTTTGTTGGTTATGTAGCACTTGAAGATTCATATTATCAATTTATCATATATGTATGTTTAAAAACTTTAGAATTGTAATAGCCATTAGGTAACATGAATCAGTTTCTAATAAATTAAGAATCAGGAACTCTTTTTTTTTAATACTCGGTATCCGGCCCAAGGGTGGACTAATCCAAGGGGACCAATCACACCATCCACTTGTGAAGGCCCCATTTAAAGCCAGAGCTTGTATGGACTAGCCCGGCAAAATTGGCACCGGAGAGAATTGGGAACTCTTAAGTACCCATTGTGGTGTCGGAGACAGTGCGACATAGAAATTATATGTGAACTACTTTAAAACAATCGGATAAGAAAAAAGAAGAAACCTTATTCAAGAGAAAAGAGAGAAAATTCGACTAGATGAATGACAAGTTATTCTTCTAAATGACAGAAATATGTGTAAATATGTCACCTGAAATGAAGTATCCTTCGGCTCAACCCGTTCGTTGAAAGCTTTTGAAGCCTACAGTGCACGTCACAGCAATTTATTAACATAAAACCATTCAAAAAATTATTTGAATATATATGCAAACACAGTTGTTATTCAAACCTGAAATTGCACAGCACTTGAATGCCCATTTTCTGATACAGATGCTCGAGGAGATGATTCTTCATCAGATCCTTCTCGAACTGGGGATGGTGGTTGAGGAGGAGCAACATAAACAACTCTCAATTTGAACTCTTCAACCTCATAGCCAGACTCTTTATTAAACTACAAGCAGTGACAAAAGAAAACGATCAAATAATGTCATGTCATACATACAGGCTCTGCTGAGAAAAAAGTAGCGATAGCTAATAAGCTTATAGCGAATAGAAGTTGTAGTGTTTGGTATAATTAGTGGTTGAACTAGCTAATAAAGGTAAAATTGACAGAAAAAATGATAAGCTATGAGGTCAAATGCTACTTGAAGTAGCTTATCAAAAAGCACTATAAGCTCATGAGAAAAAATTGTTACCAAACAGATCTATTTTGAACATATGAGCTTATACGCTATAACCTTGAAAGGTTGTCTTGCCACACAGAGCCATAGTGTTATTCTCTAATTTCTATTAAGCAACAGTTTGTTATATCCAAGTCGGTAGCACGGTTGTTGAGTTAAAGGGGGCATTGAAGGAGTTTTAAGCAAGAGATTAAGGGTTCGAACCCTGGAAAATACCATAACCGCTAATTAACTAAAATTTGCCTAAATAAATAAAAAAGTTTTTGTTATACCCAAGTCGGTAGCACGGTTGTTGAGTTAAAGGGGGCATTGAAGGAGTTTTAAGCAAGAGATTAAGGGTTCGAACCCTGGAAAATACCATAACCGCTAATTTACTAAAATTTGCCTAAATAAATAAAAAAGTTTGTTATTTGTTGAATCGATACCATTTCTGGAGTTATATCTTTTGTCGTTGCTCCAGGGCTTGCAACTACGCTTTGCAGAAGAAACTTATCTTTGCATTGCATGTCAGGAGGTGCTTCCTTTTGGCCTTGCATTGTAACTACAAAGTGAAAATGTAAAAATGACAAAAATAGTCAATAAGTAAACAAGGATGCTATTTAGTTCGATATGCTATAAACGTGTACAAGAGCATGTCGTTATTTCAAAAGCAACTACCTATCCGTAAACATCGATTTAGCTCTTCTAAAGAAAGCATTTCAGTTTAGAAGGTAAAATAAGCAATCACAACGTTGATGAAAAAATTGGCAACTGATATTCCAACATATCTATGATTTGTTGTGTACATGTAACAAGAACCATTGATTTATTAATCAATGGTTGAAATTTCTGTAAGTTGCTCAGTGTTATCGGAGAGCTGTAACTTCCTCCATTCCGGACGCCGTGTAGCGCTGTCATATCAAGAGTATGGCAGAAATCCCCGCAGTATTGGCCGAAATTGATCATGGCAGAAAGCCAAAATTTCTGCCATACCGGAGTATGGCGGAAAATCCCGCAATATCGGCAGAAGTTGACACTGGGGGAGAGCCCAAAAGCTGCCACTAATACCCGCCACTAATCACCACTGGACCAACCAATTTTTGGTAAATAAACTACTAATTTGTTCATCAATGATTATATAGTTTACTTTACACTCTACAACCTATAATAAGGTCATTCGATTGAAATCAGACATTCCAAATATAAAACTCGATAAATAAATCAAAAACATCAAAAACCACAGATCAAAATCAGATAAATAAGATCTTCCTACAATCACAATTTGAATATAATGACCATTTAAAAAGTAGCAAATCCATTTCCAACAAAATAAAATAATAAAACCAAAAATTAATCCAAAAAATTACTAATTTTCAATTATTTCACCATTCACATAAATAAACAAACAAATGATCATCCCTCTTTACCTGTAATATCACAAGTAGACCTAGGCAACACAACTCCATTGTTAGGCCTAACACAATACTTCTTAGGATTTGTAGTCTTAACCTGCCAACAACACCACCATCAATTTCACTCCAAATCAAAAACTATAATTCAAAAAACACAAATTTAAATATCAAAAAATTAGAAGAATTAAAAATAAAAAACTGAAGCAGAAAATAAACATGATTAAAGAGTAAAACAATAAGAACCTTAAAAGCTACATAATTATCTGACTTGTTAGACAATTGCAAAGAGCACGAGATCTGCTTCCTCAATTCAACTGTTTCAAAAAAATCAAAGCATAGAAAAAATAAATAAATAAGAAATTAGAATGATACCCAGAAGAAAAAACCAAACACAGAAGCCAAAAAAACGAATTTTTCATCGAAAAGTTAACTTTTTATGATTTATGTTTTTATTAGATGCTTACAAGGAAACTGAAGCTCCTGAGGGTGTATCTGGAGGAGTTCGCCGGAAGTCATGGAGGAGAATCGGCGGAGACTAAGATCACCGGTGTGGTGTTGATTTTCCGGTGAAAAATGGTTGTGGTAGGTAAGAGAGAGAGAGATGCAAATGCAAAGTACAATAGTAACAACGTGGGACAGTGTGTATTTGTCTTTGGAAATATATTTGTCATTCATTGAATTAAAAGGGTAATTTCGTCTTGTCAAAGTCAAAAATTATGACCACTAAATAATTTGTCTCACTTCTTAGTCAAAATAATTTTCAATTTAAAATCTAGTTTTTCTTTTGATAAAATATATAATTTTTACAAATAGAATCGTTAGTTGATTTAGTGGTGATTGACGTCGAATTTAGTAGAAAGGACTATAGTTCGATCCCTCACAAGTGCAATCGGGAAAGAACTGAAATCATTTGATACCAAAACTGACCCTGAACCAGATTAAACTAGTGATAAAAACAAACAAAAAATTTACTAAAAAAGAGAATTTCAGTCATAGTCGTGTAAAAATAATGTAAATTTAGTACTTGAATAAGTGAAACACATGAGTGATATTCTAGAAATTTCGATGTAAATAAGAAAATTCATTTTTTGTGTTTGATAGGTTTTTTAATAAAAATTAATCATTATTTATATTAACTCAATTCTTATGATTTTCACCATCAATATCCAATTTTTTAGTTGACTAATTTGATTCAGGAAAAATTAATTTCAATCTCCTCACAAACATTTAGACCGATTAACGTTTGATTCAATATTTTTTCATTGAATTAGCTATTAGAGACAAAAAAAAATGACTTATGTGATATATTTTATAGTGTCTCGCATATTGGCTTTAATTGACACCAACTACCACTAATAGATACAACCAACTTATCAAAATCCTCATAACTTCATAAGCAAGCATATTTCCATATTTTTGCATCAACCTAATCCTCACAAGCAAACCAAATTTTAGGCACATATTTCGTGACTTTTGCATCAACCTAATCCCCATAAGCAAACCAAATTTTGAGCACGTATTTCCTTATTTTTGCATTAATAAGTCTATTACATGTGTTCATAATCATTCCCTCTTTTAGTTTGAATAGCCCTAAGCTAAAATAGCTTAGGCCGAAATAGATTTTGTAAATTTTAAGTATTTCGGTCTAAAAGACCTTTTTATGGTATGTAGTATGACAGTTCTAGAATAAAGGCTCATAAAGAAGTCGTTAACTTTTTCTATTAAAAAAAATGTCTGACATGATCTAGACTTTGAGTAGGTTAGTCTGTAAACTCCTGTTAGACATCCTAAGGCCTGACATATTCTCATACATATAATACTAAGCAACAAAATTGAGGATTACATAATCTACCATTTGTTCTATACATAATACTAAGCAACAAAATTGAGGATTATATAATCCACCATTGTTCTACCATCTTATGTAATAGGCATAATAGGTTTCCACTCTCAACCGAATTTTCTTCGTATGCAACGCCGCAAGAGTCAAGGATCACATAAATGATCACTTGCACAATCTATTGTTGGTATGAAAAATAGTAGGAACACTCTCTAAAACTCACCTTAAACTATTATTTAATTATTTTGTATACAAATCATTAAACACAAAATGTCAAATTTTAATTAAAAGTAAAAACATGAAACAAAAATATAAAATTTGTCAAATGGGCCCTAAGATTTCCAAGAAGATGACAAATATGATGTGCATTTGATAGAATGAAATTGAGAGTGACAACAACAAAAAAAATACGAGGAATTGGATTCTCTACCCCACAAATATTGCATGAAATTACCATAACAAAATAGTAATAGATGAGGAAGCACCAAAATCACACAATCACTAAACTAAGATCCCAAAATGCTATTGAGATTTTTCTAAAAAAAATTGTGTGAACTTTAATAGTGTCAACTATGTCAGTTAAGGGTCATTCACTTCACCAACTTTTTTAAACTACTTGACGATAAATTAAGGGGAAACAATGTTCCGTAAGTGCAATTCAGATGATAAAATAATAACGGACATTTGATATGTTGGAGACTTGGAGTATGAGTACATTCAAACAATATTCTTTTACAATTCAAAGATAAACTAGTAACAAAGCACAAAGACTAGTAAACAGAAAATTCTTGCATCTAATTATTTGTATATATAGCTATTAAATGTGTCACTATCAGTCTATTACTTAAAGTCTACAGATGGAATAGAATGTAACCAGAATAACTATATTTAAACCATATGTACTTATGCTATAATCTGTATCTTTTGGAATTTGTTTACAAATGGTATTAATAGTAATAATCACTAATCAGCAATACCAGTAGCAGCAGAAGTATCAGAAGAAGACGATTGATGCTTACGAGCTTGAGCAGCTAAACCAGCAAACCAAGCAACCCTCATGAGCTGCAGACCGAGAATTAGCACCCACCAGCAAACAAGTCCTCTTATTGTATGCATCGTCCATGCCGGTGCAGTGAGTTCAACACCAAGTTTTAATCCCCTCATTAGCTGCAAGACACGGTATGCCTCGTAAATGATAGGGGTAACTAGCCAGACCGGTGATTGCCAATGCCAAGTTAAGAGCTCGGTCAGAACCTGTACTGACAAAAGAAGAAGATAAGGACCTAGCAGAACCGCAAATGAGATGAAAGGTAGTTGAGGTTGGAGAAATCCCTTTTGAGATCCAAACATCATTGACAATGGGATGATAAATCCGGTAAGGGTAGCAATGATGTTCCAAAACTGGTAACTAACGGGAGCTTTGCTCTTGATGTCTTGTGTTGGATGTTTAGGTCTTGAACACGAATCTGCCATGAGGAGAAAAAGTGTTGCACCAAGGTTAAAGATGCAATCAAGTCCAATCAAGGAAAGTAAGCTTGCTATATTGGAACCAAGAAAGATTGAAGATATCGGTAACCATAATGTTGGGGCCATGCCAGTCACAAGGAGAATGGAAGGGCCGAGAAGCCACATTGGCCACTTAAAAACCTGTAGCTCCTGGCCCGGCTGATAGTTTTTCTGTGCAAGTCCTTCAGCATTTGCCGTTGGTGTCTCATCTGTTTTACTAGATTCAAGGGTTTCAAATACACTGGCGGTACTCTGCAAGAAATTATCGCTTTGATTATCAGTAGGAGCATATGTAACAGGTGATGGCTCCCATGGAGTTAACTTTGTGCAACATATGAAGGGTTGAATAATGCGAATACTTGGAAAATTGAATCGTTGGAATTGGAATGGTTTTCCAGATTTCAATAATCCTTGACTTTTAGGACGCACCCTCATGAAACTGGAGGTATGTAATTTGTTATGAATATGAGTTAATGATGATGCCATTTCTTGATTCACTCTTGACTGCAGATTCTCTAAAGGATTTTTTGTTCTTTATTTTCTGGCACCTGAAGTTAAGAAAGACGCAAAATGTTTATAATACAATGTTAATCACCACAAATTAAAAATACATCACAATCTCAGATACTACTTTAAGTAGAGAATGAGTAAGTATATCATATAAAAAAGAAATATTTAAAACAAACAAGAGTTAGGCGCTGGGTAAACAACTTAATTAAGCGTTTATAGCATAAACATGTATCATATAAGTGCTTATGTATCAGACAAGTGCTTATGTAGAAACCATTCATGTCGAGCCAAGACAAATTATTATTCTGCAATGCATTATTTAGTGCAAAATATTGTGAAATAGGAGCTACAGCTCTGTCATGTGGCGGAATTTCAACAAATTATTGTTTTCCGCGTTCTACAATTGACAACACTGGTTGTAAGAGTGTCAGTATCGCACAAGTGTTGGAAACTTGTACGCTTTCTTCCTAAAGTCGAAGCTACATACAAGGCGAGACATATCAAATGAAAGCAAACAATACTCACTTTCTAAAAGGATAAAACTTTAAGGAAGGAGTAATCATCACCCCCAATAACTCTACTAGACTACTACACATAAACATATATCAAATGAATGAAATTATCGTTGTATCTGCCAAACTCAGTTTCCAACCAACTTCATCGCCACTTTGCAACCAGCTTAACTAAATTTCTAAACACTTTAAGCAACATGGATTGGCCTAGTGGTGTAGACTTTGGGGACCTCAGAGTGTGCTCCTCTCTAGGTTTCACGTTTGAATCTTCCCAGTGTCAATTTCGGTGTTAGACCGGTCCATATAGAGCTTTACTCTGGCTTCAATTGGGTACAGTGACATTGGTTCCCCAGATTAGTCGGTCCTTAAGTCAGATACCAAGTTTTCAACAAACTTCTAAACACTCTTCTTTTTTTTTGGTATGGAAACACTCTTCAACTATTAAGGTCATTAATCAATCTAAATAAAATAAAAAATACTTTTTTATAATACCCTTTGGTCTATTAATCAATTAACTTAGAAAATTAAAATGGAATTTTTTTGGCTGTCTACTATAAGTCTTAAATTCACAATCAGCTATCCAATTGAGCTAAAACCCTAATCTCTTTAGCATATTAATCTTATAGATATATAATTGCACTGCAAAAAAAGCTTTTTGATATAATCAGTGTTGAATTAAGGGTATTTCAAAACAACACAAACAAGAGATTAAGGAAAACAAACAAGAATGATTAACAAAACAGTGATAAATAACAGAGGATAAACAATACAACGAACGATTTGAATGAAATTAAGAGCGAAACAAAAAGGAACAAATTGAAAAGTAAAAGATTTGGATTTGAAGAAAATGAGAAGTGACCTTTTTGGTTGAAACTCGCTATGCAAAGCCTAATGCATCAACTTCAGATTCAGAGTAAAGCATTTTTTTTCTAAGGATAAATAAATTCTCTTTTTTTTTATGACCCAAGTTTATTCATTTAAAATTTGGCAAATGCTTAAAATTTTACATAAATAAAAATAAATTTATATATTATTGAGACTCATCAATAATTATTTAAAATCTATCATGCACCACTGTTTTGTGCTATATAAAACTAACTAGAAAAACTATTGATAAACATATTATTCAAAATTGAATTATACAATCTTTTTAGGTTAGACCTAACTAAGGGAATAAAATTCCGCCATTTAGGCGATTAAAGTCCAGCAGAAAATCTTCTGACATAGCTGTGATGTTTGATATCATAATGACATCATCGTCGTCAGAGCTTCCAATAAAATTTGTTTCTGAATAAGGAATTTCTGATTCATTCGCAAAAACTTGATTATTGCTTCTATCTTGCTCATCAAAATGTAACATCACCATGTTATGTGAATCCAAGTTTCGAACATTTTGGGACGACCCAGCTTCATCGACAACATGTGATTGACTCTCTATAAGTCCAATTTTATCAGAAGGGGATTTTGAATGATTATTGAGAACTTGGGCGTTGTTGCTCTTTGAATGATCAAACTGCAACATCACCTCATTAGGCAAATCCAAGTTTTCTGAGTTTGGGGATGATACAACTTCTGTGACATCAGGTAATCTAACCTCTGATGATTTGTTCCAAGAGGTCTCAATAGTAGATTTATGTTTAACTAATGGTTTTTGGTGATTGTGCTCTCCTCGATATGTCACAACATAAATGTTCTCTTTAGTTTTGCTTTTTTCGACTAATTTTTTTGCTGAACAATCTCTAAAACTTCCACATTTGTAGTAGCTCCTGCAAAATCATAACATTTTAATAGCTAAAATCATTTATACATACACATATATATGTATATGGGAGTATAGTTTTAGATAAATGCATGTAATTTGCATTCGTCCCACAATGAATACATGTATATTTATTTAGCACATATTGAAAAATATTATAAATGAAACCAAAATAGTAATTTTATCAAACTAATCTTACCTTATCAAGTATCCATATGCTCTTCATGATCATAAATAAAAAATTAGAGATATATACTTAGAAATGATGCATTTAATATTAATTAAATGTTACAATTGAAGAAAAATTTAAATTTAAATATATTTTTTTTCACTATAAATTTTATTCGTATTCCAATCAATAACTCTGAATGTAAAATACTTTTTTTTAATTCATCAACATAACGATTAAAGTGAATATTACAGAGATTAATTTTAATATAAACATATTTTGTAAGAACTAATAAAACAAACATATAGGACTAAAAATCAAAAGTTGTATATTTGCAATGACTAAATACAAAAAAAATCATATAAACTAAACGCTTAGGCGTGGGTGTGTGTATTAGACATACAACAAATACACATATCCACGTCTAATATGTGAAAATTATAATTTTAAAAGTGTAAAAACCTTGGATGTGGCGATCTTTTAATGGGTTTTTCTCCATATTTTTTCCATTGCCACTGATCTTCTGGAAACTTGTCTGTCCTCGCATGGCACACCAATGTCACATGGTTATTATTTTTTCTGTAAAAAATTAAAGGTAAGATGGTTTTAGTTCATATGAGTATTTTTTTTGAATAAAAAATCCACATTTAATTAAATTATATTAAATAATAAGAATAAATATTTTACCTTTTTCTTGATCTGCGTTTTGGTTGTTGTGAATGTGTATTTTGTAACACCCCAAAACTCATTTGTGGTTGTAGAGTTGGTGGTTGATTGTGCTCTCTTGAGAGTTGCTGTGCAACTGATGCATGATTACATGCACAATCAAAATGAGCAGTTGTGATTCCATTGTAGGCTATAGGTTTGGCAAAATATATGTAACTGTTAATGTTTGGTTGAATATATTGTTTTTCATTGAGTATTGGAATATCAGAAATTGTAGGGTATTGATTGGTTCCATGAACACTAGTGCTTGTCATGGCAGTGACGGTAGACATGACAGGGGTAGTGGTGGTATGGGGATTGATAGTGGTTGTGGGGGTAGTGAAAGTGGTGGTGATGGGAAAATCATAAAAGGTTGAATTTTGATTGGAGACTTGATCACTAGTGTTAATGTTAGTGATGGTATTGAGGGTGATGTGAGTGGGGAGGCTGGTGGTCAAGTCGGTGTTAGTGAAGGAAGAGGTGGTGGTGGTAATGGTGGTTGGGGTACTGTTGGTTGTGGGGGTGGAGATAAGGGTGGTGGGATTGAAATTGGTCCTCAATTTGTTTAGGTCTATGAAGTTATTTGGTTTAAGTGGAATAATTGGAACCGCGATAGGTGTTAGGGTTTGAGGTAGAGGTTGAGGTAGGGTTTTAAAATCGGTGGAAGAGTTAGTAAAGGTTGTTGCTTTGCAGCTACGCACAATAGAAAAGAGATCACAATCATCATTGTTCATTGTGTGTGTATTTGGACAATTGAAGAAAAGATTTAGTGATTTAGTTTTGCGAAATTGAAATAAATGGCTAAATAGTGCAAATATTTGAGAGAGAGATATAGTGATACTAGAGGAAAAGAAACAATGTTGGCTTTTTTAGTTCACCAAAAGAATAGTATGTTAAGACACTCAGGAAGATAAACAAAAGGGGGAGAGTGGGTTGAGCGAGAGAGAACGAGCATATGATTTATATGAAGTAGATGATTTCCTGTGATGGGAAAAATACAAAGGTGATTGTTATTTCCGATGACAAATTTATTGTTACTAATTCCGATGACAATTATTTTTACTAATTTCGATGACAATTTTTTTGACTAATTCCAATGACAATTATTATTTGTGATTGTTTCCTCTCTCATTTATTATTATTATAGGTATATGAGAAGAATCAAATTACATCGGTGTAATATTTAAATAATGTTACATAGTTCAATAACGTTTCAACGAATACAACTTTATATTGTAAGAATTTTAAAGAAATTGAAAATTATTTGATTAGTAAAACCCATCAAGATTAACGACTTATGTGTTTTTATTAATATCGTTAATTTTGATTAATCTCAATAACATAGTAAATATATTTCAATTTCCTTAAAATCTTACAAGAAAAATCTATATGATACTATACACTTGAAGGGCTAAGTCATCTGTAAGAGTTTAACATTGTAATTTCAATTTGGTTAATTTGGAAATCTCGTAATGACTATACTTTCCAGCAACAAGTTGTTAATGTTAATCAAATTTTGGATCTGATAAAACTTCAAGTTTGGTGGTGGCTTAAGATTAAAACGAAAGATTTTATTGTGGACTTTGATTTCTGGTATTCGAATACCTTGGCCTACTTAGGATGCCGGAGTGGCTGATTTTGTTTTTTTCCGGCTGTTTGTTAGTTTTGTTGAAAGGGTTGTGGTTTTTGACTCGGACATTATGCAATGCTTCTTTTGCCTTAGATATAGCACATCTTGTGCTAGTCTAAAGTGCTAATACAGTTCTTTTTTTGGCCGTTTCAAAAAAATATATCGTTAGAAACAGTTGTAAAATAGTCATTATTGACAATGATTTATAAAATTTTCCCCGTTCCCAATTAAAAAAAGTCTATATAAAACAAACTTTATATTTAATAGAGGAGGATTAAATTACGTTGGTGTAACATTTGAATGTTACACCGTTCAATAACACTATAACGAATATAAAATATATAAAATTTACTGTTGGACTTAAAGTTTATCTCAATAAATCATTAAAAAAAATAAAAAAAACTATTATAATTTGATATATTTTTGATACTCGTCAAATTTAATTTAACGGTATTCAATAAAAAAAACTCGATATTCAAGAGAGAATCGAACACGAGACATTGTGAAGAATACATTTCAAAGACTCAAACCAACACGACTAGACCAACTCAAATAGATGATGAATCTAAATAATATATCAAATGACTTTTGATTTTTTTTATTTTATATAAATGATATATATATTATAACTTTTAAATCCAACATGGATTTATAAAATTTATATTCAATATATCAATATTAAGTGGTGTAATATTACTCAAATAATATAATGTTATGTAATTTGATCTCTCGCCGATTAATAAATATTCTTTGATTAAAATATTATACTTGTTTTTTAGCGCCCATATAAATTGAGATGTTAATGTGAAAATGATATAGCCTAAACCTCAACAAGGTCCTTTAGTGTTATGATTTATGCATGTCCGTGATAAAATGTACTAAGTTGTTGAAAGACAGTGATCTTAAGCCTCTTTAATTAAAAAATTATAAATTTTGGTAAATTAAAATTTTATAAAATGATAAACATGTGTAAAAAATTATTTACAAATTTATTAAGAGTTTAAAACTAACTAAATAAATTTAATTTTAATAGAAACGAAACATTGCATTCAAACTTTTTTCGTGAGGACTAAAACTAGTATATATATTAAAATGAAGTAAGAACTAAATTTTAAAAAATTCTATTTTATTAAAAACCATATTTAAGCCTGTTTTAATCTAATATTTAGCTTATATATGAAAACTAAATTTACATCAAGATGAAAAAAACTTCTTTTCCCTTTTAGTTGATCTAGCATCTGACAAATGTTGCAACACTGAAAGATTTTCAAGATTTTGCAACACAGTCCTCATTGAAGGACGATTTGTTGGAAAATATTCTATGCATTGCAAAGCCAATAGAGTTATTGCAACACCATCTTGAGCACAATAAAGCCAATCTTCTTGTAGATGTTTATGGACTAGAGAAGAATTTGGCTTGAACTCTTTCTTAGCCCAAATATGTATTAGATTATCCATGTTTAATCTTGTATTTTCTTCTTTGTTGCCAATGTTTGAAATTCTTTTTGTTATTAGTTCAAGCAAAAGAATGCCAAATGAGTACACTTCACAACTTCTATCCCATTCACAACCTGCCATTAAGGGAAAATAGTAATGTTATGTATTATAAATAGATTTATGTTCACGAATTTTAGATTTTAGTCCATGTATTTTGTTTTGTTGGTTTTAGTCTTTATAATCAAAATTTGCAGTTTTCGTGCAGATTTTTCTTCAAATTTTTCTGCGAATTTTAACGTTATGGACTAAAACCAACACATTTTGTACATTCAGAGACTTATTTGCAACAAAACAAGATACAAGGACTAAAACAAAAAATCTGCGAACATGCAGAGACCAAAATATCATTTAAGCCTTATAAATATGAATATCATAGTTATGTTTTCTAGACCAAAAAAGAATATATAGTTATATATGTTCAATATATTTAAAAGAATTACCCCTTAGAGAAAAATATGGATCGATGTGGCTAGTTGACATTGTTACTTGTTCCTTTAGCATTTTCACTTCACTAAGCAACATCAAATCAAATAATTTTGGCTTTAAATCCTGCAAAATATATTGTATTCAATAAGTAAAAATGACACACAAATATGTATATAATACAAACATTAACATTTAACAATATAAGTCAATGCCAAACAACTTAATTAACTTATCTCTGTCTAGTAAATTTAATCTACTAACATCTTAGTTCAAAAACATTACCATCATATCAATTAGTATGTACAACACTAATTGACACCTCGCACACACACCATAACAAATTTTTTCTTATTTGAATTTTGAACAAAGTCTCATGGAAAATCACTCAACAAATTTATTTGCTTATCTATATATTCTACAGAACCTAGCAAGTGCAATTGGAAATTAAAACAATTAATGTGAAAAATAATAATTACATGATCAAAGTAGAGAATGATTGCCATGGTAGTGTGCTAACCTTATCAAGAAGTATATGAGATGCACTAATATTCAACACCATGTTTTGTTTCTCTTGGTCATGAATGAATTTCAAGAACTTAGCAATTTCATGAATTACATTTACACTCTGAACCCAATTCATTCCATCTGTCTCAACAAAAAATAATAATATCAAAATATATAAAATTAAATTAAAAAAATACAAAAACATATATCATTGTTCCTACTTCCTAGCACACCTTAAACAATTCGAATACCAAAAACAAAATGTATTGAAATTATTCCATAATTGGGTTGCTGAAAAATTTTCATTTACAAATGAAAAGCAAAATTCATGTAGAATAACATTTGAAGGGGATCAACATAGAAACAAAAATGCAAAAAAAAAAAAAATTAAAAATCAAGAAAATAGTACCTTTCTTGATTACATTGTCCAAAGTATCAAGTGGATTAATATCATACACAATCCCTTTCATATCTCTCTCACAAGTATAACCAATCAAATTAGTCAAGTTAGGACAATCTTTCAAATTTGGATTTGTCCAAAACTTTACCTCCTCCTAGTAAACAAAATCAAATTAGAGTTGAAATATAAGAAGGAAAAAAAGTCAAAGAGAAAAAAAAAAATTAGAGAGAAGAACTTACTTTGAGAATCAAATACTCGTCATTATATTTGCAACTTATGTGCTTCAACTTTTCATCATCCAATATCTTCACTAATACATGTTGACCTTGAAAAGTTGCTCTAAACAATCTTCCAAATTGTGTCAACCCAATGAAATTGCTTTGGTTGAAATTGTTTGTACATTCTTTCAAGTTCTGAGATGAAAGAACAACAAGGTTTGTTGGGTCCATGTTGTTCAAAAGGTGTAACAAATGGATACGTGAGACCACATTTATATCTTGAGATCTCGTATGATAATGTTTTAAAAATTGGACCCGTTAATTTATTAGGAATTGTCAAATTACTTAAATTGATTTATATTTTGTTTATTATTATTTAATTTAATGGTAGTAAAATTGATTGAGATTTGAGGCCATTAATTAATTGTTTTATGGATCAATTTGAACCATTCTAAGTTGTGAATGTCAACGTTTCTCTCATGAGCGGTGACTTTTTAAGCTGAACATGTTACTCTATAGCTGAACAAAAAAACTTACAATTTGAATTTTTTTTATGCCTTTGATTCTGGGTTTAATGGTTCAAATGTAACTAAATTGTGGTTGAACATACAAGTGATAGAGTCTCTTTGGTAAGCACAATAAGCTAGCTTATAGCTTATAGTTTATAAGCTCGTATGAAAAAAAAAGCTCTGTTTGGTAACAGTTTTTTCTCACGAGCTTATAGCTTATTTTACTAGCTTATAGCTTATTTTTCAAACGCTATTCAAAATAGTGTTTTAGCTTATAGCTTATCAAATTTTCTTCCATTTTTATCCTTATTATTTCACATAAAATCCATTTTTATCCTTATAATTTATTATATTTAAAACAAAACATTCATGGTGCACATTAGTACATTGCACTTGATTCTCGTTTTATGTTTTTTTGACTCAGCTCTTCGTTTTTTGTTTTCCTGTAATTGATGATTTTTTTTATTGACCACATGTAGTATATTTTTTAACAATTTGTATTACGTTGTGCATGTACCTGCACATATGCTCTTAATTTCCTTTATTTATTGGTCAAGAGACATCTTTTTTTTTTTTTTGCTACTATTGAAAATAAAGATCTTTTATGTTCTCCTATCTCTTATAAAAATTGTTATTTATAATTATTTTAAAAGTATAAAAATTGAAATAAAAAATAATTTTTTTTTTAGAATAAAATATTTAATATATAAAAGATATATTAAATTATTAATATTTTTTTGGTACAATAAATTATTATTAAATTTTAATTATCTTAAATATTAATTTAATTTAGATTTTATTATAATGTCCTTTTATGTCATTTTATATTTATCAATTAGTTGAACCGCTAATTTTACCAAACACTTCAATTAGCTTATCAGCTATAAGTCATCAGCTATCAGCTATAAGCTATAAGCTATAAGCTATCAGCCATCAGCTATAAGCTATAAGCTATCAGCTAGCTTATCGGTCATCCGCTGTTTTTGCCAAACAGACCCCTGTGTTAAAATTAGTCATCCATTGAAATATTAATCTTAATTTTATTACGCGGACTTAATTCAGTTTGTAGAGACATTGCATATAATATTTAGGGACTGAAATTCGCCCACTTATTCACCTTTAAAAGATAAAATTTTAGTCACTTATTTGACTAAACAAAAAATCTAATTTTTTGAAAAAAATTATAATCAATTGTTAATTAATTTGAATAAAATATGATAATTTTAACAACTTCAATTATTAATTGAAATATTTTTCATGAGATGTTGACTAATTTTAACTATTTTTGACTGTTGACTAATTAATTATTCAATGGTTGACAAAGTTTTCTAAAAATATCATTATACATATATATATATATATATATATATATATATATATAAATATAAATTAATACAATTTTTTTGACTAAATAAATTAATACAATGAATTATATATTTAATTGTTTTTAATAATCATTTATAATTTGAATTATATTTATTATTGTTTGACTTTATTAAATAAAATTATTTTTATAATGAATTATTAAATAGAGTAATTTGATATTTCCTCGTAAATAAAATATTAAATTAAATTTTCAATTAACATAAAGTGCATTTGTATTTATAAGTTTTTATAATTAATCATTTTACCTTTATTTTGCCAAACAAAGTAATTTTAAATGAAAAGGCAGTAATTTTGACTACCAATTTTAAACTTTTGCTCTCAATTTTGGACAAAAATTGGTCAAACATACAACTTTGATAATTTTTAACTAATGATGGAAGAAGACAGTAATTTATATTGTTTTTTACACAATATAACACATCCAACTTATACTATTACTGAATTCACAGTTATTTCTTCTCAAATACAAAAATCACCAACAGACAAATACCATGCTTTTTATTAATTTCCTTTGTGAAAACATATAAAATCCAATATTTGACAATATCAAAACAAATATATTGTAATTATTAAAATATTTATCCTATAAAATGTGTTGCTTTCATCTTTCTGAATCAAAAGAGAATGTAAATTAACATCAACTAACTAACATGTGTAAGATGAGGAACACCAATGGAGCATAAGGAGAAAGAAACTACTAAAAGTTTTTTTAAAATTAAAGTAAAAACTAAAATGTATCCTTCAAAACGTGTTACACCCCGTTATAACTATATCAAATTTATGATCAAATTTTTGTGACTATAATCATCTATCTAGAAATCTCCATCACTATCATCATCATTTTGAATTACTAGACAATTGGAACAGCTGCATTAAGTTGAATTGATTGAATGAGATCAGAATCTGGCAAACTTAGAGGAGGCAAAGAGAATGCACTTTGTGTTGAACTACCTTTTCTCATTTCTTGCATCGTAAGTAAAGCCGCGACCGTGTTTCTAAAAATTCCTTCTCCGGCTACTACTATAGCTTCTTTTGCTTCTTTCGCTCTTTCAGCTTCTTCCTCGACCGGAAACACTGCATCGATTATGGTTTCACATTCTTTCACAAGTTTCGAAATTAAATCGGTTGTGAAAAAGGGTTGCTCCAATACTTTTTGAATGAATGGCAAACGAAGTAGTCCCCCTGTCCTCTTATCATATTTCTTCAAAATTTTAGCCAACCCTACAAAAAATCAATGTGTACTTGAATTTGTAAAGTTGATTCGATTATGATTGAATTTGAAGCAATAATATAGTCAATTTCGTTAAGAAAATTGTTGTAGTTCCTTGAATTAATCGATGATTTTATATTATTTCTAACTATATAAACAATCCTAGATAAACTTATATCTACAATATGTACATCCATATCTATATTTGGGGAACTTTAATAAGTCAAAAGTAAGATGGTACCTGTATAATTAATGTTACTATAGTTTACTAAGAGAACCATTTCACCATGAAAATCAACAATAGCTTTTCTAATTTTTTCCATTTCCTCCTTATAATCTGCTTCTGAAGGTTGACTACCATTTGGTCCAAATAAATCAACTACTCTCTTGATTCTTTGTTGTACTTCCTGCACTCAAAATCCAATTGTAAAATTATGAAATACACAATATTCAATTTCTTTGCAATCATAATTTTCATGGTAATAGCTTATCTCTAAATTTAGATTACATTAAATCAACAACTTTATATTTATGCAGTCGGTACATCAATATATAGTCGTTAGGTCAAAATCAAACGGTCTAAATTTTAAACTTATAAATGCATGAGTTTAACGACAATATGCAATCCTAGTTCCTTATCTCGATGTGTGAAACACTACAAAAAAAATTATTATGATAGAAATTCCTTATGTAAAAAAGACAAGAATAAAAAATAGAAAATTGTTGCGTATAGATCAAAGCACCTCATCTAAAACAAAAATATCTGAACATATAATGATGGGCAACAAAGAAGGTGCTAAATGTGCATAGCCAAAAAATAATAATGAAACTTTGTTTGAATTCATTGAACAATCCAAGTGCATATGAAGCTTATGGACCACAATCATCATCGTATTCATAGATCTCAATTTGATAGTAACGTTCTTTAAATTTAAGCCAGAAATGGATATAGTTGAGTGTTGCACGTAATTTTATTTTTTCATTAAATCAACATTATAAATTACTCCCTTCGGTTTCAAATATAAGCAAATATTTATTTTTTATATTCATTAAGTTGTTAATGTATGTGATCCACTTTATTAACCAGATATATTAATAATTCAATGAACCTGAAAAAAGAATCTTTATTTATATTTAAGATCGGAGTAGTATAAATTAAACACTCAATTTAATATTTAAACTATGCTCTCTTACTAAAAATTATGCTCTCTTGTTAAAATTCGCAAGTTTCCCACATATTTTCATATGAATTTTCAAGTAGATTTTTGTTTTAGGTACTAAAAACAAAAAAATTATTTACATTCAGAAACTTATTTAAAATAAAAATCAATAAAAACACTGAAACCTAAATTTTAAATATTTACATAGACACGAAAATGATATTTAATCTCTTTATTAAAAATGCCTTTGGTTAGAATCTAATGAACCCCTTTTATTAGCTTTTCTGCGTAGCTATGCCACAACTACCATCAGCTAGCGTAATCACAATTTCCAACAGGGGTAGGTAAATTTACAAAACAAAAGTTTCAATGTTGCACTCTTTATAAGTATTATCCCAACGAATATTCTTTAGGCATAAACGAATATTATGATGATGAATGATTCAATGAAAGAAAGTAAATACTCCTAATGCTAAAAAGAAAAAGATTTGTATATTGAAATGACATAATTAAAATCTTTTACCTAAAAAATTTTAAGAACTAACTTTTACAACTCTTAATAAGCTATAAGAGTTGTAAAATATGATGTGTCGTAAAAAATCTAAATCTTATATTAGTGCATGTAAGACACGTGTAATTTTGTCTATCCGTCACGTTTACAGTTTTCTACTACTTATATCTTATGTGACAATCCATGCAGTTTAACATTATCTAAAAAAAAATCATTTTTAAAATCGTTAATTTCACTTTATAACAGATTTTGTTTTTTTACACAAACATCAAAATATTAAATTATTATAAATAAACATGTGGTATTGAATATTAATTGAAGAATTATTGATTAATATAAGAAGGAGATTGTAGTACTTCTTAATCTTATGAGAAACCTTACATTATAAGTTATCAAAAAAGAAAGAAACCTTATAATTTATCATAAATTTCAATTTGAACTCTTATAATAGAATATTTGGAAGTAGTTTTTAATTTCAATGAAGAATGTGTATCACTATAATAAAATAATCTTAGTAATATTACCTTGTGTCGGATAATGAAATCCTCTTCTTGTTCCATGAAGAATCCATTGAACTTATCAATCTCATTGTTCAACAAATACATAAACTCAGCTTCAGCTTTTCCATATCCAATTGAAGAACCATTTAGTAACGATGTTGGTGCCGTTGATAAAAGTCTCAACAGTTTCTTCAATTCTTTATATGACAAAAATTTGTCTCTCCATTCAGGCAAAGTATCTTGAACTTGTTGCTTAAGTCTCTTCCCAAACTTCATAATAATATTTTAAGAAAAATATTAAAAAAGAAGAAGAAAAAAAAATTAAATGGAAAAATGTGGGTTGGTTTGATATGGTGATGAATTATGAAGATGGGAGAAAGGGGTGTACGTACGAGGGGGTTTTAATAGCAAAATATTTGATAGAATATTAGGAAGCATATGCTTAGCGTGTGATGAAGTGGCGGTTTAGAAAAGAGTATAAAAGGGTAATTAAGATGGAGCATGAGAATTGTTGAGAAGCATATTCTTGTTACTATATGGTCATACTTATGACCATTAACTTTGAAAATTAATTTTTTTTTCTTCTACTTTTAAAGTCTTGATGGCAGCCCTACGTGGGTTGAGTTTAGTAACTAAGGGGAACAATGGAATGTGAGGTTTGTCAAGTGGGTCATATTAGTTGTTACTTATGTGAAGAAAATTTGTGTGGATGTCTGATTTTTATGTATGTATAGAGAAAATCCTACAAGTTTTATAAATTTTTTGATAAAAAAAATTAGTCACACATATTAATAAGAAATGTAGAAAGTTCGCGCCGATAATATAGTAATAATGGGTTCGTTTGGTTGGAAGGAAGGAAAACACGGAATTCGATGCATGTATTTGGATTATAAAATAGGCCAAATACATGCATTGATTTTCGTGTTTTCCTTCCTTCCTACTTTCTTTCTTTCGAACCAAACAAACCCTAAAAGAAATAGATGAGTTAAGTAAAAGGTAGTTGAAAGACTTCTAAACTACGAGAGCATTGTTCATATGTTTTTAAGTATGAATATGATAAAGTTTTTTACTGTTGTTTTTAACATGTAAGAGTTAGATATTAAATCTCTAATTACTTGATTAAGAGTCAAAATCTCTTAGAACTTAAATCAATCTATTATTTTATTTTTTTTGGTACATCTTAGAACTTAAATCAATCTATTATTGATTATTACATAATATTGTTTAACAAGAATTTGTAAAAATAATGGAAATGTTTTTCACACACTCCCACATTGAACCCTTCACTTTTACTTTTTTTTTTTATGAGACTATTTTATCCTCTATATAAACTAAAACCATAAACTTAAAAAAGAAAAAACATTTTTCACATTTACTTAAAGGTGACTTAATGGCTACAATTTTACTTCTTAAAAGTGAATAAATAGACATATTAATCTTCGACGGTCCATACATATTATGTACAATATTTAGATCAACTGAGTTAACTCACGAGGACATACAGACTTAATTAGCTTCTCTTTCTGAACAATTTATTTACCTTATAGTTGGACCTTTAAATTGAAATTAGGAGCTTCAAGATGTGAGATTTCTCATGTTTTTTTTATAATAAAATGCTTTTATTTCAATATTTTTATCTTTATATATAATAAGTCAGAACTATTTGTCTTTTTTTCATCTTAAAATTTCTATCATCTCAGATATTTTTTTCTCTCATTCATCTTATACTAATTGCTATTGTAAAAATTTATTGCTATTGTTCTTTTTTTTTGTTACATTGCTATCATTCAAAATACAAAAAAAAAAATTGGCGAAAAGTGTATTTATGAAAATATTAAGATTTTTTTTAAGATACCAGTGTGAGAAATTTTCTTCTTATCAGTGTGAAAAATAGTATGAAATTGTACATAAAAAGGGAAATAATTCAATTTTTTATGATGGAAATAGTTTGAATTCAAACTTAAAAGATAATATATATCATAAAAAAAAAACTCACTAATAATACTACACATACATTTATTTTTCGTATATACACAAAATAATATATAAAAAACATATTCAGTAACATTTAATTTATTAGTTTCTAACTTATTTCCCTTCATTTTATATAAATAAAAACAAATTAATTAAATTATTATTAGTTTTTTTAGGTCACTTTGTTTATTTTATTTTTTTGTCAAGTAGTCTAGTGGCTAGAAATTCACCCCTTAAAGGTGAATAAGTGGGCATACCAGGTTCGAACTCCGGTCCCTGCACTTCCGTGCAATATATATGTCCAACTAATTGAGCTAAGTTTATGGGACGGTCACTTTGTTTATTTATATTTACATTCTAAATTATTAACATTTAATTTATTCATACTTTATGATATTCTTGACTTATTTTATGAGATTATATACATTTCTAGATCGCGTCAGTAGTTTGCATATTAATTAAGTTCGAAAATATATAAATAAATAAACTAAAATACAAATTGAAGCCAAGCTAAATTATGGACCAATCTTCTAGGTGCAACTGGACTAATTCACCAATTTTATCGGTTTCCACTGATTTTCAATTCATTGTGTTCTCTAAATTATTTAAACTGATGATAAGTCTGATTTCCGATCCAACCAATTGAATCAAAAAATTTAATTTTTAAAACATTGACTTAATAACTCTAAGCAAATAAATAAATTATCATCTCATCTTAAATTTTAACTTAAAAGTAGTACATCAACATTCATAATAATGTAGTAATTTTCTTTAATGATTTCTAAATATTCTTTGTTTTAAATTCCTTTAAATTTTATTTTATAATAATTAAGTATTATTCAAACCGTGTTAAGTTATCCGTGCTTGCACGGGTCACATGTTTTATTAAAAAGAGAACATTCATGATTTTCATGATCAACTTCTTTCGGAACATATATAAATGTCTCTTGAAGTTATTGTATAATTAAAAATTTAAAAGTGACAATTTTTGTATTAAGAAACGTTACTTTAACAATAACTTAACTTATTTAACTTATATATCCTATATATATTTTTCTGTTATAAATTTTATTAATAATATATTTAGAATACTTGCCACATTGAAAAAAAAACTATATAAAACAAAGAGAAAAATTAACATGTTAGTGTACTATATATAGATAATAATTTTATATGAAAAGTTATATATCTTATCATTTTTAAAAGTAAAAAATTATTTTATTCAAAATATAGTTATATCTTTGAGGTGTATTCTAAAATGCATATTGAAAAGACTCCTAAACAAAACATAAATTATTTGTAAAAGAGGAAGAAGAGATCGATGTCGTGATTGATAAGAGATAGTATTGTCTCTTGTCAAGAATGAAAATGTTAAAGTTGGGAAAAAGGTGTCATGTGGGATGTGGGGAGAATAGGATGATTCCATGGAATCTACTTGGAATCGCCAAAGAAAGTGGAAAATGTGTACATTCATATTCATTTGTATTAAAGTATTAAATTAAATAATGTCTAGACTTTGTCAATTCTGGAAATAACCAAATGGGAATAGGTTAATTTTGAGCTACAAGGCATTTTTGAAATACTTTTTATATTCTTTGTAGTGGTCATTCATGCCATGGGCCATGAGAAATATGGGATGGTTTCATGCTGCATGGGATCAAGAAATCCCTAGTTTGATTTTTCTCTCTTTTTGACTCAAAACATCCAACTGTTTACATTTTGATCAAGAAATCCCTAATTTGATCAAGGGATTATTACTTAATGTTACTAACTTTTTTGTTGTTGAAGAAATTAAATTATTTTACTTAAATTTACATCGGAGAGAATCGAACAAGAGATATCGAAGAGAAATACATTCTCGCGTCTTAATTCAATATCACCACCACACCAACCCAAGTGGGTTTGTTACTGTTATTAATTATATTTTATTTTCCAATTTTTGTAAAGTGTCTTTTTAATGTTTGTGAACAACCTCACTGTAGTCTTACCAAAAGTATAAGTTAGATTCACCACTTAAGTAAATTATGGCTTTCACTGAGGGAACGAAATTCGGTGCTCATTCTTTGTTTGTTTTAACTTTTAATTCATAGAATTTGAATTAATAGTACTAAAGAAAAAGGTAAAGTAATAAGGATGTAAGGAACAAGAGAAGGTCTTTTCATAACTAGTATTTTAGTGGTAAGTGGTAAGCTTATTCTTGGAATAATTCCAATGGATATATCTCGGTATATTCTTTAGTGTAATTAAAATGATAATTACAGGACTATTATGGCATTTCTTTTTTTGGTAAACAATATTATTGCATTTTCTATTAATAATGTACCGACATATATGATAACTTAAATGGTAAAAGTTGAGGACATGAGTTGAGTAAAGAAAAATTTAAAAATCAAATTTTGGTTGGAACAATTTATCTTTTCGATATACTAAAAAAGTAATGCCTAAATAAAACTAGACACATAGGAGTGGGTGATAAAATTATGGCAAATGCTAAAAAGTGCACCCGATGCACTCTTTAACTATTTTAAATAGTAAGTTTTTATAGAATTTATATAAAGTCAACGCATTGAAAATTGTGAAGTTTAATTTTTTGAATAAATAATTTCTTTATATAGTATGCTTAAAGAATGCATCAGGTGCACTCGTTAGTAAGACCCTAAAATTATAACTATTATGAGAGTGTCATGCTATAAGGGTACATGTTAAATTATTTAAATATAATTTTTTATTATTTAATAATATAAAAAATTGAATGTACTCCCTCCGGCCTTAATTATAAGCAACTTTTCACTTTTTAGATTTATTGGATAACTAATGTATCCAACCTTAATTATCAACCAAATACAATACATTAGTTATCCAATGAATCTAAAAAGTGAAAAGTTGTTTATAATTAAGGCGGAGGGAGTATATGTTAGTACTTTCTTAAAATAATGAAGAGAATGTTAACATATATCATTAGAAACTTAATCATTCATAATCTTAAGATATGAATGAATTTGACTACTTCAGAACATTGATGGTGAATCGTTGGTTAGAGAGCACTCTTCAGAGGAGGATGTATCTACACAAACTTTGTTGATCAAGTCAATAAACGCCGAAGGTGAGAGGTATTGGAGTATAGATTTGGCATATCTGGGTCTAGATCACGAGTTTTTCTTTATAGGCGGAGAATTAGAGTTTATAGAACCTAGATCTTTCTTTTGAATAAGACATATGTAAGCATATCGCTTGTAAGGAGGAATATGACGGTCCACGTATACTTTGTGGACTTGATTTTGTATGTTCTTAGGATGCGTTCATGTGATGTTTTACATAGTTCCAATAGGTTTGAGTTACCCAATCTAATTTGCAAATGATTTTATCATATCTTGTCTCTATCATATTTGACGCATTAAACAGACTTTAAGTGTCTATCCAAACCAAATAAATATCCAAATAAGATAAGAAAATATATTTTTAATAAACTTAATTCAATTGATAGAACACTTACACGTAAAATATATGAACTAAAATTTAAACCTTAATACGTCAACTTATTCATGATAAAATTTTAACTGGCAAAATATCGAGACTAAAATATGTTAGGGACATCGAGGGGGCAGCTGGGGATCATCCACACGATGACCAAAACATTCATATAAGTGAGTTGGACACCACACTCTTACCCAAAACCTTAAGGCAATCAGTTTATGGGTCCTCTCACTTATAAATGTTCAACTCTCCACACATTTTTTCAATGTGAGATTTCTTCCCCGTACTACTCACACTTGACAGTTATTGAGTTTCAACCAAATATTTAAGGAACAAATGATTATTCCACACGTCCCACTAAAACAACTATCGAAATTGTGTTGTGACATTACAGTCAAAGTTCCCTGTTTTTCCCGCGACCAAACACGACAACATAATTACTCAATCAGACACAGACAGACCAACAACAAAAGTCCACCGTGTCTGTCAGCCACCAAATTCGTAGATTGTCTTCTCAAACTTCATCTTCTTCATCCTTCTTAAAACCAAACTCCAAACCAAACTCCGAACCAAATTCCAACCCTCATGGCTCACCGTTCACTTATGGACTCACTCACTTCCCACATCTCCCTCTACCATTCCCAATCCCCAAACCCTAACCCTAACTCTAACCCTAACCCTAGATCCTCCATTCTCAAATGGTTCACTTCTCTCTCAATTCACCACCGTCTCTCTCATCTCACAATCCTCGATTCCAATTTCGTTCAAATCATTCTCCAAATGATGTCCAAACTCCATTTCAACAATCACAACGGTTGCTTCATTCTCCTCCCTGATCTTCCCTCTCGCGATCCGCCTTTCCTTCCGACTATCTGCTTCAAGAAATCACACGGTCTCATTGCTCGAATCACCGATTCAGACTCAGCCGGAAAGTTGGTATTCAATTCTGTTAGGATTTTCGCTTCCCGCGAAGGGGAGGATGCCCGGGATGTTGTTAAATATTCGTGTGATGCGAGGTTTCTTGACGCGGTGACGTTGACTGAAGGGATTGTGGAGAATGTGGATAGATTTGTGGAGGTTATGGATAAGATTTCTGGTGGTGAGTTTCTTAGAGGGGAAGAAAGTGAGCTTGGTGAGGATTGGGTGGAATTGAATTGGTTGAAATCGAAAGGGTATTATGGGATTGAGGCTTTTATTGCGAATAGGATCGAGGTTTCGATGAGGTTGGCTTGGTTGAATAGTTGTGGTGGGAAGAAAAGAGGTGTGAAATTGAAGGAGAAGTTGAATGTGGCTGGTCTTGCTGCTAATGTGTATTGGAGGAAGAAGGGTTGTGTTGATTGGTGGGGGAATTTGGATTCTATGACTAGGAAGAAGGTGTTCAACACGATCATGATGAAATCGGCTAAAGCTTTGGTATGCTTTAAATTTCTAGATAGGCAAAAATGAAAAATAATACAAGAAAAATGAGTCAGAATGATATATATAAGATTGACATTTTTCTAGATAGGCAAAAATGAAAAAAGTTTAATTTTGATACATTGTCAATAAATTGTAACCGGTCATACGCGTGACTTTAGAAGTAATTATGGTTAAAGTCAAATGTTTTTAATGATCTAACAATTACGATAACCGACAATGTAAATTTTTTTTACACTGACAGTATATATGAATTAAATCCAAATGAAAATCAATAGAAGATGTTAATTTGAGAGTGGCATTGGTGGGATATGTAAGGGAAAATTGATTTTAGATATTGATGGGATGCTTTACAGTGTAGAAGTTAATGTCCAGTGGAATAGCTTAACATGGTAGTATCATTATGTTGTGACATAGATTTTTGGGACTAATTATGTCTTTGCTTATAAGTATTATCTTTAGTAGATTTACAGATCCGGCTCCTCTAAAGTGAGTAGTACCAACCATTAATGAATGAATGAATCAATGTTAGATATTGTAGGTACATCATGATAAATCATTTTTATAAAATAACAACCCTTGATTTCCTCACTTTACGCTTGAGTCACTTTAGATGATCCAAATCCTAGATTTACTATTTCAGTATCAGTGTTGTCAAATATCGGCTATGGCGGTGCCACGTCGGTTATCGGTGGCGGATTTATGGAAAACTTACATGGCCATTTTGTGAAGAATGGCGGCGCCACCGCGTCAATGTTAAAATAACAGTTTATTCGAATTCTGCTATGCTGCAGTGCTATAACACCACTATAGTGGCTATTAAATAACACATCTGCTTCAAAAAAAATAACACATCTAAATACCGTATTGCAGAACAATAGCGATTTGTTTTAATTTCGGTATGCTATAATGCTATATCGGCGCTATAGCCGCTATTTGACAACTATGCCATACTCGGATATGCCAGTGCCATATGTTGGCCGGTATGTCTGATTTTTGTCCATCCGCCATGGTCCGTCGTTGAAATATTGATCAGTAAATTGTTAATTGTTAATGTTTCGTTACTTGCATAGGTTGGAGTGATGGTGTGTGAGGGAGTCTAAATTTATCATCTGTGCAGTTAAAGTAAAAATTAAACTAAAAAGTGAAACATCATTATTAATATTAGATTATCAGTATGCCATTATGCATTTTTTTTGACAGTTGTAGAACTTGTTGAAAGTAATTATGATTTGACCAGATTTTCTCGGTACGTAAAATGGAAATTCTGCATTGTTAGATGGTACTGTGCATAAGTTCAAAGTTATATACCAATTTCTTACTGAAGATCAATAAACTAATTTCTAAGTGATGTATTTAATGTTTCAAATCAGCTACACATTGGGTAAAACTTGGTTCTACCAATTTTGTAAGATCACCACATCAGTTTATATACATGTTGTAATTTAGATTATTATATTTTTTAGGCCTGTTCTAAGTACTAAACTGACTTTTGATCCATAAGTTTTCAGACGTATGAGGTTTTGAAAGTGGCAAGCAATGCTTCCGAAGATGAGGTTTGGCTATACAGTAGGGGAATGGGAGTTGATAAACTACTTGACTATAATTATACTGGATCTGCTCAAAGGACCATCCGAGGATTTCGCGATGATACAGAGTTTGGCAGAACTATTAGACCTGTCGGTGTTTGTAAAAAGCCTGCAGCTTTAGCTAGAGCCTTTAATTCCCTATCTGTGCTTCAAGACATTAACATAATGTTAACATCAAGTATTAATAGTGAATATGATATAGGAACTCTTTTCTTTAGTTCGTTGGTTTCTGTCTCTACAATATCTGATTGTATATTAAGAAAACTGAGAGGTTTTCTGATGGTTATTTCACTTGACTGCACAAAACTTGAGCTACTAGAAGAGGAACATGACAAATCCTCATCGGCTAAACCTAAGGAAAAGCTTGGTCTTTCTACCCGTAAAAAGAAAGGACGAAACCGCAATACTAAAAAGCAAAATCCTACCCCAAAGACACCTGTGAGTGGTATTTCATCCGAAAATCTTCATAAGGTAATAAGTAGTCTTTATATAACAGATGGCTCAAATATATTTATTGCATAAATGTTTGCATTTACAATTCTGGTTTGTTCCATATGATATTCCAGGACATTGATTGTGTAGTGGACAATAAAAAGAAGACTGATTTAACAAAACCCAGGGAACTTCCTCAAGTTCCTCTGGGAAAGGATATTTCTATGGGGAGCTCGTCATTAAGTGTAGAAATTGTAGTAAGTAATTTATTTTTATTTAATCTGGGTCATGTTTGTTGATAATGATTTAATTTGTTTATAATAAGCTACTTGCTGTCAGGATTATACTCGGGAATCGAATGTTGGCAAACTTCGAACCACTCCAAGAAAAAGTAGAAAAGAGAAAAATAAAAATAAAAATAAAAGCACTCTTGTTGTCAGTGCAGTTGTAGATTCTCAAAAGTCAGTTACGCAAGCTACCTCTACCACTGTTATTTCTAAAGGTGAGGTAGAAATATGCGATAGATCTTATGATAGTTCTACCATTCAAAATATAGAAAATGAGGATTCTATCGGTAATGGCGTTCTTGTCTCAAATTCAAGCCTTTGTTCTCTTAATGGACCTGCTAAGGAGAACGGCTCTACCTGTAAAGTTGAAGGAAAGAACATTGATCTTGCTGAAAGTTGCAGTAGTTCGGGTTCTCAATTTTGTTTATTGCCAAATGAAAGGAAAACATTGTCTTGTGAATTAGATACACATGTTGTAGAATGTAAAGCTATAACACAACCTGTACCTGCATTGAAGCACAGTAGTTTCTCCAGCAATGAAGATACATGTTCTTTGAACACAACAGGTGCTGCCAAAGCTGATGTAAAATCAACTATTTATGACAAACCAGTTAGAGAGGTTAATGTAAAAGAATTTGGCAAGTTGAAGGAGAGAGATAGATGTCTATTTGAAAGTAGAAATTCTACTTTCTCAAAATGCAGTCCATATGAATGGCCTGGTATACCTTCGGTCTATTTTCCATCTTTTAACTCGCATCTCCCTCCTGCAACAGACAGATTGCATCTGGATGTTGGGCGCAATTGGCACAATCATTTCTGCCATCCATTTGTTCCTACATTACCACAAGCAAGAAATACACCAATTGAAGGTGGATGTAACCCAATTATGTCTCGTCAAATTCCTATGAGTTTTGACTGGCCCCCAGTTTTTCGTGGTGGCATGACCCCATCACCCAATTGTAAATACGACTCTGGGTTTATGTCTAGGCGTCAATGTAAATTTTCAAAAGGGTTGGCTGTTCACAGCATGCATCTTGATGCAACAACTTCTGATGATGAAAGAAAGTACTCTGGGGATACATTAGATTTACCTGACCTAATGCACGCACAGGAGTTCACAGATGAATATGACAACCTCTATGTATCGGAGGAAGAGTATGATTTTCATGCTGTTTCTGGCATAGATTATAATCAATATTTTGGTGGTGGTGTAATGTACTGGAACCCTTCTGATCATCCAGGAAAAGGTTTTTCTCGGCCTCCCTCTCTCAGCTCTGATGACAGTTTATGGGCTTTTCGGGAAGCTGACATGAATAGGACAGTGGATGATATGGTTGCTTTCTCCTCTTCATATAGTACAAATGGTTTAGCATCACCAACAACTGCGACATTTTGCTCTCCCTTTGATCCTGTAGGGAGTGGGCCCCAGACTGTTGGTTATGTAATGTCAGGTAATGAAGTACCTGGGAAAGTGTTGCATTCTTCGTCAGTTACTGATGCTGCCGTGGATGATGATACTTCTTCTGGTTCTTTGGGCAATAACTTACCTGGAGAAATTGAAGGGAAGGCTGGTGATTCACATCCATATCCCATTCTACGGCCAATAATCATTCCTAACTTGTCGAGGGAAAGGTCTATATGTGTTGATCATAACAGCCCTTGTGTTCCTCCTACTAGGCGGGAGCAGCCTCGCATAAAGCGACCACCATCACCTGTGGTGCTCTGTGTACCGCGTGCACCACGTCCTCCCCCACCCTCACCTGTAAGTGACTCCAGGAAACAAAGGGGTTTTCCAACTGTTAGGTCTGGTAGTTCCAGCCCGAGAAACTGGGGAATGAGAGGCTGGTATCACGATGGAAGTAATTTAGAGGATACTTGTTTAAGAATGGATGGTGCCGAAGTTGTGTGGCCTTCTTGGAGAGGTAAAAACATTGCAGTGCAACCTCTGATCCAACCTTTACCTGCTGCCTTGCTGCAGGACCGTCTGATTGCAATATCACAGATAGCACGCGACCAGGAACATGTAAGAAAGATTGTTGCTTAAGTTCTACTATATACATATATGTTGGTGACTTGGTGTTCATTATGGGTGCTTAATTATACAGCCAGATGTCACCTTACCTCTGCAACCTCCCGAGTTACGAAGCTCTTCTGCAACGAGTGCATCTCTATCTTCAATGCATGGAATGCTCCATGATGAGATTGACTCTTTCTGTAAACAGGTATAGAGTATATTTTTATGGATGATGTTACTAACACACACTTGCACGCCTCTCGCATAATCTTTTGCAAGCCAGTGGAAACACTATGTTCCATTGTAACTTATTCCGGAATGATCCCAACTTTCAAAATTTGTTCATAAGTCTTTTCTTATTTTTCAATCGTTGTTTCCTTATTTAAATTTTTTCCTGTTAGAATTATTATTATTGAATATGTAGAGGCTTTGTCTTTCTTAATATGTCACTGGAAAACAAAACATTCTAATGTTACTTATAATAATGGTGGAATCCAAGGTTGCGGCAGAAAACATGTCAAGGAGGCCTTACATTAATTGGGCTGTCAAGAGGGTTACCCGATCTCTGCAGGTTCTGTGGCCCAGATCTAGGACAAACATATTTGGTTCCAATGCCACTGGTATGGCTCTTCCAACAAGTGATGTTGACCTTGTGGTTTGTCTCCCTCCAGTGAGGAACCTGGTAAAGCTTTTGCTTAGTCTCTTGTGTTTCTCGATAGGCCGTTACCTTGTTGGATTAACCTTTTGTTAAAATGTTCAGGAACCCATTAAAGAAGCTGGAATATTGGAAGGACGTAATGGTATCAAAGAAACATGTCTTCAGGTATATTGATAATAAATCAGTACCTACACTTTGTACTTCCCATGTACTTGTCTGTAGTAGGTGTACACATCTAGGCTAAGTAGGATTTCTACAGAACTTGTAGACTTACCATGAACATAATTCTTTTTCTCCTACAAAGTTAACGAACTGATCGTTTTTTTTTACTAATTTAAAGAACTGATCGTTGTTAGTTGAAACAAAGGAAATATCATATGGTGAGGCAATTGACAATAAAAGATATTGATATGATGTTAATTGTTGGTGAATCTATATGCTTCAGTTAGAGTTATCCCATACACGACTTTCCTGAAAAATGAGACATTAGGATGTGTTTTGCTTTACCACTTAATCACCCACTGACCCTACAAGGTTCACCCGCTGACCCTACAAGGTGCACGTGTAAATGGATCTTATTAATCGATCATATCAATTCTGTTCAAATGAGGTTTGATTTGATTGACATTTAAAAGTAATTTATCGTTTTGTTGCAATTTATTCATTTTTTGCAAGGCTTTGTCAGCATGTAATTAGAAGATGTAGTGGTTTTACTCTATAAATAATTTTACAATAATAATCACAAGAACAAATATTTCAGTATGTCAGACAATTAACACAACCGTGTTTATGTGCCAGCATGCAGCTAGGTATCTTGCCAATCAGGAATGGGTAAAAAATGATTCTCTGAAGACAGTGGAAAATACTGCCGTAATACCCCTTTTCTTCTCTTGGATGTTAATTGTTTTTATCAAGTTGAAAATTGTTTTTAGCATCCACTCATTTCTAATGAAAATATCTGTATCTTTTTATTAGATACCTATTATTATGCTCGTGGTGGAAGTACCCGAGGATGTTATCACTTCATCAGCTCCTATGTTACATTCATTAAAAGAAAAGTCACACTGTACAGCTGGTGAAAATGGTAACGACAGTCATTCTGATATGATCCAGTTAGAAGACTCAGCTTTGCTGAAAAGGTCTCAAATTAATGTTTATAATTTGAAAGACTCCAAATCAGTTCGGGTTGACATCAGCTTTAAGTCCCCATCACATACAGGACTCCAAACTACAGGAATGGTAATTTCTCGTGACCAGGGCTTTTTTATATATTATTTTGGGTTGTCGTTCTTGTTGATATAGATTTATTTTCCGTTGCAACAATCTTTCCATCTTTTAGTCAAAAGGACATATCTTGCTTAAATAACAGGGTGGGTTGGCCCACCGGCATTTTTTTCTTTCTGAATTGAGATCGAAAATGGAGCAGCCCATTGAGCCCAATCCAATAAATTTTCTCCTCTTTACTGATATGGTAAAAAAGAAACTTAGATTTAAGGGTTAAAATTAGTTTTCCAATTCTATTGTGAATGTTCCTTGACTCCTTGCTTCCCCTCCTTAGCTTATCGAGCGCCGCCGCCCCTATCCTTGCGCAAACCTCGCTCTCCGTTTCCCTCTGATGGTCAAACTCTCTTTCTCACCATTTTTTTCATCTGAAAGGGCAAGGAAACAACGCTTCCCCCGTTCTTTCCCGCCCAACCCCTTAATTATTTTTATTTTCTAACATTTGTGTAATATAAATATAAACTACTTGTGCTGTATAAATAAACTCCAGAATTTGGTATATAGAAGTCATCGTTTTATCTGCTGTATGCTTTTGGGATTGAAGGCTCCACCACATTTCTATTTGGGATTGATAACTATGATTTTTGCTCTCTGTTTGGATGTACATTAAACCAATCTCCACCCTTCAGCTAAAGTGAAACTTAACTAGGTTCTAGGGTGTTGTAAGACCATGATTAAATTATTTCTTCTCCAACCTATTTGTTGCAATGGTAAATATTGAGTTCTAATGTATCATTTGCTTCTCAATTTTATTGCTTGACAATGAAAATTATGGTGCTGCTTCTGTAGGTTAAGGAGTTGACGGAACAATTTCCTGCTGCTACTCCTCTTGCTTTGGTGCTAAAACAGTTTTTGGCAGATCGGAGCCTTGACCAGTCCTACTCTGGTGGCTTAAGTTCCTACTGTTTGGTATATATTTTATATCTTTGACATGCAATTTTTGTTTCTTAATAAATTGTCCAGATTTCCTTTGTGCTGGTTAACATATTGCCACGGCTTCTGAGATAGTCTATAATGTAATGTCATTCGTTGTTACTTGATGAGTAACAAAGTTGTACACTAGTAATGGTTTTATTTTCTCAATAGGATAAAGTTGCCAACAATTTGTGATTATAATTTATTGATATAATCTAACTGCAAATATACGGATAACTGTTTTATACCATAATGTTCTTGGTCATCTAGTGATGATCTCGTGAAAAAAGGAAAAAATAATTGGACATCAGTTACTTTCGTCATTTGTGATTTATATATGTGTTTGTCATCCTTATTGCCATGCTCTATCAATTGCTGTTGTCATATCTTACCAGTTGAGGATTCTTTTGTCATGCTTCCTTGAACTTTGGATTTCCTCACTTGAGGAAAGGATAGTCTGTATCTTCCAAACTTCTAATTGGTTTTATCTTGTGTGTAGGTATTATTAATTATACGTTTTCTTCAGCATGAGCACCATCTTGGTCGGCCAATCAACCAAGTAAACATCGGACTTTTCTCTTATTCAAGTCTATATTTGATAGCCACTCTGGACTAATAATATTTTTTATCATTTTCTGTTTTTTATGTTCAAATCAAGAGTTTAATTTTAATGAACCAAGTAAAAAGGAACAACAATCCAGACTTGGCTATTGTTTTAATCATGATTGGGCTAAAAATTACCCTAGCTGGGTAGTGGAGTGTAGTAGTTCTTACCTTCTTGGTTCCTTTTTTACTTATAGATACATTACTGCCACTAAATAAACCCTCTTCCATTTTCATGCAGAATTATGGAAGTCTTCTAGTGGATTTTCTTTACTTTTTTGGGTGAGAATCAATTATAATTCTATATTTTCTTGTTGCTATCAGCGTGGAGTAGACATTGCATAGTCGTAAAAGATTTTGTTAGAAATAACTACAATTATTTTTCTTTTAGGAATGTGTTTGATCCTCGTCAAATGCGGATATCGGTTCAAGGAAGTGGACTTTACATAAAAAGAGAAAGAGGTTGTAGGTAATAGATAAACCAAACATTCTGTGTATGCAGTGTGACATCCTTTTAATTTCCTTTTTCTCCAACTAATTGTAAATTACCATATTTACAGCATTGATCCAATTCACATAGATGATCCTCTTTTTCCAACGAATAATGTGGGAAGGAATTGCTTCCGAATACATCAATGTATTAAGGTGATAATCCAGACATTAGTTACAACTTTCCTTTGCTAAGTCTCACTGAATAAAAGAAACATGTGATTTAAATTATCATTCTGCGTATATGTTTAGTCTGTCTTGTGGTTGTTGCTGAGAATGATAATGCTTAGGTGATTGTGTTATTGAAACTTTCTTGTGTTACCTGATATGAAACTTTTCTTTTATCGGGTACTTGCGAATTTTTCTATTTTTTAAGCCTTTATATGTGTGTGATATATAAAAAAAACTTGTATATTGTTTTGAGGGTGGGCCGCTATGCTACGCTATGTGCTGTAGACCACTGACCACGTAGCACTAAAGCAAGATTATTGGAGTTATTTATGCTTGTATTGATTTCCCATTCATCTTCTGCCTGCACAGTATTCATCGTAAAAGTTATTCCTTGATGATCTTGCCTTTACTGATAGTGTTGCTCATAAGTTATTACATTGGTGCAGGCATTTTCAGAAGCTTATTCTGTTATTGAAAATGAACTCATGTTCCTAAATGGTGATGGTGAGTCATCTTCAAGGCCATCTTACAGACTGCTTCCAAAAATTATCCCAAGTCTTGATGTATCATAAAGATTCTTGGTAGATGAAGAATGAAAAGTTATTTTGTCTAAAAGGTACAATTCAAGTCACCAATAATTGGTAACAATTATCGAGATGTTTCAACTATAACTTTGCTTCATTTCTCACGATAAAAAATGTTTAATTTTGAGTTTATGTATATCTTTTTCATGTCGGATTGTCACTTTTTTTAATTTGAAATTGTCCCATCTGAGTCTCAAATTTTCAAGCTTTATACATTCATATACTTACATTCCGTAACTTAGTTTGAGAGATTATATTCAATTTTCTGTCGGGCAGGTTCTTGAGTTTGTGCGAAGTTATGGATGCCAAAAGATTGGTCTGTTACTCTAGTGATGTAGAGTACATGGAATGATGGAAACTGAATCACTAACTGAAGGCTTGCATTCCAAGTGGTGGGTCGGAAGTTGAACTATGCAATTATTTCTGTGTTGACCTCCAAGCACTGCATATGCCTAAGATGTTTTCTTGCATTTGATCACAAGTTTTTTCATTGTACTTGTTGCCAAGATCTAGCTTAGGACTATATCATTCTGGCATGATGGATCATCTTGGTAGTTTAAACTAGTTACTCTGGTATGGTGGATCATCTTGGAGGTTTAAACTAATTACTGCTCGATCACTGGTTCTATGCTCTCTGCCGGTGAGCTCTTTAATACCTAATGAGTTGCATCAGTGGAATTGTTCACGACATAAGATATATATTGCCAATGCCACCCAATTGTATGCACACTTTTTATTTTGGAAGTTTGAAGCAGTTTCTGTTTCATTTGCTTTTAACCTTTTCTATCATGAGTTTTTTAAACATTTTCTTCTCAGTTCATGAGAAGAGGCAACGATGGTAATCTTTGGACAAATAAATGCAATATGTGGCAGGTGTTTCTTTGTCCCTTGAACTACACACACGAGCTTGTTTAATTTTGTTTGATCGCCATTGATTGTAATTTTCCTTTGTGATATAAACATCCAAAATGAAATCTGCTTCCAACATCTAAGCTCTTTCGTATTTATATGATTTCAGGATTTGAAGAGCGGCAGGTGGAAGGAAATCTTCTGATAAGCACCTAAGAACTGCCACTCATGAAATCCTCCCTTAAAAGTTAGCCGACAAAGGCAAAGAATTAAGCCACACTTATGTTTGGATGGATGGTGAGTTTAGTAAAATCTCGGTGGGACCGTGATTTTTTTGAGGCTCCACAGTGTAATTTTTGCCAAAATCGCAGTGGCTCACCACGATTCTGCTAATCCAAACATACACTAAGTACTCTCTATCAAATATCCCACGGTACTCGGTGTGTGACTTAGACACACCTCAACACCCAAATTTCCATCATAGCACTATCTCTAAGGACCTTCATTTTGTGGCCGCATTCTACAACTCTTCACTTGACCTTTTTCAAGTCAGCCCCCTCTGTAGATAGCTCTTTTTGAGACATCCAAACACTCGAGTTTCCTTCCCTTAAAAGCACACTGTCGTAGGGAAATAATCAAACCACTTAAGTAACACTCTATCAAGTGTCATGTACTACACAATGTTGGACTTAAGCACCCCATAATATTCAAGCCCCAAACATCTTGCAAGTTTTTCTCTAGATATTTTATCTAATTTGTAATTATTTTCACATCAAAATAAGTACCTTTTGGACACATAAGAAACAAAACTGTTGACAATTATTTTTGCAACTTAACTTAATTTAGCTATTGGTAATGCTAAATTCATTGTGATGTTAAGATAGTCGCCATCTTTCAAATTATTGGAGTAAGGGTCTTATTGTTTTCGGAAACTTGGTTATGAAAATGGTATGATCACGTTTCTTTTCTGGTTGACATTTGAAATTTAGAGGCTGAGCTTTGTTGCAATTGAGATGTCATTGCAGACAAGGAGATTGCAGGTTCTATGTGATACTTCCTAGACTTCAAATGGGGGTAAGTTTTTTGCTCTGGATCTCCCTTTCTTGTATTTGACATTTGCTGGTACGTCGAAATCTAAGGGAAATATTACAAAGACTTTGTATGAAACACATAAAGGCTAAAAACTAGTACAGTGCACAAAACTAAATGTATTCATAACCGGACTACAAGAGGTTAAATTGTTCAAAGGCGTTGATTGTGGTGCAGACTGATGTGATGCCATAATGGGCGATTGTTTGTGCAGAAATAGAAGAAAGGGAAACAAGAATGAGCGAAGAAGAAAGTTACGAGAGAGAACAAGGAACGCCGTAGAGAAGAAGAACCATTCACTAGTGGAAGTTCCTCTTGTAAGAAAGCAAAGCCGGGGAGAATATTGATTACCTTATGCTAAACTCATTATTAGTAATGTAAACAAGCTATGCTTAAATTCAAGACAAGATGTTTCATATTAAATTTGTGGTTAAGATTTATTCTTATTTTTGTTATTAATTATTTACATATGAATCTTCAATTGAATATCCAAAGCAGATTGTCATATTTTCTTAAAATTCTCGCATATACTTCTAAATAGTTTAGAAAAGTGGCATAAATTTTTATTTAATTTTGGTCACATAAAATTATTCTTTGAGGGGGAGCAATTGAGCCATAATATTGATGATAGATAGCATTCATTTCATAAGTTCAATCATTTTTTTATATTAAATTGTGAAGTTTAATCGTATGAATTGTATAAGTTGTTTATAGAATATAGCCATTTTTCATAAAAGTATAACCAAATTAATATATCAGTTTAATTTTTTTTTTTTTTTTATAAACTACTTTAGTTATATATATATATATATATATATATATGAATAAATAATTACACATGAATAAAAGGTAACGGACAACAAGCTGCGTCGCTAAACCTTTTTGTATAGCAAAACCTAATCTTTGAAAAACTACATTCATAGATCTAGGTGACACAACATTTCTATGCATGACTCTTTGGATTCTTTGCAAAAGTTCAACAGCCTCTGGTGCTAGAAAACCAAAAGTGTCAAATGCAAAAAGTATAGAAACATGTTGATTGTCACAACATGCTTGTTCATGCTTAGCAATTTTGCTTGAAGCAGCTTTTAGGGCTACCCGTCCCACAATAAAATCACCCCCTCCTAGTCTCACGAGTGGGGAAACTCCAGTCAATTTAAATTGAGATGAAAATTTATAAGATAATTTTTTTTAGAAAGTCATAGTTGACAATTAGAACTTTTAGTGCTGCACTAAATCAATTATACTATATTCCTAATTTTTATTTTATTTTATGTTGAAATGCAATAAAAAAACATAACTGAGTTGATAGGGTAATTACATCATACTATATACAGAAGTTGAAGTTCAAATACACTTTATTTATTCACCTTAAAAAAAGTAAAATCACATTGACTAGACTATTTGACAAAATGAAAATGCAAGAAAAGAAGTTCAGGACTTCACTTTGTTCATTGAAAGTAACTGAATTGAACTAATCAAATCAACCAAGATATATCTTTACAGTCACAAACAACAATCTATTAAATTGTCAACAAAAGACTCTTGCATGATTGTGTTGATTAACAGTGTGGAAGACTGTCATTACTCACTAACAACTTCCTCTTAAGACAACTTCCCCTAGTTATAGGTGTGGTGCTAGCATACATATCCTAAATTTGAAGTTGTAATGGATATCTAAACATCGTTATGTTGATTACCGATTGTTGGAATAATTCTCCCTTTTCTCGCAACTTTTCATCGTGCATACTTGAAATTACTAAGGATTCTTTATTTTGTTATTAATCTTCGTCTGAGAATGATTCAAATAAAAAATCTTCGTCTGAGAAAAAATCATCATCTTTGGGAGGACCCTTTCTAAGTTTTCCTTGTAGTTCAAGATTCTTGGGTAAAACAAGTTCAGTTTTCTTCCCTGATGTAGAGAAGTATCTCTCAAGTACCATCTAGTTCAAAAAACAAACAAAAATTATAATTGTGTGATAATTGCCTTCTCTTATTGGCACATCAAAGCGGAAAAAACAAAAATAGATATCCGAGGTTTGAACCATGGACCTTCTTAACATTCCTTCGCGTCTCTTAGCTCATAATTTTTTTCTGTTTTTTGTATAAATGAAATATATTTCTTTCATAACATGATATCTACTTACCATGGCAGCATATGCATCAAGTTTCTTCTGCTGAGTGGACCTGCTCAAGCCCCTGAAAGAGTTTTAAGTGTGTCAAATCCACGATCAAGTAATAAATTCCATTTCAAAATGGTGCTTCAAATCTTTCAAAAGGAAACGTATGTATAAAATAAAAGAAATATTCATTTGACTTTCACAGTAGATAAAATGGTAAATGTAAGTATTTCCATTGAAACAAAACATGGACACTGACAATGACATGTACACACTGGAAACTTTTTCAACATGAAGCATCAGTGGTAGCTCAGCATTGTACCATAATTAGTGAGAAGGTCAGTAAAATGAATTTATTAAATATTTCGCCTCATGCAGTATATGAAATGTGCCATTTAATCCAAAAATAGAGAGTAATATTGAATTGAAGGATACAATACACTCAACAAATGAGGTTAAAAGCAATTACATGTCGACCATTCGATTTATGGCGGCTGTTGTTGTCCCATATTCATCCTGTAGATATACTCTCCAACCCCTGAAATAATTAGAGTTAAGATATAAATGAGAAATAAAAACTGTGAAAAACAATAGTTACACAAATTCACCAACCTCTACTAGGTGCCTGTTAGAAAAAAAAATCAAATGTATTATCAGATATTGCATAAGCATGAGAATCCATACTTGCTTTCTCGTTTTGGTAACTAAGCATCTCCAACGGTATTTTTAAGTTGGTACTTATTTCTAAGAACCGGTTCTTTCATGTTACACCATGTGTAAACTGACGTGTATGCCAGCTGTAAGTGTGGTTCTTATTAGTAAAACATTATTTTAGGATGTAGAGTAATTTGTGGTCTTATTTAGAGTTCTTATAGAGTTTCACCGTTAGAGTATAATGATGGTACAGTTCTCAAATCAAATGTGGTATGTTAGGGATCGCAAAGAATGAGATAAGAACATCTATGGTGTTTCACTGTTGGAGAAGCTCCAAGTCAACATTAGAACGAAATATAGACATTGAAGAATGGTATGATGAATTGAAGAATGATAAGATTGATCCAAAATCGTAAAATTAGACGATTTCATGATTAAAATTATGATCTCACCTGCAATTCTACCAAAAAGTGATTTTCAATACGATCTGTTGTTCCAAGGGAGCAGGATTGTAAAATCATCCGGTTCACAATTTCGATAACAATGCATATAAGAATAAAGCCACTTTGTATGCTCACAGATTATGGATATAATCCCATAGTCATATAACTCAGCGTTCTGGTAATTTAGCAGGATGTAAAATGAATAGTATTGACACAGAAGAATGTACTTGTGAATTGTGATAAGAATATAATGAGCATTAACAATTCATCCTATTGCTATTGATTTTCTTATTTTGGAATCTACAAAGATAGATAGAAGAATTTAAATTGTCAACACTATATTAAATTGAATTACCTCTCAGCAGCCCGAACAGCAAGCCTTCCAGCAACAGTACGGACTATGTTCGATTGTGTTGTTTCCTTTCCATCAGAAGATTTTGGAAGTCCAATTATAAACTCATCAGCTTCCTATAATTTAAAAACCATGTTATGGTATCTATAAGGTTACAAAATATATCAGGACAAGAGATGGATCCAAACCTCTTTTTCAGCAATGCTCATAATCTGGAGCTCGAGTTTTTGTCCTCGCAGTCTCAAAACCTAAAGCAAATACAGGATTATAAGGACGAATGCTGATAATTAAATACAATCAAGAAAACCCATAACCACGCTTCAATGTAACAAATACATGTCATCTTGTCATGGCCAGCGGCAATAGTTTCTTAGAGATTGCAATATATATGCTTGAAACCAAAAATACTAAGCACACAACTTTAACATACCAAAATTAATCACAAATATGACAATGTCACGTCAAGTAATAGAATATAATCACATATATGACACTGATATATGTAGGACACCAAGCACACCTTCAATATGAAGTGATCCTTTTTCTTTTTTGGTCAGATAGTCTAGTGGCTAGAAGTGGGGAACTAGTGTTTGAACTACGGTCCGTGCATTATCATGCAATGTTCCTATCAACTGAGCTAAACTCAGAGGACTATGAAGTGTTCCTTCTAATCCAAACATTTTACAATTGTATTTACAAAATGGACAAGACAAACAAACAAACCAAAACATAGTACCAAATTAAAAGCTAAATTCACTCAAATTTTCAACAGAAATTAAAGAATAACAAAACATTGTAACATACATAATAGAAACAAATATGAGAAAAAACAATAGAAAGTATAAGAAAGTGTTACTGTTAAAGGACGAATAGAGAACCCTTTGCTAAGTGCAAGGCCAGTGCGAGCCATTCCTAAGTCGACACCAAGGGAAAACCCACCTCCCCATTCAGCTTCTTTCTTCCTCCGAAGCGCGTTTGGGGGAAGTTCTTCCAAAGTTATAGTTGCTTTTACAACTCCATATCGATTTTTGGTGTTGTGGGTCGAATTAAGTTTTGTAAAAGATTGATTTTTTGTAAGTTTTGAAGGTGAATAAGAGTGGAAGAGATTATGGGGTGCCACTGGTTGTAGCAGTTGATGCGTCCACATTAGAGACAGAGGATAATCAAAAGTGCTTTTTTTTTTTACAGGATAATGAATTTTTCTTTTGGTAGACAGGATAATGAAATTTGAAAAGAGCTTATTTTGTAATTTTCTGTTTTTTATTTTACTTTGGTTAAAAATTGTGAAGAAAAAAAAAAACGTTAAACTTATATAGTGTATGTTTGGATTCAATTATAGAAGTGCTATAATAATTTTGGACGTGTAGAAATGATTTTGGTGTATTTGGTTTTTATGAAGTAGAATTGATTCTTGAAGTCATAAATTGTACTCCCGTCTCAAATTATAAGGGAAAATAAAAAAATTACACTTATTAAGAAAATTAAAACATGAAAATTTGAAAATTGATTTTGTGTGATTTTTCTTAAAATAAATTACATAGCAAGATGTAAAAATATTTTTGATTTTGAGGACAAAAAAATGTGCTTTTTTCCCTTATATTTTGGGACGGAGGGAGTAACTTTTAACTTTAGAATTGAAGATGTGTTAATAGTGGAGTGATTAAAGAAAGCCAATGTTATAAAGTCCATCTTGTAAACTTAAAATGTCATAACTCACCGTTATACACACATATTCCTATTAAATGAGAACTAAATCTTGTGTTGCCTCAATGCAACTATAAATGAAGAGAGATATAGATGAAAGTAACAAGGATTCTTAATTAAAAAGAGTTTAAGATTCTCAGAATTTTGAAAAAATTGTAGAGAAAGAAGATGAGACCATGAATGTAAAAGAGTAAAAGATTCTCAAGTAGAGAAAGAAGATGAAGAGAATGTATGTGAATAAGTATAAGATTCTCTGGGTTTTAAAAGAGTTGTAGAGGAAGACGATTTTACTTTTTCACATACATCATCTATTTAGGATCCCTTATGTAAGTAGTAAAATATTTTCCTTTAAATGTGATTTAGCTTAGAAATATTTTGATTCGATTTAGAAAACTATAATTGATTACGTGAACTATAATTGATAATGTCAATTTGTTAAACATCATTATCGTCACACACAAGGGTAAAAAGCAACACAAGCACAATCCGACATGCACATACTCATGCAACAATCAAACGGATTTGTCTAACATCCATGTGAGCAATTTAGTGTTCATATCTCCTTGATAAGAGAGAAATCCCCGCCAGCAATATAACGAACAATAATCCGAAAAAAGTAAAAAATTTGACAAAGAGAATGATTGTTCTACTTTGGTCCCACTATGACTAGAGAGCTTCACATTATGAAGGTATTCATTCGTTGCACCTGAATTGTCTTGTCTCTGCTGCCTGTCATTACATTAGCACTTATTTAGTTTCAGAACTTCCACCTTCATTTTGGGTGCCAACATTTGAACCTTCCTGTGCATTTGATTCCAGTGGAACAGATGACATCTCATTTTTTGATTCTTCTGTAGGATTACCCACCCCAACATGCACTGCGACATCTGAGACTTGAGTCTGCACCAACTGGGGATCATAACTTGAACCAGCCACAGTTGTGGGTGCTGGTGTCTGAGCAGCCAAGGAGCCATTGACTGGTGCTGCTGTTGATCCTTGTGCTTGAGATAGTGCATTCACCAGGAGCTGAGCCAGAAGTACCTGTGGATCATTATCACCTTGTTGGACTTGAGCATTAATTGCGTTGGCTAGAGCATTGATGTCAGGTGGGTAAAGTGCTTGAAGCCCTACTACTCCAGACAAAGCTTGGGCACCTACTTCAGACGAAGCTTGGGTACCTACTGTGGCCAAAGCTTGGTTAGCTACTGCTTGGGGCCCATAGGCACGCTTCATGTGCTTTTTCCCAGTAATATGAGCCTGGTAAACGCGTTGAGTGTCACATTTAACATTGCACAGCTCACATGTAATAGCTACAGCTTGTTCAGGATTCGAACCATCAGCCGTCCTCGCCTGTTTACGTCCTTTGCCTCCTCTTAACTTACGCTTCAACCCACGGCCTCTTGCACCAGAGTTTTCTATAATTAACTCCTCAGGCTCTTCACCTTGAACCTCAGAAGTCTCTCCTACATTATTCTGCAACTTTATTTCAACATTGTTATTATCAGCTGCAATTTCAGAGGTCAAAGGTTGATCTGTTGAGTTCAATTGAGAGGTAGGAATTTGACTATTCTCTGGTCCATTGATAGCACTGTGTCTCTGTTTTGCTTCATGTAGTCTTATATTCTTCAGATGCTTTTTTCCTTTCAGATGCACCTGCATGACTTCTGAGGTATTGCACTCAATCTTACAAATTTCACAAAATACCCCTTGTGGTGGCGGTTGCACTGGAGCAGAGACCGAGGATGAACCTTGTACCGCATAAGTGGCTCCAGCAGCAGCTGATGAACCTGGTACATCAGATATAGCAATTCCAGAAGAATGAGACGGAAAGTGTCTCCCACTACCTACTCCACGTCCTCTTCCACGATTGAACTGACCTCGACCACGACCACCCCGCCTCAATGATCTACCACCCCCACCTCTGTATTGAGATGATGTCCCAATCTGAAAATAAAAACTCACATTCATAGTCAAGCATATATTTAACTCATGTATGAATAAATTGGAGATTTGATAGGAAAGAGTTAGAATAAAAGATGTGCACACAATTGACAAAATACCACAAAAGTATAGATAATGTGGAGAGAGGGTGAGAGAAAATCTGTCAATGTGATGACATGCAAGTCAGTTTATGAAGGAACTCTTGATACTCCAATAGCATGCAAATATTGGAGAAGAGTTATACTTAATAACCCAGAAAAAACTGATTAAGAAAAGGAATATCTGGTTTATCCAGGTGATAACCAAGGAAATATTTATAACAGTAGTTTTAAGTCATCACTAACATTAACAAATAGGACAGACTGTGATGACCTTAAAACTGCTTCCAAGGCATCCTCGATTTCAAGAATCATTCCTATTCTTATATGCAGTCAATCTAAGCATCTCAACTTTTAATATGAATGGAAATTCTTTAAAAAAAAAATCTTAACCATTACTTCAATATAATGTAAATGCTTTGCATGCTTGTCAATGATCATTATACCAGAAAAGGAACTCGACAAGAAGCATTATGCCTTGAAACTTGGCAATTTTATTCTTTTAAATGCTTTCCTTTGCTTTTAATTTGCCTTCCAAAATTCAAATCAGTGGTGTGTAACTCATGCACCAACTATTCATGTCCAATTGATCTCCAAACAAACATGGATTTTTCTCATTAGGATTGAGATAATCTTATGGTATATCAACCAATGCACCCATCAATTGACCAGGGAGTTGGCCAATTCGTGCACATCAACAACTTTATCAGTCTCAAGACACTGTTAATCAGGCAACCCTTGAGAATCGGTCAATTTAAGGTCCTGAAAATATGATCAATGCTCCCCTAAATCTGAAACTGAAAATGAAACACCCTCTGACAAAAGAAGAAATAAAGCATATCAATCAAAGATTATATCCATTGAATAACCAAAAGAACGGAGTTCCTTTTCCCAAACTGTAAGGCATTGCAAAATTATGGCCAGACAGTTAAGAAGAGAAACACGATGATCTTATGCCCACATCAGCTCTAAAGCAACCAGCAAAGACCCACCACCATGCTAGCATTATTGTGGCATTGAAGGTAAGAGCCACAATTGCTTATTAGCTTAGATTATGCAACTACTGTCTTTATCTGGTCACTCTAGGGTGTTGTGGCCAAGGTTGCAGAATTCTCAACATCTTCCGAATGTTTTATATGAAAAGCCGGGGGTATAATACCTATTCCAGTATCATCCTTTCGTCCACAGAATGTCCCAAAAGAGCCTGAGGAAGCACAGCAAGATATTCTCTCTAAAAGCATAAAAAATGTTTGAAAAGTCAAAGAGCCGCAAAATCTTCAATCAGCTTTTTCTGTTCACTCCTTCAAATTTTGGTAATAAATTAAGAAACTAGCATGTTAGAGTAGCAGCAAATTTGGTGAACTCATTCGAGGAGGAATAAATCACATCAAATAATGGCTTAATTGTGACTCGATTTATCTTGAGTCATCCTCTTTCAGTTTCATCGACATCAAAGGTAGATAATTGCCAAAGCTAATTAAAAGCCAATACTGATTGGCATAAAATGGATACACCTCCTTTCAATGATTTCACTATAGCGATATTGAGTAAAGAGCATCTACAAGTAAGTACCCTATGTCAGATTCTTTGTTAGAACAAAGATGCGGTAAGTCGATAAGATGATTCTACCAATCTTGTTTAGTGTCAAAGACACAGGTAAAAGAAGCTGCTGGGGATTTTTCTTTCCCCCAACTGTGGCCTTTGAGAAAAACTAGTAGAATGCGCGCGCGCGCACACACACATTAACAATAGTCCTAATTGTATGAACTAATCCATGTAGGCAACCCGCCAATGAGATAAGGCTTGATATGGTTGTTGTTGTTGATGGTCAAATTTCTATAAACAAAGTAGTTCGATGAAAGCCTAAAAAAATCACATAATTTTTTGCACTAGTTTGGGTAAGTTATCATAGTTAGACAAACCCAGACTAGCAATGCTTTATAGTATACAATAGAACCACAATCAGGTTGTCCTGCTCTATGCTAGCTACAAGCAACAATGAGACGGAAAAAGAATAACACCCCCACCCCGCCCAAAGCAAACAGAAAATATTATATATGGAGTAATAAGACTATAAAAGAGAGATAGAGAAAACACAATAGTAAAATTTGTTGGGAATAAAGGTTTCTCTTATTCCATGTAACACGGATACTAAGGCACTAGAGTCCAACAACAACATAGTTTGAGCATAAACTTTGTAAGGACCAAAAACAACAAGAATCTAATAACATCAATATTACTGAAGAGACACAAGGCTACTTCTAAATCTAATCTGCCATGATCCAGGATAAAATGATCATCAGTATTCCCCTTACAGATAACCGTTGGATTATAATACAAAATCACTAATGGTTAAGATCAAAGATTGATAAAGTTAATCTTTATCGAAACTGTTTTTGGTCAACAATCTATAAAAGGGGATCCTGTGTATTTTCCAAGAGTCAACCCATGGAGTGGGACAAAAACATAATTGCAACAAACAAAAACACAACAACCAAATTAGAAAGAAAAAGAAAACCCCATTCCTTGTTTGCCATTGCCACACCACACCCAGATTCACTAAAACTAATCAACAATTCCAACAGTCACTGCAGTTAAGTGATCTAAGTCATGATAGTAACTGATTAATCTTCATAATGACATAGAACCCTAATTTAATTCATCATACTAACAAAATCAAAAACCACCATTATATTAAACAAGGTCAAAAAAATCAAGAGAGAAAGAAAAGAATGAATAGAATTACCGGAAGATGAACATTGTTGTTAGGTAGAAGGGGTTGAGGGTTAACACCAGGAGGATGAACAGGAGCGGGTTCAGATTGTTGTTGATAATAATGTTGAAACTGTGAAGTTGTTGTTGAATCGGTTGTTGGATAATACGCAGCGTATTGTTGATTATAAGCAGCAGCAGCAGCGTAATATGACGGTTGATATGCAGCAGCAGCAGAAGCATAAGATTGATCGTAGGGTTGAAGTTGAATCTGAGATGGATCGTATTCGTAATACGATTGTTGTTGGGGTTGTTGTTGTTGTTGTTGATTAGGGTTATAGCCTCCTGAATAATCCATGGCGAAGAAGAAAGAGGGAAAATTGATTGATTGCAATAGATAGAATACAATACAAGGTGGTGGTGGTGTTGTTCTTGTTTGTTGCTGCTGTACTCATTCAAACGCGGATTTCGGTTGTCGTTTTAATGTCAGGCCCGTCTTTCTTCTCCCCGTCTTAGTAAATTTTTATAAATCTCTATTTAGGAATGTGTCTCTCATGATACTTTTCTCATGTGACATCCTCTCAATGAATAAAATCATATGTGTCACATCCTCCTTAATTTTATACTATGTAGAATTAGTTAAGAGTTTTAGCTAGAGAAACCCGGTTCGATTTCCATCAAGGTCAAAATAACAATTTTTATAATATTTTATTCTATATAAAAGGTATGAATTTTTGTACCAAAAAAAAAAGAATGTATGAATTTTAGTAAGAGGTACAAGGTTCAATTCCCACCAACAACTAAAAAAGGTTTTTAATGATTTTTTTTAAAGCATTTTTATGATATTTTCCTTATTATAAGAAGAATAACTTTAACTTTAAATACATTAATTTTTTTCTATGGGAACATATTTATATTAATACGAAGGACTTAACTTTTTGTAATTTTAATGGGACTTATATTTACTTATATTAACATGAGTGTTTTTTTTTTTTTTGTAATTTACACGGGATCAATATTTATATTCATATACTAATACAAATGCTTAATTTTTTTGTAATCTACACGGGAGATAAAATATATTGTTTTATAATTTATACAGAAACGGGAGATAAAATACCATATATGGTGTAGAACAGAAAGTGGTAGATCACTCTTGAGAGTCTTTTACCCATTTAAAATCTCTATGTATATTATAAAAATAACTTCTTTTTTTTTTGCAATTTTTGCTAGGACATATATTAGGACATATATTTCTATGATGACCTATATTTGTATCCATATATTAATTTTAGGGTCAAGTTTTTGTAATTTCTACATAAGATTTAACATGAGGTTTATTAATACGGGACATAAACTTTTTTTTTGTGGAACCAAAATATTTATACACATATTAATTATTAATAGATGAAACCTTTTTTTTAATATGATTTAAATTTACACACATATTAATACAAGTGTCTTTTGATTATTTTTTAAATTTACACGGGAGCCAATATTTATATGTATATATTAATAAAAATTCTTATCTTTTTTGTAATTTCTATACGGACGGGAAACAAAACATCATATTTTTGCTAACGGGGAGCGGGAGATCACTTTACACTATGTTCTATCCCTTTAAAATTCCTAAATATACATATACATAGTATTTTTCATATTTAAATAATATAATATAAAATCAATTACACAAGTAATTGGAAAAATAAAAGTTTCAAACATACGAATTATTTGAATTTTTTTTTCAACAATAGATAATATTAAAAATGTGTATGAATGTGATCTATATAATATAAACTTTCAATATAACGTTGCATTTTTGTAAAATTCATATTTGTTATAATATTATTCATTCATAAGTGGTGCATTGTGCGTCACTTGACTTACACTTTCGTGTTAGCCATAATAATTTTGAAACATTATCGAATACAATTGCTAATTTCTAATATAATTTTGAATATTAACCCGTGCAATGCACGGGTTAGTTATACTAGTATAATATAATTACGGATGTCTCTCTCCCGATCATCATCCAATGTGGCAAACAACCAAGTCTTCATATGTCTATATGGCAATATTTCAAGGCTTTATATTTTAAGCAATTAGGCAAGCTAAATATACTCCCTTCGATTCCCTACAACAACACTTTTCTAATTTTTATATTATTTTACTTAGATTTAGTTAAGAGCTTTAGTAAAAGTAACATGGTTCGATTCTCACCAACGACAAAAAATCTATTTTTATAATATATATTTTTACTTATACTATGTAGGTTTAATTAGGAGTTGTAGCAAATGGAACATGGTTCAATTCCCACCCACAACAAAAATCTTTTTTTATGATGTACTTTTTTACTTAATTGTTACTAACCATCATTTTTAAAAAGTTACTAATTTCTATAATCTCTATCTCTATCTCTATAATTAGTCAAAAAAATCTCTATCTCTATAATATATATTTACGGATGTCTCTCTCATGAACAAAATTTCACGGGACAATCTATAATGAACCAAAATTTATGTGTGTCATCTATGTCTCTCTCACGAACAAAATTTAGTATGAGATACACGGTTTAATTTTTTTTTGTTGAGACTGGAGTAACCACCGCCGAACGCAGTGACTAATCCCTCGCCAGATTGGAGGCACCTCAAAGAGTGGGATAACTGTCTCATAAATTTAAAGTTGCTCAATACTACACGGTTTGATTTCCACCAACAACTAAAATTATATATTTATGATTATTTTTGAGACAATTTTATGATATTTTTTTTTATTGCTTATGAAAAATATTTACACTTATATTAATATACCTGTATTTTTTTTTAATTTACACGGGATCAATATTTATAGTAATATATTAATACAAGTGCCTTTTTTCACTACAAGAAAACCTTCATTTTCCAACCAAACTGAGAAAGAGGGGTTGAAGGTTTAGGCTCTCAAGAAATATTTTGAAGGTTCAAGCCGTCAAAAAATGAAAAAAATTGTCAACAAATTATGAGAATATTTAAAAATAAATGAAAAATACATACCAGCGGCTTTAGCCGTCGGGAAATTATCGTCCACTGAAATTATTATCTTGAAAGCCTTAGCCGTCGGGATGTTTAAACTTTCTGACGGTCCTGACCGTCGACAACATGTAATTTTCGTCGATAAAAGTGTGTCAAAATTAATTAATCTTGATGACGATTTAGGCTGTCAGGAAGTCATTACGAATAAATATTAATATAGTTGATGGATGGTTATGACGATATAGACTGTTAGGAAGTTATTTGTAATTTGCAGACGGCTTGGACAGTCGGGGTGTTCACTGCATTAAACAAAAATAGTATCTCACCGTGTTTTTTTTATGTAATTTTTATAGAATTATATTTTTTCTACGAATGTTTTAATATGAGACGAAAAACTTTTTTTTATTAGAACTTAAATATTTATACACATATTAATACGGAAAACCTATTTTTTATATTATGACTTATATTTACACTCATATTAATACGAATGTTTTTTGATTTTATAATTTAAACGATGATCAATATTTATATTCATATATTAATACACGACCTATCTTTTTTGTAATTTCAATGGGGACTAGAAATAAAACACGATATTGTTCAAAACGGGGAACGGGAGATCACTCTCCACCCTTTTTTATCTCTTTAAAACTCTTAAATATATATTATTTTTATATTTAAATAATAGAAATATAAAATTAATTTCACAAATAACTAGAAAAATAAAACTATTTGACAAAAATTATATTAATTAACTTAAATTTTAAAAAAAAATTAATAACATATACTATAAATTTAAATATTAACCCGTGCATTGCACGGGTCAGTTATACTAGTTTAATTTAATTATGAAAATGTGTGAAATAAACGCATTAGAAACTAAAATTTTCTACTTTTTTAATAAATTATTTTTTAAATAGAATATTTAAAAAGTACTCTAGAAATACCGTTTAGTTAGACCATTTGTATAAATATGTAATCATGTTCGATTTCAAGAAAGAATAGAACAAACAACACTTAACAAAACAACATAAAAATTGTAAAAAAAAAACAACAACATAAAGACAGCAAAACAAAACAAAATTTTAAGGTATTGACTAATTGGTTGATTTGTATATAAGATGTTATATTGGTATTTTAGAAAATTTGCACTTGAAACAAAATGTTGTCTTGTGTTTTAGTAAAGGATAGTAATTTTAATTCTTTTTTTTTTTGGATTTAAAGAGGATCCGAGTATAAAAAAACTAAATACTATAGATACTACACCGAGAGGTAACAATTCCCATAATATTAGCTAACAATAAAGAATTAACTTAAGTTGGACCATACACATAATATGATAATAAATCATTTCATCTTCTTGATGGCATTCCATGTTTACTAAACCATCCGCACACCGATTAGCTTCGCGATAAGTGTTATACACATTGATCTCCCAATCTAAAACAACCATTCTCCTAATTTGATTCATTATGCACCAAGCAACAACACTTCCTATCTTATTATAGTATACACAACAATTTTGGAATTTACATGAAGTTCGACCTTTTTAAACTTACACTATTCTCAAACTTTTTAAAATACACTGAAGTTCAGCCACATATGCAAAGTACATCACCCGAGATTCTTCGATAACCCCCCACACCGATTTCCATCATTTCCTCGCTCTAATTAGGCCACCACATCCGGCCAACAGAACAATGTGCTCTTACGTACTAGCACCATATACGTATAAAACAACCCAATCATTAATAATATGACTCTTTCAAGCAATCAAAGTATGAATTTAATTTAAATGGAGTTTTGTCTAGTCTCTTACTTTCAAAATTAAACACAATACGATTAAAATTGTCGTGTTCGGTCACGCAAAAGAAACTCATCCTATAGGTTTTTCTTTCAAATATAGAAAGCCCAACATTTTTCTATTTTTTTTGCTAAAATATAAGTATCAATTTTCAATGTCAACAATGTTAACGCGAGATTATCATAAACATAAACATTAATTATAAACAAGCATCGCTTTGAATAAATTTCGCTTCATTAGACTACCTAAAACAATAAAGCAACTACACAATACATCATTCACACTAGTTTAGTTTCAATGTTTCGTTGTAATTTTTTTTTTATGTTAGTTTCATGCTAATTCTGATATAATGTATAGGCCATTTTCATATCTAAAAATCAAAAGATTAAAAAAAAAACTACATTTAATAGGGTTTTCACTTTTCATTTAAAATTGTTCATATATTTGATAAATTACAAAACTAAAAATGCACAATATAAAATCTAAAGACTAAAAATGCCTTATAACCCAAGCAACGAGCATAAACAAATAGGCATGTATATGGTGAGACGAACAATGAAATGTTGATGGCAAAAACACATTTAGGGACAACGAGCCTCGTCAAGAACGAACATAGGATGTCTTTTGAATATGAATGACTTTTGAATGGTTAGTTGTATATAATTCATTTATAAAGTAATTTTGAAATCGGTTAGTTTAGACAACAAATGTAAAAAATAGTTTTTAAATCAATCTTGTCACCAACCCATTAAAAGAGATGTGATGATTTCAAAATTACTACTGCATATGTTTTAAAATCAATTTAGAAACTTGGCAAAAAAAAAAAGTATAGTTTGTACTAGTGACTTTTGCCAAATTTGGTGCCTCTAGTTGTTAGTATAGTGGACAAGGCACGGGACCATAAATATGTGTATTTACAAACATTAGTACTAAGCATCTTTTAATGGAAACACTCACATGTGATAGTGTAATAGTAGTATCAAAGTGATAGATATTTTACGACTTATTAGTAGTGAAAAGCTTTTGAGTATTCATGACTTTAGTAGTAAGAGTGGCATGGAATCATGGTGTGTTGTGATGTGAACCTAAGGCAACCTTTAACATTTTGTGCCTAATAAGAGTGGCACAAAGTAGTTAAGCAAAGAAAGAATTGAAAAAAAAGGGAAGGAAAATGATAATTAGTGTCATTAGGGCAATGATTAAGAAATACAAATATAGTAAAAATACATTAAAATTTGTGCGGTTAAAGTAATAAAAGTACATTAAATATTGTTTTCAATTTGAATTTACTATTTTTGTTACTTTAACTAGTGCCCCAAACAAGACCCAAAAAGAAAAAGGGAAGGAACAATATTTGTGTGGAAGGATTCAATTTCAAGTCCAATTATTAGGACATGCTATATGTCTTGGCATTTTGAAAATACTCTTTTTTTTAGGTGAATCACAAGTTATGGATTGGCAAGTTTGCACAACACACTAATGTTATGTTACACTTGGTGAGAAAATGTAGTATAAGAAGAGAAACACTTAAAGGTGCCCCTTCTATAAATTATTGACAATTAAAATCAGCATCCTATTCTTACTTTATTAGTGAATATTGCACTAGATTCACACATGGGTTGCTACATAGTTATTATCATAAATTGTATTTTGTGTGGTGGAGTTGGTCTATGTGTTAGGCAATACAAAATATGCCAATCAATGAGTTTTCATTTTTTGATAAGTAACTTTTTTTTATACATAAAAAGTGGTTGTTAGGTTGTAACCAACATTAATTATGAAGGAAATATGGAGGAGTAATAGGGCCATAATTTGTATTGACTTTCTAGTATACAAATTGTCAATGGCTAAAAGTGAAGTCAAGCTTGCTTCATTTGAAAGAGGAAGATTTATTTTCAATATTTGTGTGATACAGTTGATAGAATAGATAGGTATTCAATCACAAAAAAAAAAACATTGATATCACCATTTTATGGTGAGAGGATTGTGTTGAACATTTGATATATTTTCATTTCAATCAAAACACTTGAACTTATTTTTTGACAAGCTATATAGTCACTTTTGAACTTTGATTCAAGTAATTACTATAAGATTAGCAATGTAATATATTATTAATAGTCCTAAAAGTTTGGCAATTTCCTAACCATTCACATGGCTAAACTGAGTTAAAGCTAGCTCATGCCTCCGGGATACGTTGCTTGACTTCTAAAATAAGTTGGCTATCCTTTGTACCTATCTAAAACCTATAAATTGGTCCTCAATTCAACTTGAGAAACATTTTGAAATATGAGGTTCCTATTCCTAAGTAAAAAAAAAAAATCAAATTCAGATTATTAGAATTTTTCTAACATCATTGCTTAATTTACACTAGAGATCAATTATATAAGAGACTATATATATAGCGAAAATTAAACATGCTAAGTATTGAGAGAAGTGACGAAGTTCGCACCCAGAACTCTACATATATTAAATATATTATAGTTTTTTATTTTCCATTTTTTTGTTATCATGATAAAGGTACAATTTCACCAACATCAACGATGATTAATCTCCACTGAAAAACTTGTGAAACACACCGTGTGTGTTTGCTCCTCCCAACCAAAATTTTCACACGTAGAAGTTAGAAATTGAACTCCTAACCATCTACTTGAGGGTTTAAACTAAGACTTTTACCATTTGTGGATACTTTATTAAATTTATAACATCATATATCATAATTTGGTTGGTAATGCAAATATGTAGATATTCATAAGACTTCTTTCTCAAAGTTTCATAGGATGTTTGATAAAACAAAAAAAGTACACAAACACAACTCATGCATCTTTATTTGTGTGTGCCTATTTTTCCCTCCTTTCCTTCCTCACGAGTTAGGAACTAATTAACAAATTTCAAATAGCCATTTAGATAAGAAGAAGATATAGTCATGCCGTGGGAGTTAAACTTGTAATGTTTGATGGGAAATGTCAATGACTTAACAGTCTTACGGTAGCCTAATCTTAGTCTTCATCTAATGAAATTTCAATTTTCAAGTTTGTGTTAATTTCACTCAAATGATTTCACACCTGATTTATGCAACAAACATAATCGGTAGCATACTATTCATATAAAATAAACATAATCGGTAGCATACTATTCACCTGATTTGTTCACCATAAAATAAATTAAAATCATACAATTTACAATGAAAATTTGAATATTATTTAATTCTCGATTGTCACTAGCTCAAATAAAATTAGATGAAAATTTATTCAAGTTGATAGGGACACGTACAATATAATATGTAAGATTAAAGTATAATTCTAGCCACTAAACTATATGTCTATACTAATACTATAAAAAAAAATGAAGCTGAAGTGACCCATGAAAAAATGTGACTAAGGAGTCAACATACGTATCAATGGGGGGGTACGAAATTTGATGATTTGAATTGAAACACCCTTGGAAAAGAGACTTTGAATTATGGTAATGATGATGATGTAGCATTGGTTACACATTTGACTATGAAAACGAAAGGCAACGGAAAAAGTTCACCTTGTTGACTTGAAGCCTTTTAAGATCAACCGCAAATAACCCCACCACCACTCCTACAACTAAAATGAGTAATCTGAATCTTTATAGTGTAACTATTTAAATAAGACAATTACAAATTATATGTAGATTAGAGTTTTAGTCAATTCAAACCAAAAAATAAATGCTTCAATTAAATTTGATTTTTTCTGTTCATATCCTAAAGATATTTAGTTACATGTAAACTTGTTTAAAAGATAATAATACTAAAATTGCCCTTGTTTTTTTGGTACATAGTCACACACCCTTATTTATTAAATTTATCAAAAAATAATTATTCTTCTCCCATACTAATTCTTTACTTTCTCTCTCAAAGGCTTTTTTTCCCATAATTCCCTCATAAACACATGTAATTAAAAAAGAAATAGTCGTAACAAATGATCACTACATTTTAACGGCCAACACAAGTCATCCTTTTTATTTTTTGGTTTTCAAAAGAAAAAGTGTCCGATAATATAAAATTTCGTTGCGAAATAACTAAAATCTCACCCAACATTGTCTCAACAAAAATCTTTATGTTCTCATTAACCACCCATCACTTTGTTAACCCGAATTGTCTTTAGTCTTTGCTAGTAGTATGTATATATTTTGCAATTTGAGTTTTCTAAATTGTGCTTATGTAGGGCTGTTAGTGATCATGTCAGCCGAAAGACAAAGCACCATAAATAGTAAAACAAGGTATTGAACACAGTTATGATTTTGGGTGTTTCTTTTACTACAAATTTGTACTCTTTGAAAGGGTCGGTTTGATAAGACAATTACGGGATTCCATTCAGTTAAGCAGCATAACCAGTGGCAGATATAGGGGTGGCAGGGATGGGCTGCCGCCCACCGCCGATAAAAAGAAAATTACTATTATGCCCCTAGATATTTTAATAAAATAAAACAGTTTTACTGATATATCTATATCTTTGCATCAAAAGATTATGATTTGGATGCGCGCCGCAGTGGTTACTTGCTTGCTTATTGATCCAAAGGAGGTGGGTTCAAATCTCACCTCAAACAATTTTTTGAATATTTTTCTATTTTATTTTTATTTAACAAAAACAAATCTATTTTAACAAATGCAAAGAGACATGAGATATTTAAAAGTAGAATAGTTAATTTTTTTTTTGAAGTAAGAATAGTTAAATTTAAATACACTTAATCTTACAAAAATCAATATATTTATGAATTAAAAATATTATTTGCCAACTATTTTATTATTTATGCTAATTTCTTATATATATTTTTATTAAAAAATTCAATATTCACTATTATTACTATTATGAGTAATAATTTCTTATATATTTATTTAATAATATTTTTGGTAACTAACATTTATTTATGTTTTATAAAATGATAGAAAACAAATATCTTTCAAAAATATTCATTTACCTGTTATAATTTTTTAAAGTATTTAATTAATTTTTTATATTCAAAATATCTTTCAAAATACTATTTTAAGGTATTTATTTAAAAAATTTAAAGATCAAATTTATGTTTATTATAATTTTTTAACTACCCACCTAGACATATTTTCCTGGATCCGCCACAAAGCATAACTCCTGAGTCACACCTTGTTGACTTTATATTAGTGGTTTCTAATGAAAAGCTTACAAAACATTAAATAGGAAAAAAAAGGATTGATAAATAAAATATAATAATAATAATAATATTTTAACAAAAATAATATTAATAATAAATGTTCGAGGAAAATCTAATATGTTTATTTTTTTACAATTTTTTTGGCACGTAGATAAATTGACAAATATCACTAAAAGAATCATATTTTTGTTTTGTTTTGATAGAATTGAGTTGGGTAGAATTTATTTTAACATAATTGAGTTAGTATAATTGATTTATGTTTGGATATATTTATGTAAAAGTGAGTTAAACAATAATTTTCAGTATAAAAATTAGTATATTTAAACTCGTAAGTTACAATTCTTAGTATAGTATAATCAATTATGAGGACAGAATCAATTATGTTTTAGATGAACCAAACACCTTAAAATTACTTCAGAATCAATTATATTTTAGTAATGAGATGGATCATATGTCACTTGTTACAAATTTAATAAGCATGATAAAAAGTTTTCCATAAAGAACTAAAAGGCCTGCCTCAGTTAGAGACACCTTGAGTCACGCCTAACTAAGCCAAATTAATCTATAAGCATTGAGTACAATAAAAGATCTCTTGCTTTGCTTTTTCTCTTTTTCATAATATCATAATCACTTTTTATATATTTTCCCAAAATGGTAATGAAAATTTATTGAAAATCTGATTCATTGAAGTGGCTGTTGTGGCTATATTAAATTATTATCATGATTCACAGAGTAATAATCTCTAATAGTTATGAAATCTGTGTGAAAAGATGGTAGCATCAAACAAAAACAGAGGAAGAAAAATTATTAGACATAGAAAGTTTCTTTTTGCCAAAAGGGAATAAAGAGTAAAGGAGAAAATAAGTTAAACAATGAATTTGGATGCATTCTTAGATTCAATATGGAGAGAGTCAAATTATTTTAAAGGTCTAATTAATTTTGATATGTTTAATTTAACAATACAATTTATCCTTAATTTAATTAATAGAACTATCGTATTTTATAGGCAAACATTGGAGTTGACAAAAAAAAATTCGTACATTAACAAATCAATCAAAAATAAAACGTAAAACCTAAACCAAAAAATATGGCATAGATAATACAACCCAAAATCAAAGTCGTTAATTAAGATTCACCGGTTGAAATCAAGTGATTGATCTCAAATAGTTGACAAGCTATAGATGTCGCTTGATTGGATTTAAGTGGTCAATTCTTTGCAAGTTTTTATTTATCTTGCAATTGAATTCAAAATGATTAAAGTTTCTTACTCGAGAATCATATGATTAATATAAAAAAAAAATCATTGACTGAAGTTGAAATATAAACTGTCCGACCTTCATCCAATAGCTCAGATCGATGACTATATAGGGACTATGTATGTGTAATTTTTGGATAAAAGTTAATAAAAAATAAATCAATTTATACTTCAGCACATTCAATTAAAAATGAGTTCAATAATAAACTTGAGGCTATAAGTCATTCAAAAGGGCAAAAAATTTAGATCACAACATTTAGTTATAATCAATGGTAATAGGTCAAATAACTTCACTCTAATCCTTAAATTGGTTTGAAATTAGAGACGAGTGGTTAATTCTTGCATCCCAATAAAGAAGTTACAACCACAAACTTATAACCTCAAATCAACCTTCAATTCAAATAAACTCTTTGTCAAAAAAATAAAATTAAAACCAATTCTAAAAAAAATTCAACTCAAAACTCTAACAGTTCACTTGGAATTCTTGTTTAACCTTTATTTAGCATATTTTGCAAAAAAATTACCACTACAATCTTCAAAACAAAAGTACTAAATAAACAATCAAATGTGTCAAAAATGAATTTTATATTTTTAACATCAATTTTGTATCTCACAATGTAACCAAACATTGACATCATGTTAGTAAATGCTATGAATCCAACTACAATAAGTATCTTTGAGGATAAAAAATATATATAAAGAAATGAAATGAAATAAGCATGAAACAAACATATTCGTCTTCATGAACTGAACAATGCCGGTGGTCAGAAGTGGAAGTTAATAAAATAAGCACTTTTTTGATCAACTTCCCATGAGAATGTGACTTTATTATTTATTTAATTAATTAAATTATAATTATAATATTCACAACACAAACATTGAATGCTAGAAACTGTTACTTGGAAGCTGAAATAGAGCCCACTAAGCACAAGCATGCTTACCAATTCTTCTGCATAACTCCAAATCACTCAATTTGGATTCCATAAAGTTGAAAATTTCATAGTAAAGTAATATGGTCCATTATATTCTAATATTCCAACTTACCATTTTCCATCCTATATATAAAAAGATCAAAATGTGAACCATTAAATCTTCATCTAACTATTAACATCATCTTCGTCCGAGCGGAGCTAAACTCCGATCTCATAATTAATGTTTCGAGTTTGAGCTTGCTAAATTGATTAAAAAAAAATAGTTCAGATTGACTTCACTAAAAGTGATTACTGAAATTTTTCGAAAGAAATTAGTCATCTGTATTACACGATAACGACAAATGCATGATGGCCAATATGAATCTTCCAAATCACATAAAAAAGCAAAAGCAAAAAGAAAAGAAAAATCTTCCACTTAAAATAAGTTCAAACTTGAAATATAAATAACATAATAAGCATAAAAAGTTCAACTTCTCCATCAATGGATATTGTGATAATCCCAACAAAACTGAATTACAGTTAAAGTCTAACAACTATTATTATAATATAACATTATTATTATTATTATAATGAAAAAAAGTATGAACTATAGAGTAAAGTAATCTTATAACCCAGTTTACTGAGTAATTAGCAAATCTAAAATTGTTCTGAGAATATAAAAAAACAAAAACATAACCAAAATTTTGTACCTTTGAATTCATCAAACTAAATAAAAATTGAATTCTTCATGTTTTTTTCCCCCAAACTTAAGATTTGACAATTTCTGCATTGGTATCAGCAGAGCCTTCAATTTGGCCAACATCATCACCACCACCATCATCATCATGTTCATCCTTATCAGCAGGAAAATTTAGATCTAACAAACTATTTCTCAATCTTACAGAACTTCTAACATCAACATTTGTTCTTGTTGGAACATTTGTTGTTGTCGCGGTCGTTGTCGCGGCCGTCACTGTTGTTATTGTTGCTGCTGCTGCTGCTGATGTTGATGATCCAATTCCAATACCATGTGTTCTTTTGTGTCCACCTAGTGCTTGACCTGATGAAAATTCTCTAAAACAAATTGGACATTCATGAATTTTTTTTTCAACAACAATATTTTCGATTTTACTTTTGTGATCATGATGATTTGAAATTGAATCAACACCATTTTGAGGAAGTGATGATTTGATATTCTTTTTGTGACTCGCTCTGTGTCCACCAAGTGCTTGATATGAACGAAACACCTTGTTACATGTGTCACATTTGTATCTTCCTCGTACTTTCTTCAACGGTTTCAGTTCTTCTTCTTCGGATTCAGCTTCACTCTCTTCATCTTCATCCACATCTTCATCGTCTTCTTCATCATCTTCATCTTCGACGTATTTGTTGAATTGTTCTTTATGTTGCTGTTCTTCTTGATGATGATAATAATGATGATTGTGTTGTTCTTGATATTGATGATTTTGTTGTTTTTTCCAATTGTTGTTATTGTGACGAGACATCAACATGAGACAAAAAGCAACGTCTTCTTCGGTAGTTATATCCGATGAAGAACTCAACACAGACTCATTAGTCTGTATTGAGTTTTTCATTGGATCAATTTTCTTGACTCGTTTGGATCGTCTACCGGTTGGATTATTCTTAGATGACTCGCTTCCGCTTCCACTTTCTCCGTCTTCTTGGAGAATTATGGAAGTGGCGTCAATGATTTGATTGGGATCTGTGAATCTGAAGCTTCGCTTCGGATTCTCTCTAAGGCCATAGAATGGAGATGATGATGGCGATGAACTTGAATCAGCCTCGAAACTGAGTTGAATCTGCGGCGGTGGTGGCGGCCGTGGTGGTGGTGAATTGTTTGGTTTTGGTGGAATTGGTAGGTTCATCATGTGTGATCTCATGTGTCCACCTAAAGCTTTTCCATTAGAAAAGTTTCTCAAACAAAGTTTGCATTTGTGTTTCTCCATCACAAAAGAAAAATTGAAAATATAATAAAAACACAACGCACACACTCATACAACACACAACATAGCAATTTTTGATATGTTTGTGAAATGTGAAACCATAAAATGAGTAGAAGTAGGTGTGACTTTGAGATATATACAAGGTCACGTAAATGAAACAATATCCCTATTTATTAATGTAAAACATAATAAAAGTAATATATTATGAAAAGTCAAATTTTATTAATTTATCTTTTTTGAAAAAGGATATTCTACCTACATTAATTGGCAGTCAAAAATCTTGACCATTGGATTAATATCGGATGTACTAGTTTATATTTTTCTTAAAATGAAATTTTGATTATATCAAAAAACAATTTTGTATTTAAAAAATTCATTAAAAATTAATTTTATATTTATCCAACAATTGTAATAGACTAAAATGGGTATGTAGATGCATTGTACAAAAGTAAATAAGCATAAAAATAAAGAGTAAACGTATCAATTAAAGTTTGTTAAAAAAAAAGTATCAATTAAAGTTGACTACAATCCAATTTAGTAAACCAATTCAGTCCAGACACAAAATAACATTTAAATGGGCACTAATCAATTTTCATATGGTACAAATTAATCCATATATTATAATGAATCAAAATTACAAAGGAACAAATTTATCCATCGAATATTGCCTAAAACTTAATAATTTATCCGTCGAATAAAAATATTTGAGATTAATTTGTGTTTAAACAATGAATTGCTTACAACAACAAAAAAATCAAACAATGAATTGGATCACTAACAAATTAAGAGGGCTCAAATTAATTATTTTTTGGTCAAGAATATGGAAGGCACTTAAGTGTTTATTCTTTAAAATTATTCGTTATTAGTTAAAAAAATAAAGACCATTATTATTTATTTTTTTACTGATAAAGATCAATATTTTGATCACCGGTGATGTTATCTACTACTATTTTACTTTAACTCTTTTAGTGTGTTGTTCACTTTAAAGGATTGGATACAATTTTTCCAATAGTGGAGATAATTAAACTCCCATCATAAAACAAAAAGGAATAAAACTCTTTTTTAGAAGTAATTTCATTTAATTGCCTTTTGACTAAAACGTTAAATGAGATTTTATTAACTTTAAAGTAACATTATTTATAAATAAAAAATTACTTACAAAAAAAAAAAACTTTAAAGTAACATAAGTAGTAGTACCATGTGAGACTTGCTCCGTTTTTTTTTTTTAATCAATTAGTCTAGTAACTAAATTCGCTAAAAATTCTATTTTTAAGGTGAATAAAGTAATGTCCTATCAACTAAATTGAGTTCACGGTCCGTTTCTCTTCTTTACTACAACTTTTTGTTTTTTTTTTAAAATTTCCATGAATGATTAATTTTTAGATATGGATGCTTTTATCAAAAAAGAAAATTTTAAGAATCGGATTTTGAAGATGTGATATCATTTTTTTAGGAAAAAGATGTAATGTCTTGATATCTATAAATCAAGTTTGAATACTTTTTTTGTCAAAAAAAAAGTTTGAATACTTTTATCACAATTGTTAAAAAATTAATTGATAATCTTCTTTGGTAGAAAAGGATAAAGGGCATAAACAGAAAGGGAAGTGCTACGGTACTATTGGCTAAAAACATTGTATTGGTACTATAGAGATTTTAACCAATAAAATTGCAAATTTTGTCCAAGTCAGCAAATTGGTCAAACATAATAGTTCTAACATGTCAAATTTTATGACACATATTAAATGGCTATTGAACAACACATTTAATATATTGATACATGACTATTTTACCATTGTACCATATAATCCACCAAACAAAAATTCGCATGTGGGTTTACAAGTTGAAACTATTTGTCAGCGTTAGTCCAACAAATTAAGAGGTTTAAGACAAATTTAAGATGACGCTTTTTTTTTTTTTACAATAAAATTTAAGATGACGCCTAATGACACCAATATATATAGTCCATGTTTAATTTTAATTTTTTTTTGGTAAACTTTCTAAATTTTAATTTGTTTAAATGTTCTTTACTACTTTTTTCGTTCTTTTTTATTTGTTATTTTAGAAGAAAAAAAACTAAATTAAGATGTATTTTTTTGCATCTTATATTTCTATTATACATTTTTTTAGAATGTATATCTTAATTTTAATCCACCAATAAATTTTTATTTTTTTGCATACACACTTTCTCTTTTCACAAAATTAAAACCACAAAAAAAATTGTAACAAACTTTATTTTTTTTAAAAATAAACAAACTTTGATACATAAAAAAATAGGAAAAAGGATATATTTTTATGGTACGAAAGCCAAAAAAAGAAAAACAAAAACAAAAAAGAGAAATTAATCACGAGGGAAGAACGTTCCCATTGCGTCATTTCTAAAAAAGTCACGGAGGCCTTTTGGAGGAGAGGGATGAGTCAAGATATAATAGACAAAATATAACATAAATTACCAAAACGATAATTAATTAGAAACAATTTTTTTTTCTACAACGAGAAATAAAAAGGAACGGAGAAAATTTATTTTAGAATATAAATTAATTTCCGGTCAAAAAACAATATAACATCATTATTAATTTAATATACTTAGTTTTGTTTGATATCTGTTTTTTGATGATAAAGCCAAATGATTTATTTACCAAAAGAAAAAAGTCAGTCAAAGAATGATTTAATTTTTTTTGGTATAACAATTGATTTAATTGTCCACATTATTTTAACTCAATTGGTAATGACATCACATTTATAAGTAAGAGTCAAAGTTTAAACTCGGATTCTTACACTCTATTTATTCATTTTAAGTAAAATTTCTAACTACTAAACTACTTAAAAAAACAATTGATTTAAGAGTTAATTACCTATTACCCCCTGTAATATATGTCAAGGTTGCTTTACCCCTTTGTAAAAAAAATTTGTTGTTTTACCCCCTGTAATATAAGATTTTGTGTTTTACCCCCCCTTGACTCAAGTCAACCGCCGCAAAAAAATCGTTTTAACGAGGGTTTTAAACCGATTTTTAAAAAAACCGCCGCAAAATATAATTTTAGCGAGAGTTTTAAACCGCCACAAAACAAAACTGCCTCAAATTATATTATGGTTGACTTGAGTCAAGGGAGGTAACACACAATCTTATATTACAGAGGGTAAAGCAACAAAAAAAATTACAAGGGGTAAAGCAACTTTGGTATATTTTACAGGAGGATAAAATTGAATTAACCCTTGATTTTAATTTCAACAATATTTTGAAAACAATAGAATATAAGGTCTTGTTATCAATAATTTATTTTCGAGGTATAAAAGACAATTGTCTTAAGACCTTACACTTCGGACATCCATGTTATATGTATAATGGTCTAAGTTAAGAGAAATTAAATTAAAACTCTTGGGGTTTGGTGTAACAGTTTAATTATTTATTTTGATAATTAAAATGAATTATAAAGAGTATAAAAGGTATTCAATTCTTACCATTTAAACTCTCGGAATTGACTCTAGTCTATATATTAATAGTATGTTTTAATTACAGGGACGCCCTATGATTAGAGCTGTCAAATGAACTGCCCGACCTGACTTGACCTGCAAGACTTTGCATCATATATAAGTTAGACTGGCCCATTCCATTTTTTAATGGGCAATGGTTTAACGAGCCTGACTCAACCCTATATGAGTTCGGTCTGGCTCGAGGGGCTAATGGACTTGCCCAACTTAATTTTTTTTGTTTACGGTTTATTTGATCTTTTTTAAAGTGATTTTGATATATTAGTTCTTAATAATTATTAATTTTATTAAAAGATATAATTATATGCAAGTGTAAATAATTTTTACATCATCAATAAATATGCATTAATAAATTATAAAATTATTTTTTTTATTAAAGTTTTAGGTAAATATAACCATTTTTATTGAACTTACACATTAAACTATATTTTTTGTAATAAATCTTCAATTAAATCATAATATTTTACGTATTTATTGATATTTTTTTATAAATATGACATAAATTTCAGATAATGGACCGACTCAAAGCCCGATAGGTTAACTAGGCCAAGGCCAATTTTCTAAAAGCTTCGTGGGCTTAGGTCCAAAAAGTCTAAATTCATTTGACAGCTCTACCCATGACACCAGCTATACCCATGGGCTTAGTGCACTTTGTGGGCTTCGTGCGTCATTTCGTGGGCTTAGGCCCATTTTACAGCTCTACCCATGACACCAGCTCTAGCGAGCACAACACGAGTACAAGCTAAGACACTATTTACACATTCAAAACATCGAAACTGACCATAACACCACATTGTGACACCTCCAATAATTCAACTTATGGCCTTGTTGCTTAGCTATCTACTAGTTCCTCCGTTTTACAATGAGTATTGTTTTAGGTGTTTGCACATAAGGAATGCAATCATTAAGTTAAAAGTAATAGTACTTTTATTAAATTAATTCTATTGTTTCCTAAATTTTTTTTTTTGGAAATGATGTATAAAGTAATAAATATAGGGAAAATGATAAACATTGCCCTTAGGGCAATGATTAAGGAAACAAAAATAGTAAAAAAACTCTCGAAATTCGTATTTTCTACTTTTATAAAACAATGAAACACAATTTTCAATGCAACTATTTCTTTTTTTGGTAACTTTAACTAGTGCCTTTGGGGCACTAGTTAACAAGATCCTAAATATAGATGGTATAATTGAAAAATGTTGCATTGAGAATTGAAAAGCAACACTTATTTTGAAACAATTTTTTTTGAATAAAAACGACATTCATTGTAAAACAGAAGAAGGAGTATATTGTAGAGATTTGTCACAAGACCTGATTTGCCATCAAAAGTAAGTAGGTTTCAATTTTTCCAAGGAGCCCAAACCATCACTTCAAAGAAGGTTGGCAATGCAGATTGATGCCATAAATATCCATAGAATTAAGATTCCAATGAAGTCAATCATGTAGTTAGTACTATATGATAGACCAAAACTGAAGAATCTTGTTCAATGTCGTTTTTCATCAATAAAGGGATCCCAAAACTCTCTAATCGGCTCACAGTTACGAACAAGATGCATGATTTGTTTCATCTTAATCGATCATGTTTCTCCTCAGTCTTTCATTGTTAGTAAGAAGACGAGCATGGCATATAATTTCCAAAAGTGTTTAATTCTTTTCTTGTGGAAGTGAGCTAGCTTTAATATATTTCAAAGTTAAATATGAAGAAGTGTCTAAGATAATTTTCTAACACACTTTCTTTATTGATTAAAGTTTATTTGACTCTTAGTACCAAAAAAAAAAAAAGTTTATTTGACTCACACCAAAACCATGTGGTCCCATATAAATTTTGTGGGATCCACGTAATTTCAACAATTAAAAAGTGATCCAGTTTAACAATATTACATTGTAAAATTGATCTATGGACAAGTTGAGTTGAGTTGAGGTAATCTACTAGATGATTATAATGATTTTTATAAAAAAGAGAAAAGAGAAGATAATAATGAATGGTTTTCTTTTCCCCTTTAAATTTGGATCTTGGTTAGTAATATCATATGTCATATGTGATGGGAATGAAGTGTAGGGAAATGAATAGGTAATTAACTAACAGCCTTACCTTTGAGAGAATGGAGTATATTGTTTGTTGTATGAGTAAATGCCGTTTCGTTAGGGTTGATATATAGACAATTCATTCACTCATATATTGCTTCTAAGTTCATTTCATTTCCTCAAGTCAAAAAAACGTTCATTAATTTCCTAGTGCCTCCCCACACTAAAACACACACATATCGCACTCATTGAAAGAAACCTTTGCTTTCTTTTTCTTTCATTCAAAGGACGCAGTCCATTATTTTTTAGGTTCATTCAGTCCATTTGCAACCCTATTTTTATAGCTTCACCATTAATTAATTACGACTTGTTTTGTTATCTACCTTAGTCATCTACACTACATATAAAGGAAATAAACTTTTAGTATAGTTTTTTCCTTTCAAATTTTACTTTTTACATAAACTATATTTTTTTTCAAAATAATAAACTATATTAATTATAATCCAAGGGTTAAGACTTAAGAGTAGACTCTTACTCCTACAATGTGGACAAGTTTTAGTTTATCTCCTGTAATTTTTTTATTACCTTTGTAATGTGAAGATTTTATTTTTATCACTCTGTTGACTTTTTGTTTATATGATTATTGACTTTTTGCCTGTTACATCATCAAAAGTTAATGAGGAGTAAACCATGGAACCTTCGTATTACACGACTAGTAACATGGAATTTTAAATCACTCTCATTGAATGTGAATGTTGGTGTAAAATTATTTCACCTATAGTGCATATTATTAATTAAACTCTTTATATATATTTTGTAAAATAATATCTATTTAATAATTTTTTTTTAAACTAAAATATCTAGGTAGTTACTTTTTTTGTTGTTGATAAGCTTTTTTTTTTATAATTGATAAGCAATGATATTTTTTGACTAAGGCGGTTAATTAGTTTTTTAAATTTGTTCAGGTCTGATCTTTATGTTTTATTTTTTATAACAAACTAACCGAACATAGGTCAACAAATTCAAAATTAGAATTATCTTCTTTTTTTTTTTTTTGACAAAAAAAGTAGAATTATCTTAGATACTAAAATGTTATCCACTAAAACAGATAATATATATATTCCGCAAATATAGTGTGTTAGTTGTATAAGGAGTGTGCATATATACTATATAAAGCATGATAGCTAGCTAGGGATCAAATCAAACCTCAGTTCACTTAAACAAGCTTCTTATATTTTCTCTCTTCATCTCGATTGAAAGAAAAGTTATATAGCAATAACCATGACTTGTGGAGGAGTTTCAATTTTAAGGTGTTTGATCATAGTGTTGTTAATAGCAGCGACACTAGGTATAGTTGGTGCAAAAGAATTTGACATTTATGATGATGAAATAGAGAATAATTCATGGGATGGACTACCATGTGAAGAATTTTATGTTGTTAAAGAAGGAGAAACCTTTTACAGCATAGCCGAAAAGTGCGACGATCCGTTTATCTTGCTTTCGAATCCAGAGTTCCGTGATCCAGAAGATATTGTTCCCGGTGACATACTTATAATCAACCCTCAATATGATCATTAGACATATTTTAGCTAGGTTTGTTATATTTTTGCAAGTAGATTTGGCTTAATATTCTCTTTGTAATGGTTGCAATATCTTTGGAATTAACTACACCTTTGAGTGTATAGGATATATTTTAGTTTTTTTTTTTTTTTTTTGAACATCAAATATTATACATATAAAGGTTTGATTGGTATAAGACATACCAAAGCAAACAAGAGGTTACAAGAAGGAGAATTAAAGTCCCCTAATTATTCAACAAGCAGGGGCTGCTATGACAGAAAAACAAATAAGCCCAACAAAACCACAAAAGCTAACTGCCCCTAAAAAACAAAGAAACGCAAACATGAAAAAAAGCGCCCAAGTGTGGTAAACCGGCCGTAAGCATGTCATCAAAGCATTGAATCTCCCGGGTTCCAAACCCACTCATAAAGCAAACAAGGGCCTTTTGCCGATTTATGAATGAACCAATTCCAAGACGTGCGTTGGATCAATTCCACCGTGGCCTTCACATCGGCGTCAATGTTATTGAAAACTCTATCAATAGTGAATTATAATGAAGTTTGTTACAACCTTCTCTTGCAATTTACAAAATTGAATTAATGGATTGTTAAGCTTCCATGTTGTTTTCTTATGATTGCAATTTACAAAATTGAATTAATTTACTCTTCTAGTTTCGATTCTTTTTTGTAGTTTTTTCTTCTTCTTTTATACGCACGGACAATTGTAAAATAGTTTTATATATTAACATATAATGAGAGTAAATAGAATTTTCATAAGCATAATAATGTTGATAGAAATATTATGTTACATATTTAGAGGGTAGGGGTTCACAAATCTAAATCCCCACTTTATTCACATAATGAATTTATGACTATTAGACTAACTATTAAGTCAAAAATAAAAATAAAAATAATCAACAACACTCGATTTGTGTGTATGCCCATATATTTTATGTTTTTATCCTAAAATAATATTTGCTTTAAGTTTTTTGAACTGGGAAATTTATATTATTATTTTATTTTATCATAAAAAATTGGAAAATTAAATTTATTTTAATCAATTCGTTTTACAATATATTAAAATTTATTTAAATTTTACATTCAATTTGTTTTTGTCTTTTTGATAAATTTTAGTTAGTGTCTCGAAGTTCTAGCTCAACTAACAGATAATGTCGTAATTGTTAGACCGTATGTCCATGATTGAGTTTTATCCTTGATCCCTTTACTTTGCGTGTGTGTATGATGACTTTGCAATTTAAATACCCAAAAATAATAATTATATATAATGTTAGTTATAGATAATTTGAAGTTTGTATTTAATTTAATTTTTAAAAAGAAATGAGTTTTTTTTGGCAAAAAAAAATAAATGAGCTGTTTTTGATAAATTTGACTAACAAAAAAATTCAATCAAAAAAAAAAAGCTTTCTCTGTTTTTTATAACAAAAAAAAGAAGGTACATAACTTTTCTTTTTTACAAAAAGGGTACATAGTTTTTTTTGGTTATACGAAGGTGCATAGTCATCTACTCATTTTTTTATAGAACTAATGGTAAATAATAATCTCTACTCTTATATAAAGAGGATATACTCTTTTAGTAAGTCTTTTATTATTCCTATTTTACCCTCAATTTCAAATTATTTTCATAACAACTAAATTTAAAAAAATCGTTAACAAAACAAAATTAAATTTGAAGAAAAACTCACTATAACTACCTTATATTCCAATTAAAAAAAAGTAACAATTTAAATTCCATTATATTATTATTATCATACACATAAAACATAAAAAATACGTATCATACAAACGAGCACGAGATGTGGTCGTTTGGCCCGCTAGAAAGACTATTGTATTTAACCAAAAAAAAAAGACTATTGTATTGTATAACAAATAAATAAGATTTTTTTTTTGTTGGTGGAACTAGATAAGATATACTCCCTCTGGTCTCAAATATAAGAAACAAAAAAAAAATTGTTGGTCTCAAATATAAGAAAAAGTTACTACAATGATTATTTTTTTTATCATTATTCCAGTTTTACCCTTTATTAAACTTATCTAACTTTTCCAATTAACAATAATTCTAAAAACTAGTAACTAAATATAATATCTTCCTCAAAAAAGTTAAGGGTAAATTTGGAAATACAATAATTTCTCTTATCATTTATCCACTTCCTTAATATGTGTGTTTTTTTTTTGTTTCTTATATTTGAGACTGGAGGGAGTATTAATTTTTTTTTTAGTAAAGATATATTAAAATATTATCCACTAAAACAAAATAATATGTCAAAAAAAAATGATATATCTATATATATACTTCAATCCCACATACAATTATTATTCTAGTTTTTCTTCTTCTTTGCTATACATATCAATCGATAGCAATATTATATTGCAATAACCATGAAAGCAAGGGCTTGTGGAAGAGTTACAATTTTACGGTATTTGATCATAGTGTTAATAGCAACGACACTACTTATAGTTAATGATTCAAAGAGACTAACATTATTGATGATGATGAAATAGAGAAAGATTTATGGGATGGATTACCATGTGATGAATTTTACGTTGTTAAAAAAGGAGAAACTCTTTATAGCATTGTAGAGAAATGCGATGATCCGTTAATCTTGTTTTCTAATCCGCACGTCCATAGTCCAGAAGATATCTTTCCTGGCGTCTTACTTATTATAAACCCTCACTCTGATTAATTAGGAGGAATATTACTTAGGTTGTTATCTTTAGAAGAAGTAGAGTTAGTTTATTGTCTTTGCAACAATTTAAAGTTTTTATTTTGTTTCTTAGTAGTTAGTTATAATTGAATTACATTGAGTTTCATGAAGTACATGTGTTTTAACCTTTTGCAATTTATAATGAAATTTTTATTCCTTAAAAATAATTGGTTATTACTATTTCTGTTAGGTCAATTGGGTTTTGCACTATTCATGGACTAGATTTGAGTTTCATGAAGTACATCACTACTAGAAAAATCTTAAATACCGACGGCCAAAATTTGTCTCTAAAAGGCAAATATTCCGTCACTAAACACGTTAGAGACAGAATTAGAGACAGATTTAATGTCGTCGTTAATTTCCTCGTCTCTAAGCCATTAGAGACGAATTTTATATATCTGTCTCTAAATGTTGAATTCAAGACACAATAAATTCGTCTCTATTAAAGATAGAATTATCCGTCTCTGAATTCAAATAATTATGTCTCTAATATTTCGTCTCTAAGAAAAATAATTCGTCTCTGTTGGAGACATAATTATCCGTCTCTAAATTCAAATAATTCTTTCTATAAAATTCCGTCTCTAAAATTTTAAATTGTCATTAGTTTAAAACAAATTGGAACTTTAGTTTTTGCGTTGAAAACAAATCCAATTTCACTATTTAGGCTAGTCAAATTAGAGTTATATTGTGCCGTTCAAATGCCATAATACCAAAGTTTACAGAAGAAAGCAAAATATGTAATTATAAACTAACGAAGTTCTAGACATAATTGTTAATTAAAATTTACAATCGTTGATTTAAAGTTGTTCTTTACGATAAATCAAAAATAAAAAGTAACAAGATTATCACCAAAAAAAAATCAATAAAAGTTCGGAAGATAGATATGTAACGTCTCTCTAATCACTTGTTGAATTTCAATATGTTGTGAAGTTTCATCTCCTTCTTCATTGTCATCTTGTTTTTGTTCTTGTATATCGTCAAATGAATCTTCAACTCTTTCTTATTTTAGAACTTTAACGGTTACTCTTGATGAAACTTCTCCTTCTCCAGCGCCATATTGTTGTTGTATTTTGTCAAACGAGTCTATAACTATCTCTCATCAACATTTCCAATGAGTCTTCCACTCTTTCTTTCTTTTGAATATTAATGAATATTCTTGATGAAACTTCTTCATCTTCAACGTCATATTGTTGTTGTATTTTTTCAAACGAGTCTTCAACTATTTATCTCATCAATAGTTCCAATGAGTCTTCCACTCTTTCTTCCTTTTGAATATTCATGTGTCTTTTAATATTTTTTTCTCTCAGATCTATTATTTTACTCTACACTTGAAAATTTAAACAAATTCTACTCATCTTATTTATAGAATTTTAACTCTTCATAGAACCACTATTTTATTTTTTTTACTAAAAAACGATTATCTTATTTTTTTAGATAAAGACTAAAGAATCAACATATGTAACCAAATATTGATTAAATTTGGATATACTAGTAACAAATAACGTTGTTTTTAAAACAAACTTTAGTTTTGTTATAAAAAAAAAACAAACTTTAGTTTTTCAAATATATATATCACTTCCATGTATTTTTTATTTATATTTAAGTTTTTTTAACACATATTTATATTTAAGTTTTTTATTTTATAAGATATTTATATTTAAGTTTATAATTGTATTTAGGGGGGTTATTGGATTGGATTTTGAGGGATTTTAATGGATTTTGAGGGATTTTAATGGATTTTAAAAGTCTTGTGTTATTCAATCCAGATTTTTTTTTTCAATGCTACAAAATCCGTTGTTATTCAATCAAGATTTTTTTTTGTATTATAATTTTCACAAAATCCTGTGTTAAGAATCTTGATTGTAAAATATCTTTCAAAAAAAGTCTCTCAAAATCAACATAATCCCACGAAGTCTTTTAAAATCTTTAAGAGTTTTTTTGTCAAAATAATCCCTCAAAATCACTCGAAATCTCAATCCAATAACCCCCCCTAAAAGGTTAAAAATTTATTTAATATAAAATATTAAGTTATTCGAGTAAAATTACATTTAAAAATTTTACAAATTGAAAAATATTATTATAAAAATTAAAAAAATTATTTTATCTAAAATTATGGAAGGACAAAAAAATATTTGGCGGGAAATTTGTTGGCGGACAATAAAATATTTGGAGGGAAGTTTGTTGGCGAGATGAATCTTCGATGTTATTTCATTTAGAGACGGATTTTGGAGACAGATTAATTCAGAGAAGAATAAATTTCGTCTCTGATAGATGATTATCTACTTTAATAACAAGTTGACTTTTTAGAGACGAAAATTACTAGACACGATAAACATCCGTCTCTAACATCTGTCTCAAATTACTTTTTTATTTATAAATTAAAAATATAATTAACTAGAGACAGATTTAGAGACGAAATATTTTTGAGACAAATTTTTCTGTCTCTAAAGTCCGTCACTGGTACATATATTTTAATTTTTGTCTCTAAACACTTTTTTTTGTCTCTAATTCCGTCTCTAATAGAGATGAAATAAATTTCGTCTCTAAATTCCGTCGGTATTTAAACTTTTTCTAGTAGTGCATGTGATTTTTTTTTTGCATTGAAAAGGGGCAAAAGCCCAAAGAAGAAAATTACACGAAAATAACACGGGGAGTAGAAACTTCCATTACATCAGCTAAACACAAATTTTCAATCAAACTTAGAGGATCTTCATAATATCTAATTCCTGTTGTAGAACAGCCTAATGTAGCCAAAGCATCAGCAACTTTGTTCGCTTCACGGTAAATGTGTACAATACGAACATTTCAATCATCAGATAATAAATCTTTAATTCTTCTAACCAACTTCCTGCCATCAACACTACCAACTTCTTCACCATTTAAACAGCGAACCACCACTAATGAATCCATTCGAAGCTCTCTTTATAGCATTGCAGAGAAATGTGATGATCCGTTAATCTTGTTTTCTAATCCGCACGTCCATAGTTCAGAAGATATCTTTCCTGACGTCTTACTTATTATAAACCCTCACTCTGATTTTTTTTTTTGAACTGCAAAAATATATTTATAGAATGAATTGAATATACAAGACGTATATACAATCCTTAGGACAAAGTGGTATACACCAAAGCAAGGAAAAAAACCCCAAAACTAGCACTAAGTACCAGGGGAAAAAAGACGAAGTAGAGTTAGTTTATTGTCTTTGCAACAATTTAAAGTTTTTATTTTGTTTCTTAGTAGTTAGTAATAATTGAATTAAATTGAGTTTCATGAAGTACATGTGTTTTAACCTTTTGCAATTTATAATGAAATTTTTATTCTTTAAAAATAATTGTTTATTACTATTTCTGGGTCAATTGGGTTTTGCACTATTCATGGACTAGATTGGTCCGATCCAATTTTTGTTGGGCCATGATTTAGTGAGTCTGACTTGATCTTGCAAAAGTCCGGTCCAATAGACTTATGGGCCGTCTCGATCCAATTTATTTTTATTTTTTTTTAATTTATTTGATCTTTTTTTAAGTGATTTTGATATGTTAGTTTTTCATCATTCTTAATTTTATTGAGGTATAACTGTATGCAAGTGTAAATAATTTTTATATCATCACTAAATATGTATTAATAAATCATAAAATTATTTTTTACTAAAGTTTTAGGTAAATATAACCATTTTTATTGAACTTACACGTTAGACTATGTTTTTTTTTAATAAATTTTCAATTAAATGATTCTCTTTTTTTATTTTATGTATTTATTGATATTATTTTTACAAAAATGATATAAAAAACATGATAATGGGCCGGCCCGACCAAATCCTCAGAAGAGCCACATGGACTTTGGCAAAAAAAAAAACTGATTGTGTTTGGGCCAACTTTTATGAAACTCAGCTCGCCCAAATCCGTGGACTAATAGATTAGTCCATATCATATGCATGATATTTTTTGTCTTTTTAATGGCAAAAAACTTATATATTTCTAAATTAAATAAAGTACAGTATCCAAGATCAACACTTGGATGAGATGGTAAATGATCTCTTCTAGTTTAATCTGAGGTCAATTGAAGGAGAACTTTGCCACCTTTTGTGATCGTACTTGACTCGAGTGAATAGTCTCTGCAGTGTGAATACAAGAATAACATGGTAATGATTAGATATAGCAAAAATTATAAAAAGCATTTCTTATCCAAAAGAAGAAAGCATAATTCTCTAAAACGTAATAAAAATAAATGCACAAGGTGTGGAAATAAAATCCTTTAATTTATTCATAATATAACTTCATATTGTAAAATGTACAAAAGAAGGAAAAAAAAAGTTATATATGATAAACACATTGAGAGTATTGATCATGTCAGTATACATACTTACATTTCTTAGTTTAGGGTGTAAAAAAAATACTAAACAAAGATAAAACTCTATAATGTGATCAATCTTTACCTAATAGTGTAATTTTGTCAAAAAAAAAAGAAAAAAAAATTATAATTACGTATCATTCCTCACATCAGTTGTTGCACCAATTCCAACTTGCAACCATGGTGAAGAACTTCCACCAATATTGATGACATCCTTTAACTCACTTAATTTTGCGAACTTGGCTTTCCTATCATCTTCATTATCAACATTTTGTGTCAAAGTATTGAGGTTGTTATTTTTGTTATTTTCATTATTGTCATTATTTTGATCAACTAGGTTCTTATTGTTGTTTTGATTTTGTTGATTCATAGATTGGTTATTGTTATCTTCTTTGACAATGTTGTCCTTTGTCGCACTCGCGTTTGCGCCCCATTGTGATTGCAAGTAAATTTGTGCATTCGTAGGAGCCGGAAGATTAAGATCAAGTTTGAGATCAATTGGATCAGAAGAGTTATCAAATTTAGGTATTTGTTCTTTATGATCTTGAAATTGTTGAAACCTAGCCAATGTTGATGTGTCCGGTGCATTCGATGTAATCCAATGGCATCTTTTGTGACCTCCTAATGCTTGTCCGGAAGAGAAACTCCTATGACAAATTGAGCATTCATGAACTTTGGATTTTCTCTTGGAAGAAGAAGCCAACAATGTAGGGTTATTGGAGGTGCCTTGATCAAATTGTAGGGCTTGGTTTGATTTTGGAGGAAAAAATTCATCATTTGTTATGACATCTTCCTCAACAATACTATCTTCAATGTTTTGATCAAGTCTTGCTGCAAAGCATCCCTTAACTTTTTTGTGACTTGCTCTATGGCCACCTAATGCTTGGTGTGAGTTGAAAACTTTTTTGCATGCTTTGCATTCAAATAACCCTTTAGCAACACCTTTGGCCTTGATGTTTTTGTTATTGTTGTTAGTTTCATAGGGAATTCTATAAGACAGTGGTGCAATGAAATTCATAGGGTTTCTTCTTTCTTCATCTTTGATAACCGAGGCACATGATTCTTCAGGCTCAACTTCAAGAGGATCAACAATAGCATTTGACAACATCATTAAACAATTTGCCAGGTCTTCTTCTTCGCTTGAAGGACAATTAAAATTGTTATTGTAACTACCAACTTTAGTTCGCAACGACCTTTTCCTCTTTGACCAACCACATCCTCTCCTGCCACCGACACCATCATCATCGTCATCATATGCCATGGTATCGGATTCTGGAGAGGATACAGGAGACTCTTCATCTGCGTCGTCTGAATTGCATTTCCCATGTTCGAGGAACGATTTCCAAGAGAAAAATTCTTTACCACAATGCTCACACACCCTACAACTTTTTAGCTTATTGGGGTTTGTTCTTAGAGAATACATGCGTTTGTTACTTGTTTGTGGGACATTGCCACCTTCCCAATCGCTCGCCGGATCATTGTCATCCATTTGACCGGTTTCGTCGCCTATGCCATGAGCTCTCATATGCCCTCCTAATGCTCTTCCACATCCAAAGCCTTTTTTGCAAATTTTACAAAAGTGTTTGAAGTTTGATTGTTGATCCATAATCAAAGCCATACAATTTTAAGAATAACCACTATGTTGAATGGTGTAAAAACATGGACAAATAAAAAAAGAAAAAAAAAAGAAATGGGGGAGAAGAGAGAAAGAGTTACATAGATGGAAGGTGGTGGAAGTGAGTTTAAGAATGAGACAAAGAATGTAGTTTGCTCTTGTAGTGATAGTTGTTGAAGGGTTTGTATGGTGAAGAAATTAAGGAGTAGTAGTCCTAGTTTTTAGTTGGAGTATTGGTTTGTGGATGAGAGAGAATGCAATAGTTGTTTCACAACAAGATGTTAGTGACAAGTGTAAGGAAGAGACTTTTTCTACGACTCAAAGGAGTGTCTTTTGCTTGTCAAAGTTAGCAAAGGTGTGTCTTAGAAATACTAAAAAAAAAAAGATTTTTTGTCTCACATTTTTTTCTTATAGTAAATTAAGAGTGAAAAAGTTAGTGGTTCTAACTACCATATCTATTCATATCACTTCAATTCTAAAGCAAGGAAATTAAACCCATGTTTCTCCTTTTCTGTCGGTTGGTTTATGTTCTTTTCCACCCAATTTATATCATTTTTCATCATTATAGTAACTACAATATGTGATCAAGAAACTTTGGTCCTTCTTTCAAATTTAAGAAATGGAATATGGTTGGTTCATACTTCATACTGTCATTTGACTGGATTTCCTTCATTTGGTTATTAATGTTAACATGATATGCTCATATTTTATTAGTAATTCTATTGAGTTTAACATGATAGAATGATCAATATATATTTTATTGGATTGCTTTGTTTGATTGTGAGTGGAACACCAAACTATTTATATATATATGAATAAAAAAAACTGAGTTAATAGATTTTGACTCCTTACAATGTGAGCGAGTTTTAATTATCGTGACATTGAATTTTTATTGATGTGGTAGTGGACATTTTATCTGTCATGTCAGAAAAAAGTTCGCTGAATAAATAAACAATGACATTTTCACAGTAATTATTTTCTTTTGAAATAGTAAAATTTTATATAAACAATCTCCTACACAAGAAGTATACGAGACGCAAAAGAAGAGATACAAAATACAAAGCAAGCAACCAAGAAAAACCAAAATATAAAAGCCTATTTATCCAAAACAAAAAAACACGTTGGAGTTTGTCTAAATCAAAAAATATATATTGCCAAAGATGGACTCTTATTATAACTTAAATAAAATATCAAATCTCTTATATATGTGCACATTCTTAGTTTCCTTCCATTCATCAATATCAACCATCCTTTTTAAAATTAAAATTCTTAGATGTCTCTCCTGTGTTCTTAATTGTCTTTGCCTACTTACTCAAGAGAATTATTTTAATAATATTTTATAAATGAGCATGTAAATAAGAAAACACACAAGTCAACATAATTTCTTCTTTTGTTTTAATGTTAACACTCATACGGATTTCTTAACAAACTCAAGACAAATGAGTATAATTATAAACATTCAAAGGTAGAAATATCATAATCATATTATAAAAGGAAGCATCAACCTTAGTAAGTCCAATTGCATCAGTTATATTATATATGTTAATGCATAATATATGTGCATTAGCGCGCTATTTAACCTAACTAACCCTAAGTTTAACTAGTTTTATTCATAATAGGGAAGAAACATCATAACTTGAATTGCTTCTTCATCTTCCCCCACCCATCTGAGGAAGCATGGCGTTGATTTCATTCCCATTTCATCTGGAGTCTTCTCTACACAGATTCGTTTTTCATCAAATAAAAAACGAATGGAGTAAAAATCCACAGACTTTTTTTCACAATAAATATTCAAAACATTTTTCAATTGAGTCGTTCTCTTAATCCTCGCGGTCACTTGGTCTTCCTCTCCGTATTGACCCTTCACTTTGAGGTTGATGTATGTGTCACCCTGAATAATTAACTTCTTGTCTTCCTCGTTGTTGGTAACACATGACAACATCTTAAAATTGTCTGATTGAACAGATGAATCTCTCTTTCTTTTTAACGATGATTGCACCTCTTTTTCAGTACTGCCTGATGAACGTAACATTTATACAATAATCACAAGTTTATATCTATAATATTTGAGTAACCATAACACTTTTAATATTTTTGATAAAATATTGAGAAGATGTAAATTTTTTTGGGTTAGTGCATATATATATTGATTAGTGCAATGTTTTACCAACTGAGGGGGACTGAGAATATGTAATTTGAAAATACTATACAATTCTTATATTAAATAACATCAAATAATATATTATAAATTTCAAAAATAAAAAGTCAGAATATAACATTAAAATAAATAAAAAATCTTGTAATGAATGCATGAAATTATTTTTGGTATAAAATAAATTTTAACTTATTCTAAACTAATAAAATATCAAAGTGAATCATGTGAAATAAAATTACAATCATTTCTTTATATTAAAAAAAAAAAAAAAACCTAACTTAGAAATCTAACAAAAACAAGCACAAATTAATCTGTCCCAGTCAACAAAAAGAACCATTTTTTTCATTATCGTCAAAAAAAGGACTAACCTAACATAAAGATAACTGAACTAGAAAGGGTTTGGATCAAAGAAAAAGTACAATTAAACAATAAGTTATTACGAGAATTTGATTTTCAATCCAATAACACTTGTTAATCCAAAAAGCACCTAAACAATGTACATGTAAATCATAGAATATTTTATATATAAAAAAAAATTATATATTGTGTACCTGTAGATATTTGAGAATCCATGTCGAGGTAATTAAAGATTAACACTGACCAAAAAAGAAAAAATATTAATAGACAAAATATGAGAAGGAGGCGATGATTAAATATAGGTTAATGGTTGATTGATGACAAAGATCTCTCGTTGGGAATAACATATTGGTCCAATTTATCTCGGCCCAGTAAGAAACAAAGTCCACAATTGTTAATTAAAAATAATTTGTAGCAAAAAGGAAATTAATTAAAAAATAATCATTTAGGCCCTGTTTGGTTCAATCGAGGGGGAGGGGAGGGGAGGTGAGGGGAGAGATTTTTAAGGAGGTGAAGTGAGAGAAAATATAATTTATTGTGTTGACAAAATTACCCACACTTTTTAATTAAAATCCTAAATTATCCTTATTGAAATATTAAATATTTAGGTTTTATTTTTTGGACAACAAAAAAAAATTTAGGTTTTCTACTCATTAGATTTATTTTTTTGTTATATATATCCATTATAATTTAATCCTTTATTTATTTTTGGTTAAGGATAAAAACGTAAATTAATCATTCCCTCCCCTCCCCTCCCATCCCCTCGTTAAAAATTTGAACGAAACATAAAAAATTAAAATATTCCCTCCCCTCCCCTCCAAAAACCCCGAACCAAACAGGGCCTTAAACAAATCAAAAAAATATGGTCAAAATAAATGTTATTAGTCAAACTGTAGCTATTATTTTGAGACGAAGAGAGTAATAATGATAGAGTGAGTATCTCAGTTAGCTAGTTTAAACTAGGCGAGTTGAATGTCCTAGTTCAAATTAGAACAAAGGTGAAAAATATTAACTTAACAACTAATTCTTTTGACAAAAACACAATCGAACCACTAAATTTGCTATAAATATTGTCAACCACTTTCTTCCGATCAAGTTCAATTGACATATAAGCTAAAGAATCGGGGACTATTGCAAAAAATTTAACATTACAGTGAGAAATCTCAAAAAAAAAAAAATTATATATGTATTACAAAACTGACCACATTTGAGCTAAACTAATGTTGCCTAAGAGGCATGTTGATTCTTTTTACCTAAATCACCAATTAATGTCCCTAGCTTGATGAGTGTTTGGCCTCTCCTCGATTATATTGCTATGATCCTTAATTTCTATAATCATTTGTTACCACAAATTTCTTATTAGCAAACAAAGTGTAAAATCCAGCAACCTTAATCTATAGCTGAGAGACACATTCGGAAAACAATAAATTGAACCCTTAAATCAGATGTTGTGTCTTAAAATGCAAAAAATAAATCTGAATATGAAAAATTGAAGAACCAATAAATTAACAAGAGAGGGGGGTTAAACCTGCCACGAGATGGGTTTGGAACAACAACGGGAGAGCTTGAACTACAACGGTGAGAGCTTGAACGGCGACGGTGATGTTGGACGGCGAGGGTGAGACTTGAAATTGTATTTGTTAGAATGGGAAATATATTTTAGATATGTACTCCCTCCGTCCCAAAATATAAGGGAAAATAAATAAAAAACACACTTATTAAGAAAACATAAACATGAGAATTAAAAATATGGTTTTGTGGAATTTTTCTTAAAATAAGTGCATGGAAAGATGTAAAATCAATTTTGATTGGTTGTTGTTTATAGAGAAAAGTGGAGAGAGAGAATATTCAATGCAATTTACATTTAATTTCATGAAAATAAAGAAAAAAGTGGTTTTTTTCCCTTATATTTTGGGACAAAGAAAAGTGGTTTTTTTCCCTTATATTTCGGGACGGAGGGAGTATTAAATTTAAATTATATTTGTTGAGAGAATATCTCTTATTATTCTCTTGGTTATAAATTTAAATTAGTTTGTATCCCTATAATAAAGGGATTTAGTTTAGATTTAAGTCTATTCACTTGGTTATAAATACCAAGTTATTAGTGTATGTTATTATTAAAGTTTTTAGGTATTGAGTCATTGTTATCATCAATAATATTATTTTCTCTCTTATTCTTTTACCTAAATTCCTCAAATTCAACAGTATTGCAAGAGTTTTGGAATGTAAGTAAATAGTGAGAGAGGGAACTGTTTTGTTCCTCGTTCTATTAAATTTAAAATAAAAAATAATTAAAAAATGCGGGAATTAAAATTTGGTTTCCCGCTGATTGAATTTTCATTAATTTTAGGAGTTATACGATAGCGGTTCCCAACTGCGCTTTACATCGTTGTCTTCTCTACTCCTTTCTCGTAGAGTTTCTGTCTTTCATAGAAATTGAACCGCGTATCCTAAAATTCAAGTATATGTTCAATGTAATCCCACACTCAATTATTTTAGTTTAAATTAAATTCATTTATCGATTTCTATGTAGTCTAAATCTATCCTTCAATTTCATATTTATTTTCTCCTACTCACCTTCTTTTCTTCTAATTTAATCTAAATCTATTCGTCGATTTCTATATTTTCTCCCCATCTTACTATTTTCCTTCCAATTAAACGGACCGCTGGTGATGGACATCTTCTATTCAGTGTAGAGTCACGTTTCACGATTAGAAGAGTAAAGTGAGGTATAAATGTATAATAAGAGAAATGAAAATAGAAAAATTTATTCATTCATTTTTCATACCCTTTATCTATGTTGTCTTACAATACTTGTATGCTCACAATAAGACAACTAGACCATAACATACTTAGCATTGCTCTCTAATAAAATGCACAATAAATTATTCTAGATTAAGTATTAAGTATCATATTCATATACTACATGTTAATTAATCTTCTTCTATATATATATTTTAGAAATTAACCACTGATCGATAAACTTGACCAAGTTGCCAATTTTGTGGGATAACATTGTAAACTACTATGGTCTTTTCAATTCCCCCTCCACTTTCTGTGAGCTTAATAGAAAATGGAGATTGCAATGGTGAACCTGAGTTCAAAGCCCATCTTGCACCCCAAGAACGTTGCATTGGAAGCCACGTGTCAACATTTGATTGCTTCAATTCAATATTTACAAGATCGCCATTTCCATTTTCATATTCTACTTCCGTAGCAAAATAGTATGGGTTGGAACCTCTATCAATTGTAAAGGCTATTGAATTCCCAAAATAGCATGCAACCCTACAAGTTGAAATTAAGGGAAGAATTAAAATATTAGTACTAATTTTGAAAAACGACACTTATTTTAAAATAAATTTTTTGAGTTAAAGCAACACTTATTTTAAAACGGAGGAAGCATAATTTAAAAATAATTTAATTAAAAATAGTACTACCTTCTATAGTGAATATTAATTTTTCCAGCATTGCGAAGAGTGTCAGCTTGATTATTTTTTGCAATGGAACCAAAGGCAGTTCCACTTAGATCAAAATGGGCAGATTCAACACATTCAGGACAATTATCCGTTATCATCACAATCTTTGAATTTCCTGAGCATGCAATATGTTCTGTGCATTTCACCTAAAAAATAACAATCCAGTAAATTGTTTCTTCTTTATCAAAATTTATTATTTTTTAACATGATCTTATATGTAAGAAAGTAGAAAAAAAATTAATGTAACTAGGTATTTTTTTACACAACTATGCATATGATTATTACCTTTTTGATGAAAAATAGTACAATATACATGATTTCTTTTGTATAATGTTCTAACATTTCTAAAATAAGAAGAATCTTAATTTTTTTTAATATTCACATTTAGGAAATTAAAATAAAATATAATGAAAAAAATCCATTAGAATGCACCTCATAACAAGCACCACATCCAATGCCCCCATTGAAAAGAGATGGACCTCCAGCTGATATCATTTTATTAAGTGGAGAATTCTCTACACTATCACCATATCCACATGCACCACCTATACAAAAATAAATAAAATGTAAAAAATTTAAACTTATTTTTTGGTCCCAAAAATTAATATTATTTTACTACAATACACTTATACACATATAATTCTTCATCAATATTATGTAATACACTCACCAACCGATCCAGCACCATTAGGGTCTCCATACCATGTAGCTATAGCCATTTTCCAATGGTGATCATGATTATGATTTTGAATTTGAGAAACATTAAACAATTTACGGTTGAGGCCATAACAAGGGGTTAACATTAGAGAATAAATTACTACAAGAGAAATCATGCCATGAAGAACAGTATCCATTATGAGATTTGCAACAATGAATAGAATAGAGCTTAATGATTTGTTGATGTGTTGATGCAATTCTAGTATTCTACCACAATACATGAAATCAATTTTGCGTACAATGTGCGATATATATACAAAATCATCACATGGGTTTATTAATTAGCATTTCCTTTTAGAGTTTGTTTTATAAATAAATATATATATCAAATCAATTTTGCGTATAATATGCAATATATGTACAAAATCATCACATGGGTTTATTAATTAGCATTTCCTTTTAGGAAATTCAAATAAGTATGGATTTTCTATATTTGAAAATTATTTGATGCAATTTTTAATTATTTTTTTTGACAAATATAAGGGAAAAAAAACACATTCCTTTTGTCCCAAAATATAAGTGAAAAAAATAAACATTTATCTTTCCCAAACATTAATTTTTCTTATTCTCATAAAATTAAATACAAATTGCATTTAATTTTCATTATCTCTCATTTTCTCAATAAACAACAACCAATCAAAAATGTTTTTACATTTTCTCATGCATGCAACTTATTTCAAGAAAAATTCCACAAAATCATGTTTCAAATTCTCATGTTTTGATTTTTTTAATAAGTGTGATTTTTTATTTTTTTTTATATTTTGAGACGGAGGGAGTACCAATTATTTGATGAAAAAAAAAACAATCGAAAGAATTGAATTTTTGTTTCTTTACTTTTGTAACACGTTTATTAATAATTATTTTATTGATTACTTATCATTATTTTTATTGGCCGTGTGTAGCCACTAATTGTTAGATGAGAACTCACTTAAGAATTTCTTTTTTATTTTGGTACAAAGGAATTTCTCTTTATGTTGTCAATTGATAGAACCAGATTGTTCTTCTATAGTGGGACTGTGCAAGTGCATGATACGATTAGAGTTCATGGAGCTTTGAGATTTTCGTGCTATAAGAATGTGTAACTTTTTTTTAGAAGCAAAGTCAAATAAAATAAACATATAAGACTTTTATATATGTGATTCAATGGCAAATGAACGTAACCTCTTTATAGAAAAGACGATTATATTCTTTTCTATATTTTTTGGTACAAGAAAAAGACTGCTTGTAAATTGGAGTACATTATTTTCTTGCTACTATTTTTTTCATCCTTAAAGTAACCAAGTTTGGATTAATGTCCTTTTTTTTTATGAAGGATTAATGTCATTTATTTCATTACCTTTCAGTAACCAAGCTGTGCTATAAGTAGCATTTTCTTGAAGTAATCACGGATATTCAAATAATCAAATTGAAAGGTTAAATCAATTGGATTTTGATTTTTTTCACTAAATACAGCACAACTTTCTTTCCGTGACTCAAACTCCAAAATCTCATGCATAATTATAGTACACTGCGTTCAAATCGTTTCCTTCTTTATTTTTGGTACAAAATCGTTTCCTTTATTTTGACCATGGTCTTAAAATAAAATTCACTTTGTATTTAATTGCATCTTAATCTGAAGCGAACAGGAGAAATCCGTCTTGACGAGTGGTGGCTGTCGCGGTTGATGATGGTTGTTTGTGCGGTGCGGCTGAGAGGGGAAGGTATGTGCAAAATATTGCAGCTCGACAATCAAGTCAGTATATGAAATAGGTGGAATGAAAGTGAAATTAGGTTAAAGTTGGATTGTAACATGGTGTGGTCAAGAGTAAGACACTTATATAGTGATTCATCGGTACAGAAGAATGAGTGTATCTGTTGTGAGTTGTGAGCCGTTGATGTAGATCCAACGGTTGAAATGAGCGTACGCGTGATATCCGGGGCGTTTAGGGATGGTGTACTGTAGCATTGTTGTGGATTTGTCCTTGAAATCTGCGCCGATAATTGTTGAGTAAATGGGCCGGAATCAATTGTATTTATTATTGAGTTTTTAACCAGTCCGGAACATAATCTTTAAAATCTTAAGAAAAACTCTCATCACATCACATGATACTCAAGTTATAGAACTTGAACAACTACTCGACTAGAACTTATCCTATAAAATCCTAAATTTTTCAATTTGGATTCTAGAACTTGAATGCATAATATTCTGAAATTTCATATATTATGGACGTTTGAGTTCTAGAACTTGAACATGTAAATCACATCACATATAATTACATGCTCGAATTCAGGCTTAGCTTGACCCCAACCCACGTGTCAAATGTGCGACATCATTGAACTTCAAAATTTTGAGTTGGGGTCTTCAACAACTTGAATAGAGTATCTTCACTGAGAAATTTATGAGATGACAAAAATATATATATACTCTAAAAAGGTGTCATATTCGATTCATAGGCCCAATCCTCACTCATTAGGCCCAATTTCTCAACATAAAAACTCATGATGCCCAATATCACTATGTCTCCTACATTACATACACCTGTTCTTTTTCATTTCAACACTTCCTTTTTATAAAGTGTTTTTAGCAAAATACACAAACATCCCTTCCTTTCTTGTCTTCCCTTTCTCTCCCACAACTTCTAATTTTCCTATTCCTTTAACAAGAATCCTTCTTCACCAATGCTCACTATCATTAAAAGAGCAATCCTTCTTCACCAATTCTTGTTATTTTTTTCATCGTTTATTTTTATTATTCACAATTGGTGCAAATATTGTGACATTAGTTTAAAATATTACGGAAATGATGTTCATTAAAAAATGATTTTAGCGTAGATTTGATTTCACGTCATATTTAGATCGCATTCATTTTGGAAGTTGGAAGTTAATTTCTAGAATCATCTTTCTATTTTATATATTATTCTTAAAAATTGAGTTCAAATTTCAAAATTTAGTTTGGTTTAAAACTAATTTAAAAATTATATTGTTTTTATTTTACAAGAAAACTGCATTTGTTATAACTTATAATTATACATATATATATATATATATATATATATAGACACACGCACTAGAGAAGAGTAAATAGAACAAAATCATACTTAAAAATAAAATTTTGCATGCATTGAGGACAATGATTAGGGGAAAAGGTGGATTCAATTTTATCAAAGGTGGGAGGAAACTGAAAATTAAAAGAATAAGTAGTGTACAACTAAATATTTATAACCTACTTTGATATTTTTATTAATATATAAAACTAATATTTTTTATTAATATATAAAACTAAATATTAGTTAGATATAGATGTTGTTCAATTTGTCTCGGTTAATATTTTTAAAATATAACTTTTTATAATATATAATTAAAAATATTATTAATCAAAAATATGTATTGACATATGTATGGTGGTTAATTGTGATAGTTAAAAAGAAAAAGAGTAATTTATAAAGATCTAAACTAATTGACAAGTCTGATCTGTATTAAGTTTTAACAACTTACATGAACAAAGAAAATTCAGTGGATTTGACAAGGATAGAACTATTTCAGGTTTAGTAGATAGAAAATCAAACCGTACAGAACCATATCTGCAGTTCGCAAAAACCAAACCGAATCGTTATCACAGTTCTTATTTTTTGTGAATTGCACCGAACCGGTTTATTGGTTTGGTGAACCATTTCATACCGAATCAAACTGTTCCATCTTTTTTTTTTATTACTAAATTGGTATACAAGATACGTGTCGAACCGAACTGAACCACTAACCGAACTACTAACCAAACGGAACCGTAATAACCTTAACAATTCGGTGTTTAACGGTTCGGCTCGGTTCATAGTTCAAAATTACCAGTTCTACAAATAAAGTTGAATCGTCAATCAAAAATTGAATTGATTATATGAAGAAAGGAAATTAGGTGTTTGAATCTCATAACAACTCTTTTTTCAAAAGTATGGTGTTTTCGACTATAATTCTAATTCTCCGAACTATGATTCTCAAAGTACACATTAAAAATCCTACACTCTAAGTTCTACAATAAGACACAAATAATCTTTTTTGACTGAAGACACAAATAATCTTATTGACAACAATTCATTAAATCATATATAGTAGTTAAACACATAATTCACATAATATATATTTCTTATCAAAATAAAAATAAATAGAAATAACAATCGTTGATGCGTCAAAATGTGCCCAAGTTTTCTTTACTGCATATATATAACACTTTCTTCTTATACAAAAATAAAAGTTTCTGCACTTAAACATGACATTTTAATGTTCTAACATCAACTTTGGTTAAAATCGATCTAACAAAAGAGCTAAACTAGTCCCATGACATGTGTCAAATCATTTTTTGTTAGAAGAGACGATCATATTTATTGTAAGTAGATAAATATCTTGTCAGAGATTAAAAAGAAATTAAAAAGTTAATATTATATATACATTAAAGTTAAAGATTACACCAGAATTATATCGTTTATTTGGAGGAATTTCTATATTTTTATATGGTATGAATTTGGGATAGAGTTCAATAATGATATAAGATGCCCATTGCAAGTAGTTAAAGCATAAACAATTAATTAATTTGTTTTCTGTCAGTCTCCTTTATCTATTCCTTTTTTTTTTGTACACTTTAGCTATTCCTATTAGAATAAATACTTTCAAAATACTTTAATTCATTTTTTAAATATGGTATCTTCGAAAGTAATTCCAGAAATTAATTCTTTAAATTTTATGAAATATAAATAAAGACAAATTTTTCTAAAAATTTAAATATTGTTTTAGTTTTCACCATAAGTCTAGTTCGGGTCAATTTTAATATCACGTAATTTTAGTATTTTTTAAATGCAGTTGTGTGAGAGTGAACCTTAATTCTTCCTATTAAATTTATTGTTAACTACCACTAAATCAACTAACATTATCTAAATTATTGATTAAGTTAAGAGATTATTTGTGTAATCTTATCAACTTTAATGAATTATTCCAATTCAATTTAAAATTGAGATGCTATGTCACTCTTCCATGGACCAATTAAAGCTGTCTTCGGTTGGTAATACATCATAATCCATAAAAATGGAACTATAGAAGCATGTCATTATTGATATACTAATTAATGATAAAGAGACATATTAGCAGAAGATGTTCAACTTCAACAGAAGCTAAAGCTATTTTGTTTATGCTTTACTTTAGTTCTTATCATCTACTACTAACTTTAAAATTTCCTTTTTTATTTTTGGTTTGTAATGATTATAACTAAAGACAAGCACCGATCTTTAGGTGATATGGGACCATGATTTGCTTAGCCACTCACAACAAGCATATTATTCTTTATTTTTGTAGATAATTAAAATAATTAATTATTCAAGGCATGGGCAGAAAGTGCAAAATGTTTTAGTTTAGTATCGATTAATGTTTATTAACAAAAGATTATTATTTTTTTATTTTAATTTGAATGTGTAATAGTCAAATTAAAGGTGTGATACTACTAAAATTGTTAAACTTAAATTTCATCTGTTAGAAAGTTAGAAAATCTAAGTCCGATTTGTAGTTTGTTATAGACTTAATTTTTATATTTGAGTTAAGTCTTTTAAAAGTCTAAGTCTGATTTGTTACTTTTTTTAAAAAACTATTTCTAATGAATATATTTTAATAAATAATTATATATATTTATATTTAAGTAGACTAATGAATTAACAAATCAATGAAATTAAATTTATTGTTTATATTTAATATCATGTTTTAGAGAAGTTCATAGTATATACATCATATTTCAATAATAATTTATAATAATAATAATGTACCAAATTTTTTTTTTTAATAATTCATTTATATATGTGACAAATTAATATAGACCAATCTAGTAGACTTAAAAAATTACTCTAAAATAGTCTTACTCAACTTGAATAGACTAAGTCTTAGCTTAGATTCTTATAGGTTGATGTCATCTATTCCTATCTCTATATTATACCATTATCGACTTATCATGTAAGTGTGATAAATTTGATGTATCCTTTTATTATTTTGTTTAAAAATTTTATTTATCAAATATTAATTGATTTATTAATGATTAACGTGAAATTTAATAGGAAAGATTACCGTTCAATCACTGCAGTTGTATTTAAAAGAAAATTATAAATTCTAAACTCGTCGTCGTGAACTTTTTCCCTAAAATGAATTTGTTAACATTTTTTTGTTCAGATTTTTTATCATTAACTGATGTGATGTAATAGTAGGATATAAGCTTTGACCATCGGTTCTTTTCTTAGGTCTTTCAATTCCACCGTTGAATTTAATTGAACTTTTGTCAAAATTGATGTTAGATTACAAATTTATGCTATGTAGCTGTCCTTTCATTATGTCATGGGTCATTTAACCACTATTGTGTTATTTAGTCAAAAAAAAAATCAAATTATGTGTATAATAATATTAATACTGTTTTTTTTTTTGTCAAAAAAATAAAATAATAAGTTACCACAAATTTCATCACGATTGCCACTCTTTTAACTTTCTTTTTAAGAAAATTCACTTTGTGGCATTTCCTTGCAAAATTTCACCCTCTTAAAGCTACAATTATTGAAGAAATTTACCGTACGTACTCTTCAAAAGTTTATGGAGTTAAATGACATTTTTGAGAACATTTTGCTGCAACCCTTGCTTGTTTTGCTTTCAACTTTGAAGTCTCTTATTAACACTCATATTTTTATGCTAAATTAATATGAGTGATGCTGATAATTGAAATTTCTTACAATATGGGACAACATGATGGATTGAGATTTATTCTCAATCGTTGTGAAGCTTTTTTTCAAGTCTCGTTCCTCTGTTTTTGTTTTACAAATATGACTTTTAGTAATGAAAAGATGTGAGATCTTTAAAAAGGACAATTTTGATGGAGAGAAGATTAAATATTAGTTTCGTACTTTCGTGAAAAAAAAATTAAATATTAGTTAGAGATTACGCCGTTTATGAAAATATTCCATCCGTCCTAAAATATAAGGAAAAAATAAAAAAAATCATAGTTATTAAGAAAACTAAAACATGAAAATTTGAAACATGATTTTGTGGAATTTTTTTTTGAAATAAGTTGCATAGAAAAATGTAAAAACATTTTCCATTGGTTGTTATTTATTGATAAAATGAGATAGAAGGAAAAATAAATGCAATCTGCATTTAGTTTTATGAAAATAAATAAAATTGTGTTTTTTTCCTTTATATTTTGACATTTTACCGTTTCTTTCAACATATTGTTCGCTTCAAGAGTTTAATACCTTGCAACTTCACAAATAAAATTAACACAGAGTTTAAAAAATAAAAATATTTATTATTTTCACAAAAAAATCAAGGCCTTAATTTCTTAACCCTCTCAAACAAGATGACTTTTATTGTATCTCACATTTACAAGAAAGAAAATCAATGTGATATAGGTTTTCTAAATCGATTAATTATCCCCATATAAAAATAACTAGTTTTTTAGCCCGTGCCAAGCACGAGTAGAAATGCATTTGTAAATTTATTAACTTATAAATAATTAATAACAACTACATACAATATAAACATATATACTTACAATCATATATAATTTAACAATTAAAATAATATTCTGGAATAAAAATTAACTGTAAAATTTTGTATAGTGTCATAGATTTTTTTTAGGGAAGATATCTATAGTTTGTATTTTTTTTTAATCAAATTAGAAATGTGTTAGTTTCTATTATTATTCACTAAAAGAATTATAAAGTTGATGGAAAATAATTTCTTCATGAGATATATGGAAGAGACTTTGAGATTTCGTATAAAAACTTTAAGTTGGATATGAATTACAAAAAAATCGTTAGTGTATATATGAGTAGAAATATAGACTACAATATAAATAACAAAACAATTGATTTATTTATTAATATTTAAGTGGAAATATACATTCCCGTTGATATTAAAAAAAATAGTCTCCCTATTATTTTATGGATCAAAAGCACACTGCATATTTTTGGTGTTATTTGTATTTTTTTCCCATGATAAAGTACAACATATATAAATAAGTACAAAATATTTAAGTGAATCTACATGATCATTGGTTATTTCAAATTAACAGCCACATACAAAAATAAGAAATATGATAGTCTTCATCCCCCATCATCTCTCAAATAGATGAACAAATCGTTGTCTCTCGAAAACAAAATCAATCAATGAGAAATACTTAAATTTGATAATAATTTCATAGGGACAAATAGTTTGAAATAGAGAATCAAAGTCAGCACTCGGCAACAATATACACAAATGCTTCAAAGCTCGTCAAGCAACCATCTTGATTTTAATTCATTCCTTTCATAGTCTTTCTTCACATCTGCAAATAAAAATAAAGCTCCGTATAAATTCATAGCCTTTTTTACACACACACACACACATATAGTCCCGTATAAATTTTAAAATATATAGGGTCCCGTAATTAAGCCCCGTATAAATTACATAAAAAATAACATAGGTTCCATAAAAATGCAACAAAAATAAAATAAATAGGGTCGCGTATTAATATATGAGTCATGTATAAATGTTTTCAAACAAAGGCTCCCAACAAAAAAATTAAATTGACATTTCATATTTCTATCTTTGAATAAATAAATATAGATAAATTTTCTCAAAAAAATATACATAAGTTAAAAGGTAGAACAAATCAATAAAAAAAAATAGTCAATATGAAAAAGAATAATCGAGAATAAAAAGAGAGGTAAATAAGCATGAAAAATAACATTTTTTGCAGAATAGAAATGAGTTGAGACTTATTAATTATAGGCATAATAGTACCCCAATTTCTTTGTTGTCATAATTAATGCATATTATTTTTTTTATTTTGGGTTACAATGTATATTAAAATATTAATTACTATAGAAGACTAATTACTATTTTTTTTACTAATTACTAATTATTACCATTACTCTATTTGAAGATTTGAAAGCATAATTTTTAAAGGCCGAATGGATTTTTTGGACTTGTTATTTTCTTTTATTAGAAAAATATGTGTTTGTTTTTTGTGATCAATTTTGTGTCGTAGTAAAATTAATACAATATATATTATTTCTATATTTGGCTTGAGCAATTGAGTACCAATTAAATAAAACTACACGTACCATAAAAAACTACACACATAAGCTTTGATTTCTCCCGTTTAATTTCAAAATAAAACTACACATACTAAAAAATAATATACACACATAAAATATTTTATAAAAGTGATATATTTCTTCTCCTTTTGAAACCATGACCAATCTTTCAAATAATATAATATAATTATTTAAAAAACCTATTTAAAAAAAAATTATCTGCAAACATTTTAACTTTCACATATGAGAGTTCTGCAAACAGTGGCATGAATATGATCACCTATAAAATGAAAAAATAAATAAAATAAAAATCTATATACAATATTAAATAAAAAATGCCTCATAATTTTTTTTAAAAAAATCATATCAAATAAGAAAGTACCTTCTCTATTTTTCCTTTGTTGCGTTTGTTTTTCTATATTTTGTTTTGCTTTTATTTTGTTGCTTTCTTTGTTGATAAAGTTTTACTTCATGTCCCGCTTCTCCTTTGATATTTCATTCCTTTTATTTATGCTTTTAGGGCAATGTAGTTCGTTCGCCATCTGCACCCTTTTTGTCTTAAAAAAGAAAGAGAGAAAAAAAGTGTTAAAAGAGATGAAAAAATAAGAATCAAAATTAAAAATACATAGCACATATGTACAACATAAAATAAAATTCCTTATGTGTTTCACATGTTCTTCAACATAAATTAGTTAATGGAAATTTTGTGGTAACAAAAAAAGACTTATGCTTTTCAAACAAAAAAAAGAAAATAAAAGAGATAGTGAATATAATCTTTAGTAAAAATTGTGGAAACAAAAAAAGTTTTTTTTTACAATTTTGATGAATAATATTTTGTTATTATAATATTTTAAATAATATAAAATTTATTTATTTAAAAATAGTCATTTACTTAAATTATTGAATATACCATATAAATTGTCCTTAAAATAATATAGAAAGACATTGAGAAAGTATAAAAAATAAAAAATTGAACAAAAAGCAAGAGCAAGATAGAGGAGAAAACAAATTGTATTGTATTGTATTAAAAAAGTCGAGATCGAAAAACTTTTTTTTACACCAAAAAAAATATTTACCAAAAAGAAAAACTTAAAAACAATAGTATATATAATTGATAATTAATTTTTATTAATTGTCCTTTAAAATATTCACAAAAAAGAAATTGATTAGAGGTGATCGATATTATGTGTTGAAGAAGACATGAATAATTACCTCTATTTGAAAACTCGATAAAAACGAAGTTGAGCGTGAACATCATTTTTAGAGGAGAATTGGCAAATGTGTGCTTCATGGTGAATCAAATTATCTATGTTTATTTGTTTTGGTTTATAGGTGGTGTAGTGATCAATTTTTTATTTTGTTTTTTTGATTGGTGCAACAATCATTTAGCTTGTCTTCATGACATATAAGGAGTTACTTAAATTGTAAGGGTTGAGTATACCTTGTATGTCTTATAATTAATTTTTTGATTATAAAAAAAAACTACACCAAAAAGAGACATAAAAAATTACATGGTGAGGTGAAAGTTATAATATAAAAGAAAAAAAAAAGTAATATTGGGAATATATGAAGTCAATGGCTTCTTAATAAAAATATGTAAAATCAACACCTTTGAAGATTAAAAGAATCTTTATATATAGTCTTATTGTTTGTGAACACCTCACTTTTTTTGGCAGTGTGAATCTGAACCAACCTACAAATAAATATCAAACAAAATTGATCTATAGAAAGATATAGTGAATTTATCACAATAATACTTTAAACATAAACATAAGTTTAAACCGCATGAGATAATATCATAGAAAAATGATTAAGAACATTAACAAAAAAAAAAAACCTCCATAAAAACTGAAGATACATGTATAAAACAATATTATTGTTGGAGAAGAAAGAGATTGAAATATTATTGAAGAATTAATGGTTGTAGTAGAATATTTATTTATATATTGATATGCCTTTATATAGAGACACAAAAAAATGTTTTGTTTATTGCGATAAAAAAGTACAATTTTGTTGCATATTCAAAGAATTTAATGAATGAAATAGGAAAAATAAAAGATAAAAGAAATACGATTTGATGATGTTAGTACAATATATTATTACCTTAAATACTACATACTATTGTGTGTTGTATAGTACAATATGCTTAAATGCAGTACACTAATATTTGAATTTAAATTGATTTTGGTTATGATAATAATAATGACATTAAATTGAAATAAAAACACGTCAACCATTTCATATTTTTTTACGCCAATTTTTTTTTGCCATTATTGCATTTAATATCAAAACATTCATAGAAGATAATTGTTTTCGTTACGACACGTGTACATCAAACCTTGAGAAATAGGTCTCAAATAATATATATATATATATATATATATATAGATAGTATAGATTAATTTTAATATTATTTGCGTGTGTGACCGAATTGCATTTTAGTTTTTTTTTAACTTAGACTCCTTCATTTTCAATTGAAAATATGATATAAAAGTAAAATTTGAAAAAACTTCATACCTACCAACAAAAAAAAATCTCAAAACTCTTGAACATAATATTCATTGTACCCCTATAATGGAACAAGACAATTTTGTACATTACTCTCACTTGTCCTTACCTATAGTTCTAAAATCTCAATCCCCCACCAAACATTTAAATTTACATTGATCTATACAAATAAACTACCTTCCTTTATTTATTTTTTCAAGGCAAAAAAAAAAATTGAAATCTAGAATAAATCAACAAAACACCCTAAAATTTCTACAACATCACACGTGCAATTTGTGTGTAACCATTTTCTTTGATTTCTTCAGCACACCTTAAGGTTCTCTCAATGTGGTATCCTCCTCCAATGCTTACTTCTCTCTCTAAATGGCAACAATAGCTCTCAAATACACTCACATTAACATGTAATTTGAAATTCATCATGAAAAGAAATTCAAGCTCCAACTCATTCAATTCACTTGTTGTTAAACCACCAACTTTTGCAAAGTATGAATTTCTAAAATTCCTGCCAAATAAAAAAAAAAATCACTTTAATTAGTATTACATTATGCCCTGTTTTCAAAACAATAAACTAAAAATAGAAGGAAAAAATGTTTTTTTTTTGTCAAAATGTTCAAGCAACCTATTCAGTCAAAATGTTAGTTATTGAATTAATTATATTTGTAGTTAAATTAATTCAGCTATAATAAACATTTTAACTTACAAAGTTGCACGTACTAATATTCTCTAGGTTGAAAAAAAGTTATTTTCTTACTATAAAAAAGTTAATTTTCAAACATTAATCAAAGTATTTTTTTTTACCGTCGATTTTATAGTACAATTGATCGTATCTCAATCTAAAGTCAACGATCGATTTCACTGTAAAATCGGGTGCAAACTAGAAATATTGGTGATCCAATAGAAATGACCATTTCATATGCATTGAGCCAATATAGTAAGTGATTGAGATTGAAAGAAACAAACTTTGTACAAATTTGACAAACCCTTTACCAAATTATTATCAAGAAATAATTATTTTATAAAAAAGAAATTAATTAAAGCAATTTTTTAAAATGTGCAATAATTCTAAAAAATAAAAATAAAAGAAGAAAAATGAGGGAGAAGAGTACTCACATATCTTCAACATACTTAGAAGCAACCATAATAGTTGTTATGAGAAGTCTATGAACATTTCTTGAATTTATTCTAAATCCAAGATTATTTTGACAAAACCTATCAATATAAACATAGGCCACAACATAAACCGAAGGTCCAGCACGTGTGTACCTAAAAATTCTCTCTAAGTAAGATTGAATGGTCAAATCAGGAATCTCTTTACAATCAAAGATTTTTGTAGTAATTGTTTTGGACAAAACCTTAGAACAATTTTTCACAATTCTTTGTGTTCTTGCCATGTTTCTCTCAATTAATGAAGCTAGAACATTTATCACTAATGGAGTGTTTGAATCTTCTTTGTATGAATAGGAATATAAATCATAGTGTAGCTTCCTTGGAGAAATTGTTAAAGAAGAAGAAGCCATATGGAAAAGGGAAATTAAGAAGAAGAAGAAACTTATAGAAGAAGAAGGTTTTGAAAGGGATTGGTGTATAAGCTTCAAGGCTAAGAATGTATTAATTTTTTGTTAAGAGATTAAGTAGGAAGTAATGAAAAAGTTTTAGGAGTGGGAATTATATATATAAAGGAAAATGGAGTTTGGCAATGGAAAAAGAGAGGGAGAGAGATACTTTTTTTTGGACTATTAGCATTGAGAGAGGGTGAATAAAGAAATAGATATATCATATATGAGTTTTTATTATTTTATTTATTTATTCATTTATTTATTTATTGTTGGGGTCTATAGTATTAGTTTATTTTTATTTTTTGATGTGTGATAAAGGGAACATTGAATATAATTGTGGTTGTGTTGTGGCCATTTCGATATTAGAAAGGTGGGTGGAAACTTGATGATTAGAAAAATGACAAATGAGAAATATTAAAAAATATGAGTGGTTACTCTACTTAGAGATGGTAAATTACAAACAGAGCCAGCTAAGGTTGTTCTATGTGTTACATAAAAAACAAGACAGTATCTTCCACCATACTAATTAATTATAAGTTAGGGTGCACCTCAAATTCATCTTGGTTTAAAAAAATTATTACAGCAAGCTAGTTTGTAATATAGACTTGCAAATTCCAATCTAGTGGAGTACTTTGTTTCCATACAAGATGAGAGAAAATAATTGAAATTATATCGGCCCCGTATATAGTGTTTGTTTGATGTGAACTTGTCTCTACAAAATGATTATTGTACTTTAATTGCTTCAGTTTTTTAATTTCGATAATTAAAGGTATCTTTTGTGTGTAACTATAGAGATTAATTTATTTGATATAATTTGGATTCATGTAAGGAGTTGACTCTCTAATCGAGTATCAAACTCATGACTAAATGGTTAAAGAGATCAAATATTTATCATTTATATCGTATTATATTGGTCACTTGCCTTAGCTTTCAGTAGACCGCTTAAAAAATAAAATTTGATTAAAAGTTAATAATATTCATTCTTTTAAATTGATAGTGTATTGATACCATATATAAACTAAAAATGCCATAAAAATGAATTAGGAAACAAATTCATGTTAATAGTATAAAATGATAAATTGTATAATGCTATAAATATTAAATATGATTGTATTAAAATATTTGGAATATCCATATTTTTTGAATAATATTAAATCCGTTCATTTGATTTTTTAGATGACACAAATTATAATGATTGAGATTCGAACTTTCAATCCCAAATATTCAATTTAACAATTTCGACTTTTTTTACTAATTGATCCAAAATTAAAATTTGTGTATAGTATTTTTACTATTTTGAATACATGCAAAGTGCAAAGTGCAAACTACATCCGTCCATGATGAAAAGGAGTATACATTGCAATATTACTCTTTTGTCTATTTCCTTTAAACTGTGGTTAGGAGCGCCGACAGTGAGGTGAAGGGCAAGAACGGAAATACAACTCACAATATAGCTGGTTGGTTGGTATATGGACCTACAAAATTAAATAACATCTAATCGTGATTATAATATTTGTATTCTTTTCTGAAGATTATGATATCGTAACAAATCATTTATGAAGACGGGAGGAAACTATCATTTTCCCTCACTTTTATTTTCTTATTTTTCTTGTTGTTATTATTATTATTATTATTTATTTATTTATTTGAGAAAGAAACGTTTGATTTTTGAAATAATTCTGAGATAAATTATTCCGTTTAATATCTCATTATTCATAATGAATTTCATAAATTCAATTTTTGATTATTATCATTATATATATATCAACAATCAAGTACACGTTTTTATATAAATATGAAATTCGTAACTATGAAATTTTAAACATTGATATTTATTTGTGTTTTTTAACAGTTTATTATAAGTTCATTTAAAATTATTTAATGATGTATTGAATGGTTTAAAATTTCATAAAATTTGGTAGAGTTGATCTATTCAATAAAAATTTTAATTAAACAATTAAATTATTGAAATTTACCGCGAATAATAAAATATTAAACAGAATTATTTTTTAAGTCAACGAATCTCTTCTATATTTATTTTTGATACAAATATTTTATTTAATTTTATTTATGATATTAGTGTTGACTTGACCCTTGCCTTGGGTTTTATTGGCGTTTGCAATTTGCATATATCCATCCCATTCCCAGCGGCAATTCATTAGAGGACAAGCAAGTACGACTCCATTCTAGCTGTACAGCTTGGTTGGTAACAAGCGTGTGCAATGGGATCGTATTCCACGTGCTTCGTCCATGCATTCTTCTCTTGTCATTGTTTTCAACTTCTTAGTTAGGAGTTTTTAGGATTGAGTTAGGCTGAATTTAGTCAAATCAATATTTGATTTTAAGTTGCACTTTAGCCCTTATATTTCAAAAATTTGCGAATATCTTCTATATTTCAAATAGTATTTTTAACCACTTATATGATAAGTCATTTACGTAATAAAGATGTCACATCAACACCTAATAATTAAAAAAATCATAATTTATGAAAGAAAAAACGTGAAACCCATACTAAAAATAAGGCAATGGTTTGAAAAAAAATACTCCCAAATAGTGGTTAGCACCCAAATAGAGGTTTCACTTTTTTTTCAAACCATTGTTTTTTATTATTATTTTTAATTAATAGGTGTTAACATGTCATCTTTATCACATAAATGATTAGTCCCGTCAGCGTTGATTTTGTTAAAATTAAATTTTGCAAAAAAAAAATTAAATATAAGAAGTTAGAAATGCTATTTTAAAATATAAGACAATAATTTGAATAATTAATGTATTTGCTTAATTTAATTTCATAGCTAATTTAATAGTTTTTTTTATAAGCGAATTATTACTTATTAAAAAATATTCAACCACACAAAATAGAGAAGCGTGAATCAAGTGGTTAGATGTATTGCAGGATATTTGTGGCTATAAATAACTATAAGATCAAATGTTAAAACAAAATAGACGTGGTTGCATGTCAATAAGTTGGGGCCAAGGGGACATGATCTTGCAACAATAGCATATAAATCTCTAGGCTTGGAAGTATTGTATTAGATTTTCGAATGAGACCATCTTATTAATAGACATTATATTAGTGGACTTTCATTTCAATGATTTTTCTACCACATAACTAGGGAACATCATTGCAAGGCAACCTTGTCACAACGATTATTGTTGACATTATTTTTTCATCTAAAATCTTAAGAAATAAAATTAACAAATCATTTAGTGTCAAAAAAAAAATTTAACAAATCATTTCACTTATATATTGCACAACTTCAACTTTTATAGTTAATGTGAGATTTAACAATTTTAAGCTCATTTACAAAAATCTTAGTTTGAAAGTGATGATGGGCCGTAACAATTCTAAGCCCATTTAGAAAAATCCCAACTCTCTCTCCTTCCCGGTGGCTGGCGCTGATGATGAATAACACGAATGAATATTCTGAACACGTGGCTAATCCGTATTGGTTACGTTCGCGTGGACTAACGTATACAAATCCAAGTCAAATCTTACAATTTCTTTTCTTTTATTTATAAATAAATAAATTTGTTACGACGAAGTTAACCATTAAACACAGTCGTTTAAACCTTCATTCACCAAACACAGACGAATCTCAGTAACCGGAATTCTTCATTCAGGTTCGTTTTTCAAAACTTGTTTGCAGTTTTTTAATCGGATTAGGAAAATTTGTTTGCAGTTTTTTAGCTGAAATTGTATATCTATTGAATGAATGAATTTTGATAAGGTATTGCATTTGACTGCAATTCTCAGAAACACTACAAGTACTTGTGGATAAGAAATACTACCTTCGTCCCAATATATAAGACATACTTGGATTAAACGACGATCTTGTTTGATTTGTTTTGACGTGTATTTTCAAAATAATATCAAGTTTTTACAATTTTTTCTTATAGATAATTAAAGATATTAGTGATCAAAATTATGCATTGGCGTTAGTATTTTGGGACGGAGGTAGTATTAGAAGAATCATATTAATGTTTTTATATTGTGCTCACATTTGTTCATATTGTTGAGAATTTTGTTGGATTGAAATTATTAACTTTTTTATGATACATGTTTAAGTATATTAGGATTTTGTTGGATGAGAAACAATAAAATTATTGTCACTCAGAAAGTTATGTAAATTGGAAATGAATCAAAACTGGGTCTTACAATTAATTGTATGAATTGCATTTCAGAAAATGGCTTTAGGTGGAGGAGCACCCCAAAGAGGAAGTGCAGCAGCTACTGCAAGTATGAGGAGAAGGAAAACAGCAGGTGGTGGAGCCTCTGGAGGAGCTGCTGGCACGATGCTTCAATTTTACACTGATGATGCCCCTGGACTCAAAATCTCCCCTAATGTTGTTCTTGTAATGAGCATTGGGTTTATCGCGTTTGTTGCTGTTCTTCATGTGGCGGGCAAGCTGTATTTCGTGCGCAGGGAGGCTTAAGGAAGGGATATAAGGCAAGAAGCTGGGTTCAGTTTTAGAATTTTAATATACATCATCGACTCTGTTAATGAGCTTAGATTTCTGTTACTAGATCCACAATCCCTTTGATATTGTATTTCTTTCTGTTCTTTTGCTACAATCTGTTATTATATTTAAGTTTAACAAGGGATTGATTGATTAGCTTTTTTTATCTATAACATTTCTGTTACATATCTTAAATTATGCACTTTCTTAAACATGTTTTAGTTTCTTTATCAGTTCCTAGTAATTGGTTGCAACCAAAAAACTTAAAACTTTGTCCGAATCTATGGGGTTGATCGGTTGTTAGTCATATCATATTGCACTAAACAAAGACTCGAGTCATTACACGGACAAGGATTCATTTTTCAATCAAACTGTCGAGCATACTCTCCTTGTTACTCTCATTAGATCATGAGTATCCTATTCTGGTTTCTCCTACAGTCTTGAATTATTGTTTCGATGGCAACCAAGACATCCTTTTGATTCATGAAGTTCACAACAACAGCTGCATCAGTTTCAATGGATACACCTGTTAAAGGTGTTGGTATCTTGTGCCTAAAGGCAAATGTTAATGATTTCCTACATTTTAACTTTTTCAGAAAGAAATGTAATGCACATCATAGAAAGAAATTTGCCGCCCTTTGAATATATTGTAAATCTGGAATGGAATATACTATTTGAATCCAATCACTTGATTCTTGTGTTTGTTAGGAACTAATTTGGATATTTAATCTAATATTAGTATGAATCAGTAATGAAATTTGAATTGTTTAATATAGTTGAAAAGGGATAAGGAATTGTTGTTTCCGGCATCATCATTGCAGCATTTTGATAGAAATGTGTTTAGTATTCTGTGCATTTTTGTTTTGCAATTTATATTTATCATTGATTAAAGAGTAAATTTGAAGGAACAAATCAAATAGTATCTCTTACATATTCGAGTAAAATAATGATACTCCACATTCTTTCTTTTTCTTTTTTGTTAATAGACAAAGTGGTAAGCAATAAGTATCATTGAAACTCACTCACAAGTGCGAGGTCTTAGGTTCGAACTCAAATGAAGATATTCAATCTAACAATATCAACATTGTCGGTTGAGCTACTATCATTCTTTAAATATCATGACAAAGAAAATCTGTCTAAAACATAAAGATGGGTTCCACAACCGTACGCCACGCCATGCAATGCACATCATAGCATTTCCCACCATAGGCCCATAACCAAAGCATAGATGGAAAAATCTCTATCTCTCTATCACTCTCTATATATGCCTTTAAATTAGTTTACTCACTTAGTCATAACCAGAAGTAGATGAAAAGGAATGGGCTAGAAGTACAAGACTTCATTTTGATTCATATACTGTAAGTTGATATTCTGTTTTTCATTGTCTTATGTATAATTTTATTTCACTTTCCATCATAATCTCATTCACAAACTTTTGTTTTCTTTACTTATAAAATAAAATCTAATGAATTGTGTCATCTCAACTTAAAAATTCAAGATTCAATACTTCAAAGTCATCTTGGTTAGTGCAATAACTTTCATTCTTCCTTGGAAAATTCTCAACTTTATAAAGTTAAAAGTGAGTTTACTCATTGTTTCACTTTCTTACCCTTTTTTTTTATCCTCACATGGTTGTTGTCTGTCTGGTCTATTCCTTTGTTTGTTTTTTACTACTCTTTTTGGTCATATATTATCCACTGAGATTGAATTGTTAATTCTAACTCCATTTTATGTCCTTTCTGCAGCCACTGTTCCTACGGTAGTACTAAATCGACAACAAAGATCGTTCGAAACTGATTTTTTTTCATCGGGTAATTTGATCCGTCTGATCTCAAATTAATGACCGAGATTGTTTACTGTGTCTAAATGTGTGTTTTTTCCTACCATTGAGAATCCAGATCCTTATACAATCACATTGTCACCTTATTTCATAATTCATACTACATTAACCACATTTAGATCGTAATTCTCCACAATATTAAAGATCACGACACATTTGTGACTGCAACTACGACCACAACCTACGACCACAACTGCAAGCATGATTTAAAAACATGGTAGTACCACTTTTTGTCTCCACCCCACCACTCTCATTATTTTTTCTTGCACTTAAAACTTTCTTATATTTGTTGTAACAAAAGTTTGGTTTATAAACTATGCTTTATTGGGACCTACCAACCCTTTCCCACCAAGTGCAAGAAAATGGAAACATCAATGTTCATGAGCATCTCTTCTAAAGACTTTTCTACATTCCACATATCAATCTAACAATGCAAGATCAATTCATCATCCTCATCCTATCTTTGTTTCTTGTTATTTCTAATCCCTTCTTAGTGATCTCACTATACCAACCTTTCAATGAAGACATGTTAGGATTGATTGTTTTCAAATCAAGTCTAGAAGATCCAAAAAACAAACTTTCTTCTTGGAATGAAGATGATTATAGTCCTTGCAATTGGGAAGGTGTGAAATGTGATCCTTCAACAAATAGAGTATCTTCTCTTGTTCTTGATGGATTCTCTCTTTCGGGACATATTAGTAAAAGCCTTATGAGATTGCAGTTTCTTCAAATTCTTTCACTTTCTAGGAACAACTTCACAGGAAAAATAAACCATGATCTTCTTTTTACTCTTTGGAATCTAAAAGTTGTTGATTTGAGTGACAACAATCTGTTTGGAACAATTCCGGATGAACTTTTTCGACAATGTTGGTCGTTAAGAGTTTTATCATTTGCAAAAAACAATCTCACGGGTACGATTCCTGACTCTTTGAGTTCATGCTACTCGTTAGCAAGTTTGAACCTTTCGTCTAATCAGTTGAATGGTGAATTGCATTATGGAATGTGGTTTTTGAAGGAACTTCAATCACTTGATCTATCAAATAACTTGTTTGAAGGAGAAATTCCGGACGGAATTCAAAATCTATATGATTTGAGAGAGTTAAGACTAGGAAGGAATTTTTTCACCGGCAGGATTCCCGAGAGTATAGGAAACTGTTTGCTTTTGAAGTTGATCGATTTCGGTGATAATCTTCTTACTGATAAAATCCCGGAGTCGCTACAAAGACTCACCTCAAGCACATTCTTAAGTTTGCAAAGGAATTCTTTCAATGGAAGCATTCCACATTGGATAGTAGAATTGAACAATCTTGAGGTATTGGATCTTTCTTCGAATAGATTTTCTGGTTTGATTCCAAATGGTATTGGAGGTCTTAGAAGTTTGCAAGTTTTGAATGTATCTACAAACAATATTTCTGGTTCAGTTCCAGTGAGTATAAGAGAGCTTAAATCTTTGTACATTCTTGACTTGAGTGATAACAAGCTTAATGGAAGAATTCCAGGTCAAATTGGAAAATGTTCAGCACTAACATCCTTGTAAGCTCTTTATCTCTTACTATAAGTCTTTCATGCTCTAATCGTTGTAACGGCCCTGTTTGGATAAATAAATTAATTAAGTGCTTATGTATACGTTATTTATGTAACAAAAGATAAAATCAAATCAAACTGTTTTAAAATATAAGTTGCTACATAAGCTATTATGGGGAGTTTATGAAAATAATTGATAACATCTTATGGACATGTCGTAAGCTGTTTCCATAAGTTCTTCTAGAGAGTCTCGCAAATATTTATGTTAGTAGATAAATTCAAATAAGTCAATTCAAACAAACTCTGATGCGAAAACTTACATTTTTTAGCTTAAGAATCTGTTATGGTTTCTAAATTATTATTCTATGAATTTCATTGAATTTAACAGGAATCTTGCACACAACAAGCTTATTGGTCCAATCCCTACATCAATTGCAGACCTAACAAATCTTCAATATGCAGATTTATCATGGAACAAACTCTCTGGAACATTACCTAAAAAGATCACAAATCTTACACATCTTTCTTCATTCAATGTTTCTTACAATAATCTTCAAGGTGAATTACCAAATGGCGGATTCTTCAATACAATCTCTCCCTCATTTGTTCATGGAAATCCATTGTTGTGTGGTTCTATTCTTAACCACTCTTGTTCATCTTATCATCCAAAACCTATTGTCTTAAACCCTAATTCAAACTACAACGATTCAAGAACTTCATTACAAAACCGTCATCATCATCATAAGATAATGCTTAGTATATCTGTTTTTGTTGCTATTGGTGCAGCTGTTTCTATTGTTGTTGGTGTTGTTGCTGTTACTTTTTTGAATATTCATGTTAGGTCTTCAAGGGCACATGATGATTGTCCATTTGGATTATCAGGCGGTGAGGACGATCGTTTTTCGCCTGAAAAAGATCCGAAATGCGGAAAACTTGTGATGTTTAATGGTGATGTTATTGAAATTTCCGATGAGCCGAATAATCTTCTTAAAGAAGGTAATGAACTCGGTCGCGGTGGATTTGGAATTGTTTATTGTGTTGTCCTTCGAGATCAGAAGTCTGTTGCAATCAAGAAGCTCATAGGTTCGAGTTTGACAAAGTCACAAGAAGATTTTGAGAGGGAAGTTCAAAAGCTTGGAAAAATTAGGCATCAAAATCTTGTGGCAATTGAAGGGTATTGTTGGAATTCAACATTTCAGCTTATTATTTATGAGTACTTTTCTAGAGGGAGTTTGCATAAGCTTCTTCATGATGATCAAAGCAAAATTGTGTTTTCTTGGACTGCAAGGTTCAATGTTATTTTAGGAATTGCAAAAGGGCTGGCCTATTTACACCAAATGAACATAATCCATTATAATATGAAATCTACCAATGTTTTCATTGATTTTTGTGATGAACCAAAAATTGGAGATTTTGGTTTGGTGAATCTATTGCCAATTTTAGACCATTGTGTTTTGAGCAGCAAAATCCAAAGTGCACTCGGATACACAGCTCCTGAGTTCGCGTGCCGCACGATTAACATTACCGAAAAATGCGACATATATGGTTTTGGAATTTTGGTCCTAGAAATTGTGAGTGGAAAAAAACCTGTGGAATACATGGAAGATGATGTGGTTGTTCTATGTGACATGGTTAGGAGTTCATTGGAGGATGGAAATATTGAGCAATGTGTTGATGAGAAACTTGTTGGTAAATATTCGCCCGAAGAAGCGATTCCTGTGATTAAATTAGGGTTGGTTTGTGCATCACATGTACCATCAAATCGTCCGGATATGGCGGACGTTGTTAACATATTAGAGACAATTCAATGCTCTTCAGAAGGACAACGAGAAGGAATTGCAATGAATTTTGAATCATAGAGATTGAATGTAATACATCATATATTGCAATACTTGGTGAAAAACAATTCAGTTTACTAAATACATTCAAAGAATTACTAGTAATATTTAGTCTTAGCTTCTATTATGTTGTATGAGTTTTAATGAATTTAAAGTTTTCACTATAATTTTTCTTCTTTCCTAATTTTGTTCATTTTAAAGATCATATAATCTATATTTTACTTTAAAATATAAATTCAGAATAAGAACAATTTGATCTTCATATATGAACCATTCCTTATGATCATTATGTGAACTTGGTCAAAAAAGAAATTATCATTGTGTGCAATACACTAAAGAATTAAGTACTAATTGATTTTGTACAGTGACATATTGGAAGCAATAAGATGAGAATATTTGCCACCATTAGAAATGATTTAGGAAAGAGGAAACAAAGAAAAAGGGAAAGAAAACAACAAGTAAAGTAAAAAGCACATTGCTTGCTTTATTGATACTCCAAGCTAAAAACTATAATCTTTGTTTTCACATAGAAAAACGTTCCTCCCTATAAATTAAAATAAAGCTTTTGAAGTACTAATAATTAAAAATATTAAGATAAATATAATCTCTTTTTGGTCCTTATTTTAAAAAAGGGTTTGAATTCTGATTTTTTTACATTTTTATATTTAAAAGGTGTGAGTCTTGTCATTAAACTATTAAAAGAAAAAGATAAAAAAAATGTTATTCCTATAAAATAAATTCTTCTAATCACTTATGCAAGTCATGAGATAATTTGAAAATAAGATGACTATATAGGACTACCACACACCCTAATGGAGTATATGTTTCTTGGACATAATCAATGCACCATTAACATGCTTTTTACAAATGATATATATTAGTACTATATATGGTGGTGCATATTGCAAGGTAATAATGGTCATGTTCCAACAATGTGCTTTGCTGTATCTAATAGAAAGACCACACACACTATAATAATCAGATCTATCTAGTGCTTAATGTTGCTTGTTGATTCAAATTCACGCTACCGTAAGGATGATGATGCACACAATTTTATTTAATTTTCTTCTGTAAAAAAACAGAAATGAAGTGTTGAACTAAACCAATCTAATTGGCTTATGGAGATGATGTTGGAAAATTTTCTAGGGGTCTGCTGCAAATACTTGAACATGAAGATGATGATGATGACTGCACATACATTCCAAAGCGTGTAGGAACACTAACTTTTAGGTTCGATTCGCCCCCATCAGTTTATGCAAACTGGATGCAAATGGGATAACCGGCGAATCCCCTTCAAGATACTCTTGTATGAATTGCACACTCATATCAAGCGTATCGTCAATGATAGTTTACAGAATAAAGTTTCTTCAATTTCTCTCGTGCACTAGAGAAAAGAAGAAGTGATTTAGATATTTTAGACAAGATCTCATTCATACAAGTATGACAATGGTTTTCTTGATTCTCTTGTTTATGCCTATAAATGTCTCTATTTATAGAGAAACTTATGTCAATTGGTGATGGGACACACCTTTAAAAGGTTTTCAGCAATGTTGATTAGAATTCAAACTAACCATTGCAACCTTTCAAATATATTTTGGATATTCTCCCACAATCCCCCACCATTTTCAAAATATATCTAAATCCATTATTCCGGAAATCGCATGTTTTCAATAAAGGTGTCTTACGATTTGAACCATTACCTAGTGAGTTAAGTTTTCACTCATCCCCGAATAGATTGGTAGACAAGCTTTGAACCAATTATCCATTAGAACAAGTGTGCATAACTCACACGTGGGATCTCGGTATCGTTGATCGAATTATAAATATGACACATTTTAAGGTCTTGTGTCTCGTATCCTTTTCATGAGAATTTAAGAGTCAAACCCTTGAACTCAATGAAGCGGCCACACTTCATTCTCATATAGGTAGACTATATCATAAATGCACCCATAATTATGCATTCAAGCAAACATATGCTATATGTCTATTAAGAGAAAAATCTCATCCTACCACTTTATTCTTATGGTCCAAGTACTTTTACCCCTTGGGATGTAATGTATTATTGTCAAAGTGTTTCAATCACTCTAATATTGTACTTTCATCATTGAACTCAAGACTTGATATTACTCAAGTGTGAGTTGAGTTTCCACCATTGGTGATCAATTAAATATGGGCTTGTTCCACATCCCTAATGATGTCTTCAATGACTTAACCATCATATCCGAAAACACCATATCCTTGTCAATCCTTTCGTCAAAGAATTGCAAGATTTTTCAACTTTATAACTTTGAATATTCAATCAACCACATAGCTATGCTTTTCAAAACTTTGAATATTCCATATATACTTCTTGATAGTTTAAACTAACTATCACAAAATCACGACATTTTGTCATTTGATTCTATTGAGTTATATGCCCAAACTTTGTGTCATTTTCCTTTGTTATTACATATTTAATAACCATTTCAATAAGAAGTTCTACTTTCACTTGAGTGTATCCAAGACACCATACACTCATTTCATTAAATATGTAAAACACTATTGAACATGATCATAAAGATTCTTCATGACCGAACTTTAATTTCATAAGATGGGTCACACGCACATTCCACATGAACTTAAAAACACAATACTTTAGAATTTATTAGAAGAAACCTTTCATATTAATTGTCACATAACTAATACATATATCATAAACTCTAAATCTCAAAATTAAGTTTCATGTATAATTATACCCTATGATAAATTCAAATAATTATCACAATAGAAAAATAAACAATGATTCAAAATCATTTACATTTTCTATAACTTAAATTCACACTATGAAAATTTATCAACTTACAATAATTTCAAAATATCCATCCAATCTCTTAATATCAAAGATAAGCAAGAAATTAACAATAACTTTCATATTATCATGCATATATCATAGAGTTTAATTTTGGTGCACAGTCTTTGTAATCCACTTTACACAATCTTTCAATAGAATTTTGCCATGTCATCTACTCTAAAATAAGTGATTTAATTTAATTAATAAATAATAATAACCTTAAATCAATCATGTTTTGGCATCGTGCATCATATTTCTTTCTCACTTTCACTTCCTTACAGTTTTGGCAACATAATCTGCAATTGTCCCTGATCAGTTCTTCAATTATAGTTTCGAACTTTTCTAACTCTCCTCCTCTACATGCTCTCCTCTGTGATCAGACAATTATCAAGGAAGTGGTAGTGACGGCGATGACGACGAAGATGATGAAGAGAGTTATGCAATTCGGAAGAAGAAAAAGAAGCACTGTAGAAAATTTGATCTTCATCATCATCATCATCGTCATCAGCAATAGTCTATTTTTCTATGGTGAATCATTAATTAAGGATCATGAGAAGAAGCAAAACCATAACACCAATTTTGGTTTTTTTGATGTTGAATTGCTTTTAATGTTGTTGGTTTTGCTATTTGGAATCACGGGGAATCTATGTAGAGGAGGAGAGTAAAGGAAGTTTGAAACGGTGATTGAAAAAGTGAGGAATAATGCAATGAGTTGCAGAGTCGTTGGTTACTGAAAATCAATGGAACATGGGGAAGAAATATTGCACGATCCCAAAATATAATTAATTTAAGATTATTATTAATTAAATTAAATCACATATTTTAAAGTAGATGATGACATGGTAGAATAATATTGGATGATTGTGTAAAGTAAGTTTACACAGTCTGTGCACCAAAATTAAACTCTATATCATATGAGATCATTAATTCTAAATTTAAAAATTTCTTACACAAAAAACATCACTACTGTAATATGCATTTCATATTTATGACAAGTTATATACACTACTTTTATATTAAAATAAGACAACATTAAAACATGTCTCATAAATCAAACTTATTCATACTTGCCAAAATTCACATGTTTAATTATTTTCTAAATCATGCATATCATAAGTCAAGATAAATTATTTGTGTACCTTTCACCATAATCATAATTATATGTGTCTTCATGTGTCCTTTAACATTCTTATTAAAATCAACACCAAAATTGATCATAGCAAGTAGCTTCAATCACAACCATTCAAGAACCAGTGTAATTTTTCTTCACCAGATGACAGAACATTTTGCAAAATAATTGAACGGGTGTTTCTCCGAATCTCTTAACAATCAGAAAAGTAATAAAGATGCAAGGCAATAAGTTCCAAATATATATGCATGATAGGATGCCACATATATATGCATTAAAACAAATTTAAATTTGAAAACTATTTATAACTTGAAGATACCCACAACGTCATAAACCAATGTCAACAGAACCATATGCCAATGCCATTGTGGAGAATATTATACATATATTGACGTGTTTATATATTTGATTCACGTAAAAGTTATATCTATCATTGCCAAATTACCACCCAAAACCAGAATTTTATTACAAGATCTCAACACTTATATTATCTAAGTTATTCATTATATGACCAAACACTTATCATATTACTTGCATTCAAGCATTTTTAATATAAACGTCAAACATATAAATGAGAAAGGGTAATGATATACTTATCTCTTAGAGTTAATATCTGTGACGTTACAAAGTGATCAAGAACCATCTCCTTCAAAATTGCAGCGTCAATTAATCAAGAAAATCGTAAATCGAACCTAAAGATTGTTGGAACATTTTCTAGGGGTCTGGTGCAAATACTTGAACATGAAGATGATGATGATGACTGCACATACATTCCAAAGCGTGTAGGAACACTAACCTTTAGGTTCGATTCGCCCCCACCAGTTTATGCAAACTGGATGCAAATGGGATAACCGGCGAATCCCCTTCAGGATACTCTTGTATGAATTGCACACTCATATCAAGCGTATCGTCAATGATAGTTTACAGAATAAAATTTCTTCAATTTCTCTCGTGCACTAGAGAAAAGAAGAAGTGATTTAGATATTTTAGACAAGATCTCATTCATACAAGTATGACAATGGTTTTCTTGATTCTCTTGTTTATGCCTATAAATATCTCTATTCATAGAGAAACTTATGTCAATTGGTGATGGAACACACCTTTAAAAGGTTTTCAGCAATGTTGATTAGAATTCAAACTAACCATTGCAACCTTTCAAATATATTTTGGATATTCTCCCAAAGATGAGTACCCTACATGTTGATTATATTATTAGGTCTTGAATTGAGTATGAGTTATGTTTGTGGAAGAAATAAGGTGTACAGTATTATATTAGGTCTTGAATTGATGATGAGTACCCTACATAATTCTAGGTTATTATATTAGGTCTTTAATGACTTTTAAGATTATTTCACTATATATAAATTGATGTGTAATCTAATTTGTCTGATTTCAAATCAATAGTTGAGATTAATTAACTGTATAAAATTACGCTAACTAATATCGTAGACAATCGTTACTCATATAAGATTCCAATGTTTTTCACTATACTATTGACAACTTTTCCACTTGCCAAATTCCTGTGATTAGTTAGTTATGTGTCCGATCCGATACCTTGCTTAGACAATGAGTCCTAGTATTTTACAAATCTAATCTTCTAATCCAATCTATTATAAAAGAAAAATGAACCCCTTTAAGCCACCAATACCACATACATTATGTTTGTGTATAAAAATCTATCACCTAATGAAACCAATATTACAACAAAACAACTTAGAAAACAAAATGGATGAAATATCAATGATTAGAAAAAGATTTGGAGATGAACAAAGCACTCTCTTAGACCAATTTGAGAGGCTATCTTTTGAATCTCAACTCAACAAAGCAATGTTACAAAGAAGCTTATCAGAACCAAGATTTCTAAGATCGGTGTCTCAACCAAGACTCATTAATGTTGCTCCAACAATACCTCTTGTTAGTCAGGTGAATCAAGGGCGGCGTTGTCGCGGTTCCGGTTTTCGAAAGGTGTTTAAGAAATTGCTCAAACCCTTTCTTGGTAGAAAAAATGGAGCAAGGAAAAGTGAGTTAGAATTTAAGAATCCACTTTCTTTGAAAGCGTCTAGTAGATCATTACGGTTCTGAGTTGTTCTTTCGTTAATTTTTCTTTTTTTCTTTTTGTTTAGGATAATCTAGATAAACTATTTCTACAAACACTAAACAAACATCATTTATTTATTGAAATTTTGAAGAATTGTAGGGATATAGTTTCCTATTGGCACCAATAATATGTAAAGTGTGACACTTTAAATTACATTGAACAATAGCTAGCATGCATTTACTAGTTTTTTTTTACTTCAAGAGTCTCAAGTATCTACCAATTATGCACAATATAATTAGTAGTTGTAGGTGCCGTTTGACTTAGAGAGAACAACTATTGAGTTGTAAATTATTAAATTCCTTAAACAAATCCATAACAGTTAGTGAGTGATATTTTATTATGTGTTAACTCTTCTATCTTCGTAGAAATATTTTATTTTATAGTTCTACATAAAGGTAAGTAAAGTCTAAAAAAAAATTTATCTTTTTAAAAATTAAATTCAAATGTTCCCGATCAATTAAATTTTATCTGATCCATAGTATTCCATCCGGTCCTAAACATAAGATATTTTTTATTAAATTCATTGAGTTTCTAATGTATCTAGTCTATATTATAAGTTAAATATATTGGAAACACAATAAATTTAAAACATAAATATTTTCTTATATTATGGACCGGAGTCCGGAGGTAGTAAAAGATTTCCAACATAATATCCACTTTCTTTGGTTTGATGATTGTTCTTTTGGGCCTTCCTTGGTCATTGGACTTGATTTGTTGAGCTGGGCTACTGCTGGCCCTGTCGTTCTAAGTCTTGCTCATAAGTCATAACACAACAATAATGTATTATTTTTGTTTTGTTTTGAAAACTTGATATTGGACTCAATGACCGATTAATTGAAGTGGTCCAATTTCACCACGTTTCACTTGAGGAGCTCCATTTAAAATTAAAATTGATATTGTAGAATCGAATCTGGAACATTGAGAAAAATGTACTCTCATTTAAACTAAAATTTTAGTCAAAAATAAGAAGACCTAACCTCAAATTTTGCCAAAAAAAAGTACTCCTAAATTCAAATTATGGCATGGTGATTTTAAGAATTATGAGTAGACAGCCGCACGAACTGAATTAATGGAGATAGATAGTCTGACTATATCTGTTCCGTCCTTGTCCATCCTCTTGTCTGATATTGACTCCTCATTCACTTCCTTCCTCCTTTTCAATTTATCACTTCCACTTCCACATATAGTGAAATAGTACTAGTCATTTTGGATTTTAATTAAAATTCTGTGAAGAGCTTTTGTTATGAAAGTATATTCTATTTTCATATGATATTATATTCAAGAAATAATTTATTTTTTAAATTTATCGAACAATTGATCTATCAGTTATCCAATAGATTTAAGAAATAAATCGTTGTTTGTATATGAGATCAGATGATTAGTTTGTTATAAATTTAGTTGTTAAATGTTTTCTAAACAATTAATTTAGAAAATTCTTAAAGAAATTCTTAAATTAAAAAATGTACTCCGGAGTTGGATTCTCTTCATTAAGATTTCTCTCATGAGGGAAAAAAATGGATAGTGTATTTTGATGGTGGAGATTGAAAATAGAGAGAAATTGGAAGATTATAAATGGAGAGGATCAATATTCACTATTGCAGAAGAATGAAGTGACAAAAAGTTTTTTTTTGACAAATAAAATACCAAAAATTTGCAAGTAACATTGTTTAGCTAAACAAATTCATTGCGTCAAAAAAAAAGCTAAACAAATTCATTGTAGACAATATCCCGCATAAATAGTGAGATCCAACATGGACCCATAATTGAAAGGGGTTTGGAGTTATATCTCTCTTCAAATAAAATTGTTCATTTAAATAAACAAAATCCTAAGTTACTAACAAAGTTAAAAATTTACTAAAAAATTAAAATTTGAATAATTATAATATTGCCTTGATACATGTTAAAGTATTGTAGAAATAAAAAATAAATTATGATATGTGGATCTAGTTCAATGTTTTATTTTATGTGGAAATCTTCCCATGCGTTCTATAATGTGCTACTAATTTATCCCTCACTTTTTCGTAATCTCGTCTTGGTCATCATCCCCTCACAATGACGTCACATGGCTAATGCTAGTCCATTTTAAAAAGCATAAGATAACATGAAAATTATAAAGAATAACCCTAGTTAAAGTTTAAAATTCTGGGAGAAGGCTAAGAAGAGGCATATATATTAATTAAATAAGAGTATCTTTGGCATGATATAAAAACTAGTTTATAGTTCATAGTTTATAAGTTAATTTGACAAAAAGATATATTTTTGGTAATGTTATTTTATTATGAGTTATAGTTTATAGTTTATTTTATAAGTTTTCAATTAACTTTTTAGACGATATTTTAAATAACGTTTTAGTATGTTATCTTCAAAAAAAAAATTTGTCGAAATAATCATTCGAAATCTCAAGTGGTAAAAATTAAGGGTGGTAAAATGAGCATGTCCGCCCTGTTTAAGCCCGTTATGTTTAAGTCTGCTTAAAAACGAGACGAGACGAGTTGAGTTAATAATTTAGATGACCGAGTATAAATTCCAACCCGGCCCGTTTATTAGCGAACATGTGAGTTAGCAAACCTAGCAACATAATTAACAAATTCGACATAATTAATATAAAAATGATATAGAACGGTAGTAAAAACAATCCTAAAGTTAGATGAGATCAAGCCGCATATAGAGCGGTGGCAAAAACAATTTTTGTTTGAATAAATAAAAAAATTCTAAGTTTCTTAAATAAGTGTTATTATTGGATCAGTTCAATCCACTTATTTTTTTAATAAATTTTATTTAACTATAAAAATAAAAAGCGTGTTAAACGGATCGGCCCGCCCCCGTATCGACTCGACCCATTTTTTGGCGAGCCGAGCGGGGCTGACCTCATAGAAAAACTGAGTTCAAAACTTTGACTCAGCCCGCCAAGATTAATGAGTTAAATGGACTGGTCCGGCGGGTCAGACCCGTTTTGCCACCCTCAATAAGACTTGATGAACATATAAGAACTGACAGGAACAATTTATCTTTCTGATATAAAAAAAACTCAGTTGAATTATCTTATAATAATGCAATTGTAATCATATAATTAGTATTCCACTATTTCCATTTCAATTAGTTTTTTTGTGGACAAACAGTTCCTCAAACATTATCTTCCATTTCCTTACTCCAAATCTTAAATTGTAATTGCTTATTTTTTTTTCTTCTTTATAATGCTAATTGCTTATTTTCTCTACATTGCATATCCAACACATTCCTTTCCCCTATACCAAACTGGTTTGGTCAAAATCCAATTAAACCCACAACAACAGTACAAATAAAAAACATATAAAAAAAACAACAACAATGACAACAACAATGTGATGATAAATAATGATGTCAAAAACAAAAAGTTTCACTTCACCAAAATAATAAAAGATAATATAAACAAAAAACAAAATTAAAATAATCAAAAAACAAATTCTTATAGAAGCAAAAGTATGTAGTGGAGTTGGCCAAGTCTTGAAGTATAATCATCTATCATAGTATCTCATCGTGCATGCATTTTTCTGTTTCTTTCTTTCCTTCCTTCTATTTTCTCTTATTCTGCACTGCATGCACACGTTTCTCTCTTAATTAATTCCACACCTTCATTTTCTTTCTTCTCATTTTCTCTCCAGTAACCGTCAATTCAATTTCTCTTCCACTTCTTCTCCTCCTTAAATTCCGACCAACTTCCAATCAAATCAAATCGATCTCACTTCACCACTTCCCAACGCAAATGCAAATCGTAAATTAAACCACATCAGCACACGCGCCGCCGCCGAACTGAAATTTCAACTTCCGGCGACACAAGCTAGCTTAGTTAATTTGTTGTTCAGTTTGATTTCGGTACGGCTCTGAATTTGATTTATATTTTTGAACTCAGTGAGTTGATTCAATTGTTAGGGTTTTGAAAATTGATGATATTATTGTTGTTGAATTGAAGTTGAAAATGGAGTCAAGGTGTTGCATGAACGTGTTATGTGCTACATCTACGTCGATTCGGTGGCGAAAAGGTTGGCTACTTCGATCCGGTGAATTCGCTGATCTATGTGATAAGTGCGGGTAATGATTATCTTACTTTTAGATTTCTTTCAAATTGATACGCGTGCGTGAGTGAGTTGATATCAAATTCAAATTGTAATGACTGAACAGTGAATTATAACTTTAGGAATAGTAGAAATATTTGATTTATCAATTTCTATGTTAATTTGAATTTGGGATTTTATTTTTAATTTACTTTGAATTTCTTAACTTTTTTTTTCTTTCTTAAATAAATCTTAACCACTGTTTTGTCGTTTTGATGTTTTTTTTTTTTAATTTTCTTTCTGATTTTTCATAGTTGGCGATGTTTACACTTTAACTTTTTGCTTTTTTTGTTTGTTTGTTTAAATTATGTGGTTGTTGCGGTTGTTGATCTCATCAAAGGTAGATTGTGGCTGCGGGTAGTTTAAAACGTTAGTTTGGCACGTATATAGTTTTTAGTTTATTAATTATCCTGATATATTCCTAGTAAATGACCCAAAAATATATTATTGGTGATAAAGACTATGTAGCATAAGATTTTCCGAAAATGAAAAAAAAATATTACAAGAAAAGAAATGAAAAATCTGATAATTTATGACCTGTTTGTTTGTTTGATTTTTATGATTGGAACATGGCTTCGTTTTTGGCTGAGGGGTGTGGTTGAGCGGTTGGGGCTCATCCTCCCTTAACCGAGGGTCGAGATTTCGATCCTCATCTTAGGCATGGAGCAGCTTTAAATCCTTAGGCCAGCTGACCCACCTTTTGAGGTGTCTCCAATCAGTATTAGTCACCACATTTGGCGGTGGATACCCCGGTCCCGACAACAAACATCATGTTATTATTTTCAAACACACTTTCATGCTCGTATAAGTTGATAAAATGTGTCTTTTAGATAATGTATTGACTATGATTACTAAGGATGCAAATATTTTTCACTTAGTTGAAGTTGGGCATTATCAAGAAACAACTTTGTGCTCAGATTCTTACACTGGATTTTTCTCTATTCTAGTTCTGCTTATGATCAATTGGCATTTTGTGATATTTTCCATGCTAAAGATTCTGGTTGGAGAGAGTGTACTTCATGTGGCAAGGTAGAGTGTGTTTGAATCAATTTTCTTAATCCACAATTTTTGTATTTCAATCTTCTATGATATACTTAACGATCCTATTTGTTCTATTGTCTGCAGCGTCTCCATTGTGGATGTGTTGCTTCAAGGTCACAGCTTGAAATACTTGATACTGGTGGTATAAGCTGTATAACCTGTGCAAGTAATTTAGGACTTCAATCTGTAAGCTAACTTCAACGTGTTATATATATAACTTACCATTTATGTTTTACCTTTTCGGAAACAGATGAAATATTGTTCCCTTTGTTGATCTTGACAACTTGCTCAAACAGATAAGAATTTATGATTTTATTTTTGACAAAAATTATGATGATAGATAGTAGGTCTTAAATTTATGATGATAGATTAGAATTTATGATTTTATTTTTATTGAATCTTGTTTTATCTTGTAATTGCTAAGTTAATGATTGATTACCATTTAGAGGGTAAATTGAATGATCTGTGATATGATAATTTTTTACGCTGATCTGATTCCTGCAATTCAGATTTGTTCTTCCATATATAGGTTGTTGCTCCTTACATATATGATTAATTTGTATGGATGCTTCAGTATTCAAGTCTGACTGTATGTTCTAAAAATTGCCAATGATAACTTACTTGACAGGTTGCTGGTAATGAAAAGCCTAATGAATCTGGGACAACAAAGGTAAAACATGTCAGTACACAGGAGTACATATCTCTGGCTAACCAATTAAATGTGAGGGGTGTGCAAGTTGGGAATTATACAGAAAATGACAGGATGAGGTGTTGGCTCAAACCTCACAATATTGATCTGGATGGACCTTCTACAGAAATCAAACCCGATGTTTTACCCTCTGTTGGAGAATTTGGAAGCACTTTGATATCGCAATTTCATCGCGAGTCAAGTGGATCGTCTAGGACTGCCAAAGGAGAGAACTATAAGGCAGGCGACATGCAAGATATATATGAATCACTAGCACAGACAAATTTGAGTATGACCTTTACGGCTCCGTTGGTAAATTCAAATCCCTTTCATAATGTCCTTGTTGATGAAAGGGAACAAAGCAAAACGTCACCTCCATTTCTATTGGCGTCTAGATCTCGCCATCTTTTACCTAAACCCCCTAGGCCAACTCTCTCTCCAGGATTAGAAGCAAATGCAGGCATGGTGTCCCAAGTACGTATAGCAAGGCCTCCTGCCGAAGGACGGGGAAGGAATCAATTGCTTCCGCGATATTGGCCTAGAATTACAGATCAAGAGTTGCAGCAAATATCGGGAGAGTATCCAACATTGTAATTAGTTTTTATACTGTTAATTATAGGCAAGATACTTATGCAATGTGATAACATGTTATTGTTGATAATTACTATTTGCCTCTAAATAAGATTTCCTTAACCATGATTTATGGTGTGTTCAAGTTCAAATTCCACCATTGTGCCACTCTTTGAGAAGATGCTTAGCGCAAGTGATGCTGGTCGAATTGGTCGCTTGGTTCTTCCAAAAGCATGTGCTGAAGTAATATTTTTTAACTTCGCTGTTGAATTAATATCTACTGTTGTCATTTTGTATTTACCAATTATTATTCTAATTTTTTTCTTCTTGATGAGTCATGTCATTTCTTATAACTGAAAGAAGATGGCATTGTGCAGGCATACTTCCCTCCCATCTCTCAACCTGAGGGCCTTCCTTTGCGAATCCAGGATGTGAAAGGAAAAGAATGGATGTTTCAATTTAGATTTTGGCCAAATAATAACAGCAGGATGTATGTTTTAGAAGGTGTAACGCCCTGTATCCAGTCTATGCAACTGCAAGCTGGGGATACTGGTATGTATAGTGAGAACCAATCAGATTTTTTTTCTAGTTGTCTTTCTTTACTGCAACATTAGCTAAATTTGGTTATTATTCGAATTTTTTCTTTGTTTCTACGTATGCCTTTTACCAATCAGAATCTCAGCAAATTTCTGTCTCAATACGATAACAAATCATTTATCATACCTAGAAGATATGCTGCATTTAAATAATGACCGCGGATATTTTTTTGAATTCTTTTCTTTGTCTTCCGAGGAATTTTATGAAGTTTGTTCTAGTTTTACTGATAATTTTTTGTTGTTATTTCTACAAAGTGCTAAAAATATTGAACTAAATTTGCTTGCATTTTGGGGATATGTTCAAATGGGTTCTCTTTTATGAAAAGCAGTTGATTTCTATACTGTTTCTAATTTGACTACAAAGAATTTAAACTTTTCTAAATAATGCTGCAGTAACATTTAGCCGTATGGAACCTGAGGGGAAACTTATAATGGGGTTCAGGAAGGCAACAAATTCTGCTTCAGTACAGGTAATAGCCACTTTTAGCTTAAATAGCAAACTCAAACTTATTGAATTGATATTAAATTACCTATTAAGCAGGAAACTTTTCCGTCTAATAAGCCCAATGGCTCTCATTCAAGTGAAACTTCCTATTCTGGTGTTTATGAGAATTTACCTATATTAAGTGGTTACTCTGGCCTTCTTCAGTCTCAAAAAGGGTGTTCAGAAACCCACCTAAATGCACTGTCCAAAAAGTGGAATTCAGTTGGCGGCGACATGGATTGGCATAATGTAGAAATGCCTGAAAGCAGGAAAAGAGATGCCTTGTCTTTGCCACCCGTGCTGGTTCCGGAGAAGAAAAGAACTCGGAATATTGGGTCAAAAAGTAAGAGGTTGCTTATTGATAGCCAGGATGCACTGGAGCTGAAACTTACTTGGGAAGAGGCTCAGGATTTGCTTCGTCCACCTCCAGAAGTTAAGCCAAGTGTCGTCGTGATTGAGGATCACTTATTTGAAGAATATGAAGTGAGTTTAATACTTATAAGCAGTATATATTTATCAAATTATGTCATTCAAGGTCTCATACACACTTACAAATTATCGTATGATACGAGAGTTGTTGCAGTCGAGTTATAACTTATAACTCAGACGCCAACTTAGAGCCATAAATATAGAGAATCTTTCGTTTCTAATCAGTTAATTAATGCATTCATCTGCTGTCCAAACTTTTCAGTACAGGTGAATATAAATATTAGAAGAAAATATAAAAATTAGGAACTTTTCTGACAGAAATTCTAAAAAATAGTTGATGGATAGGGGATGTGTGCCTGTGTAATTTTGAAACTAGAAATGATGAATGCATAAGTTTCCCAAACTGCCAATTAGGTTGTCCATATAATTCATTCATTTTTTTAACATGGAATTTATCTGTATTAGTTTGTCAATACATATACCACTAACCGGTTTTGGAGTTGCAAATTTTAGTGTCTCTGCTCACCTTATGCTTCACATGGAAGTGATTAAATTAGTGTGGATAAAATATACCGCTAACTTAACTTTAAAGTAAAGTCTGGACTAGGTAGAAAATATTAAATTTTCTTATACAGCCAGTATGAGATCTTGCTTAGGTGTGAACTTACTTCTATTCATGCAGGAGCCTCCTGTCTTTGGAAAGAAGAGTATATTTGTGGTACGATCTAATGGGTAAGATAAATGTATGCATTATTAGTTTTTTGTTCTTCTTTTCATTGTATGCATCTTTTATATTTTCTATTGAACTGCATGATTGTACTGCAGGATAAATGAGCAGTGGACACAGTGTGATAGTTGCTTGAAATGGCGGAAGTTACCAGTTGATGTGCTTATTCCCCCTAACTGGACATGTATGGAAAACATTTGGGATCAAAGCAGGTGAGTAGAAGACTCTATTGTAATGTTCATTATCGCCAAAACTTGTTTTTAGTAAGACCTTTGTGCTTTGGCAATGCTGTCAGCAGGTGTTCATGTGCTGCTCCCAATGAATTGAACCCCAGGGAATTGGATAATCTTTTAAGAATGAACAAGGGTATGTCTCTATTTCTTGCTTTAATTTAAATAAATGCTATGCTTTTATAGCTACTTCTGATCAATAAATACTAGTAGAAATTGATTCTATCTCTAATTAGTTTACTTCACATTTTCTTTTCTGAGAGTTTCCTATCGGTAGTTACGGATGGTTTTGAAATATGTCTGCGTTAGGGAGAGGGCTACTTAGAAATTTGATCTCCGCTCTTTTTTAATTGTGAACAAGTTACAGATGCCGTTTGCAAAAAAAAAAAATCTAATTCGGTAATAAATTTCTTAGGGACATCGATAGATTGAGTTTCCAAATGGGCTTTCCTTTTAAATTTGAATCAGATGCTTTTTGTTAACAAGCTTTTATAGCTATTTCCTTGTTCTTGTTCTTGGTTTTGTTGTTTTTTTATGGTCTCTTTAGAAGGAAACACACAACTGAATAATGCAAAAGCATATTTAGTATCATGTTTACATATCTTGTCCATGTATGAATTAGGAGAAATGAAAGTCCATAAGATTTGTGTAGAAATTCAGAAAGGAAATATATGCGCAGGATGGTTATAAATATTTGAATTTTTTTATGTACAGTATATTTCCATTTTTGAATTGTTGAAAAATTTATCAAAATTGCTAAGCATAATGAGTTTTAAAATTTCATCCTAGTACCTTTTCTATTAGTCTTAACTCTAACTGATCTTATGAGCCTCCACTTGAAAGGATTGTCTTTTGTACCCAATATGAAAATAATATGACTGACAGTAATGCTTTATACTATATGTGAACAAGTTTTGAATTGATACTTTGTGTAACCCTTATTACCTCTCAAACCATCTGTTTTGAATGAGCTTTACAAATCCATGATGCCAAATTTATGCTACATGATTAAAGATGGTGATTTTGTGAACTATTATATATGGATGTTGACATGTTTTTCATGTCAATAAATTCTTGTTCCCTAAAATATTTAAATCCATCATTTTGGAATAGAATTCAAGAAACAAAGACTAGCAGCAGCAAGCCAGAGGCCTGCTCCAGAACATGAATCTTCTGGTCTTGATGCTTTGGCAAATGCTGCCATACTTGGAGATGATGCAAATGAATCTGGTAGTACACCGATCATGACCACTACAAAACACCCTCGTCATAGGCCTGGGTGCTCCTGCATTGTATGTATCCAGCCACCAAGTGGGAAGGGCAAACACAAACCCACATGCACTTGTAACGTGTGCATGACAGTTAAACGCCGGTTTAAAACCCTGATGATGCGAAAGAAGAAACGTCAATCTGATCGTGAAGCTGAGATTGCTCAGAAAAATCAGCTATCATATAGGGCTAAGGATGAATCAGAAGTAGACAGCACCTCTCGACATTTAACTCCTCCAGTTGATGGTTCTGAGAATGAAACAAGGGTGCCAAATGAGTTGGATTCAAGGAGTCAAGACCAAGTGGCCGAAGCTGCCACAGGACAATTAGACTTAAATTGCCAACCGGACCGGGATGACATGCAAGCTGGACCAAACACTCCGAGCATGATGACTCTTCTTGAAGAAGCAAATCTCCCATTGGAGACATACCTGAAGCAAAATGGTCTTTCTAGCTTGATATCAGAGCAGCAAACAAATTCAGCTTCAAATGTGCAGGCACAAACAACTAATGAGAGTGAGGGAAAACAAAATGAGGATTGCAATACTGCTTCTGCAGTTCATGAACAGGAAGGCAGTCCTGAAGAGAACAGTAGGCAGGACAGAGACCAAAATAATTCACTTTCTTGAAGTCCCGCAACCTTCATTTTCCTTTTCTTTTTTTCTTAACTCTGAAGTCATTATACAAGAAATCTTGCATATGGTATAAAATTACCGGAGGATTGGTTGGGATGTCTATATTGTTTTTCTGTCCTAACTGTGAATTTTTTCACTATATATATACTATAATATAATAAGCTATAAATGCTTGTGTTTTAGGTTGTACACCAGTGTGAGGCAAGGAGTTGAAGTAAAGCATCTTCTTGCCATGGTAATACATTAATACATCTGATTGTACCTGTTTATTATGTGTGTTGACTGTTGAGTTTTAATGAACTGTATTTCTTACAGATTTAATAAGCTTTGTTTTGTCATCTTTTAAATATCAACTCTCATTGATTTGTTTACTTAACCTAATAACAAAGTTGAAAGTGGCTATATGTAAATAGCTACGTATAATTGCTCAGTTTAGCGACTCTTCGTAGCTACATTGCTTATACGAAGATTATTAACAAGACTCTCTACTCTCTAACATATAATTCTCAAGACATTGGTTAAAACTGAAATGAGTTTTAATTATGTGTGTTTGTAGAGTGTTGTGCTAGCATATTTTGATCTGTAGCAGATCACCCTTGTGCCTGGCAAGTTTAGAAAAGCTTCTCAAGAAAAAGTATAGGAGAAAATAACTCTTTAAGTTATTCAAATTGAATTTGTTTGAACGGTAGGTTACATATTATTTTAAATAATAATGAATCTCGCACTGAAAACGAATTCTTGTCAAGAAAAAGTAAAAAATTTCACTTGTCTCAAACTTAATAAATTTTGGTAGGTTAAAAAATTCTACCAAAACAACCTATCTATTGTATGACATGATTTTGGTGTAGAAAAAATTTCTCCAAATATTCATTTGCAACTTATCCATGCAAAGCAAATTTTTTTAACCAAAAGCCGCAAAAGATTATTTTAATTCTAGTTATAATTTTGAATTTTCTAACCACAAAATTGAACACACATTCATCCTAAAAATGTATTTGGGAAACATGCTTTGTTATGTATTTCGAATTCTCAAATCATAAGCTGAATAAAATTCACAAAATAGATTTTTGTGTTCAAAGTATAATTTTTTTTTAACAGCAAATATATATATATATATATTAATAAAACCAGATCTCAGCACAAGATAAACAAAGACTGGTAGTTAAGAAATTACAAACAAAAGTGTCGTATATAGGCGGAACACCGATAAAAAATATCAAAACAGACACCACCTAAAAGAGGTCAACTTTTAATCCCATTATTAGAGAGACACTCTTCAGCTTCCAGCCTACCAGAGAAGACATCAACCTGACCCAAAAAGGTGCCACTAGATGCTATATCCCGAACTCGAATCAAAAGTGATCGGCCTACCAAAATCCAACAAGCAACTTCGTGAACCAAAAGATGATGGACAAGTGTAAAATGAAAACTTAGGTAGATATGTTTCAACACGAAATCCCCTCCAAAACAGACAATATCGACGCGTTAGAGATAAAACAAATACAAAGAAACCTGCAAATCTCAATAGATTTGAAAACCATCAGTGATTCTAAAAGAATTCTGCAAATCTCAACATATTTGAAAGTGGTCAGAAAATCATGTATCATAGAAAACCAATCACGCAAGGCAATAACCCCACACCGACAGCGGCAAGACTAAACATCATCACCTCACAATAAAATATTTGAAACAAAAAAAGATCTTCCACCGAAGAGTCCATATGCCAAAGTAAAGGAGATAGAGTGGTCGATTTTGAATACAATTGATATGAACTTCGGAAGAGCCACAAAAGCTAACTGTTGTAGAAGGAGAGCCCAAAGTGTTATAAACTCCAAAAAGGAAACCCATATTTTCAAAGTGAAGCTCAAGTCTCATACCTTGCAAATGTATTCTAAAAAAACCCACCCCACTCCGCACCCACGACTAATGGTTTCACCAGAGGAAAATAATTTTTTATCTAAGGCCGCAAACACCCAAACCACCAACCCCTTATGCAAAAGGGCTGACTGACAACCACCCCAAAGAGAGCGACACTGCCGAAACCACCACAACCGCCGGAAAATCCATAAAACCGCAACATCAAGACAACATAGTCATCGGAAAAAACCTACAATCACCCTCACCACTCTATCAAAACACACCACCACAACACCAAGGCAACACAAACTAACGGATCCGCTTTTTTTAAAAACAACAAAAACATAAAAATAAAAAGCAAAGAACAAAACAGGAAGTACAACAACCTGCCACAAGCAGGGGCGAACCTGCTCAAGGTTAGGTGTGGCTATAGCCACACCAGCCTAGCCAAATTTTTTTCGAAAAAAAAAATATTTTTATAAATAATTTTAAGTCATTCTATATACATATTCATACAGATATTAATGTAAATATTAGTTTAAAGTTTATTATTGATGACTGTAAGTATTCAGTACATATATTAATTTAAGTATTGATACAAATATTAGTGCATAATTTATGATTGATGATTACAAAGCATTCGCTATACATAAATTATTATTTTAAGTTATATAGTTTAATTTTATTTGTCAAAATGGTAGATAACTAATTGAATTTGTTGTATTTTTTGGATATACATTTTATACTTCTTTTTTTAAATAGCCTATACATGTTATACTAATAATAATCTTATATATTGTTTATAATTTAACAAAATTATCAAAATAATTTTATTTTTTAATAGCCGCTAAATTTTTTAGCCCCACAGAAAATGTATGTCCAGGTCCGTCCCTGGCCACAAGGGGACATAAAACTAAGATTACAAGCGCAGAACCTCAACATCACAACAAGTTGCAACAAAAGCTAAGCTATACAACCTACATGAAACTACCCCAACCCCATAACAAAAGAACAAGTGCAGAGGAGGCAAATAAACAATTAACCAAAGCCAAAACCCTGCAATCACAACAACCATTGCCATGTCTACATTGCAAGAGGAAGGTATAATGTATAGTTCTATAAACACAAAAGCTAACACATACACTTCAGATTATCCATATAGGAGAGGTTGTGGGTGTAATCATGTCAGCCATAGACACACCCAATATCTAATGCCAATATAAAAAATAAAATTAGTGAACCACCAAAATGATACCTGAAAAATTAATAATCTATAATGAAAATTGCAAAATAATACCAGAAATTGAAAATCTTTAATCTCAAATTTATTTGAATCCACTGAAATAGTCTCCAAAAAACCAATATGTTTGAGAATTTTCAGTTTTTGAACCCACTGAAATAGTCTCCAAACAACCAATAGTATCCAAAACTTATAAATTAAAAGACAATGATTCACACAAAATAGACACTATAGAAAGTGAATCTCCTACAGCACTAAGCTTCCTTGGTTACTGAGGATGGTGACTGTGTACTTTCCTGCCTAGTGAGTTCCTCGTTAGAGACAACAGAGGAACGAGCAAGAGGAGAAGGAAGCACTGTGGGCACACCAGACCATCTTGGAGGTTGTGAAATAGATGTCCCGGTAGCTGCTAATGGAGGAGAGAAACTCAATCTAGGTGCATAAATGATGCCATCAACACTTGGTGATTTCCACATGTGTCGTCCATATATATCTGCTGGCTCATGCAGTGGGAACAAACTAGGGTACCCCATACCTAGTATGCTTTTGAGATTTTCAGCAATGGCTCTCATGGTTGGTCTTTTTGATGGCTCCATTTGTAGGCATCTTTGTGCAATCCCAGCTACTGTTCTTGCTGCTTTGGATGGAAACTGACCTTTAAGCTGAGAATCCATGATCACCGAAAACTGGAAATCGTCGCCAATGTAAGGCCGGCAGCACCTGACTAAGTTCCTTTCTTTCTTTGGGCGATGCCTGTCAAAATTCTTTCTACCAGTAAGTAGCTCCAGCAGAACAATTCCAAAACTCCATACATTGCTCTTTGGGGTAAGCACTCCGTTTTTCAATGTCTCCACCGAAAGGTTAGCTTCCGCCTGTATACACATGGACATGACAAATGAGAGCAAAACTAAAAGGAGGGCCCAATGCACGAGCCCCTCAACATGTGAGGTCTAGGGGCGGGACGATAGCTATACGCTGCCTTACCTTGCAGGTCACCAATTAGCAACCTTATTGTGGCACCGAGGTTCAATTTCGAATGATAACAAAACTATTGGAATAAATATACCATGTGAATGTTTTATACCGACACATACAATGTACTTATGCATGAGTCAAATAACTTACATATGAATTTCTCGAAAACGCTTCCTCAGCAACACGTCCAACAAAACCATATCCTGAAAGCTTTGCATTGAAATTCATGTCGATCTGTATGTTCACTGCTGAAAAATCATTATACATTGCCTGCAAAGAGATATAAAGGTATCTTAGTAGTGTTAGAAACATACTTAATTGAAAATTTGAAATCTAATGTATTATAAAAACATAAAAACCCTACTCGTGCTATAATTGTTCATTCAATCCATATTAAGAAATTTACAATAACTCTCCTGGCAATAGATTGTTTATTACCTGGAGAGGCCCTTCTTCGTGCAAGAAAGCAAGACCTTCTGCAGCAGAGATGGCAATTTTCATTCTTGTGTTCCAATCAATTGAAGTGTTGCCACATCTCCCAAACAACAGGCGGTCCAAGCTCCCATTGTCCAGCCTCTCATAAACCAACATCCTTGGTTCAGAGCAATCGCTTGCATAAAATCCAAGCAACTTACAGATGTTTGGATGTTGCAAATTTGCAAGAGTATTAACCTCATTCATGAATTCCCTCAAGCCCTAGGAGAATGCATACCATATATACATAGATTATGTCAGAAAGGTTTTAGCTACATTCAAAAATATTTTGGGTGAAAAAGTATAAACCTTTCAACACATGGCTAATCATAGTTCATACTTATGGCCGAACATGTAACAATGCAATTCACAATAATTTTCAATTCTTGGTTACAAAATGATTTGAAAACTTTCAAATATACATATGAAAGGAATGTAGCAAGGAGTAAAATACCTGAGTCGATGGGTGAAGCCATGTGACGGTGGCTTTAAGCTTCTTACTTGAAGCATCATGATCAAAGGAAGCTCTATATATGATGGAAGAAAGACATTCTGTGCCCCGGTCTATAGAGAAATTGCGACAAGCAGCAGCAATTTCCTCATACCGAAAATAACGAACCGAATCAACAGCTGTTTCTGACTCAGAGATGCTAGCAGCCTTCATTGGACTTCTTCCTTCAGGAGTTGGAAGAGGTAAAGGTAGTGGACTAGATGAACGCTTATTACTCACCGATATATCTTGGTCTTTAGACCATTCTTGTTCTTCATACCGAAATGTCTCCAAACCATTCGCCTCTGCTGCATGAAGAGCGGAGCCAGAAGAACATAAAGGGCTCCTAGCTATCCTAGGTCTCCTAGCCATCCTTAATGCCAATGAACTGCTTCCTCGAGGAGATGGAAGTGGTAAGGGTTGTGGAACATGTGAATGCGGCTCCATCACTAATCTCGCTGGAACGTTCGATATTTCTTGTTCCTCATTCTCATTGGAGGCTAGAGCTCCTTTTTCTGCAGCATCAAGAGCTGATGGAGCGGATAACGCTCTTGTTCTGTTGCCTGTAACCCGGTTAATCAGGTGAAGGGAAATCATGCTAGTCCTTGAAATTGGAGGATTGGAGTGCAATGAGCGAGACGCATGGAGATGAGGCATTGTTGTAGATGCATGCTGATTATGGCTGCTATTTTTTGATTTGGATCTTTCATACATTTTCCTCATGTTCTTGAAAACAGGGAAGCATCCCATCTTGTATGACAAACTTGGTTGTTGTATAGAACTATTTCAGTAGCTGCATAAATAAATAATTAAATAAAGCTTAATTACACAAAGTGTGGACTTTAGCATATTGAACATTGACACAAGAAAGAATGTTATTGGGAGTTTTTTTACACAGAAAAGTGTGTGAAATTTCACCAAATTGGATCTAAGGAGAGAAATATGTGGCAAATTAAAAATATCCACTTTACCAATTTTGAATCTATTTTAAATTTGATACACTAGATATTGTCATTTGCTCCCACTAGATTTTCTCTTGAAATTAAGCCTAAATAAGAAGATAGTGTGTGTGATAAACTGATAATAATGTCAAGTTATTATTCTTAATTATTTGTGAGCATACATTATAACATTAAAATGAAGACAAACAATCAAATGTTAGTTGGTCTAGTGGGTATGACTATGGTTCGATCCCACAACTGCGCTTGGGAGAGTACTATAACCATTTGATGTCAGAACTCACCTCAAATTGGATTAGTCGGCCTAATGGACCAGATACTAGTGGGAAAAAAATGAAGACAATTAGAACAATCTTTCTTTAACCCTCAGGTTCCTACGAGAAAGGGGCCTAATAATCTAAGAATCGGTCGTGAATCGTTTTGTTTATTTTATGGGCTGATAAAATGGTTTGAGAGAGGAACCTAAGCAATGAAGTGACAAGGCTCTAACAATTTTTTTTTTTTACTATAGGCTCTAACAATTAATTACATGAAAATAAAATTAATAGATGAGGTGATCCTTTTGTCAAAAAAAAAAAAAAGAAGATCAATTGATCCTCTAAGAGCTTCTTCGACAAATCACTTCATTTTTCCTATTTCAGTGGCTAATTTTCACATTACATAGAACAAAACACAAGCAGGTAAAATGTCTTCTTGCTAATGAACCAAACTATATATTCAATTCATCTCAAAGACAAAAATGTCACATGATTAATTTTCACACATTCAATTACATGAAATGCAATTCAGATCAATAGCAATATTATTATTTTTAATATTTTTACACAACCCTCATCATTTCATTTAGCTTCACAAAAAATCAAGTGAATTAGTCACACCCTTTTACTTCAGCCCTACCACACATTATTAAAACAAAATCAAAACAGAAAAGACAAAGACAGTTTTTATTCAAATAAAAAAAAAATAAACAGTTAAATGGCTAATGAATCAAACCACAATAATCAAACAAAACTTGTAAATTATAAAAGAAAAGAATAAAGCAAACTCACCAATATATTTTGCAACATAAAATAGTCTCAAAACAAATGAATAAAAAAAAACATAGAAAGGAGACAATGACACACCTTATAAGATATAGCAGATAGCAGCAGCTCATGCAACTAAAGATTGAAAATATTCCTCATGTATTTATAGAGTCAGAGAAAGTAAATTTACACGGTTGGATTTTGGGGAGGAATAGATTTTGGATCAAAAAGGAATAAAAAAAAAGTATTGAAATTAATTATTCGTCTTCCTTAGCATAATTTAGTTGGTAGAGATATTACATTATATATGAAAGATTGTAGTTTAAACCCGAGATTTTCCATTTAATCAAATTAAATAATGAAATTCTAGTCACTAGACTATTTTAAAAAATTAAAATAGCTTCAAATGGTAAGTAAAATATAATATTTATTGATATTTTTTTGGTAAGGTTATTTATTGATATTAAAATTAAATATTTCCCATACCAAAATAAATTATAATTAATTTTTTTTTATTTTGGTATTAAAGTATTAATAAATAATTAAGAATGCAAATTACAGAAATGGAAAATTTTCCACCACTTTTTTGCTTTTTCAACTTTCCTTGTATTGTCCTTAAACATGCAAATATGGTATCTTCCATTTTTTGGCGTGTGACTAGAGAAATTCTCTTTGAATGAACTCAAAGTTGAGGTCATGTAATTCTAACGTGGGTTTGAATTTTGACTACTAATTCCTTTCTCAGTAGTAACAAGTTTTTGATCCATGTTTGAATGTGATGAAAAAATAGATAAGTTTGCATGTTGTTTAGGTACTCTTATATGCTCGCAAGTACATGGATATCAGTTGAGTTGGGTTAAGTAAATTATGCAAGAAAAAATTTGTTTAAGAAAATAATAGTTCTTTTAAGAAAAAATTATTCAATGATAAAGAATGAATGTTACCAACATTCACTATATAATTTGATATGTTATTGAGATTTATTAAAATTAATAATTTATAAATTTTTATTGAATACGTTACTTGAACAATTAAATATCAAATTTGACTAAAATAAAAATATTAATATTGGATAAATATAATCTAAAAGTAAATATAATCTAATAGTACCAAAAAAATATAATTAAAAATGTTTGAACAGTTCATAAATTTTGTTTATGATCATTTAATTAAGCATATGACTGAGAGTTTGATCTATATCTTTTAGATATGGATCAAATTTCGGTTAAAAGAAAGATAATTCACCTAAAAAAAAAAGAAATTTTTGTATTTTTGTTTTTGTCGAGACCGGGGTATCCACCGCCGAACGCAGTGACTATTCACTCGCTAGATTGGGGGCACCTTGAAAGGTGGGATAGTTGGCCCAATGATTTAAAACTGCTCCATACTCAAGGTGAGGATCGAACCCTCGACTCTTGGTTAAGGAAGGATGAGCCCCATGCCGCTCAACCACACCCTTTGGGTTGAAATTTTTGTATCTACAATATGATAACTTAAAATAATAATTTATTATCAAAAAAACTTAAAATAATAATTTAGGAAGATAATAATTTTCATTAAAGAATAATTAATGTAAGAGAAAAAAATTTAGTAAAAAAAGAAAAGAAGAAAAAGGAAAAAAATTAAATAATATTTTTTTGGTACAAATTAATGAAAGGATAATGAAAACTGTCAAAAATAATAATTAAAAAAACCCAAATTTATTATTTTCTTTGTTGAAAAAGCCAAATTTATTATAAAGTTTATCTTTTAAATTTTAATTATTTTATTACTATTATTTTTTATAAGTCAACTATTTCTTTATAACATAATAAGTTAATATTTGTTAAAAAAAGAAGAAGTTAAAGTCGAAAATGCATTAAAAATTTAAACACGAAGGCTCGTTTGGTGCGCAGGATAGAGTGACAAGATATGATAAAATTATCCTATTCTACTTGAATATTTTGTTTGGTGTATCAATATGATAGAATAAATTAAACTTATTGTTAATCATATTCGATTGACTCTTTGTTATCCTTGTTTTAAGCTAGATTACCAACTTGATAGCATAATTATCCCACCCATAATTCATTCTCATCTCTCCACAATTATATGAAATTAGTTAATTATTAATATTTTTTAATTAATATCAATTAATCAATAAAAAAAGTCAATTAAATATATACTTTTTTTAAAATGATATATTTATTCTTTAAGGATAATTTGGTTATTTAATTTAAATATAATACAAATCTTATCATGTCAATAATAATTGTGTATCAAACATCTGATAAAAAAAATATGCTATCTTTTTTTATCATGTGTATATAAAAGACATGACAAGATAATATTTATTATGTCAGTATCATATTGTATTCTTATCCATTCTCTTATCATATCTTATCTTTTTTCTATGCGGCGCACCAAACAGCCTGAAAACAAGTAGAATTTGTATGAGCTCAACTCGACATGAATTGATTCATTTCAAAACTCAGTTTGAGTTTGACACTACTAACTCTTTTTTCAGCTCGAGAGTTCGACACAATTTTTTTTAATTATAATTCAACTCTATTTATGTTCCTCAACAAGTCAATTTGGCTTGTTAGCTCAAACCACATAATCTAAAAGAAAAAAAATTAAATTAAATTTTAGGCCCATAAATAAATTGGAATTTTTATCATTTTATAAAGAGAAATCAAATAAGTGTTTGTTTTAGTTTTGTTAAAGTATTATATATATAATTGTTTATATTATAAATTTATAAAATCAAATATGTAAAATTAAAAATATTGAGGTGTTATGTATAAACGAGTCGGTTCATGAACTAAACAAATAGAATTATATAGAGCTCAATCTCAGCTCATTTAATTAATAAATTTAATTTTTAGTTCAAATTCGACTCATTTGATTCATAAATCTTCAATGAACCTTCAACGAACCATAGTCAAATCAAGTTCTGCTTTCATGATAAATTCTACCAAATATAAAATTTTACTACAGAGAAAAAAAGAATCATTCTTTATCATAAGCTTCATGAAACTTTCAAAGACATCTTAGAGAAAAATCATAAATCTAAGGACAGTTTCATAGCACTGAAAATCCACCATCACTAAAATCACCATCTTCTCACATTCACTTTATCACTACCCAAAACCAAACCAAGACTTAATCATGGATCTATTTTTTCTTCTTATACAACACAGTTTTTGCTTTTTCTAAAATCTGCAGACAAGACTTAACCGAAAATAGAAAAGAAAAAGAAATGGACTTTAACATAAAGAATGAACGGAACACATCAAAGAAGAAAATTTGATTATCAACTCATGAAAGCCTTTGAAATCATTAATAGATGTGTTTGGTTCATTATCATTTACAGCATAGAAAAAGAAACATTTACTCATTCAAAATTAACTCTCATCTTATTGCAGTATACTACAACAAGAGAAAAACCTAATTTGTTAAGGATAATCATTGATGTTACACAGTATGAGATTTGAAGTACCAACTAGATCAACTTAATGGTCGTCTCAAAAACGACGATACAAGAAAGGTGACCGATGTTGAATATAGTCGTCCGTTGAAATCCAATGTAGTGAAGTAGTTAAATTATCTCTTCCATAGTCTTATTTGTATTAATTGATGTTTCTTTTTTATGTTCATGTTGTTGTTGATCTTCATTTAGTTGTATGATGTTGTTAATGAAAGATTTCATGTATTCCGGACTAATGCTGTAACAAACCAATATAAGTCATAGAACACAAAACATAAATTTGTATAGTTCAAACCTTAATTAAAAGTTTAACCTTGTTTTTTCAACACTCAAACCCTAAAACATGAGAAGACATTTATGAATTTTCAAAACGCGAAAAAATTCACATATTGCAATTTTTTTTTGAAAATTACTTTTCGTGCCCTTCTGAAAAATGGCGCACCCCCCAGATTTCCAAGTTTACCCTTTTCCTGTTCGCTATGTAATTAGTGAACTAAAAAACATCTGCTAAGTTTGCTACTTATAATGTAGATGTTATAAAATTCAATTCTCTCTCTCTCTCTCTCTCTATTCTCTCAATCCCCATATTCTTTTTGTTGAATAAAACATAACTCGTAAGCTAAAGTGTGAATCATTTTGTCACACTCAATTGTGATTGATCAATAATATTGGATAATCATGGAACAAATCAAGATATCATGCATATAAATGCAATTATACGATATTTCAATTTACAGAGCTATATTGTGCCTATGATTAACCAAAATATGTTCTTTAACAGAGGTTAAATCTTGATAAGTTCACTAATTCAAGTGAAAACTAAGTTTTCTACATAGAAAATAAACTGCAGTTTAGTTCGCACTTGATATGTTGAATACCCTAGGTTCTGGAAGGCACATAAGTCCGACCACTATGTTGAATGTGCGACCGACACTACACTACATAAGTACCTGTGCAGGTGAGGCGTTAGTTGGTCCTAGAAACGGTGGCAGCGGCGCGAGGAGTTAACAAACGGACGTCCTGCAATCTAGGTCCCTGATCTTAACTAGCACTAGCCTTCATGTTAATAAGTGTAACTAAACTAAAGCTAACGGCACAAAGTTACTCTAGCTAGGGTCTATGTTAATAGAGCTCGACTGTAAGTAAAGGAAATGAAGATACTTTATCTCGAGCTCAATCACCAGCACGTAAATAGAAGATATTCCACTTCTATGCTCTATTTCTATTTCTCGTTTACTCCGTTCCACTCGCTTGTAGCTCGTTTGGGAAGCTAGATCATTCAACATGCTTTCTTAGCTGGAAATAGAATGATATTGATCCCTGAGCACGTGATCTTCCTCGCTTGGGCGCAGGCATCAGAGATATGGAAGTCTGAATGACCTGTTTCATCCAAGGAGAAGCCTCATCCTAGAGTGCGAGCTAGACGGATGTTCGCTACTTTAAGATACTTTAATCAGCGAACTGCACATTTCGAGTAGGGTTTGTATTTTAAAATACGAACTGCACATACCTCGTATTTTAAAATACGAAACTTTATCTCAGTTTGTATTATATAATACGAAGCCAATCTACATGGCCTAAAAAAAAAGCACTTGATTTTTTCACCGTGCATGCGTTTTGTATGTTATAGTTAGTTCTTTTTGTATAACACGAACCAAAATCCATTTCGTATTTTAGGATGCAAAGGGTATTTTCGTCAATTTGAAGGATGTGGGAGCAAATTGAGGGGCCTAAAGAGCAATTTTAGCGTCAAGGCCAACCAATGGAAGCCCAAGAAAAGACAGCCCAAGATATAATTTTTTGTTTGAATAAAAAAAGAATTTGTATTTTGGCGGCATTTTAAATTTAACATAAGAATAATAATAATAAATTAATAATAGAATATTTTGAATCTTCTCGGAGAAGATTTGAAACTGTACATTGTACACAACAACCACACTCTCGCTCTTTCTGTTTTCATTTCCTACTTTCATTATTTCTCACCGAACTTTCCTCTCTTCTTCTCCGGCGCCACTAAACCTAATTCCGATGAGAAAATCCATCAGAAAATCCACCGTCGGTCTCGCTCAACCTACTGAACCGGTTCGTATTTTTCCTCTCTTCTCATTTCTCTCTCAATTACTTCTTTTCTTTCACGTTTTCCGACCGTTTGCCTCCTCCGACGAGTTTCGAGGCTGCTCTGCCGCAGTAGAGTGAATTGACCTAGCCGATTCCGTGAATCGTCGGACCTTGCTGTTTGAAGTTGGAAATAGGATGGATCTAACGGTCAGGAGATGCTTAGTGCATGTAACTGCCGGCTGAGGTTACGTTATGAGGTTATTAGGTTGATGAGAGTTGATGTAGAAATTTATAATTTTAGTGTAGTTGCGTGTTTTTCACTAGGGTGAAAGCGAAATTGTTTTAAATTACTTGTTACTGTTACGCTGTGAAGTTCTATATTCGGATTACTGTCGTAATATCATTGCGGAGAATTTAAAATTTTTGTTATCTTGTGACTTCAATTGCAATTTACTTTGGGAGAATTATTTTAGTGTGTTTGATTTGCTAAAAATTAAGGGTACTTGATAATTGTACTGCGTTTGATATTAAAATTGTTGTTCCTGAGACCGGTCCTATGAAGCACGGACACTGGACACGTTAACACGGATAATTCTTTTGAAAAAAATGATAGAATTCAATGTAATTGTAATTTGTAAGTATCGGTGTCAGTCACAACACATGTCCGACAGCGGGACATGCCTAATCAGAGGAGTATCCACACTTCATAGGACCGGACAGATAAGAGGATAAGGGTCTGAACAATAAATTGAAATTCTTGTACCTCACTAAACTGCACAACAACTTTTTATCCCATGAACAAGTTGTCTAATATACTAAAATAATCTTTGATCCATCAAAGGTCATACAAGGCAACAAGTTGTTCAATACCTTCAATGTTTTTCCTCTTCTGTTATGTCTAATACTCACCTTTTGAAAATCAAACGGACCCTTTTGAAAGTTAGGGTAGATCTCCGGGCTTAGAGATGCCTAACATAGACTGCAATTTAGAACTATGGCGAATACAATAAAAAGAAAATACTGAATATGCTTTCAAATATGATTTTTCTCTTTCTTTTTCAGACGGTGAAGAATTTCAGTACTCGTTTTTCTCTCTCACCGTTTGTGAAGCGGGTTCAGCTTCTCACGGAGGAACAAAGATTGGCGATATCGCGAACAGGATTCGGTAGCTTGCTATCGATTCCAAATCATACTTTGAACAAGATTTTCCTTACTGAGGTAATGGAGGCTTGGAATTCTGAAAGGCGAGTTTTCGAGATTGGTTTGAGGGAAATCGGATTTAGTTTGTTGGATGTTGCATTAATTTTGGGACTTCCAGTGGCCGGACAGCGTGTGGAATTGGTGGAGGAGGATTTATTTTCTGAATTAGAAGAGGAGTATGGGGCTACACGTGCAAAGAGAAAGGTGGCTATGGCTACTCTTGAAGCGAGGCTTGATTCCATTGGGAAAGTTGTGAGTGATGATTTTGTGAGGAGCTTTTTGCTTTTCACGATTGGGACTTTCCTTTCTTCCAATGATGGGAAAGTGGATTCGAGGTACTTGTCTTTTCTTGGGAATTTGGATGGGGTTTCTGGTTTTTCTTGGGGTGCTGCTGTTATTGAAGATTTGTGTCAGTGGCTTGATAAGAGGAAAGACAACAATGTGCAGTATGTTGGTGGTTGTCTCATGTTTCTCCAAGTAAGTTTGAGTCCTTCATATATATATATATGTGTGTGTGTGTGTGTGTGTGTGAATATGTTCAGATTTAATGATATATTAGATGATCTAATGATTTAGGGCAGCAAAGTCCTGAAGTCCTTTAGGATTTAGTCTGAAATCTGAATCTACAGCTAATATATTTGGTCTTTGAAATAATGGTTTCCTAAATTGCATTGGTATATTATATATGTTGTACATAAAATAATGGTCATTTCTAGGTACTCGATTTGGGACAAATGACACTATAGTGACAAATGATTGAATGATCCTGTAATTTTTTATGGAGTTAGTACGTATCCATTTAAACTCTATACACACACATGAATCATAGTGAGAAATTCTAAAAAACAAGAATCATTTAGGATTTTTCGTAATTTTATATGGGTAATCGAGATAATAAATAATTATAGTTGGGTTGGATTGACCAAAATCAGACTCTGTATGAAGTTATTAACAACATAATAATGGTAAACCTTTTATGGATGTTAGTCAACCCTTCTCTGTATAGTATGTCCTTGTCTTTTTATGTAAACTTTAACATAATAAAAATGTTAACCAGTCAAGAATTAACATTTTTAACTTTCTATATGCTAACTTTTCATTTCAAATTCAAATTTATTTTCTACTTGTCTAAGAAGGTAATGCAGTTCTCCAATTATTGATTTGGTATCAATTTTGTCCAGAAAATGTCTAAACTGGATTCAGGTTGAAGGTTGATACGATTGTGATCAATTGAAGTAAATAAGATTCATTATTCTTTATAAAAGGCTATATGTGTTGTTGTCTTGTAAGTAAAATGTGTGCATGAAAGCAATTTATTCGTTGCTTCAAAGACTAAGTGTGAGTTGGTTTTTGATTAGTAAGAAGTATAGGAGCAATGTTTGTAAAGTGTAATTTGTAAATGCTTATGTTGATTGAGAGTTTTTTTTACCTGCGTTATTGGAACAGACATGGTTATATGAGCATTTTGATATAGCACGGCCAAATTTGCAAGATGATACGACCTTTCCTCGTGTGTGTCGATGGGATCATAGTAAAACTCACCCAAGGCAACGAGGTACTTCAAGGTTTAAGGATCTACATGATGACCAGGTAAATTGGAAACTTGCTTATAAATCTGTTGAATTCTTAGTTTAAAGATTCATCGGCTCCCCGTTTAACATGGAAAATGGAGAAAGGATATGTCTCTCGTGGTCTCTTGCCATTTTAAGGCTATATTCTGTCCGTAATAAATGATCTAATGATTTAAAGTAGCAAACTCCTTTCACATTTCATTTTCAAGTCCTGATCTAGTCTGAAACTGCATCCAATATATTTGGTCTTTGAAATATTCGTTTTGTAACTTGTGTTGGTAATTTGGTATTATATATGTGTACTAAAATCTCCATGCGCTAAAAATAAAAGAATATAAAAGTGGATTGTAATTCTTTTGTTTTTTATAATGTTTTGTGTATATATGTATTTGCAGATAATTTGGAAACTCCAACCTACTTCTGGAGAGTTAAAAATAAACATAATAAAAGAAGTAATGGAGTTACTAGGTGACAACGAGGTTAAAAGGGATGAAAGTTATTCGGAAAGCACATCAATTAATGTGAGTTACAATTTATTGCTTTTTATTTAATTATATTTTTGTTGTATAAAATATATAAAACTTTAGGGAGAGGGTATATTTTTAAATTCTAAGATCTGGGCATTTTATGTTGGTAAAGGAATTCTAGTTATTTGTTCCATGTATGACTTATTTAGACGAGCATCTTTTGTTTTTGAAAATTTAAATATGTCAATCTTCTACTGTTTTTGTTCTTCTTTTTCAAGGATATGCTTCCATAGGAATGTAGTTGTCCGTTCTCATTTCAGTTTCACTATTGATTGAGAGGTTGTGTTGGACAGGTTTCAGATGTGTATGTAGAGATACAGCATAGTGTCTCTAGTAAAATACATAAAGAAGATGAGGTCAATTTTGATGATCAGGTAGTAGAGGACACTCCCACAAGGTTGACCACTTGTGATGAAGAGTATATAGAGCAGAACATCAATATTGAAAATCTGATAGTAGAGGAGACCCCCTCCAATTCAAGCATTGATGGTGAAGTAGGCAGAGAGGAACAGTTCCATGCAGAAAAACTCATGGAGGAGGACTACACAAATTTGAGCATGTCTGATGAAGGAGATAGAGAAGAAGGGTTGAATGCTGAAAATCACAGGATGGAAGACTCTCCCTCAAATTTGAGCATTGAGGACGAAGTAGGAAGAGAGCAAGAGTTGAATGCTGAAACTCTCGTAGTGGACGACACTCCCCCAAATTTCAGCCTTGATGATGTGAGATTTTATTCTGCTTTATATCTTTAGGTCTTGTCACACACATCACACACATAATGTGCACAACGGATCATCACATATAATAAAAGTAATGTCTTTGATTAACAGGACGATTTAAGGAAGAAAAATATCATGTTAGAAGAGGAAAATGCTGAATTGAAGCTGAAAATAAGCCAACTAATGGAAGAAATTGGAGTTCTCCGTGGAGAGAGTTTATCAAACATCCAATTAAAAAAGGAGAATGATGAGTTCAAGCAAGAGGTGGACAAATTGAAACACACTTTAAATTACATAGCGGACCAATTAGAAAGAGATGCTAAGGATTATCAAACTGATGCAATTGAATAAATATGCTATCATTGAATTTGGGCAGCTGACTGTATATAATGTTATCGGTTTGTTAGGGGTTGTGTTAGGAGGTTTCTTTTTAAGTGAAACCAAGAAATTCTTCCCAGGTAATCAGAGCTGTTTATTTTTATCTTTGTTGTAAATTATGTAACAGATAGCTCATGTAGTCCATAGTCCAGATGCAAGGCGATTGAGTTCAAATTATATATAGTTACCTATTCCTTATCACAAGGTATAGGCGACTCTGTTGATCCGTTTTTTTTTTTAATAACGAAATTTATGAATTGATCCTTAAGTTGTTGCATATTTAACTATATTTACCTTTTTAATAACTTATTGTTATGTTTTTTTCCCATTTTATCTGAAAGACACTCTTGTTAAACTTTTGAGAAATGGGCAAAGGCAGCAAATTAATGATAAACAAGAATCTGTACTTCTTGATTAAAAAAAAGGTACTTCTTGCCTTATTCAATTCCAATGTACGACCAAGCTCGTATACCCTTTCTTTTGTTTCGAAATTATGTTTATTTGAAAATTCCATACAGTAGATTTGGGATGGGTACTCTATAATACTCAAGTCCATTTTCACCACAATCTTTATGGGTGAGTGACTCTTTTTTAGCCATTTGTTATATAATGATTAAGGATAAATGCACTGTGTTACAAAGGTTTCATGCATTTTAACTTTTGTTCTTTGGTGGTCTGGTCATAGAAAAGAGAAAGGGTTGATGTAAATTCTAAGGGTAAATGTTTCCCCCCTTTTCGCCACCTATCATTTATTCAAGATTATGATACCAAAGTCAAAATGCTGGCTTATTGTTTCATGTGCAATATATACTCCCATTTTTCTTCTCTGTTTTCTTTCTCCCAAAATATGTTTGCTGCTATGTTATTCTGTTGACATGCTTTGATTTGAAATTGGATGTTTATCTTGGGTCACCTCAACAACTCGCGTTAAATGAGAAGCTACAATTACCAGCTTCATAATTTCACAGTGAAAAGGACAGTAGACTTGTAGCATCAGTGACCAACTGTGTCCCAAACATATGCTTAATCATAATAGCTAAGGCTTGTAGTTGTTACGCGCCTTTGTGCTCTACTTGTATATGGAGCTGAAAATCTAATTGATTTAACATTAATTTTAATATATTTCTGGTCTTTTTGAAGATCCTTGTACACATTTTGGAAATTTGATAAAAATTGTGCAAGAATCTGAATTCTTAGTTCATTCAGATTTAGTCCAGAGCCTCTTTTTGTTTCTTTCATTTCTCAAATGACGACGTTTAGTTTGTTATAGAGTGTTATTGATGTCTTTCTTATTTTTCTTATGCATATCATATCAGTCAACTTTGCAAACACTTGTCTAGTGCTATTAACTTATTTGCCAAATTCTCATTTGAAGCTATAGGCATGATCAATCATATATTCGTTTTCGGATTGCAACCTTTTGGGGGGCTTCATGGCCTTCTGAATGTAACAAGAAACCTATAACTAAAATGTAGAAAAAGAAATTAAGGAACTAACTTTTTCTTATTTGGAGAAAGTGATTTTCAGTTTTATCAGTAATCTCTCGATTTTGATACTAAGTTTTCAAGACAAAAGGTCATGCAGTTTCTTTGTTTCCTTCCATGGCGAGGTGTCCATCATGTGAGTTCAAGTAGAAGTTCCGTGTGGTAGCTTTGACAATGCTGCTGCGCGATCAACTTTTGCACAACAAAGAAACAAACAGGTTTATGGTCTTTTTCATTTACATGATTATAATCTAATTAAAGTTCATGGTCTTGGATTGTGTCTATATGGCCTATTATTGTTAATTTGGTGTGGAAAATAGACTATACAGTTCTGCAATTTACCTATATGTTGATTTTGTTTAGTATGGCTTGAGTAATGGTTTTGTGTAGACTTATCTGTCATTCTTAAGGGGGTTAGGACTATTGATCCTTTGTTTTGACTTGTGGAATTTATGAATAAATGTTTAAGTAGGTGGGTTCTATACTAGTACTAGTGTACTACAACTACCTTATCAGTATATTAATGTTATGTTTTCCCTTTTTATCTTAAAGTTACTCTACATGAATTTTCGTTATTAGGCCAATTCAGGAAATAATTGTTGAAAAAGAGTAGCTATACTTTGCTTGAATGCTTGCAATATTCATTATTCAATCAATGACAGGGTTGGTGTAATAGGTTCTTCCTTTTGTTTTGGAAATGCAATATGTTTGTTTGAGTAAATTTTTTACTCTGGTTTGTGGTTTTAAATTTTGGTTTGCTTTTACAAATGTTTTAGAATTTTTGTGAATATAGTAACACTAGTATTCTGTTAAAATTTCATTTTACTGAACCATGTAGCTGTTGGATGAATGCACTAAAGACTAAACATATTTCCGTAACGGAGACAAATTTATTCTCGGGGGCAACTGTAAAATGGTTATTACTGTTACTCAGATTTTTTACTGCTGCAATATGAGACTGCAGTTGTAGGGACCGTTAGATTTATAGACAGAAACAACTCTAATGGTTTCTCTCTCTTTCTAACGGTTCTTAAAACGTTTAATGTATTTGATGGTGAATATGGGGTAGGAGTTGATATATGTAACTATGTAAGGGGACATCTAGAAGAATTTGTTTAAAACTGATTTAAGGTAACATCACATATATCATTAGGTAAGAAGCAAAGCTTACACATATTCATCATCTTATTCCACACTTCACACCCTATTTCTGCTATAGTGCTCACAGTAAGTGTACACAAACAGCACAACAACACACAAACACAAACACACGATACAATAATATAAAAAGCTAAAAAGAAGCAACTTCAAGTGATCATTCTCACGTCACTCATGAGAGTAGCCTCTTATTCACACACACTATAAACTAGCATAACATTCTTCTTGATTCACTGTTCCACACATCATGTTTCAACCTCAGTGCACACTGCATCAAAACGAATAGGACTCATCAGACATATATATTGGAAAAATGTTCAATAAATATAAAATTAATGTTACAAAATAAAATCAGTTAACTCATTTTTATCTTGTAGACAGTAGTACTCCGAAGTCCCAACACATTAATCTTGTCACATATAGTATGGTATCTTATATCACAATAACATGACATTATAGTTAAATGGAATAACTACATCTCGATCTAGTCTAATCTCGACCAGCCAAGAGGGTTAATATAATGGTCTTGAGATTGAGCCAGATTGAACTGCAGGGCTACAAAAGATCTGAGTGGCCTTTTTGTGACAGAAATTAGAAAAGGAATTATTATTTTGACAAAATATTAAAGGTTTATATTACATTTGTTATGTGAAATATATGTAAATATTAGTACCTATTACAATCGGTAGCAGGGCTGATCTGGTAAGGAATGTTAACTCCACATTTGCTTGGAAGGCCAGCAGCAAGGTTAAGATTGAAATTAGAGTAAGTAAAACCACTTGAACTCACAGCATTCTTAATGCAGCTACAAACAGCTCTACGATCTTGGGTGTTTTGAGCCATACTATTAAGGTTTCTTACTCCAGTACAACACCTCACAGGCACAGTGTTTCCACCATACACAATGTAAGAAACACAAGGGGTTAAGTTGTTCACAACTTGACCACATGAAACAGCAGCTTCTGCCTTAGGACCAAAAGTCACAAGGCAAACAATTGCAAAACTAACAAACTTAATGGTCATAGTTGAGTAACCCATGATGAGGTTGTGCTTATGCTATAGGCTAAGTTAGCAAATGATTTTGATTTTCAATGTTTTGTGACTTTTATGTTGTGGATTGAAGTATATATAGGGGAGAGAATATGGATTTCCCGCTGTAACTGCGTCATACAGTTATAGCTCTCAGCCGTCCAATTTATATTGACGGCTGAGATCGTTTTACTATACGGTCAATTGACTGTGTGGTCTAGACCGTTTGATCTCAAATAAACCGCTGAAATTTAGTACTACGTCAAAGTTGAACCGCATGAATCTTTAATGGTTATGGGGTTGTGTATGGAGTGCATGCAGAAGAGGGTGTGGATAGCCACGTTCTTGTAGTTATGTGGTAGCTGAGAGGTGAATTGAGTGTCATTATGAATTGTGTGTGGTTGGGCAAGTTAAATGCTTCTATTACTATCTGAGGATAGAGATTCAGGCCAAGTGTACCCCATGCCCAGTTTTTAATGATAGTTCAATGACAATGCATTGAAATCCACATTAATTTTTACTGTACTGTAATGAATGCTAAATTATTCTCAAATCACTGTAGTTATTTTTTCTGTTATACTTTCAACAAAATCTTTTGTTGGTCCATAAATTGTCAGTTATGTGGTAAGATGTTAATTTTATAACCTTAAGATACGAGTTTAAATTGTAGTATGATTGTTAATTGACCAGTTATATTCTTAATCTATTTTTTATCAAAAAGTAAAAATAAATGAATTAAGTTTATGAAAGTAACCATTTAATTTAAACTAGATTTTATCTTAAAAGTAATTGAATCTATTAAAAATAAATTAAAAAATTTAGTCATTTTCTAATAAACATCCCCATAAATATCCAGGACAATTTCAAATGAGTAGAAGTGTTGTAGTAGTTTTCCTTTTCCTCTTTGCAACACCTCTTGGTACTTTAATTTTCTTGTAATGTCCATATATCTTGTATTTTTTCTCTGATTTTTAGTTGTGCTACCAAGAGGAACATGGCTATAATAAATTAGTCTCAGACGGTGCTCATAATAGGACCAATATACCATATTGGTCCACATTATATTGTGGCCACACATATCAATATCATCACTCACATTACATTATTGTTAGTTATACGTACGGATGATGTTTGACAGCATTAAACAACCCTACAATTCTTTGATCTCCATGTAGGAATTGTAAATGAGTGCTTACAAAACACTAACACCAGCTCTAATGAAGATTCTTACCACAAAAAAATGGATAAACCCACAACCTTCTCTAAGGATAACTCTTGTATAAACACAAATCTAAATTGTTTAGGGACACATGAATTATTTTTATAGGTCAAAGTCATGTTAATATTCGTTTCGGATAAATTTGTCTCGAATCTAACAAATTTGAGGTGAAACTCACCCAAAAAATGCAATATGCAATATTTTGTTTTTCTGTCAAATTTGTCTTAAGAAGCGTTTTGGTTCGTTGCATTGTCCTTTAAACTTCCAATTGATCCATATTGTTGGATTTGACTCCAAGGAGTAATATAAAGCGGGAATCGTGGTTTCGGTTATAACTCTTGGCATTTCTGATATCCGTTATGTCTCATATTCTTCTAGTGTTTAGAACTTCTTTGTTGAATTGTTATTCCTTGGGTCTTCCTATACCTCTCAATGATCAATCTTCCCCTTGATAACTCTGGCCCTAAAGGTTCAAGAATATGCCCCTTTTTAGGTAGCATGTTACTTATTCATTTGTTTTGTCTTGATTTGTTTGATTTGACATAAAAGGGGAAGATATCTCCTAAATTGATTGAAATTTATCCTTCGGTAACTTTTGCATTATCGGGAGATATCTCCCAATAGATGCGAGAATATGGGAGAATTTTGATCAATTTAGGAGAGTGAAAAACAACTATATATCCTTACTTTATTTAAAGGAAACATTGCCTGTTTGTCTTGAATCTTTTTTGATGTAGTGAAATAAATGGTGAAGTTCTTTTAACACTTTAACTGTTTAACATACCCATATTATTTATTTATTTTGAACTGATATACACAAGATATTGTTATAGTTCTAGTTCATATAGTAGAATCTCAATAATAATTATATGTTTACAACTTGTTTATTCTCTTGCTAAACATTTAAATAAATAAAAAAACTTATTTATTCTTAACTTGATGTTTCCTCAAACTTGGCATTACCCCCACTCCAACGAGTAATAATAGCCAGTCACTTAATCCTGCATTTGAGATTTGGAAACAAAAGTTAACTTAAGGTTACATTTTTAAGAAAAAAATAACATTTGCTAGGGACGTGTAAAAGTATATAGATAGATAGATAGATAGGTATACGTACTTGTTGCAATCAGTTTTGGGACCAGGTTTAAAAGGCAATTTAACTCCACATTTGTTAGGGAGGTTAGCAAGGGTGTCTTCATTCACTCCACGAAGTGCGGCGAGCGCGGTTTTAATACACTCACAGGCAGCTTTACGATCAGAATTGGTCTTGGCCTCGTTGTTTATCGCCTTAACACCATCACAACACGGTGGGGGGACAGGTCCACCTTTAGTGTACACATACGCGACACACGGTGTTAGTCTTGTACTCACTTGGCCACAATCGATAGCAAAACTAGTTTTTGGACCCAAAATCATGCACATCATTATTGCCAAGCAAGTAACCTTCACCAACACAATTGAGCTAGACATATTGAATTAATAAGCAGGAAACTTAGAAATGGGAGTTTGGTGTGTTTTAGTATAACAATTTGATGTGGAGAGAATCATCAAAGTTTTGGCTATATATATAGTCAATGAGATACAAATTAATTTACTTAAGTTTTTTTTTTCTTCTTTTTTTGTGATTAGTTACATAATTGAATATTCGTGAAAGTGAAAAGGGTTAGTTTGGTTAAGAGTTGGCAATGTTATTTACGGTACGTATAAAACATGTGTGCCTTTGAGTGTGAAAGCATTTCTGGTGGGTCACACAATACGTAACTCAAGCAACGCTAATATTTTTTTATTTATTTTTATCATTAGTTTAATTTGGTTTGACGTCGATTTTTATATCGAATGATTTTAGTTTTTTCTCAAACACAATTGGGGAGAATTAAACAATGGTTCTCTTTATTAAATTCAGCGTCAATCATTATTGGATCAACTAATGTTTTGTAAGAAACACTAATTTTCTTTTTCTATTGGAGATATGTTTTTTCTTTCTTTCTTTCTTATTTTTTGGAATATTTCAATGAGTATATAGGGACAAAATTTACACACATTAAATGACTAAAATAGAATACCTCGATCAAGTTCATTTCTTTTAAAGAAAGTTGTTAACTGAATATATAGATTATAGATAACCATTCCAAATAGGGTTTGTCAATTGTTCTAATATGATCATCATGTGGTTAGTTTCATGACCTAATTTTTGTTACACAAGATGTTGACACATTTTTTGTTTTGACTCATACAGATGATGTTGAGAAGCAATTCCATCGACGTTCTCTTTTGAGAAAGAAACCATAGTTTATCAAGAAGTAATTTCATCGATGATCCCTTTTGAGACAAAAAATCTTTTATTTTGTTATTTTTAAATGATCCAACAACAAGCCACTCAAATTGTCATAAAATATTTCCGAGTCTCTTTTTCTAAAAAGTAATTTTGAAATAACTTTCAATTTAACAGCAAATTTTATAAAATTTAAACAAATAATATATATGATATAAACTTTTAATTTAATGGTGAATTTTATAAAATTTAAACAAATAATATATATGATATAAACTTTCAATTTAACAGTGAATTTTATAAAATTTATATCGGTTAAAATATTATTAAGAAGTGTAATATTTAGTGCCAAACTAGTTGATATCATTTGATTCATATTCATTATCAGTATAAAAGTTTGTTTATAGTCAACCAACAATATATGTCAAAATATTCAAAGATTTGTTGATACTAAGTTTTTTTTGGGTACAATACTAAGTTTTTTTTTATAATGACAATGTATACAAATTAAAATCTAAAATAAAATATACAAATTTGAGCAGTATTAAAATTTCAATTTTGTAAAGTTTTAGACAAGGCTTCCTAATAAAATATAATATTGATTGAAAAAATAAATCGTAATATAGATAAAATAAAGGAAACAATGGTGATGTATGTTACGGTCTTTTTAGACACCATCACAACCTTGTTGCACCTTTCGGCTTTCACAAATAAAGGAAACAACACGGTGTATATGACGGTGGAGTACATTGAATGATAGTATATATACTCCCTCCATATGAGTAATTTATAAGTCGTTTTGATCATATTACGCAACTTAAAAAATGCAATCATTGTTGTATGGAAAAGAGAAATTTTAAGTTAGTTTACAAAATTGTCTTTCATTAATAGTATGAAAAAGGTAAATTGAAAAAGTAAAAAAAAAGAGAGTAATAAACAATTAAGGATATAATAAGAAAAATAAAATTAAATGTTTCATTGGTAATGCAAAACGACTTATATTTTGGTACAATTTTTTTTCTCAAAACGACATATATTTTGGTACGGAACGAGTAGTTTAGATATTTTGTTCTTGGAACTTCAAGTAGGTAGTAACCCAAAAAAAGATTATTGCGCATGCATTTTATTATTTTTGTCTATGTTACAATAAACACTTTAAAAAATACTAATACCAATAATATACACAGATGTATATATCTGCTACTTTCAAAAGTGAGCAACATGTTTCTTTTACAAAAAATTACATATGGACAAGTAAAATTCACATTCCAATTGTACCAAAAATAAATAAATTCACATTCCAATATTTGATAATACACAATGTATCTACAACTTCATCATACTAAAAGAAAAGTGTGATTACAACTTTGGTTGATCAAATATTGTAATATATATTATATCTAGACTCTCTGCCAAAAATATTATTTGCACCACCAAAGATGATTTGCCATATAGTGAGTACTATTTTTTACAGCTAAGGAGACATATGCTGACGAACCAAAGAGAGATATCAAAGAATGTCTAAAAAATCATAACCTTGGCACTATAAAGAAGAATAATGATATAGATTGAAGAGTGGCAAATTTCGAGCTGGACATAGACACGGGAAAGAAGAACAATGTGGAAGAAGGCCAAAACTTTGATCTTGACATAGCAAATATAGAGCTCAACCCACAACATTCTGAATTTCGATTAAGACTTCAGTTCACAGGATAGCTACATTGCTTGCTTGGGGTGGCAACTAGATAATCTTCTAATTAATATGTTATTCTCCAAGCATGAAAGTAATGTTGTTTTTGCATTTACAAATTTTTATAAATTGCAATTTTAAAAATAAAAAGTTAACTCATTTGTTGCAACTTTAGTGAAGTAGTAAATTGATAATTTAGTTGCAATTTATCAAACTACTACTTTTGTAAAGTTATAACATTCGAATTACCATTTTGTTTTCAAAATATCAATTTAGATAAAATTGCAAATGCAAAAAAGACATTAATTTCATGTTTCAAGAACATATTAGATGATTGTCTAGCTACCAAATCAATGTACCTGTCTTGTGAACTGAAGTCTTGATTGAATATTAGAGGATTGAGTCGGGGTTTACATTTGTAATGTCAAGGTTTGAGTTTTGGCCTTCTTCAACTTTGTTCTTCTTTTCCGTGTCTACGTCAAGCTCATAATTTTGTCACTCTTCGATATCATTCTTCTTTGAAGTGTCAAGGTTGTGATTTTTTCGACACTCTTTGAACTCTCTCTTCAATTGTTAAGAGAACCGGTGAATTCAACTTCACCCGAAGATTGTCGGCAATGTATATTTCAAAACCTGTAAAAAAAGAAAATAATTACTCCTTATGTCAAATCATCATTGGTGGTGCAAATAATATTTTTGATGAATGTCTTAGATTATATATGCATTAATGTACCCAAAAAAAGAAGATTATATATGCATTAATTAACATTAAGGAAGAAACACTCACAATGATATTATGGTAGCAATGGTTTGGTAATTTGTTGATTTGATTTCAGGATATGTAAATATTGCTATTGATCGATGGGTTTGAAAATGGTAGAGGAAATGTGTGAGAATGGCAAAACGATTTTGATAAACAAGAGTGAAAGCCATGAAAGACCACATAGATATGAGATTATTTTACAAAGAATATTAATCCTTACGAGCAACTATTTATATGTGATTATGGTTCAATGTGAACATATTTATAACAATGTCAACATATATTTTTTTGGTCAAACAATTTGAACGTATTTACTATAACATTGACCATATTTTTATAAAAATTAAACGTATTTATTATAACATTTAATAGTTTTGACCCCGTTTGACTAAATTTTACTATTTATATGTCATGTTTTGACCGTATTTTTTTAGTAATATATAGATGTAAATATTAGCATATAAAATCTTGTTTGATTTGTTTTGATGAATATTTTCAAAATATCAAATTTTATAATTTTTATTGCTAGATAATTAAAAATATTAGTGATCAAAATTGTGCATTGACGTACATGCAATAGTCAAACGAGGTCTTATAATTAGGGCGGAAGTAGTACTCCTTCCGTCCCATTATATAAACACCCTTGATTAAAAACACGATTACTAAGAAATGTTGGTATTGTAATTATTGTGTCTAGTTTGTGTGTAAATTTTACTAAATTATCCTTTGTTTGTATGTATAGAAATTTGACTTTTTATATTCCAATGTAAATTAGTAATAATAATTAGGGGTATGTGTAAGAAAAAAAGTAATAAATGCACTTAGTAATTTGCAAATTGGCTTATATTTTGGGATTAGACTTTTTTTGAAAAGGTGTTTATATAATGGGACGGAGGGAGTACTATTTTTTTCAAAATAAATGACAATTAAAGTTCCATCAAATGAATTAAATAAACTAAATAAATAAATGAAGGTTAAATATGTTTTTTTGGTCGGTGAATTATTTGGTACCCAACATGTAATACCTCTTTGAGTAAAATGATTTAAAATATAATATTTTTAAATATGAATATATTACTCTCTATGTCCCTAAATATAAAACCCCTTTTGATTAGTGCATGTACGTCAATGCACAATTTTGATCACAAATATCTTTAATTATCTAATAATAAAAATTATAAAAATTTGATATTTTGAAAGTACTCATCAAAACAAATCAAACAATATCTTATATGCTAATATTTATATCTATGTATTATTAAAAAAATACGGTCAAAATAAGATAAGTGAATAGTACAATTTTATCAAAAAATATCTTATAAAAAGGACAGAGGGAGTATATGACATTGAATTTTATCTTTGAAGCATCATATCATATCTAACAATATAAGTGGGCACCAGCGTGTCGCCTTAAAAATAAGGGATCAACTTTGTAAATTAGGGAAAATAAGAGGAGCAAAACTATGTAAAAAGGTTTTGGTCAAACACTTGTCAAAAAGAAAAAAGTTTTGGTCAAAAAGTGTATTGAATGCTTTTAACACCTAATTCCTCCGGACATAAATATAAGCAAAAATTTTTTTAAAATTTTGGATATTATTATAAGCAAATTTAACTACCTTTGAAAATAATTAATACTACTATTTTAAATATATCCTTATTTAATTTTTCTTTTTTTAATGCATATATTTTACTTTTACAAAAGTATGTGATTTCTAAGAAGAACCAAATGGACAATATAGTAAACTTAACTATATTTTATACTAAATCAAAAAAATTAATTACACTTAACTGATTTTTTTAAACACCGCGCAAGTAGTTTTTTTTGCTTATAAATATATACTTCTTCCGTCTCTATATATAAGCCTCTTTGATTAGTTTTAGGTATATTAAGAAAAGTAAGTTGATAGTATAATTATTGTGTTTAGTTTATGTGTAAATTTTACCAAATTGTCTTTTGTTTGTATATGTAGAAATTTGGCTTTTTTGTATTTCAATGCAAGTTAATAGTAATAATTAAGAGTATGTGTAGGAAAAAAAGTAATAAATCCACCTAATAATTTACAAAATCGCTTATATTTTGGGACTAGACTTTTTTAAAAGGATCTTTATAATTTGGGACAGAAAGAATAAAACCAATAATATATATATGTAATAAATAATATATATTATAAGTTAGGAGATACTCCTTTCAAAATAAATGTCATTCTAGCAATAATTTTTTTTAAGTGTCATTTGATAAATTAAAACTATAAGTTGTCCAAAATAAACTTTATCTCATTAACTCAAATTTAAAATTTCCATAAAATAAAAATTTATTATTAGAGAGATCATATAGATAAAATAAGTGAAACAACCCGGTGATGTATTTTACGGTCTTTTTAGACACCATTGTAACCTTGTTGCACCTTTCACGAATAATTACATTTTGTTCTACATTGAATAATCTTGCTACATTTTATTTTATTTTTGTGTATGTGATCAGTAATATACACAATGATTCTGCTACAATTTCAAAGTGAGCAATAAGTGTCTTTTAAAAAATTTATATATGGACAAGTAAAATTCACATTCCAATATTTGAGTACCAATGAAATATACTATGGCTCTACAACTTCATTATACTAAAAGAAAAGAGTGATTACAACTTGGTCATTATACTAAAAGAAAAGAGTGACTACAACTTGGTGGATCAAAATTCAAATATTTTATATCTAAACTTTCTGCCAAATATATTATTTGCACCACCAAAGATGATTTGCAATAGCGAGTAATTTTTTTACAGCTACAGAGACATGTGTTGACGAACCAAAGAGAGAGTTCATAGAATGCCGCAAAAATCATGACCTTGACACTAGAAAGAAGAATGAGATTGCAGAGTGGAAAAATTTTGAACTCGAAATTGGGAAGAAGAACAATATCAAAGAAGGCCGAAACTTTGACCTTGACATTGCAAATATAGAGCTCAACTCACAAGATTATGAATTTCGAATAAGACTGTAGCTCACAAGATAGCTACATTGCTTGGGACAAACTAGCTAGACAATCGTCTAATATGTTCTTCTTCAAACATGAAAGTAATATATTTTTTGCATTTACAAACTTTTATAAATTGAAATTTTGAAAACAAAAAGTTAACTCATTTGTTGCAACTTTAGTTATAACATTCGAATTAACATTTCCTTTTTCAAAATTAAAATTTATAAAATCTGCAAATACAAAAAGATACTACTCTCATATTTGGAGAAAAACATATTAGATGATTATTTAGCTACTACCCCAAATTAAACAATATGTTATCTTGTGAGCTAAAATCTTATTTGAATATTATAAGGTTGTGAGTTGAGGTTTATATTTCTAATGTCAAGATTGAAGTTTTGGCATTCTTTCACAACATTCTTCTTTCCGGTGTCAAGTTTAAAATTTTGCCACTCCTCGATATCGTTCTTCTTTGTAGTGTCAAGATCATGATTTTTTCGACACTCTATGAACTCTCTCTTCAATTGTTAAGAGAACCGATGAATTCAATTTCACCCGAAGATTGTCGGCAATGCATATTTCAAAACCTGTAAAAAAAATTACTCCATACGTCAAATCATCATTGGTGGTGCAAATGATATTTTTGATGAATGACTAGATTATATATGCATATTAACATTAAGGAAGAAACACTCACAATGATAATATGGTAGCAATGATTTGGCACTTTGTCGATTTGATTTCAGGATATGTAAATATTGCTATTGAAGATGTGTTTAAAAATCGTAGAGGAAATGTGTGGGAATATGGAAAAACGATTTTGATAAACATGCACAAGAAAGTGAAAGCAATGAAAGACCACAAAGATTGTTTACAATATGGGATTATTTTACAAAGAATATTATCCTTACAAGCTACTATTTATATATGATTATGGTTCAATGTGAACATATTTATAACAATGTCAATGTATTTTATTTTGGTCAAACAATGTGAACGTATTTATTATTATATTGACCATATTTTTTTAAAAAATTGAACATATTTATTATAACATTTAATAATTTTGACTGGAGTGTCACCTTTAAAATAATGATCAATTTTATGAATAAATGAAAATAAGATGAATAAAACTGTAATTAAAGTATGTTTTATGTAATAATTAAAATTTTGGTCAAAAAGAGTGTTGAATGCTTTTAACATTTAAGAATTTTATTTCTTACCTAATCAATACTCTCTCCGGCTTTAATTATAAGCAACTTTCCACTTTTTAGATTCATTGGAAAACTAATGTATTTAGTCTATAATTAAGGTTGGATACATTAGTTTTCCAATGAATCTAAAAAGTGGAAAGTTGCTTATAATTAAAGCCGGAGGGAGTATTCATTTTTCACAGATAGGTAAACACTTAGTATTAAATTGTCCAAAAGTCTTAACTCAACTGACAGAAAATAACGAAATTACTAAGTCGAAATAAAGTACATGATTGAGATTATAATAACTTTGTTATTTCATCTATGTATCAATATATATATATATATATATATATATATATATATTGAACTAGTTAATTGGAGAAATCATAAAATACATCAACATAATGGTGCATTTTGTAGTATTATTCGATAAATACTGATCAATGTTAAATTTTTAGGTAAATATAATTTCTTTTTGCCTTTCACTCTATAGTGCTTAGGGGAAAATGATCATAGTAATCCAAAGTTCGAGACGAGTTCTGATAAAAAAAAATATTATTTAGATGCTAAGTTTCAAATCCACAATGAGGATCTATATTTATGTAAAAAATAAATAATGTTCCCTAATAAAGAGAAATAAAGAAAAGATAAAATATTGTAAAATTAGTTGGCCTAAGTTTTTTAATTTATTTTATAATGAATGTTTTAGAATTGAAGAATGTAAATTATTAAAGGTCATATTTTAAAATTAGTTGGCCTATAGTTCAAGCACACGATTCATTGTCGATGACATTTGAGCTAGCTAGCTGCATGCACGGATCAAGATAAAATATAGTACATGTACATCACCAACATTAATTTGCACTATGATAAGTTGCCACAACACTATTCAAAGGACATTTGAAATTGAACTTTTATAATTTCTAATCTTTATATAAAGAGAAGAATTTTTCATGCTCAAATAACAAGAACAAGAGAAAATTTTAGAAATAAATTCACAAGCTATCAATAAAACTTAAAAACACAATTCAACCTCTTTATTATATTGTGGTTTAATTTTCTCGCCTTCATAAGATTTTTGTAGTAGTGATGAGCGCATGAATGAATATTTTATTTGCCATTTTTAATATAAGTCCTTTTGTATTGCGCATGAACGAATATTGTAAATATTATGTGTGGTTCTTTTTAGTAAAGTAAATCTCCCACATCAACCTCAAAAGATTTATAAAAACATGGAGTCGCTAGATTGCATTAATTTCGCAAAGTAAAAACATACATAATGATATTGAAACCTAGATGGAAAAGAAGAGAAATGAAGCAATTTTATTTAAGTAGTAGATGCATAATCATGCATATATATATATATATATATATGTGGATGGTTTTTTGTGGGATATATTAAGTAGAAAGTGTTGATGGCATCTTCAAGAAAAAATTTGAGAATTCAGAGTTAATAAGGGCTTTCTTGAATGAGGCTTTTGCGTGAGAGTTCGATTCGAAACACCAGCCATATTCAATATCAGGGTTTGGATAGCGAGCACAAAAACTCCCACTTCCCTTTTTCGTGCACTCGGCATGAGACTGACATAAGTTCGGATGTTCCTCCACCATCTTCGCAACATGTTCAATCGATGCTTGCACGCATGCACCAGAGGTTAGTGAAGCAGGCATGCATTTACAACCAGTCCCACATGATTTTGGCTTATATAGAAGACAACCAATTGGACAAACAGCTTCTACATTCTTCACGGGGAAGGTTAATACTGCAAATGGTGATGCTATAAAGTTATAATTAATTTTAACATATAAATATATACACATATACATGTTTGAATTTATATAGGGAAAATTATGGTCCATTAATTAGCGATTGATGTACATCCATATTCCAAGTGTTCCTTTCTAAAGTGTAGGTGTGGAATATTTATGTAATTAGACCAAAGACTTAAAAATTTAGTGTCTCTGGTTTTGATCCTTTCAAATTTGAGCAAATGTATTAAGAAATACTAAATTTTAGATAAGTTTAGTCCATTTTATCTTTAATTTATTGAGTAAATTGTCCAAATTTCCAAAAATCTTTTTTTTTTTTTGACAATTCCAAATCTCTTTAATTCATTGAAATATGTCCATGATGACTCTTTTAATATCTCAAAATAATATCTGTCTTTATAAACATTTCTCAATTTTGTCCCTCTATAAATATTTGTTTCATTTACTATCAAATAAACCCATGTCTTTATCCACATTCTATCAAATTAATCCTTGATATTTTCTACTCACTCTCAAACTAGTCCTTATATATCTTTACCATTTTTTCTATCAAAGTAGTTTTTGTCTTTAAATTGACTATTGAATAGGTGTCGATTAAATCATATACTACCTCTGTCTCAAAATATAAGATCTATTTGACCATTGTACATATATTAATGCACAAATTTGATCACTGATATTTTTAATTATCTATTAATAAAAATTAGATATTTTGAAAATACTCATCAAAATAAATCAACAATATTTTATATGCTAATATTTACATTATATATTATTAAAAAAATTACGGTCAAACCAAGATAAATGAATAGTGCATGTCATTTAATCAAATTAAAGTAGGTCTTATATATTGGGACAGAGGTAGTTACATTTAAGTTTTTTCTTGTCTACCCCCTCAAGATTTGAGGGTATCTACCCCCAACCACTCAATAATGTTTTAACCACTATAAATTTTATAAAATAGACCGTTTGATTGAAAGTTTATATCATATAGATCATTTATATAAAATTTTAGACAAATCCAAAATCATTTGATATATTATTAAGACACTTAAAGATGAACTGTGTTAAAATCATACAAACCATTAGTTTTAATGTGTCTCAATAACATATCAAATAATTTTGATTTTGTCTAAAATTTTACACAAATGACTTATATGATATAAAACTTTCAATCTAACGGCCTATTTTATAAAAAATTATATCAATTAAATATTATTGAGAGGGGATAGATATCCCCAAATTTGACGGGATAGACAAATTATCACCATTTAGGTCACGCCATTAGATTAAGGTATTAGAAAATGGATGTTGATGGAGAACTAAATTGAAAAATGTTTCACAGAAACTATTTTGAGATATGGAAAAAGTCATAAATTTATTTAAAAGGGAGTTACCAATTTAATAATTTACTCTTAACTTAGTATGAAAGAGTAAAATTCATTTATAGATAATAGTACAATTGATAAAATATTATTAATTAATTAATTGTAACTTTGTCTTTCAAAAGATTTCAAAATTTTGAGACAACAATAAATAGTTAAAGACAACCAAAAAGATTAAAAACAGAATTATTATATTTTATATGTTTTTATTTTAAACGAAGCATGGACTGCAAATTCATGTATAGGTGCGCTACACAAGCACCAAAGAGTGTTGAGTTTCTTTTGTTTTTTGCTCAAGTGTGGGATCACGAAGCAGAGTCTCAATAAGTCTAGGCTTGCAAGAGCATTTATTTGGTGTTAGAAGATGCAATTCTTAGATGGAGAATATCCCTTTTGATATTTTGTAAACTTTTTTTTCTCCAGTTAATTTAACAGTTAGAAATTTATCTTTTAAAAATGATTAAATAGATACTTAATTCGAATTTCAATTCTTGAATGAATGTGCAATGTCATTTATCAATTGTAATTTTTATTAATTTTTTCTTCTTTTGTTGTAAAAGTAGACATAACTATTAATAGAATAGTTACAAATTACATGGCAAACCAGCAATCATTGTATGATCTGATTTTATACACAATAATATTTTCATGGGTCCTATTTGGGTAGACTAGTACTTGTATCTTTTTCTCTATTTTTATTATAATTAATAAAAAAAATAATGTTCAATTTTTTTTTCTTCATGTGATCCTTCTAATTCTTTTCATGTGCTCATTTAATTCTAAGATACATAGATACGCACTTTTAGTCTCGAATACAAATAAACATAGAATAATGTGAACAACACGCGATTTAACTCGATCAAAATTTATGTAAAATTCACCATATAAATTGATGGATTATATAAATTTCAACTATTAAAAAAAAGTGTGCTAAAATGTGTGATTTAATGTGTAACCAATCCTCTTGATTTGAATTTATCTTAAATATATCTTAATTTTTTCTAATATTTATGTTTAAAGAGAGTATAAAGTCCACAAATCTCAAATCAACTAAGAAAATACTTAAATTATTAGATCAGACGTTTATGATTAGAGTTTAAATTTCAATTCCTCCATCTTATATGTGTGAATTTTCAAAACTATTTTGTCTAGTATAAGAATAATCTAAAAGCATGGTAAGAAGTAAATTAAGATAGGAGACATACGGAATGTGGCAAGCAAGAAGAGAGCAAAGCGAGCAAGCTTAATATAAGCCATTAGCAGCTACCAAGAACAAGTATAATGAGCTAGATTGGTGTTGTGGTGCATTAGTTCATTTATGCATAAAGTAATATATAGACAAAAGAAATACTATATTATTTTTGCATCTCATTTGCATATTTACCTACTTCAAATTCAATTAATTAATTAATTAAATTTTGCTGTCAAATAAAAAGTTCAAACAAACACGTATCATATGCCACATTTTCCACCACACCTTCAATTGCCAGCAATTAACTTATCTTCTTTTGGCCCCCATCCCTAGGGTTAGATGTACAGATATTATTGCTCTCATTTTTTCTCAACAACCATATAATGCTTCCTTATATTATGATTATTTATGAAAGCAAGGAACACGTTCTTACTGAAATACTCCCTCCGTTCTTAATTATAAGACTATTTTTTACTACAGCACGTACGTCAATGTACAATTTTGATCGCTAATATCTTTAATTATCTAATAGTAAAAATTATAAAAATTTGATATTTTGAAAATATTCATCAAAACAAATCAAACAAGATCCTATAAACGAATATTTACATCTATATATTATTAGAAAAATACGGTCAAAACATGATAGATGAATAATAAAATTTAGTCAAAAAGAATCTTATATTAAGAGACGAAGAGAAGAGAGTACTATATATTATTACGATCATCAGTTAATTATAATTGATTAAACATATATAGAGACTTTACCTGAATTTTATAAAGTCTAAGTTTTTGGTTAATAAAAGCCTCTTATAAGTTTTAATATCTTCGTGATTATGCTTATAATAATATATTTGCCTTTTCAAAAAAAAAAGTATTTTTATTATCTGATAACATTTGGATTTGTCGATGTATATAGAAATCTCCATATATTATTATTGTGACACAATCTCATATTATCTTTGTACAACCTTGACCAAAATAATGTGTATATATAGATGAGTGTATCATACATGTGGCAAAGGTAGTGTCACGTATTTCGTCACGTGTGTACGCATGCACAAGTTGGTAGTATTAGTTTAAAGAAATGTTAACACATGCTTTTTATAATATAAGTTAATATATTAAAAATAGAAAATGTGTATTAAAAATTGTCTATTTCATTTATTTTTTAATTTAAAAAATATTATTTTTATTAGTAGCATACTTAACGTGTGCTAACATACAGCAATATAACACCATTCATAACAATGATATCATTCAACAAAGACAAAAGTTGACTAGTACTCTTGAGTCTTGAGCTACTCCTTAGTTAAAGAGTTTAAGTGGAAAAATAATTTTAGAATTTGTATAATTTTCTTTTAATTTATAAAAATAAAATTATAAAATTAATTTTTTTTAACAAGTGTCTTAAGAACGTAACATTAGATAGCATGACCCAAATTATTATTCTAATAAAGATAAGATTTTTTTAACTTTTTTTAAATAAGATGATTAGACTAGTCAACCAATCAAAGTACGGATTTGGATTACGTTTTGTCATTTTTAATATACTACAATAAAGATAAAGAGTCAATACAAATAGAGATAATTGGTTTGCATTATTATAATCTATATTGTAACTTTAATAATATATAATTTTTTAAAAATGCATGTGCAAAATTTTTAATTGTACTTTTAGATCCCGAGTGTTCTTAGAAATTTTGTCAAATTTTTTTGAAACAGACAAAGTTAATAATTTACTAATTAAGATTTTTTTCTTGTATACTTCCACAAAATTTAAAGGTATTTATCTTCAACTATTTAAAAAAAAAATTAACCGATATAAATTTTTATAAAATACACCATTGGATTAAAAGTTTATATCATATAGATTATTTATGTAAAATTTCAGACAAATCTACAATCATTTGATATGTTATTGAGACGCATTAAAATTAACAATTTCTGTGATTTCTTAAACACCGTTAATCTAATTAATTATTAGATTAATATTTTCTTTTTCATCTGGTTTTGAATTCTAAATTTCCAACTCAATGTTGTTATATATAATTCTTCAAGACGAGCAAGTTATTACTCTCAAGTTGAGGTTTATATCAAAAGCATCATCTAGTCTATAATTTGTGACATTAATAATAACAATGTTGTCACTACTAGTTCTTGTTATATGCCTTATAATTCTTCCATTACTTATGCTCTTCCACAAAAATAGAACCATTAATAAACATTATCCACTTGGTCCTAAAGGCCTTCCCATAATAGGAAATCTCCATCAACTAGAAAATTCTACTCTTTATCTTCAACTTTCACAACTCTCAAAGATATATGGTCCTATATTTTCAATTCAACTTGGATTTAGAAAAGCTATTGTTGTTTCTTCAGCTGAAATTGCTAAAGAAGTTTTGAAAACCAATGACCATTTGTTTTCTAATAGACCTATATTATATAGTCAACAAAAATTATCTTATAATGGGTCAGAAATTATGTTTTCACCATACAATGATTTTTGGAGAGATATAAGAAAAATTTGTGTTGTTCATATATTTAGTACAAAACGTGTCACATATTATTCTTCTATAAGAAATTTTGAGGTAAAGAAAATGATCAAAAAAATATCTAGTCATGCTAGTTCTTCAAGTGTTACAAATTTGAGTGAGTTATTGATTTCACTCTCAAGTACTATAATTTGTAGAATTGCTTTTGGTAGAAGCTATGAAGATGAAGGAAATGAGAGAAGTAGATTTCATGGTATGTTGCATGAGTTTCAAGCTTTGTTGGCTGAAATATTTGTTGCTGATTATATTCCATTTATGGGTTGGATTGATAAACTTAGAGGATTGCATAATCGTCTTGATAAAAATTTCAAGGAGTTTGATGAGTTTTATCAAGAAATTATTGATGAACATTTGGATCCAAATAAAGAACAAACGGATGAAGAGGTTATTGTTGATGTCTTACTCCAATTGAAGAAAAATCGTTCATTTTCTTTTGATATCACTTTTGACCACATCAAAGGAGTCCTCACGGTATGATATTTTAATTCATTAATTTTTAACTTTTCTTTTTATAAAGTTTTTGGTGAATTCTTTCTTTAAGTTTGTATATATGCAATGTCGAAATAAGTGGTTAATAATGACTTATATTTATTTATTAATAAAGTAGTAAAAATAGTCAATAAAATATTTTAAAAAGTGGTTACAAATATACATTTTTGTGGTTAATGAATTGTAAAACGAATTGAGCTCGTCTCTATTTTTCAAACAAAATATAGTGAATTTCATTTGTAAAGAGATAAATCGAAATAAAAAATTAATGAAATCTGATTTTGCAAAATAAGATTTAGGTATCTTATATTTATTCTCCATTTGATTTTGAGATAGAATAATAAGTTATCTTGAAATTAAACTAGATCACTACTCTAGATTACTGAGAAATCTTGATATATAGATTCTAACATAACTTAATGTAAACTTCAAATCCATCATCACCAACAAAAAGCTTTAAAAAGATGCTTTAAGATATGTCCAACTAGAGAGTTTTTTTCACAGCTTTGCCAGTTGGTGGTACGTACATGTTATATAGATGAATTGTGGATGCAATAGTTTACCTTCATGAATATTCAAGTAAGAACTTTGGCATCATGCATAACATATATAGATGAATAACGAAGTTTGATGCAACATTATTGACCTCTTTGTAGGATATGCTTGTAGCTGCGACAGATACCACATCAGCTACATCAGTTTGGGCTATGACTGCCCTGATAAAAAATCCAAGAGTAATGAATAAAGTACAAGAAGAAATTAGAAATTTTGGAGGTAAAAAAGAATATTTAGATGAAGATGATGTTGAAAATTTTACTTATTTAAAGGCAGTGATTAAAGAAACACTAAGATTGCACCTACCAGCCCCGCTCCTTATGCAAAGAGAATCACGCGAAAATTGCACTATAAGTGGATACAATATTCCTGCCAAGACAATATTGTTTGTGAATGCGTGGGCAATTCAGAGAGATCTTAATATTTGGGAAAATCCAGAAGAATTTTATCCCGAGAGATTCTTAGAAAGTTCTTTAAATTTTACTGGACAAAATTTTGAACTAATACCCTTTGGAGCTGGTCGTAGAATTTGTCCAGGTATGCCTATGGCAATTGCCTCATTGGAAGTTATACTTGCTAATCTTCTATACTCATTTGATTGGAAATTGCCTAATGGATTGGTAAAGGAAGATATTGATATAGAAATGTTGCCGGGAATCACCCAACATAAAAAAAATCCTCTTTGCCTTGTTGCCAAGATTCCTATATAGATGCATCGTGCATCCCTATAGTAACTTCGTTAGTTTATTGTTTAATAGTAGTATTACCTTCATTTCTATTTATAAAGAGATAATCATCTTTTTAAATTTATTGAAAATTTAATATATCTAACTTATAAATAAATCAGACACATCAATTTCTTAATGAATCTAAAAAAATATAATGTCTCTTATAAAAAAAACCGGAAGTAGTGTGATATACTTTGTACGCTTTTTATGTTGTGTACTCTTTGAATTTGATAAAAGAAAAAAACAAGCAATGTTGTTGCTATGTAGTTTGTGCTCTGGGCTATCATTGTTTGCTTTTTATATGTTATGTTAGTGTACAAGCTAAGTGTAACATTTTAAGCTTTATCTTGTGTAAGTCTCAACTCTGAGTGAGATTAAAAGTAAGTTATTTGTTGTTGTTGTTTTTGTCAATGTGTATGTTGGGATACTATGGAGTATTGTGCTAATTCTACAAGCTTATGATTTTACTAAATCGTATAAAAGTTGTTTTCTCAAAAGTTGGAGATTATTATTATTATTATCCACAATTGTGAGACTAATTTACAAATGTCAATTTTACAAATGCTTTCAATTGTAAAAATTAAACTTGTAGAATGTGGGGAGAATGAGTAGAGTAATTGGACGGAAGTTGTGGGTTGTATTAAATGGGGTATGGTACAATCAATGATCCATAATTATTGGCCACTTGTTTGATTATCATTCGATTTTCATTTAATGATTTAATGGGGAGCCCTACCCTCAAATGATTATTATGTAATATTCTCTTTTTTGGGCATCAAATAAATATTTAAAAACTCAAATTAAATAAAAGAAAGTAAAAACATAATAAAAATATTTCACTTTGTAATTCATAAAACGACACACTAAGAGACTAACCAATAATACTCTAGAATACAAGAAGATAGGACAACATAACATGAACCTCCAACATTCTCATTCTTATTCTTAAAATACTAAAATAACATTAATTAAATGGCACTCTCATCATATATACTATTGAGAAGTTTCCATATATATTCCAGCATCTTTAACATACATCATCTTCTCATCATGCCTTAATGCTGTAAATATAATCAATAAAAAAAAAATCAGTCAGTAATTAATTCCAATTTTGGGTACCAAATTAATAATTTAAAATTTTTGGCTCACATCAAAATAAACAAATAAAATTAAACATAAAGATATATTAAAAATGGAACAGAGCATATTATTTATAAAATAATCCAAAATTAAAAATATGAATCGGTACTTTTCAAAAATTTAAAATGTCTTGGTAAAAATAAAATAAAAATGTCTTATTAAAATGTGAAAGTTATGAGACATACGTAGCACAGTTCGTGGAAGTACTAATCTTGTATGGAATTTTAACACCACATTTGCCGGGAAGAACACCGGCGTTGTTAGTATTCAAACCGGAAATAGCACCGGCAGCTTGTTTCAAGCAGTTACAAGCAGTCCGACGATCAGGTGTGGTTGCAGCAAGGGCGTTGAGATTCCTAACTCCATTACAACATGCTGGACTAGGACCAGGACCACCTCTAAGATAACCAAGGCATGGGGCAAGTTTAGAAGTTACAATTCCACATGAGAGTCCAGCTTCTGCCATTGGTGCAACAATTATGCACATCAACAAAACCACACATGCTATTTTCATGTTTGCCATTGTTTTTCTTAAAAAAAAATAGTTTTTTTGTTATGATTTGGAATTTTCCTTTTTTTCTTGGTTTTTTTTTTTTTGATAGCCTTTTTTCTTGGTTTGTTTGTTTGGTGTGGAATGTGTTAGGGGATAGGGGTTTATATAGCAAATACGAGGTTTGGGAAAAGTTGAGTAAGTACTAAGTTGGGTGGTAGTTATTAGTTATGGGTTGTATTAAATGATGTATGCTACATGCTCTTTAGTTTTTTTTTTGTTGACAAAATACATGCTCTTTAGTTATTGGCCACATGTCATTATTCGATTTAATTTAATACTCTCTCTGTCTCAATTTAAGTGTCATGGTTGACCACTTCACACATTTTAAGAAAAGTGAGTAAATGAAAGAGAGAGAATAAGACTTTTACATAAATACCTCAAATATTTATTGGGAGTATATTGAAATACTAAAAAGTGGATTATTTAGTTACTTTATTGTCTCTCTTAATCATTATGATAATGGTAAAATAGAAATAAAAACAATGTTATAAATAGTATATGACAATTGTTTTGCAATTTTGACAAATAGAATATTTATTTTGGGACGAAGAGAATAGTACATGCTATTAGATTTGAATTTGATTGATAACATAGTACATGTGCCTGTGGGAGCCGGTGTATAAATTCTCTATACTTTCTTTCCTTCTCTAACCTTTTCATTTAATTTTTTTGTTGAAACTAACTTTTCCAATTGAGCGTAGTGCGACATGTTAACCGACAGAATTGGACGATAGTATTATATGAAAGAAGAAAAATGCCATGCGGTGGTGGTTAGGAGTGTTCGCGGTGCAGTTTGATTGTGAGATATAAAAATAAATGTGATTCAGTTTGATTCGGTTGATTTTTAAAGTCATTCAAATCAAAGCAAGCCAGTGTCATTCAAATTGGTTTGGTTAGTGCTGTTTTTTATCGTAATATGCAAAATATGACAATATTAACTCTAATATTACCAACATTGTTACAAAATAAACATAGAAAATTTTATTTTACTGTTTATAATTTTGCATGATATAATATGCATATACATGAATTGTGTAGATGCTAATTTTGTTTATCTTATAAAAAAAATTATTTTTAATATTAACAATATAGTTCTGGATCGCATAAAATGATATGTTCTCACAACTTACTATTATGATATATATATATATATATAAATAAAATGAAACTAAAATGTAGCTCAATTGGTATCCACTAGAGATATTATTGTAATGGTTGGAGACTTAGAGTTTAAACTTCAGATTTTATATTCCTCTACCTTTAAATGTGTGAATCTATCCAATAAACTACTTGACTAAAAAAAACTAAACTATAAAACACAAGTGCATATACTAAAATAAATTAATTTGTCAAATATTCATGATTATTTGTCAAAAAAATAAAGATTCATGATTAATTCATTAATTTTAGTATTATATATTTTTTTTTGGTATTATATATATATAATTATAAATATTATATACTTATAAATGTGCAGGCTGCAGTTACCCGTACCAGTTTCATATCACCAGGCCCAATAAAGGAACCCAACCAAAGGCCCCAGCCAAAACATCTATTTAAACTTCTTTTTTCTTGCAAATCATATCAACTATTACAGAGAAATTGAAGGTTGTTTTCTTTTTTCCTACCCAGTTTTTTCGGGTATTTTCTTCATCTCAGTCTTAATTGTTTCTTTTATGCTTCAAGCTATCAATGTTTAGTTTCACTCGCTTCTTCAAGTTTAATTGTTTTTTTTAATAGGTTTAAGTATCATTTTCGTCTCCCTCTACTACGCGAAATTTTGGTTTTAGTCTCAGTATCAAATTTTGTTTTAAATAAGTCAATTTCGCGTACATACAATATACAAGGACGAAAATAATACTTAAGCCTTTTTTTATATGCTTCATTATGCTAATGCATGTTTACGTTTAGTTATAATCCGTTCTTTCTAAAACTGCTCTCATCTAATTTACGTTTGATTATATTGTGTTTGATGATGATCTTGAATTCTTGATCGTTAATTTAGTTTTAGATTTACTCTATCTGTATTTTAGGTTTAGGTTTAATTTGTTTTCTAGGGTTTTAGTTTGAGAATGGTTAATAATGAGACTGATATTATTATTTAGTTTATTAGTTTGTTGATGTTAGCTTCTATTTATCATTACTTCTTACAGATACATGGCGGCCGAATGGACACCGGAAGAAACACGTGCCTTATACCAAGGCATTGGATTTCTTGGACTTAATTGGAATGCTATTAAAGATGATGATCGATTTCGACCATATCTTTTGAATCGTTCAGCCGATGATTGCAAAAATAAGTACCAACTTGATTGTCAAAGGTTATTACGTTCCTATGTTAAGTTTCATAGTTGTGCTCATGCTTTTAATGGTGTTTAGTCTCAGTTTCTTGACAGTTTTCTGGCTCTTTGAGGTCAGAATCTGAATGGTGCTAATGTTGCTCTTTCTCAGTTTCTTGACAGTTTTACGGCTCGTAGAGGTCAGAATCTTAATGGTGCTAAGGATGTTAATGGTGTTCAGTCTCAGTTTCTTGACGGTTTTATGGCTCTTGGAGGTCAGAATCTTAATGGTGGTAATGCTGTTAATGGTGCTAATGGTGCTCAATCTCAGTTTCATAATGGTTTTCTGGCTCTTCATCGAGGTGCTCAATTTCAGCCAAGAAGTCAGGGACAAGGACCTCCACAACCTCGGTCTCAGATTCTTAGTGGTTTTCTGGGTCTTCCTCAAGTTCAGCCAACTGTTCAGCCAGGAGGTCAGGGACAACAACGACTTCCACAATCTCAGCTTGAAGAAATTTTCACTCTTGTCCGAGCAAATAATGCGAAGATCAATGATTTGTCGGTTTCTATTGCTCGACTTGAAGAAAAAGTTAACCACCTCAATTGAGCCTTGATACTTTTCCTCCCACAACTACCTGCTTGAGTTGATCTTTTGGCTCAATATTTTGTTGTTTAAATTGGAATTCCACGATTTTAGGAGAAAATTTATAATTTAGACATGGTTCTTAGATTTTTGTTTTACTGTTACACCTAATCACAATTACTGATTTTGCATTTTGGGATACATATTTTTTGTTATATAATATTTTGATACATAATTTTTCTGGCTAGCATTTATGTATTCGGTCTGTTAGTTACCCGATTATTGGTTTCTTAATTGAGTTCTCATCATTACTCTTATCATATGTTTGTTCATATAATCACCAAATTGTTTATTGTATCGAAATTCAATCTCCATTCTTATTTTGGGTAGTATATGTATATGTAGGTAGTATATTTTTTAAATTTATTCAATTTCCATTCTGATTTGGGGTTATTGGGTGTACTACTGTTGTCGGAATCGAGCTATTTTTGTGAAGGAGTTAGGATTCTTAGTACATGGATGGTTTGGACAACAATCTATGGTGTGACTTAGTTACTAAGATGTTGTGTTATATACTATGGCCTTTGGTGGCAAAGCATGCCTATAAGTAGTGTAACTTTCATAAAACATTTCCCCTCACTTCATATTCTTATGCATAATTTTTTGTCAGTTGGAAAATGCACTTGATCTTGAAAGAGATGCATCTGCCGATATTGTTACTTCAGTTAAAAGGTTTTTTATCTTCTGTTTTATTAGTGTTCATTTTGATTTGTTTAGCATTTTCTGTGTGTACTATATGCTAAAATTTCCACACAATTGTTTCTCTGTAGGGGTTTATGGGCAATGACTGCTCCTTCCAAGTGAATTTGGCATTTTTTGTTTGTTTATTAGTCTGTTTGAATTTTGATGGAAAGCTCGCAGCATAGAAACTAGAAACTTTATAATGATTAAATTTGCTCAACTAAGTTAATAGTCTGCAGTTGGCTTGGAAAGAGTTTCGAACTTATTTTCAGACTCTGTTGAACATTCAATCTACATCAAAATTTGGTTTTGATAGTGTAGTCGTGAGTCATTAATTGACTCTAATAACAGAATGTTAGTTAAATTTCTGTTAATTTATTATATTGCTAATGCTCTTTGCTTATCTTTGATTGTTTATTCTTAAAGCCATGGTCAGACGTCTTGAATCATGTCTTCCTCGTGTTTGCTTTGAAATCATTTATCATCATAATATATAGTTTAGATAAAATCTTCAGCATATTAGGAGACAATTAGGGTATCATGTTGATCTTAAAACTAAATGTACTAAATGTTGATTCTAAGATAGTTGTTCATGTTTTGAAGAGTTATACTGATGGTAGTGTCTAGCTAGTAGCTAGAGGCTTATACAGGAAATTCGTCGGGTGTTGGAATTGGAGTACGAAATAAAAGATAATTTGTCATGGGTTGAGAAGTGAATTCGTGTGTGGATACTTTGGCAAATATGCGATGTGAACATGGTGAAGCATTGATGATTTATGAACACTCTCTTGCTCGCCTCAATTCGTTATTCTTGCTAATAATGGGGAACTCTACACCTTGAATGATTGTTACGAAACGTTCTATTTTTGGGGGGCGTCAAATGGATATTTAAAAACTCAAAATTAAATAAGAAATAACTAGGTAAAAACATAATTGAAATATTTCACTTTGTAATTCATAAAAGGACAGTACTCTCGTATACAAGAAGATAGGGCAACATATAACATGAGCCTCCATCATTCTCATTCTTATTCTTAAAATACTAAAATAACATTAAATGGCACTCTCATATACTATTGAGAAGTTTCCATATTCCGGCATCTTTAACATCATCTTCATTCATCATGCCTTAATGCTGTAAATATAACCAATAAAAAAAATCAGTCAGTAATTAATTCCAATTTTCGGTACCAAAATAATAATTTAAAATTTTTGGCTCACATCAAAATAAACAAATAAAAGAGCATAAAGATATCTTAAAAATGAAACAGAGCATATATTTATAAAATCATCCAAAATTAAAAATATGAATCAGTGCTTTTCAAAAATTTAAAATGTCCAAGTCAAAAAAATAAAATTAGAATGTCACAATAAAATGTGATGAGAGTGAAAGTTATGAGACATACGTAGCACAGTTGGTGGAAGTACTGATCTTGTATGGAATGTTAACACCACATTTGCCGGGAAGAGCGCCGGCGTTGTTAGTATTCAAACCACGAATAGAGCCGGCGGTTGATTTCAAGCAGTTGCAAGCAGCCTGACGATCAGGTGTGGTTGCAGCAAGGGCGTTGAGACTCTTAACTCCGGCACAGCATGCTGGACTAGGACCAGGACCACCTCTAAGATAACCAAGGCATTGAACAAGTTTAGAATTTACAGTTCCACATGAGATTCCAGCTTCTGCCATAGGTGCAACTATCATGCACATCAACAAAACCACACATGCAACCTTCATGCTTGCCATTGTTTTTCTTTAAGAAAAAAGTGTTTTTGTTTTGATTTGGGATTTTTCTTTTTTTTCTTGGATTGTTTGTTTGGTGTAGAATGTGTTAGGGGATAGGGGTTTATATAGCAAATAAGAGGTGTGGAAAAAGATGAGTAAGTTAGGTGGTAGTTATTAGTTATGGATTGTATTAAATGATGTATGATACATGCTCTTTAGTTATTGGACATGTCTCATTATCATTCGATTTAATTTAATACTTAAATTTGATGATAAAGAATGTGGGAGCCAGTATAAATTCTCTACTTTCTTTTCTTCTCTAGCTTTCTCAATTATTTTTTTGTTGAAACTAGCTTTTCTAAATGAGAGTGCGACATGCTAACCTACGAGATTTTTACAGTCAAGACCAAAATATTCACCATCAAATATAATAATTATTTCTTTCATTGAATTTGAAACATGTCAAATGATAGTTGTGGTAATGTAGAAAAAAAAAAGAGTAAAAGATTAATAAAAAAATAATAGCGCAAGGGGGAGGGGATGTGAGAGATTTTTAAGGAGGTTGAGTGAGATAAAATATGATTTATTATATTGACAAAATTACTTTCACTTTTTTATTGAAATCATAAATTATCCTTGTTGGAATATTAAAAATTTAGGTTTTTATTTTTTTGACAACAAAAAAATTTAGGTTTTATACTCATTAGATTTTTTTTATTTGTTATATATATCCTTTAAAAAAGAATTGACATAATATATCAACTATAATTTAATCCTTATTTTGAATTTATAAGGTTAAGAATAAAAAAGTAAATTAATTATTACATCTCCTCCCAGCCCCTCCTCTCGTTAAAAAGTTGAACAAAATACAAAAATTTAAAATATTTCCTTCTTTATCTTCTTCTCCCCTCCGAAAACTCCGAACCAAACAATTGAAGCTTTGTATCTTCTATCGGTTACTTATTTATAGTATTATTGAACAAGCTAAGCTAGTTCAAACCGACTAAAATGATATTCATGGATTCAAAGAATTGGATGGAGAATAATTTAATCAAATGAGTACTACTTATGAATATGAGCCCTTTTATATTTTAGAAGTAGGTTTAAATAATCAATTGACTCTTGTAAGTTTGTGTGTTTTTGTTTTATTCTATATATGTTTTTATTTTTTAATTAATTTTCTGTGGATTAGTTTTAGAGACTAAAACTAAAATCATTTTAATATTTATAAATTAATTCTAAAAAAAATAATATACAGAGACTAAAACAAAAAACACGCAAACTTATATAAATTTATTTTTACACTTTTTGTCGGAGTCTTTTAGAAGAAATTCCCCATGTACGTAGTTCTAATACTATTCCAATAGAAATGACTACATACATATTGTTATTTTTCAAAATTATGATGGATTTTTTTTTTTGAGTAAAACTTATGATGAAACTTAACATGTATATATACATAGTATTTGATTGTTAAGGAGTTTGATTAGTTTTGTTTTTTAAAAAGAGATATTAATATGCACTAAAAATAAACAAAACCACAAACCCATTTAGATTTTTTTTTTGCTATAAAGAGTTTATCTCTCATTTCATTCAAATAGATATCTTAGTATATAGATACATGTCAAATATTGGTAAAAATATGAAAATTAATTACAGATGTGCCTCTCAAATCTATAATTGAAGCGATATTTATTCAAAAACACATTGAGATAGATATTTATCATGTGAATTGGATATTACTCGATCTTCTCAACAAAGACTTCGCTAATTTTATCGACATTCTAAAATTGTTTATGATTTCAAAATTGTTTTCAAAATCATAAAACATGATAAAACATGTTCTCAAAATTGAAAATCAAAACCTCAAAAAATTGAAAAAATAGGATCAAAACTTCATTCAAGTCTTATGTCTTTCTTAAATCAGTGGTTAGATCTACTAATAGTTGAAAACATGCACCATAATTAGACGGTTGCCGACTATATTGTTTGTCAGCAAGCTAGTAAATTTCACATACGCCGTGTTCTTACATGTTGGGGGCCTACCATATTTTGGTACCATTCAAATTCAAACTTTTGTAGTACTACTTGTTTTCAGACTGAATTACAGTTTTTGTTTGGCAATACAGTCACTACTAGCTAGTTTTTAGATTCAATACTCACTCCGTTTTAAAATAACTACTTTCTAGATTCAAAATGATTTGTCACTTTTAGCTCAAAAATTTTGTTTTAAAATAAGTGTCATTTTTCAATTTCTATCATCTAATTGTTACTTTATACACTATTTCTAATAAAGCAAAGATAAAAGTATGTTTAATTTAGTAAAAGTACTATTAAAAAAACATCAAAAGCGACACTCATTTTGAAATGAAGGGAGTACAAATTAAGAAATACGGAGTATAATTTATAATATTGAAAGAAATAATAATTTTAATTATTTTTATCAAAAAATTAATTAATTATTAAATTAATCCTATTATATGTTAATTTGTTTATTTAGTAATAATACATAATAATAATTAGATGATATAATTTAAAAATATATACATTTTCAAAAATAAAGTTAATATTCATTTTAAAACAAAATTTATTGTATAAGTGACACTTATTTTAAACAAGATGAAGTCAATTATTTTAGATTGCGATACCTAATCTTCTTTTAAAAAAAAATTGATTAATATTAATTTTTTTTTTAATCTTATAGATATCAAAGAAGATAAAATGAATTGAAAATTTGAAGAATTGATAAAGTGTCTATTTTTTTTAACGGCTAGTTGATAAGGTGTGTCTGATTTAATAGTTTAATTTGTTGGTAGTAGGATTGTACCAAAAAATAGAGTAGTAGGAAATAGAGAGGATATCTCATTTTAGAGGACTCTTGGTTGAATGGGATTGGAAGGTCTGTCCGATACCATTTTAGTAACTATAGGTTTTTAGAGCTTTTGTATATATTTTTGTATATATCATTTATTAATAATTTTTTAATGATAATATTTATAAGCATTTAATCCCTTCAATTCTACATCTCTTTAAAAAAAGTGAGTTCTACTAATAACTCTATATTATTTATAATTAACAATATTTATTTAAAAAAAGTTAAATTAGCTCATCCAAATTAGTATTAAAAAGAAGCAAACTTGAGGCCACAAGGAGAAACATACCTTCAGGTATTAAATTAATACCACCATATCAATTTAAGTGGGTTAATTAACAATAAATTATCAATGTAGTAAAACACAAAAATGATATATAAAAGCAAATGGATCCTATTAAATTTTATGAGAGAGAACATGTTTAAAGAGTATTCACTTCGTTCTAAATTATAAGAGAAAAAAAATTATTTATTAAAAAAAACATAAAAAAATAAATTAGAAGTATGATTTTGTGGGGAAACAATGTATAGACCTAGCAGAAACAATGTTGCTATGCATGACGTTTTCAACTCTATTTAAAAGATCCACAACTTTTGGTGCTAGAAAACCAAAAATGTCAAAAGTAAATGGTATAAAAGCATGTTGATTATATAAACATATTTTTTCATGTTTAGCTAGCAATGTTGCTTGAAGCAGTTTTGAGGGCCGTCTGTCCCACAATAAAATCGTGAGTCCTCAATCCCACAAGTGAAGAAACCCTAGTCAATCTACACACATGTTTTCCTCCTATCCATCCATACACCAAAATATCTCATGGCTTAAGTGTCGATCTTCCTTCTTGTAGGTCAGCTAAGAAGTTTACAGGTGCCTCTTTTTTTATAGATACTCTCGCTGTCTAAATATATCATAAAAAACATCTCTCACAAAGTCATGCCTATATTTGAAGCCCAAAAGTTCTTTACAATAAATTACATGTTCTCCAAATGAGTCCAAGCACGCCTTACGACAAACTTGACACACATCATCAATAAAAAACAACAAAAACATGCGGTGATATCGCGTGATGGTATGATATTCTACCGGCGACACATGTTGGCCTAACCCATCAATGGGAATAACTAAAATAAAATCATGAGCATGAGCAGCCCGTAAACACCCAAAAACTACTTTATGTCTTGTTGTCATGTTGAAGATCACTTCTATGTTCTGAACAATTTTACTAAACGCAGCACTCGCCAAAACATGTTGAGGTTTAGAGGAGAAGGTGTCTTAACTAGTGAAACTACTAACATCAAAAGTATGATCTTGCAATATGCAAGACTGTGTCATAGAAGCAATGAAGCGAACGAGGTGGGCTCTGCTGCTGAGTATAAACCCAACCCTCCAACTTTAATTGGTAAAGATGCCAACCTCCATTAAGAATCGCCAAAAAAAGGTCCTCCACCAACCACAGTAATTTCAATGGCCTCTCGCATCTCTTTATCAAACAAATAGTCGCCCTCTCCATGTGAATTGGTTGGAACGTCCTTAAGCCAAAAATAATTTTGCGATGCCCATGCAAGATTGGAGTAGAAGAAGTTCACTGGAGCCCTTAGTTTGAGAAGAAGTTAAGGTGCATTAACTTAATAGCTCTGACAGTCCTCCTCATGACCAACCTCTCAATAAATCTTTTATAATGACTAACAACCCCTCAGAGCAATTTTACCCCCAACATCGGCCTCCAATGTCCAAGAGAACAAACCTTCATGAAGTTTAATATCATAACATGGTGGTCAAAAGATCTCTGTCTTACGAATGTTCAGATCAAGACCTAAACTAGGATCGGTCTCCAGAATGATATCAAGTGCTTTAGTAACTTCCCTTAAAAATTCTTAATCACAAGATTATTTTTTATTGAGAAAATGAAAGAAAAAAATTAAATGCAATTTACAAATACATTTTTGAAAAGAATTTTTACCTTTATAATTTGGGACAAAAAAATGTCATTTTTATTATTTCATTTGAAATGGAGAGAGTAAGTACCTAAATAAGTACACCTTTTACTTTTGCTCATATGGGTTATCTAATAGATATTACAATCTCTCCATCACAAAATAATTGTCACTTACATATATTATTGCATAATTTTAATCATTAATATCAAATTATTTTTATTAAATCAAAACAAAAAATAAAATTATTACTCCCTCCGTCCCATAATAAATGTCATATACTATTTATAACATTGATTTTTACTATTTTATCTCTTAAAGTAATCATTAGGTAAGAGAAAAAGTATACTCAAGAGTCTACTTTTAGTATTCCAATGTCTACTACCAATAAAAATATGAGATATTTTTATAAAAATTATATTATTTCTCTTTTATTTACACACTTTTCTTACAGTGTCTAATTTGATTAACTGTGACACTTAAAATAGAACGGATTGAATACATTGTATCAAAGCATAACTTTCAAAGCATTTAAGAGGGTTGTACCATCGAGTAGGTCGTGCATGTGTTCCTACATTGTATTAGTCATCGCAAATAGCCAAAGTTAGAATTTTGATTGGATACCAAATAGGCATGGTAGGCTCAAAGCTTAACTCTGGCATTATGAATTCGGTGCCGTACGTGATCATCAATTCATCATAGGAACACCTACGACGGTGAACTGACAGGGAGTATGGTCGATCGGCAACCTTCCAAATAAATCATGCTGCATATGTGTGTGTGTATATATATATATATATATATATTAAATGACACTATTCAAATTAAATTAAAATCGATAATTATTTTTTGGAAAACCTAAGAACTGAAAGTTGAAACCGTTACATGTAGAACTAATTCACAAACTCAACCACTAAAACATTCTAATTTTTGCAATAAATTTAATCTTTGATTAAGATATATCTTTTTTATTTATTTACAAATAATTATTGTTTAAAAAAATTAAAGAAAATTATTCTTTTCAAAAAATTTGTATTATTTTTTATTTCGATTTATTTATATTCGATCAAGCCCTCCAAAGTAGAATTTTTTGACAAAGATTATCTAATTTCAAAGATGAGAGGTTAAATGATGAATTGTTAAAGAGTAAAAAATGACAGATAGCTAGGACAATAGAGAATTCATAAATAGTTCCATTATTATTCCAACAATAGGTGATACATGCATTCACATGTTCAGTTTATTAATAAGTAATAACCGTTCGATCAAAATTAAACAGTTCAAATTCAATGTAAATATTTCAAATTATAAATTAAATATAAACATATATTTTTGTAAACTATTTGATGAAGATCATATGATTCTAAATACACCAAATGTGTACATTAAATCATTCATCATTGTCAACCTGAAATGCTATTTGAATGTCATTATCATCAAAATCTAACATGTTACCAAAGCATTAAATTAAAAACGTATGATAGTGAGACAAGTGGCCAATAATTGTAGACCATTGTACCATACCACATTAAATGCAACCCACAACTTCCACCCAATCTAGACACACTCATCGAAAACCATCACTCTACTCATCTTCCCACCTCCTCTAAATTGCTATATAAACCCCCATACCCTAACACATTTCACTCACCATCAAACAATCAAATCAAGAAAGAAAGAAAAATAAAAAACTTCAAAATTTTCTTTAACAAAATGGCAAGCATGAAAGTTGCATGTGCTCTTTTGGTGATGTGCATGATTGTTGCACCTATGGCAGAAGCTGCAATCTCATGTGGAACTGTAACAGCTAAACTTGCTCAATGCATTGGTCACCTTAGAGGTGGTCCTGGTCCTAGTCCAGCATGTTGTGCTGGAGTTAGGAGTCTCAACGCCCTTGCTGCAACCACACCTGATCGTCGTGCTGCTTGCAACTGCTTGAAACAAGCTGCCGGTGCTATTTCCGGTTTGAATACTAACAACGCCGGTGCTCTTCCCGGCAAATGTGGTGTTAACATTCCATACAAGATCAGTACCTCTACCAACTGTGCTAGGTATGTCTCAAAACTTTTACTCTAACTCTTTTTTTGGCATAATAAATAAACAACATAAGGGTGATTAACATAAATAGACATAGCATAAATTTAAGCATTAACAAAAAATTGAGAACTTTTTTATTTATTATTATTGTAATATCATTTGAAATTTTAGAGAACTAATTTATAGTTTTAATTTTAGCACTACTTCATCAAAATATGCTCTTTTTATTTTCTAGTAATTTTTTTCAATTTTGGTATATTTTAATAATAAAAAATAGTCAAGATCTAATGGTTCAGATTTTAAGTTTAAATTTTTTATTATAATTGAATACTTAAAATTTTACTTTGAATCGTTTGTTTAAGATCAAATGGTCTAAAATTAAAATTTAAATTAAAAATAACATAGATCTGACAGTATATAAATGAACCAAATCCGGTGCAGTCCGGTGCGGTCCGCCGCAGTGAATCTAAATCCTACTATATTGTTTTATTATACTGTGGGGGAGAAAATAGAAAAATTAATTACTGACATTTTTTTTACTGGTTGGGTTATATTTACAGCATCAGGGCTTGAAGTGTTGCAGCTCAAAAGTTATGGAAACTTCTCACTAGTATATGAGAGTGCCATCTATCTAATGCTATTAAGATTAAGAATAATAATGAGAGTGATGGTGTATCATTTTATATGTGGCCCTATCCTCTTGTACTAGATTATGTCCTTTTATGAGTTACATAATGAAATACTATGATTTTCGGTTTTTGCCTAGTTATTTGATTTCTATTTTTTATTTTAAGTTCTTTCTGAATCTCTTAATTTTACGTTGTCGGCAAAAAAATTAAAAAAATGAAAGTGTTTTATTTTTTCATATATATAAATAGGTTAATAAAATCCGAAATAAAATAAAAACTAGAACCCTCTATGAAAACAATTTTCAGATCTATAGATAGATAAGATAATAATCTATATAGGGATGACAAAAAAAAATCCAAACTCGCAGGCTCCACCCAAACTCGAATCCGAGTCAATAGGTAAAATCCGAGTTGATTAAGTTCTTGTGACATTCAATATTTCGGCTTCGGGTGGTGTCAAACACACATCCTGTTATATATTAAATTATATAATTATTCTTGTTGAATTAGCATATTATAGACTATTTTAATGTTGTAGACTATTTTTCATTCTTATTTTATTTTAATGTTGAAAATAATGTTAGCATGTTGTAGTTCGTAATTTCGTTGAATTTACTGTATTTTTTTTTTTTTACTTTTGTTAATTTAAGTTCAACTTCGGGTGGAAAAAACATGAACTCAACGGTACGGGTTTGGGTGGTACTTTGGCACCTGATTGTCATTTGGGTTCGGGTGACCATATTGGGTTCGAGTTTGGGTAGTGTTAGACCAGTGTCCGACCCTACCCGTTGTCATCCCTAACTCTATAGTACTTTAAATTGTTGTTTTTTTTTTACATCAAAAATATAAATTGCACCTGCCAAAAACTTCCCCTCCTCAATTTATAAATTTTTCAGCTCTTACTACTTGAACTATCATACATAAATTAAAATTGTTGTCGTTAATTATACAAATTAATTTTTATTTTTAAGGATTCCATTTTTAAGATTAAATCGACAATCTCCAAAGCATTTAAAATGATTCTGCCATCAAGTAGGTTAGGTAGGACGTCATGAATTAATATACCGGTAGTTGATGTTGGACTTATAATAGGATTACAGTCTGATCCAGCAATTACATTTTAGAATACATTGAAATGGTTTCATACTAAAAATTTTCCAAACCAAATTAATCTGTCTGGTTACTGGGATACTGAGAGTGAAAATAAAAAAATAAGGAAAATGATAAACAAAAGAAGTAAAAAATTATTGAAATTTGTGTAATCTACTTTTTTAAAACAATAAAATACAATTTTTAAAATATGTTTTACCTTTTTTAGTAATATTAACTAGTGCCCTAGCGAAACCCAAAAAATAATACTACTACACCGTTGATTGTGTGCCTCTAAATTGTGTTATTCATCCGCAAATAGCCAAAGTTTGGATATTGATCGGTTAGCTAAACATGCATGGTAGTCCCAAAGCTCTGGCATTATGAATTCGGTGCTGTGATATTATAGAACACCCCTACGTACTCTTAAAATTTGGTTGTACTACGATAATATTTTTTTTGTTTAGACTGGAGTATTCACTGTCGAACGCAGTGACTAATTCTTCATTAAATTTGTGACTCAATACATCTCTTTGAGAAGGTCTTCATAAATCACTTGGCTTTGTTTGGATTGATGGAATAAGGTGGAATTGAATGGAATGGAGTGGTATGGAATGAGATTCCATTGTTTGGATATTTTAAAATTGAATGGAATAGAATGGAAACACAATGGAATCCATTCCATCACATTCCATCCTTTTTCTTTATTTTCCTTCCCCCCCAATTTGGGGTGTATATGATGGAATGAAGCTTATTAAAACTCTAATGACCAAAATATCCTGTTTATATTACATTACTGCATCAAAGTATCATAAAATAGAAACTTGTACACGTTCACCCCATATTGCAATACCATCAATGATGACCATACAAACCTGCAATATTGTAATAGGTATAGTGTTCTACGTTCACCCTATTCATTCCTTATTCCAATTTTATTTTTGACGATTATTAAAAAATTGATTTTTTTAGTAAAATTATTAAAAAATTAATGTATGTAGTCTATTATTATTTTTTTGACAATATTTATTCTATTAATTTTTTTAACAGTATTTAGTCAATTAATGAATTTAAATATATTTGTTTTTTAATGAATCTGTATTTGTCTCTTATAATAAGTCTTATAATAAGAATAGAGGTAATAATTTTCCTTAAAAGAAAGTATTTTTAAACAAGGGTAAATATTAAATTTAAAAATTATTAATGATATGTGAAATATGTTAGTTGAATTGAGTAGAAAATTCAACATATTGATGTTTTATAAACAAAGGGTAAAATTGGAATAAAAAAATTATAACTCATTCCATTCCGTTCACTTTCCAAACAATGGAGTGAGAAATTAGCCCCGCTCTGTCATAAACTATCCAAATAGTGGAGTGGAATATCTATTCCATTCCGTTCCATTCCGTTCCGTTCCATTCCGCTCAATTCCGCTCCGTTCCGTTAATAATAAGTTATCCAAACATAGCCTTAGGAATGAGAATTTTCTTCTCTCATATTTAATTTTTTTTTTTCTTTTCTATTAGCTTCTATACTAAAAAAAAAATTATAAAATATTACACGTGTGTTAGTAATAAATTAGTGATAAACTGCATTATTTGTGTGTACAAAGTCGTTGTTTGTGGTTTAAATTTTTAACATCAACATTTTTTTTTGTATGTTTTAGTTCTAATCATTTCAACTTAAATTAAAATTGATAATTTTTTTCGGAAAACCTAAGAATTGAAAGTTGAAATTGTTACTTGTAGAACTCATTTACAAAACCAACTACTAGATGATTCCAATTTTTCCAATGAATTTACTCTTTGACTAGGATGTACTTTTTTATTTATTTACAATGAATATTTTTTTTAAAATTTAATAGTAAATTATTCTTTACAAAAAATTTGCTTTATTTTTTATTAAGGATTAATTTTTTATATTCAAATAAAGCCTCCAAATAATCAGATTTTTTTGACAAAAATAGATCTTCCAATTTCAAAGAAGAGGTTAAATGGAAACATGTTATTTTTTTTGAAGCAAATGGCAAAGTGTTAAAAGAGTAAAAAATGACAAATATACAAACAGTCCCATTATTATTTCCAGTAGTTGGTGGAACATACTTTTAAAACATTAATAACTATTCGATTAAAAATCAAAAAATTCAAATTTAAGATAAATATTTCAAATTATAAATTAAAATATAAATTATATTTTATATAATTTGTTTGATCAAAATTAGACTATTCTAAATAAACCAAATGTGTGTGATAAGTCTTTGTCAAACATGAAATCCATTTTGAATGTCATTATCGTCAAAATAACAGGATACCAAAACACATTAATAAAAAATGTACTCCCTCCGTACCACAATATAAATCGTTTTGAGAAAAAAAAATTGTACTAAAATATAAGTTGTTTTACAATACCAATGCAACATTTAATGCTAATTTTCTTATTATACACTTAACTTTTTATTACTCTCTCTTCTTTTACTTCTACAATTTATTTTTTCCATACCATTAATGAAAGACAATTTTGTAAACTAACTCATAATTTCTTTTTACTATACAACAATGATTACATTTCTTAATTTGTGTGATATGGTCAAAACGACTTATATTTTGGTACAGAGGGAGTATGATCTAGTGAGACAAGTGGCCAATAATTGTAGACCATTGTACCATACCACATTAAATGCAACCTACAATGCAATTGAGAGCTTTTTTATGATAATTTGCAATTTTAGAGATATAATTCATACTTCTAATTCTGGTCATCAATATATGCTATGTTTAATTTTCTAGTAAATATTTTCAGTTTTAGTATATTTTTATAATAAAAAATCATCTAAATTGAATGGTCTAAATTTTAAGATTAAATTGTATTGTCAAGATCGAATGGTCGAGTTTTAAGTTTAAATTTTAGATTAAAATTAACAAAACATTAAACTTAAAATCTGAACTAATTTATTGGTTACATAATGAAATATTTTCTTGGTTATATTTACAGCATCAAGCCTTGAAGTGTAGCAGCAGCTCCAAAGTAATGGAAACTTCTCACTATTATGAGAGTGATGGTTGCGTCAAAAAAGAAAAAAGAGAGTATGAGAGTGATAGTGTATCATTTTATTTTTATATATGTGGCCCTATCTCTTGTACTAGATTATGTCCTGTTATGAGTTACATAATGAAATATTTTATTGGGTTTTTGGCTAGTTATTTGATTAATATTTTTATTTTGAGTTCTGAATCTCTTAATGTTGTCGGCAAAAAAATAAATTAAAGTACTTTACTTTTTTATGAATATAAATCGGTTAATAAAATGCCAAACAACCAACAATAAATTGGTTTAAGTGATAAGAATTTTGATTCGCTTAAGTATGTGGTTAGAAATTTGATTTTTAGCTCATCTGTATGCAGAAAATTTGGTTGAGAAGGGAGAATCACTTTGTATGCCCATAGATTTCTCAACATAATTTAATTATCGTTAATGGCAGTAAAAACTTTGTATCAAATACCAAACAAAATAAAAACTAGAACCTCTAAGAATACAAGTTTCAAATCTATGGACAAATGAAATAAAATAACATATTGAGAATTACTTTCAATAAATACTTTTATGATAATACAAGTTTCATTTGTCCATATATCTGAAACTTATAAAGTATGCTGTAATGTATATTTTGTATTATTGATTTAGAATGATGAACAACCTCTCTATAAATATAGAGAGTATTCCTAATACAATTAAGTGCATTGTATGCACCATGTAGTAAATAAGGAAAAGAATAATTCTACATAATTAGAATACTTAATATACATGATTTGCTATAATATACATGATACTGCAATGCTGTCAAAGGTCAACGTATCATAATATTTGTTTTAATTAACATGATTCTTCTATAAAACTCCTATTGAAAATTGTTTCAATTGTCCATATATTTGATATTTGATACTTGTATTGAAAATTAACTATTTTTCAATAGAATTTCAATAGGTGATACCGAATTGAGAATTAACTAATAATTTATTTTATTCATTTGAAATTGTTAAATATTTTGTGAAACCATTTTTAAATAAAGTTAAGAAACTTTGTAATTGATTGGATCAAAATTGCATGCAATTTTATTTTTACACAGTAATAAATTTTACTCGTTAATTTGAGATCGTATGATTTAAACTGCACAATCAATTCACACAAAAAAATATTCTCAACCATCAATTTAAATTGGATGACTGAGAATTATAAACCAAAAATCAAAGCAAGTGATGTGTTTAAAGTTATGTGCTTTTGTCAATTAAATCAATTTTGCAAGTGATTTATATATGTTGTCTAGTGAATATGATCATATTCTGAATCACTTGAGTGTAATATTTATAAACAAATAAAAAAAGTTCCATTTAACTTAAAATTGTAACTAAAATTTAACATCATTATCAAATATACGCATTTGTCAGTATTTAAACTTTAGAGCTCCTGCTCTTTAACCCTTAGCTCAACCAGTTGACCAGTTGAGCTACTCATCAGTCATCCCCCATCACACTTGAGTGTTATTTTAGTTGTAAGAGTTTAGTCTTATAATCTTAAAGTGTTGAGTTTGAATTCTATCATAGACAGTTGTAAAATAGTCATTAGTTCTACTTGAATTAATTAAAATTCCACGCTTCCCTAATTATTATTTTTTAGGAAAAAGACATTGTCATTTTGTATTGTCAATACTATAAGAACATAAACATTACTTTTACTTGACTTGGTTGTAAAAAGGTTCTAAGTAACACCTATGAGAGATATCAACATCACCATATGAGCAGCATCAATGAAAACATCATTTGCTACCACAATATGGATCAAGTAGCAACAACAAACTAAACAGTATAAGTTTCCTATACAACTCACTTCATCATACCTCAATTGTTTTTCACATAAACCACAAGGGAAAACTAAACTATATCCACCTAAAACATTGCTTTGTTTCTAGTAACACATGTCACATGCCATTAAGGCCATGATCTTAACATGCCGGTGAATTCAGTAATTAAGCAATGAATATTTCAATCTCAAAACGATTTTCCCTTTTTCGACACCAAGTTTTCCGCCGGTAACTAACCAATGACCGGGAGGATCTTCCGGACCTTTGCTCATTTCCAACAAGTCAACATACTTCACTAACTTGTTTGTTGCGGTGTTGTTTTCTCTCGAACTGATGTTCGTTGTGTTGTTTGCATTTGAAGTGTTGCCAGCCATCGCAGATTTTGGTGATTTGTTTGGTATGTGATCCCACAGTGATCTTCGGATTGTGCAGCCGGGTAACCTTGAATACAAGAGCTTCATGTAAAGTACGTTCCGTGATCCGAAATCCCATACACCAAGCTGTGCTCCAGTGACTATGTAGACACCGGAGAATTCTCCTATGAAGGTTTCGGGATTCTCAATAGGTGCAGTGCTGACATGAGAAAAATTCTTCCACTTAACCGGCTCAAACCATCTGCTATCTTGTTCCTCGGGTCCCTGCCACTTAGGAGCACCAATAGCTACATGGCTGTCCCAATATGGCTGAAGGATCTTTGGAAGGGATACCAAGTGTTGAAGATGAACACTCAGCCGATTCTGCTTGGTTCCTTCGAGACAAAGACGTATGCCAGTTATAGGTCTACGTCCAACTGTAATCTGCATTCAATGAGAACCATCATACTTCAACAAAAATTTATTGCATGCATCACCATTCATTGAATACATTTGAACTTAAAAATATAATTCACTTCATTGTGTATACTATATATATCTATACTATAATGGGAATATCGAATTTTGGTGTAGCTTTTTTTCTTCTGATTTTACCTTTTATTAGGCTTTGCCTAGTGTGAAAGACCTATGGTGCACAAGTCAACGATAACACTATCACAAATATAAATTTTACAAAATTGACTGTTGGATTAAAAGTTAACACTATATAGATCATCCATGTAAAACTTTACATAAATTGAAAATCGTGATAGGTTATTGAGGACTAACAAGATTAACGGTATTCAATAAAAATTCATAAACCGTTAATCTTGATAGGTCTCAATAACATATCCAATGATTTTCAATTTCTTTAAAATTTGACACGGATAATCTATATGACATTTCAATCCAATGGTGAATTTTATAAAATTCGTATTTGTTATAGTGTTATCATTGACCTGTGCACCGTGAAAGACCAGGTCTTTCACATTAGAATTGGCATTTATTTAAACTATTTTACTCCGTAATTTACAAACTGTCACTTTTAACCAGTCAAAAAACTAAATTATTCTAATTTATACCTATATATAAAGGGATACCAAATTTTAGGATAACGTTTTCTTCCGATTTTACCCTTCATTTAAACCATTTATTTTATAATTTATCTTGTTTTACCCTCCATATATTATGGGCTCAGTATTCTTAGGTGATACCAACATTTTACCATTTGGCTCAAAGGTAATTGTGATCCTATCAACAGGCAGGCTAGTAAATATCAAAACAATTATTTGGCCCTATTAATACATTAAATATATTTTTAGGTGATCCTCAAAGTTTGTAAAAAGTTTGCCAGACGCACTTATCTCATGAAGCATTGAACCTATTAGTACATGAAATATATTCTGCAAATTTACCTGTTCTTGACTGACATAAAGTTTTTGGCCCATTATACTGAACTGCAAAGATGGACAAACAGGTTCCTTCCTTTGTTGACCAGCAACCCTGTCGTGTAAAGGAGCCCAAACACGAGGAATTTGAAACTCTAGGAAGTATCTTAGTTCTTCAATTGGAGGTTTATCTGAGCACAGATTCAGGATAAAGGAAAAAGGAAATCACAATTAATATTAGATCATACCCGTAAAAGCCAAGAAAAAAAAATCTAAATGACCTACTTATCTTCCTAAATATAAGACCCTCCTGAGAAATTTCTTTGACCCTTTTAAATTTTCAGCCGCATTAAATATATATATTTACCAACATACCACTAATTATGAAGGATAATATAAACTAATTTTATTACTAGAAGGATAAACTTGTAAAAACAATATCAATTTTTAACAAATTTCATATTACTACCAATTTTCTTAATTTTAGTGATTTAGTCAACAAGGTCCTATATTTAGGGAAAGAGGTAGTAACATAAAGTATTAAGTTGACTTACATTCAAGGTAAAGGCCAATGGCACGCGTCAAATGCTCCTTAGCAGGTATTTCATCAAGGAGATCTGTTATAGGACAGAAAGTCATCTCGATGATATCTGGGGAGGATTTGACAGTTTTTAACCATACACTGTGGTTTTGTTCCAAATCATCCCCTCCTCTTCTTCTAAAAATGACGGTGACATCCTGAACAATGATAAGTATTCAGCGGTGTTACAAAAAAAGAAGAAAAAAACTAGATTTTTTTTCCTTCAGAAGATAGAATAGATGGAGATATTTAACAGACCAGCCAGCTACTAACAATCAATGACCATGAAAACATGTAAGCATACTCTCAACAATAAGCATGGACTCTTCACGAGTAAATCAACATTTCGGTCCTCGAAATTGTTATAGTCAACCAATTAAATGCTCAAATTTATGTAATAGCAAATTAGCTCCTTAAATTAAAGAATGTCAATCAATTTAATTCCTCAATCAAAATATCTCGTTAGTTAGCTTAACATATTCCAAAGTCAATAAAAGACAAACATATTGACATGAATAGTCTATTTGCTGGATTAAGAAAAATCTAAATCAACCAAATTTGGTAAAAGGACTAAATTGACCAACCCTTATTATTTGAATGACTAAATTACTAATTTACTTAATTCTGCACGGTATAGCTGCATGGTGATGCATAGTTCCGTATATACGGGACTATACAAAAGAAAAGGCTGTAACAAAACCAGCAAAGTAACAGATTTTCCAATTATATCTATAAAAAAAAGAGAATTTGATGAAGAAATACTTGTCACATTGCAACTTGTATGCGCTAAAACAGTGATAATTGATCATTGCTCATCGGTGTGCTAATTTTGCATTTCTATATGCACCAAAGTAAATAAGGATCTTAAGATTTTAGTTTTAAAGCCATCAAGTGAAATGATGGTGATAGGGCCATTTTGCAAGTTTACAGAAGGAGGGGGATGTATTTATGAATATATTTTTCCAATACCTCATTTTATAGTTTTTTAGATCCGTCTCTGCATATATGTGAAGGGAGATAGAAACATGTGAAAAAGGGAGGATTGTGAGGAGAAGAGAGAGAGAAGAAATAACAGAATGGACAACTAGCAAAGGAAGATCAAGGGAAGCGAGAGTGAATGATTATTTTAGTAGGCTGGTTAGGCTGAGATAAGGGATGTCCTGAATCTCAGTCGAAGGAAGCAATTCAAATTAGCTCATCGAATCCAGTTTTCTATATCATTCTTGACTAAATTTCCTGTTCTGCAGTCTTTCGAGATCAGTAACGAGAAATTCTCCTTCGTTCGCTAGGACATACCTTTCTAATTATAGTATTCATGTTCTTATAACGACTAAATCAATCTTTTTCACTCTTCCTAACATTTCTCCTTATGCTCTAGAGGACGTCTATTAGTGGCGAAATTATATCCTATCAGCAAAATATCTCCTTACCACGTCATCGAAGTGCGGGACTAAGACGATGTCTGCCTATCTTTTCCTTGCAGATACTTGAGCATTTCAATTTTTGAACTTCCAAAAGACAATCAAGACCAAGGAACCTAGGACTGACCTATTGGCTATTTGTTAGGACTTAAGCACAGGAGGAGAGCTTCATGGCTTAAGTACCATATTGAGCACTTTGATATACTCAATGTGGGACTCCTAACATTGCCACGCCCTTTAAGAGCCGAAGTTCAAGGCGGCTTTCACTCTATCGGCACCAACCCGATGGTAGCCCTTTCCATATTGGCAGCTTCACTCACCTATCAGTATTCGGTGGAACACCTTAATCCAGCCTATAGGTCGCCCTTTCCGTGGCACAACTCTCAAATGAAAGCACCAATCGTTAAGACTTAAGCACATGGGGAGAACCCGACCCAAATGACTAGCCCAAAAGTGGGAGAGCCTCATGGCTTAAGTACCATATTGAGCACTTTGATATACTCAATGTGGGAATCCTAACACTATTATTAATGTTAAATTTGAAAAGGGATGGGAAAATTGGAAATGAGGTTCACTAAGGTGATTCCTGAATACGGCATAAAAGAACATCGGACCAAGAGTGTACTTTAAATTTAATTCAAAAACGGTTCACCAGAACACATTTAAATCACAAGCAATTTTGGATGCTATTGAAAAACAATATTATAAATAACATGGCACAACATATATTACATACTTCTTTCCCGGAAGGATATGTTGTTGTTGTAGGCTGAGGGTAAATCCCTTGACTATTGAATGAAAATGGTTCAACGCCCTGCAAATTGTAAAATTAATATAACCAAGAGTTATATTTCACACTATATTGAACCTGACTAATATAAATGTATATAAGAAAATCTGGAATTTCGATGAACTAGCCTTATCCTTGGATTTTGTTTGACCTGAACTAGTGTGGCTATCGATGTCAGAAAACCTCTGATTTCCAATATCTTGAATATAGTTTTTTATTTCCAACTTTGACAAAGGTGAAGTATTGTGTTGCTTGACGTAAATAACATCTTTACCTCCGATAGTTATCGATGTAATGACATGCGTCCCAAAATTTTCAATGAAGCTGTCAAAATGTAATCAACAGTCAGTGAGCATCTGAAGATACCCTTGTTACATCATTTTGGACCTGTTTGGATTGACTTAGTTGAGCTTATCTACTAGTATAAGTACTGTGAAACAGTCTGTCTAGAAGAGCTTATGGAACCAGCTTACGACATGGCCATAAGTTGTTTTTAGCTTATTGTCATAAGTTATCCAGAATAGCGTGAAAAATCAGCTCATAGCTTACAAGAAAATAGTTTAATTTTATTCTATCTTTTGTTATAGAAATAGCTTAGACATAAGCATTTATATGATAAGCATTAAATCAAGATGTTTATCCAAACAGGAATGTTGATAACTTGTATAAACATAAATACCTTGCCAAGGATGGTGGATCCCAATTGACCGGGATGGCCCTTTTGACATTCTCTCCCAACATTAAGTTCGGTTCTTGAAGCTGAACCTTTGCAAGGGGAATGTAAAACCCATCTGAAGACAAGGTTTTTGTAGCTGCAGCATCGACATCTTTTGAACCAGTAAAGCTGAATGCCGAGTTGAAGCTCCCAAGTGGAAATTTCCCGGATATATTTGCCTTATGATTAAAATAATCCACCATCTGTAATCAAGTGACAAATGAACAATCATAGATTAAAGAAAATATGAAAAAATAACCAAGGTTATAACATGTAACTTTCATTATAATGAGACGACTAATAGCTATGGCCTTTAGTTTTAAAACTACTTTCTTTGCTAAAGCTACCCTTCTGAACCAAATTGGATAAACTTTTCAAGAACAACTTACACCAAAATAAAATTCAAATTATTCTACAATGATTATGAGTTGAAATGAGTTGCTGCATCACAACAATTTTAGAAGCTCTTCGATATAACTTCTCCTTATCCATAAGCAGGAAGTTTACCAAACTAGGGTATATAAAAGTAAAAAATGTCTCTAGTTCTATTGGATAAGAAAAACTGAAATTATTACTTTGGTAGCCTAAAAAACCTTAACGCATACAAAATATCAGGGAAGCATCTTGCAAACTATGAAAGTAGTGTTATCAATGGCAGATGGTGGAACATCGTGGAGAGCCAAAATCCTGCCACACCAGCAACCATGTGATGCCGATATGACGGAGTATCAGCCAAAATTAGCCATGGCGGAGAGCCCAAAACCCACCACAGATATCCGCCATGGGCCATGGCCGATATTTGACAATACTTCATGAAAGAAATTTACAAACACAAAGTACAGCATAAGAAATATGTATCATCATTAGTGAACATGATTTGAAATTTCTAGCAAACAAGAGAATCGTCTTACACATGGTTTTAAATTGTGGTTCGCAACCGCAATCACGGCCGCAATATAATTATGAAGGATTTTGAGGTCTCCATGACAGCATCATTTCAACCGCATCGAAAGCAATTCCCCGCATTTTGCCATATAAAGGTCCGCAACATAAACCACTCAGAATTGCAAAGGCTATATCTAGCTAAAAATAGACCCTCTCTAAATTACTTTATGCTAAAACACATATTATACAAAAGAGAAACAAAATCATCCTTAAGAATATCAATTTTGGGGCTTCAACAGATCCATTGTTAACAACCATTCCACACCAGGACCATTTTTTCTTCACAATTACGAACGGCAATCCGAAACCAAAGTCAAATTCACCAAACAAAAAGAGACCAACCCTCTACACTAATACAAACACTAAACACAATTAATTAATCAACAAAATTGCTAAAAACAAACATTCACCAAGTCAACATGCAACATTTTTTCACAAAACAATGAAAAACAAAAATTTCAATCCTTCACTTTACCTCTTGAAAACTGCAAACTCCAGAACTCTGACGACCCATAGGTTCATGAAAGCTTCTAATATCCCTTGAAACATTAGGAACAACAACATCATCATACAAAAACAAATCCCTTTGATACTGTTCATTAATCTCAACTACCCTAGAACCTGAAATCCCTTTACAATAAAGCAACCTAGTATCAAAATTAACATCAAAACCTCTTCCTAATGCTTGCAAAGCGTTAGTAGCAGTGTGCAAAGCTGCTACATGCTCCTCCATAAACCCCTCTTCAAAAAAAAAACTCTTCTTTTATACAATAAAACAAACCCAGATTCTAAATTAAACTAAAAAAACAATTTATCTCAATGACCCAGATGAATAAATCCCACAAAACCTTAAGAAAAGTTAACAATTTTGACTACAAAGTTGACCCAGATGAAAAAAAAATCATGACTTTTGAAAACAACCCATTTTGGTTTTGGTGTGAGTCAATTGATTGAAGATGAAATGGATCTCGGAGATATTAAGGTTAGGTTGTTGTCTGTTTTTGTTTTGGATTTCAGTGTCTGTTTCAGTGTTTTATTTTTTCTCTCTCTGTAAAACTAAAAGCTTTGTTTTTTTGTCTAACTTGACATCATCGTATGTGTAGTGTTGGAAATTCTAGCATGGGAGACTCCGTGTGTTAGCTCGTTGATGAATGCATTGACTTCACTTGAGAAGTTTCAGTTTACTTTTCATCTATAAAACGTTTGCGTGTTGATTTGTCCAACATCTTGACCCTTCATTCTTTTGATTATGTGTCCAAATATTAAGAGATGAAAATATTTCAGTTTTTATTAAAAGATTTTATTTGTCGATCAGAGTATTTTTTTGAATCTCAACTGTTCAACTACATTTCTGAGAACCTCTGAGTCATATGATTTAAGAATTAATTTCTACATTTACATGTAGATAATATTTGGCTTGTATTAAAACAAATTGAGTTTATAAAATCTCAGTGGTAGTAGTTATAAAGAAATGAAAATATTTCTATTATATTTATAACTTTAACACTTTCTTCATTGTGAAATTATCACATATATTTCATCCGACCTTAATTATAAGCAATTTTTTATTTTTTAGATTCATTAGATTATTAATGTATCCGGTATATAATTAAGGTTGGATATATTAGTTATTCAATAAACCTAAAAAATGGAAAGTCGTTTATAATTAAGGTCGGAAGAAATACACGGGTCAGGAGATAAATTTCTAAATTTATGTGTAGATGATATTTGGCTTGTATTAAAAAATAGTATTGCTTTTAAATAGTCTTGGTGATAGCTTTAAAGAAATGAAAATATTTCGGTTATATTTGTAACTTTAACATTTTATTCATTTTGAAATTATCACATTTGCGCGTAGATGATATTTGGCTCGTAATAAAATATATCTGTTTTAAACGAAATTTTCTCAATCGCCCTCCCTTCATTCTCTTTTCCCCCCTAACTATTGATTTTGCCCTTAGGGGGTTTTTGGGGGGTATAGGCACCAATTCGGGATCTAGATCCTGAACTATAGTTCGGAATCTACGTCCCGAAGTGTATCTTGAGTTTTGGGGAGTACATGCACCAATTCGGGATATAGATCCTGAAGTGGTGTTTGGGTTTTGGGGGGTATAGGCACCACTTAGATCCCGAATTAAAGGGTAATTTAGGATTTTAGGGGGTTATAGAGAAATGAGGGGGAGCGGGGGGGGCAAAACAGAAATTTTCGTTTTAAACAATCTCAGTAGCAGCTATAAAGAAATGGAAATATTTTTGTTATGTTTGTAGTATTGTTGATGTTTTTATTTTATGGATAGATATATTTATATTAATCTTAACTTTTTATATTTCAAAACATGTATAGTTGTATTAAATATTAATTAAAGGTTCATTTGAAATAGAAGCAGTAAATATATTTAGTAATTTTGTTGTCAAAAAGAAAATATTTCGTAATTTAAAAATGGACTTATATTTAAATACAATCTTTTTTTCTCGATGTTTATATTGTAAATACAAAAGGACTATTTTACTTTTTGTTAGTAGATAAAACGATAATCACCACTATAAATTCTAGATTCAAACTCAAGTGAAGGTGACACTGATAGTTAAGTTAGACATTTCGGGTTAAATAATGTTATTTAAGATACATTAATGTGAACTTTAAAAGAAAAACATTGATGTGTAGCAAAAATGAAGATCAACGAGCAATCTTTTTTAGTCTTTAATGAATCAATGAATCAATATACTCGTATTCTTCATAAAATAAGTAAAGGAGTACCAAAAATGTAAAAAAGAATATGAAAATTCAAAAAGAAAGGAGAGAAATGAATAAAAAATCAATAAAATTAAGCAAAAAAGGAACCTCACTTACACTTACAAAGAACTACAAGAACAACTACACAAAAATTGAATTTTCAAAAATTCATTGACTAAATTAGAGATTAATGTTAAAAGCAAACTCTTCAAATTCAATACTTTATCATAGGGGATATTTCGTGGAATTTCACTAAAGATAGTGGACTTAATTTTTTTTTAATGAAATTACCACAAAATTTCCCCATTAATAAAATATATTTTGAAAGAAAGAAAAAAAAAACGTTGCTAATAGCATTAGTAGCTTTAATAAAATTCCCTTATTGGATTGTGAATTTGCACTATTCAACTGCAAATAAAATCCAAATAATCACTTAAAGAGAATCAAGCAACATACTTTCCTCGTCAATTACACATTCTTGCTCTGTTGATTTTTGAGCTAATTCCAATGCTCTTCTAGTTTGTTGTCCCCAATCAGTTTGAATCAAAGTATACACCATCATACAAACACAAGAAACTTGTGCTGCCAACATTCCATACCACAAACCTACCAATTCAAATTTGTACACAAATGTAGCAAAGATTGAAATTGGCAACCCAATCAAATAAAATGCACACAAATTTATTCTAGCACCAACATAAGGACGTGCCGTTCCGGCTAAAATCCCACACGATACGGTTTGCGCCCAATTGCTAATTTCACATAGCCCTAAAATCGGAAGTATTTTTCTTATCATGTCGATAATTTGTACCTCGTCGGTAAATAACTTACCCCAGTTTTCCCTCACTAAAATCAATCCAATAAAAGCCGAAACTCCGAGTAAAAATGCTATTAAAATTCCAATTATAGCCGTTCCTTGTGCACGCGAGGCTTGTCCTGACCCTAACGAATGGCCGATTCTTGTTGTCAAAGACGCACTAAGTGAATACGGGAACACATAAAGAAAACCAAGTGTTTGAATAAGAATTCCCATTGTCGAAACCGAAGTTTGAGGGTTACTTAATAAACCACAAAGAAAAAGCATTATCTCATACCACCACCATTCTAAACAAACAGAAAGGCAACTAGGAATTGCAAGACTAAGCAATGGTTTCCAACCTTGAAAAATTGAGTTAAATATTGTAACACCTTGCCATGGCTTAAGTGATTTCCTTGAGAAAACAACATAACCCATCATTCCTAATGTTATGTTTAATGAATTTAATCCAGTGGCTAATGCAATACCCTTTACACCTAATTTTAAATATGTAGCTAGAAAGTAATTTATTGGTAGGTGTAATATTGCTGCAATTGATGCAGCCATAGTAACTGGTGTTGTTAAGCCTTGAGTTCTTAAGAAAGTTCTTAATGGATTGAGAAAAGATTGAGCTAATAATTCAGGAATTGAGTAGAGCATGTAAATTTGTGCAACTTTTGTGACACTAGGGTCTTGACCTAGTAATTGAAGGAGTGGTTCCATGTTTAGCCATAAAAGTGAAATTGGGATTGTAACTACTATGAGGAGACAAAGTGTTCTGAAAAATGTTTGATTTAGAACTGACCATCTTTTGGCTCCATATGCTTGACAACAAATTGGATCCATTCCCATTGTTAGGCCTTTGAGTATTGAAGTTGCGGTGATGTTGGCGAAACCGAGTGCTAGGCAACCGCCAGCTAGCTCTGCTCTTCCTTGACGACCAAGAAAAAGCATTGAGATAGCTGATCGTGAATACATCATTAGACTTGTCATTGTTATCGGACACGCAATCTTTGCAAGTGATTGCAACTCTTCCTTCACCTGCAAGTAAAATTTCATTACTATATCATATATTATGAGTATAAAGTTGATTTTTTGCTCATTGAATGAATACTCACCCCTTCAAAGAAATATCAATCTCAAAAGCAAAACATCGGTCATTAGATTAAATTTATACTCCTCTTCTAGGCATACATGTTATATGTTATTCAATTATGAATCAATATCAAACAATCTTGTTTCTATTTATAAGTTGAAAAGGTAAACAAATTCCAAACACTTCAGCAAAAATTACATATATAATCTTTTGTCCTATTTTTATCTTTTGTCATATATAAACACTTCAGCAAAAATTACATGTTATAAACATTTATTTCCCATACAAGAATTGCATAGCAACAATGATACTACAAATATATGTCAAATATTTCTTACATAACGGCCCATATTTCGTTTGCAAATTAACGGCCCATATTTTTTGATGGAGCCCATATTTTTTTATATACTTTTTACTACTACATACATCCTCAAATAATGGTCCTTACGTATACCAATGCATAATTTGAATCTTTAATTTTCTTTCGTGAAAAATTATAAAATTTAATATTGCAAAATATTTATTGAGACAAATCAAACAAGATTTTATTTGTTAATATTTATATTTATACATTTAATAAAAACGGTCAAAAGTCAACAAAGACAATTGTTTTGGGACAGAAGGAGTAGTTTTTATATTAGTTTTTTTTACTATATTTTTGTTTGTGTATAGCTTCTGCATAATGATTTTTCAATGTTAAACTATAACTTTTCTATATAAATAAAAACTCATAATTCATAAAGTTGTAAGAAAAGCTGTCAAGTACAATTTAAATAGTTTTTTTTTTTAAAACTTCCAAAGTTATTTATTAATGTTATTGTTAGTATTTTCTTTTCATCTTTACAAAAAGTCTTTGAATCGTGATGCTTTGAATCCTTTTACGTTTATTCTTCATGTTGTTAACTGGAAGAAAGAGACACAATAAGTGAAAATGAAATAAAAAATTATGATAATGAAAAGGTTCATGATATATACAATTAAACTAGCTATGTGCTATGAGGCTAGGACATATGGTTCTGCATACTTTTGAAGACTAGATGATTTTATGTAATCATAAACTTGTTAGGGGGAAAAAATGGGGACATATAAAACAAGAATCATTTGAATCTAAAACTTAATACTTAATAGATAATGGAAGCTTTTGAAGCCATATAGTAGAACATCATAATCATAGTCATAATTTATAAGACAAAAAATAAAATATTCATGAATTATGGACTAACACCATGAAGGACAAGAGGTTTATTATGATGATGAACGTTAACACACGCACGCGCATAATAATATATTATAATTATAATAGTAATGTAACAATAATACCATACTAGTAAGTATTAATAATATGGAATAGTACATTGCTGACTCAACAATCACAAAAATGAAGCTGGAAAACTGAACTCAGACTCATGAGCATGTCTGCCATTTTTTATTGAATTAATTTTTGATGTATTTTTGCGTCATTGCGTGAAACTGTAGCGACTAATTATTTTTAAGATTTAAAAGACATTCAACTGTTGTGTCTAATGAACTAACACATCTTTTGCCAAATTGATCATTTTGAAGATCGAGAGCACATTTGAATATTATCAACAAGTTCTATCAACACAAAAATAAGAAGAAGAATATCATCAACAAATAAAAGAGATTGTTAATTTGTATAGAGTGAATTTACTCACTCTAAAGCCAACATTATTTTTATCATAATCTTAAAATGAAAAAGTTTGGCAAAATTAAAAGTGAATCATTTTTATTTTATATATGAAGTGTACAAAAACTCTATGTAATTCTAAATACTCACCATTATATGTGAACTCTGTTGATTGTTAAATTTTTTTGATTTTTATTTATTTAAGAAGTTTAATGGTGAAATTCATCCAAGTTCAATGTCGGTGCCGATATTTTGGAGGTCTCAGACAAATAATTAAAATTGACCCTTAATAAAAAAGGTCATATTCTATTATGATCAATATCATCAAAATACATTTTAGCTATTTAAAAAAATCTTTTTTATTTTGTTAGATATTTTTATTTTGCTTGGACTAAATATAAATTTGACCTAATCATATAACTACCCAAAAAAATTATTTTGAGGCCCCTATTTTTTGGCAGCCCAATGATGGAGCCTATATTGCCTTGGATCAAAGACGGGTATGCCCACGTTATATGTATGTAGAAAAGAGTGATATTGTACATTCAAATTTGCGTCCCAACATATCATATATCTCAGTAATATTATTGAGTATTTTTTGTGGAGATTATCATTTTTGTGTTCGGAAAAAAAATTATTGCTAACATTGATTTTCTATAATTTTTTGAACAAGATTGGTGATTTTCTATGATATATAGGACTATAGGAGTTGTGAGAGGAAGTTAGCAAGTCTCTTCCCACATGTTTTACTCGCGTACTCCACATATATATTAACATTTCTCGTGCGCCCCCATTCACCCCCCATTTCTCGCAGGCCCCCCACCCATCCTCATTTCTCGCGTGAGCCCCATATGTATATATGGGATGCGCGAGTAAAATATGTGGAAGTAGGCTTGCTAACTTTCTCCCACATAAGAGGAAATTATATATATATATATATATATATATATATATATATATATATATATATATATGATTTTGACGTGAATATTATTATCTTATTTTTTTGGATATATCATTGTAAATAGAAAAACATTGTTATAATTGAAAAAAAAAAACTTTGCTCAAGATATAATCAGACATATTTTTAAAATAGAGCCATTATTAACAAAAGTTGGAGGAGAATATTCACATCAGAAACTTGATTACCAAAAAAAATCATCTTGTAAACCCTAAATAAAAGAGTATTAAGAAAACATGAGAGAACCATGCTTAGCACATAACTAAAACACACACACATGGAGAGAATGGGAGAGAGTGAAGGGTTACCAACCTCACATAATGAAATGGTAGGCAGAAGGGCATTTAGACGATGATGTATGTTTTGAAGAATTAGGCCTGTGCCACATGAGTTACAACCTCTTTCATAACCTTCTATATTTTGCATTCTCTCTTCATGGTAATTCTCAACCTTTGATATCACAACCTCACCATTTATATTTTCTCGAGATTCAGCACCATTGCACATGTTTTTTCCAAACCTTTTGCAAAACAAGCTAGATAGAAAAAATAAACATTAAAAAGTACAATACAACACAACAATCTCATAGATATATTGCTTGTCAACATTATAAAAACTACTATAAGAATGCAAATTAAGAAACAACGGCAAAAAAAAAAAAAACATTGATCCTTACCCATCCCCAAAAAAGGGCAAAAGCAAAAAGAATAATTAAAATGTCTTAAAAGTGATGAAATGTAAAGTAAATTAAAAAAAATTATCAACTTGGTTTTGAAATGATTGAATGCTTAAACTAAGGAGTTTTCATGTAGACAATGCAATGTCATAAAGAAAAGCTTAATAAATTAATGCATTCTATTTTTTATTCACAATTTTTTAACATAAAAATATTTATATTTTTATCAAAGTTTAATTCCACAATATCATTAATATATATATTTTTAAATCCTATTATAAAATTTGAAGCAGTACAAAATAAAGTGATTTTGAAAAAATTACAAAAGCCAGTAAAATATGACTATTTAAAAATAAGTTTTATATTCTAATTAATTAATAATAAAATATTCAAATTTAATTATCATTATTGATGTTGAAAATTATAAAGAATGAATTGTTTTTTTCCTTAAATAGTGGCTTAATATAGCAAATATGATGAAAATATTTTTTATGCTAAAAGGGACTAAAGTGTAGTATATATTTAATTCTTAAGAGAGATGAATGTAGTTCAAAAATATTTTAGGTGATGAGAGTGTATATGACTCTAGATTTTACTTCTCAAAGGAGGAGGGGGAGTGTAGTTCAAGTAATTTCCCTTAGAAGAGGGGACTGCAATTTTCTATATAGATTACAACTTGTTTTGATGAAAAAAAAAACTCACAAATTATGATGAAAATGTGATATAGATTACAACTTCAAGTCCTTTCATCATTTGGCATCATGTCATGTGACATGTTCTATGATCTATTATATTTGAGGTCTAGAGTCTAGACTCTCCTTAGGAATGGTTTGTGGAAAGAGTAGTCTAGAGAAATAGAGAATCCAAAATTTATTATAGAGAAGTTAGAGTTCAAAATAAATAGGTGATCAGTGATCACAATGGGTTGGAAACATCCTTAGGTTTGGGTCGGTACGTACCTCTCTAGGTCCAATTCCAAAGGCTCTTCTAGGTTTTGGACCAATATATTAGGGGGTGATATATGTTTCTTATGAATAAGGCATATATGTGTCCACCTTTCCCTCATGGAAGGTATACATGAATAATCTAAAGTCTTACTTGAAAAGAAACAACAAATGTATATCTATTAATTTCCCTCATGGAGTATTTAGAGATAATTTTTTCGTCAAATGGGTGTTTATATTTAGGGACAAAGAGAATATAGGATTAACGATCTTACCCGATCAATTCGATCCATTTAATTATCTCTAACTTTAATATAGGATTCTAAAAAAATATATTTAAAACAGTTTGGTAACTAGACTCACCCATATGTTTTGATACTCTAATTAACTTCTCTAATAATATCTCTAATAACTATCAACTTAACTATATTCACCATACATGTTTTACTAAATTTTCAATAAAAAATAATAATTAAATTCAGTTATATATACGTGACAAAATAAAAAACTGCTAGAGAAATATGAATGGATGTACTTTAGGTTCCAATAATTTCCACATTAGTTAATTAATTAAGTATCCAGGGCTTCATTCAATGGATGATTAACTTAATTAGAATTTTGATATGTTAGGTAGAGACATGAAGAAATGATGCCACAGCCTTAGATAACAAATCTTATATTATTCACTAACTTATATATCCACCAATAAGCAATTTATGATCTTAAACTATGTCTTTAAGTACATAATTATTGTGTAACCCTGGATCCCCTCGTGTCATTTTATTGGTTGAATTGTTATTGAACAATACAATTAACCAAGTGGGGAACCCATAATGGGTTCAAGCACGTTTACATTCTCATACTTTTTTCATACAAAGTCACATCAAGAACTTCATATATAATTGGAGATAGCTATAGTAAATAAAATAATTGGACCAAGCATAAGTTATTAGAAAAGTGGACCACATGTATTTTTTTTGTTCATAGGTTATTTTCATATAGTTATATTCAATACGTTATTGAACACTAAATGTAAAATTTTATTAACCTCATGTTTTTAAAAAGCAAAAAACTTAAATTGTATACATTAATCATAATTGTTTTTTTTTTCTTATGTGAATGTGGGTCGATATCAATTATATTATATTACACATGAATAAAGAGAGAAATATCTTACCTAAAAGAAGGAGGGAAATATGTGTGTCTGTATTTGACTGAAAACTTTCACTTAGTGAGATTGAGAATTAGAGATTTCATTGTTGGAGAAACAACCTTTAAAGTGGCAAAATATTATAAAGCATGTACAATATGTTCTAACAATTAACATGTTTTTATATCATTTAAATGATATTAAAATTAGGGTTAAATATGTTTTTAGTCCCTATAAATATTTGACTCTTCTATTTTTAGTCCCTCTAAAAAATTTTCCCACTTTTTGGTCCTCCAATTATTTTCGATCATGATTTTTGGTCCCTGCTTTTCACTCAACTATGTGTACGATTCAAATTTTTTAACGAGTTTTTGTGATCATGTTTATAATATTATAGAAATTACTCAAACCAAAATTCATAATTTTTTAACAAATGATGAATTAACTATGAATTTTTAAGCGCAAACACTTCAAAAATTCATATTTAATTCATCACTAATTAAAAAAAAATAAATTTTGCAAATCAATTCAATTTTTAATATACTAAACATTACTGCAATACATAATTCCAAAATTTAATTAGTATACATGAGTTGACTTAAAAGTAAGGACCAAAATTAATGTTAGAGAATTTTGTAGGGACCAAAAAGTGGGAAAAAATTTTAGAGGGACTAAAAGTAGAAGAGTCAGATGTTTATAGAGACTAAAAACATATTTAACCCTTAAAATTAATATGTAGATATTTTAAATAGAATTTAAAAAGTCTTGCAAAATAATGTTGTGTCTTCTTCTAAATAAGTGAATGTGATTTTTAAAGGAATTGATTTTTGCAATCTAGAATTGGTTAATCGATCATTTTAAAAAAAATATTAAATAAGAAACAAAACACAAGGGGTGTTCCAAACCCTTCAAAGAATCATAATCACTCATGTATTAATCTACAAAATTTATATTAGTGATTATTTAAGAATTTCATTATTTTAAGGATTAAATTAGTTTCAAGAGACTAAAAAGTTCAGTAGTTATTGAGACCAAAAGACAAGAACACTAATATGACGGGTATAGAGGCTTTTAACATTTTTTACTAGAAGCTTTTAGATATTGTTGTCATAATCATTAGGAAATCTAGTGGGATATATATTGGAATTTTTATTGAATAATTATTTATAACTTTAGAACTTTGCTGGATAAGTTAAAATTATGAACCTAGTTAGTATACTTACCACTAAATTGGTATTTTAAGTGTTACTAAACACTTATCCAAAACCTTACCAAAAAAAAAATACTTATCCAAAAAAAATATTCATATTACCTAAATATTCACCTTTTTATTTAGCGATCACACTTTGGTTTTGTTTGTTATAAGAGAAATAGAGAAGAGACAAAATACATGTATTGATTTCTGTAATTCTATTTCTCTTTTCTTTATTTCTCTCTAACCAAACACAACCGTAAAATTGTGTTGAGTATAATATCCAAAATCAAATTATTATTTTTTTGGTAAGGAAAATCAAATTATTTTAATGTCATATACTTTTAATATGATTTATTATTTTAAAATAATTTCAAACGTTTGTACCATGAAATTTTTTAAACATTAACAAATTTGTGTAAGATATTCCAAGATTTGAATTGACTATAGTTCAAATATAGTAGTTTTACGCAGTTTAACACCTAATTCGTTCAACAAAAATTTGAATAAAATTAACTCTACACGATTTTAACCTTAATTTTAAATCAAACAGCTAAAATTAATAACTATGCGCGTTAATGCAGTTACTCTGTTGTATCTTGTTTAATCACCATATATACGTACTAATAAGTCATCTTATATGTACTTTCTCCAATGAATGGCCTCATAACCGTACTTTAGGTTTGCATGCGTATGCACAGCTGAGGAAGAATATACCATAGTCATAAGTCATATGTTAGCATTTCTGTATTGTTGGGACCAAAAGTTTAATTGGAAAGCAACCACCTTGTACTAACTACTAAGATACCAAAGAGCATCTTACCCTATTGATAGAGGCAATGTGTAACATATATGTATTTTTTTTGGTGGTGTGCAACATATATTATATGTATAAGTGATTTAAATTGTAAATGGTGTATAAGTCATTAATAATATTATAACGACTACAAATTTTATATAATTTATTGTTTAATTGAAATTTTATATCATATAACTGATTCAAATAAAAATTTAAAAAAATTAAAATTATTATATGTATTAAGACTCATCAAAATTAACAACATACGATAAAATTTCATAAACATTAATCTTGCTTGTGTTTATTATTTTCTAAAATTAACATTCATATATAAACCATTAATCCTGATAAAATTTCATAAACAATAAATTAACATTGACCTTGACCTTTGATGGTCATCAAAAGTTTCATGTGAGATTTTTACTTCAGTTAAGTGATCAATTGAGAGTTAAAAATATATAGAACATATTCATGTACTCAAAAGACACTTACAATAATTCTTAATTTATGAATAACTTCATGCAGCTCTGTAAGCACTAAAAACTATTAAAGTAAAGTTAAAAATGCTTGGAGATTTGCTTATAAAGTTGATCAACCAATTTTCTATGTATTATATATAAAGGAGGAAAAATATGACTCAAATTCATAAATTTATACTCACTTTAATCATCTTTCTTTGTGTAATTGTTCTTGTAACTAGTGAGGGTAAGTTATTTTTCATACCTATTTCAAATTATGATATGCATAATAATTGATCACTTTTTATTTAGTAATATTGATATATTATTTGATTTGATATCATAGGTCATTTGTTTTGCTATAATGTCACTTTGCATTGTGATCTCAGTCCACATGTTTGTCGCGCTGGTTATGTCATGAAGTGCCATTTGTTTCGGTGTAACTGTGAGCCAGCCTCACCCAGTGGAAAATTAATATGAAAAAAAATTGTGTTATTGTTAAGTGTATAATTTTCTTGTAAGTTATATATAATGTGGGTACGTACCTAAAAAATAAATTCAATAAATACTAGTGTATCGCCTCAATGTTGTTTGGGTTATACATATACTGTATATGATTATTGTTGTATTGTTGTTCATGTTATGCACAATATTTGTTAAAAGACGACCAACTTGACAATTTCAGTATTTAATTTTTTATCAGTTGAGTTAGAATGTGTGAAAATATTTATTATAAAAATATTATCTATTTTATTACTATACGTTTACATGCATATATACAGGGCTTAAACATTACCAAGAATTAAATTAAAAATGTATGGATCTAGTTTTTGTTGTTGATAAAGTATAGGATCTAGTTGTACAATGCTAAAATGGCAAAGCGGGCATGTCCGCCTGCCATGTTTAGATCCGTCCCGCTTAAGTCTGTTTAAAAATGAAATTAGACAGGTCAAGTCAATTTAGGTGGTTGAGTCTAAAATTCAACTCTGTTTCGTTTATTGACGGTCATACGAGTTGACTTTTAATTAAGTGTTCTTAATAAGTTGGATCAAATTACTCATTTTTTTATGAATTTTAACAACTCCATAAAAAAAACAAATTTACAAGTTAAGTGGGCCGCCCCCTCACCCGTTCTATTTTTTCGGCGAGTCGAACTAGACGAGCTATATAGAAAAAATGAGTTCAAAAATTGACTCAGCCCGCCAAATTAACGAGTTAAACATGCTGGCCTGGCGAATCTGGCCGGTTTTGCCACCCCTAACAATGCATAAATCTCTAAATTAAAATAACAAAACAATAAGAGGACTCATATTTTTTTGGTCTGAATTGGTTATCCTCTGCGCGCAACTGCAGAGATTAATCCATCGAATCGGATAGGATCACAAAAGATGGTAAAACTCTCTTTCAATTTATTTTAATTTAATCCTAGCCAGAGTTGAAAAAAAAAACAAAGAAAATATTTTGGAATAGATTATGATTGAGTTTTGTGGGATTTGATTTTTTTTAACCAAGAAAAAATCCTTTAAAAATGAAAGGAGTGTCCTTTACACTTTGAGGTGTATATAAACCAGCAAATGATTAGTCACTGGACAGTGAATACCTCGATCTCTAAAAAAAAGAGTGGGGATTTGATTTGAAAATAAACAAGATTATATTTTTACGAAGAGATTATAATTATATGGAAAATCGTTTTAGGATCATGAATTTCATCATAAAGTAAATACAAGCACTGCACAATCCAATTTTATTTTTTCCTATAGAAAAACATATTTAATAACTAAATATGGTTAATAACTAATAAAAAAACATAATGAATAACAAAAATTATTTTTTAGTTGTCATTAAACAACTATCATGGTTAATAACTAATAAAAAAACACAACCATCATGGTTTTTTCCAATATAGAATTTTGATGTTATATTCTTATGTTTTTCAACAAAAAGTGGTTTTAGGTTCTACTTTGATAAAATTATTTTACAATTCATCATGCGTTTGTCCAACTTTGTTCTTTACCCTTTTGAGCAATATAACTTACCCAAAGCAAACTTTGCTCGTGAGCTATATATAGTTTTTGTTCATCAGAAAGGGTTTGATTAACACGTTCAAAAGTAAATTAAGTTCTATTGCAAAAGAATGATCAAGTACGTTTAATTAATATATTACTCTTGTATGCTTGGTTTGCACAATTCCGGTGGAGGATATGTTATAATATAGATGACATCTAATACTTTATATTATCTCATCACTTAGAGTGTTCAAATACACATAGAAATACTTAAGTATTCCGAATAAGTACAATTTCTCTTTCAAAAACCTTTTTTCACATGTGCGAGGAATGATGACAAAGTTAGGTTTATTGAAAATAATACTATTCTTTTATCTTTTATATATGTAAATTTGACTTTTAATTAGGTACATTGAATAATTGATATATCTGACTCATATTATAGACGAGATATTTATTCAATATATTTAAAAATCAAATTTATTTATGAAAATAACTAAAGCATATGATTTTTACAATTAGATTTTGTTAACTTTTAATATTTGTTGAAAAAACTGGTTTCAATTAATTGAGTATACAAGGGACAATCGATTTCATGGTGTTAGTATATTGGTAAATGGTAATTGCATAGTTTTATAAACTAATAAAATGTCAATAAGCTAAGTGTCCTTAAACTCTCTTCTCTCTGCTTTTAATATGTTTTGAATAGAATTCAAATTTTATTGGAAGAGGATAAATTATAAGATATCGGAAAATTAATGATAAAGGTGGATCAATGAGAAGATATATTTTGAGTTAGAGGTCAGAATCTGAGATGAATAAGACTATATATTTGTCGTATAAGTTTAAAATAGACAAAACTTAAAGTGAGATATATCTTGTGAAGTTGTGATGAATTTTATATAGCATTGGACCCGATGATCATATTGATTTTGAACTTTTGGTACAATTTAAAATCCTTCTGTTCAAAACAAAATATAAATAAAAGTTAAAATATACTCCCTCTGTCCCTTTTTATAAGACCTTTTTTGACAAAATTGCACTATTCATTAATTTTGTTTTGACCGTATTTTTTTAATAATATATAGATGTAAATATTAGCATATAAGATCTTGTTTGATTTGTTTTGATGAGTACTTTCAAAATATCAAATTTTTATAATTTTTACTATTAGACAATTAAAGATATTAGTGGTTAAAATTGTGCAGTGGTCAAAAAAAAGTCTTATAATTAGGGACGGAGATAATAGTATTTAGTTCTAATTTAGATCAAATATATTTTAACTTTTACTTATATCCTAAAAGACGTATTTTTGCAGACTTTAATTTTCAAGATAAATTTTTATTATAGACTCTTTAAATTAAATTGGATTATTAGGGAATTTGTGTTTACATAACATGTGAGTTTAAGCTTTCTCCACTTGAAAAACTATTTTTATTTACTTTAACCATAAATCATTTATGTCAGAATTTAAACTCAATTTTTGTGCAACAGGGACTGGGGTTTGAACCCGGTATGCCCACTTATTCACCTTTAAAAAGGTGATTTTCAAGCCGCTAGGCTACCTGACCAAAAAAAAAAACTCAATTTTTTCTAAATAATTCAATGTTAATTAAAATTCTTTAATCACTTAAAGTGGGAATAAAGACCTACCAGACAAGCTCATAAACTAAAAAAAACACCAGACAAGCTACAAAGTGGAATTATATTATAAATCGATCACTTAATATTATAAGCTGGATTTATGTTCACCAAGTGGAATTATATTATGTAGGAAAAAGAGAAAGATTTCTTTTGAATAAAAATATTATTTTATGGGGTCAGAGAGATGGCAATAGAGGTGGGAAGTGTCAAGAGACATATGGTATGGTGTCTAGAGATCACACAACAACACCTGTCGATGTCAACATTTGGGTTACAAATGATAATTAATCCTTAATTTCATGTTTTGTTTTTTTCTACTACTTTTATCACTCAATTTGTGATAAGCTATAGCAACGTTTCCTAATCTGTAGGTATATTCAGTCACAACTATATTTATGATTTATGTACCAACTTTTTTTTTTACCAAATTTTTGAACCAACTTAAAATCTTAAATTTTTCGGTGTTATAATTAAGGGCGATTATTTTCACAAATTCTTTAATTGCTAAAAATACTTTATTCACATTATAAGATTTAAGCGTTAATAAAACACAAATTTAAGAAAAAAAAGAAAGACACAATTCAAATTTTGAAGTTTGAACATAGTTCGCACCTTAAAATTAAAATTAGAATGTTGTTGATAGTCAAAATTTTAGAGTGAACAGTCAAATAGTCTTAGATGGTGGGCACAATCAAATAGTGTTGGATGGAGGCTAATTCTTATTGGCCACCACAAAAGTTATGCAATTTTTAATTAATAGTACGCTTCATCTTTTATCGATAGAGGAAGATGTCGATGACATGTCTATTCTTTCGACCAATTAAGCATGTCTCATTTTTTATCCCTAGAGCAAGTCATTGATAGCCAACCCATTTTTTTACAATAGTACGCTTTATCGATCTTTTATCCCTAAAGAGAGATGTCGATTGTAAACTCATAATTCCCTGCATTTTTTAAATTAATTTTGAGGGTTAAATAAGTTTTTGGCCTTTATAAATATTTTAAGTAAATTGACATGTAGTCTTAACATTTTTTAATGATGTTTTGTATTTATGTTTATATTATTATATGAATATTTCCCACAAAATTGTATATTTTTTTAACAAATAATGATTTAAATATAAATTTTTAGCGGGAAAACTTGAAAAATTCATATTTAGTTCATCTCTTGTTAAAAAATTTGATTTTTTTTCAAAAGATGTTTTTATAACGTGTTAAACATGGCTACAAAAAACAACTAAATTTTTTGAAAGATACACAAGTCGATTTAAAAGCAAAGATCAAAAGTCGTGGTAATTTTTTTTTCTAATGAACCAAAAAGTGTCAACTTTTGAAGAACTAAAACTTATAGAACCATAAAAACCCTGGAATTCAAAACATCCCCTTACAGTTTCAAATTATAGAGTTGGAAAGTTTTTTTCCTTCAAAAAAGCTTACTGGGAAAGTGAGACAACGGCACAACACGGACTCATTTTATCAACGCTCGAATCCTAGGATACAAAACATGTTCACTAGAATGTTGATTAAAGGCCATTGCCATATCATATCATATCATATATTTAAACAAGCTAGTTTTGTACTGCATTTCTGATTCTGATGGCTTTTAAGAAAAGTTTTTCAGAAGACTTGATGGGCACCACAAGAGTAATAAATAGGTCACAAATTTGCCAGTGCCAACATAAGTCTTTCATTTATAATCAACCCATCTTGAAATGAAATACAATTAAACTCAACAAACACTAACTTTGGGAACATAAAGATGGATTCTTCATGGCAAGATTATTTATTCTACTTCACCCAAATAATCATCAATTTCAGCAGGTGTCAATACCCTGCAGCAATATAATTAACAAGCTATTAAGTTACTTAATTAGGCATTCAAAGCAAATAACTTAAGCTCACTACTTGTCACTGTAATAATACAAACTAATAATCAAACTGAGCAAGACCCAATGGAATTGATCTAAGTCTTCATCTGGTCATTTCCCAAAATTTAGCGTCAATTTGATTGATGACAGAAACCAGATGAAGCAAAGTTCAAATAAATAAATACTGTGAAAAGGGAAATAACAAAACAGATAAGTCAACCAAAGTATATTTTAGTGAACAAAGATATGCACCTGAACTTTTTGTCGGCACCAATTATGCCAATTTCAATGTTTTTTGCCGAGATCTGTCCCTCAAACCTAGAAAACACCAACAAAAGAATATGAAAGGGAATAGTTTCACGTTTTTATTTAATGCATAAAATTTAAATGGCATCCTCCTACCCTTCTTTCAGTGTCAATATTGCTGTGTGGACTGCATCATCAAGCTCCATATCATCTGTGTACCTACATTTCGAATCAAGAAAAAAATTGAAATGATAGACACACAAAGGTATAACTGTAATGAACCATACTAACACATCAAACAAAAATAAAAAATTACAATAACATCTAAAAAAGGTTTCAAACGGCATAATGGACACAAAAGACCTAGACTGCTAGACATCACACATTGATATACTTATTTGCTTATAATATTTTCATCATTAATGTTGAAGCATACCTCTTCTCAAGAAAAGTCTTGGCATTAGAAACATTTTTCCCCATAGCAGAGGCTTTCCAAGAAAAATATGAACCAGATGGATCCACCTACAGCAAAAACAACCTTCAATTTTCCCCCCTCTTTCTCTAAATATGCAGTAAATTTGACCAATTCTCAATGTAAGAAGAAACAAAGTTCAGTAAAAACTCATCAAACACTCTACAAAGAACACACTACATTTAACCGATGAATGAATACTGTCTAGACTTTTAACATGTACAACATTTGTCATACCTGATATAATTGTGGTCCATTATCATCAAACCCAGCAACAAGCAGGGACACTCCAAATGGCCTAACACCACTATCAGAACAAAACATAAAAATAATTAATATTAATATTTAAAGATAATAAAAGGAACCAAAAAGTTTATTTAAACAATTAGATTCCACAACATTCACTCATACTGACATTGGAACCACAAATACTGGTTCTTTCAGAAAGGAAAAGGTCCCAAGTTTCAGAAATCTTGTTTTAGACTCATTCCAAACTTCCCTCGACATTTAATAATAATCAAGGTTTAAGTTAAATGATCTCTCAACATTTAATTTAACTATAACAATTCATATTCATCAACTTATATGTTATGAGTAGATAAGGTAAAGTTCAGCTGTCAAAACATTTTTAAAAGTGCAGACATTACAAATAAATTAATAATTACCCAGACTGAGTAAATTCCTGCATAACAGCGGCAACTTCCCTTACAAGTTGAGTGACAGGGATTGGTTCCTGTAATTTTTGCTTACAATATCAGATGGCCTATATTTATCAAAAATGCATAATAAAATACCAATGATAACAGAAAAGGCAACTTGACTAGAAAATGTATCGTAAATATAGAGATTATCAGTGGCATAATTTTTTGTATTTTTTAACAAACAGGATTACAGCACTATAAACAAAAGGAAAAGCAAATGCTCAAAGGCACGAGTAATCAATATATAGCAACCAACACTCAGAATTAATCCCACAGGGCTGTGCACATGGAATAACTAAGATCTCATGGTTGAAAAGGAAATGTGTCATAATTCATTCCAAGCTACCGGAAATAAAGGAATAGGCAGAACTACATATGGACAGACTACTACCAAGTAACATTTAAACAATAAAATTCATTCCAATATCAAATTCCATAGTGAAGGTGATAACATTACAGTTATAACTGAGTCGTATTGAGCAAATGTAGGCACAACAGGAAGAAAGAATGTAGAAATATAAAATTATATACTGTACTTTATATAATCGGTGATACTGCTCAGCCTGTTTCCTACTTTTTCGAACCAAAACTCGGAAATCGGGGCCCATGCCACTGAACAACAAAGACAAAACTGAAGTCAATTAAATACAATATTTGAAAACAATTTAAGAAAAAAAGAACCATATACTAAAATCTCAACAGCAAAGTAAACATCAGAAAGCAAGTTCATTCAACAAATAATCTCTATTTAATTCACAACAAATTGTTTCAAGTAGTTATCAGTCCACCTCATGCTCACATGCATATAAGCTCTAAGTATATTTATAAACTACATCAACATAAAAGCACCATTTTACACTATGCCAATTACAACACTTTTTATAAGACTAAATGAATACGTATTTTCCTTCTAATAATTCTTTAATCAGTTTTAAGCATGCCACATCTATTTCCATTCTATACATAATACATGTTTAGGAAGAAAATTAATCCCAACAAAGTTTAGTTACTTCCCTCAGGATGCTCTATCTAGGAAACTGTTTGGATGTTTCTTTGGGATAGAATAAGGCCAATTGTTCAGTTTGTTAGTTAGCCCATTGATAAGATTAGTTAGCTGGATGAAAGGGATTAGAAGGGGATTGGTTAGTTAAATAGGGAATCAGTTTAGGCTGGACTCATCAAGTACTTCTGATGGGTTGTGAGCGAAAGGAGGGATCTTTATGAAGGGAAAACCCATGGATAGAATTATCTGTCATATATTTAGTTTTCAATTATACACTTATATTCTTTTGATTTTTTCTAACTCTCTTACATTTCAGTTTGTGTGGATTTCTTTCTTACACTTCAATGGCATCTTGTGTTTAAGAACGGATTCAGAACTTAACCAACTACCATAAAATGATTTAAACATGTACGAAGAAACTAACCTGTATACAACACCTATATTTGGTGTTAATAATTGAATTTTTTGAACCTGCATTCATATGATAAAAGAGAAAGACTCAGACTGTGTCAAATGTCAAACTAATATAGTTATAAATTTGTCACCGAAATGGATCCACAGAAAAAGCAACTTACTGATGCTTCATCAACCAATATTGATGGCAGTTTCTTCTCAGTAGCAATGACAACTCCATTTGCAGCTTCAAGAACCAAATATATAGTTATAAATAACAAAAGTTCCAGTCAATATTACAAGAAACAAATCATCCCCAAAAATATAGGCAAGTGCTACTGCGGACCACCTTCATAGACCACTGCTCAAAATTATCAAAAATTCTAACAACTATCGACAATTCTCTTTAAAAGTAAAAATCACTGCTCTCCTCATCTTTTTTCTTTGTAAGATAGCCTAGTTGCTAGAATTTCTTTCACCCTTTAAAGGTGAATAAGTGGGTGTACCAGAGTTTGAACCCCAAACCCTGATCCCCGCACATTATGTGCAATGTCCCTACCAGTACCAACTGAGTTAAGCTCACGGGGACTAAAAAATTGATGTCAGCTGAATACGAGTTATATCTTTATTTTTCGTTGTTTTACTCAATCCCGTATAATTACCAATTAACTTATACTACTTCAAAACAACAATGTATATCGTCATTAAAATCATAAAGTACCTTTAATTCCGAGGGAAGTTTGTCCAGAACCAACAGCAGTCAAAGCATGCTCAATTTGAACAAGCTTACCAGAAGGACTGATTGATACACAAACAAACAAACAAAATCATTTGTAACATTCACAACAGAAAAAGATTATAATCAAATTATTAAAATAAAAAAAAAGCATACAATTACAATTTACAAACCTAAATGTTGTAAGAGAAAACGAGTATTGACTATCACCCATGAATGATAAAACTCTCTCACAATCTGTATAAACAAACAAAGCAACATTACAATCACAATGAAAGAAAAAAGATAAAACAGTTCAATTTACAACAATGCTATAAAGAATCGATTTTTATACCGAAATATCAAATTTTTGAAGTGTGCGCGAATTGGGTGAGTATAGATTGAAATTGAGAGGGAAGATTGAGTTGCGATCGATCGAGAAAGTAAGGAAGGGAAAATTGTAAGCTGAGTAAGGAATAAGCGCTTTTGGGCTTTATTTATTTATAGGCTGTGTTTGTTTGGGTCTAAGTTCTATTCTTGCCCAATAAGTTGTTTTTGTCACTCTCTTTTCTTTTTAGACAAGTTATTACTCCATTCATCAAAAAATAGACTAGAATATAACTCGCGGTTAAGTTGGTAAATTTTGATTTATCTTATGGTTTATTTACGTGGTAGATAAAAGTTAATTGTCATATTATTAAATGTAATTGTCATGTTAGCAAAAATTTGACTTATCATCTGTCACATCAACAAAAAATCAACAAAGATGGTAAATCAAAATTTGTTAATATTACAAGGAGTAATCAAACAAATTATTTTATACAAGGTCAATCAAAATTCACATATTTTGCAAAGTAAAAACATATTAACACAAAAAAATACGGCTACCTCTCTGGAATATGGGTTAATTTAACCCTATAACTAATAAGTTGGTTTATAGACAATGAATTTATAACATATGACTTTTTAGTTTATAATTGATAAGTTAGTTGATTGAATTTAAATTATTTGATAACATTAGGGGTTAAATTAATATCATAAATATGAAATGACATAAAAAATTAATTTTTAGTTTTTCTCAAGAAGATGACAAGAATAAATTAATTAATATTTATAGAATTTTTATGCAACCAAAAATGAATTTGAGTTTATACTTAGCACCTAAATCATGTTGCACGAATCTACTCCATGCATGCCAGGTAGTTGGATTTGGATCCATTCAATTTGGGAGCTACAACAATAGAGTTATGTTCTTCGCTAGGATGTAGATAGAAGATCAAATTTGTATCGGTTTGTAGATGAATTGGAGTTGCACGTAGATGCATGATGCAAATTTTGATTGGATCGATGCAAAATGATGATGAGAGTGAGAAATCGTTGATAAACTGATGTGAAAACACAAGTACTATGAGAAAGCTGTTTAGAATTTTGCAAGAAATGAGAAAAATAAGAGACAAGTTCTAATTAACTAAGGATTTGTAACTAACTCTCAATAAATGTAACTTAGACTTTAATATGAAAAACAAAATGGAAGTGATAAAATCATTTCTCTTAATGAATATTGAACATACAAGAGCTAAGTATGTCACACTCTACTTATTGCGTACTTAAGTGTAGCATATGATAGCTTGTGATCTAAGTAACTAACATATTTAGTCAAAAAAAAAAAAGTAACTAACATATAACCAACTATTATTATGAGAGGTCATTTTTGCACTAGTGTGAAAAGTCAAATTTAACCGATGTAAAATGTCATTTTCGCACTAGTGTTCATATTTCTTCTCTTGATTGTCTTGGCGTAATAGGAATAGAGCAAACTTATAGATTTAATTGAAGAATTTAAACTTTCATAATATAGTGAATCAATATTTGAGTTCTAATTAAAGAGATACTAATATTTAATATTCAATAAATCTTAAATAAAACTATATATTCACTGTTTAGCATTTTTCTTAAATAAAAATTTTCTCCAACTATAAAACATAACTGTCATTATTCCAATTGCATTGAAAAATTCATAAGAGGACACCTAGTTTTTGTATGAGAATGACTGAATTTTTTATTAGAAATAAAAATATTATCTGAGCAAGTTGTCATGTTAATGGTACTAAAAAATAAGTGACATAAGCATATTTGAGAGTTTTCAACTTAACCATTGTAATAATGGAATTTAATATTTAACTCCAATTAAATAATATAGTTGACTCCTACCTCTAGATTAAGTAAATTCCAAACTTATACTTTATTTTTATAAAAATTTTAGTCATAACTCATGGTATATATTTTTAAATTATATCCATGACTTTGACACATTATTGTTTCTTTTGGACACATTATTATTATAAGTTATTAATTAATCACATCAATGTTAACTATGCAATTTAAAATATTTAAGATATAATTCCTACATAGCCTACTTTATATTACAACCCAATCACCACAACTCTTTAATTTCAACACAATCCACAAAATTAACCAAATCCTTAAAAACCTATTAAGATCTACACTCTCTTCTTTCAACTCCAAAATCAAAATTTCTCATACCCTTTTCCCCATAGATTCTCTTTTCCTCTTATCCAAACCAATTTGATTTATTTTCATCTCTTACAACCACAAATGTTTCTATCAAAACATGGCCCAAAATTTTTCAAATTTAGAAGCCAAGTTTCTTTCCTATGTCAAATATTTGGTCTTTTAAATTTCTAAGATACCCTTTAATTCTTGTCAAAATTTCTTCAACCACAATTATCTTCAACCAATATACTCATTACCCTTTTGTGTCATAATACACAATTAGTGGTGTAACTTTATTGTGGGACAACACAAAATAGTTTCATTGTCCTTGCTAATATTCCTCTAAAATATCTTAAAGGGTTCTCATCTCTTAATTAAGACTTTTTTTTTTTGACACCAATGGTTGATAAAAAATTCTACGAAATTTCATATGGTTTTGTTGAAATGGCTTGGATTATGCTAAGTGTTGATTATTCAAGACTTTTATGGCAATTATTTCGTGTTTTTTCATATGAAAACCATGAATGGAAGCCTCGGATCATCTAGCACATACACCTTCATTTTGATCATATAAGCTATAAGGTTGAGATTATTATTATATATATAAATATAATTTTCATTACTTATATATACCTTTATATCTTTAAATTAAGTCAATATAGTTGTTAGAGCCATGTATAAGGGGAGAATAGAAGGCAAAGCTCAACCTGGATATGTTGAAACTGATCCTTCAGGCCGATATGGGCGAGTAAGTATATCTCTAATTGATTCTCATATTCACATGGTTAAGTTATAGCTAGGATATGAATTGAAGTTTCGTTGGTGATCAATTTAATTGATAATTTACACTAATTAATTCATTAGTCAAATGAAATTAAAATATGAATTGAAATCCTTTCATTTTGGTTTTGAATAAGGATGATAGTAGTTAATTACGCGAGCATAGCTTTTAGTATGAATATCGCATTTTATATGTAGTGGTTGAAGTTCGAACTCAAATTTTCTACTTATTCATCTCAAGACATGAATTTTTAGTCACTAAATTACTTGAATAGAAAAAAATAGTCTGCCAATAAAAATTTATTTATCACTGCCACATGTCCTAAATATAAGAAAAAAAATGGATTAAATAAAGTTGACGTATCTAATTCAAAATTTAGATTATATGCATCGATTTTTGTTGACCCAAATTAGAGTAATTTGTAATAATAATTTTTTTTACCAGTTTCTAATAATTTTTTTAAGATTATAAAATGGGACATATTTATATTTTTAAGTTGCCATCTGTGATTGAGTCAATTTACTATACATAATTTAACCACCCGTGTGTGTTCTGTTTTATCCTTTTACCAAGTCTTTGGATTGTTACTTTGTCCTACCAGCTTAATCACACATGGTTAACTCTCAAGTACACCCAAGGGTCATTTATATAAAGTATTAATATATCAAATTGAATTATTGAAACTTACTATTCATATACACTATTTTATTACACAAACACAAATGTTTGACTTTTTAAATAAAATTATTAAACTAATTTGATTTTTTTTTACATATATATAGTTAATCTAGTTGCCTACTTGGTGTTAACATAATAACATTAAACTATTACCTACAAAGCAGTAACATAGACATAGATAAAGACACAAACATTAAATACAATACTTGTGTTAACACACCGACACAAATAATAAAAACAATGAACTAATTAAATGTAATTATATGTGTCAGTGTCGTTAGAATGTTGACGAATGTCAAATACAACTTGTACATTACTTAATTATGATTATTGGTGTGTGCAGTTTAGGGATGTCCTTGGCAGAGGAGCTATGAAGGTAGTGTATAAGGCATTTGATGAAGTACTAGGAATAGAAGTGGCTTGGAACCAAATCAAGCTTGATGATGTCTTTCATTCACCAGATCAACTTCAACGACTTTATTCAGAGGTTCATCTCCTAAAGAACTTGGATCATGACTCTATAATTACTTTCCATGGTACTTGGATTGATGCTGAATGTAGAACCTTCAACTTCATCACTGAATTGTTCACCTCCGGCACTCTAAGAGAGTAATTCTTTAAACATTACTTAATATCATTACTCATATATATATATATATATATATATATGTTTTTGAATCCTCTAGCAAGGTTTTAAACAACACTTGTAGTTCTAAATTACAGTCGTAGTTGCTTTACGATTCTTAATATTGCTGAAAGACAAATGCAATTGATGCAAAAACAAATGTAGTTGCTGACCACAATTTAAAATCATAGTCATATCACTATCGCATGATATTGACAAACACATGAAAAACCTTGATGTTGCGAGCAGTTTTCAATTGCGGCTATAATATAAAATATTTTAAGATCGCAACTGCATTTTCATCTGTATTGCGTACATTTTTCCGCAATACAAATGTTCACAGCATATGAATGCAAACGCAATTTAAAACCATGATCACGAAAATCGTGCACTTTAACTTCGTAGGCTATTAGTATCTTAATTCATTTATTTAGCATATATTTGTGACAACATTTTACATGTATATATAATTTTAGGTATAGAAAGAAGTACCCTCGTGTAGATATCAGAGCAATAAAAAATTGGGCTCGCCAAATTCTAAGTGGTTTGGAGTATTTGCATAGCCATGATCCTCCTGTGATTCATAGAGACCTAAAGTGTGATAATATATTTGTTAATGGCCATATGGGTAAGCTCAAGATTGGTGATTTAGGCCTTGCAGCAATTCTTCGTAGTTCACAACATGCACACAGTGTTATAGGTAATTTCTCTTAGGTACTGTTTGGATAAAGGTGTTAATTAAGAGCTTATAATAATTATAAATACTTACTTTATAAATGATTATGTATAAGTTAAAATTAAATAAAAATTAAAATATTTTTGTATAATCTATAAGGTTATTCTAGAGAACAATTATGTAAGCTATGAGTCTATCAAATTGATAATATTTTGTGTTTTGTACGATTTTTAGGAACACCAGAATTTATGGCACCAGAATTGTATGAAGAGGACTATACTGAGTTGGTAGACATATACTCTTTTGGCATGTGCATGATTGAGTTGTTTACTTCAGAGTTTCCATATAGTGAATGTTCTAACCCTGCTCAAATATACAAGAAAGTTACATCTGTAAGTTAATAAGAAAGACTGCTATTTTATTAAGCGCATTTTGGATCAAAATTCATATCTTACATCTAATTAGCAAGAATGTGCCAATAGTAAATGTTTGTTTGGTTGAGAATCTTCTCAATAGGGCAAAGGGGATAATCGTGTTTTCTGACCTACTATTTGTGATTTTCAAAACATTTAAAATCAAAGTAAAGTATGTCAAAATTGTTTTGACAAATTTTCATATTTTTGATTGGGATCTTGATCTCATATCAACTAATTCATGATAATTATAATCCAAAATATGCACTACTTATCCTCCATAATATGAATTAATTAGTTTTTCAAACTTTGATTGATTTTATTTTATATAATAGGGGAAACTACCAGCTGCATTTTACAAGATCCAAGATTTAGAAGCCCAAAAATTTGTTGGAAAATGTTTGGCAAATGTCACAGAAAGGTTGTCTGCAAAAGATCTCTTGTTGGACCCTTTTTTAGCCACGGCCCAACATGATTCACCATTGCCTAGTCCAACATTACCTAGCAAACATTCTCAAAATCTCATCAATTTCAATGCAACAATTGCCAAAGAGCAATCTTCACTCCAAACAGAGAGCACAAACATGACAATCACAGGGACAATGAATGAAGAGGATGACACTGTTTTCCTCCAAGTCAAAATTTCTAACAAAAATGGTATGTATATAGTTTCAACATAATTTTTTTCTTTTTTGTAAAAAATATACAAATTGTTGTCCCATAAATATAGCGCAATTGATAGCTACTATAGATATTATGAAAAAAGTCAAGATTTAGATTCTGAATTCTCCGCAAAAAAATATGTAAAGTGTTACTACCTACAAAGTGTGTTTGCTAAAAATAATGTACTTTGAATATAGGGCACACAAGAAACATATACTTCCCATTTGACACAAGAAATGACACTGCAATTGAGGTTGCAAATGAAATGGTCAAAGAACTAGAAATTAGTGACTTGGAGCCATTAGAGATTGCTGAGATGATTGAAGAAGAAATTTCAACTATAGTTCCAACATGGAGAGGTTGTGACACTTCTAAGTATCAAAGACATCATAGTTTTAACTATGGAGAAGAGGATGATATTAGTATTCACCATCCTTTTTTCTCACATTCTTCTCGTTCTTCATCTCATGGTTCTCTTCCCATGTTTTATGCTTCCTTCAACAACAATTCACATGTTTGTGGTAACCATTATCCTTTTGCTCAAGATTGGTCACAAGGTACATTTCTTTTATAGACTCGTCATGCAAATTATATCACTTTCATTTTGATTATTTGACAAAGTTAAAGTGTTTCTTAACAAATTTAAAGGAAGAAATCACCAATTTAGTTAGTGAAATTGTAGGGTCAAACTTTCAAAATAATTATTGAAATCAAAAGTCTTCAACGACAATAGTTTCTGTCACATAATTTTATAGATTAAATTGATCAACCTAAAAACGATTTACACATATGTCTATTCATATATGACCATTTAAGTATTTATGAAGATATTTTAGAAAATAAAATTACCAAACAACCAAGGATCATTTTGGTAATTGTTAGATATGATTGAGGTTATTGATAGGTGGTCGATTACTCTAATATTCATTAAGATCTTAGATATTATTGTAAATTGAACCGTCATATTTAAATACAAATTTTAGTCTGTCAAACCTTACGTACCTATAGGCCTATAATAATAGAAAAACACACAACCGATTTGAAGTCAGAGACGTAAGCACAATTGGTCGAATCATGTGAGATCAAATATTGTATTCCCGATTTTTTTTTTAATCTTTTTACTTTTGTTTAGTACTTAAGACTTAAAGCTATTTACAGATGATCATCAATTTATGAATGATGATGCAAGCTCACAAAGCTCCATGAATTCCTACAAGTGTATCAATTTCCATTGCAATGACTCATGCAATGAAGATGAACAAAGTTCAACTCATATAATAGGAGAAGAACCCTTTTGTTGCAATCAAAAGGGAAACAACAACAAATGGACAAGATTTTGTCCTCCAGAAGAAATGGTGGAGGCTGGTTTCACCAAACAATTTTGCAACATGAGAATGAATTCTCACACTCATACTCATAGGAATCATCATCATGAACCAATCAATAATAGATGCAAAAAACTAACAAGGATTAATTCATGTGTTGATGTGAGGAAACAACAACTACAAAGATCATTGATGGAAGAGATGCAAAAGAGAAGAATGTTTAATACAGTTGGTGCTATTGAGAATGTTGGGTTTCAAAATCCAGAAGGAGATGGATGTTTTTCTTGTTGAATTCAATCTACAATGGATTAAGAATATATGTGTTATTTTCTTATTTCACTAGTTTTGGGGTATTGTGTTAATTTTATTTTATTTTTACTTTTGGGGTGCTTAATAATTTATTGCCTTAGATTATGTTGTGAAATAATTGTAATATATTTTAACTTTGTGTATATGTTAAAAGATATGTTTAACTATTTGCTTGTGTATATGGAAATATGAAAATCATATGGCATAAATTAGTACATGATAATAGTAATTGTTGCCCTTTAAAAAAAATTGTGCTACATAAATATAGTAATGAAAGAAATTAGTCCAAATTGTCCCGTAAACCTAGTTAAGTTATTAAGTTATTTGTACATAATGTATAAGGATTGAAACTTGAACTCTCATACACCCACTTTTTCACTTTTAGAAAGTGAAATTATAACCACTAAACTACTTGGAAAAAAAGTTAGTCCAAATTTTATAGTTAATTAGTAGGATGTTATTGTCATAGATGGAGAGGACCCATTAACATCTATCAAAATGACGGTGATTTCTTCTAGCTAATACCTTGCATTAGGGGGAAACCCAAAAAGTACCGTATTATAATCTTCTTCCCTTAAGATTACGACATGCACATATATCTTAATTATTGTCTAATCATGTAGCCACTAATTAAGCAACAACTTCACATCCAACAAGATTGAAAGCTACTTAGCAAAACTTCACATCCAACAAGATTAGCAACCACTCTCATTATTAATTAGGGTCTTTTCATTTAGCTAGCTATAGAATCTAATCAATAGGAAGATTATCAAGAATTGAAGATGCTTTTCTAATTCTATTCTATAGTAGTACATGTGAATCTTGTCAAATTATTGGCAATTGAAAATTGAAATAGACTTGAGTGATGATTATGTTAATAGTCTCACATAAATAAAATGGGATTTAAAAATCTATTTATATATAAGTGGTGGACGACATATGAAATTTTCACATTGTTAAAAGTTTTCTTTCTCAGCATATTCAAAAATTAGAAATCAAAAATATGATTAATTGCTTAAAATGTTCATATCTTACCACTTTTATCCATTGTTGGTTATCTAACTCAAATACTAATATCCAGAGGGACTAAATCAATTTTCAAAAGAAAATCAATAATTTCAATCAAATATATTGACTAAAATTCACGAGTCTCAATAAATTTATATGAATCTACATAATTTGTGGGGACACACATGAATTATAATCAATAAAATAAAGTGTAAGTAAAAGTATGTGTTAAAAAGTGTGTTTTAATAAGAATGCTATAAGCCACAAAAAACATCAATAACACCTCACTACTAACAATGAAATTATTTCTAATTTTCATTCTCTAATTTTACTTTTGATATTTAATTTATATATTTTTTCTCGACAAGTTATCATTTTGTTAATATAATTTTTTACATTGAAAGCATATTCAATAATGGATTATGCATTATACTATAGTAATTAATAATATCATGTGGAACAAATTAAATTAACTGACAATTGTTTTGTCACATAATTTAGTGGTTAAACTTATACATTTTATGTGTAAAAAGGACGAATTCATAATTTGAATATAATTCTCTCTAATAATGTATAATATATGAGGTAAATCAACATAGCTACACTTAGCTGATGACAATTGAATTTTATTTTTCTAATCAACAATTTGTAAACAAAAAAATTGGAGAAAAATAAATTATATTAATGATAATACTAACAATCATTTTAGAACAATCATATAGATTTGATGAGTTTCGTGTCAATGTTAAAAAGTCAATCAAGTTATTGCCATTTGCCACACTTCCTCATTCATGGACTTGTTACTCGACAATAGTTTCACGTGAAAATGTAATGAAAATGATATTTTATATCTTACCTTACACGAAGTGAAATCTGACATGATGGTCCTCTCTAGCTTCAAAGAGTTTGAAGAAAATCATAAACTCACGATTTAGGCTAGGCTGTGAAAGTAAGGGAAATTATTGATGTGTGAGTGTGATGACATTCGATTGTACCACAAATTGACAGTGGTTTTGGTTACTGAAATCAGCAAAAGCAAAGTATTCTGCAAATTAAATGACTTTTGTGGTTTGAGATTTTTTTTTTTTGGTACATTATTAGAGAAATATATGTTTTATTTTCACAAGATGTAAGATTTGTTTTTAGTACTTGTAACTAAATTTTGACATTATTTATGAAACAATGTTAGTGGAATTTTGATTATATATTTCTGAGCCACATTTTATTACCAGCAGCCACGAGTGAGACTCATATTATATCCATGAGCTAGCTAGCTATCCCACAATCTTATCTGAAACTCGTTTTCAGTGTGCTGGACGGATTATAATTTTGGGCGTAGAAATTGATGACTTTGTGCAAGTATGAAACATCCAATTTTGTCTTTTCTTTAGATCATACTAGTATTAAATGTTTAGATATTAAATTACTCCTACTATAGTAGTAGTAGATTGAATTAATTAAACCAGATAGAGACATAAGCTGCGTAGACTTTTAATTACATATACGCCGGGATAAATAACACGTTCGACCCAGTTCAGATTTCACGAGATTTTTGTCTGCATGCACGTGCATATAATGTTGTTAGTCTTCCTTTTATTTCAACACCTCATTCTTTTTTTTTCTTTTTTTATAAGCAAACACCTCATTCTTTTTACCTTCACACATGTTACTCTCGTATTTTTTTTAATCCACCCTAAAATAGTAATTAATTTAGTTTAGTTTAAATTAATTTTTACTGATCATGCTAACTAGTGCATTTTTTGTTAGTCACTTCGTTTGTTCTTTTTTACTTGTCGTTTTAGAAGGAAAAAAAATTAAAATAAAAGAGTATATTTTTACACCTTATTTTTCTATTAAACCATTTTTTTTAAATATATATCATATTTTTAATCCACCAATAAATTTCTACTTTTTCACAAACATTATTTGTTTTCACAAAAATAGTAACAAACTTTATTTAAAAAACAAACAAAATTTAAAAAGATTATATTGTTTCAACAAAAAAAATTATACAAAATTTAGTCAATAAAATAAAATAAGAAAGAGGGTATAATAGAAAAAATATAACCTAAATTGTCAAAACGACAAGTAAAAAAGAACAAATATTTTTTAAAAAAAACGACAAGTAATAAAGAACAAAAGTAGTAAAGAAATAAAAAAAATTATATTAAAAATTATATACTTTATATTTTGATTCTTTAACAAATGCACCTTATATATTAGCATTTTCCTATTATAAATACTATTGATCTTCTTTCAAATAAACTTTATCTCTCTTTATAACTTTTCTTCTAAACCAAATACATTATAAGTGTAAGATCTAAATCTAAATGTTATAGTAGTATGAACCAATATTATTATTTTTTAATCAAGTATGAATCAATATTTAACTTGTGTACGGTTGGTTAATCAATCCAACAAATTTATTACTAATATTTATTTGGGTCAAAATAAAACACGCCCACAGACAGAAAAGAAAAGGAAAATCTTAAATCTTGTCCTTATGCAATACAGCCAAGACCTGAAAATTTTCAAGCGTGCAACAAATGTAGAAGGTAAGAGCACGAACCATACACACGTGCATGATTGATTTTAGTGGTGGTATGTTCCTGGGACTTCATAATACTAATAATTTTTTGATTACACACTTAAAGTATACTACAATAATTGATGAATGAGAAATAACTAATACTGTATTACTTTATAGGTAGCACTAACGTATTTAGAAGCTTAAAATGAATTTAAAATTAGGTGTTTTTTTGTTGTCAGTATCAAAGACGTAAACAGTTGGTTAGAGATTTAAAATTGTTTTATATTCATGATAAAGATCGAATTGAACCTTCGATCTTTAATTAAGAGAGGAAATCTCCAACTACTCAACTAGACTCTCCGAGTTAAAAATTAGGCTCTTTGAAGGTCTATATATTAACCCCTTAATCTTTATATATAATAAGCCAGAACTTTTTACAATCTCTCTCCTATCAAGAGCTCTCCTCTCAAACATTCTATTTTGTGGTGCATTTAACAATTAATACTATAGCTCTTTTTTTTTCGTACACACTTTAATGCATAAAAAAAATAAAAGAAGATAATTGCTGGCCATAAAAAGAAAAAGAAAGGCATACTCCTTTGGAGAATAAGACCAAAACAGAAATTATTAATATGCAATTGGATGGTATTGATTTATTTGTTATATATATATATATATATATAACTCTTATTTTTCATTTCTTACCATACTACTTTTCAACATTCTTATTTGAATATTTTTCTTTGTTTTCTATACTATTTTGACGGGTTTTTGTTCATGATGTAAAAACATATATCATATTTAGAGATGATTTCTATATATCAATCTTATGTATGCTATAATTTCTTCTGAGATGATTTCTATAATTTCATTATTTTTTTGGTCTATAGAATTTCCCAATTTAGTATGCTTACTTTATTACTTTATTTTGTTTATCGTTATTTTTTGGTGTAATTTTGTTACTCACTTATTTGTCTTTCTTTATTACTACATGATTTTATTTTATTTCTATTGTGTTGTCTTGCATTTGCTATTTAGATATCACCAAGTACAAGATGAAAATATAATTTCATAAATGTTGTGGTAACATAAAAGTGTATTCTGTTGGGCTATTGCCAACCAAAAATATAGTTTCATAATACTATTTGTGGAAATAGTATTAGGATCTTTTTTTTAATAGTAATCATATGTGCCAACCAAAAAAATAATAATAACATGATAACTATTGCCTTATTGCCTATTAAAAATTTAAAGAATTAAAGAATATATTACATATACAATAACACCTTATATTTCCTCCGTAAAAAATAAAATGTTGCCTTATTGCCTTAATATTAGTGTGAATTTTTTTCCCAAATACATTTTTCCTTTAACGTAAAAATCAAAAAATATTTTATAAAACTCTCATTATTGTAATTTTAACCTATTTTGTTTAAATTTTATAAAAATATAAACAAGTTTAAATTTATATTATATATAATTATATTTGATAAAAAAAGCACATATTTATGGAAGGAAAAAAATTTAGTCACAATTTTTTTCATGATTTATTTATTTTCCATTAAAAAAACAAAATTTAATTAATTAAATATATAATTTTTTTGGTATGGAATTAAATATATAATTTATAATAATACAAAACATATTTTTTTTAGTAAAAAAATATATAATTATAAAAGTCAATAATCTATATATATTAGTTTACAATATTAGAATTTAATTTAATCAATTTGATTCTTATTTTTTGAGATTTTTGAATTTCTTGAGAAGTTTGTGTATTGATTATTTTCTTCTTTTAGAAGTTTCCTTATTTATATGGAATTAAATTTCAAAAAGTTCATTTATTTTAGTATATATAGGAAATACCTACTATGTAAAAAATCACAAATTGTTCAATCTTCATTCTAGCTTATTTTATCTCTTTCAATACTCATTTTTTTTTCTGCCTATTGTAACTTTTTTTAATTTTGCTATTTTTTATTCTTTGTTCAAGATTTCTTATTTCTTTCTTATTCTTTTTTTTTTCGAAACAATTTCTTTCTTATTCTTATTATGTTGTTTTTTGTGTGATTTTTTATGTTGTTTTTTTTATTATTTGGATTATTTTCTTTGGTGTTATATTATTTTATTTATTGTTATTTGTGTTTTTGATTCTTTGTTGTTTGATCTTTTTGACATTTTGAGTTTTTTTTTTTTTTTATGTATTACTACTAGATTTCAAAATTTGGAGATCAAAGTGGCACACACATGAAAATCAATTTTACCAATCACAAGGGTAAGTGGTGAAGATCAATTTTAGATTACAAAATATTTTATTTATTTTTATAAAATTCACTAATTGATCCAATGATCAACTATAAAAAAAAACAAAATATTGCTTTGTGTTTAATAGTTTAGTTTTGAGAATGATTTTTTTAAGAATTGTTTTTAAGATATTTAGATTTGTGATTTCATGTAAAAATGTTTATTAAAATATAAAAATATTGGTCTAATTGTGATTTGTTTAGGTTTGCAAACATCCATCATGCATTCTTTGTATTATTTTGTGAGGTGATTTTTTAAAACATATAAGTTGCAAATGAAAGAAAAAAAAATCAAAGTTATATGCACAAGTCACATAAAAATGTATTTGAAAGCAATTTAAAATGAACTTCTACCATCATAAAATACTCATATTAAATATAAAAATTTAATCAAACAAAAAAAGGGACCAACAGGCAAAAATAATATTGAATCTCATAAATATATCGGATCATATATTTTAATTATAAAATTTGAACTATTAAGAAATTAAAAGGAAAAAATTGTGAGATGGAAATGATAGAAAGTCATTAGATGATGAGAAATAAAGTCTGAAAAGGGAGAAAAAAAATTATTGGTTAAGAAAAAAAAAGAAAAAAAAGGACTAACCTTTTAGGTACAACAGGGACCAATTTCACTAATTTTACCAATTTTCACGATTTTTATTGGTATTTTCGAAATTGTCTAAAGTGATGATACGTCTAATTCACAATCCAATCAATTGAATCAAAATGTTAGATTTTAAAAACATTGACTTAATAACTCTAAACAAATAAATAAATTATTATATCATCTTAAATTTTAACTTAAGAGTAGTACATCAGCATTCATAATAATGTAATTTTTTTAATAATTTCTAAATTATTTTTGTTTTAAATTACTTAAAATTTATTTTATGAAAATTAAATAATATTCAAACTCTGTAGACTTACCCGTGCTTGGCACGGGTGACATACTAGTTAAAATATAAATATAGTAAATTGAACTTTTTTTACGGAAAAATATATAGTAAATGAATCTTGAATCATAAACTTAAACATCTTCATATTTAAGTGAGTGAATCACTAAACTATCGATTACATTACATTAATTTTTACAGATAACTAATATTTTCATAACAAATAATTTAAAAACTAAGTTAATAGTTTTTACCACCTATAATATGATAATATTGACGAGTTTTAGTTTATTTTTTGAAGATTTCATTTATTATCTTCTTATGTTGTACAAAAAAAGTCATATAAGTAAAAAGTCAATAGATGAAGAGTAAATGATAGAATCTTCTCGTTACAGGTATAGTAAGCGAAAAATATATATTACAAGAGCTAAACAAAAAATTCGCGTGAAAATATATTAACTCTAAAAAATTTCAATAAATTTCAAACTCCATGTTTTTTGAAGATCTAAACGAAAAACAAACAACATAAACAAAATGACAAAGACAACATCATAAACTCTTACACAAGTGAAGAAATTGAAATTTGAACTTTGACTATAACTTTCAATCTAACAATTTCGATAATTTGAAGAAATCGAGATTTGTGAAACTATTGTGTCAAAAGATGGAGTATTACTTATCGTTCCAGATGTTATTGGGTAATTATAAGGGTTTTGTTAACTAGTGTCCTTGGGGCACTAGTTAAGTTTACCAAAGAAAGTAATATTAACATTGAAAATTGTATTTTATTATTGTCAAAAGGTATATTGCACAAGTTTCAAGAGTGTTTTTTCTATATTTGTATCTTTAACCATTGCCCTTGGAGCAATATTGCCCTTGAGCCAATGTTTATCATTTTCCTAATTATAAATACTAGCAACAAAACACCTATATATGTAGTTGGTAGCTAGTTACATGCACCTATATTGATGTGTTTCCTTCACCTTGCTCTTCGATTTTGGCTGCAAGTGTAGTTCATTCACCATCACGCTCACAACCACAAAAAGAATTGGATTTGATAAGAGACATTATGATTATATGATATTGGACACCACAGGCCAAATTAAAGCAGAGCCCAGAATCTCCGCGTTTTGTATGTTTATTTATTTGACTTTTAGGATAGGAAACAAATTGTAAAATAAATTATTAGGAAAAAGTATTTTGTCATTAATTATTGTGGAAAAAGTATCTCCTAATATTTAAATCCTAATATTTAAAAGGGGCATGCATCTCAGTATCACAGGACACTAGTTAACTAAAACAAGTAACTTTTACATTAAAAATAATATTTTTATTGTTTTCAAAAAGTTAATTAACAAATTCTAAAATATTTTTACTATATTTGATTGTTTTGGGTTTGTCTAATATGTATAAGTGCATCAAAGTGGTACATCCTGCACAAATTGTTAATAATACGACGGTGGAAATTAATTTTACAAAATTCACCATCATATTGAAAGTTTATATCACATAAGTTATTTATGTTAAATTTTATAGAAATTAAAAATTATTTGATATGTTATTGTGATTCATTAAGACTAACAATTTACGAGTTTTATTATTGAATATCATTAATCTTAATGAATCTCACTAACATATCCAATAATTTTCAATTTTTATAAAATTTGACATAAATAATCTATATAATATAAAATTTTAATCTAACAACAAATTTTGTAAAATTTATTTTCATTATTGTATTATTAACGACTTGTGCATGATGCACCATTTGGCACACTTGTGCACCCATAGAAGCCACCTTGATTCTTAGTGCTTCAAAATATTAGTTAGCCTTTTTCTATTTCCAATCGACATGAGTGTCTCTCTCTCTACAACAAGTCATGATATTATTCTCCATCATTATTATAATTGACACAATGATTCCATCATCATAAAATGGTACCATTAATAATTTACAATAGTGTTGGAGTGAATTTAAAATAGTGTTTGAAATAGTAGTGGTTTTAAAAAAAATCATTGGATCTTGATGAGACGGTTAAGATTTTCTATCCCAAATTTCCGTCCGAATTTGTTAATTTTCTAGTGTTTATTGAGGTTAATGTAAACTCTAACACGTGGTTAATTTCTACCCAAAAAAAAAAACTTGCGTGGTTAAATATTTGTTAAAAGGAATAATTTTATTTTTATGTTAATGTTGAGTATGAGAAACTTTATTTTTTGCAACTCATTCTAAATAATTTGACATTTATTAAGAATTGCAAATTTAAAATACTCCAAAAGCTCCAACAAGTGCAATATATGTGTCCAGGCACAAAGTGCAGACTGCTGCTGCTGAGAAGTAGTCTCCCTGAATCTGATATTATGTATGTCAGATATAATTAAATGTGGTCTCTTGAACAATTCATTTAAATCTAATATCTTAGTTATATTTTTAAGTTTTAAAAAATATATAAATGCACTATATTGCATCATTTGAGATTAATTTTTGTTGATATTCCAATTGGACCATAAGCTTACAAGTAAATTACTACATAGAAAATGGATGCATGAGTGGATTAAAGCTTTTTTAAAGGTTATTTTAAGAAGATTTAAATATTATTTTTATTCTTGTATGTACGTGAAATTTTAGTTTTAATCTTTGTAGTGATTTTTGTTTTAAATAAACTTTGAATAAATTAAAGTTTTTGCTTTTAGTCTTTAAAATTAAAATCTTTAAAAATATTTGCAAATTTCTTACAAATTTTCTTGTGGAATTTTGTTTTTGAGATAAAGTAAAATAGTTTGATTGATTTAAAAGTTTATTTAAAACAAAAATTTATACAAAGATTAAAATTAAAATTTCACATATAGAAAAATGATATTTAAATCTTTTAAGAATATGCAATTTGCAATTTAACATTATGGGGTGATTTACGAAGATAAGATTTCACACAGTTATAAAAATCAAGAAGCTTAGCTTTATTTGTCTTTTGACACATACCCTTTATTTTTATTTTTGTAATATAGCTAAAAATTAAGCTAGCATTAATTTATTGGCATGAAGTCGCTAGTAAGAGTATGTGTTTCTGCCTGATATGTTAAATTTCTGCCTATGGTCAGATTTTGTCCTGTGCTGTGTGACATAGTCTCCTACTCTCCTCTTGCAGCTAGAAGACACGCATATACATCCAACATCTTAATATCTTTTGGATTTTATATGTCTCTCAAAATTACTACCACTATTTAATTAATTAATTATAAACTGAGAAAAAATATTTTTATGTCCGACTCTTAAGTGTGTCATACTATATTCTGAAATATTGTTTACTTTGAACTTGCCTTAAAACCTTATAGATTTGTCTTTGCTAAAGGTGTCTTGATGGATTGAGGTATATGTGTGTTGTATATAAATTACGCTTAACCTCAAATTCTAAAAAATGTGAGATTTATTGGATATACTTGAACAAATATATAAGTAAAAAATAGAATTTCTAATAACTATTTTACTTAAAAATTTAAATTTCATTGTTGATATCTCCATTTTCTTTTGTCAAGTGTTTATACTCACATCACAAGGCATGCATGTATGCAGTGGCGGAATATAAAATTAAGAAACTGTTTTTGGATGGAATGCTTTTTTTTGAACAAGTCAAAATGAGATATATATATATATATATATACACAGATATACAAAATAGAGCACGCACCAGCACAAGGTGTGCTAGAGCATGTCAAAAGTGTCTACATCAAGAGTCAAAATAAATACAATCCGATCAACAATCAAATACCTAAACATAATAAGGGATTAACCCACCAACTATGAAGATTAACCCCTATCCCAGGATACTGTATCCGCAACCACCAAAAAGAATGCCGTTTGATCTGGTCCAGCAAATGTGACAACGAATGCGTCGAGTTCGTGAACAGGCGTTGATTACGCTCTGTCCATATCACCCAAACACAAACCAACCAAATGAGCTGCATGAATGATCGTCTGCCCCTGCTGCCACCAACGGCAAGAGTGAACTGAGTGAAATGAGCAGGAATAGTCGAAGGGTCCACCATCTCGAAGCCAATCCATGACCTGACCAACGTCCACAAGGAGCCAAAAACCTCACATGAGAAAAACAGATGTTGCACCGTCTCCATAGCGCCACAGCCTGAGACACAAGTCTGGTCCGTCTGAGCAAGGATACCACGTCGAAATAGGTTGGTCTTCGTCGGCAATCGATCCCTTAAAAGTCGCCAAGCAAGGATAGACACGCGTAGATACATGTCTATGCCAAAGAAGATCTGCGGAATCATCGAGCGGGACCTCCTCCTGAGTAGTCAGCATGTGATACGCACCACGCACCGTGTACCCGCTCTCTGGATCAGGACGCCAACGCCAGACATCACTCACCTGCTCCTGCAACTGAACATCAAGTAGTAAGGCCTGACACTCCCCCAACATCTCCTCCTCCCACACCCACAACTGTCTCCCCCACTCCCATGCCATCCCTCCGGCCTCCCACCCGCAGGTAAACATCTCAGCCACAGTGTGATGCTTGGTATTTGCCAAATCGAACAAACGACCAAACCTCATACTCAACGGGACACCCCCCATCCAAGGATCCAACCAAAACAAAGTGTCTCTCCCATCCCCAACCCTCCTCTCCACACCCTCCGAAAACCAGCCACCCCCACCCTCATCCACGCCATCCCTAATCTTCACTATCTCTCGCCACCATGCTGACCCTCGCCTCCCCCCCTCACACAAATGACCACCCTCCACACCATATCTAGCCGCCAACACCCTAAACCATAAACCCCCCTGGTCCACCAGCATCCGCCAACACCACTTCCCGAGGAGAGCAGTGTTGAACTCCCGCAACCGCCGGACCCCCAAACCTCCATACTCCCTACGCATACAAATAGAAGACCAACTAATCCAAGACACCTTCCTAGACTCCTCACACCCCCCCAAAAAATATTAAGCAAAATAGAGTCAAGGGAAGAAATGATACCTGTGGGAGCTTTGAAGAAGGAAATAGCATAGACAGGAAGAGAGGTCAAAACAGATTTGAGCAATATATTTTTTTTTGGATGGAATGCTAAAAAAAATAGAAATAATTTAAATATGAAAGTTATACTACATATACAAATTTAAGTCATAATAAATACAAAATTGATAATCAAAATATTAAATACATACGTTATGATAATATTATATATTATGTACCAAATGATTATTGATTTTGAATCATTCAAATTATTTTATTAAAACCCTAATTCGAATCAACACCTTCAAAAATTATAATATCACAAATTTGAAGATGTATTATCCACAAAATAAAAGTAGTACAATTAATGTGCAAAAACTTTAATACTACTATATTTCTATTCAGAATATTTATTTTATATTAGTGATTGACGTTGAACTTGGAAGAGAATACCACGGTTCGATCCCCCACAATTCTAATCAAAAAGAGGTTGAAACTACTTGATATCAAAAGTTACGCCGAATTATAGATTAAATTGGTGGTGAAAATAAAATAAAAAAATTATTTTGAAATTTCAGTATATGAAATCTGATCCAATGATCTACCCATTATCTTATGCATAGACCACATTTAAAGTCAAGGCAACACTTCTAATCCACCAAAATTGAGATAGAAGGAAATCAAATTTGAGATCTTAAAAATAGCACACTTCAAAATTTTAAATCAAAATCACTAAACCAACTCAAATGGCTTCACTACTTCAATTAAGAATATCTAATTAGTATATGTACACAAATGCATATATAAATGCATGTTCCTCTAATGCAAACACACATGTTTGCCGTGTAAGTGACAAAAAATTCCAATGCTTACTCAAAAGAAATCAATAACACTTACTAACTCCTTGATTCTACATGTTTGTGATTAATTGGAACAAAGAAAATGATATACTATGCTTGTTTGATTCCTTAAATCTTGGAAGCTACGAATGTTGTGAAAGGAAAACACACTTAGGAAGAAAAAGAATAAAAGACATGTAACATATATATGATCAGTAGGTAGGAGAACAAAGGTTGTTAAGTACATTTTTCTTTACATATTTGCTTGTTCCTTTCGGTTGTTGTGAATCGTCTAGGGACAAAATTAACAAAAAAAACTATGGTTAATGACTCTGCCTCAATTGGTCACAATTCACACCACACTAAATATCTAATAGTAGTATTATTAATTTGCTCTGCAATTTCTACACGGCACATTTTAATAACACTATATAATGTCATGGTGGTTAAATAAGCCAGGGTTGTTGATGCTCTATTGAAAAAAAACTGTAATTTGTTGACCCAACATGTCATAATATATTTTATTCTATAAATAAAATAAAAGAAGTTAGATAACACTACAGAGACTATTTATAAAATTTTAATCATTTTTATCTAAAAATAATACTCCGATTCAGTTGATAAAAATATTGCATTACTAATATAGAAGTATGTGTTCAATCATCAAACATTTCATTTATTTATTTTAAACATTAGTCATGTGTAAACACTCCTGAGACCACTTCCCAACTATCGTCTTTTATAAATTTTCTTTTCACTTTGTCACCACATATCATGTCTTTCTCATCAGTTAAAGGTTTGAACTTCCTCTAATTAGTGATTATTGATTATGGAATATGGAGGAACACATAACTTTCCCACACTTCGATTGCATATGCAAGCCCTTGTTGTCACATATCCTCCTTGCACATGGGAAGAACATCTAATTTGATTTCCCTCCATTTTAATTAGTGTCTCTTAGTCATAATAATTTCTAAGGATTAAAAACTTGAAACACAGACAAATTCATATTTACATATTCAAATCTATACACAATTATAAAGACAACGAATGAAAATGTTACAAGAGAGAGTGTTGCTAACATTTTCTTTTGTATTTTCCAAATAATAGTGTAGTAAACAAAAAATATTAGGTGAAGAGACAAGGTCCTAACAAACAAGAAGAACCCATGTCTTTATGGTTAAAGTATGTATGCCCTTTTTCAAACAATCCAAATAACTTTTTTATTGACATTTGAAAATCAAATTCCCCCTCAAAAAATTAGAGAACTTTATGTTTCTAAGTTTCTACGCATGCAATTTTGAATCTTGATATACATAGTCAGACAAAACGTACGTTGCTACATTTCGAAATAGTGCATCATTGAAAATATTCATGTGACTATTTGAAGGTTTCATAATCATAATTTATAATAACATCAATATTTATCTTGAGTTTTTTTAGTTGATGTATCTAATTTACAGATTAGATTTTTTAGTCTTTAGACACTTAAAAAAATATATATATATATATCACTTTCACCGAGTTTAAATTATTTATTGTGTGTAAATTTTAGTGTTTTAAAAAAATTATATTGTGAACAAATGATAAAACAATAATATTTGTTAATAATTTGATGATGATTGAAGGTGTAAAAGAAATATTTTGAAAAAAAAAAAAAATACTTACATTGATGATGCATGTTAATTATATACTTCAAATTGCAGCCAACTCTTTATTTATTTATTCATATATTTATTTATTTTTTAAAATAAAAAAACCATGTTCAAAATGTGTGTGTGATTTGAGGTGTAAAATGGGCATTAAAAAGCTGCATGGTCTAGCATTGGGATAAGGATAAGGCCCATTAAAATCCAGAACTTGTACTTAAAGTACAATTTCTTTTAATTAAAAAGAAAAAAAGAATTTTATCAAAATATAAAATAAAAATTTAGAATTGAAGAAGGTGCCAGTTATTTCATTTGAGGTAGGGTCCCATATGGTTTCCTAACTATTTATACAATTTTGTGCAGTTCTATGTGTTGTTCCCAAACCACTTTAGGTGTATGAGGGTACTGAAAATTCAGAAGCAAATTTAGTGCTAAGTTTCTTAAGATGACAGAAAGCCAACATCCTCAAATTATTTGTTGCTTTTTAATTCACACACAATCTCTTTGTAGAAATTATTTCCACACGTATACATTTTTCATGGACCCTACACAGCTAGCTACACTCTTTATGATGTTCTCAAACAGAGACAAATTTGTTATTCTTATTTTATTTTCTCACCAAACTCATTAAAAGAGGGAAATCAATTTCACCTGGTGTGAAATCTTCTGGGCTTGACATTATCTAGCATGTGTTTGATTCTCTGGTGATAACAAATGATTTTGATTGAATTTATTTTAAAATTTCATATGTTAAAACTGAAATACTAGTATTTGCCAAAATATAGTAATTAAAATGTGAATTGAATAATAAATTTTACTGGAAAATTATGTTTTGAATCGAAGGTTAGAATTTTTAGCTTAAATTGCATGAATTTTAGGAAATTGAATCCTATGTAGTCGATATGTCATGCATTTAAAGTATATGTGATCGTTCGATCTTGATCAAATGATTCATATAAAGACAAAATTTACTTTTAATTTTTAATTTAAAATATCGGTCTTGAATTATCTTAATCAAATGACTTTTGATGCTCTAAATGCACGAATGCATCGACCGATGACCGCTGGAAATTTTAATCTGAATTTTAGAGACATAAAATTCAGATTAAGAGTCATAAAACCATGTCACGAACACTTGATTTTGGTACATTTTTGCAAATTGAATTGAAAATCACTACTACTTCATAAACTTAATGATAGTCATTAGTAAATGTTAGTTTTATGACTATAGTAAATTTAATGCATAGTACCAAGAAATAACAATGTCTGTGGTTTGAGTGACTAGTAACTGAGACTCTTTAATATTATGTGTACAAAATTGAATTTTGTTGATAGAAATAGAGGTAGTACATGGTTGAGAGAATAATTGTCCCCAAGGCTAGTACTTTACATCATCTCACCATTATTTCTACGGTTACTCAAGTGGGATACTCTGAGACTGAGTCCATTCCTCAATTAATACCACTTTTATCTCCATAATATGGGTCAAATCTAGTTTTAATCTCTACGATTCTTTTTTAAAATTATGTCATTAATTTGTTTTTGTCTTAAATGAAATAATAATTCACTAAAATTAAACTCACACACAACTGTGAAGTCCGGATTCAAATCCAGATTATGACGTCCGACTTAACAATTACTGCATTTGTGAATTGAATTAAGACATCTAGACTCTCATTAAAATTTAGATATCACTAAAAACTAAAAGCGAATGAAGTAATCAAATATTAATTGATTCAATAATATTTGACATTAAACTTAGTAGAAAAAATCACGATTAAACTTGTAACTCCGGTTGGGAGGGGGATAAAAGAAAAAACCTATGATATAATGGAAAGAAAGAGATAAAAAGAAAATGCACTGTGTTGACTCTATGAAATTTAAGAGAATGCTAAATATAAGTGTAGTTGAATTTCTTTTAGTAATATAACCTTGGGACTAAATTCGAAACCTTGATTGAAGGTACAAGATATATTATTATTACCATAATTATTATTAAATACATAGATATAGATATATAATACACATTAAAAAAATGAATATGAAAAATAGTAAATTTTACTACTATTTTCCCTACCCTGTTTCAGTCAAATCAAACCATATTTGCTTGAAAACCTTAATAATAAGATCATGATACTCATCTGAATTCAAAGAAAGGTAACAAGCAAGAAGATCTTCCAAATCCTTAGAAGCCCTTATGTTATTCTCCACAATCATCTCCACCATTGATTCTCTAAAATCCTTTGAAGGATTAAAAGATGACTTCACTATTGCAAGACTACCGGAGAAGCTTCTCCGGTAGCTGCCGGAAGTTGTTGTCGATGTCACACTTTTCCGGCCATGATGAAATTGAATCTTCTTTGTAGAAGCAATTCTTGGTGATTTTATACGAAGCTTCATTCCAGGAGAATGTGCAGAACCAAATTTCTTCTTCTTTTTCTTCTCTTGCTTTTGTTGTTGTTCTTGATTCAAATTTTTAATCTTTAGAGACCCTTCTATGATGGGTTTGTGTTCTTTTTTCATGGGTGGTTTTGTAATGATTGGAGGAAGTGATAGCTTTGAAAAAGAATCAAATGAATAATCAAACTTTTCAAGTTTATCATCTTTTCTAGCTAGTGAATTTTTGTCAACATCAATAACAATATCAATGTTGTTGTTGGAGTTGGAGTTGGAGATTTTGTTACAAGCACAAGAAGAATTAGACAACATTTTGTCAAAAGACGATGTTTCAGTTGGTATCAGAACACGGTCTGTTCTAAATTCTGGGTCAGGTGATTCTGAACCTGACCCAGAGCCAGTTAAGCTATCAAGTGGAGATGAAGACGAGTTTTCGTGTAGTGAATCCGATTTTGTCCACACTGATTCAAGTGTGGTTCGACAACTACAACCGGCAGAGACGGAGGAAGTAACATGTTTTGGTGAAGAACATGTTTTTGATTTTGATGTTGTAGTTCTTCTTTTTCTTGTTTTGTCTTTGGATAGTGTTTGTGTTGATTTTGGTGAAGTCAAAAACTTGTTGGTGGTGGTGTTGTTTTGGTTAAGTTCTCTAGTGAAATAGTATGATTTTCTAGGAGTGAATTGATTTGGTTTGTTTTGTTTTAAGGAATGTGTTGTTGATGATGTTGTTGAGGGTAATGAAGAAGGTTGTAGTTGTTTCTTGTTCTTGGAAGGAGTTGTTTGGTTTTTAGTTTTACCAATTTCCTTAAGCTTGTAAAACCAAGCATTGGGAATCATATCTGAAAGCTTAAACTTGTTATTCCTCATGTTTCATTCAGCACACTTTGTGTGTTTGTGTTGCTAAATGCTTTTTGTAGTTCAAATTGTTTATGCAATTTGTGGGGGATGAGAGTGAGACATATGATAAATACATCAGTGTCTACTTTTTGCACACTCTGTTTATTAGTAATGTGCTCGCGGGTTTTATGGCTTCAACCGGGAAATAATAGTAGTAGTATTATATTACAAACTTTTTTAATAAAAAAATATATATTCTATTTGGATAATTATAAAGATTAATTTTTTAAAATAATTGAAATATTGTTAAAGTTGTTTGGAGTTTGTGTGGTATACTACATTGTTTAGGTTTTTAGATCGTTATTTAAACACATACATTTTTTAGCTAATTTTTGTGATAAGAGTAACTTCATTTCACCTGATAAAAGTAGAATATTGTAGTGTGGAATTTGAACTCGTGATCCACACTAGACCATGAGGGTGGATGTTGAAATAGTTTGCATTTTATTTAAAGTTGTTTTGATTTTTAGACTATTAAATGTATAAATTTGCTTGGTCATCTTTATCATTTGAGCTAATTTTTAATGAGTTTCAAATGTATTTTACTTCTATCATATGAGCCATGTACACTTTATTTCGATTCACATTATACTGCGTTCTAGTTGAACCGAAATTAAATTGGGTTAAGCCGATTTAGCATCAGTTACTTCAACCAGTTTTCATAATTTATTTATTTTACTTTGTTAAAACTTTGATCAATTAATTAAGTTGATTAATGAGATCAACATTTCCTAGTGTGTGAGTGAAATTTGGCTCAAATCTCTTACATAGTATCTCAATTGTCAACCTTATGAATAGAAAAAATTAATAGGGAGAGAAAGAGAGACACATAAACCACGGTCAATCAAGTTTATAGTGGAAGTTAATCATTGACAATGATCAATAAACATTTCACACTAAAAACTTACTTATAAAAGAAAATTTAATTAAACCAATTAAATCATGATTCAAAGGTATCATTAGTTCAACCTCCTTTACCATTTTCAAACATTGTTTAGTAGCATAAATAGAGACAAAGGTAGAAATGGGCATTTGGAATTGGTAGTAGAAAATGGGGCCCACAAGATAGGAAAGAAGTTGGCATAAAAGGAAGATGTGTGGGCTCATGTGGTGGTGGTGAATAACAATTGGGAGATAGATAGTGACACTAATTAATCAAAATACCTAACCCAAATGTATATTAAATAAAACACCTAACCTAAATAGTACTAGTATATGTTATGTTATGTCAAATAATTAACTCTTAATTACTTGTATTTTGTTTTTGCTAGCTCCTTTTAAATACTCTTACACGTAGAGTGATTCCAATGCAGAAATTTTATGCCTTCTGGGATTTATGACATAGCAACTTTCTCCACGTGGATTACATGCTGAAATAATGTTTCATAGTGAAAACAACAATTAATCCATATATTGAACGTGGCCCATTGAAGTTCATATTCATTCACTTCTGGTGCAAAGTGCATCAAACGTGGGAGCAAGCATAAAAAATATTCTTGTAACAACACTAACCAGAAAATCTAACCAAGACCAATGCTTTGAAAAGAAGTTTTTGATTGCGACATCAAAGTTTTTAATGTTTTCGTGGTGCGATTGAAGCTGCATCAGTCGCAATATATATATTTCTATTATGAAGTGGATGCAATGCAATTACATTTTAAGTACAATGTTCGCTTGATCGTATTTTTTTTTTTCATGAATAATGATGCAAAATGCGAAAGAGATCTTCATGAATATGTTCCTCACAGTTACAAAATTCCGCAATTGATTCATTTCTTTTCATTTTTATTTTGTAAGAAATGTGTTTGTAATAAATTGGAAACAGTTTATAAGTTTTTCTCTAAGTTTAAATGGAGTCCAGGTAAATGGACAGTAGAATCGAACCTTTATAATTAATTGATGATCTTTAGATCGGATATTGAGTTTTTAAAAACAAAAAATAAATTGTATTTCTCAAAAAGAATATAATAAAAAGAGAAAACCTTTAAAATAATTTGTTTGCCTTGGAAAAAGGAAGAAACTTTAGGCAATGAAAGTTCTGTTTGTGGGTGAAAATAACATTGGAACTAAATATGGAAAATCATAGTGGCCCATAAAATTGATAGATTTTGAAAATTTTGTATTACTCTACAATTTTGTTATGTTCTCGTTATTATTGTCTTTTATATATTTCATACTTATAGAAACTAGAACATGGGTTTGTTATATAATTCTAGACTTTTAAAATTATTTGGTCCCCATGTGTATCCATCATTTTCTTGGCAAGTCATTCATGTACTATGTCTAAGATAAAGAAAACGAATCAAATTTTCAATTGAAGAGATATATCATGAATGAACACATTGCAAAGGGTTAAAAAAGAGTACAATTTGTCATGAATTCACCTATTGCAAAATGGAAAGATAGTTCAGGTGTAAATTGAATTGCTGACCTGGATTTGCTAGATTTGAAAGTTCATATTGATGTCAAAATCATATGACCAAAAAAATTTCAATCATTTTGGTACATCGTGGTGAATCATTCAATGTTATTTTGTACCATAGTGAAACATGAAAGATACTTGCTTAAATGGATATTGGATACCAAAGTAGCTAAATTATATTGGCCATTGGGCATATAATTTTGGACATGATTACATAACTTATAAGGTCAATATAAAGACAATAACATAGGCAACATTAGTGAATAACGAGCAAGGATCTATGAACAATATATCCAACATTGAAATTATTTATAGTCGATATGAGACTAACTACTCACGTACACTTTAACCAACTGAAATCCCCTCAAGAGTGAGCCTCTCACATCCTATATTATGATCTTCTCCCACACCCCATCAAGTCGAACTAATACTCTGATACAACTTGTTAGAGTGTTTGGAGGAGCGCCATGAAAAATAACAAGTCAATGTTTTATGACCGTAAGGTAACCATTGCATCTACATTCAAAATCTTATATGTCAAACATTTAACTTATTCATATTTGTTATGGACTAATCACTTGCAATTCAACATAACAATAAGTAAGGATCGTCCCTCTTTTTAAAAAAGAAATAGACACCTTAATTATATGCATGTAATCTTTATATATATATATATAAGCACACATTTCTTATGAGTTTTTATACAGCAAAAAATATACTGTATTACTAATAAAGCTTTTTGAGTCTTTTAAGAAAAAAGTGACTTCCTTCTAGTAATGTACATAAACTCATTCATCTCAATCTCAATCTCAATATAAATACAAAAACCTACAATAGACATAGATTCTTTCCTCTCAGAAACTTGTGTGAAAGAAGTTTAGGTGTATACTTAATTTGTAAATAAATAATAAATTTAGTCAATTAGTCATTTGGTCCCCTTCCTTTCCTTATTGTGTGGAAAGGTACATGACTAGAAAACCACGTTAATGGTATAGCTAGTGTTTTCGTGGCCAATCTACGATCTAAACATAATCAAGAAAGATAAGAGTTGATTAAAGTTGGGACCAAAGAGTGTAATTGTCATAATTGTAATGTGTATTAATTAGTTTGTTTGTATTTTAAACAGAGACAAAGGAAGCTAAGGATGTCTCAAGTGGCAATATTATCCCTTTTGTTTCTTGCTTTAAATTATTATTATTAGTCCCTTTTGCTTATAATGCCATGTCACTTTATTGTTATTTTTCTTCTTTTTGTAGTACTATATACCTAGCTAGGTACTATCATAGGTATCCTATTTAAGTGTTAATTTCTTTTACTAAAAGTCATAATAAGTAAATTTCTCAATCAAAGTAAGTTAAGTTCACAAAAGTAGTATATTGATTTATGACTGATTTATATGTTTCTCTTTTTTTGTTTGGTTTCTTGTAGGGGTTGCCCTTGTTTCTTGGGTGAACAAAGAAAAATAATTCCAATTTTGATTTTGATTATGTGAAGATTTAGATAGGCCCATAAAGTTAAGAGATATTGGGCAATAAATGTTGTTGGGCTTTATTCTTATTATTCTTATCTTTGTAAGGTCAAAATCAGCATAATAAAAAAAAGAAGGAAAAATAGAACAATTACTTGGGATAGAAGAGTTAATGTTTGGTTGGCCTTGTCCATGAATCATGGATCTTGTAACATGAAATGACACCACATAATTTGTGGTGAAAATGTAGAATAATTCTTAAACATCATTGTTATTTATTCCTAGTTCAATGAAGGAATATGTTATATATGTTATACAAACATTCAAGACCAAAAACCTTGATGCATTATTCCCACCCAGCAGCTGCTTACATTATTTTGAATTCAAATGAGAATAGTCTCATTCCAAAACAAAATACTAGATTTGGAGTTACTATTTGTCTCCTTTTTACGAGCTCTCTTTACAATTTTGACATATAGTAAAAAGACACGCAATATATTTTACTTTATGGACCCGTCAACTTTTCTCATTAAAAAGTAAAAACTATTACTTCTGTTCTTTATTATAAGAGATCATAGATGATGTATTTTTTCGATTCAAATATATATAGTTGGTCTAAAATTTGAATCAAGTACATAACATTTTGATAACACATTTATCTTTTATATTTAGAACTTAGAAGCATACATGTTATTCAAACTTCTGCTAGGAAACTCCCACCGCACTGGTCCTGAAGTGTAACTCTGTTGCATGAGGAAAAGTTGGCCAAACATTGATCACATCAGACAACAAGCCATTAATATGTTAAATAATGATATAAGAGTTATACCTCTTAAGTCTTAATCTTATCAGAAACAACCTGTTGATTTCTATTCAACAAATGAACAATACAGTGATGCCAAATAGCATATTTGTGAAGCCCTGCAAGTCATTTTGAATTGAATAGTAGGAAAAGTTGAAATTGAACTGCTTTCAAAAAGAGAGGACATGTGGATGAAAACCAAGCCATAAATCTCTATAGCTCCAGCTTTGGTTATGTACAGGCTCCAGTTTCAACACTGTACTAAAATCCAAGCCCCCCTAGGGTCTTAACTTGGCTTGCAAATTTTATACCAAGTGATGACACTTGTAATTACTTTATTTTAAGGGCATTTCAATAGTGTTTTAGAGGTGTTTTAAAATTTTTTTGTTCATAATTAAGTTGAGAATTGATTGGAGTTGGAGATTGCTTGAAATGGATGAAAAATAGCAAAAAAAATGTGTTTTGAGGTTGCATGGGCGTGTCACGCATTTCATGTGGCGTGGCACGCATTAATTGAAGAAATCCATCATTTAGCCCTTGTCAAGAGGCGTGGCACACAGGGGGCTGGATGTGGCACGCAGGGACTGGCGTGGCACGCGCACGCGGATGGGGGCCTATAAATTGGAATTTTCATTTATTTCAAACGGTTGTGGATTTTGGCACATTTTTGGGTCTTGGAAGCATAGAATTGATATTGGAAGCATGGATTGAAGGTTTGGAAACATGATTGAAGATCCATCTCCATCCAAATTTCATGTATCTTTTTCCTAATTCATTTGCATTCTTTGTAACCACGAGTTTCTATATTTGTGGATTGAATTTTGTAAGGTGTAATTGCATGAAACTGTGGTTCATATATTAATTTTTTGTTGATTCTTACTTGGTGATTTCAATTTTTATTTCATTATTCTTGTGCTTAATGTTTCATTTATATTGACGAATGTATGTGATGATAATTGATTCATACTTATTATGAGAGTGGATGTACGAATTAGAACTAGATTAATCGATACAACTTCTTAATTAGACTAGAGATAGAGAATTAAAAGTTGAGACTAATGATCTAACAACCATTCATGCCTATGTTGTGCTTGTTAATTTGCCTAAGAGATTAGGAGGTTTTTCCAAGATATAGTGAGTTATATGACCATGAGAGTGGGTGCAATGCATTTGTTAGATTGTCACAGTGATTGAATGAACCATGTCTAGGATTAACCAATTAGTATCATAGTGAATTGTAATGTAACCAAAGCAAAATCAAATCGCCTACCAACTACTTGATTAAAGTCCAAATTTAGTTTTGAACCAGTTTTATGAACAAATCCCCCCTATTTGTCTTTTATTTTCTTTTAACATTGGTTTAATTGTTTGGTCCAAAGTTAAAGTCAATCCTCGTTGACACGATATCTTAATTACTATTTGGCGATAATTGTATACTTGTAATTTATCTATCACCAAGCAACAATTTTTTTTAACGACAAATATTACTATTAATAAAATTATATATTTTTGTTCACGACGAACAAATATTGGTAAAAGAGGAGTTTACAAAACAGAGGCATCGAAAGACATAGAACACCGATGAAAAACTAAACCTATAATACATAAAAAAGGAACACTTATAATCTCATTCTTAGAAGATATTCCTCAACTTCCTGACCACCTGAGAGACTTCAACCCAACCCAAAAAATGTCACTAGACACTAACTACCAATCTCGAATCAAAAGCGGACGACCCATAAGAATCCAAAGTAAAACTCCTTGCGTCAAAAGTTGAAGTGGCAACGGAAGAAAGAGAGCTTAGGCAGATAAGTCTCAACACGTAAACCTCCTGCAAAATGTCAACATCAACGCGGTAAAGATAAACTAGATACAAAAATCTGCAAATCTCAACATATTTGGAAACTATCATAAACTCAAATAGATTCTGCAAATCCCAACATATTTGAACGCGGTCAGAAATCAAATATCAAAAGAAAACCAAACACACGTACGACATCAACAACATCCCGACAACAATATCACGAGCAGGCCAAAACCACCAAACAACAATATGTAATGCATTTAACATGAACTATATAACACTCTTCCGATTAGACCTGTCTCGCGTGTCTGACATAACATCCACACTTATAAATACATTGTGTTACATCATTTTTTAAAATGAATTTATCCGTATCAATGTGTCAGTGTCTGTGTTGTGTCTGATGTTTATATTTGTGCTTCATAGAACATAACTTATTTGACAATTATTTGCTAAAAAGTTTTATGTATATTTAATGTCAAAGATAGCAATTGTTTGAAAATTAGTTGCATGACAAGACAAAACTATCCCAAAGAAGCAAAATCAAAGGTTGAATTGAATCTTAATTCAATAAAATTACATATTGAATGAAAAAGTCAATCACAGGCTCAAAGAATGAAAATTATATTAACGGCTAATGTGACAGTTCAAAGACCAATAACAAAACACCTCTAATTAAAATGAAAGAATGTATTATACATGTTTAATTAAATGAAGAAAAAAACATTGCTCCATAGATTACATTTTACAAGGATGGAAAAATCAATTAACTAAAGAAGGAAAAGAAAACAATGGTCCAACAAACACTTGTGAAATTTACAAATTAAATTGTCCTACTGTGCTATTGAAGTAGGAGTTGGAACAACCACCGTAGTTGATGTACTAACAAAAGTGGTTGTCGATGTAAATCCTTCCGTTTCACCACCATCTAAACCCGCTGCCCACCGGCGCAAAATCCTCAACAATGTTGCCGCCTTCCTCCTCCCTCTCACACTCCCCACCGCCATCAATTCCCAAATCACCCTTTCAATACCATGAATCCCAGCTAGTTCCCCGACAATCTCTGATCCACCTTTCCTACACATTGTCACAAGCGTTGCAGCCGCACTCTCTCTTGCCCTCTCTGATCCTTCCCTTAACACTGTCCCCAGTTTCTTTATCCCCACAAAAGCTGCCGCTACCGCGACCAATCCTCCACGCTTCACCACCGCTTCAAGTATCGTCACCGCCTCCTCCGGCATCACTGCCATAATCCCTGCCGTCATCTCCACCGCCCCACTCTCAACTAACCGCGCCACTGTCTCACGGTCCGCCGCAAGATTCAAAATTGCCGCAAGTGCGTCCCTTTTCGCGCCCTCAGGCCCACACTTTGCCAACTCAACCAATCCACTCACGACACGTGTCTTCCTTCCTAACCGCTTTCTAAAAGCAACCACTCCAGTTAAACTAAACACCGTCGCAGCCGCATTAGATTTCGCCTCCCACGTGGCACCCGATCGTAAAACCTCCGCAACTCCGTTTAACGCACCGTCAGTCTCCATTATCCTTGTCTTATTCGCTTCAAGTATCGAAAGATTCAAAATCGTTGTCACTGCATTAACTTGTAGGCTCGGATGCTGCGAACCAACTTCATAGCTTAAAAACCTAACCAAAAACTCTATAGCTCCAGCTTCAGCGATACATGCTCGGCTCTCCGAATCAGTTTTCGCTAACACCCGAAGCTCATACACAACCGCGTTTGTCTCTTCCATAGCTTGAGACTCCGTAACTAAACATTCACTACTCAACTTGTTGACCAAAAACGCCGCCGTCATTCTCGTTGCTTCCAAAGCCGTTTTATTCATCACATTACCGTTAACTTTAACAGTAACCGTTTCACCTTCAAACGGAATTCTCTGTTCCTTACACCACAAAGCTATCATATTTCTCAAAGCATGGTTAGGTATTAAATCCGTGTGGGCCAGGGTTTGACCTGTTTTAGGACACGTGTTATGTCCAGAATCCATCCATAATTTAATAGATCCACGATCGTACGTCTGCCCTGTTGCCACGACGACAGGATCTCGCATCAGTTCAAGACTTATCGGACACCGATAATCCGCCGGCACAACAACCTCCAACGACTGATTCCGCCGTAAAATCTCATTTCCCGACGACGGCGTCGAAGCACCAAAAAGAACACACTTCGCATAACGAACAAGTCCGATCAAAGCAACGATCTCAGATTTCGATTGTTCTTCGTTACGATTCTGAATCTCTTCTTGAAGACTCTCAATTTCACCTCTGCAACTCGAAGAATCACGAATCTCCAATTTCTCAAAAATCGAAGCTAATTTCTGCTCATTCGGAACAATCTCTCTCTTGATTCCTTCCAGCACAAAAACTACATCATTTCGGAGACTAATTCGTTCTTCTCCGAGATGATTCATCTTCGATTCTGAACACTGTTTTCTAATCAAAACAACAAGCTCGAAAACGTCGTCGTTCAGATTAAGCTCATGAATCGGAAAAACATCGAGAAGCGTCGATAATTCACCGGTAAGTTTGTTAAAATTATCAGCAACAGTTTCAATTTGCATCAAAACAGAAAATCTACTACCATTAGAACAATCTTCAATCAACGTTTTAATTCTATGAAGCACAATATACATTTCTTCAAGACACAGAACAAATGAATTCGCATTTGAATTTGAATTTGAAATCGAAATCGAATCGGAGTTTCGAATTAGGTCATCAAAAACGACACCGAGAAGATGCGTTTTACGAATAGTAGAAGAGGAAATATTGTTGAAGAGAAAACGACACCAAGGGGGTGCGTTTAATGAAGAAATTTGATGAGTGAGATGTAACAAAGAGTGAAGAAGATTGAAGTTAGTGAGATTTGGGGTAATAAAAGAGGTTTGTGAAGGTGGTCGTTTAGTAGTTGGAAATATTTGTGGTAAAATAGCCATAGTTTTATTTGATGATTGATTATTTGAGTTTAAGGGTATGAATATGATAGAGTTGTTATTAGAAGAATGAAGATGATGACTTTTCATTGAAGATAGATAGATGAAGGAAATAAAAATATTGAATTATATATTTAAGTGATTAATGTAGAAGAAAGAAACTATATACTAAAAAAAATATTGGGTTGCCGTTGTTTTTTGTGATTTTATAAAACACAAACTTGTTCAATTCAATTAAATGAAAACATGGGTCTGCTTTGCTGGCTTGGCTTGGTTTGGCTAGCTATTAAAAATAGAAATATTATTAATTTATTTATTTATATTTATTATTGCAAGTTGTAGTGGTTTTGAATTTTGACTTCTTTTTTTTTTTGGTTTGGTTTGATGAAAATTATTGATTGATGTTATATTTGTACACCGATTTATTTTTTTGGTGTTGAGCTAGTTGACAATATTTTATTGTAATTATGTGGTCAAATTTATTCATATATTACTATTCAAGAAAAATAAATTCATATTTGATAATGTGTGTGTGTGTGAAATGTGAATAGAAAAGTATATAGCTGCTATTTATTGAAAGTCCGCCGCAGGGTAGTTGTCAACTAAAATGTTTAACAACATTGAGTTTTTTAGTCAAACAAAAAAAAGATAAAACAACCTTAATTACTTACATTTTTGGTGTAATGGTCTTGTCCTAATGAGATATAGATTAATCTTTTAAATAAGATAAGATCGTAATAACATAATAAAAGACAAAATTTTCGTTCACAAATTTTACCTTTATTACATAGAATAACTTCGATATCGTCACTTTTAATCAAAAGAGATAAGTATGACAATGAGATAGACACGAGTTTTGTCTTTCTTAACCTCAAATCTCTATATTTAGAAATTGGAGAAAACTTAAACTCCGTCAATTTAGTTTTTATTTTTCCGTTAAAGTCGGGACAAGTTTAGAAGCGTAATCACAACTCACGAGTACGAGTGTTGTTTTATACCTAAAAATGAAAAATATGTGAATTATCTTAACCAAGAGAATGCATTAATTGATTAACATGTATTTTTGTGTGTGTTGATCAATGAATTCTTAGTAGAAAAGTAGTTTTGATAATTTGTAACTCAACCAAAAAGTACTAACACTGTTAAGTCTGATCAAATATCTTTTCTGTTAGAACTTGCAATAGGGTTTTTGCAAATGGTTTACTATCTTTTATTGAAGTTTATCATTTTAACCATTTAATTAAGTTAATCCACTTCATTAATTGAATATTACGTATAATAGTGCTTTACGTTTTTTCTTTTTTGAATTGTTATTTGTTATTAGCATTTTCTTGACTTTGTATACTTTGCGTGACAGTGGTTTGATCAAGTTAGTGAGACTACAAATTGGTAAAGGGTTGTTGAAGACTTAGTTGTAAATAATGTTTCATGGTCATCCATCATTGTATTAATTAAATAAAAATAGATTCCTTGAACTAATCAATTATTATTTGAGAATCAATCTTTTGTATGGTATATATCCATTTTAATATTATTATATATTAAAGAAAATTCCTTCTTCTTTCTTTTTTAACTTTTTCTTGTTCTTCTTTGTTTTTCCTTTTTAGAGAAATTTGTTCTCTTTTGTTAAAGTTTTCCTTTAAATTCTTTAGCACAATAAAAGCAAAAGTACATTAAGAATACGCGTATTGAACATATATTATTAGCAATGATTTTGTTCCAGCTTAATAGCACACTAAAAGATGTCTGTGAGCCTAAATAATAGTAGGATATTCATACGTAATATGCAGGAACCAGAGTTTAAACTATAATATACCTATTTATTCATCTTTGATAGTGAAATTCTAGCTACTAATCTATTTTACCCAAAAAAATACTACACTAAATATATATGGCATGTGGTAATTTAGAAGGTAGGAAATGATTCAATCTTATCTTAAAATGTTAGAAAAAAAAATTGTTGATTACATGAAAAATATCTTTTTTTTTTGACCAAATGAAAAATATCTTTTGACAATGACTTTTGACTAGTAAATAGGGGCTCATTGTTTATAGAGTGGTTTGTCGACATCTTAGATTATATGTTTAAATAGATGATATGCACTAATTAATAGTAGAATTTATTTTTGTTTTAGTGGCATGAATGTTTGCTTCGTTAACCCACTGTAATTTTCACCAACGACTTTGTTAGATTGCAATGCATGGCATACAAAAAAGTTTTTTTGAATCGTTATCAATTTTTCAACAACTACTAATCTATATTAACTGAACTCAACCCAAAAATTATAGTTAGTTGAAATTGCATTTACTTCGACTATGTGAATCATAAGTGAAAAATATGTATTGTTTTTCTCATACACAATAGAGACGTCGAAGTTTAAACTTCAGCTATAAACATCTGATTTAATAATTTTGATATTTTTTATTAGTTAAATTAGAATTTGTAGATATTAATATATATTATTATTTTATTATGAAGATGCCAACCTAATATTTGGAAGAAAAAAAAAACATTTTTATATATACATAAGTACTACTACTATTATAAGGAAAAAAAATGAAAAACATTGTATCCAAATTGGGGCATCCAAGCATGAGATTTTGTTTTATCTAAATTAATCTATAATTAAAACTTTGTTAACAAGTGTTTAGCCGCCGAAAGGGGATACCTTCAAATGGATTAAGTAAACTTTGACTTTGCTGCAATTTGCTTTGACAGGCACGCAATAAGCATGATCAAATAAAAGTCCCAATCAAACCATTTATTTCTTTTCTTTTTTAATTTCCTTCTTTTTTTTTTCTCTTGACCAAATGGTAAAAATCACTTAAACTCACAGACAACGTAACTATATGAGATTTTAAGTTTAAATTTGAGTGAATATGTTCGATTTTATACTATTGTATTATCAGTTAGGTTAAAATTTATAGATACATGTGAAATTCTAAATTTGAATTCGGATAATAATGTTAATACTAAGTGTATACATTTGGTTTCATTTTTAGAATGGTCAAAATTAATTTTAAATATGTAGAATTAATTCTATTATTTTTTTAAAGTAGAATTGATTTTTCTATTATGTAGCATTTGATAATATTAATATTGTGCCATGGGATTTACGCAATCGTTGGTCGAATAATTTAGCACTTGGTCTCACCTTCAAATGGTCTCGTATTTGCCGTGAGAGCAAATGTTTGTGCGGATAAACTCGTTAATATTGGGCATGTGCACACACATATAAGGTGGTGGGATTCCTTACCGTCTTTGTCATGTGATGATTTCTTTTGTGATAAGCTCGGAATTTCCCAAAGAGTAACAATATAGTTGAGATGTCTATCTTTACATACATAAATGCATTTAATTTATCAAAAAAAACTTGAAACTACTATAAATTGTAAATTGTAGCTTATGTTCTAAAATTAATTTTTATATACAAATTTTTTGTTCAATGCATTTTTATAAGAATGCATCTAAAATATAAATCACTTTATTTTAATTCAACCATAATTAAAATTAATTTTACTGAATTAATTCTATCTAAATTATTATTTTTCTCCACAAAATCAGATATACACTAATACAAAATATTTACAATATTAATTAACTGGATAAGATATCTAATATTTCACTTTCACATCCATCTCTTCATCCCTCATATTTGGGTTTCTTCAATTTAACACAACTCTATTTTTGGTCCCATATATATATAGAGTACAATCCCAATTTCTTAACTGTATTATTATGCGTGGGAATCTGGAAACCTCTATGCATAATATTGACATATGGTTGGTATGGCTTTCTGTTGGCACCTTTCACCAGCTAAGCTAAGGGGTCTGTATTTCACCCACTTAGCTCCAATCCTAGCTGTGCCATTGTGTCACACTTTTTGTATGTTGCTGGTTTCCTTCTACTTTTGTTTCCACATAATTTAGAATTAAACTTAATTTTAAAAAATTAAAATGGAATAAATTTCATTAAGATATAGTTCAACCGACAATGTTATTATTGTTAGGTTGAATATATTCATTCATGTTAAAATTTAAAATCTCGCAATTGTGTGTTTGTGAGTTTCATTTGTATTTGTCACTTTATCTATGAATAAACAAAAATAGAATAGATTGAACAAGCAAGAGATTGAGTATGTGTTTAAATTTTGATTGGTTTATATTGAATAAGATAGCTAATAATTAATGGAAAAAAATAGTTTGAACTTGAGTCAATTTGATTCTAGGAGAATGAGGTTCGACCACAGTTCAATCAAACTACAAGCTAATTGATTCTCATTTTATTTGGTTAAAACAGAGGTTAAATCTCCTAGAACTTAAAGAAAGTTTTGTTTAAAAGGAGAAATAATCTTCCATTAGGATACACACAATGTTATCCTACACGAAATATAGAAAACGTATAGCTGACAAGACGATTTTCTTTTGTACTACTAGAAAATTAAATGTATTGTCACTAAAGTCTCACATTGCTTTTGTAAGTCTAACACAATTAGCAGAAAAAAAAATTGGTGCTAAATTAATATTGCATATAATATATAAGAATTAAAATTCAAACACATAACCTAAAATGAATATAAGTTGATATGAGTGTAAAATTTATCCATAATATTAAAACATTTGATTTCTTACCATTAAATTATCATTTTACTGCAATACATATAAAATATCTCACATAATTTAAAAATTGAAGCTAAAAATAGTTTATATAAAATATTCATACTTGGTTCATACAAGTCCCAAAGCGGACAAATTTTTTATTAAAATGTGACACTATTTTAATTAACTAAAGTGAGACTAATAATCATTACACATATATAGTTCTCTAAAAGATTTTAACTACATATACGTTAAAGTCAATAGATTAACTCTTACTAAGCTAACAAGCGTACATAAAAAAATGAATTTTGAAATATATTATATATATGAATATGATTTTACTCTTTCACTTGTTCTGTTTTTATATTAGCATGGGCATCATTAATTTTAGGATTTCTTTTTTCTTTCGAATCTTCTATTTAAGCATTTGTTTTTTGTTTCCATGCTTCTGGTACTCAACATGCATGGGCATTATTATTATTATTTTTGAAGGAATGGGCATAATTAATTTGAGAGAATATAATAGAATGATATGAAATGAAATAAAAATATTTGGCTTGTGGAAGTGCGGCAATTGATGAAATAAAAATGAACCACTAGGGTAACTTTAATTATTGTTAGTTGTAACAAACTTGAATGATTGAAAAGAGGCCAAGCCGGCCATTATATTTACTTAGGATATTTTTCTTTGGTCTCTCCAAGAATATAATCTAACTAGATGACAAGTTTTTAGCTTAGGTAATGACATGAATATTATCCCAAATTGTGACTTTAGGATAAAGGTTAAATAAAACAAAATGATTCTCAACTAAACAATATGTTAAGTATTTGCATTAGTGATTCACAGAAGACAATTGGTAGAATGGAGAAGCTTCCAAATTAACTTAGATGACAAATGGCATTGCCACAGTTTATAAAAATCAAGATTTATTGCATTATTTTCTTATGTGTCAAAATTATTTTTTTATATTAAGGAGGATTAATTTTATTATTGTGATATTCATCTAACCGGTAAAAATTCAATTAAATAAAAAAATAATAATAAATTTATTGAATTTTTCTGCTAATATATTTTTGTTGAAATGACATCAATTGTTTTATTGTCTTTAATTGCGATGTTGAGTATTAGAATTTCGTTATTTTAATGGAGTATTTATCCATATCATGAGTTTTACATATATAAAATTACTTATTTTTCACGTAGAGGTAATCATATGAATTTCTACTTATAAATTGTTATTAAAAACTTATTAGTAAAAAATATCGTTATTAAATTTTTAACTATTTTTGAACATCAATCCATAGTAAATCATATGAAACACTTGAACCTTTGAAACATTCTTCATAACTTTATTTTCTAGTAAAGTAGAAAAAAAATGAAAAAGTGCAAAAGCACTGCCATTTGGAACGAATATATATATGTGGTCATAACAAGCTTAATTTCAGACTACAAATTCTTATCATAATTTCGTTAAAATGTAAATATTTCTCATATATACAACTTGCCACAGTCGAATTTTCTCTCACACACAAGCGTTGATATTGAACTCGTATTTTTAAGTAAATGTAAATTAATGTTATCAATAATGGTATCGAAATGTGAACAAATTGTACGTAAATGTAAATTAATAATAATGTTATCAATTTGGGCGCTCAAGTGTGTGCATGGTTATGAGAAATGAAGAAAAATGTGCAAACCATCCTATAAGTATTCTTAGGATCTCTACACAAAAGGAATGAGAGACAAGCATGTTCTCATCCTTTAGGCCAGCACAAATGATAAATATAGTATAAAATAACAACATTCTATCATTTTCAGAAAAGAACTGAAGCATTCATGAGAAGAATGTGAACATATATATATAGCATTATCCTCTAGTAACGGTGCATTAATACTTTAAAAATTTAAAGGATTTATTTGTTACATAAAATATTTAAAATTTATAAGACTTATCTATACATATAATAAAAGGAAAACATTGTGTTTTGGTATAGTCTTTTTTTAGAATACCTAAAACATCCTTAACGGCTATTTTTTAAAACTTTTACTTCTATCTCCTTAACTTTTATGTTTGTGACTTAATTTGTTGTTTTCCAAAAACTAACTATTAATAACACAAATAAATATCACACAAACGGGCACGGAACCCGCTAGTTTAATATAAATGCAAAACTTCATTGACTCTGAATCTGAATGTATTTGGCCTAAAAAAAATTACAGTCATTATCGATCTTAAACATTATAATTAAGAGAACTTTTACTTTTAAGAGTCGATGTAGATCATTGTTAAAATTTTGAACTATTTTTAAGTATTAGACCACAAAGATGGTCCATAGTTAAACTCTCTCACCAAAAAAGTGAGAAATCATTTGAACCTATTTCGAATTGAGCACAATCTAAATTTCATAGTTAGACAGTGTCAGTTTTGATATTTTGGAAGTTTCATGAAAATAATTAAAATGAACTCTTAATAATAAAAATTGTAATATATATATATATATATATATATATATATATATATATATATATATATATACATACATACATACACTAAATTTTTAAAAAGAACATCATCTATTTAACTTATAAATAACATCAACAAATTCAAAGTTAGTCACTTATACATAACTAACATAAACAAAAAGTCATATTTTAATCAATATCATCAAAATACATTTCAACTACTTTAAAAAAGTCTCGCTCACAACATTTTTTTGAAGCAAATTCTTCAATCGAACTTTTTTTATTATTAGGTATTTTTACTTTGTTTTTGTTTGGAGCAAAATAAATTGAACTTAGTCACATAAATACCTTTTTTTTTTAAGCCCCTATTTTTTGGAGACCCAAGGATGAAGCCTAGACTCTCTTACACTCCAATACAGGCCCAGGATCCAAGAAAACATGGCAGCAAACAATTGAAAACAATTAATGGTGAATTAGGTTTGGTCCATTATATGGTGAGGACTGAAGAACCATATAACTAGAAAAATTCACTTCATGAAAAACAAATCACATTTCTTTTGATACTAAAAGAGGGGGAAAAAATAATGTACTAAATATGTTGGTAATGAAATACTTATGTTATTTTTGACTGAATGAAATACTTATGTTTTTTTTTTTAATCAAAATACTTATGTTGATAAAAGCTTTTATGGTAAACTATTTTTGACACGCTGAAAAATTATTAAACGTAATCTTATTCTATATTGGCACAATGGCACTACATATTTGTGTCTTTTCTTTTTACTCCAACCGTTGTGTCCATGTTTTTTGTCTCACTATGTCCTTTTTTATATGAGCCCCAACCATTGTGTATTTATGAAATGTAGAAAATAATTAAACGACACAACACTTAAGGTGTCTACATATATATAGGCATGTAACATCTTAAGAATAAAAACAATATAATCATTCATATATACTTTTTTAAATTAATTAATTTTGTAATGGTTTCAAGTGAAAACCATGAAAGATACTGTCCAATTCATTGTCAACCAAAGCAGGACATACCTCCAATTTTAAGGAATTGTAAGATCCCTTCAAAGAAACGTTCAACAATGTTATATAAGAGGGTGACACCAATGCAACTTTTTCATAGGCAACTTCTTGATGAGTATCGAAATCTAAATAAGTCATTAGAAGAAGAGGTTTTATTGTTTCATGATGACATGAACAATTTTATACCTAGAAATGAAATTGGTCTTGGAGGCATTCTTCTTAAACCAGATCATAAATATTAATAGAAGAGTTTAAATTAATGATACATTGATTTAAAATTCTATGTTATATCAAGAAAGTGAAGTAAAGTGACATGGAGAAATTCATGATTGATATTTGTTGATGATGTAAAATTTTACATTGATGATGTAAATTTTTACAGTGATTTATATATATATTTTTTCTCATAGTAGAAAGGCTTTGTTTGTTGATATATGAGAAAATGGGGCATGTACAATTAGTATAAACTTTTGTTTCATATTGAGGATCAATAAAAATTGAAATTTTTTTGACCAAAAACAATTTCAAATTTTTGACCAAATTTTTTTTGAAAATTTTGTGGTTATTTTTTTGTGATAACAAAATGAGATTATGTGGTGATATTATGAGTTTATATGTGTCAAATTAAACTGAATTTGTGCTTCATTCTAATATATGAATAAAATTTGATCAGCAAAAAGCTCACATTTTATATTATTTCTATTTAATAGAAAAAACATCAAAAAAATATAGAATTCCGACCTACCGGATTCGAACCAGTGACCTAAGGATGTCTGTTTACCAACTACAGTCCTCCGCTCTACCAACTGAGCTAAGGTCGGATGATGATATGTTTCTGTTATACACAAATTTATTATATGTAAATTACGGGTTTTAGTTTTATATTGTAATGATAGAATTAATTAACCAAGTGTGTTTTATTTTTACAAGATTTAACTAAGTGTGTCAAACAGCAGAATTCACCATGCATTAAAGTTGAAGGCTGAGATTCAAGAAACTTCAATCAAAATCGAGAACCAAAGTAAGAATGATATCTTGAATTTTTTATGCAACCAAACCAACTTTCTCAAATTTTCCACATTTTTGTTTTAACATGATTTATATGCTTTTACTCAAATATGATTGAGCTCGCCATTATTTTTATAGACTCCTTCCATCTTCTATGAATAGTTGAAGATGATACTCACTCAATCTGTCATGCGCTAGATTTCAATAGAAAGAAACACATCATATGTTCCAATACATTTACAATATGTCCCGCCTTAAGTTTTTATCAAGGTGACAGAGATCTCAAGTTATCATCTTGAAGAAATAGTAAAGTTAAAGTTTTGATGCATGTCTGTCACCCATTTTATAATAGAATTTATAGATTTTTTTTGGTTTAATTTAAAGACTTCTTATACTGATAATTTCACTGACATTACAAATTCTAAAGAACATAAAAAATTATTCCACTTATGATATTTCAAGTGATAAAATCTAAGGGACGTATAACATATTGATGGAGTAGGAAAAGGTCTTTGCAAGAATAATTTATCTTTTTGATGTATCAAAAAGAATTACATCAAAAAAAGTATCGTCATCTTTCTTATATCAAAAGACATTGCTTCCTTTTTAGAAAAGAATGGATAAATAACTTTTATTATATTATCATTCGAAGTTATATAACTTAGTCTCAAAATGACAGATTTAGACTAAACAAATAATAGCTAAAAGTTGAACAAAATTTTAGAACTAAACAATCTATAAACTTCATACTGTAAAAAGAAAGTGCTTTTTTTTACAGTTAATATCAACTACACAAGTTTTATGGAGGAGCAAATGTTTAAGCACTATTCAAATAATGGTTTTAACTTTGGTAACTTAAACTGAAAATCAAAAATTGAACTAAAACCATATCAAAACAGCTTAAAATTTCATGAGATGCCAACAGTCAGAAAATTTTATTCCAACTAGCTCCCACCACTTTTTTTTACTTCTGCTTTTTCAAAAATTTCAAATCAATACAAAAAATGTCCTTCACATAACAAATATCAAAACCAGAAGCAGAACAGAATTTAATTCTATCAATTCCAATATCTGCTTCGTCTTGGTTTATATACAATTCCAATATCAGCGAGAAGTGAAAACTGCTCCAGCTTTTGACGAAAAATCTGCCATAGAATCAAATACTAAAAATGTCAGCAGACGCAATAGTGGCAATTCATTGAAATTATTACAACAATTGGCATAGACAGTAAATACTGATAAAGTAAATAAAGACATAGCCATACCATTGTTGATTTTTCCTGAACTCAGTAAGCACTGGATATATGTTCTCAAAGGCTGCATAGGTCTCATCTCTCACCTATTAAAATGAAAACATACATAAAATTGAGTGAACCGATTTATATGTAAAAAATAAAAGGGAAAAAAAAGGGAATTTATATGTAAAAAATTTACCTTAGCTCCTGTTAGAACAATTTTGCCAGAGACAAAGATAAGCAAGACTATCTTCGGTTGCTTCATCCGGTAGATTAATCCGGGAAACAGCTCTGGTTCATACTACCACCCCATATAAGAGAGTTCAGCATAAACTTTCTTCAATGTATAGATATTAATACATATATGAAGATAGACACAAGTATCTGCCATTTCAAATTTAAAAACTTCCTAAACCTTTTCATCATGCAAGTATCTGCCACTTTAGGCAATTCAACGAGTAATACGGGCTAAACAGTAAATATACAAAAACAAATAAAAGCAGCTTTGCGATTGTTTGGCTTCCCAAGAAATTTGTTTCGGCTTTGCATCTTTAGTTTAGAATCAGTCAAATCAATGTCTTCAATAGTGTGTAACAGTGATTAAGATAAAACAGTTTTTCTAAAGATTATTTCGCTCCACATACAAATGATGTCAAGTGATCAACAAACATGAAGATATGATTGTAAATAAATGTCAACCGAAGCCCAAACCAGTCATAAAAACTCCAAAAAAATTACACCCGTAGTTCCTTTTTAAGTGTTGCTTTTGCAAAAGAATTTTGTTCTTATTCATTTTTCTATTTCAAAGTTTAATGCAACATTAATAATTGTCGTCAATAATGTCGGTAACTATTTATTACGGATGAAGAAATAAGTGGAATAGGATAATAAATAGTTGAGTATTATAGGAAAAAGAAAAATAATTCATGCAAAGCAACAAAATTACTTGGTTTTATTTAAAAAGGAACATTGGGGATTTGGGGGTATTAAAAATAGCTTACACTAGAGAAAGCACCATGGGAATATGCAAGACCCTCCAACCGAATGGGGAACTTGACATCACAAGACCCGACAATGTTCTGAATCTTGAAATCCTGTAAGCATAAAGCCAAAGGAATCAACTACAGTACTAATCAAGATGCAACTACTTTAAGTACAACGAGAAAAAGCATAAATTAACCATAGTTGATGAAAAATTTCAGTTAAGATAATCTGAACGGGCAGCTACTGTACCTTAAATTTGGCATTGAAACCAAGCTTTTGGATGATACGGGCATACTGAAAACATGAGCAAAATACCAAATTAGAAAATAATTTTGAAAACAAATTAACTGATTCAAATCAATAAAACACAGATAGCCTAGTCGTCCATTGGAGAGATATCAATAATGTACATATCATGAATGAGATTAACAAATAAAAGAACAAGAACGCACCTTCCTTGCAGCCAATTTGGACTGTTGCTCACTTTTAGCTCCAGTACAAACCTAGGCATACCAGTTAAATCAGAACAGCATAAAAAAAGACAAACCCTTCATAGAAACACAGAAATTTAAATTCCAATTCATCACGATCATATAAAAAGTGAATCAAATCAAGATAAGGTTAGTGATAAATGATTAACATGTGATTTTATTTCTGCAATAATAAACAAACAGCTAGGAGAAGAGAGTCAACAGACCCTCTTCCCACCAAGGATTCTAAAAGAGAGTCAAACAGCTAAAAAAAAATAAACACAGAACTTCCCAATAATTTTTATTTGAATACAATGCTAAAAACACAAACAAAACACTTTATATGACAGAAGCAGCAAGTGCACCAAAGGAGCATACCATTTTGCCAGAAGCAAAAATAAGTGCAGTTGTTTTTGGTTCCCTGATCCTCATAATGACAGCAGCGAAACGCTGCATAGAATTGCATAACAAACATCAGTGACACTGAATCAAGCATGTTAATTGTAATTAGATCAACTAAACATCTCCATTCCAGAGATAAACGCGAGAATTTTCAAAATGTAGGAACATTAAAACCATCAAGTTAATCTTCACTTCCAATTCAAAAGCAAGGGAAAAAGGAAGAACAGGAAATACACACACTTTCATACTTATCATAAATGATGTATTGGAATGAAATTCACAAACAACATATGAAACTTGCCTTTGGATTGTACTCTGCGTTACGGGCTTGGAGTGCAATTGCTTTGAGATCCAACTTGGTGTCCAAGTTGACCGTTGAAACAATATTTCTGGAAGTAAAAACATATATGTAATTATGAATACCAAATTACAAGAGAAGGAAATAAATGTTATCCGACATACGAATTACAAGAGAAACAAATTTATTACATATTCCAATATTCAAAGCAAATAATAACTAAATGCAAAATTAACAGATACGGTAATGTAAAATGAAGCAAGCAACAAAAATGAATCAAACAACGCAAAAAATTCTTATTATGAATGATGTCAAAAGACAAACAACTTTACAACTTTTTCATTTTAAGAATTTAGCTACATTGGCTCATAGTTTTTCTCAATTTCTTTCTGCTTTTGACTGAGGCTAACTTTGCACCCTTTGTACAGCGACATCTACAAAGCATTTTTTCATTATCTAAACCTTTATACAGCCGTGTGTCCATTCATCCATCAGAATATTTTCATCTCTACAATGTTGAACTTTTTTTCTCATCAACTTTTTACTGCCTTAGTTTAGTTCCATATAACATCACAAACCTTTGTGATAAAAATCTCTCTTTTTGCTTGAGTGATACTTTTCTATCACATTCCATTTAAACCAAGTGATTTGTCGGGTATTTATTAGCCGCTTATGGCAGTTAATGGACATGCTACAATCATTGTGAAATCAGCTAATAATGAATACCAAATACATTACAACTCATCCCGGACACAACAGATAAGCACAATTAAGGATACAAACAATAACACAATAATTGCCTCTCCAACGGCTACTTGGCTACACACTAATTACCACTGATACAATGTAAAAGAAAAGGACATCGACAAATAACATTTTAGCCTCAATCCAGGTAAGTCCATCATTATTTTTCTCCACGCAAAATCAAGGTATCAATGTCAGTTAAAGCATTAAGTATTGTCCATCTTTCAGACACAAATTTCCAACAGTATCATATCACCATACATGTCCAAGGACAATTCAATTGGATACTAACAATTTCATGTCACAAATAATCCCACCCAAAAAAAAAGAGTAACCCCACAACTCAAAATTCTCCAATTATTCAATGAAACCAACAAAACCAAAGTTTTATCCAAACCCATCAAACAATAACTAATTATTTTCTCAATAACAAAAAACTTCATTAATGAAATCATATACACACACAAATATTTAGATACTCACTGAAGGGTAGGAACAATCCCAGAAGGATGTTTCTGTAGATCTACAGGTTGGCTTCCTTCCAATCCTTGATCAGCCATGAACCCTAATATAATAATTTATAAACAAAATTAAATTAAGCTTAATCAATCATCACAAAACTACCCACCAAAAAAAACAAAACACCCTCTTCATAATTAATCATCTACTATCATATCATCACAAAAAGGAACAATTTTTATCAAAAATTAATTTGGGGATAAAATACAACAATCAATTGAAATTATTTGAAATTACAAAACTTTTCTTATAAATCAGGTTTTCAAAATCCAATTATAAATGAATTATGATTTAGATTTTAGATCAAGGTGTGTTATAAATTTATAATGAGAATCAGACCTTGATTTAGAGAGAGAAAAATTAGGGTTTGTGTAAGAGAAGTGAAATAAAGCGCGAAGAATTTGAAAAGATGATGATTATATAGGTAATGGGTGATTGAGATTTGTAAAGTTTGGTTTATATAAGAGAGAGTGTTATGTTCGGTTATGTTGTTGTGCAGATTTGTGAGATTTGTATTGTGTTGGAATGGGATGAAGATATATAGAGAGAGAGAAAGAAGAGAGAGAAAGGTATTTGTATTGTGCTTCTGGAGAGTTAGGTTTTATAGTGTGAATTGTGATATATATAGGCGTTTGAATTGGATCGGGTTAGGGTGAGATTTATTGGGCTTTTTGTTTGTTAAGCCCAATTAGTTAAAACAAATTCGTATATTATTTTTTTTTGGTAAAAAAATATAATTTTTTTAGTCAAAAAGAAAAAGATTTTTTTTTTGTCAAGAATATAAATTATCAAACTTTTTCTTTCCTTTTATTAAAAATCATTTGCGAACAAACAACTATTTAGATGAGATGATATATGTCTCTTTTGATTTAAATAAGGTTATAGATTCAATTTTGAGGTTGGACATGTAGTAAAATTAAAACTTTTAGAGAGAGTTTGTCGTTCATTAGAGTATCACAAGATTTGAAGAATTACTCTTTGTAGTTGTGTGAAGAGGATATCACTTTATACAAAAACATTTGGCTCCTTTGCTGTTTTTGTTTTTTTGATGTTTGGTCTTTTATCAAATTTTTGGAGTAATATTATATGATAATGTGACATCATTTTAAATGATATGATATTTAGTCAAAAAAAAAATATGACATACAATATGGTGATGGAGAATTATCTAAATAAATTAGTTGTTTACATCTTGTTAATTAAATTAAAAAAATAAATGTTCTTGTGAAATTCTAGTCACTAACAAAAAATATATATAATTTTTTTTGTAGTTGCAACATAAATTTTTAAAAGATTTTCATGAATGTTGTTTCGCATCATAAGATTGTATGTCATATCACATATTGTTTTGGTACAAATGAGAAAGAAAAACTAGAAAAAAACAGGAAAGTTATCTCATGAAACAAGTTCCACAAGCATTAGCGAGTAGAAAAAGATTTAAACCAGTAGGTGGGTGAGAAATGGAAGAAAAGACTTCATTGTTGTTTGCATCATGCATTGCTAAGTAGTCAGCGCACGCGTTGCATTCTCGAAAAGTATGGCAAACTGAGACCCGCCAATTCCTATTCATAATGTCCTTAATGTTTTGATTTATGGCTGCATAGTGGTGCCATTCATTAAGAGGTTCAATAATAAGTTTAATTGCAATCCTAGAATCAGAGTAGCACCACAAATTCTTAAATTTCAAGTCGCAAGCTAGAAAAAGACCTTTGCAAATAGCCATAAGCTCCGCATGTAAGATATTAGTGACTTCAAGATTGCCAAAGAAACCATGCACCCAAACTTCATCTATATTGTGAAGCAACTCCCCCATAACCAGAAATACCTAGGTTGCCAATACTACTTATGTCGACATTCAATAAAGTAATAGTACCTCTAAGAGCATTCCATCTCACAAGCTGGGAAATCGTAGAACTATGTTGGGTAAAATGACAGGACTTCAACAACATAGCATAATCCACAATACATATATTAAGAGAATAATGCGGGATCAAATCGTGGTCTAAAGACAACGAACTCCATGCCCTCCATATCCACCAAACTGCTGCCATAAACAGAAACATGGCGGAGGAACGCAAGCCATTCCGAAGTCAATCGTAATGATTGTCTTAATCAAAGAATCGTTGGGCTGTAAACCCAATCGACTTCCAAAGATTATGGAATAACTCACAGTCTCGGAGGCAATGGAGAATTGTCTCCGTATGGATATTGCATCTAGGACATAAATTATCGTGAAGAATATTACGATAATGTGTGAGCATCTCTTTCGTAGGTAGAGCATTATGAAACACTAAATGTGGTCAATCAGGTTCTTCAAAAAAGATCAGTTATTAACAATGTTGATAGATATGACGCACCAATAATATATTTAAAAAAAGACAAATGTTAACACGCGTCCTTAAGACATATGATAAATAAACCATTTAATATAGAAGTATTTCTCTCAAAAATTGCGCTTCAAACTTTTTAAAGTTCAAATATTATATTTTCCAATGTAATAGTTATACTTTTAAGTTCTTTAACATGTGCCCTTAAAACACACATTTACAATACCCTAAAAAAAACATCAAACAGTTAACCAAAGAGATAGTATGTCAAAGTTCATCATGCCATCATTTAATATATAAACTAAAAATCCAAATACCATTTCCAATTAAGAGAGCACAAAAGAACCAGATGGTCAAATAGTACACAAGTTGAGCCAACATACACACATGCTTAACAACAATTATCATATGAAAATTGTAGAAAACACAGTGTGCACTTGAGACCAACAACATAAGTTACATAATAAAGAAACATAAAGCATACAAAAACCAATTTAAGAACATACATCATACTCATTAAGAAGTTGAATGTTATTGTTAAACAATCTCTGATATGTCAGAATGAGAAGCTTGTTCCTCTTTCTGCAACACTCCATGTTGTTGCAATTGTTGTGGCTGTTCTCCTTGCCAAGTCCAAACAATGTCCTTAAGTGATGGCCTAACATTATCTTTTAACAGCTTTTGGTACTCCAATGTGTCGCCATTCGACTTTTTCAGCTCGACTAAATGGAACACCGGCGTGATCTCGAAAATCTCAGCGTCGATACCCAAACGTCCTTTCCTTCCTTCCTTAGAACCTTCTAACTTGATCAAACCTACGTCTTTTTTCTTCAATTTTAGCCCGAGACGCTTACAAATTTCTTCAAATTTGGAGATGATAACCGAAGCAGGCTTGTTAGACGTAAACCGTATTTCTGTCTTTTTTTCTTTCTCCTCAAATAAACCAGATAAGTCAAAACCTGATGAAAAGGAGATGATATCGAAAGCATTTAAATTATTACAAGGTTTCGACAGATCAACATGATCATTGTTCTCGCAAGCTCCGAATACTCCATCAGCATCGAGAGGGGCTAGTTCCTTTTCTTCTGTGTTAGTAACAATAGGCTTTTCTAACCCCTTTTTGAACCAAGAACTTTCCATAATTTTGGCAATTGATATCCTGGTCTTTGGATTTGGATCCAATATTTTCGACAACAATCTGCGTACATCCGTTGGAAACCAGTTAGGAAACTTGAAATCCGCCTTACCGATTTTCCTATACATCTCTATCAGATTTGGATCTCTAAACGGAAGAAAACCGGCCAATAGGACATACAGAATCACACCACAAGACCATATATCAGCTTTAGTCCCATCATATCCCTTTCGATGTATCACTTCGGGAGCGACATACGCAGGGGTGCCACATGTAGTATGGAGCAATCCATCTTGGTGCTTAGTCTCGGCAAGTGCACTTAACCCAAAATCCGAGACCTTCAAATTTTCATTTTCATCCAACAGAAGATTTTCTGGTTTTAAATCGCGATGACACACACCTCTGCTATGACAGTAATCAACAGCACTGATCAATTGCTGAAAATATTTCCTTGCATCATCAAGCTTTAGTTTTCCTTTCGATATCTTGTTGAAGAGCTCGCCACCTTTTACGTACTCCATGACAACGTAAATTTTTGTTTTGCTTGCCATTACCTCATAAAGCTCGACAACATGTGGATGCCTAACGAGTCTCATCACTGAAATTTCACGCTTAATTTGATCCATCATTCCAACCCTCAGAACCTTCTCTTTATCAATAACTTTGATGGCCACACTAATGCCATTTTTGAGGCTCCTTGCATGATAAACCTTTGCAAAGGTTCCTTGACCTAATAACTTCCCTATTTCGTATCGTTGCATAAGCACACTTCCGCTTCGTTCCATTTCTAGTAACACTTTTTTGTATAATCCGATGCTAATATCAAGAAGCTGCTTCTCAATTAATTCAAAGCTCAACCATCTTCATCAACATCAAGTTTTGAAATCTTACAATGGCGGAGAATTGTAGCCACCTCAATCACTTGAGCACGATAAAGATATGAAAACTGGACTAAACATCCAATCTCGTCAAGTATGATTAAAAGTAGCTCAGACGGAGGTACAGCCTTGTTGGCTTCGCCAAATGAGTTTTTAACTAGCAAGCACATCTTTCAGCATTCCCTAAATTTTGTTATGATACCGAAGAATATTGACTTTGTAAAATTTTTGTAGAATAATCAAGAAAAAAAGCAGCACCTGGTTAACCTTTAAATTTTTCGAGTATCAGAACATATAATGAAAAGCACACCTGAAAGAAAGAAAGAAATTTGATAAGTAATAGAAGACTCAAATATGATTAAATAAGTTACATAAAACTTTAATACACAAAACCAGCATAAGATACCAAAGAAAATTAAGGTCGAAAAAACACGCAATATAAGTTATAACCATAAATAAGCTGGCAACATAATGTCTCTTTACAATCATGACCTAACTTTGGTAACCTATATGCATATTTTGAGGACTGTTTCGCATGATTCCAACGAGTCTTTGACACTACGGATTTGGATCATCTACAACTGCTTTATGAATTACTTTAATTCATGGGAATAAGCAAGGTATCAACAAGAAATCTTCCATAAAAAATATTTGCATTAAAAAAGATAAATAATCTACCAATTTGTGGTAACTTGTAAGAGAAACAATTTGTGATCAACCAAAACCCTCAAACAACTACAAATAGTTTTCTGGAGCCATGACAGATCCAGAAACTATAACTTATTTATTGGACTCTAGCAAGAAAAAAAATACTTCATTTATTGGATTCTAAACATGAAATTAAGCTTTATCACTATGTATTCTTCTTTCATGACACAAAAGAAGAAATATGAGAGCTTTATACCACTACTGGGAACAATTCCAAGTTTCATCATCAGTCATCAGCTTACACAGCTGCAAATAAGTTGTTTACCAAACATATATACGTTTAATATGATATCAGAGTCTATCGATCTGCTCAAAAATAACTTGACTCATCTTACATAAGCCGGTTCGAAAATTGGGAAATGAAATGAAAACTTCTAGTAAACAATGACTATGATTAAAATATAGTCATAAATTTAATACTTCTAGCTCAAACACCCATGTAAACAAAAATTGAAACTTTGACAACAAAAATTAAAACAAGTTTAAAAAAATTTCAAAACAAAGAGAAGAAAACCAAATATTCAAATGTAACTTACAAGAAAATTGAAATGAGTTATAAATTTACCTGGAAAAGATTTGCAATGATGTATGATTTGTTTTGAAGAATTTTCCGTTCTCTGAATTTTAGAATGAAACGAATGGGAAGAAAGTTGCAGAGACTATAATTGAGAAGTTGGTATAGAAGACAAACAAGTTGCTGTTGATTTAATACCAAAGAATATTAAAGAATATTCTATATAATACCAAATCATTGCCTATAAGCAAAATTGTTTAATTTTACTTTTATTAAAATGTAAAAATTGTTAATTGCATAATTGAGGTTTGAACTACCGTCATTCTACAATTTTAAACGTATTAAATCTGAACAATCAATTTAAAAATTTGAAAGTTCATATCAAACTTTTATATACTTTCTCCATCTTAACAACAATGTCAATTATTTTATTTTTTTATAAACAATGTCAATTATTTTAAGATAGAGAGTATAATAGTCTCTACAATTAATTTAACATTAGATGACCGGGGGTGGTGCCACACATAGACGATGCGCCCCTAAATATAAGACTTATTTTGACTAAATTTTACTATTCATCTATCATGTTTTGACTGTATTTTTCTAATAATATATAAATGTAAATATTAGCTTATAGGATCTTGTTTGATTTGTTTTGATGCGTATTTTCAAAATATCCAATTTTTATAATTTTTACTGCTAGATAATTAAAGATATTAGCGATCAAAATTGTACATTGACATATGTGCTGTGGTCAAAATGGTCTTATAATTAGGGATAATTAGGGATGGAGGTAGTAATTTTTATCGATATTGAACCTTTGAATTGTAAATGTTACATACTACTTGTACTTGTGTTATTATTAATCAACGTTGAATTAAATGGTGGTTGGGAGATGTATCTAGATAAAACTATACAATTAATGCATGATGAACAAACACCATTTAATTCAACATTGATTAATGTTAACCTAACATTAACCTTAATTAATCAAAAGACAAATCAAGTTTCATACGAACTTTCAAAACCAATAATCTTGCAACATGTCATGAAAGGTTCATTCAGCTGCTCCACCACCACCGGAGCCAGTTATAACCTTCCCCGGATTGGTTTCAGTGAAAGGTGTGCATATACAATGATTAGTGACAAGTGTTAGTTATTGATTGGTTGTCACGCTGGACTTTGTCCACATGGCGGGGACCATAGTTGTTAATTAATAGATTCATCTCATCTTGTTGCTTTTTAACATCTCTCCACAAACTATACTCAATTTGAATTTCAATCATGCATGTACTTTTGTTTTTTGTAATAAGTCTTTTTGTTTTCTATAACAAGATTTAAACAAGTTGAATCTTGAAAAGTCATCGGTCTTAAAGTAAATTTTTAATAGTTGATTTGATCTGTAAAATGTAAAAAGTATAAAAACTGAATAGAATAATACGCGATAAAACTATTTAGAATAATCACGTCACGTAGAAACTACTGGTGATTAAATACATATGTTGGTTCGAACAAAAACATATTTCTGAAAATAGACGTTTCTTCAATCTGAAGTGTCAATGATAACATAGAGCATATTATGCAAATCGGTGTACACATTTCAAACGAATGACTGCCTACAATTGATATGGAATACTATGAAAAAGTATAAATTAATGATAGTTGTTAATATTCAGCAAAAGGGCACATATAGGTACATGCACACGCACATGGATGTTAAATGTACATATATAGTAGCATAGTAAAACTAAATCCTTGAGCATTCATGATTAAGAGTCAGAAAGCAATGGTGTTTCATCCATGTTTGTAGTTTTCTGGCTAACAATAGAGGAAGCAGGGCATGCATGTACTGTTGTGCATATGTCTGTTGTCTTTAGGAACTTCTCTGCATTGATTAGAATCAAAGGTCCATACTGGAAAACCATCCTCTTGCACTGTAAACAGTTAGAAGAAGATTATTATACAAAATCATATCTAAATTAACAGGAATGAATTGTATTATGAAAAGTTGAAAACTATGTTCTTTTGCACAAACAATATATGTAACTGCAAAAATTTCGTGCTATAGCCTTACAATTTGACAATATTTTGTACTAAATAGCGTATCATGGAACAATACTACAATTGTAATTTATTTCATTCCGCTGCGCTATAGTGCCGCTATATTCCACTCTTAGATGTGTACTAACGTATAAAGCAATACAATAAAAAATCATTTCTCATACTGTATCTTACCTCTTTGGTGTGCTTCTCCATTGAATTGCATGCCTTCAGTAGAGTCTCCATTATCTTTAACTGTCATTTTATAATAAACTCTTAGTTCTATACTCAACAGTGTCTTACAATTCTTAATAAGAAACAACTGAATTAAGAGAATAATTCCTTCGATTCGCAGAGTGATGATGTAAGGCAGAAAAATCACTAACCTTAGTGTCAGGATCTTTCAACTGAACCAATAATTCTGCAACAGTGTCTTTGCAAAAGCCACAGCTATTTTCTCCAGCTTGTGAAGAAATCTTTGCAGCCTCACAAAGGTTGAACCTCTCACAGAGTTCTCTAGGATAAATTGAAGCTATTTCTGAGAAGAAAAGTGGAACATAATAATCCACCAATTTATTGCACTGCATAGCATACAACAATACCGAACAAACAAAGATGAGTTATAAATTCCAGATGAAGGTATCCAACCTAGAAATATCGGCATTTGCCAGTTGAGCTAAGTTTTACGGACGAAACACAACAGTTTTTGTAACAACTGAGAACAACTGGCAGAAAATCTAAACAAAACCGAATCAAGAAAAGGAGACAAACCTGCTGTTTGAAAGACAGAAGCTGATGGCAAGTATTGTGAAGGGAATCAATGATCTCTACCTGAGTACTGTTATCCTTTAGATAATCAAGTACCCCAGTAGTATATTCCTCACAAATTGTACACACATCTGATTTTTTGTTTAATTCTGCATATCAAAGATAATTCAACAAGATTAAATAATGATGTAACAAAATTTTCTTCTAAGTGTACAAAATTTACACATGATATTTAGTGAAGCCGCGTTTTTTTAACTTTATGTGGTCTAGCCAAAATGAGGTATAGCTACTGCATTTTATGAAAAATTGGTACCTAGAGTACTTAAGAAAAGTGCTTATATTTGATATTTCATTTGGCAATAGTTCTATATTATAAGTTAGTTTTTTGTCTAAAGAAAAGGGAAGTTAAGAAATTTAGCATTGAAAGAACAATCAATCATGTGAACTACTGGAAATTAATCTAAGCAATTCAAATCAATTAGGCTTGATCAATAAAGTTCTGATATATTATACAATCAGTAACAGAATCCAGATTATATAGAGGGGTGACAAGCTACACTTTTTTTAAGGCAAACATGCTACACTAAAAATATCGACAATGTATTAACAGGTATCGTATTAGTGACCGACAGGGGTCTGTTTCTATTGAAAAACAGTTTCAGAATGGACTTTTTGGCCTTTCAGAATGCTTCATCTAACGAAGTTGATGTTATTTTCTTCATCTCATTCTTTTGGCTACTTCTCTCATTTGGTAGTACCTTACTAATGAAAAAATGGCATATATCTCGAACTTCAAGCTTAATTTCGACAAATTGTATACTAGTTCTAAGGGTGTGCCTTAGCACACAACGGTAAGGTTGTGGCCTAGTAGCCTAGAGGCTACATAGGTTCAAATCCTAAAAACAACCTCTCCGTTTCGTTATTATGAGAATGAGCCTTACCGCAACAATAAGGTTTTTCCTTGTAACCTCGAGGTCACAAGTTCAAATTCTGGAAACAGCCTCTCCGTTTGGCCCCTTGACCTACGGAGTCTCGTGTATTGGGTCTCCCTATATACTAGTTCTAAGTGACAACATATTTTTTTGCTTGTTTTCCATTGAAGGCTACAACCTAAATGTAACCTATACTTAAACTTATATAGGCCTATCTGGATCAACTTATTTGAACTTATCTACTGGCATAAGTTTTGCGAGAGTATTTTAGAGAACTTACGAAAACATCTTATAACAAGTTGTTTTCAGCTTATTTTCATAAGTTCTCCAAGATTGCTTATGAAAACAACTTATAGTATATACGAAAACAATTTAACCATATTTTATCTTTTGCTATAGAAATAGCTTATAGCCTTATACTATTCCCTCTGACCTTATTTACAAGCAAAAGTTGCTTTTAATCTAAATACATTAGTTATTGAATGAACTTTTTTTTTTTTTTGACAGTAGTTATTGAATGAACTTAAAAAGTAACTTTTGCTTATACAGGACCTTAACGCCTTCTAAGATTAATAAAAGAGAGAGTGAATACTAAAAGAAATAAAAAAGAAGATTATTAGCCAATATTGTTACCATACCAGGGTTTGATAGCTCTCTTGCATCACAAGCCCAAGCAGCACTCAACAGAATCAGAAATAAAATCCCTATTTTACCCTCCATAGTTTCTGTAAACAAACAACCATTCAAAAAACACGACATTAACAACTTCCTTTAGAGAAAATCCAAAAAAAATAAAACAGTGCTATTAAAAAATATACATGCAAAATCAAAACATATGAATAAAAAGTTACGTGGCATCATCAACATGTGAATAGAAACTTAAACTTATAATAATTAATGAAATAGTATAGTATACCGATTAATACATAGAATATAATATAAGAAATTTATGAATGAGAGAAATTACATGATGAAGAAAAAAGGACAACAATGGAGTGATGAGAAAGATAGAAATTATGTATGTGTGAATTATGATATTGAAAGAAAAAAAATAAAAAAGAGTGTATTTATAATCAAGAATTAAGCGATAGGAATAGAAGAAGGCAATGTCAGTCTGGTGCAACTAATTAATGAATGAATGACGGGTTGTTGAATAACAAAAGAGAAACCCTGGCTGGCAGGCATAACAGTAAATAAAAAAACTTAAGTTTATCTGTTTGTTATATTTGTTTTTTTGACAAAAAACAAATTTAATAGGTGGACAATATTAAAAAACGTGGTGACTAGCGTAAGATCGAGCCACCCGAACTAACTCGTAAGTTACTTGATTGATTGATTCGCTTCCCTCCTAACAAAACTGCTTTAAAGAATGAAAAAAACTATTAAAAATTGGTAAGTTATATTTTTTAGAAGAAGAAAATAAAATATGCAAAATATCAAATATATCTTTAAATAATAAATTACTAAAAATATTCTTATCATAAAAACTTTTTTTAACTAAAAATGTCTTTATCATAGCTACTATACTACTTGACAAAAAAAACATTGTATGTGCATTGGGGATGTGAGGTGTGTGATGATATTTTATGTGCTCTAACAATTTTTATATAATTTTATAATTATTTTTTTGTGTGAATTAGATAATCTCCATGCGTAATTATAGAGATTAATATTTCAAGCTGGATAGCCTTAAAGAACACTTAAAATTAAAAGAATACTCGTATATATATTTATGTTTACCTACCTCCTAAGATATATTAACAAAACTAAAACATGTGCCCTCTCATATCCAAAACCTATATTTTACTTATTTTTAACTTTTTATAACTTTTACATTTTATTAGGGTGTATGTTAGGACATAGGAGCAGTCAGAATTTTCCTTTTAAATATGTAACAAAGGAAAATTTGCCAATGAAGAGGACATGTGAGTTTTGATCAAAACTAAGAGTTGTTAATTTATCAATGGATAGGTTCTAACAATATTGGTTTTTCAAGTAGTGAAACTCACATAAAATTCATTCAATCATAATTGTTGAAATTTTAAATTGTTAACATTTTCAGTGTAGTTTATGTCTTTATGATACCTCCTCACACTAGTTATTAGTTGTTTATTTTGTTAGTGGTTGAAGTTGAACACTTGAACTCATAGTACTCTCTATAAGAATTTTCAACTCAACAGAAATATTACTTACTATTGTTTATCAAAAAAAAATATATTACTCATACCACTTATATAAATACACACACCTAAGTTTTTTTAAGTAAAAATCACATATGAGACAATCAATTTTGACACTTGATACCATATTAAACCATATATCCAAACCATAGCAAGAGTTAAACAGATATGAGTTCAAGTTAAGTAGTATAAAACAACACACATTTGAAATTATAACGCCATCTTACAAGAGTTATTAAATTGATATAAATCACACCCTCTACAAATTACCATAGCAAGTGATACACACATTAATTAATTAACCTAACAAATTAAATCACAATACTTAATAGTTTCATTCTTGTAATCTTATCTTCACCTCAAGTTCAAAGTTGGTTTCTTCTTCTTTTGTTGTTTTGTCAAAAGAAGTGAGAATCTACCAAATCCAAATTTCTTTCTCTTGCCAGAAAACTGTTTCTGAACATTTTCTTTCTCAGCTTGCCTATCAAATTCAAAAGATGGATCATAGTTTTGTTTACCAAGCATCTGACCCAACGACACTTTTCGTTTCATTGAACCTCTTTCTCTTATCACGCCACCTTCAAATTCATCCGGCATCATCAGTTTCCGACTCAATATTTGTCCTATAGACAGTGTCGGCTTAAGAACTGGTTTGACTTCATCATCGACTTGATTCATCCCGTTTATATCGAATAACCGAGAGTCTCTTCGATAATGAGAAGGGTTTTTAAACTTCGTAGAGTTATTATTATGCATTGATGATCGCCTTTTGTTACCCTCCGATCGCCATTTTCTTAAAGCCTCTTCAACCACTAACTTTCCTCTATTTGCAGCATCTACCCTTTCTAAAGCTTCTTCAAGTGCTTTCTTGCTTGTTTTAACTTCTAATGTAGCTTCCTCAACCCTTTTTAAAACATCTAATTTCGATAAATTTGCTTCGTCAACTTGAAACATAGCATCAAGAACTCTCTTCTTAGATTGTTCCTCGGCTTTTCGAGCTTTGCACGTTAGAGCATTATACTCTTCAAAGGTAAGAGTAACTCCATCGTGCTTTTGCAAACAATCTCCATCATAATAGGATAACGCTTTTATCTCAGCAAGTGCGGCAGCTTCTGCGGCTCTAGCAGCTTCCTTCATTTTCCGAGCAGCAACTAACCTAATTTCAGACGTTCTTATCATACCCTTTGTTTGTTCAATCTCAGACATTGCTCTCACTACTTCTGATTTTGCAGCTTCTCCCATTTTCTTGAAATGTTCTGCCTCGGTACTCAACCGCTGAAGCTCTTTCGTAATATCAGAAGGTTCATCCGAACCGCATTCAATTTCACCGTCTTTCACCACTTGCAGTTTAAGTCTAGTTTGGTTCAGCTCTTCCTCTAAAGAACTTATTTTCGAAGAATTCTGAGTTAACCTCTCGCGAGTTTTCTCAAGTGAGATTCTTTCCTTCTCTAATTTCTTATTGAGTGATTCAACAGAAACTCGAACATCAGCAATATCATTCGTAGTTCGGTTTAGATTCAATTTCGCCTGCTTCAATTCTCTTAGTATTACCCCAGGAGTCGTCGGATTGGAAGGAACGTGACGAACTTGGTTTTCCTTTTCTTCTTCTTTCTCATTCTCCTTATCATCACATGAATTCAACTTAATATTCAATTTCTCTTCAGATTCTTCTGCTTGTAACTTTGATTTCAGATTTTCTACAAGCTTTTTGGTACTTTCTAACTCTTTTAAAACATCAAGAGTTTCCCTTTCTTTGATAATAAGCTCTTTCTCCAATTCCACTGCTTGTTCTTCCAATTTATCAGCATCAAGCTCTTCTGTGTTTTGCTGCCAAAAGAAAAAGATAGAAATTTTCATTTTTATTATGCCACACAATACAAATTACGCATACTCACAAACTGTGCACATATAATCCAGAAAAAGCATAAATTAAATAGGAAACCACTGGAAATATATAAATTAAATAATAATTTTGAAGATACACATTCAACTAATTCCCACATTTAGATAGCATTCACAATTTATTTAGTCCTTTTAAGCATGTGTAATTGTAGAACCGAATCAACCTTCAACACATTATCAATATTCTAAAATAATCTCTAGAATTGTAAAATGTTAATTAGATTCATAATTTGTTTTAAGTGATTATCAACTGTTAAAGAGTCCTACATTGGATGTAAGATGGTCCTAACATGGATTTATAAGTAGATGGTTTCATCATCTTTCTCTTTCAGGTCGGTTTTGTAAGCTTGAGTTAACTCTCAATTCTAAGATGACATGTATCACTCTTTGGATTAGGCGTGTCCCAATGTCGGACGTGGTGGTGTCTGACATTGACACATGAATCTAATAAATTGAATACACTAGCTAGTATTTATTTAACAATTTTCAATTTTAGCTTATACTAGTATGTATGTCTCTCCCAGATCCAAATCACAGCCTAATTCTCAAAAATGCAAACTTTGGACTGAAGTGCAATTCAACAAAATATATCTAATAAATTAAATAGCAAAAAGATAAAAAAAAAAGTACCTGAGGAGTGACGAGGTTAGTACTAGTAATAGTAGGTTTCCAGTAACCAACACCTCCGAAACGAGTAACGGCTTCTTTGACAGACTCAAACGGTGCCGAAGTGTCGATCTCTGCTCTCAAACCATTCTCCTTTGAACCGGGTTCGATCCGGTTCACCACAGCTGCATCAGGAATTTCCATGGAATGAATGAATAGTGAAGAAGAGAAAAGAAGAAGGTTGTTGTGTTTGGGATTTGTTGTGGAAGTGGAAGAAAGGAAGTGTAACGTAACAACTAAAAGACAAACAAACGGTCTTGTCTAATGTGTCTATTATGTATAGTCAACTGAACTGTGTGTTGAAAATGAAATGGAAGTACCGGAGTTGTTGCCTTGATTTTCGAAATTATGTGGGGGGTCATCACATCATGGTCCTATTGTACCTTCCAAGACTGGGATTGTGTCTCAACGGTAACAAACGGCAAAAGTCATATACTCCCTCCGTTCTACTACTCTCTCCGTCCCATTTTAAAGGTACAAGTTGACCAAATCACACCCTTTAAGAAAAGTGTGTAAATTGAAATATTAAAAAGTAAATTTTTTAGTGTATTTTTTCTCTTATCTAATGATTGCTTTAAGGGATAAAATAGTAAATAGTAAAATTTAATGTTATAAATAGTATATGACACTTATTTTGAGATAATATATAAGTCCTTTTGACTTATTTTAAGTATATTAAAAAAAATTGTTATTGTAATTATTGTGTTTAGTTTGTGTATAAATTTTATAAAATTGTCATTTGTTTGTATATGTAAAAATTTGATTTTTATATTCTAATACAAGTTAGCAATAATTAAGGGTATATGTAGAGAAAAAATAATAAATGTACCTAATAATTTGCACAAGAACTTATATTTTGAGACTAACCTTTTTTTGACATGTACTTATAGTTTAGAACGGAAAGAGTAATTCATTCTTATGATGGCCATTTTGTGAAATTTGGTCAAATTTATAAAGATTTTATTGATAAAAACAAAAAAATATTTATTATTCTAATTGATATAATACATCAAATACAACAACATATTTAATAATGTTAAAAAAGTATGAATCTACGAACAAACTCATATCATTCAAGTTAATAGTGTACAACGGCAAATGTCTACAAATATGATGAAATTATAGTGTATGAAATACTCATGCTTCTAGATCTGCAACGTTGATGATCCCTAAATAATTCTTTGAATCTGCATTGGATCAGATGTAACCTAAGAATTTGAATCGAACAAACACCGTACAAGACGGGAAAATAAATAACGCCGCACAAGACGACGAACAACACAACATCGCACTAAAAGACAATGAAATCAAAAAATAAAAACACTAAATAGATGTGAAAATAACATATTTTAACAAAAAAAAGGGAAAAAATAATTTAGAGGAGGTGATTTCGGATCAAAATTGACACTAAAATAAGCCCTCTTTGATGAAGAAGAGAAAGAAAAAACTATGTTAGATATGAAGGATGTCGGCTCTGATGTTCCTTCTTCTTTTCAGATCATTATTCATTTTCAAATTTAATCCTGAAAGACATATCCAAATTTATAAAAATTTATAATTTTTCATTCTCAACAAATGTATTTGGCCTAATAAAAGACTATGGTATTAGTTAGATTTACCTAAAACGTAATCAACCTAACATATTTTTGCAGGGACTATAATCCTGTGGATACATGGAATTAAACAAAAATAAAACATATTACGGTATGTATTTTTTTTTGGAATACCACATAATATGCTTGTTTCTTCCATGTTCAGTTAGATTGAGGCTCGTTTGAGCTTAAAATAAAAAAAGTTCTCAGGTTGGGTTGAATAGTAACTAACTTAGGCCCATTTGTATTAATGACATAAGAATTTTTTTCCTGCACCTAATTTATTATAAGTTTAAACATCTTTTTGGTCTCTGTATGTATACCAAATTTTGCTTTTAGTCCCTGTATATGATTTTACTCCAAAATAGTCTTTGTATCGACCAATTTTTTTGCTTCTGGTCCCTAAAGCAAAAATCTGCATGAAAATTCTCAAGTTTCCTGCAGATTTTCATGCGAATTTTCCTGCAGATTTTTGCTTTAGGGACCATAAACAAAAAATTTGGTCGATACAGGGACTGTTTTGAAGTAAAATCACACACAGGGACTAAAGCCAAAATTTCGCATACATACAGAGACTAAAATGACGTTTAAACCTTTATTATATCTTCACACTACAAACCAAAAGTAAAATAAAATAATGGGAACCTTCTTCCCTTCCTTCTAGTTTTTTCTTCTTCTTTTTTTAGCCTCCTTACCATAAAAAAACAAACCAACAAAAAAAAGCCAATTTTATCCATTTTCCTATTTTACTTTTTAATTTTTTTCTTGTTGTATAATTATTATTATTATAATAATAATTATTTAGAATATATTTCAAAAGTCTTGTGTTATTATTATTGGGTCAAAGACACGTTGGTTTTGCTTCCTTAAGTATAGGAACTGCCAATGTCAATCCGTTTTTTTCCTTTGTTTTTAATCATGTTAATTGCTTCCTTAAGAATAGCAATTAGTAGGACACCTCATAAGTGACTACCACTATTTCAGGAAGATCCCAACGTTCCTTTGCTCAATATGACAGTATATACCATATACTGCATTCACATTGTGGGGTGGAGAAAAAATTAGAGAACGGAGTATCAAAAAAAAAAAAAACTTATGTCAATATAGTTCTCCCCCATAATTGAGTCTCTGAGTTTAACATCAACCTGTGATCTTAAAGATGAATTCTTGCCAGTTCTGTAACCTCAAAGTATGATTCATACTTGGGATGAACCTGTTGAATCCTGGGGGATTTGCGCTTATGAGGCGGATAAATCCTTAAGGACAGTGCGATCAGCATGCCTCAGGTAGCATATCGTGGTTTACTGTTTTGTAGGTTATTCGTGGTTTCTGAGTTCATGGTTGCTCGCTTTACGGTTGTCGGCTTAATGGAGATAAGTTTCTATAATAATCTATTTCTATTTGATGTAATTTTTTATTTGATATTTATACTTATATGAAGTATATTATTATTGGTGTGATTCTAGGTCAACTTTTACAACAATCTTAAGGATTTACCTCGTTTTATTAATGACACCCTAGAACTCAGTTTTGCGGCAAAGAAGAATTACATACTGAATATGTACGGTTGGTATAAAGAATTAAGTTGATAGCTGAATTTCCATTCATGAAATGATGGCATACGGTTAGTGCAAATATGCAATTCCTTGGATGTGAAAGTTGTCCCAAAGCATCATATAAATATCCACGTAAGTGTTTATTTAACAAAGTTTTGTTGTGTGGTATTTTAGTGGCTTTCATATTGGTATTCTTTACGGTATGGATTATTGTGAGAAATAATTTTTGAGACTTCTATTACAACTTCTATTTTATATATGGTTTATGTTTGATGCCTAACTCAACATTATATAGATTGTCGATAGCTTAAATTCGTGTGACACTACCTGGAAGCAGAATGTGTCTATTACGTGTTTATAGTAGAATTAACATGGATGGCTTATAAGGAATCCTTGATTATTATAAATATGAATATGATCTCAATGTCTGTATTATTTAAGAATAAGATTTGTGTCATGAACCGGTCTTATTAATGTTTGCATGCATCTATTTCTTATAGCTTGTTAATTTGAACCGAAATTAAGTGCATGTTTTAATCTTTACATTTCACAAGTCTTGATTTTATGTTGAATTTGTGAATGTGTTGATTTTGAGTAGAAATATAATATGTGATCTTGATGATATACGAGTTTTGAACATTGAGGCAAAATATTTAATACTTATTATCATGATACTTGTGACATTCTTTGAAATATATTTTATTGTGCGGGTATATATATATAATGTGCAAAAATATTGTGAGAATTCATCTTGTAGTGTCATGATTTGAGATATTGTATATCATTACATTATTGATTGGAGAAAGTTGAAGAATTTGTAGAAATACATATATGATATAAATGGGTGAAACAAGTGCAAATAAAAGATGGTGATCTCTTAGAAATAATCTAGGCTTGTATATATTTGGTGTCAATTGTTAAACTAATGAATATTTGAGATACCATGAAATTTAATATGGTAAACTGTGGAGTATCCATTGTATCTATACAATGACGTTTAAGAAAATAAAAAACTTATTATGTGGATTAAATTCTCTAATGTGGGGGGTTTGTTGCTTGAAATTTTTCAAGTAAACTTGAATAAATAATTTGTTTGGAGAATTTAAATTTTCCCAATGTGGAATGGTGAATGCTTAGAATTTATCTAAGTACCTATGATAATATATCATAGATGTATATATGTTTGACAATATATAAGAGATATTGTTAAAAGTGGTGAACCATTGTATTATAACAATACAATGATGATGATGATGATAATTGGATCTATTGTTAAAAGTGATGAGTAATTGTATTATAAAAATACAATGATGATGGTAATTGGACGTGATCCAATGAAAAAGAGATATTCTTGAAAGTGATGAGTCATTGTATTATAAAAATACAACGATGATTTTTTAAATGTGATCCAATGAGATAAACCTATAAGTAGATTTATTTTGTTGATGAACAAGTTGAAACAGACTTGTATAAAGTTATTGTGAAAATCAAGCTCTTATTATAAAACTTGATGAAAAGTGAAATTGATTGACTTAGAGACGTCTTGGTCAATACTTATTGATGAAAGAAAAATGTCTTCATCATTAGTGTATAAAGTAGCTACTAAATAAAGCCTCATGGGAAGAAATAATTTTGTGACACATTGAGGGGAATTGGACTTAAGCGATTTGAAATCAACAAGTGATTGGAGATCCCATGAATAAGGTTCATATGGGTAAGAACAAGTTACTTGTTAGATCTTGCTAGCATCAAAAATTAATTAATTAATTTTTGTTTTGGTCCTTTTCCTATGGTGTATGTGAGAAATGCTAGACACTGCATTATTGAGAGGGTAAGCTATTAAGCTTTTAATGATTTTCATATCCCTTATGGGTGGTGTATGATTTGCAGCATACACTTGATGAAATCACCTATATGAGTGTCAAGTGGGGCCGCTTGTATGAGATATTGGCGAAATCTCTAGAGCACTCATGAAAGAATCCAGGCACGCGCATGGCCTATTCGCGCAACAACGCGGAAACAACAAGAAATGTGGGGTGTAAAGCGATTGGTAGACCGCTAACATACGCTAAGTGGCATTGGTTCATATAGCTTGCTACACCAATGTTGTTGTGTGTTAAGTACTATCAGTCTAGCACTGGTTCATATAGCTTGCTACACCAGTTTGATGCAATACACCTACGATGTTAACTCAGAGTAAATTTTCTTTATCTAACTTTTGAAATATGTGGGGGATTGTTGTATAATTATTATTATTATAATAATAATTATTTAGAATATATTTCAAAAGTCTTGTGTTATTATTATTGGGTCAAAGACACGTTGGTTTTGCTTCCTTAAGTATAGGAACTGCCAATGTCAATCCGTTTTTTTCCTTTGTTTTTAATCATGTTAATTGCTTCCTTAAGAATAGCAATTAGTAGGACACCTCATAAGTGACTACCACTATTTCAGGAAGATCCCAACGTTCCTTTGCTCAATATGACAGTATATACCATATACTGCATTCACATTGTGGGGTGGAGAAAAAAATTAGAGAACGGAGTATCAAAAAAAAAAAAAAAACTTATGTCAATATAGTTCTCCCCCATAATTGAGTCTCTGAGTTTAACATCAACCTGTGATCTTAAAGATGAATTCTTGCCAGTTCTGTAACCTCAAAGTATGATTCATACTTGGGATGAACATGTTGAATCCTGGGGGATTTGCGCTTATGAGGCGGATAAATCCTTAAGGACAGTGCGATTAGCACGCCTCAGGTAGCATATCGTGGTTTACTGTTTTGTAGGTTATTCGTGGTTTCTGAGTTCATGGTTGCTCGCTTTACGGTTGTCGGCTTAATGGAGATAAGTTTCTATAATAATCTATTTCTATTTGATGTAATTCTTTATTTGATATTTATACTTATATGAAGTATATTATTATTGGTGTGATTCTAGGTCAACTTTTACAACATTTCTCACTTTCGACCTTTATGATTCAATATGAATTTACCCCAATATAAGATTTCCCGGGAAGTAAAAGTTTTCAAATTTGATAAATTTTCAGAAAATGATTTGTAATTTATTTCGGAATGTTTTGTTTGTTTTGGAAATAATTTATTTTTTTATTAGATATGGAAATGCAACAATTATGCAATAAAGATCAATCATGTGTAAACACCATTGATACATTCACAAGTACACGTAGGTTTGATACACAAGAAGCTATACTAAACCGAGATAGGGAGACTTGGAATAAGAAATAAAGTCATTGTTGTCATTACTAGATAAGCTACAGGAAAGAGAAAAGTAATAAGCTTTTTTTTTATAAACAAATATTAGTTGTTAGTGTATTGTTAATATATTATCAATTTTGTGTTGTGACAAGGGTGGAAATTAAACTATATATAAGAAAGTTGAAAAATTCAAACCACAAAGTGCTAGTAAAAATGTACATTCAAAATAAAATCAAAACCATAGAAAGATGGTTCAATCCATTCTATGGTACGTACACGCTAAGTCGTTGCATTGTCAATCCATTCTATTGTGCCTTCTAAATTATTTGTTGATCAACATCGCACGATGATTCATAGATTATCTTAGCGGAGTTTATCCGAATTCACCCGAATCCTAGCTAATTATAAAAGGATATGCATTTTTATGAGAAAGATACATACTTCATACATTGTCTTTTACTCTACTCCATCAATTGCTGCAGTTTTTTTTTCTTGAAACGGTTAATGTTAATAGTTAATTTTTTTCTTCTTCTTTTGTTTAGGTTTAAATCGAGAACATTCAACTCATTAAACCCTTAACTCAAATAAGTTAAACTATATACTTTTCCTTTATCAAATGTTTGCATTAAACACGAATCTTTCACCATACACTCATACCCCCGTCGCCAGCGACGGATCCAGGACTGATATATTAGTGTGGCTAAAAAAATATATGTTTATAAAAATTAAAACTCTTTTATTTATTATATATATATATATATATATATATATATATATAAATAAGATAATTACATTAAAAAAAACGTGTTCTATATACATGTATATTAGTTGAAGAAGTAGCTTTGTCATCATAGCAAAAAAAAGCGAAAAAATAACAAAGAATAATAGGAGAAAAGAAAGTAAAATAATCAAACAAGTATTGAGATAAATTAAAATTACATGTGTTCAATAAAAATGTATAGATCTTTAATATTAATGAGTTTCAATAACATACTAAATGATTTTAAATTTTTATATTATACAAATTATAAATTTAGTGATAAATTTTGTTAATTTTTATACTTGTTAATGTCACTGGTATTTTCTATGAGCTTAGTTCAATTGGTTGGACATATTACACGGAAGTGCAGAGACTGGGTTCGAACCCAGTATGCCCACTTATTCACTTTTAAGGGTGAATTTTTAGCTATTAGGCTATTTGACCAAACAAAAAATGTTACCGGTACAATTTAATTTCTTTAGTATGTGGATATTTCGACCAAATCCTTTAAAAAAAATTGATCACATTCTTGATTTCTTGTGGTATAGTGACTTACTTACATAACAATTTATTTGTAAAAAAATCAATTAAAAACAAAAAATATACATTTAAGATATGTTGCTACCATTAGACTTATATATATACAAATAATAAATAATAATAAGTATATATACCTACTAAATATTGAAAATTTTGGTGTGGCTATAGCCACGCTATGCTTATGCATAGATCCGTCCCTGCCCGTCGCCACCTCAGTGCAGTCTGGATAATAAGTCATTGCATTGCATCCCCCAAATCTACATCCTAAACCTAAACACATATCATCGTATTATGGACAAATACTCTTTCTAGACACTATTATAAATAAATTTGACTATTTTGATACATTTAACTACTGATGTATCTAACTTATAATATAGACCAGATACATCAATTGTCAAATGTACCAAAAAAATCAAATTTACTTTGTCTGAATAATTACCATATCAAGTGATGGTGCCGTGCTTTTTACCTTTTATAGCACTGACAAATCCCACTAAAATATGTACTACATAATAAATATGAACCGCAGGTAAGTAGGTCATCTTCCCTCGCACATTCATTTAATTCAATCCCATTATTATCATACACCATGGGGTCCTATATACAAACTCATTCATGTGGCCATGTCAATTTCTTCAGTCTTCATAAATGGATTCTGCATGTGAGGGCAGCTCATAATAATTAATATCTCATAATAGGACACGTGTATCCCATATTATTAATTATTCTCAAATTTAATCCAAGGAAATTTGTTATGTTTTGTTTTACATCGTTGTAAGTTAGTTGTTTGATTAAAATTAGACGATGCATCATGCAAGTCAATTTACAGTTTTTACTAAAATTTTAAAAATTAAGATACGTATGTTTTAAAAAATACACCGTTCAATCTCTATTCAATAGTTAACAATGTATAGTTGATTGCATTATTTTACAACGGTTACAATGATTTTGAATTATATTCATTAATCATTAGTTTTTTTTGTCTGGTAGTCTAGTGACTAAAATTTCACCTCTAAAAATGAATAAATCGATGTATGAAAGCTTAACCTACTGTCCATGCATATTACATTCAATATTTTTATCGACTGCGCCATATTCATGATTTTCTAGTCATGCAATTCTTATACCAAAGCCCCACGAGATCAAACTGCAGCCATAAATTTATCACCGTGTGCCACCCGATCAAACAATTTATGTATCTAAAGATGATACACAGAAATAATTGATGGAATATCAATATACTAGATACTTGCTCGAATTGAATGTTTGTTGGATTGAGATTAATTAGGTGAAGTGCTGCAAGCACTTGCAAGCATCTTATATGTTCGATTAAGATGAGACTATTTATAGTTTAGAAAAGAGTTAAAATTTTTAAAAATTAAAATATTATGTTTAAAATATAAATTGTTCGATTTTGATCAAACAATTAGAATACGTATGCTATGTACATACAGTCACATGATTATGATTACATACAATATCTAGATATCCATCTATGTCCACCTAAGGTTGAATTAATCACCAAAAGTAATTAAGGGTCGTGGTAATAAAAAAAATGGACAAAAGGTGTGTGGAATAAATACATGCAGTCCCACATATCAACATGTGGCTCAGTTGGTATATATATATATATATATATATATATATATATTTGTGTCCTTAAAGTTAATAAATTTTATAAGATACAGTTAATCAAACTCAAAATTGTAAGATGATATCAGATCAGTCTTCTCTAAGATTTATTAATTCAATTAGATAATCAATTATCAAAGTTCCGAAATCAGGCCACCTACCAAATTTAATAGTGCTAGACATGAGAAAGATATATATTGTGTTAAAAATTTAAGAGACCACATAAAAATATGTTTATATCTAAACAATCTTCATTTACAAATTAATTTTGTAAAGTTAAATTAGACACGATGTACATAGAATTTTAAGTCCAATAGCACTTTATGGAGTGAATAGATGAGACTTCATCCAAAGTTCAGTATCATATTTTCATACAGGTTAAATATATTCTTATTGTATAAAATTATAGATTTCAAGATTAGTTCTTATTATTTTTGTTTTTATCCTTTTTAGTTATTTTATTTATTTATTTACAAAAAACATGTTATCATACATTTTATAAAAAGTAAACAATATTACTCGTGTTTATAAAACATAGAAGTCAAAATTGATAAATCTTTACATCAACATAAATATTAGAAGACGAGATTTAAACTCCTTACATAATATAAACAAGCAGGAGTGGTAAATATTTCATACTTATAATATAATAAAAAAAATAATTTATTTAATTTAACATTTATTTTGGACAATATTAATCCTTACACAGTTACATATATCATGCTGTATACATTGTATAGTGATATTACAGCCGTTTATAATGATGCAATGGTTTGACTTTTAAGAAAAGATATATAGAGTCTGCGTTCAATATTTGGATGATTGTCTTTTGTTTTTTGCATATTTCATTGAAAAATTATAATGCCCCACTGGCCCACTACCAGTTGGATTCATATTGCATGCAATTGGAGAAAGCAAGCAATTAATTAATTAAACCACTTGGTAAATATCTCACAAACTTCTTTATTTTATTTACAATGTAATTTATATTTCATTCATATTTTATTTGCAAAATGAATACATATTTTTAATTTTGTGCATTTTAAGACCACATCATGTGTTATATATATATATAGAGAGAGATCGGGTTTTGGTTCTTTATATGAACCAAAGTTTAAGAAAAAAAAAATCTCTAGGTAATTACAATTATGTCACTGTTATAGTTTCTCAAATGAAACTAAACCTTGCCCTCAATTAATTAACACATTATTTTAAGTACACATTCCTTGTTCACTTTTTTTAAGCAAAAATGAAAGTGTATTGTATCAAGGAGACAACTAAAATTCTAACTAAGTTGGCATCCCAACAAAAACTCTCATCCTATACAACCTTGTCCTATTAAATTTTGCAAGATTAGAGTATATAAACAAATAACTAGTAAAAAAATATTAGGCGCAACATATTTGAAACTTTGTAACTTAAAAGTATAATATAGTCTAACTCAAATAATTAATAAATTTTATTTATCAATAAATTGTACAGCAAAAATTCGAGTTTGAATTTTGTCTAGAACAATACTTAAGACATATTTTACTTATTCTCTGACCAAATTTCAAATTATTAAAGTCACCTAAAAACTAGACGGTTAAAGATGAAAAAAGGAATGATCTAGTTTTAGTTAAACCAATTGTTGTCAATAAGTTGCATGTGTCACCCTACACATAAAATGTGTGCATATAAAAAGATATGCAAGCTATATGATAACTCCATTTGTAATTGACACTCTTTAAAACCAAAAACCACTCCCCAAAACTTTCTTCTTCTTCTTCTTTGAAGTGTTTCATATCAAACAAAAAAAAAATGTTTAATTCTACATGTGAGAAGAGTGTTCTTCAAATCAAACAAGATGACAAATTTTTCAGTAGACTACTTTCAAAGGAAAGTTCCAATTCTAACCCTTCTTTTAGAGTTTCTGTGGCTATTCCATTTGTCTGGGAATCTCAACCTGGCACTCCAAAATACACATTCTCTAAAGACACTATTCCTCCCCTTACACCTCCACCTTCCTATTTCAACAATTCCAACAAAAAGAATGAGAAAAAACCATCAAAATCAACCAATATTTTTTTAGCATTTCTACAAAAGCTAAACTTCAAGAAAATCAATCAATCTTCGTCGTCCTCTTCCTCACCGTCTTCGTTGTCATCTTCAAACCCTTCGTGTTTATCATCGTCTTCAATAGACTCTTCGAAAATTACATCGGCGAGAACAAGGGTTAGTAGGAGGAGATTCTTAAGCTTTGGATCATCTTTTGATTTCAGGGGTGAATATGAAGAAGATGGTAATGTTTCACCAAATTCTACATTGTGTTTTGGAATTCCTCGATCGATCAGCTCGAACACAGGGTTCCAAAGTAACTACAAGAGGCGCATAAGGTAATTAAGATTTGTCATTTGTGGCTTACACTTTAGAGTGAGGCCGAGTCTATCTTGTATTCAACATGTTTCAGTGTCGGACACCAATATATTACACTGAAAAATGTTGTTACATTTTAATATTTATTTTCTTAAATTATAGCCAGAATCAACGTGTCAGTGTCATGTCTAATATATGTACATGTATGTGTATGTGTCAATGATGTAACTTAGTCTTGGTTCTGGCTTGGACAAAAGGTTTCTTATAAACGTTTTCAGTAAAATTTAAAGCCTTAAACTCTTGATGTTTGGAGGAAAAACACACTACTAGAAAAATTTGAATTACTGATAAAAAAATTTAAATTGAAAATTTTAAAATACATCTTTAATTGTCAATATGTGATAGACGCCAAAATTAGAGATGTATTTTACTTTATCATTCTATAATTTTTTTGGTAATTCTAATTTTTTTAGTAGTGATAATTTTCTATGCAAGAATTGGTCTTGAATTTTGTTCATCTCAAATAGTAAAGTTGCATCTAATTAGGAGTGTACGATGTGGGTGTATCTTGAAAAGTTTATGTAGTTTTAAAAGATCATACATAGTCACTTGATCTTTTTATGTTTAGGATGTCATGTGCTAATAGAAATTTTGGTGCATCGATCCCCTTTTTGTGGAGCTTAATTTTATACTCAAAATATGTGTTGCTTGTTGTTATTGCCTTTGTGATTATGTCAACGAACATGCACATTATTTGACAAAAAAAATTAGAAGTAAATTTAGTCTCTAAATTTTGTATCTTGAACACTTAGTGTGGCTGAATTTTATATTTTTTAATCTTATTTTTTAACTATGGATTCAACTTTTTCTAGTAGTAATTTGTTATATGCTTTTACTTGGGAGAAGGGGAAAACATCTTCATTAGAATTTTGTCTTTTATGCAATAAACTTTTTCTATAGGGTATCTCTGCTTTGTCATCTTTAATGGTTTAATTTATTGCAAGTAGCAAGAACTGATGGAAATCAAATTATATTGTAAAAATAAATTTTAATGAAAGAAAATGTGTGGTCCAAAAGCTCAAGCTACAACCATGCAATCAATTTGGCCTACATAGTTTAAGTTGCTACATTTTGATTCATTAGATGGAGTTCATCTCTTTTTTTCAGTAGCCTTGGGCTCTAATTAACAAAAAAAATAGTGGATAATTTATAAATTAATTTATAGCGGATGAACTTATAGATGAGAAATTAGTTGATTGAATAATATATAAATAACTTTTTTGATATTAATTCAGGAAGTAAGTAAAGTCTGATAAAAAATTATTGCAATTAAAATTAAATACACGCTCATTAATCGATTGAACCCAGTATCTTAGTTAAAAAATATATAATTTTTAATTGGCAATATCTTCTAATGTTATTCCAGAATACCCTTAATTTCATTAAATTTGTTGTATAATGTATACCCTTTAGCAATAAATATTAACAATGATAATTTTGAGAACATTTTTTATTTCTTCTGTGAATTATAGAAGAATAGTTACATACTAATACTTAATCATTTTTAGTGAGACCGAGAAATTTATGTATAAAAGTAATGGTTATTTTTTCTAAAGTGGTGACTTATTGGTTCTGGCTTAATTCTTTCTCCACAGTTGTAAATTAAATAGGGTAGTCAGGTACTATTACCTTCATATGATCAAACATGAACTTGCTTTTTTTCTTCTTCTGTTTACTTACAGTATAATAAAAAAGACAGATCATATCCAATTTTACAATAACTGCATTTATATATACGACCCTGTGTTTTTTTTTCTTCTAATAGTCAAGTGGTTACATTTAAAGATTAATATAAGGATTAAATATGTAAAATGTTCATGTACTTTGAGGTCATTTGAGTTTTAATTTATGTATTTTTAAAAACTTTTAAATTAATCTCATACTTTCATTTTACTTAAAAAAAAGTCTCTAGATCCATTTTTGATGACATGTCACTATGTACTTTCATTTTATTTTCAAAAAAGTCCTTTAAATCATCAGTGTCAAGTCATAAAAAAAATTACATGCCATCAAAAAAAGGGTCCAAGGACCTTTTTGGAAGTAAAATGAAAGTATAAGGTAAATTTGAAACTTTTTTAAAGTACAGAGACTAAAACTCAAATGACTCTAAAGTACATGAACTTCTTAATATTTAAGTCTTAATATAATTTGAAACATAGTTTGTGTATATATGTAATATTTTTACCAATTGAATTAAACTAAATTAGTATGTAACTAAAATACTTATTAGATACTAATATTAGTGATAGTTAATTCTAGATTAGGGATTTTACAATTAAGTTCATGTACCAAACTATTAACATGATGCAAAAACTCATTGCCAAAACAAAAACATGCTTCCAACTAATTTGTCGGCAGAGAAAGTAATACTAATAGGGTACTTCAGTTTGTCCCAAGTTCCATGTGCATATGGACCACAATTGTATAGTATAACATAAACACATAAATCAAGTATTCAATGTGCATAATATTTTCTCCAGAATAACATAATTAAGTGGGCAATGCTATATAGTATTTATTGCATTGAAGATGATTGTTGAGATATCATCAACCTCTATTTTAGATTTTTCTTACTAATTAGTGTATTATTCTAACCAAATTTAATATATAAAGAAGAATGTTGTTTTCTGAGTTTGTTTCGACTAATAAAAATGTTACACATTGTCTCTGGAAATAAATGTTTCTCATAACCACTTCTCACTCTCAAGCATATTGGATTTCCTTTAATGCTGAAGGGGATCCAAATGCTCCATTGTATGTGATTGTTACTCGTGTTAAATAACTATTATTAAGTAAAATTCTATATCTTGCACTTACGAAAATTTTATAGGAGACAAGAAGAAGAACAATAGGCTAACTTGGACAGCAAGGAACAAATGTCAAAAGCTATTGCAAGTTAATTAAGATGCATATAACTGTTTTATAAGTCATAATGTTTCAACATGTAAATTTATTTGCACTTACATATATGATATATGGTTGTGTTGTGAAACTTAATTACAATATCATCATGATCCTCAAATAATGTTGACTATCTTAAAATTGAGAGTTTAGTCTAACTCATTCCTACAAAATTGATTTTAAAGTGAAAATTGTCTTTACTTATAAATTAGATTAATATTATATATATATATATATATACATATGTTTATTTATTTAGAAGTAAAGAAGGCAAGGTATCACTTTACAAAATTAATACAAATCAATCCCTTAAACATGATATTATTAAAAGAAATGATCATAGAATCCCAAGTAACATACACCCTATTACATTGTTACATACATATCATAAACTAAAACTTATGAACAATGATACTCAAATTAATAATTAAATATGACATTTAATGTTCGTTATATCTAAATGAATTAATTGGCTTTCCTGCAGTTGTAACGAATTTCGCCTTGACTCCCAACAAGTGGCTTAATATTTCCCATCTTAATCATAGATTTCACAAAGTCATAATAGAAAGCTCTAGTATTATACTTGTATTTTCTAACCAATTTACTAGTAAAACCACCCTTCAATAATTCTTGATCAGAATGAAGAACCCCTTTCTTTTTAATCAAATCTGCGTAATACGCCACATCAAATTTTGCAGATGTAACACTATCTAGAGGTGCGAGGTTGGAGTCTCCGCCTTCTCTTGGACAAATGTTTTGAAGTTGTCTTGCAAAGTTAGAATTGATATTGTTGTCGTTGTAGATTCGGTTCCTAAATAATACACAACGTGAAAATCCAATAGTGTGAGCTCCAGAAAGGGCAACAAGGTCTTTTTCATTTAGGCCATGGTTATCGAAGTTTTTGATGAGTTGTGAAAGGCTGAATGATGGTCCTGGAATGTTTGCATCTGCGTCGGCACGACTTGCTGTTGTGGAGTCTTTTCTTCCTAGTCTCACATTCCATGATGGTCCTCCTAACTGCATCAATATATAATTGTAAATATTTGTGTTATTTACAGTAATGAATTTGAAAAAAATTATTTGATATAAAAACCACCAAATTATAATGAAGTTACTTGCTCTGTCACACATAAATATCAATAGAAAGAATGAAGAGTGTGTTACTTATACTTCTCTTACAAATTTATAAGCTAGCAAGTTTCATATTAAAAAATTTCACCACTGACTTTCCTTTTATCAACTTTATTTTATTCTTTTGATAAAAAAAACTAAACTCTATAGTATGGACTAATTCAATTAAAAAAATTAAAATATAGAAAGAACATACAGAATACACGCATAAACAAACTCATGATCACTTTTTTTTTACTTTTAATGATACTAAGTAATATTTTATTACTATTAGTCCACGTTAATTTAACTCAGTTGGTAGAAAAATCACATTTTATATACAAGAATGATGTTCGAACTTCATGCATATTATTTCACTCGCTTATTCATCTTTAAAGTAAATTTTTAGTCACTAAATTTTACTCACCTCAACGACAGAGTCTCTAGCAGCTATAGCCAATATATCTGCACAAGAAACAACTGGTTTTCCACATGCTTCATCAACAGCTTGCTTGATCTCATCCACCACTTCAAATCCTCTAGCTGATTGGATATTTGGATTTGCATTTTTCTCACTGTCCATGGAAGGTGTAGAGTCTAAAAGAATTGAACCATCACAACCCTGATTCACCAAAAAATAATCCAACAATAATTAATTTATCACTTTCAATTATCTAAATCAATATCGTTAGATAAGCTACAAAAAATTGATGTTTAACAACATATTTAAGGTTTTAATTATAAAAATTGGTCCATGGAACAATTGGTTTGTCGACCGATTTTACCACGCTATTAAAAAAAGTTAAATTAGTAAAAAAGTCTAAAAAGAAAAAAAGAAATTGAAACCTCTCTAAATTTGTCAAATTTTCGTCACAAATTTTTATTTTTCAAAGTTGTCAAATTACCAGTAAAATTAATTTCTGAACTAATAGCTAAACGAATATATGAACAATTTTTAAATATAACTAAACTATATATGTTATTCACCTAGCGACGGACTTAGCGACAATTTTGAATTTTTTATATCTAAATTGGTAACAAAATAAGTACTTTTTTTTTTGTATACAATTTTTTTTTTCTTTTGTTGTATTTATAAAACTTTATACTAAGATAAAGAATCTTACATTAACAAAGCAATCATGAAAGTGCAAACGTAGTAAAGAAGCACCCATACGATTCTCTTTTTGAACTGCGGCTTTCACAACACTTCTAATTGTGTTCAAAGCGTTGGGACATGTATAGTCATAATAATTTGGTGTGAGTGTTGAAAATGTTGTGGTTGCAAGAACTGCAAACACTAATGTGTGGAAGAACATTGAGACATACCTATTTGAAGGCATTTTTACTTAGCAATTATAATAAATTATTAGAGATGAAATTATTGGCTTATGAGGATTTATTTGTGTTGCTAATGCATGCACATTGATGTGTATATTTATAGTGACACAAGAAACGTGTGAGTGTTGGACTAGGTATAAAAATTGACAATTTCGTAGAAAGAAACTTTCATCAAGGCATTTTCTTGTGACATAAACTATAGTAAAATTTCATCAAGACAGTATAATGAACTTCATATAATAAATTAGACAAAGTTTGTTTGTGTAAGTAATTGGAAAAATAGAATTTGTCTTTGATTGATTTAGTCCGTGAGATTTGTTAATAATAACAAAGTCAAACTTGATTAAGATATCTAAAATATTCATATATATAAAGTGAAATACATTTTTTCTGGACATATATATGGTGAAAACTGAAATACATGGAACATATCTCTTTCGATTAGTTCAATCTTGTTGTCCAATATATCACTTTAATTTAATTCATATGAAACATCTACAAAGTCAACTTCTTTTTTTTTTTACAAAATCTTCAAAGTCAATTTTAAATCACAGTTTACTTGTTTTTAGAGTTTTTTTTTTCTCTTTTCAAATAGTTTAATAATAATTGAAACTTAATTCCAACTTATATATATATATATATATACACACTACGTACGTATACTAAAAAAAGTTGTCTTTATTAAATTAAGACCCTCTACAAATTTATAATTATATTTATTACTCCTTTTCAACTAATCTCTTATTAATACCACCAATTTGTAATAAAATGTAAAAATTAAAATTAACATTAACATTAATTACATTTACCACCAAAATTAATTTAATAATATTCACACACAATTCAAATAAATTTATTTTTTTCAACAATTTTTCTGAATACACATATATTTTGGTAGAGGTTCTTATATTTAGAGACCCGGTGATTAATACTACTACACCTGTTTTAAAATAAGGGTAATTTTTTGTACCAAAAAAAAATGTAATTTTAACAAAAACAAATATTGTAAAATAAATATCATTTGCATTATTTAAGGTAGAATTATTATTTTATATTCGATTATGTGTTTGTACCCCAATATATTGGGGGCAACATATAAAAATGTTTGGTTTATTTTAGGAGTAGGGTTAGGTGCCCTCATTTACCACTATGTAGATCTGTCTCCGTCTCCGTATATGTGTACAATAGTCAACTATAACATCGGAGAAATTATTTTTTAGCCTTTGCATAAAACTTTTAACTATACTCATTTTAAAAGATAAAGAATATCATCAATCCTAAAAATTTGGTTTAATGGTCATAGATCTTGGGCAAATACTCGATTTTTGAATTTAAAATCTTCTCTGACTTGAACACAAACACGACTCTCTGAACTTAATTTAATTTTAATTTTAGAAAATGTTCATACTACTACTGGTACAATTTTTGTTGTATGCGGTCTGAAAGTTTCAAAATGTTCATATTATTGAAGTAATAAACTACCATGAGTAATTAATTCTACAAATTTACGGATTTTGTCTTTTTCTTTTGTCACTTTGATTTTTCTTATTGTTAGGAAGTTGACCAATGATAAAACTAATAATTTTTTTTACTATAATATAAGTATAAAATTTTCAATATTGTCTATTAATTTTAGTTGAGAAATTTATAGGATATATAAAAATATTATTTTTCTCTCTCAATTGAATTAATTTTATATGTATAGTCAAAAATCAAACTCCTAATAATTTGTTTTTATTGTTAACAAAACTCCTAATAATGAAGATATTCAAAAAAGAATTTGGAAAGCTTTTGAATCTTGTAGCAGGGGTAATTCCCTTTCTCTCCGCAACCAACGAGGGAGAAGTTTATTTACATTATATGTAGAGAAATAAAGAAGAGAACAAATCACATGCATGATTATAAATTCTATTCAATGATCACTCAACTATTACAATTACAATATTAAACATAAATAAATGAATAATTAATACATATATATAATGCTTGCTTTCACTATCTTGATGAATCAGTTGGCTTTCCTGCAATTGCAACGAACTTCACCTTGACTCCCAACAAGTGGCTTAATATTTCCCATCTTAATCATAGATTTCACAAAGTCATAATAGAAAGCTCGAGTATTATACTTATATTTTCTAACCAATTTACTAGTAAAATCACTCTTTAATAATTCTTGATCAGAATGAAGAACCCCTTTCTTTTTAATCAAATCTGCGTAATACGACACATCAAATTTCGAAGATGTAACACTATCAAGAGGCGCGAGGTTGGAGTCTCCGCCTTCTCTTGGACAAATGTTTTGAAGTTGTCTTGCAAAGTTAGAATTGATATTGTTGTCGTTGTAGATTCGGTTCCTAAATAAAACACAACGTGAAAATCCAATAGTATGTGCTCCAGAAAGGGCAACAAGGTCTTGTTCATTTAGGCCGTGGTTGTCGAAGTTTTTGATGAGTTGTGAAAGGCTGAATGATGGTCCTGGAATGTTTGCATCTGCGTCGGCACGACTTGCTGTTGTGGAGTCTTTTCTTCCTAGTCTCACATTCCATGATGGTCCTCCTAACTGAATCCATATAATTACGAATTTCAATTCTTATATTCATGTCACTCAAACATTTTGTTCCTTAAAAATACAATTGATTAATTACACCTATATTACAATTATTTGTCATACAATTGACCAACTATTATACATTAATTAGTAAATATAACACAATTATTACATGTAATAATATGCATCAATTCATGATATACAAACTCTTATACCCTTGTTTGTAAATTTTAAAAGTCGCAATACTAGGTCACTAATTAAACTACTTGATAAATTTTATCATTCTGTTGTAAGATTAACAAATTTCATGTGTAAAATTGAACTACAGACTTTTCTAATAACCAACTCTATTTTATTCTTTTCTTAATAAAAACCAAACTATCCTATTGACTAATTCATATTAAAGTATAAAAATTTAAATAAACTAAAAGTTTAAAGAATATGCATAAACATTCAAAGACCAGGTTTTTGGCCTTTGTTATTATATAGTATAAGTTTGTCACAATATTATATTTACTATATATATACTGACCTCAACAACAGAGTCTCTAGCAGCTATAGCCAATATATCTGCACAAGAAACAACTGGTTTTCCACATGCTTCATCAACAGCTTGCTTGATCTCATCCACCACTTCAAATCCTCTAGCTGATTGGATATTTGGATTTGCATTTTTCTCACTATCCATGGAAGGTGTAGAGTCTAAAAGAATTGAACCATCACAACCCTGAATCACCAATAAAACCCTTAAGAATTTATCACTTAATTATAAACATCTATATATGTCACACCATCATACATATAATTACAAAAGTAATAGTTTAACAACATCTTTTTTAAAGACCCATTTTTATGGTTTTTGTAGTGATTTAATTTATTTTTTAATCATTTTAAAATTATTAGTCAAATTGATTTCTAAATTTAGAGAGCGAAAGCGTGAAAAAATATTCTAAATCATCACTATATTTTGTGATTAAGGAAATAGATCGCGAAATTTGAATTTTTGTTTGTTTGTAATTTCCGTCATTCCTAATTTTCATTTTTAAAGGAGTAAGATCTAGCGACGACTAATTGAAGATTTGGATATCGAACTCGATAAATTTAAAAAAATAAAAAATAAATGCACATAGAGATAGAGAATCTTACATTAACAAAGCAATCATGAAAGTGCAAACGTAATAAAGAAGCACCCATACGATTCTCTTTTTGAACTGCGGCTTTCACAACACTTCTAATTGTGCTCAAAGCGTTGGGACATGTATAGTCATAGTAATTTGGAGAGAGTGTTGAAAATGTAGTAGTTGCAAGAGCTGCAAACACTAATGTGTAAAAGAACATCGAGAAAAACTTATTAGAGGACATTTTTACTATGCAATAAATGAGTATTGATAAGCGATTATTGAAGAAAATATTTGTGTTGCTAATAATGCATGCACATTGATATATTTATAGTGACACAAGAAACGTTAGCTTAACTTGCATAAACAATAACTTGTGAGTGGTGGACTAGGCCTAAAAATTGACCATTTCATAGAAAGAAACTTTCACCAAATCATTTTTTTGGGACATAAAAATATAAAATATAGTAGTAAACTTTCATATCAAGGCATGTTGGGATATAAAATATAGTAAACTTTCATCAAGGCAATTTTTAAGACATAAAATATATATAGTAAACTTTGATCAAGGTATTGGTGAACTATAATTAACCAAAGTTCATTAGTGTAACTAATTGGTCAAAGGAATTTGTCTATGATTGATTTAGTCCGTGGGGTTAGTTATAATAAAAAGTCAACCTTAAAGCTTAAGATAAAATTTTCATATTAAGTGTTATTTTTTTTGCAGATGAAGTGAAATACATTGAACATCTCTTCCGATTAGTTCAATTTTGTCCAATATTACTATGTTATTATATATTTTATTTCAGAAGAAACATCTAAATCAGTTTCAAATCCTAGTTTACGCGTTTGTAGTTTATTAGTAATAATTAGTAATAGTAATTGCTTATAATTAAAAACCAAATGAATACAAATATAATAATAAAAAATGTCATAATATAATTAATTTGCAAATAGCAAAAGGAAAAACCAAAATAAAAATACAAGGGACATTTATCAAACAATAAATAATACCCATCAAACAAACATAGCATGACCAACACTTAATTAATACATAAGAATAAGAACTTGACAATGTGCTTAAACGGGAGATATTAAAATGATTGACATCTTAAAATGTTCTCGTGTTGCACCTTTTTTTGAAAACTTCATAAAAGAATCACTTGATAGTAAGCGTCGACTTCAAAACAAAATATCTTCATCGACAAGAAAATAATCCATGACACATTCATGATTTCAATAGTGGAGAGAATCAAATTCAAATTTAATTCACTCTGCTGCAAAATTTTCTAATCTGGCCCTGGGATCCAGTTAGAGGACTAATCTTTCCCATCTTAATCATTGCATTAGCAAAATCCATTCTGAAGAGTATCGGGTTGGTGGCGTAATCTAAAACTTTGTTATCAGTAGAACCACCATTATAGAGTTCTTGATCAGAATGCAAAAGACCCTTTTTCTTCAATAAATTTCTGTAATAAGCACCATCAAAGAAATCTGGAGTTGTGGTGTCTAAAGGAGAAAAGTTGTTATCACCACCATTCGTTGGACATGTTAACCCTTGCAATGATTTTGCGTAAGAAAGATCAATGTTGCTTTCGTTGTAAATCCTGTTACGGAAGAGGGCACATTTTGCTTTTCCTATTGTGTGAGCGCCTAAAGAACAAATTAAATTCAAAAAATTTAGTAAATATATAGTGTTTTTGATGTAAAAATTACAAATTCTAACTTCAAGTAAAAATAGATTCTTCTAGATGCAATGGTTGCTTACCTGATAAAGCAACCATTTCGTCAGCTGAAAACCCCTTTTTCTTGAAAGCAGCAATAAGGCCATTAAGATTAAGAAATGGATTAGGCAAATCTGAATTAGCAGCATTAAAATTTGCAGTTGTTGAGTCTCTTCTTCCCACAGGAACTGCGTAAGTAGGTCCACCCAGCTAAAAATTGAAATATATATATTTATCATATCAATACTTTTTTTAGCCACAATATATAAATGCATTTGTAAATCTATAATTCTACTTTGAAAAGTAGAATTATCAATTGTAAATATGAATAAAGAAAATAATTAATCATCAATATTTTTTATATATGTCTAATACTTATTAAACACATTATTTAAAAAAAAAATTGCAAATTTAAAATTTAATTTCTACTAGTAATTTAATTGGTTTAAATATTTCTAAAAAGAATACTTACAGCAAAAACAGAATCTCTAGCTGCAACAGCTAAAATATCTGCACATGAAACAACATTGGGACACAATGCCTCAATTTTAGCTTTAACAATGTCTATAATTTCATAACCCCTCAAAGAATTCTTATTGGGAGAGGCATTTTGTTCTCCCTGGAAATTTGGTGTGTCCTTTAACAACACTGATGCATCACACCCCTTCAAAAATCAAGCAAGAATATATAAGAACAAATTTTATAGGAACGTGTTTTTTGTTTTGTTTTTGGGATTAGAGTAGTTACTGTAAATTTAAAATTTGAAAGCGAGAGGCGAACAAAGATTAAAAAATCCTAAGAGATTGACGTTTATAAGGAAACTTAAATACGAAGACTCACTTGAACAAAGCAATCATGAAAATGAAGACGAACTAACGATGCGCCCAAGCGGGGATCTTTCAATACAGCCGTGGTTATTGCTACCTTAATGAGAGGAAGAGCAAGAGGACACGTTTTAAGATAAAAAGTGGAACTCAGCTCACTAAAAGGTGTAGGTATAAAAGAAGTCGCATAAGTTGTTGCTGAAGGAACTACATTTGAAGCTGAAACTATACCAATAAAACATATCAATCCAAAGAATGTCACCATAGAATATTTAAGACAAGCCATATTAGTAATAAGAACACTTTGGGATAAGAGATGTTTTTGATTTGTAATTAGTTGATGAAATGTTTACCTATTTATACATGAAGGAGTTATGTATTTTGCAACAAAAAAATAATAATAATTGGGGGTTAGGACACATTCTTAATTGTTTGATTACAACAAATTAACATTGTGGACATCCATTCCTATATGATTTTTTTATGTTAAATTTTGATTATATGCAATGTTGTTAGCTGGATTGTGCTAAATTAGTTGACTTCTTGATATTTTGCAGATTTTATGGCGCATGCCACTGACTTAAATTAAAATATAAGTTAGTATCCTATATAGCTATACATTAAGTAAAATACAGTCTTTAAAATTAGTCAATTTAAAAAGTTAATTAGAGTATATCAAAAATAATATTTGATGGGATATATAGTTGAGCCCTACAAATTTAACATTGTAACTTTAAAGTACATAATATGTTTTAGAATGAAATATCTTGAAACAACATTCTAGTATGGTAAAAGAAGAGAAAGTCAATGTAATATATATTTTCATGCAAGTTATTGAAAATGTATTTAGTTGAAAACACTTTATGTTTGTATCTGACCAAATTTTCTCCTTACATCAAACTCGTGAATCATATCAAAGAATATTTGCTTAAGGAATTAAATTATTTGTCACTTAGATTAATCTATTGTTAGTAAATTCCAAATTGTTAACATTTTTTATAAAACAGTAAAAATAATTTTAAATTAAAGGAAAAATTTTAAAAATTATATTGTTTACATTTGAATTAAATAAAAAAATATTTTTGTAGATAAATAAAATAATAATAATCATTGAGCAACATTCGATCAATTTCAATAATCTTTCAAGTTAAGATTTGTGGACAGAGAAATTTTATTACATATATTACTAACGTGTTGATCACATTTCATTACAGAATGTAGGATTAGGTGGAGACGCTTAATTTGTATTTAAGTAACATAGGTAGCAAACACGATTGTTATATTTTGATAAGAAGAAATCATAACAAATGATTTATATAATATTAATATTCGAGCTAATTCTCTTTGCCAATAAGAAAGTGTTATAATTCTCTATAATATTTACCTCAAAAAAATAAATAATTCTCTATAATATTTTGCTAATTTGTATTGTAGGAGTGCTCATGTACTAGTTGGGGTGATCCGGCATTTCTTGTAGGAGTGTTATAATATTTTTTTTGAACAATCATGATTCTAACACGTGAAAGACAATGAATGAATATTCTAATTTTAAAAAATATACAAATTTTTTATCTTTAAAAAAAAATAAAAATATAAATTATAGAGGGAAAATCATGATAAATTTTAATTATGTATAATATAGATGTCATAACTCATAAGTGGAGCTTAAGATTTAACTATTGATCAGTAGAACAATGGTATTGTAAGTTCTTTCATGTCTTCTGGCTAGCGACAGTATGGTTGATCTGGAAATGTCGCAACGACTGTATTTTTCGCAACAATTCCATGGACTCCAGCAGGTTATAGATCAAATAAAAGTATAGGTGTGGTGGTGGCTTAAAGTACACCACAAAGATTTTGATGCGGTTTTTAGTTGCTGGTATACCAACCCCTTGCTTTGCTTAGGTTGGCGGGGTGGGTAGGTATTATCAGTTTTTTGGTGCATTCTTGTATTATGTCTTTGAGTGTGTCACTGATTTTCTTGGTTTGATTGACATTATATTTCTATGTACCTTTTATTACATTGCTAGAAGTTGCACACATTGTGCTTTTCTAACGTGTGTGTGTGTATATATATATATATTATTAGCCGCTTCAAAAAAAAAACAATGGTATTGTAAGTAAAATGGCCTAAGTAGAAAAATGGCATTGTAACTAGTGAATAAGTATGTTATCCAGATTTTAAGATTGTAAAATGTTTTGTGGTGTAGTAGTAGACGCTTTGTGTTGGCCCTACGAGGTCAGGGGTTCAACTCACCCTTGTTTTCTTTTCAATTTTAAATTGTAATAAGTCAATAAAAAATTAAAAAAACTTACAATTTTGTTTTCTTTTGCAAAATAATATTATTTCTTATTATAAATAAATAGAATCACTCCTTCACAATTTTTTTTGACAATTCACAATTTTATTTTTTTAAATAATTATATTTTATTATTTTTTTGAAAATAAAAATTAATTAATAAAAAAAATTAAGAGTTGATTTTTATTATTTGTTTGAAATTTCCAAAAAGTCGAGACCGACACTGAATTTAATCTATATCAAGTTAAATCACTCTGGTCCACCAAATTAACCATTAAAACACTCTAAAAAACATAGGACAAATTGAATCGATTATTACTCAATCAAGTGAAGGAAGATACTTCTTCCAATTCTTTTTATAAGATATATATACACACACACACATGTTTCAAACCTCTTGTAATTTATTGTGACAATTAGAGTGTCCTTCATATAGCTATTAAACTTGTGTTCCATTTTACCAAGAAATTTGAGATATAGAATGCCACTTGATTCGAGAAAAGCTTGAAGGTGCGTGGAGTAATAAAATAGTTGCTTGTTTTGTCTTCTTCACTAAGCCCTTATTGCCAAGCCTTACATTTCTCATTTCCAAGTTGAATTATTTGATCAACATTTACAAAGTTTCGACTTAATAAGTCAAATAGTTCTACTAGTTACTTAAAGTTAATTATGAATTTATATGTAATAAACTCAAAATATGACATTATCAAACAGATAAGTATGACTTTTTTTCAAGATTGATCATTTTACATGTTTTAATGAAAAAACACCCATTATTTTTTAATAGGCTTAAATGCACTTTTGGTCCCCCAAGTTTCATAGTTTTAAAGTTTTGGTCCCCTTTTTTCAAAACCAACTTTTTGGTCCCCAAAGTTTCAAAGTCAACTCTTATTTCTAGTCCCCCTCTCATTTTAATGATTTGGCACTTCTAACACTGACGTGGCAATGCTGACTGGATTAAGAAAATGTCATGTCATAGTTTTTTTTTTTGGTACATCCATATCATAATTTTTTATTTCTACAATTTTTATTTTTATATTATTTATTATAATTATTTCATTAAAACAAAAAAGAAGTTAATCTAAAACAAAAAATTATTATAATTTTTTTTGGTGCATCTTTCTTAAGCCATTATGCTTGACCTTTTTGATATTTAGTAATGATAATGTGCATCTTTAGCACCATTATAAAAGGTTGCAGATTTTTCTTAAGCGTAAAATACAAATTTATGTGTAGATTTAGTCATCAAATGCAAATTTTATTGTTTTCAATTTTAGGTTTTAATTGAAACGAGGAAGATGAAAGATATAAGGAATAAGAAACTAGATTTGATTCATATTTTTATTTATTTTTAATTGAGATAGTTATAAAAATTATAATTAATAATATAAAAATAAAAATTGTAGAAATAAAAAATTATGACATGGATGTACCAAAAAAAAACTATGACATGACATTTTTTTAATCCAGTCAGCATTGTCACGTCAGCATCATCAGAAGTGTCAAATCATTAAAATGAGAGGGAGACTAGAAATAAGAATTGACTTTAAAACTTGGAGGACCAAAAAGTTGGTTTTTTAAAAAGGGACCAAAACTTTAAAACTATGAAATTTGGGAACCAAAAGTGCATTTAAACCTTTTTAATATTGAGAAAAATAACTTATGCCAAATGTGCTCATTATATTTCTCTCTTCAATTCTTCTTCTTTATATCTAAATTTCAAATCCAAAAAACATTAAATCGAAAGCACATATATAGTAATTTTTTACAACGTCTTCATTCAAAGCAATGGTTAGAATTTCAAGCCCAAAATAAATAGTCATGCATCTTGAGTAAGTGTGATCAATGGTCACCTAGCTATTTTTTCATCTCTAATTGTTAAACAAATTTATGGTTCACACCGTCACAATTAATATAAAGGACAACAATATTTTCAACATGAGCTTATCCCTAAGCTATTGATGTAAACACAATACTCCTTAAGACTTTATTTAAAAACAAAAGTAGCTAAACCAAAATTGATATCCCTAGTATAAAATTAGTATCAAGTATATTATCTTTTGTTGAGTTACTTTTACTTATGAATAAAGAAATATAAAAGAGCAATCTAAAACATAGTATAACTTTACCGACAAATTATTGGGATATAAATAAGAGTTTAAACGATACATATTTTCAATATAAATTAGTTTTACACTAATATATAATAAAAATAAGGCTTAAATATATTTTTGGTCCTCTAAATATTTCCAAGGTTTCACTTTGGTCCTTTAACTATTTTTTGTTCCGTTTTGGTCCTTTAACTATTTTTTCGTTCTGTTTTGGTCCTCTAACTTTCATTATGTTAATTTATTTGGTCCTAATTATCGTTAGAAAAATGCCAAAAACGTTAATTTTGCGTACGTGACACTTAGGGACTTGATGGCTTTGGTGTGAGATCCAATAGGAAAACACCATGTGGCCAGAGACCTTCTTCTTCATCGCGAACGGAGCTTTATCCATCACTGTCTCCGTCCACATCACCGGTGATCTTTCTAGTCACGAAAACTTACGAAACAATACTCCAAAACCTTTCATGATTTAGCTGAATCCAAATTTGACGTCTGTTTTTTCATTAGAGGCTTCTACCTCTCGTTTTTGACATTTTTCTAACGGTTAGGACCAAATAGGTTAACAAAATGAAAGTTAAATGACCAAAACGAAACAAAAAATAGTTAAAGGACCAAAGTGAAACCTTGAAAATATTTAGAGGACCAAAAGCGTATTTAAGCCTAAAAATAATAAAAGTTCTGTGTTATATCAAAGAAAGTGGAGAGTTAATGTAACAAAATACATATAGTTGTTATTCAAGTGATTAATGAGCTCTTTTAAATACGACAAATTATTCAGAAGAATTTAAGTTTGATTCTTGATCTGAACAAATTTTAGTTAGATTTACTCACTTTACAAACGAATTCTAAACTATACTTAATTCTTTCCCCATAAACATAAAGATTAATACCAACAAAAAGAACACATAATTGCTAATTAATATTATATCTCCGTTCATTTTTACTTGTCGTTTTAGAAAAAAATATTAGTTCTTTTTTACCTGTCATTTTAGCAATTTAAGTTATATTTTGCATATTATATCCTTCTTCCTATTTTATTTTATTGACTAAATTTTGTATAATTGTTTTTGTTGAAACAATATAATCTTTTTTATTATATACAAATTTTGTTTGTTTTTAAATAAAATTTGTTACAATTTTTTTGAAAATAGATAATGTTTGTGAAAAAGTAAGAATTTATTGGTGAACTAAAAATATGATATATTTTTTAAAAAAGGCATACTTAAAAAATAAGGTGCAAAATACACCTCTCCTATTTTGATCTTTTTTATCTTTTTAAAACGACAAGTAAAAAGAAACAGAGGTAGTAGTATACAATTATTTTACACTATTAATATGTACTCCCCCATCCTAAAATATTAAAAAAAATTTTAATCAAAGTGTCTGTTTGACTCGGCTTTATTTTAGCTTTACTTCTCTTATATAAGTTGTAAGTAGGACTAAACACATATTTTATGAAGCTCTTATTCAAAAAAAGTGGTTTAATACTTATGAAAAAAATATAAGGATTTGTCTCGACAAAAAATAAATTCAAAATAAACTATGTTAAAAAAAAATATGTACAAAGTACAAACTATATCAAAATATTTTAGTTTAAAATATAAAAATAAAAGTACTATTAAATACAAAAAAAAATTATCAAACAATTTTTACTTTTTTTTTAGAGAACATTTTTTACTTTTTTTATAAAACTATTTTTATTACTTTTAATCTTAAAACACTCTTAAAAAAATCGAGTCAAATAGCTACTAAAATTGATACATTGGATCTAAAATTTTAACCAAATATATTACTTCCTCTGATCCATTTTAAATGTCACAGACTCACAGTTGACCAAATCACACACTTTAAGAAAAGTTTGTAAATGAAAGAGAGATAATATAATTTTTACTAAATTATCCTATCTTTTTATTGATAGTAGACATTGAAATACTAAAAAGTAGATCTTTAAGTGTACTTTTTCTCTCACCTAATGATTATTTTAAAGGATAAAATTGAAAAAATAATATTATAAATAGTATATGACACTTATTTTATTTGAGACAAACAATTTTAAAAAGTAAAACATTTATTTTGAGATGGAGAGAGTAAATTTTCCATTGGATTGAAACCATTCGGTGCCGCTCCTTCGAAATGTCACTTGAAAATAGTCTAGGGATACCCCCATTAAAATGAGATTAACGACCAATCATAAAGCCCATATCCCAAAGTCTCTTGAGATAGTCAATCATTCAATATACAAACAACAACCACCAAACTCAACACTCTTCAAAATCACTATATAAACCCCCCACCCTCACCCCACCAACTCACACACCTAAATCAACTAATCCAATATTACAAAATTTAAATTAATACAATTTTCTTAGGAATCATGGTTAATATCAAGGTTGCATTTGTTGTTTTAATGTGCATGGCTTTATTGTATGGACAAAATGTTGTAGATGCAGTTACATGTAGGCAAGTCACAAGTAACATTGTGCCATGCGTATCTTACCTTCAGAATGGTGGTTCTGTTACGCCGCAATGTTGTAACGGCGTTCGAGAGCTCGTTTATGCGGCTAGGACCACCATTGACCGCCGTACTATTTGCAAATGCTTGAAAGCAGCTGCTACTGCAGTTGGAAGAGTTGATCAAAACAATGCTGCTTCACTCCCTGGCAAATGTGGATTTAACATTCCTTACAAGATTAGTCCTTACATCAACTGTGCTAGGTATTGTTTATACTTCAAACTGCATTATCTAATTATAAAAGAAAATTCTTAGAATTAAGAGTTAATTAGGTCTAATTTATATATCGTACAAAATCAAATTTATAAGATGATAATTACTACTATTTTTTTATAAAATAATTATTTTTATTTATAAACTCGTGTTTGTGCGCGTCATCTCACAAAAAAAACATGTATCGATCTCAAAAAAAATCAAGGTTGACGAACCTCGCTATTTATAATAAAAAATAGTCAAATTTAATTTTTATCAATCCATTTGTCTCTTACAAAAAAGACCGGTGGACATATTATTTCGATTGATATACCAATTGATGCACTTGTTATTGTGAGTTTCATTTGTAAAAAAGACCGCTAGGCTACATATATACTACATATTGTATGCGACTAATTAAGGTTTTTATTTTATTTTGCAGCATCAATTGAGGTGAAACTATATATGGCATCGACTAGCTACTAATAATGAGAATAATGAGAAGGACAATGTCTACATTTCATGAGAGCTTGTTTTCTCTTGTGTTTAAGAGTATCACTTAGTTTTTAAACACTTTTATGTACTTTTATGTGATGTTTTTTAATTGAATAAGATCAGTGAGATCAGTTGTGTGTTTCATTAAACTTTATATACTATGGTACAAATTAAATTCCAATATCCTCCTCGGTATTTACAAGAAATAACTATAAATCTTTAAGAAACAAAATAGAAGAAACATATATGTCAACCAACATGACTTTAAAAATAAAGTAAAGTGTAGCATTGCAAATTTTATTAGCATGATAAGCTCCTAATCGTGCTTGGACAAGAAATCCGCAACTTGATTAGCTTTCCTCAAGACATATATGACTCCAATTAATATTTGACCATATGTTATGAATATCTCATTTGTTAAGCCGATGCAAGGTGAGTTCAACTATTGATTTGGTTGACACTACCATCATTTTTTAAATTATGATAGTGAGAAGATCAACTTTAATTTCATGCAAAGAAAATCTCATTGGTTAGACAGGATGGAGTTGTAGAGAATGAGAGAGGAGAGAAAAGAATAACTAAGTGAGAGAGAGAGAGAGAGCAATATAAATAGAAAAGTGAAATTAATTTAAAATTTGAAATGAGGCAACATAATGAAGTTTGTAACGTGACATAATGACAATATTATTTTTAACGGCAAATATATTATTAATAAAATTATGTCTCTGTTCAAGACGAATATAAACAAGTAAAAGAGGAGTTTATAAAACAAAGACTCTGAATAAACAGAGCACCAATGAAAATAATAAAAACTACGTTACTTAAAGGAGAACAATTTTTAATCTCATTTTTAAAAGATACTCTGAATGTTAGTTGCAGACTTGCAACATCTCTAATAACCGCAGCTACATCCACATCTGCACCTGCATGTGGCCGCATCCTTACACACTTAATTTTATAGGCAATTACATGTACCTAGCTTGGTATGGACCGGGATCCTCAAACCGGAAAATATGGACATAAAATACGGGTAATTGATGGTAGCAAGCCACCAAGTATTCCTCGTTACTTCAATAAGTTGGTTATAAGAGCTATACAAGAAGAAGCACAAAATTTAATTAATCAAGAATGTGGAATAAACTATGCTGAAGACATACCCTTCAATGACTCCTGATATAGGCATTGTCAATTCTTATGAAACTAGTGGAAGGCTTGGTCTTCACAAGGTTAGCTACACTACTTTGTTGTTTGGCATTTTTTTTTGCGTAATTTGCAAGTCATTCATTTTTTCGTTCTAGCCATTTACATTTTTCATTTTTGCCTTAAATTGTTAAGGCGAACAAGAGAAAAATATAGTTTTGTATGGGTTTGAATGACACACATCAACAAAAACACGCACAAATTTCTTGTAAGAAAAAAAAAGGTTAAATATATTTTTAGTCTCTATAAACATCTGTTCTTCTACTTTTAGTCCTTCTAAATTTTTTTCCCAGTTTTTGGTCCTCCAAATATTTCTGATCATGATTTTTGGTCCCTGCTTTTCACTCAACTATGTGTACGATTTTAATTTTTTAACGAAGTTTTGTGATCATGTTTATAATATTATAAAAATTACTCAAACCAAAATTCATAATTTTTTAACAAATGATGAATTAACTATGAATTTTTAAGCCCAAACACTTCAAAAATTCATATTTAATTCATCACTAATTAAAAAAATTCAAATTTTACAAGTCAATTCAATTTTTAATATACTAAACATTAATGCAATACATAATTCCAAATTTTAATTAGTATACATGAGTTGACTTAAAAGTAGGGACCAAAATTCATGTTAGAGAATTTCGTAGGATTAAAAAGTGGGAAAAAAATTTAGAGGGACTAAAAGTAGAAGGTTCAAATGTTTATAGGGATAAAAAACATATTTAACCCAAAAAAAAAGAACGCACAAATTTTTTAAGATAACCCGCCCACGCATGGTCTTAATACATACTCCTTTTAAATTATATATAAACAATAAAATATGATAATTTTTTTTTGACTAAGTTTTATAGAAATATGTAAAAAACAGTTTTATTAATTATTGACTATGAGAAGAAAAAAAAAATTAAATTACAATTTGTATTTAATTTTAAGTGAATAAGTAAAAGTAAATGTTAAAAGTTAGTCTTTTTTGTTGGAGTTATGAAAATAAGTTAAATCAAACTTATGAAAATTGTTAGTATGATTTTAACAATTTTATATTTTAGTTTTTTAATTGAATATTCACTTTATAATTTTATAGGTATAACTGACCATTTCTTCTCTGCCGCTCTTTTTTTATAGGTATAACCGACCATCTCTTCTCTGCCGCTCTTTTTATTTGTTTTGATAAAATAAAATGATATTCATTCATTCAAATTGATAGAATACACTAAATACAATCACATTCAACATGGCTAAAAATATAGAGGATAAATCTGCAAACAAATTCATAGTATCCAAGTTAATAGCATACAACGGCAAAACGCCTACTACAAATAATATAATAAAGGCTTAAATATATATTTTTGGTCCTTTAAATATTTTCAAGATTTCACTTTGGTCCTTTAACTATTTTTCGTTTTGTTCCTTCAACTATTTTTTTATTGCGTTTAGGTCCTCTAACTTTCATTATGTTAATCTATTTGGTCCTAATTATCGTTAGAAAAATGTCAAAAACATTAATTTTGCATACGTGACACTTAGGGACTTGGTGACTTTGGTGCGAGATCCAATAGGAAAACACCACGTGGCCAGATGCCTTCTTCTTTATCGCGTACGGAGCTTCCTCTATCACCGTCTCCGTCCACATCACCGGTGATCTTTCCAGTCACGAAAGCTTACGAAATAATACTCCAAAACCTCTCATTATTCACGTTGAATCCAAATCTAATGTCTGTTTTCTCATTAGAGGTTTCTACCTCTCGTTTTTGACATTTTTCTAACGGTTTGGACTAAGTAGGTTAACGGAATGAAAATTATAGAACTAAAACGGAGCGAAAAATAGTTAAAGAACCAAAGTGAAACCTTAAAAATACTTAGAGGATCAAAAGTATATTTAAGCCTATAATAAAACTTAAGTCGTCGAAATATCCATATCTTTAGATCTGCAACATTGATGTACAAATCATTGGTTGAATCTGCAATTGACTGAAACCGATCTTCCAAAATGAATCAAATGAACACCGCCACAATACAGGAAATCAAATAACACCACACAATATGACGACCAACACAACGCCATACAAAACGACAAACAACACAACACCGCACTACGACGGCAAAATCAACAAAAAACACAAGAAAAATGTGGTATATGTGAAAACCACTTAATTTCATTTATATTAGAGGAGGATAACGAACAAATGTAGAATATGAGAGAACTGAACCGAGCATAGTTATACTACCTCTGTCCCGTGATCAAAATTATGCATTAGTCTATATAGTACCATAGTCAAAATGTAGTCTTATTTCAAAATTATGCAATTGGAGTATTTTGGAACAGAGTTGCTACCAAGACCAAATTAAATCTTGGAAACTTTCGATACTACCAACGAAGCACCTCACATTTAGTGTCATCTCAAACTCTGTTCTGTTCTGTTCTGTTCCTTTCCTTCCTTGTTTCAAAATAAATAAATTTAGTAAATTGTGTCCATGCTTTCTTCGCGCCACACACACTATTCTTTCTACCCTTACGTCGTCGTTTCATTCTCATCTTTCTTCCGTTTCTCCATGGCCGCTAACTCAAACAACACCGACTACTGTGCCACGTCATCACCAACAGAACCACCATCACTGTCACCAGATGGAAACATTAATGCAAATGTATGCTTTCATTTTCACTCTTAATAATAAATATATTTAGATGATTAAATCTTTAGTTTATTGAATAATAATAATAATATTAGTTTTTATGTTTAATTAGGATTTTATTATATGGTTGCTTAAGAGTAGTATGTTTGTAATTTTACTCAACTGCATTGTTATACTCTCTCTGCTCGGAGTAATATATATAGATCAGATACATTAATTATTCAATGAATTTACAATGATTATTTTTTTCTCCTTCTCATAATAGGCATCAGAAGGAGTAGTAACTTACAAATACTAATGTTTTTGTGCCATTGTTAATTGTCAATGCTCTTTTCAATTCTAGGGGAGTTAGAATTGATTTTGGAGGTGTAGAATTGATTCTGACTTATTTGGTTTCTCAAAAGTAGAATTGATTCTGCCTGAATTGATTTTACTTAAAGTTAGAAATTGTAGTTTCTGGTTTTTAGAATTGATTCTTACACTTAAATATTTTGTTCAACTCACATTTTCATGAATATATCCAAATATAAATCACTTTATCTTCAAATCAATTTTTATCATAATCAATTTTGTCAAAATCAATTTTTTTCACCGCAGAACCAAGCATACACTAACTTCATATGACAATGACTTGAATGGTGACATTTAGTCTTATCCTTTGTTAATCATGCAATTAAGTAACTAACTTCATGTGACAGTAACTAACTTCTAATTATGATTAATAGCTATAACTGAAATTCAACTAGCTACCAATACATGTATGGGAAAAACAATATAGAAATATGTTACTTTGTGTGTATTTGTTATTAATTGTTGCATATAAGTGATAATGTGAATCTGCATTTTTCCCTAATTTGGCTATGTATGCAATAATATTTATATTTGGCCTTTTGTGCTTCACCTAAGATTACACTTTTACTAACAATAATTGTTTACATTTGTTCAGGTTATGCATGATAATCCATTATTAGATATTTCTCATGACAAAGAGAAATATTTTATGGAAGACACCATTCCTGTAGCATCGAAGAACAAGAAAAGTTCACTCCCTGAGTTAATGTCTAGTTGTGCTCATTTATCTTCACCGGAAACTAGTACTGTTTCTGTAGAAAATAAACTCAAGAGGAAAATTCGCATTGACATAGGATCGGGACAGGGCAATAGGAATGACTCTTGTGAATCTAATTTTTGTTCCAGTTTTGATGATAATATTAGTAATATATCAACTACAAAGACATTGTCAGTGACTAGAAACTTCACAAGCAACAATTATAAATCACCTCAAGAAAGTCATTTTTCAAACAAGGATGACATTGTATCATCTAACAGGCGATATAATAACAGGCAAAGAAAAATAAATTTTGACATCTGCTCTCCTGGTAAAAGAAATTATGCTTTAACAGGAGCTACACCGATTGAAAAAAACAAAGAAAATTGGATTGACTTTGAGGTGCAGGAGGAAGCAACAAATGAAGGGATACTTAGGCCTGGGATGGTTCTTCTGAAACATCACTTAACTCATGATGAACAGGTACTTGACTTTCTCTGCTTTAATAGGCTTGCTGTTATTTTCTCTGATCTTAATGAAAAAGGTGAAATTGAATTTTATGATGTGTCCTAAAGTTTACAACATTAGGAGGAGACATATATCAGAATTAGCTTATCTTAGAATTTTTGGGTTGGGTCTAACTCAACTTTATAAAACCGGTTTTTAAGGTGAGGATTGTCTCTACTTATAAACCCATTTCAAGCCATCTCACATCTAATGTGAGACTCTTAACACACACCCTCACGCCAACACTATTGGGTTTGGTGTGTGAATATAAATTGTGGGCAATAGCAGGTAGCCCAACGGATCTTGAAGAAGACTTTGATACCATCTTAGAATTTTGGGTTGGGCCTAACTCAACCATACAAAACCAATTTAAGGTGAGGAACGCCTCTACTTTTAAACCCATATTCAGGTCATCTCACATCTGATGTGAGACTCTTAACAGCCTACATTGTGTTTAAGATTTGATATATAGGATGAAAGCAATGAAATGCATTCATATGTCTGGTGGTCTGCCCTCATGTTCCTGAATGATGTACCAGTACCATAACTTCTCAATGGTTGATGTATCGGAAAATTTATCTAAATTTATCTATTTCGTATGTGACTGATTTAACTCCTTGACCATATATTTTCCAATAATTTTAGGTGGAAATAGTGAAAAAATGCCGCAGTCTTGGAGTTGGTCCTGGAGGATTCTATCAACCAGGTTATGCAGATGGAGCCAAACTTCGATTAAAGATGATGTGTCTTGGTATGGACTGGGATCCTCAAACCAGAAAATATGGACATAAAAGGGTAATTGATGGTAGCAAGCCACCAAGTATTCCTCATTACTTCAATAAGCTGGTTATAAGAGCTATACAAGAAGCACATAATCTAATTAATCAAGAATGTGGAATAAATGTTGAGGACATACTACCTTCAATGACTCCTGATATAGGCATTATCAATTTTTATGAAACCAGTGGAAGGCTTGGTCTTCACCAGGTTAGTTACATTCATTTTCTGTTTGGCATTTTTATATAAGAAAGAACTCCCAGAATATTTGTTATTATTAACTCAATCTGATAAATTTGAAAATAAAGTAAGATTAATGTCAAACTTGTTACCTGACTTTCATAAAATGTTATGTTACTCCCTCAATCTGGAAATAGATTGAAAACAATGTAGCACTATCGTAATTAAAAGTGAAAGTAGTCCAAGTGTCTCGTGATTTTGTAATAGAAAGCACAAAGTTTTAGCGAAATGTTCCAAGTCATTAATATTTCTGTTCTAGCCATTTACATTTTTTCACTTCTATTTTAAACTACTTGATGCAGGATCGTGATGAAAGATTTGAAAGTCTTCAAAAAGGGTTGCCAGTTGTGTCCTTCTCTATTGGTGATTCAGCTGACTTTCTTTACGGGGATCAAAGGGATGTTGAGAAGGCAGATAATGTATTTCTAGAATCAGGAGATGTTCTGATATTTGGCGGTGAATCGCGACATATCTACCATGGTGTCTCATCTATCATACCAAATTCAGCACCGGAGGAATTGGTTCAAGATACTTTCCTTTGTCCTGGTCGCCTCAATCTCACATTTAGACAGTATTAATGTTTCCTCATGTGTAGGTCAGTAATACTTTCGATGTTCTTGTAGTCATCTATATCTATTAACAAAATACAGTTCAGTTATTCACATTGTTTCATGTGACAACGTCTATAATTAAAAAAGATACTCTTTATATTATCTGGTTTTCTCGCACACGTGCTCAACACGGGACCTCTATTATAGCGCATTTGAAAATATTGTTGTCTGTCAATTGACCAGTAAATAGTTTGTTGTTTAGCTCTATTCTCATTTGAGTTAATTATAGTCTACATTGAAAGTTAGTTGATTGTATTTAGTTTCTACTACAAAGTTGTTGAGCCATATTTAATTTTCAGTGTCATATTTGGTTACTTACATATATCTGTCCTTTGTGTCCATAACTGTCCCTCTTATCAATTGAGTAAATCAAAGTTTAGCTGGTTGAAGTTGATTTCTTAACTAGCAAGTTATACATGCATCACTTTCGTTTTTATGAATGTGTGCAAACGTCTTGTTCTTATTTACTAATGCGCTTTATTATAACAAATATAATCTTCTCTATACTAAGTCATTATCATTACATGTTTCAATCAATATTTAAGATTGTGAATAGATATTACATTTACATATGATATTGCTTCTATGGTCTTTAAATTTATTACTGTCAAAAATTGTGCACATCGTTATCATTTTCTTACAACTTCCATTACAAAAACACTTACATGGCCATTATTGATCTAACGTAGTTATGTCGATTAAATGGTGAGTGAACTAACAAATCGGTCCCAGACTTTGTAAGATATTCTCAAGTAAGTTCGTCACTTTGTGAATATTTTAAAAAGATCTCCGACTCTGCTAAATGTTACTCTTAACACTTCTTCAAAATATATGTTATGGACTAAATTGGAAATAAGTGAATAAACTTAGGGACTAACTTAACAGTTTAATTGAATCAGGACCTTTGAAAAATATTCATGAAGTCAATGACTTATTTGAGAGTGTCATACAAAGTAAAGAGTCGGGGACTATAATTTGACGGTTTACTCAAATTTTAATATCAGATAATATTAATATGTTTGGCTAATGATTTAGAATGATCAACAACAATATATATAGGGAGAAGAAAGCAATAAGAAAATTGTTAAAAGTAGAAAGTAAAGTAGCATGGAATAATATGAAATGTCTTTATTACATATGCAACAACCAAACTGGGAAAAAAATTCATTGTGCAATATAATTAATTATAAACCAAAGTCTGAAACAATTAAAGGATACTCGCAGAGATGGAGCCCTCATTGCCCTTTCTTTATTCTCATTCATAAGTTAATACTATATATAGCTATATATATCTCCTTCTTATATTACTGAGGTAGAAAGAAGTGCCATGCTATCTGCTTCTTCCTCTCACTCATCAACACCCTTTAGAACCTGATGCTGCAATACAGAAGAAAACAAACAAATTAAGTTATATATGATTTTCAATTATATATATTGGATTCTTCAAAAAAATAATGATAGGATTGAGTATAATAAAATGTATCATTTTAGGTAATATTGTTTAAATCTTTGAATGCAAAATATAATATGATGCATGACAAGAGTTATATAGAAGATTGAATACTTATTTTCATAATGAGTATAGGCCTCCTAAATTCTAATATGGTATCAGAGTCTATCCTAGATCTATTTATTGTTTGTTGTGGAGACCTCCCGTATTTGAGCCACCCTTTATTGTTGATTTCCACGTTCCAGCTTGTTCAGTTTTGGACGTGAGGGGGTGTGTTAGAAGTCCCACATTGGTTAGAGATATGGCATAGATAGCTTTTGTGGTTGAATATATGCCTCCTAAATTCTAATACAAACTAGTCCCTAGTTTGTTATATTAGAAAAAAGTAATTAATTCCCAGTATGAAAATGTAAGATGTCAGAGACCAAGATGGATCTTCACTCTATAAAGAATCAAAGAGTGAGTTAATATAACATACCTATTACAGTTGGTAGAGGTGCTAAACTTGTAGGGAATGCTAACGCGACATTTGCCGGGGAGAGAAACGGCGTTGTTGTTATTCAAACGAGCAATAGAAGCAGCAGCACTTTTCAAGCAGTTGCAAGCGGCCTTGCGGTCAGGGGTGGTGGCGGCTGCCGCGTTAAGTCTCCTCACTCCACCACAACATCCTGGCGAAGGACCAGGACCACCTTGAAGATAAGTAATGCATGGAAGAAGATAACTAGTCACGGCTCCGCATGAGACTGCAGCCTCTGCCATTGGTGCACTAACCATCACCATGCACATCAATGCAACCATACATGAAACCCTCAAACTTGCCATTGTTTTGCTAGAAAAATAATTGAAATAGAAATTATAATTTGATTTTTCTTTGCTTTGGAATTTTTTGCTTTGCTTGGTGAGTAGAAGTGTTGCAAGTTGTGGGATTTATATAGAAGGAAAGAGTGGAGGTATTTGGTTTGTGTTTGGTTTCAAATTAAATTGAGTTAAAACATTTTTTTTTCCCATTCCAAGAAAAGAAACTACCTACTGTCAAAAAAAAGTACATAAATTTAAGTATATTAGTTTATTGGTGAACATCCCAAAGATATTTTGTGGATTCTATTAGACACACATCATCTTAAAATAACTCACTCATTTTTTACTCCAACAGTGCAACTCTAAAGAACTCATACTGTGTCCCACAACTTTATATTATATATTAATATTTTACTCATATTGGGTCCCTTAATTTTACATTTTATATAATTTGTATATTAGTTTATTATATTTTATTGGCTTGTGTCAGAAAGTAACGTTACTTCATGAAGCTACTGTATTTCCTTGCTGGCGAACTCCATCAAAAAAAAGTGCAAGTATTGGATTTGCTTTAATGACATGTTGGCGAACTGATTTGAAAAACCAGCGATGGAGATGCTCTAACTATTTTATCACTTCACTCTTTAACCTTTTTACATTAGTTACCAAGTCATCTTTGTATCTTGAACTTGATGTGCATTACTCGAATGAATAAAAGAATTGGTCTTTGCACAATTGTTAGCATTAGTTAAAAGAGTCTTTGATTTTTGTAAATTGTCAAATACATTCCTAAGATTGTAAAAGGTGAGTTAAAATAAACAATTTACTTTTTCAATTATAGGTAATAACATGTTACTATGTCTATAAGGTTTGTTCCATATCAATGTCCCTACACAATTGCAATTACCGACAAATTAGTCTTTAAGATAACCAAAATTTAATAGGCAAATTAATCCCTAATATTGATATTAAGATCAAACAAAAAAATTCACAATGTGACACGTCCACTTAGGTTACAATAATAGTGTCTAACGTCGCAAGTTATTGAATGAACAACTTTGAAGAAGTTTTTTTTGTACGACATTTTTTTAGATGATGTGCTAATTTAAGCAATAATGTAACACACAGATGACACACAAGAAGTCCAATAATAAATTACTGGTCTCTTCCCCTAAAAAAAGTAATTTAATATAGTATGATTCATTAGCCTACATATCACAATGTGTAGGAGAGGATTTAAATCTATTGTAAAGAATATAATCAAAATTAATTTTCAAATCTAGTTCAATCTTCCGTCCTTCTCAATGTCGGTATGAAATGCAAAACATTGATTAATGATGCCTTTGGTGATTGCCTATAATAGCCTCAAATTGTTTGGTAGTTGTAGTCCACTAAATGCTGTTTGGTACATAGTCTCTCATCTTTGACACCTGCCTTAATATCATTCGTTTGACTAAGTCATCTACGGTGCAGTTGTATCGGACGACAAAGGCAATGTCATGTTAATGAATCCCTATTACAAGTACTGTATTTAGCATCAGACAACAAAATCTCTTAAATGACTGGCAATCCTTATTTGGTTTGGTGATTGTCACTGAACTTGGTAAAGAGGACTACGGTTTGATCCCCACAATTGTGATCAAGAAGAAGCTGAAACTATTTGATGTCAGAACTAACCTTCGAACCAGATTAAACTGGTGGTTAAAACCAAAAAAAATCTCTTAATGACTAACTGCAAATGTATTTTATCTTCTTTTTTGGTTTTAAGAGAAGATTATAGTTTAGAGATCAGTTGAAAGATAAATAAAAGTTGATTAAAGATGGTTACCACCAATTTTTTTTTTAAATAATTTGATCTTAACTAAAATTTATTAATCACTTGAGTACAATCATTTAACTATCTTTTTAGGAATTAACAGTATACTGTACTACTCTTTTGAAGTAAAATTAACTAGCAACTTTTTCACCATTGCTCTTCTATAGCTATTCTAATAAACATTCTACTCTTTTGTTTTAGTTTTTGTTCTTTAAAAGGGTTTTTCAAGGGTATGTTGTTAAAAGGTTATCTTTATGTATTGACAAATATTATTAATCAAATTTATTTTAGGGTAAAATAAATCTATTAACTAAAAATGTTTTTTATAGGTAACTATCTCTGTTTTTATGGAGTTTTATAATTCATGCACCCTTCAAGTAGAAGGTATGCAATTGAACCTAAAAATTTACAGTAACATAATCACCAACTTTGCTAACTAACATTTGCTTATAAAAAAATGTTAAATAAAAGAAACAACAAGCATCAACCAAATTTCCTGATTTCAAAGGCATCCAAAAATATGATTGCAACAAATTCTAATTTCAAGTATATAGAGAAGAGCAAGTCTTGTTTCAATTCTCTAACTAATATCACAGAATATAACAATCTCAACTCCTGAAGGTGTAGCCCAGAAGGCAACATCACTAGGCTAAGTTTGCAATCAAGCTGCAGAAAAAACCCGTAATCCTAAACCCGTGGAAATGGGTCCGAGCTTCGGGTTTCGCCCACATAATGTTTAAGTTACCAACACTTTTTTATATGATAATTTCTCAATTCGCCCCTTTCAATCTTCATGTCACTGAAAACACGCTTTCAATAGTGTATTTTGATACATAGATGAGGCGGATTGAAAAATTATTTTTTATTATATATATACAAGTATCACCCAATATGTGGCATTCTTTGATTTGATAAAAAAATCAAAAGCTAATTGTCCTACATAAAAATCAAGTTATTTTCCTATCTAACTACAATTCCTATCCTCATTGAATATATTGGTTATATGCATATTGAGTTGTAAGATATCTACACTTTCTCAATTAATGTCCCTAAATTAAAGCTACATTTCTTTCCACTAGATTGATGATCCTTCTATGTGATATCATTTCATCAAACTAATTAAGGTGATCATGCCTATAGGAAGAATAGGTTTATGTTTAGGAAGGCGATGACTCAATATTTTCTTTAACATTTGGTGTAATTTGGTAATTATTACATGATTCATTAAGCTTTTGATGGATTGGACAGTATTTCCTAAGAACCCTACCTTTGTTTTGATTCCACCATTCTTCTGCTTGACTTTCGGCGAACCTTCGCTTACTGCATTCAAACAATGTATTAATAGATAATGTTAGAGAGAAATAGAAGCAAGGGTAAAAAAGGCCAAATAAAAGTCATGAAAAAAATAACTACAGAACACAACATAATCAAAGACAGATTATTTAAAAATAATAACTAGAGAACACAAGTATAAGAGCAGATACATGAATCATGTCATTATAGTCTATCTAACTACAACACTGACAACACAGACACTGACACGTTGACACCATAATAATTTGAGAAAATGACATATTTCAATGTAATCATGCGTGTCAGTGTTGTATCGGTGTCGGACACCAATGCGTAGCGACACCAAGACATGCCTAATCCAAGGAGTGTATGTATTTCATAACCAAAAACAGTGCAGGGACGAAACTGTAAAAAGTAATACATTTGCAAATTAAATTCATCAAAAAAAAAAAAATAGGGAAACTAAAATTGTGAATTTGAGAAGTTAGGAATGCTAAAACATTACTTGAGATTATTTAAAGATTGTCAAATAGTTCAAGAAGCAACAAAGTAATTAAAACTAAAAATAATATAGTCATTACTTGAGTAGCCATAATTGTTCATATATTTAGGTATAAGATAACACGCCTTGATTGAGATACATACGCATACTAACAATCATAAACAGAAATGGACACATCTAACTCACCTGAATTTAACTCTTTTAAAAATTTTGATTCCATCATCCCGTCGCTGAAGTAACACGAAAACACCAGACTCAAATTTTTCGAAGAATTGTGTTTCTTGTTGTCCCGCATGTCTTGAACTGTCCATTGGTGATATTGAACCATTTTGGGTGTTTTGGGGTGACAACATTTCTCCAACACTAGATATACATGATCCATTACTTTCTTGCTGAACATTTAGTCCTCCCTCAGATTGATCAACTCTTGCAGTCTTATCAATTTCTTCATGTATGTCTACATGTAGTTTAGAAGTGTCATTATCTGAGGTAGTTATATCAGGTGAATTATCTTGCTTTGACTCCAATGTTGGTTTGTTAATTTCGTCGAGGATATTTCCTTCATCTTGACCACAGTCATCTCCTAAAACATCAGCGTTTTGTTCTACTCTATGATCTTGCAGTTCAAAAGTGCCATAATGTGGGGTAGATATATTATGTCCATTCTTTTGCAAAGACTCTGATAACTTTTCTAGACAAGAGTCAACTTCTACTGTGTCAGCATCTTCTACTAAACTGATATTTTCCAGTTTAGAAGAGTCACTATCTGTAGCTGATATGTCATGAGCTTCTTGTTGCTTGGACTCCAACTCCGATGTTTCAGATTCTGAAATTTCTTTTAGAAAATCTTCAGCTCGAGTTAGTATAGTACTCAAGATATTAGTTTCTGGAATATCTACTGGTAGCTTCTCTGTCGCTTCCTTCAACTGAATAAAATGAAAGAAATGTCTAGCTATTTATGATAAGGAACCAAAAAAAATCCTCATTCATTATATTTTCTTTTTGAAATCTCTCCTTTCATTTTTCCCATTCAGTTTATCATTAAGTTTATGTCACACATTAATATAAGATAAAATTGCACCGAGCTACCTGAGGTCTCTTTCATAAGGTCTTTTAAATGGCATTCACATTCCCCTAGACAGAATGAAGACAAGGGAGGTTTGTGTTTTTCCAAAATTCGAGGGGGTGAGTGAGTGCTATTTAAAAACCTCAGGAAAGGTCAATGCAGTTTACCCTAAATACTAAAGTTAAAGAGTTTTTTTAATAGAAAAGTTAAGGAAAAATCATTTAAACTACAAGGTGTTGACTCAAATGATTTTTGTCATCGAAACAAACACTCAAGATTTAAATCTCTATTGTTATCTTGTTCTTAAGCATTGTAGATACCTGATGGTTAGTAGACTTAATAAATTCTTTTGCTTCTGTATAAACAGAAGATTCCACTGCAGCCCAGGCAATAGCTTCCGTAGCCTTTTTATTAAGCTTCTGAAGTTTCACATCATTCGCGTCACTTATCTGCTTCAAACCTCGAATCTATACAAAGAAATATGTATTAAGTTGTTAGTGTCAACACTATGTTTTACAAAGATTAAGAAATAAAGAAATTTTATTTGAACACTAATTTGATACATCTAAATTCGATAAGTTTTTAAATGGTTAACGCAGTTCTTATATGTGGTTAGTGAGGTGCCTAACTTGGTTAATAGATATATCAGGTGTCACAACTTATTAACCGCAAATTTAAACATGATTAATCTTGATTTTCAAATATTCAAATCTACAAGTAGTTGGAACACGTGAAATTGTCGTTAATGATGTTCAAATTCATGATTAATTAAGTTCAGTTGATGGTTAATGAGTTATCCAATCTGGATATATTCATTAATCATTTTGGCGAATTTAGGTGTCCCAAATTGATGTTCAAATAACATTTCTTGAATAACAAAAGGTGTGGTGGCTATACTTAGAACGACACTATACTTACTTGGCTCTGCAAATCCGAGATTTGTTGGTGCAAAACATAATTTGCCCTTCTCAAACTATTGATAAGAACACCAGAAATTCTTGGATTAGCAGAAGTTGGTGGACTTTGTGATGAACTAGGGGGTGAAGAAGGCTTCATAACCCTTTGATTAGAAGTCTGTGTACTTGGAAATGTAATATCTTTCATTTGCAAACGAGATGGAACTAAAGAAGCTCTTATGATAGAAGTAGAACCATATTCAGTTCCAGGCTTATTATTCCTTATTTCAATGTATTTTACTGGTTCAGTAGTAGAAGAGAAAAGAGTTCTCTTAGACCTTAAAATACTCTGGTCTAATCTTTCCCTACCAGTTGTAGTACAATGATTAGGAGCAGTTTTTCCATTAAACTTTGAAGGATCATTGGTGTCAACAACTTGAAGCTTAGTAAAACAAGTATCACATACACGATAAGGTTTTTCGAATGTTGGAGCCAATGCAGCTTTGAATGCCTTTTTAGAGCTACAAGTATGACAGAAAACCAATCCACAATTATAACAATTGTGCCTTTTTCTTGTTAAACCAAATGCTTGTCTACAACCAAAGCAAACATATTGGTCAGATCCAACGACCGGTTTATGGATACATACACAAGATGTAAAGTTTGAACCACATGAGATATACTTTATATTCCTATCTTTCAAGGCTACCACAAGTGTAGGAGATTTTCTATCATCTGTGTCACCATGTCCTAGTCTTCCGTTAGAACCTTTTCCCCATGTATATAGTTCACTTCTTGATGTCAAAGCAGCAACATGATGCGCTCCACATGATATTTCATCAACAAATTCGCCAAGCAACTTATCTTGAAGTAAAGTCGGTATTTTCCCAGCAGAATTTGGATTTCCTAATTGACCATTTTCTGTGCTTCCCATTGCAAATACATGACCAGATGCAGTGAGAGCAACAGTCATGGTGCGTCCACATGCTATCTGCTGGAAATTATATTCAATAAGCGGCAAGACACGCGTTGGTTGCAGATACGTTTCCTTGTTTCCATGGCCTAACTGATATTTGTCTCCGTCACCCCATGTGAAGAGTTTCCGTGATGAAACATTTGAACTAGATTGGAAAACAACCTCAATAATAGCTGCAGTGTGCCATACTCCACAAGCAACCTTCAAAGTCTTCAGTCCACTTAATAATTGTACTTCCTTTGGATACATTACACTCTCTTGATTACCATGGCCTAACACACCAAAGGTTCCATCACCAAAGGTAAACAGTTTTCCATTTGACGTTGCCAGTGCTGAATGCCATGTGCCACATGCAACAGATACAACTTGAAGTCCATCCAAATAGCTGTTGACACTCTTTGGTATCCAGTGACTAGCCTCACTACCATGTCCAAGAAGTCCAACATTATGTGTACCATCACCCCAGGTGAAAAACTCATCAGATTTAGACACGGCACATGTATGAAACTCTCCACATGCAACAACATCCAAATTAACATCTCCAAAAAACTCAACTAGATTAGGCTTGCCAAAATCTTCAGCAATTCCATGACCGAGTCTTCCTCCAGATTCTTCTCCCCAAGTGAAAACCTCTCCTTTCTTGTTTACTATAGCAGCGTGATGTGCACCGGATGCAATGTTATGAACATTAAGATAAAGTTTTGACTCTAAGGGCTTAGGGATCAACACATCTGTCTTAGAAGGAAATCCATCTGCAAAAACCTCTCCCCATGTGTAAACATCACATCGTGATTCAATATCATCAGCATCAGATCCTCCACTTGAATAACTGAGTGTACTAGATGCGCTGACACGGTAACCGTCTCTAGTACTTGCCCTTGGTTGCATATTTGCAAGTTCTAACCTCACATCTGAGCTTACCAGAAACAGTGCCTGAAGCTAACTGTAGTTCTGCATCTAAAGGATGACCATTCTGAATAAGGACAAATATAGACTTGTAAACAAGTATCTTTGATGTACAGTCCCTGATTATACAAAACATCAACCTATAAGAAAGATTGCATTTTCATAGCATAGATTCATGCAAATGCAAGACTTTACGCAATTGAGTAAAAAATTTCACCAGTTACATATTCACATTCACTTATTCAGTTGAAATAATTTCAAACACATTCCTACAATTTATTTATTTTCTGGAAACTCAATCAGCAATGACAATTTGTTAGGACACAACAAAGTAGATTAGAATAAATATATGTACATGTTTCACCCTGGACATTGCACAAACTTTGTAGAAAATATCACATAAACAATATACTTTAAAACCAAACATTTAAATGCAGAGAGAGGAAAACGAACGTCAGGTGTAATAGAGCATCAGCACATACAGCTATTGCTAACAGAAGTAATGACTTCATATGTAGTTCAGAGTTTATATGTTGTTCATAGATATGATATACTTTGGTATAAATAGAAGAGCTGGAACTGAGATATAATTTATCTCTAGCTTAAAACTCTGCTCCAGTAAGATTTAGTAGTAAATTGTACTAATATTGAAGGAACAAATAGAAACCATGTTAAATTAATTGTATAAACTGTAAGGGAAATTTAGGCTAAAAGTAATAATCAGATAGATTTCTAATAACGCTCACATAAGCTAATCAGTCCTTGTATTATCCATTTATCCTTGTTAGGCTGTTCAGTTGAAAATGGCTTAAGGCTTACAAACAATACTTCTATGAAGAAATACCAGCAATATATACAATCTGACATTCTCTTTTCAATACTCTACTCTGTGGGATTTAACAGAATAATAGCGTTCAAAACAGAAAGTATAAGAATGTATTGACATTTCTCTATACCTATTTGTAAGTGAAAAATACAACAATAGCAAGATTGAATTTAATTTCTTTCTTCAAATGAAATTTTTATAGATTTAAATGAATTATGGAAGTCAATTTGTTTTCTTACCAAATCGAGCAACCATACCCTGTTATTATAAACAAGTGAAAATGAAAGATAATCCGTTTCCGATAGCAAATATCATCTGAAGAAAACCTGCAAAGTTGTTACAACAAACATAAGATACTTTTATGAGTTTGTTAATATGACCATAAATATCACAGCTAGAATCCTAAGAACAAAAATTAAATTATTAAATAAGTGTTATCAGTCCATGAAACAAAAATAATTTCCAGATTAGTAATGCCACTAGACCTGAAAACAAAAATTATTACAGAGATATCATGGTGCACATGTCTACTCTAGTCTGAATAGGAAAAAATTTGGCTTTCCTTTTTCCCAGTTATTAAATAACTGAGTGCCTTTCTTTAAACAATCTGTGTCTACAAACATATAGATCCAAGTCTTTTATCCCACTAGATGGATCAGGTATGTGGATCAAACAAGTTCCTCGAATCAAATGATCCTATAGTGTTCCATGATGAATCATGTTTTTATCTAAAAAAACTAACCTCTAAGTTTTTCTGAATAGATTCGCCTATAGTATTTTTTGAAAAGAACAAATATCATTAACAGCATGCAAGGGTATTCTAGTATAAGGAGGGTTAGGAACACTTTCTTTTCAACACTCACTCTCTAATTGAATGAAACTCATGTGGATCTTGGACTCATTTCCAAAGCAAGGGACCTACATTGATTCCAACCAATAAGAGAATGAGTGTTGCTAGTACTCCGCATTCTAATCATCCATATAAAGAAAGAGCTCTATGAGTATGATGAACACCCTTATGCATAATAAGCCAACAGTTGATACAATCTATCTGATCAGATTACTACAGCAATCATGAGGGGGGAAAATGGGGGGCATATACTAGCCTATAGTGCCAACTGCCAACCTCTGAAGCACCGACACTTCTTGTGGGAGGCATGTTCGGTGTCTGACACCAACACGGCAACACATGTGACTGTGTTCAATTAATTAATTTTTTCAAATTTTTATCTCAGTGTCGACGTGTTCATGTCCGGTGTCGGTGCTTTATATAATATATGCCAACATGATTAAACCCTAACTCGGCCTTTATGAAGCACTTACACAGACACAAGCTTCTTAATTACAACAAGATAAAACCCTAATCCAGAATTTTTATCTATACTTGCAACACCGAAAAATCCAAAAAAAACACATACTTATCTATTGCATTACAATTTCAATTAAATTAATTTGATTATAAACAAAAATTGAATTGATTTATATTAGATTATTAAAATCGAAGTCTTGACACACATAATAAACATATATAACTAAGTACGAGTAGTAATTAAGAAACCTTTGATTAAACTAACTTGTTCAATATCATTCTCATCATGAAAAAATGGTATGGAAACCGCATCTCATCTGATAAAATTGAACTTCGAAGCCCGTGGTAATTAAATTAAATTAATTTGTATAGTATTCGTGGCATGGATCTAAAGATTTTCATGCCACGCAGCATATAAAATTATAGAATTGGTGTCAAATTTTGCGAAAAGAGGATAATCGGAGAAACCATGAAGGAAAGGATGCGAAATGAGAGGAAGGTGAGTGTACGTACGTGGTTCGATTTCAAGGAACAACGGAAATTGATATTTCGCGCGCGATATATCACATCACATCACATGAAAAATTTCTCTATCGCCCCCCCCCTCTCTCTTGCTCTTAGGAGAGTTTTGGAGGTATAGGCACCAATTCGGGAGGTAGATCCCGAACCTGAATTTTGGGGAGTACATGCACCAGTTTGGGATATAGATCCCGAAGTGGTGCCGGTTCGGGATCTACGTCCCGAATTGAAGGGTAATTTAGGGTTTTAGGGGGTTATAGAGAAATGAGGGGGGGGCAAAAAAGAAATTTTCACATCACATCACATGGCTTCTCTACTCTTTTTTGGTACATCAGAAAATTATGGCTTTTCTTAGGGCTGGAAATGAATTGAGTCGAGTCGAACCATGTCTGAGCTCGGATCGACTCGATAAGAATTTGTTCAGCTCGAAGCTCAGCTCGAGTTCGATACGAACTTTTTTTTCAGCTCGAGTTCGGCTCGTTTAAAGTTCATGAATAGTTCGGCTCGACTCGTTAGGTTCGGTTCGTTTTTACCTCAAAACTCAATTCAAAAAATTGACACAATTTTTTCTAACTCTAACTCATATTCGATTTCGTTTAAACTATCTTTGGTAAGTGTCTATCACTTATTTATAATTATAATGTACTCATGTTCTCAAAATTTCTTAAACATCCGATGTGAGACTTTATATTTTACAAATGATATGTTTGTAGCACTTTGTAAATTTTAAACATAAAGCAAACAAAATGAATTAATAATAAATAAATAGTGATTTTATTTATACAAAATGAGTTATTTAATTTATGTTAGCAATTTATGTTTGTGGGTAAAAATAATTAAGTTATGTTTGTCAAAGTTAATTTTTAAGTATTATATATATGTTCGAGTCAACTCATAAACCAAACGAGTCGAACTATGTATAGTTCAAGTTCAGCTCATTTAATTATCGAACCTAATTTTTAGCTCAAATTCAGCTCATTTGGTTAATGAACCAAGTTCAACGAATCAATTGTCGAATCGAGTCTCGAATTTTCTTCGAGTTGGTTCGGTTCATTGCCACCCCTTTCTACTCTAAAGTTTAACTAATAAAATCAGTTTATTTTAGTTACATAATTAGTTATTGTATTTTTTTTTGAGTTAATAGGTATATACCCCCTGTAAAGTACATGATTTTTGCAATACCCCCTGTAAAATATTTTTTTGAGAATATCCCCTGTAATATTTGCATTTTTGCAATACCTCCCAGACCTTTTCAACCATTACATTTTGTGGGGGTTTTGAACCGCCGCAAATAAAAACCGCCGCAAAATATAATTTTAGTGGGGGTTTTAAACCGCCGCAAAGAAAAAACCCCCGCAAAATGTAATGTTTGAAAAAAATCCAAGGGGGTATTGCAAAAATTCAAATATTACAGGGAGGAATTCTCAAAAAAAAAATTTACAGGGGGCATTGCAAAATTTGCATACTTTACAGGGGGTATTAACCTATTTTCTCTTTTTTTTTTTACCCTCTGATTTTAGAAGAAAGTGGCTAATAATTAAGAGTTCGAGGTAAATTCTGGTAGTAAATTGTTTCATTCTCCTCCCAAATGAAGTTGTGGAGATTGAATTGTAGTTTTTTTTACTGAAGTCGATATTAATCACTATTAAACCTACTAACGTTTGATAATTATTGTTATTTGTTATATTTTACTTTGTTAATGATTTGACATTTCTCACAATTTATAGGTCAACATAATGTGGAACACCATATTGAGAATCAATGAAATCATAATGAAGGAATTTTTTATTTATTGCTCAACTTTGAAACGTAAATTTTAAAATATTTTTATATTTAAGAAATTAGCCATTGTTGAACTTGACATTGTGTGTGGTAATGAAAGTATATAATTTTTTAATAGCTGTCATATATAAAAATATTTTGAAATTTGCCTTTCGAAGTTGGATGTGTTCAGAACCTGCATTTCAAAATAAAAATTTCATAAAATATTGTTATGCCGGATTCTATGATACAAAATGTTACGGGTATGATTATGGTGCATAAATTTATTTCTTATGCATCGTGCATAAATAATAAAAATTGCTTAATGCACTACATATTGCTTAACGCACCCCACAAATTTCTAATACACTCCATAAAAATTTGGAAGATGCGCTAAGTAATTTGGGGGTACACTAAAAATTTGGAGGGTACGCTAGAAATTTAGAAGATATGCTAAGCACTATGAAATATTTATGCACCGTGCATAAACATATGACTTATGCACCATAACTTGTGCCAAATGTTACGGCGCTATTTTATGTTACATTTTGTATATTAGAATACAAACGCTTCTAAATTCAAATTAAAGATATTTTTAATTTTTGAGAAATCGGAACAATATAAGAGACTAGAAGAGCAATTTTCTCTAGCCCCATAACATCTAGAATAATTAAACCCATTATAAAGTCATCACCAACATGTATATGTGTACCTTTGAAAACTTCTCCTACAAGTATATGTCAATGCTTTTCAACATTCAACGAACAATCATTAGTCTTCTTGATACTTATAGCCTCCTCTAAACTTCGTCATTGACCATTTCATATATTTATTTATGTCAAACACGGATGCAAAAACATGAATATTCAAAGCTACTTTATACTAGTTACATATATATAATTAAAAAGTAACATCATATATGAATTGACCATATAAAATTCATACACATATATATATATATATATACATAACACTAGCTTCCAAACTTGAAACCAAACACACCAATATATCTCCATTAACTTCAAACAAAGAATCATGAAGAGAATGCAACCTCCTGCAGCAAATTACCAAAAAGGTATCATTGGTTCTCAATATCGTGTTCCTCATTATGTTGACCTATCAATTGTCAGAAATGTCAAAACACTAAGTGAAAACTTCATAGTCACAGATACTAATGGCAAAATCTTTTTCAACCTTAAGGCATCTCCAATCTCCCTCTATGATCACCGTCTCTTGCTCGATGCCACCGGAAAAGCAGTTGTCGTGACACTCAGACGAAAGGTTTGACACCCCTATATTTTCATCTTTTGTTTATAGTTCTGCGCCGTCAATTTTGAATTCGGATTCCCTATGATTGATATTTCTCGCATTCATGGAGTCGACAATATATATATATGTTCGGTTCAATCTCTATCAAACTGTGACAAATATGTCAACTTCATGAATGCGGAGGATTGTCAACTACAGGCAATCTAAATTCGTCAATTTTGATATCTTGTATACAAAATTTAATTTCCATTACACTAATTTTTATCAAATAATTTTAGACACTATTTTAATTTTTATGGAAAACATTTAGAGCATTTTGAATATTAGCAATTTTATGACTAAATTGAAAACTACTTAAATGATCATACTAACGAAATTTATTCATTTATTATTTATATAGGTAATGACAGGACATGATAGATGGCAAGCATTTAAAGGTGAAAGCACAGATTTGAAAGATTTGATATTTAGTGTAAAGAGATCATCCATGTTTCAAACAAAAATCAAATTAGATGTGTTCTTAGCTACTAATACCAAAGAACAAATTAGTGACTTTAAGGTCAAAGGAAGTTGGTTAGAGAAATCTTTTGTTGTTTATGCTGGTGAATCTCACCACATGGTTGCTCAGGTAATGACCCTTTCTACTCATTATTTTAGATACATTTTTGTCACATGAATCATCATTTTGGTCATTGAAATTAACTATTAATTAATGATTCAACAATTGGTTAAATTTTTTATTTTATTTATGTAATATTCTAATCTTGAAAATGCAATTTTATTTGATTGTAGATGCATAAGGACACTATTCAAAGTGTTGCAAATGGGAAAGATAACCTCATGGTTAGGGTGTATCCCAACATTGACTATGCATTCATTGTGGCAGTAATTTTGATTCTTGACGAAATTAATCAAGACAGAATACGATGACAACAATAAGGAATTATTTCATCAATATCTTATACTTTTCTATTGAGTGGAATATTGCAGAATAAAGTTATAATGAACAAGAGAGTTTAAAGAATAATATGAACTGAGGGGTTATTTTTGCTGATTATGATCAGTAAGAGAGTTAGTTGAATTTAATTAAGTTGGTTATATTTGCCAACTATCTCTAACTTTCACTGTATATATATATATATACCTATGTATCTTCATTCAATTAATGAAATTGTGATTCATTTCTCCAAAATCATTCTATGTATTTCAGCTAGAAATTAATTTGGGTTCTTCCGATAATCGATTCGACAATCAACAAACATATTACATATTATTGATAAGAATAGTTCAGTCAATTAGTCACTCCCATCAACACGAGCATTAAAGGAATGGTTTGTTTTTGCACAACCATTCTACTTTGAATCACAGCTAAATTCTTTATTTTTAAATCAAGCACACACAGTAAAAGACAAAATCGTGAACAAGTATATGCCAAACTTGACCAAATTCTCTTAATTGTTTTTCTCTGTCGCATGGTACAATTTGTCAAGTATAGTTCCAGATGCGTCCAGACACATGTCTTCGGATTGATGTTTTCTCGCCTAGACTCATGTTTAAGAGTCTCCCCATCGTGAAAATTAGAAGCTAGTATTTGTAACTTCTACATAAATGCGGTTTTTCACCACAATTTTCTATTTTAAATGCTCATCCAAATACATGCTAAAACTAGAGAAGAATAAAATAGAAATTAAGGTTGTATTAGCAAAAACAGGGTGCGGAAATATCGCACGGGTACATTGATTCCATAAGCACTTATGCTATAAACTATAATAAAAAATAGCTATAAAACTAGAAAATAACTTAGTAAGCTCTTATGTTAGTTCGATAATTAAAAATGAAATAACATCAAACTATCAGCTATAAAATATTTTAGTTTGCTATAATTGAAAACTAAGCTAAAAACAATTTTTGAACATGTCATAAGTTGTTTCCATAAGCAACATCAAATAGTCTCACAACATTATATGTCAATAGATAAGCTCAAATAAGTCACATCCAAACAAGCAAATATCCTTACATCTATTGAAGAAAATTTGCTATCTATACATAACTAAGACAACAAATTTATTTTAGACTGAATGAAAGTTGTGTATGACAAACGAATTGTAACATGCATGCATGTAAACGAGGAACCTATGATGAATATATCGTATAACCCCTTACATAAAAAGACCATCATCTCAATCTTCGTCTTCTTCTTCTTGTTAGTTCACTTGAAACTTGTCTTGAAACGCCATTTCTTCGTCTGTCATTTGATGAAGAAGGGTCTGACGGACTAATCTGTACGTTGCTATCAGTCGTCTGCATTTCTGAACCTATAACAACAATATCGTCAACATTCCTATACAAAGGAGACACGGAAGCTGCTGCAGCTGCAGAATTGGTCATAGCAACAACATCTTGAGCTGGACTCTCCGACTGATTTGTAGCAGCAACACTAGAAGTTGAATTTCCATCAACAGCACGAGGATTTTGCTCTCTGCTTCCTCCTATTCCGCGACCTTGGATATATGATTCAAGGTCCTGAACTAATCTTTCTGCAGAATCCATTGCAGAATTCAATGCTGATGAAAGCGACGAAAATGAAGAAGCTCCTTGCCCCAGCAACCTTGAAACCTGTTCAGAACCAGCATGTTGATTATTATCTGTCTGTGTGCGAGATTGATCAGGCAAATCATTATTGCTATCAGCTGTTGTATTAGGACTTTCCAACTGAGCTTGCTCACCAAATCCACCAACTCGGTTATGAAAACGCCGAATACTTTGTACAATAGAAGAAGTAGATGCTCCCCGGTTTATCAACTTCTGTCTAATACTCTCAACTCTAGGTGCCTTAGGTCGAGGAGGAATCCTAAAACCAGCTTCTTTCATTTCCAACTGACGATCACCGCCAGTATTTCCATTCCCGTAAATCGGAATAATACCCGATTCAGTAACCTCTCCTTTACAAACAGGACATTCCCTCGCTTTCGAATACACATACGACAACTGATAAAAACACGGCCAACAAAACAAATGACCACAACATGTCAAAACAGGATCTGTCGCAATATCCAAACAAATATTACAATCAAAAAAATTTCCACCACTCTCTTCCACTTTAAAATTATCAACTTCTTCCATCTCCAAAGCTTTCGCAACTAAATAAGGGCTTTTCCTTTTCCCCCCTTTCCCACTCCCACTTTCAACTATTCTTTCCTCAACAACATTCTGCCGCTCCCTTCCTTCTTCCCCTTCAACATCATCTTCCGCCGTTACCGCTTCTCCTGTAAAATTTGTTATCTGAATCGGAGTCTGAATCCGCGGCAATCTCTGACGCTGCCTTGCTCTCGAAGTAATTGCTTCAAGATGTACGATCCGATTCCGTATATTTAGCTCCGCCGCTTCTAATTCTTCCAATACAGAATCAAATGCAACTACTGAAGTAGTACTAGTTTGATCCATAGGCTCCTGATTCAAATCAAGCTCCATATTACACACAACCTTGAATCTCCTTTTTTCAGGTTTATGCCATTAACAACATATTTCATATGCTTCATAACCCTAATTCAAATTAAAACAACAATTAACAACAAAGTCAAAGAAGCTGAAAATATTTATATATATAATAAATAATAAATAAATCACACATACACACCATTAAAAAAATGTATTGAATAATAAAACATTGATAATTGTATTAAGAAGCAAATTTTCATCCCTTAATCAAACTAATGAAATTAAATATCTTATATCATTTATAATTTATATTGCACTGATTATTAGAAAATAACAACTAAATTTTGAACGGATCTAATCAAAACAAAACAAAATTAACAAAAATGAAAATTAAATTGAACAAAACTGAAAATTCGTGGCGAATCGGAATAAAGAACAGTAACTAAAAAAAAAAAAGAGAAATGAAAGCGAAATTGATTGGAAAAAGGAGTGAAGAATTACCATGGTCATGATGAGGAAGAAGTGGGTGGTTGATTCGTCCGTAGGAGTTGGGGAAATCGGCGGAGATGAGATTTTCCGATTTGTTTGTTTGTGTTTTTGATGGAAGCGGCAATGATGGACGCACACTTATAATCCTTTTTTTTGCTGCCAGCGTAATTAACTTTTGATTTTATTTTCTTATTTTAAAATTTGTCAAAATCGTTAGGTTAAACGTTCATGATCTTATTTGCTTTGAACTTCGATCGCTTCAAAATGCAAAATTGTTGGATCTGACATTAATGATCGAGTTCGAACTCCAATCAGTATATTTTATCTATGTATCAAAAGGAATTGTTCGAACCTGAATTCTTCCGAAATTCAACCCGTTCAGAAATTTTAGTTCAACTTATAAAAATTGTCCTAATTGCTAAGTCTGATGTTTATGATTATGGTTTGAATTCAGTCACTCCATTTGTGTATGTATGTGCATGTGAGAGTTTTCAATTTCTTACCATTTTGTCTAGGTATATAAAAAAAATTGTTCGAACTCGAATTCTTCTAAAATTCGTCTTCATTTCCGAGATGCATGTTTGCTACATAAAAAACAAACTCGTTTTATATACTTTGCATCTTGGAAAGTGAACAATGTTGTTTCGCCTAGGGTGTGAATGATACAACACTTAAGGTAAATTCAAAAAATATGTGACTTGTTTGTTATTTTGGGAGCGAACATAGGTCTGCTGTCTAGATATCAAAGGATATTTTTGTTATTTCCATATTTTATTAAAAAAAAAACTGATGTGGCATAAAAAAACTAATGAGAAAATGGATTATAAATAAATAATATAAGATAAATGATCATTTTGATACAAAACATAGATAAAAAACCAAATGTTACAGATAAATAAGATAAATGCTCGTGTAATTTTACAGTAAGAAAATTAGAAGTTGGGCCGGATTTGTGTGGGTCGTTATGAACCCTAGCCCAAAACCATTAAAAAGAAAAGAAAAAAAAGATCGAACATTACACTACTATCTCACAGAAAAGATCGCTAGCTAGAATAATTTGCAGCAGTAGCTGCACCACCTCTTTCTTCTTCCCCAAGAACAAATAAACCTAACTGTAACAACAAATATATATATATCTATATCTATATATATACATATAGAGAGAGAAACTATAGAGAGAGAGAGAAACTGTTATTTGAAATTCCAAAATATGGCTACAAAGAAGCTGATTCGTGATTTCTTTCTTTCACACCGATCTCTTATTCTTCCTCATCAAGTTCATATCTTAATCCTTTTCATCCTTTTCGTTTTTTTTTTTAATTTTTTTTTAAATACTTTTCTCTTTTTTTATTTAATTTTATTATTTGTGTTATAGGGTGTGAAAACGAGGCTGTTTTTGAATTCCGCTGATAGACGTGAATACAGTGTATTCAATGAGTTCTCTAAGAAGGTTAAAGATGAAACTATTAGGTATTTTTTGTTCCTAATTTCTTATTAATTTGTTTTAATTTTTATTTTTAAGTTATTTTTGATTAAATTATTATTATATTTAGGTTCTTATAGTAGCTAGGTTAAGAAATAAGAATCAAATTAACTTATTAACATATGTAACTTTGAAAACTGGATATTTTAAGAGTTTAATGGATACGCTCTGTCAGTGTAAATGTCCGATAGGAATAAACTATTTTCCACGTCATATAATTAAAGTGAGTGCAGTAGGGTGATTTGATAGAATAGACGGTTGTTATTGGGTTAGATAATTGTATGAGCTTGGTTTGAAATTCACATGAATTTATTAACGCACGTAACTTTGAAAAATGGATAGTTTAATTTGTTTTAATTAAATATTGAAGTTATGAAATTAGACTTAGGTTCTTATAGCAAGGTGTGTAAGTTGTGTTGTGTGAGCTTGGTTTAGAAATCAAATGAACTTTTTAATGACCATGTAACTTTGAAGAACGAGCATTTTAATTTGTTTTAATTTTATTTTTAAGTTATGAAATTTCACTTAGGTTCCTATGGCAAGGTTAGTGAATCATATGAGCTTGGATTAATAAATCAAATGATCTTGTTAACCCATGTATGAAGCACATACACTCTTGGGTTTAGTTGTATTGATGGACAATGTTGTCAATCTCGGATTCTAGAAAATAGCGTTTTGTTCAAATTCTGCCATGCTAGTGAGCTATATCATCAGAATAACCACTTATTTTTCAATTCTTTGTTCAGAATAAGGTATCACAGGTCTCTCACAACTTGTTCAAATTCCATTACGCAAAAATGCTATAACCGCTATTTGACATCCCTAACTCAAATCCACTTTTTTCTTGTTTTGGACATGATTATCACAAGAAGGGACACGTCTGCTTTTGTATTGAAAAAACAGAAACTAAAAGCCTCTTAAAAGTAATATAATCATATTTTAATTAGGCATTTGAAAAGTTCCTGCATATGTACATTTTCCTTACTACACTGATACACACATCTTCATTTTTGGTCTTTTTTATTTCCATTTTTTTTTATCTAGATTTTTGACATTAGTGGTGCAGTGTCTAATTTGTTCTAACTATTTCCTGCTCAGTGTTTATTAGGACAATCGGGATGTTATATGTTATATTTCTTAGGTTTTCTTCCCACATATAGATTTTATCGTCTGCTCTATTTGATTCTTGTGCTGTTGCTTTTAGAAACTCAGAATTCCAAAAGTCTGTGAAGGAGCTGAAAGAAAAAGCAGAGGAACTGAAAGGGGTAAAAGAAGATCTGAAAGAAAGGTAAGTCTTGTTTTGTGGGAACCATAATGTAACATATAACTTTTGTAGTTATTCGTTAATAGGCTGAGACATACCATTGTATGTCAAGGCTAGCTCAACACTTAAAAGGAGTGCCTGAGATGGTTGACTGGCGAATGCAGAACAAAGCAGACAACTGAGCAGATATACAGAAAGGCTGGTGGTTTATGGAAAGAAGCCGAATCTGCTGCAAAGAAGGTACAATATAATCAAAATCAAATTTGAACGTTATTAAAATTTGTAATTGAAATTATCTGTAATTATTCTTTAGTGGGGACTTCTGAAGCACTGGAAAATTGCTAGATAAACAAGTTTGAAGTATACATATCACTATTAATGTGCAAAGCCATTGGATACATGTCCTTTTGTGATTGTGTAGATTTCAGACGACCTTTTATTGAGGACCTACTTTCCGAATTGTGAATTGCATTATGAATCTTAAGATACACAATCAATAAAAGTATAACACTTTTAAGTTAAAATAAGTGACATAAAAAACTACAAGATGATATATCGTATACAAATCTCAAAATAATTTAACATTAAAGCCATAAAATCAAATGTCAAAAGAAAAGTGGCTGGCTATGCAAAGTTGACATAGTATAGTCAGTGTTTGGCTACATTAAGTTCATGTTGTGATTCATGTCAATACACAGATTTGTTTTGACTGGATTAAGTATATATACCTTTGGTTACTATTTATTTATGTTATTCTTTGTTTGTGTGGCTACTGGCTATAGCTCTTGATTCTTCTATATAATTGTCTTGTTATTGTGAATAAATTGACATGTTTCTTGGAATTTGATTAGTAATTATACCTTTTGCAGGTTTCTCACAATGTTAAAGAGACAATTACAGCTGCAACTGAGGAGGTCTGATTTACAAATCTTCTAGCAAAATGTGATCCACTATTCATGGCTTACTGATATATTACTCATTTAAAATTAGGTGAAAATTGGGATTGGAAAACAGGATACTTCAGGATCAACTCATTCTTCAACAAAACAGGATGCTGGTGCTAAACAAGGAAGTCAGACATCACATGAGGAAGAGAAAAACCAAGAATCTGCGTCTGGTAGCACTTCAGAGACATTGTTTGGCAAATTTAAGTCAACATTTTCGTCACCAAGGGTTTCTACTTCCTTCCAAAAATTAAAGGGTACAAAAATTATGGACATAACCAAGAGAGGTTATGACATACTAAAGGAAGAACTAAGTAGCAACCCACCTAAGAGACAGCGTGTTCATTTCACTCCTAGCGGTGAAGTAAGTACAAAAACTGATCTTGTTGTTATGCCCTCTAACAAATCTTGGTGGAGTAAGATGTTTGATGAGATCAGGGATAAGGTAATTTTATTACAAGTCCTTCGTAATCGGATTGCTTATTGCTTACAATGTCTCTCCATTAAGATATCCTCTCTACCTTTACGTTTAGGTGAGAAGCCATCCTGTAACCAAGAACGTCAGTAATATTACTGACCCAGTGAGAAACAAGAGCCGGGAGGTATGTTATACTCCTGAGGTTATTATTCTACTGCAATAATTCTTATTTTCTACCTGCATTTTGTTCTATTTTATGTATTCTGCAGGTTGCCTCAGGCCCGTTAAAAAATGTTGCGGTTCTGTGTGCTTATGCAGGATTGTTGACAATGAAAATTTATTTATCATCTAACTTACGAGTTATGAATCATATTTTACATGTTTTATGAAATTGGCAGATCATAGATGACTTGAAGGATAGAATTGAGACAAGTGACAACCGCATTATTGATACAATTCACAAGTATGTCTCAGTTTCTTTTGTTATTATAATAATTACCAAGCGATTGGTTATTGTAAATATGTTTGGTGCAATATTATACTGGTACTCTGGTTATAATCTAATTCTGTAATATGTGATGCAAATTACATGCTAACCTTTTATGCCCGAGCACTCCAAAATTTCTTGAATATTGGTTTCATGCCCATAATAGTATTGATAATCATATGAATATTTTAACATGTATCCTTGATTATCCCTCCATTTTCTTAATTCTTAAAGAAAATGTTGATTGATTATACAATCGGGATCTATGAAGCATTGGCAAATTATACACCATTGATATTTTGACACTGATAATAATTTGAGAATATGAAATAATAGAATGTAACCACTTGTGTTGGCAGAGCCTCTATGACCCAACTGTCACAGGTTCAATCCCTCCTCCACACACTTTCTAATTAAAAAGTGGAATTATAAAGTATATGGTGGCCGGGCCTATACACTATCCACACTTCAAGCCCAATGGACTCTCGTGTGAGGGAGCATATTAGAAATAATATAACCATTGATATGATCTTTCTTAACATCTTAAGCTTCTGGGATAATTAATTATTTCACATGATATCAGAGCTTATCCTGAATCCATTTGTTGTTTGTTGTGGAGACCTCCCATATTTGGGCCACCCGTTATTGTTGATTCCACGTTCCAGCTTGTTTAGTTCTGGACGTGAGGGGGTGTGTTAGAAGTCTCATATTGGCTAGAGATATGACATAGATAACCTTTATAAATGCAGTGCAAACCTCAATTCTCAAGCTAGTTTTTGTGGTTGAGTATAGGCCTCCTAAATTCTAAGTGTCACTATCCATTTTGGACACCAAGCAAGTCTTCAATATGCGCTACATAGATAGGGATATCTCTTCGTACTTTGTGATATGACTTCAAAAACATGGCTTCATGTTTTGTGTACAGCCTTATTCTTCATTATGTTGTGTGTGGATTGGTGTACCTATTCATTGTACGTTAGTGAAGATGTACACTATCCACTTGGTGGTGGTGGTGGATTTCTGGAATTAGAAGTCATACTGTCACCTGATGAAAGCTATGCTTTCTTGATAATGAGAATATGATAGATGGAAATGATATCATTAGCGTTGGAAAGTAAATAGGAAGCAATTGGGTAGAGTCAATTGTGACATTCTATCATTAGTCATGGAAAAAATACACTTATGAGTTGTGACATGTTTACAAAATTACGAGGAAAATAATATATTTTGATGTAGTAAAGAGAAAGATGTCATTTTTATTTTATTTTATGATTGCAAGTAGTTTCTTGCAAATTGTCACTGTCATCTCCTGGTATTGTTTAATACTGTACTAATATAAAATATCAACGTCTCTTTAAAAATACAAATATAATACCTTACTTAAAATATGTATATTTTTTATAAAGTCGTATCAACATATCTAGGCCGTTTTGCATCAAACTTGTGCCATATCAATTATCAAGTATATGGCTTCATACGTTCTGATTCACCACACTTCTTTTACAGCTTGTTTCAAGAGACAGATGTTGCACTTACATTAAAGGAAATAGAACAACGGGATCCGTAGGTTTTTATTCCTTTTGTCTTAGTCTTAACATTTTATTTTTATTATTGTTATTATTTTACCTGCTAACACCATTTTCTTTCATTTTGATCACATGAGCCAGTGGTTTTAAAGAACCAGATTTTTTGGTAGAAGTACAGGAGGCTATAAAACCAGTGCTTAATGCTTACAGCAAGGTTTGTAATATAGGACCCGGAAAAGGAATAGAAAAACTGAATTGTATTTCGATACTTAAGTTAAGTCAACCAGAGAAATAATCAGCGTTCCAGAGTATTGAAGGAAATTTAAAAGAAAAATATAGCATCTGCACCTTTATTTTCCGAATCAGGTTTATAAACGATGTCAAACCTGTAACCAGAAAGCTTAGCACAAAATAAGGGAAGTATTGTTATTAAATATAACCTTAAAAAGGAAGGAGGCCTTATGCAGGTTAGATGTGGGGCCATTAGCATGAAATGATATTTTGACAATTCACGTTTCATAGATTAAAGAGTCCAGGGGCAGTCATCAGTTTATTCTGTCAAAATTTGTTAATGATGTGGAAGTTGTTAAAAATGTTACCTATCTGACTTGTTAAATGCAAAACCTGACATCAAGGGTTAAATCCCTAGCAATAAGTTTTATATTGTTTGGGCAGATGCATGCATCTATGATTTATGAATTGACTTTTACTTACAAACATACAGGGAGATGTTGAAACACTGAAGAAGTACTGCTGCTCTCAGATGATTGAACGTTGTAAAGCAGAGCGTGATGCTTTCAAAAGTCATGGTGTCTTCTTTGACAACAAGGTGAGATTATAGTCTTATTTTTCAATCTTTCTAATTGCTCTCTGTTCAATTACATTTTGTTTTCAACAAGGTTAATACATGATAACATATTGAACACATTAAACTGTTTGCTGGAACTAAGATTCGTAAGTTCTATTTCTAATATCAAACTTTCCATATACAGATCCTGCATGTATCCGATGTAGAAGTAAAAGAAAAAAAGATCTTGGAATCATCTCCCTTCATTATTGTAGTGGTATTGTGAATTATAGCTTTCAGAAGTTCAGTGCTAGCATGAAAATTTTATTATATTCTAATGTAGTAGAAATGAAACTTATCAGGTTTTGTTCAATAAATTTGCAGTTCCAAACACAGCAAATCCACTGTGTACGTAATAGCAATGGGGAAATTATAGAAGGAGGAAAGGTAAATGACGTGCTTTTTACTATTAGCCTTCATCATAACTTACTCCTATGCGCTCTCATTTTTATGGCTTTAACCACTTGACACAAAAAAATACCCTTGCTTTACAAGTTTGGTACCCTGCAGGTATTTATTAGAACCTCATACTGCCCAACCGCAAAGATATAGTTAGAGATATGTTATTAAATTTCGGCTTTCAAATACCGCAACCACAGAGATATATCTTTTTATCTAGTTCATTTAACATATACTGCCACAGCCGCACAAATATTTTTTTTATACTTACCACAGCGGCAGAGATATAGTTTCTTGTGTAATACTAGTTTCGTGAAGTGTTTACAACCTTGCATGTCTGATTTAACAAATTATGATTTTTTTTTTTATACTAGGATAACATCCACACTGTATTCAATCTATGGGCTTTACAACAAATGGACCCAGAAGATCAAGATGAGGATGGTATTTATTTAATGTGGAGACTGAGAGAGATGCAACAGCAAGGCATACGAGCTCTCATCTAGTTTTTCACTTTCTTCCCTTTTTAGGGATTTGTATAATTGAGCCTTTGTTACCAAAATATATGGATTTCAATCCTTGAGGCTAATTTTTATATATCCAGCTGATTCACCTTTTTTAAATTATCATTATTTTTTACTCATGATGATATTAAAAAAATAACACGCTGGTATATGAATTTATTTATGCATAAGATATGAGCTTAGCTTGATACATGGTAAATTACATTCTAGCTTTGTGTCAGAAGTGTTCAATTTGTTATCCATTGTTTTGCTACTTAGTTAAATATGAGCTCTTTTTTGCAATAAGGTATATTCATTTAAGCATCTGAATTTGCAAAAGTGATGGCTCCTATTCATTCAAATCATTGCAAATACAATTTAGCTGGAAAATATATTACTCTATCCTTTACTTAAAATATGTCATTTTTGGACTTTTTACATATTCCAAGACAAATCAAGAAAATCCAAGAACTAATTGTCAATACATTGATGGTGTCTATAAATGAAAAATATAGCAAAACTAAATTTTACTCCCTTTGTTACTTAAAATATCCCATTTTTAGACTTTTATGTTACTTATAATGTAACTGTTTATCTTTTTTAAATCACTCTTTAAATTTTTTTTATCTTATCTCATCTATTTTTTATTCTGTAATGCAATACATAACTAGGGGTAATATTGATAAAATAGTATTTAACATTATATTGAATTTTTAAAGGGTGTAAAGATCGAGTAACGATTCTGGTAGCCTAATTCTGTGATTAACTTTGAACCCGAGGGAGAAGTTGAGTTGTTACACAAGTGCAACACAGCATCTAATTCCACATAAGATATATTATTTTGAAATAAATTTTTGGTCGTCATTAATGGCAGAAATAGAAACATAGTTATCTAAGAAGAAAATCTAATGTTGAATAAAATAGTCCCTTTTATTAATCAAAAAAATAAATAGTTCCTTTCAATAGGTATCCAACAAAGGACTTAATGTTTAATATCAACATACAATAGATAACCTTATGGTATCAACACAACAGATCCAGAGGTCTTCCTATTCTCCAAATCCTCATGTGCTTTTGCTGCCTCAGCTAATGGATAAGTATGATTAACTCTCACCTTCAAGACACCAGAAGCAACATTAGCAAATACCTCCCCAGCAGCTCTTAATAGCTCGTCCCGAGTGCCAGTATATTGAAATAGGGAAGGCCTTGTCAAGAATACAGCTTTTGGAGCTAAGGAAGACAATGGAACTGGATCAGGTGTGCCAGATGATTGTCCGAAACTGACCATGTAACCTCGAAGCTTCAGGCATGCCAAAGATCCCTGCACATATCATAGTATATCATCAACGGATTGGTTTGAATAAACAACTTAATTAAACGTTTATAGCATAAGTTAAGCGCTTACTGCATAAGCGCTTGTGTATAAGCTATTTCTATAGCGAAAGATAAAATAAAGTCAAACTGTTTTTATATAAGCTATAAACTGTTTTCGTAAGAGCTTATCAAAATAAGCTAAAAACAGCTTAAGGTATATCATAAGTTGTTTTCCTAAGCTCTCCCAAACAATTTCAAAAGTGCTTATCTTGGTAGATAAACTCAAACAAGTCATTTAAACAGACCCAAAGTCTATATGTCGTAAGAAACGTCTTTCCCCAGTGACACTTGAGAATAGTCTTCCCTTAATGACATGCAAAGAATTTCCCGCTGCTGTCTCATACCATTTTTTTCTCTCGATCCGTGCAAGAGCCCACAATCTTTACTAGTAAATAGCTAAGTTTTTTCTACGTTATTAATCTGAATATAATCCTTGAACTTCAGGGCCTCGATCTATTGATTCAAATCAGGCTGCTAACTTACAGTCTTTATGTTTACCTATTCATATCAAGTATTCTAACTTGACAAATACAAAATATCTAATTTCATATTTTCATGTCTTACTAACTCATTGAGAAACCAAATGCATTAGCAATTTGAATTAATTTCTAAATTAAATAACAGAATAATAAACACTATCTAGTTGGTGTTTGTTGATGTTCGTTTAATTAATTAATGAACAACACAGTATCAAATGAATTATAAACATAACAGCATTCCTAGATGCTCAATTATCGTATCAAAAGAAGAATCAGAAAAGAAGAAATTTTCTAATGATTAATAAATTTACTTTCCATTCAAGAAACTTCATTTAGGTGTAATAATAGAATAGGTACACTACCTCAAAGGTATCCTTTCCAACAGAATCATAGACTACTTCAACTCCACTGCCTGACGTAATTTCATTAACGCGTGCCACAAAATCCTCTTCTTTATATATTATAACATGATGGCAGCCATCCTCCTTAGCTTGAGCTGCTTTCTCTTTGTTGGATACAGTTCCTATAACAGTTGCACCAAGAACATTTGCCCACTGACATAATAGGGATCCAACTCCACCAGCTGCGGCATGGACAAGAATTGTGTGACCAGGTTCAACCTGAAAAAAGAATAACACAATCTACATTAGCAAGCTAACAAAATTAAAAGTAAAATGGCTCCTTCACATATGATTCTTAAAATTAGGGGAGAGATCTCTCCTACTTATGAACTCCTTTTCAGGCTATATCTCAGCCAATGTAGCGTGACCCGAATGGCCCGAAGCCCAACAAATTTTAGATAGACTCTGATACCATTTTAAAATTTGAGTTAGGGCCTGACTCAAACTACAAAATCAGCTTGTAAAGTGCATGATGTATCTTAAAATTTGGGTTGAGCGTAACCCAAATTTATAAGATGAAGGACACTCCCTACTTATAAACTCATTTTCAGGCCATATCTCAACCAGTGTAGGACTCTTAAACATATCATATTAAAGTCAATTTATAGTAACCAACCTTGAAGCAACTTCGGAGCAAAAATTGAGCTGTCATGCCCTTCAGCAAGATGGATGCTGCAACGGCTGGGTCAATGGAGGATGGGATAGGAATTAATTTGTTTGCAGGAAGAATCTGCTCTTCAGCGTATGAGCCCATTGGTTGACCGACATAACCTACAACATCTCCAACTTGTATACCAGTGGGTCCAGAACCCACAGCGGTCACAACACCAACAGCCTCCATACCTGCCACATTAAATGCGGAAAAGAACCCACTCAATGAAAAAATGTAAATATTTACAAGAATGTTACAATAACAATGAGTTTTTAGACCGCAATTTCTCATATAAATTGAAAAAAATTAAGTTCCTCCGTTGAAACTTATTCACTATTTCACAAATTTGTGACCAAATTGCACAATCTCTAATGTTGATTCACTCAAAAGTGTTCATATTTGCAGACACTTTTCATAATCCATCTTAGAGAGTTTATTGAAATAAACAAATTATAAGGTATAAGGTATTTTTTTAAGCACACTCAAACACTTGGGGTTTGTTTGGATAAACAACTTATTTGCAGCTTATAGCACAAGCGCTTATCATGATAAGCACTTATCTATAAGTTTACACAAGCTACTTTTACAGCAAAAAATACATAAAGATAAATTCTTTCTATAAATGCCACGAGCTATTTTCACAAGCTTTATCAAAGAACTTATGAAAATAAGCCGAAAAAAACTTATGAAAATTGTCATAAGCTGATTTCACAAGTTCTCCTAAACAGTCTCACAAAACTTATGCTAGTAGATAAGCTCAAATAAGTCAATCAAAACACGCCCTTATAAAGGTATTTATACTTTATACTATAAATCAACTCAAATAAGCTATAATTTATAAACAAATCATTCCAAACACACTCATAAGTCATAACATTAAATTTACTTCAATTTAACAACAACAACAAAAAAAAAACAAAATTTAACCTGGAGTAAAGGGTAAAGAAGGAGCATTATAAACCCCTTTACGAAAATAAACATCAATAAAATTAACACCAATAGCTTTATTCTTCACACGAACTTCTCCTTCTTTAGGTTCACTAATTTCAACATCTTCCCACTTCAAAACCTGTTTTGTATATTACATCACGTGATCTTGTCAATTCAAAGTCACGTGCAAGCAAAAACATAAGAAACATCGAAGAAGAAAAAAACATCATAGTTTACCTGAGGACCACCAAGTTCATGAACTCGAATAGCTTTCACCATTTCTGAGGATAGTGATGATGATGAAGAAAGGGATTTTGTGATGAGTGATGATTTAGGTTTGATTTTGGTCAAAGGGGTTTTTGGTTGAAGAAGAAGAAGATGTAGAGAGTGATGAAGAAGGTTGTTGTGTTTGAAAACTGACACAGACAGTGACATTTGGGTTTTTGTTACTAATTTCTATTTTATGTTATAAAAGTGATGTAATGCGTTAGGATCAATAATGAATGTGGACAATGTCGATAGAAATGGGAAAAAATGGACCCCACAAATGTCAAAACCGGACTTATGACGAAAAATGTCAAAATTATTAATTCGGTTATTTGTGAGTTTTCAATTGTTTATCACTTAGTAAAAAAGTAAGAATGAAATGATAGTTAAACGTTGATTTGTTCTTAATAAGTTGTCAAGTTTGTCTTATGAGTTTAGTTTAATTGATTGGATATTTGTGTATAATGTGTAAGGATCGATGTTCGAACTATGATACACTTATTTATTCATCTTTATGAGTGAAATTCTAACCACTAGACTACCTGACAAAAAAAAAGTGTCAATTTTTTTCAAATGATCTCAAGATTATTCTAACCGAAACATTCATAAATATAATTATTGAATTAGATTTCACTCTAGCAATTAATTTTGCTTCTCATGAAATTTCTCAATTTCATCCTTATGCACTACTTCTCCAACAAATTTGTCATCTCCACTAGGACAATGCACATGCTAATTGACTTGCGAAACATTGAAGCTTCCTCCAACGACGCCTCAAAAATTTAGATAAATATCCTCCTCAATTTAGTTTTGTATTAATGATATATGTATTGCTAGATCTTAATTTTTTTCTTGTTTTAATTCTTTTTTTATCTCATAAAAAAATAATCACAAGCTCAAATTATAAATGTTTCATTTTCTTTTGGTGTGTTGCATGTGTCTTGGTGGTGGTGATGCTACTCTAGCTACTTCTATTAAAATTAATAAGTAATTAATATTTTTGATAATTTTTTTATTTACAAATTTTTGGATAATTATTAAGTAATTATTAATTAATATAATAAAGATATTTTTAAGATAACAATTAGTTGTAAGCTTTAGCTAAAAAGGAGGGAAGACTAGAAAATGACATACGTTTAATTTGTTGAGAGTCTTCCACCAATAATTTAGGATCACAAACACAAAGACAAACACAAACATGAAGACCCTTTGTATGCAAGAAAATTGTTAGAACTTAGAATCTCATATCAATAGCTTCTCTAATTTCAATTTTGTAACCAAAACTAAAATCATTTCTCCAATTTATTGATTTTTGACAAACATAAAAGAAGCACAATGGATGAAACTCACAACATGTTTTGTAAGAATGATATTGTTAATCCTATGAGCTCAATGGGTATGCAAGTGTCCTGCATTCTTGTTGTGTCACATTTCTTCAACGTTCTCCTTAGGATTGTTGGCCAACCTGGACCCATTGCACAAATTCTAGTAATCAATCTATCACATTTTCAATATTTTGTGTCTTTTTATTTCATTCTAGACTATTTAGAATTTAATATAAAAATATATTATTATGATCTACAACTACAATTGCGATTATAACATTATAGTTTATTTTTTGTACCAAAAAAAATTGTCGTTTTTGATATTTCCGCAACGATATCATATATGTTATTTCGATTATAGTGCTTGCGCATTGTCTCAAAATAAACGTTTACAATGTAATCACAATTGTTACTGCAATTCAAAATCTCAACTAACAATGTAAAAAAAATTGCTTTGTTACTCAATCATAACCTTCACTACTAGAAAATCACTTTCTAGCGTCCACCCTCAATACCGACGCTACAATTTGCTTTGAAATGTTTTATTTTCAGCAACGACCCTGACAATAATTGAGTGTTAGCTTCAGTTTTAACCCTTTTGCATGGACTTTCGGTTGACACTAAATGTTGTTTTTCTATAGTAGTTCGAAAGATCATTAAAAAGTTCGACTTTCATCATATATTTCTAATTTAAAAGTCATACAAATGATGGTTTATGATTGGTTGACACCGTAAAATATTTTACAGTGATAGTAGAATCAAAAGTATTCTAAATTATTTAGATTGAATTGAGGTTTTATTATTATAGTTAACTAATTATTGGTTTATATTGCATTGTTGAAACAGGCTGGGTTGATATTAGGTCCAATGTCTCATATACCATATATAAAAAATATATTTTTCCCAGCTAGTACAATAAATTACTATGAAGTTGTGAGCTTCTTCTGTCGCATACATTTCATGTTTTTATTTGGTTTGGAGATGAATATTCAATACACATTACGCCGTCTACGTTTGGTCACATTGGTAGCATGTGGAGGTGCATTTATGGGTGCCATTTTTGGTCTATCTGTTTCCTTTTACTTGTACCACAAGTTAAATGTCCATGCTCCCATTTATTATTTTTCTATGATCATGATGTTAATGGTATCATACACAAGTTCTCCGATGGTGATTCGTTTGTCAGCTGAGTTAAGATTTGCAGCGTCTGATGTCGGCCGAATCGCAGTGTCATCAGCGTTGATTACAGAAATGGGTTGTTTGTTGTTCTTCAATGTAATGGTTACATGGAAAAAACAAAGCCACATTTCTCATGGTTTTTTTTGTACTGTTACTACAACCCTAGTGATTATAATTAACAACAAATTAGCCATTTGGTTAAATTCGAGAAATAGAAACCAAAAATACCTAAAAGCCCCTGAGTTATTACTCATACTATTTTTACTACTAAGTAGCTCAATGATTATAGAAATTTTGGGTTACAATAGTATTATAAGTTGTTTTATTATTGGATTATTATTCCCTAAAGAAGGTAAAACAGCTAGGACATTACTACATAAACTTGGTTATTCAATTTACAATTTTGTCCTTCCGGTATACTTTGGATATTTGGGTTTACAATGTGACATCATAAATGTTTTTAGAAGTTTGGATAGAACAACAAATGTAGCAATATTGGTTTTGTTGAGTATTGGTAGCAAACTTGGTGGTACTCTTGTAGCATGTCGTTATCTTCATATTTCTACAAATGAAGGAATTTTTATGGGCTTCATATTGAACACTAGAGGCTATGCTGATTTGTTGTTCATTGGTGCAGCAGCAAAACAAGTCATTGTGAGTATTTCTTAACTTCATTGAATTATTTAATCAAAATTATAGATTTAATTAAGGGGGCTATGCTCACTTTGACCAGGTGGGTCTAAGTTAGCCCACATGTAATTACTAGGGGGTGAGGGGTGCACATGGGGGTATGTGAGTAGTTAGGGAGTGCGTGAAGACAATGGAAGATGCGCTAAGTAATTTACATGTAGGTCATTGCTTAACTTTGACATAGGTCGAAGTTAGCAATCCTCTTTAATTGAATAAGTGTTTTGGTTATTGCTTTTCGTGTTGTTTTAAGCAAAATTACATATTTAATATCTTAACTTAATTTCAGGTAACAGTTTAGTCTTTTATGTGTTTTTACGTTGTTTTGACCATTTTTTGGTCATTCATTCATGTTTGTATATTAAAGAATTAAAATTATCTAGAATAATGTATTAACTAATTGTCTTGTGTTGATTTACAATTGCAGAGTTTTGATACAGAAGCTTACAATGTGTTGTTAGTATCAATAGTATTCAACACAATAATATCAGGAATAATCGTGGCTTCTCTAACAAAAGGAGAAGAGAAAATGTTTTCAAACAACTATATTGCAATTGAACAACAAGAAATGGAGAATGAGCTTCGAATTTTGGCTTGCGTATACGATCCTCGCCAAGTATCTACAATTCTTTCAACAATTCTAGCAATACATGGATCTAAAACATCACCTTCTACAACTTATTTAATGCATTTGATAGAGCTTGTAAAGAAGATCAAGTCCAATTTGTTATATCATGAAAAAGATAATGCTGACCTTAGCGACGATGAAGATAGTTTTGGTGGCAACGATGTGGTCGACATTAATAATGCCTTAGATTCTTTCACTGCAGATACAAATATTTTAATCTACCAAAAAAGAGCGGTATCCTCTTTCCCGACTTTGTATGAAGATGTGTGCAATGAAGCGGAAAATCTTCAAGTATCGATTATTCTTCTTCCTTTTCACAAGCATCAACGAATTGATGGAAAACTCGAAAGTGGCAAAGAAGGTATAAGAGTAACTAATCAGAAGATTTTTAGGCATGCTCCTTGTTCTGTTGGTGTTGTGATAGAAAGAGGACTTACTACGTCGTTTGGTTTCTCGGAACTAATTGAATCTGAAAACGTGCAAAATGTTGCAACACTTTTCTTTGGTGGTCCAGATGATCGCGAGGCTATTGCTTGGAGTCTTAGAATATCCAAATGCCCTCGCATTAACTTGACAATCATTAGATTTTTGGCGTCATCTACTTCATCAGAAATCGAACATACTAATGAAAGTGGAGTAAAGTCAGATGACAAAGAAATTTTAATGTCGTTGTCAGGGGAAAATACTATGAATGATGAGATAGACAATGCCTTCATGGTCGATTTCTATAACCGTTATGTGTCTTCGGGTAACATTGGATATGTGGAAAATTTTGTGAAGGATGGAAGACAAACAATGAAATGTTTGAAAGAGATTGGGGATGCATACTCTTTGTTTATAGTAGGAAAAGGTGGTAGAAGGAATAGTTCACTAACAATAGGTATGAGTGATTGGGAAGAATGTCCAGAACTTGGAACAGTTGGTGATGTATTGGCTTCTTCAGATTTTGATATTCATGGTTCTGTTTTGGTCATTCAACAACATAGAAATGCCAAGAAAGGACTACATTAGCCTTCTTTATGTACTTAGCTTTATGAACATAACGTGTATAGAAGAATTTTTTTTTTCTTTAAGGGTATGTTAAACAAAAAAGAGAAATGTTTTAGGAACACAAATCAACACACACCATATATAATATGTATATGTTAGGTATAAGCTTTTGGAATTTTTTAATATTTGTTTTTAGACCTCGGTTTTCATTCACAATGGTTTGGTTTGTAATATAATCCCCACCTTCAATTATGTTTGATCAATATAATTAGGAGTAGTATAGTACGTAGTATTGGATCAAGGGCTAAAATTGTATTGCAAATAATAGTACACTACAAAGAATCTGTTTCCTATTTGATTCGATGTGAGGTATGTATGATAATGTCTACAAAAACAAAACATGTGTTCATATACTATGCAGCATATGTTATTTTTAGGTTTAGGTCTCTAGTTTAGTTGGTGATCATATGGAGAAATTAATGAATTCAAAGGAATGGCTAAAATGAATAATACATGTTTAAATTTTTAGGGGCTTCCTTGTAATTTTATCGATGTTGGTCGTTTACATTGTCAGCTAGTGTCAATATTTTAATTGACGTATATTTAACACAATTTAATTAATGAAATGCTATAAGCATATTTTTGTCAAAAAAATAAAAATAAAAAATCGATGTTGGTTATTTCACATCAAGGATGTTGGTCATTTTACATCAAGTTTGTATGACCGGAATTTGATCTCTTCGACTTTGTGTATGTGAATTTATAATGTTTTTCAATAAAAAAATACTAGATTTATAAGGAAGAGGTAAAAGAAGAGTGGGAGTGAAAGAAAGACAACAAAAGTAGTGCCGTTATAGTTTTGGTTTTATTTGATCGATCTAACTAACGACTTCGTCAGAGCAGACCAGAGCAGTCCTATTCAGACTCCATATCTCTGTCTTCTCTCTCAGCTTCCACAGAAGAAGAGAACAAGGTACTACGTAGTAATTTTTTTAATTAATCATGTTCTTCTTATGTTTCACTGTTTTGGAATCTTTCATACTTAATCATAACTAACTTGATTTCTCTTATTTTCTTTCTCTTTTCATCATTAATTAATTTCTGATCGATTCATTTGTTATAGGCTTAGAGCTGTTGAATTTGAGTAACAACTGTTGTTGATTTTACTCTTTACTGCACAAACTTACTAGCGTAATTCTCATTATTTCTACCTTTTTTATTTTTCGTCTATGATTCACGTTGACTATGTTTATGTGCAAATTTTAAAAGTCAATTTTTATTCGTTTGATTGCTGATTTTGTTCAAATTTATAATCTTCCATTCCTTCATGATAACAATGATAACTACTACTAATTTTATTGCTTCCATTATTTTTTATTTTACTTTATTTGGAGCTTATCCACTGACATAAGTTTTGTGAGACTGTTTGGCACAACTTACAGCTTGTGACATTTTTCATAAGCTTTTTTTTTAATAGGTTCTCCAACAAAGCTTATGAAAACAGCTTATATCAATTTCATTTTAGCTGATGCTATAAAAATAGCTTATGTAAACTTATACATAAGTGCTTATCATGATAAGTGTTTGTGTTATAAGCTGCAAATAAGCTGTTTATCCAAACATGGCCTTTGCACGTGCATAAGTTCTTTTCAACTCATTTCTATAAGCTCTTATAAGATAGTTTATAACAACAGCTTATAGATTACAATGAAATAATTTGACTTTATTTTATCTTTTGTTATAGAAATAACTTATACACAAACAAACACTTATGTGATAAGTGATTATGCTACAAGTGCTTAATTAAGCTGTTTATTTAAACAAGGCCTTAATGGACAATAAACTGTTTGTATAAATCAGCTTTACACTGACATCCAATGAGAGACCACATTTTTCTATGTCCTACCGTCAATTTTAAAATCCCCTTACAGAAGTGGGATGATACGGCAAAATATTGGATTTTCATTAGATGTTTGGTTTACAGTTTACACTGAGAGTGCCCTTTAATGATTTTTAAAAACCGAAGTTTGTTTAAGTGAATTCATGACGATGACTGTAGTTTTTTGAATTACTGCTGTTGCCTAACTTATCTTTAGTGGGTTTACTACTTTACTTCTGTACAGGGCCGACTTTCAACTGATATTGACATCGAGTTTGATTTTGGTACTAGCTTCTGGTTCAATGCCTTCTGTAATCTCACCTCAATGGCAAGATAAGGCTACTGGGTTCTTTTCTTCTTCAGGTACCTTTCACTAAATCTGTGCACTTTTTTCTTTCTGTTTACAGTATGTTTTTTTGTTTGCGTCTATGTTTGTTTAAGTATAAGTTTGATGTAGGGGTCAAGCTTAAAGAAGCTAAGGATTCGGCAGGAACATTTGTTGGCGAGGTCACAAAAGATACAAAGAGTAATGTAGCTGAAGTGGCAGGACGAGTTGGGACAATAGTCAAAAGTCGGTGGGCAATTCTTCAGGAGCCATCCACAAGGCATGCCGTACAGGATCGAATGATATCAGCTGCTGCTACAACTGGTGCATTCCTAAGGAAAGGTTTGTTAGGGACAAAAGATAAGGTGGTTGTGGGGAAATCCAAGGTTGAAGAGGTAATGTGGTTATGTAAATGATTTGGGATTGCGATGTATACTTCTTTATTCGGGCGTATTACTATACCAATTTGATGCTCAGATTCTTTATTTTTTTCTTTTCTTGAGGCATCATTATCATTTATTTCAGGTGGCAAAAATAACAGCTCAAAAGAGTAAGACTATCTTGACAGACATTGAAAGATGGCAGAAGGTAAATGACATTTGGCTTGCTGTGACGTATTATATTTACTACTAGTATCCATCATTCTCAAATATTCTTATTTATTTTTTCAGGGAGGTGCAAGAACTGATGGTAAGTATCTCAAACCACATAATTGAACAAGTGAGCATTTCATTTCAGACATCTAAATCATTCTCTGACTATGTTGAAGTAATTTCCCATAACATTTTTTATTACTACTTAACTGTTAAGTGATCTATATTGCAGTACTGTAGCATGCTTTGTTTCTATGTAGATTTTTACTTCAATTAAAAAATTGTGCCCGACTGCATTTTGGTAGTTAACCATTTACCATCTTGACCCCAGTATTTGGAGTTCCTATTGAAGTTACAGTTCAGAGGCAAGATTGCAGCAAGCCTATTCCTCAGATACTAGTCAATTGTGCAGATTATCTTATAATTTCAGGTAGCCTTTTCTAGTGTAATGTCCTATATCCATGTATCAGTCTATGTTTCTTTTCTACTTATTGTTTTATTTTAATCCAGTAGTAATTCCACAATCGTGATTATATGTAGGATTGAATCTGCCGTATCTTTTTAAATCTGAAGGCAACAAAAAGGTTATTCAGCAGTTGGTTTCCCTATACAACCAAGGTATTTCAATCATTCTTTCAGTAATTGATAGGTTACGTATCATTTAACTTAGACAGTGCAATATTCACTTCAATAATTGCATATTGCAGATTCAACAGCCTCAGTGCCAGAAGGCTCAAATCCTATTGATGTAGCAGCTCTTGTAAAATATTATCTTGCTAGCCTTCCCGAACCGCTGACCACATTCGAGCTTTATAATGAGATCAAAGGGGCTCGGTCCAATATATATTCCATGAGAAACATACTTAAGAGGCTTTCCAGTGTGAACTATATGACTCTGGAGTTTATAACTGCACTTTTGCTCCGTGCTAGCCAGAAGTCACTTCTCAATAAGGTAGGAGATCACTGTAAGTGGGTGTTTGAGTATTTGTTTGGTGGGAAATTGGGTTTCATATATGGGTGGGCACATGATTCAGTGTATAACAGAATTTTGATAGTGACCTTAATGTATTCTAAAATCTGTTTTATGAAAGTACCTCTTCCTTAACTCTAATTTAAGGGAACCTAGATTTGAGGTCAATCTTGGAAAAGTAATGGGAATTATTGATATATGGTGTGATTAATAGAATATTTGATGAGATATTTTCTCCCTTATTTGCTCTATGTAAATATTTGTTGTTTCTCTGAATATAACTCTTATGTAATTAGATTAATATAGTACGGTTTAATCTCTATACTTTTCTTCTATTCTAGTCTTCCTTTTCTCCTTCTTTTAGCAATGTTTTTCAAGTTGCATAACTTGCTTGCTTTTTCATATTTAGCAACCTTTTAATCACTCCCAAATACTTGTTAGATTATCCTTACTGTTTTTTATTTTTCGCATCAACTGGTTGACCTTAAGCAGTATCACACTTTTGTTACTTGTTAGATTCTACATAAAAATTGGTTTTGATCAGCATGCTCAACACTGTTGAATTTTTACAGATGGATTCTCGGGGCCTTGCAATGGAAATGGCACCTGTTATCATGTGGCAAGCAGAACATAGACCTGAATTTTATCGTCAATACTGGAGTCAAAAGTCAGAAAGTCCTTCCAAACAGAGCTTAGATCTACAACCTGGTTCAACTACCTGGGACTTGTTTTCTGGTATGAAAAATAACGCCTAAACATGCAAATATTTTTAAGAGAACTGTATTGATAGAAAATAAACATTTTAAATTTGCTTGAAATTATGCTTCTAACTCATGATCAACATTGCACTCTAATCACAGTGTTCCGGAATAGTGAAAATTTTAGTTTAACTGTTGCTTTTCTTCCATTGAACAAAATTTTGGTCTGCACTGAATTTTAATGCTGATTGGCGATTACCATTTATCTCCTTTTCTTGTTTCTCTTGTTGCAGATGATGGTGAATCCATAGATGCATCTTCTCATATTCCTTTGGATGAAGGCATGCCAGTTGACTTTGGTGCAATCGAGGTTGTTCAGTTGCTCATAGAACATCATAATGCAGTCTTCACTGATGCCAATGAGACAGTCTGGAAATGAATGATCATACTACTTATCCTTTATTGATATTTTGACTTGGATATGTTGGATTTGCAAATTTGCAATAATGTTTTCCAATCCGGATGTGAAGATGATTATAAAAGCAGCTATGTTTATGCTAGTGAAAGATGTTGGATACTGGTCTAGTTTTTGCGATAAGAGTATCTCGGTTTCTTGGTCTTTTACAAATATTGTTTTGGGGGGATTGCAAAAGTATTGTACAGCTACTATATACTGCTTGCAGAAATTCTCATCACTAATGTGCTTTTATTGTGTACTAAGCTTGAATAATGTTATGTGATATGTTTATAGTTTACATATGAAGGTCAATCTGGTTAAAATTTGCAGGGGTGTTGCGAAAGAGGTTGGAAAAAAATAGTTTGATTTGAAGATTTAAGCAAGTAAATGTCATAGATATTTTCACTTCAAACCTTGGAATTCATATTAAACCTGTGCAGCCTCTAATTTTTTAGGGGGCGTGTCGGACGAACTTTGAAGGCAAATTTAATTTGTTCAAGTTATACATATGTAATTAAAACAAGAAGAAAAATGCACTAGACTTCCATATTCATTGGTAATTTACTAATTAAACATAGAAATAGTTTGAATAGTAAGGTATTAAATAAGACCTTCAACTAGTCACATTTTTTGCATCTTCAGGTTTTTCCTTAATAAATTCAAGAAACCTGAAACAAGTTCATGCATTAGCACACTTGGAAATTGGAAAAGATGATACATGTAAAATAAAAACCAAATGACTACTGAGCAAAGTATTCAAATATCTCAGCTGCCATGTCCTTAAAGGAGGAGTTTGAACCTGTACTCTGAGAATTTCCTTCAATTCCAAGAGTTGGCAAACTAGTCCCAATCTTCTGACTCCACTCACTTTCTGAACACTTTTTCTGCTCAAACATGTCCATGAGATTTGGCTCAAAGGGCTCTTGAACAAGTTCATGACATTCTGGGAATAGTGAAAAATCCATTTGTGGCTCAGAGAGTATAGGAAAGTTGTATGCTGATGATGACTCAAATGATGGTACTGTGTGAAGTGGAGTGGCTTCAACTTCAACTGCATTAAAATCACTTTCATAATTTTGGTAATTTGGCTTTGTCAAATCTGGAAGATTAACCATCTTGAACACCTCTTTGTTTCCCATGCAAGAAGTTGTGTAAGTTAAGTTCTCGTCTAGTTGATTTGAACCACTTTCAGGAACCTGAAATACACATTTTCATCATCAAGTTCATAATTTGATCATCCTAATCCGTCGAGATTACCCCGCATTATGCAAACACACAACTCTAGCCTATGTTCTTAATCAAACGGTTCGTATCAAAATGTCGACTATCCGACAACATATGCAACATGATTGTGTGATTGCAGAAAGAAAGTTACTAGTAAGTTTGAAGATAACATCAAAAAAAATATCTACTTAACCTTTTCAACATTATCTTGATTAAGAATAGCTTTCCCTTTGTTTTTCTGTTTCTTTGATAGTGGTGATGGTGTCCTTGAATATGTCCTTTTCATCCTTTTTCTCCTACTACTCCAGAAGTTCTTCACATCATTATCTGTTCTACCTTCCAAATGCGTAGCGATTTTCGCCCATTTGTTCCCATATTTCTCTTGTAATTCAATCACCATCCTCTCTTCCTCCTCTGAAAACTTGCATCCTCTGCCATTTTAAATCACCACACATAACAAACTTTCATCATAAAAAACAAAACAAAACAATTTCCATACAACATTATTAGTATGTATACTATAAATTAAACTAAACTAAACCACATGGTTATTATTTTACAAATTGAGAGAAACACCCACCAATTCATGAACAATAATAGAATTACTTTTATTGCAAGTTAACTTTGATACAGTTACAATTGGCACAGACATTTTTCAAAATCACAGATGTATAAAGACAAATTACATTCAGTTACAATGCTATATCCAGTGTTTCCAGTTTCCACCTAGGAAACATTGATACAAACAGGAACACCGAAAACAACATTAACACCTCAACACAGATAATAATTTGAGAAAAAAACAATTAATTAAATGTAATCACATCTTAAGCCCAGTGCATTTGCACGCCTCAGTCAAATTCGATAAGTTCTTCGTGTTTTCTATTTTATTTTACTTGTGTTATATTTATTTGTACTAATTTTACTCTGAATTTACTATTATAATATAATTCTATGTCTAAGTTTTCCAACAATCACATGTATTCGAAACGAAACACACATTCAATCATAAATGTCCGTGCTACCGAGATTCTACTAATCGATCAACTAAAGCTATAACACAATTGTCACAAAAAAACACTAATCAAAGTTTAGTAGACAAGTAAAGTTGTCTTAATTCAACAGTGATAAAATAATCAGAAGTTCAGAACACAAACTAACACATTACATAATCAATCAATGTAAGAGCAATTAATAAATTAACAAATTAATTAGAGAAAAAGGATAAGAAAATTGTTACATACGTTTTCAAATCAGGTCTAAGCTTATTAACCCATCTTAACCGACAAGATTTACCAGTTCGTGGCAAAAGACCTTTGGATCGAATAGAGCTCCATTCTCTAGGACCATACTTGTTAACATGTTTCAACAACACTTCATCTTCTTCATTACTCCATGGTCCTTTTTTTATGTAGTAACAATCTTTTTCATTTTCATTTTCATATTCACTTTCCATTATTCATTCATTCATATGATTCATTCAATATTTTCTTTTGATTTATGGTGTCAGAAACAAAATTTTGAAAATGAAATTGAATTGACGGTTATGTTATTCTGTGGTGGGGTTCATGGGTATGGGATGGAGGTGCACACGTGGGGGGTTTGTATTTATTGTGTTTTTGGTTTTGTGTGACGTGGCGGTGTTTTATTGGGTTTGTTGTTAAGGGTTTATGTGGTTTGAATACATGGGATTCTTTTTCCCACTTACATTTTTGAACGGTTAGTGGGAACATCCACAACCCCGCCATTTCTTCACTCTTTTCAAATTACTAAAATTATTCTTTTTTTTTTTGAATTGGCATTAAGATTACAAATTAAAATTAGAATTTAATTTATATATACAGTCATTGTAAAGTTTTTTTTTTGTCAAGTAGTGCAGTGGTTAGAAGTTCACCCTTTAAAAGTGAATAAGTGGGCGTATTCGGGTTCGAACCCGGATCCCAACACTTTCGTGCAATATGTTCAACCAATTGATCTAAGCTCATGAGACACAGTCAATGTAAAGTTATTTTGTGTTTATAAACACATGATGTGTCACACTTATTAAATGATGTGGCAACATATTATCGGATGTATGTATAAAATAATTTTACACTGACAGTACATAGCAATTAAACTCATAAAATTAATATTAGTTAATTTTTGTATCAATTACAAATTAAAATATTATATTAACTACTCAGATATTATTATTAGACAATGTTATATTTTATGTGTGTGTGACTTTTGTTAGCAATACAGTGTGAGTAAGGTACTTAGGTTATATGCTTAGATAAGTTTCATTAATATTGTATTCTAAATTTCCATGCACTATAAAACAAATATGGTGTTTTTTTTTACAACTAAACAAATATGGTTTTTAAGTTCATAATGCTGAAAGAACCAACAAATAGAGAAGGAAAAACTCACTAGGCACTACTGCACTAGCAAAAAATTATGGCAATTGTGAGGGATCGAATTGTGGTCCTCCCTACTAAATTAAGCGTCAATTATCACTGAACCAACTAACGAAATTTGTGAAGTTTTTTTTTTCATCACTAATTATTGAAGAAATTGCATCTTTAATCTAGCTTATTATATTAGTGATAGTCTGATGTTAATGGTACAAATGAAATACATACTATACTGTATTAAATAAATTAAAATTATCAATAAACAACATTTTTTTTAAACTGAATACTACCAAATACTTTTAAAATTTTGTTCATAAATATTACACATATCAATCACCAAAATACATAGAAGTTATATTTTAATGGTGCCATATATTTTTCTTGATAATGAAAGAGTAGTTGAGATGTTTTATTAGAGATGCCACACAAGCATATAGTGTGAGAAGTTTTTCTAGGGATGTCACAAACATAATCCTAATCCAGTAATCCTAATTTTAGAATGAGTCAAATTTTGATTACAAATATATATAGATATATACTTTAAAAATTCTTTTAATTAATACTCGGTAAATTAATAAATTCTCTAAAATATTAAATTTGTCACGTCCCGACTTAGGTCAATGTAAAAAATTGAAACACTCATAAAATAATAAGATAATAATTTTTCTGGAGATCACTATATAGTTTTCGATTACAAAAAAATTATAAATTAATAATTCATAGAAACTGAAGAAAACAATATATATTATACTCTATTGAAATATGACTCAATAGTTGTCTGTTTTATTTTTAAAGTTCAAGTCTATTTGAAGTTCATCTCTAACTTTTCTTATTGCATTCAATAACTCGGGTGTTGTATTGATTTCTAATAGATATGAACACAATAGTTACTAATTTACGTTGAGTGACTCGAGTCTTAATATTCACCGCAACGTAATTACTTAAAAACTCTTTAAATTAATAATTATTAATTTATCAATAAATTAATAACTTTTTAAATTAATAAATTTCTCCAATTAATTTATATATATATAACTAATACATTAATAAATGGTTTATAGGTTGCCACTCAATTGCATGAACAACGTATGTAACTTGGACTTGGTGTTTATTATGAGTAGTTTGTATATAAAAAATGTGTTGGGATTTTTATATTTCTTTTGACCCAAGGGGATATGATTGTTAATTTAGAGCACTATCTGTTTTCCATGTTCTTTATAATAGTTTATATTAATACTTTAGCTTAAATGCATTTTTAATCCGGTTACTTTTATTAAAACTGTAATTTTAATTTTCTATTTTTTTTTACTACAATTTTAGTACTTTAATTTATTTGACAAAACACTGACATTACAGTTTTAGTAAAATAATGAGACTTAAATTGTACTCCGTATTTAAACTTTATATTTTTTATGTCTTACAGCGTGTCCTATCCATAAACACAACATGCACCAAAAAATTAACAGAAAGCATAACGTCAAATTATATTTAATTGGTCCCTTATGTTTCTTGACCTCATGATTCTTTATTGTTCCGAGTTTAGGACGAGCGACAACAAGTGATTTCGGTTTTTTTTTTCAAATATAGTTATTGAAAATCAATCTATCATATTTATTAAATTCAACATCAATCACCATTAAATCAACTCACATTTAGTAAGTTGCTAGTATATAAGAAGTTTTCTTTACCGTTTGCATTTGCCTATTCTTTATTTGCCAAGTGGTTTTTGTGTGATATGTCAAAAAAAATAGTGGTTTTTGTGTGATGGATTTAAATCGAGAACTTTAATAGCCTTTGATTTTTAATATATAAGATGTAATTTACTTTTTAAATTTATTAATAATTTAATATGTGGTCTATATTATTGACTAGATATATTAAATTTTTAATAAATCTTAAAAAATACAGTTTATCTTATATTAAGGACTTGGGAGTAATTTTTAGGAGTTATGCCAATACATATTTTTATTACTAATGTCTTTAATTATATATTATAAAAATGTTATATTTTAAAAATATTTATCGAAACAATTGAACATTACCGTGTTTGCGAATATTAAAAAGGAATTAAGGATGTAATAGAATTACCATTTCCCATTAGTCAATATATTTAGCCCATTTTATAAAACTCAAGTTCCAACTAATGTCTGCTTTTAGTCAAATCAACGTATTCACCGATACAAAGGAGTAGGTGCAAGGTCACTTAATTAGTTAGTAATTACTAAGAAAGAGTATGTGGAAAATAACTTTAGGGAAAGAAAATCAACATTTTTTATAGAAAAAAGAAATTGAATTTATACCTCATCCATTACGAAACGCGTAAACTCAATATACTATTATTAGTATTATATGGTGAATTATTTGTTTTAATTTTATAAATGGCAAATTTAATCAATCTATGATAAAAATAAATTTACTTATCTATGTGACCGAATTTCACGTCTCTATTTTTCATCATTTTTTTTTTACATTCGTACGTTCTGGTACAAAATCTTCATTAGTGAGAAAGCAACAACTCTCATTAAAAAATTGGTACAATGACAAATATTTGGCATATGTAATTACTGATCGTGTCGGTGTACTAAAAAATATTGCCATTACATGTAACTTATCCTTTTCAATTCACACAACATTTCAAACTTTGTAATCATATCAAAACAAAATCTTAGGTAATATAATTGAAAATCCACAACAACTATTGACTTTTGGCACAAGAGAGTGCCAAGTCATTACCGATTCAAGATTGAGACGTGCAGCTGTGAGTGGATTTACTAAGACAAAAACTAGTATAAAAGCAGCCAGTCCCTCTTGTGTTTCATGCACCAACTCTTAAGTGACAAACATGGCTTCATCTAGCTTCCTAGTGTTGCTCCTCTTTGCTCTTTTTGCCATCCCTCAAGGGCTTGCTAATTATGAGAATCCTCCGGTTTACAAGCCACCGGTAGAAAAACCACCTGTGTACAAGCCTCCAGTTGAGAAACCTCCGATTTACAAACCCCCTGTAGAGAAGCCACCTGTTTACAAGCCACCAGTAGAGAAACCTCCTGTTTACAAGCCACCAGTTGAGAAGCCTCCAGTGTACAAGCCACCAGTAGAGAAGCCTCCAGTGTACAAGCCCCCGATTGAGAAACCCCCTGTTTACAAACCACCTGTAGAGAAACCCCCTGTCTACAAGCCACCAGTTGAGAAACCTCCGATTTACAAACCCCCTGTAGAGAAGCCACCTGTTTACAAACCACCAGTTGAGAAACCACCAGTGTACAAGCCACCAGTCGAGAAACCCCCAGTCTACAAGCCACCAGTAGAGAAGCCTCCAGTCTACAAGCCACCAGTAGAAAAGCCTCCCGTGTACAAGCCACCAGTTGAGAAGCCCCCAGTTTACAAGCCACCCGTGTACAAGCCCCCTGTTGAGAAACCCCCGGTCTACAAGCCACCAGTAGAAAAACCACCTGTATACAAGCCCCCTGTTGAGAAACCCCCGGTCTACAAGCCACCAGTGGAGAAACCACCCGTGTACAAGCCCCCTGTTGAGAAACCCCCAATTTACAAACCACCAGTAGAAAAACCACCAGTGTACAAGCCACCAGTTGAGAAGCCCCCAGTCTACAAGCCTCCAGTGGAGAAGCCACCCGTGTACAAGCCCCCTGTTGAGAATCCCCCAGTTTACAAGCCACCAGTTGAAAAACCTCCTGTCTACAAGCCACCAGTAGAGCAACCTCCAGTGTACAAACCTCCAGTTGAAAACCCACCTGTTTATGAGCCTCCTCACCACCCAAAGTACCCTCCGGCAAACGAAGCTTCTCATTTCTAGATCACCCTATGAAGTTAATATGTTAAATAAGAGATATATAAAGTTTCCAAAGCAAAGATTATTATAAATTTTAGGAATCTTTATTTCAATCCCTTGTTTAAAATTCGATTATCAAGACAACAATGTGAGTGTAATACGGTGAAAGATAATGGTGCTTTTGTACCCTAAATGATGAATAAGATCAATGTTATGGTTTCCTAGTTCTTATTTTGTGTTGGTTGACTTTTCTTGACTCGTCATATTTTTGTTTAGTTACTGTCACATCATTAAGGTGCATGCATGAAAATCCAGTCTTGAGAGGAAGACATAACGAATAATTGTTTCATGTTTATATTCTACTATACATGCATGGGACCTAAACTAACTTTGAATTTTATGGCAACATGCTTGACTCAATGGTATTTTAGTTTCAACTAGGAAAATATACGTGTAAGAAAATTTTGCAAAATAAAGGATTCTTGACTATGGTTAACTAATTAGTATTTAGTAAACGATTATTTTGGTTATTTAAATTATAAGGATTAGACAAATTCTTAACTCAAATATGAGAAATAGAAATAAATTCTTTTAAATTAAAAAGATATATATAAGTCAGCCACCGGATCCAGATTCTCTCCTGTTTAACTGTAGTAATAATAGACATATTAGATTTGATCCGGCCATTGAAGAACAAACAAGAATATAATAATCAAAATTTCGTAAGCAAATGATTCTCACTTTTTGAAACGGTAGTGTTCTCGAATATCAGAGATTGTAGAACAATGATTCTCTCTTTTCTTGGTCTCTCACATTTTCCATCAAAATTTGTGGTTGAAATTAAAACACTTTTTTTACCCATCAAACTGAAGTTACTGAACTGCTTTATCATTTACTATGTTGTAAAATTGGTTCATTCGTTACTAGCTAGAACTGATTTATCACTTTAATTTTATTTTTCTACATTGATGAATATATATCTTGAATAAAGCACAAACATAAACAAGAAGAAGAGTCCATTCAGTAAATAGTGGCTGTGGAATTTTTTGCAAAGTAAGTAGCTAGTATATATAATGAACAAGAGGGAAAATAATAGGAAAAACTAAGAATTTCTTTTGATGACAAATAACCGGAAAACCCCATAACTACAAGAAAAAATGAAGTGCTGGAGAAAGAGGTTCAAATAAAACGCGGGCAAAATAGCAGTAGCACTGTAGTTTGGGAGTCAAGTACCACGTCAGTAAAAATTCACTGCACGCTACATCAATAAAAACAAAAATTGATTTTTTATACATCGGTGTAGATAAATTTAATCGGTCATCTGACAAATATTTATAAGCTAAATTTTATAATGTATAGAGACTAAATAGGGATATATATACTACTTATTAGTTAGTAGAAATTTATTTGTCAAATATGAAAGTCTAATTTTTTTTGCGAGATCTAACTCTTTTTTTTTAAAGGAGCAAGCAGACCTAACTCTTGTGATCAACTAATACGTTATATTTTAATCCAAATTAACAATTGATATTTATCTTAAATTTTGAGATTAATTAGTGAGTTGTTCTGCTTATTGCTTATGGCTATAACAAACTCTTTTTTGGTGGAGGTTTCAGTCTCTTTCAGGAACCACTCCTCAAAGATGATTATGTGTACAATTTTTTTTGTCAAATTGAGGTGTAAAATTATTAGAGAGTAATTCTTTAATTTTTGTTTTCTTTTTCATCCTTTGTCTTATGTAACCCAAAAAAAAACTCTATGGCCCTATTTCACCTGCAAACAAAGGAGTGGGTGCAAAATAAATAATTAACAAAAAGTGATCGTATTGCAAATATACCTCATCCATTACGAAACACATTTTAAAATTATATGCATAAAAATTTTATAGAGCAAAAAATATCATTTTTTATAAAAAAAAGGAAAACAAAATATCATAATTTTTTATTTAAAAAAATCTTATTTAACCCTTTAATCTACCTATTATAAAAATAAAAGAAATACTAATTATATGTGGCAAAACTTTACATCATCATTTTCATAATTTTTTCAGATATGTAATTAATATAATCTTGTATCAAATCTTATGCTTGAAGCAACAAACTCACGTTGAAAGATCATCATTACAAATATTTGGCATATGTTATTACTGATTGTGTCGGTGTTTATTCAAAAATATTGTCATGATACATTTTGTCCATTCCAATTAACACATAATTTCAAACTCCACAACACAAGAAAACAATATCACAAGTTATAGTATTGAAAATCCACAACCACTATATTGACTTTTTGGTACATGATAGAGATCGAGTCCACGTGATTCCCGATTCAAGATTGAGCCATGCAGCTGTGAGTAGGAATCACTAAGACCTTATGACTAATATAAATGCAGCTTGACTCTTGTGTGTTTTATGCACCAAATTCAAAAGTCACTAACATGGCTTCCTCAAGCTTCCTAGTGTTGCTTCTTTTTGCTATGTTTATCATCCCTCATGGACTTGCCAACTATGAACAACCTCCCGAATATAATCCACCAGTAGAGACACCACCTGTCTACAAACCACCAATTGAAGAGCCTCCGATTTACAAGCCTCCGTTTGAGAAGCCACCGATTTACAAGCCGCCATTTGAGGAGCCACCAATTTACAAGCCTCCATTTTACAAGCCACCTATAGAGATACCACCTATTTGTACGCCACCTCTCTATAAGCCACCATTTGAGCAACCCCCAGTTTATAAGCCACCACTAGAGAAGCCTCCAAATTACAAGCCACCAATTGAGCATCCACCTATCTACAACCCACCTGTTGAGAAGCCACCAATTTACAAGCCACCAGTTGAGCATCCACCGGTGTATAAGCCACCAGTTGAGAAGCCGCCTATTTACAAACCACCGGTAGAGAAGCCACCTGTCTACAAACCACCTATTCAGAAGCCACCAATTTACAAGCCACCAGTAGAGCAACCACCTGTGTATAAACCACCAGTTGAGAAACCGCCTATGTACAAACCACCGGTAGAGAAGCCACCCGTCTACAAACCACCAATTCATAAGCCTCCAATTTACAAGCCACCAGTAGAGAAGCCCCCAGTTTATAACCCACCAGTGGAGCAACCACCTGTATACAAGCCACCAATTGAGAAACCCCCGATTTACAAGCCACCAATAGAGAAGCCTCCAGTTTACAAGCCACCAATTGAGCACCCACCTGTGTACAAGCCACCAATTGAGAAGCCTCCGATTTACAAACCACCAGTAGAGAAACCACCTGTGTACAATCCACCAATTGAGCACCCACCTGTTTACAAGCCACCAGTTGAGAAGCCCCCGATTTACAAGCCACCAATAGAGAAACCTCCCGTTTACAACCCACCATTTGAGCACCCACCTGTGTATAAGCCACCGGTTGAGCAACCCCCTATTTACAAACCACCAGTAGAGAAACCACCCATGTACAATCCACCAATAGAGAATCCCCCAGTTTACAAGTCACCTATACATAAACCTCCAGTGTACAAGCCTCCAATTTATCAACCACCAATTTATAAGCCACCGTTTTGGAAACCACCGGTTTACCAACCACCATTTGAGAAGCCACCGATTTATAAGCCTCCAATTGAGGAGCCACCAATTTACAAGCCTCCATTTGAGAAGCCACCAATTTACAATCCACCGGTTGAAGAGCCACCAATTTACAAGCCTCCATTTGAGAATCCGCCAGTTGAAGAACCTCCTGTTTACAAGCCTCCGTTTGAGAAGCCACCATTTTACAAGCCTCCAGTAGATGATGTAACTCATTTGTAGAATAAGTTATTATCGTAAGCTTTTCAGAAAACAAGGATTTATATATTCTTGGATCTTCATTTCAATGCTTTGATTATATATAATGTTATTGCCAAGAAAAGAATGTGTGTGTAAAATAGAGAAATAAGATGGTACTTTTGTTCTACAAATTATGAATAAGAACGTTATTGTGAGACCCGTAATTTACTGTAACAATATATGGGGTCACTATATATTCATGTTTGTACAATTTACTATAGTATTTATACCCGTGGTAAAGTTCGGGCAAAGAAAATGTTTTTTGAATCATTAACTAGACATAATTTGTAAAATAAGTATTTTTGTTTTTTTGATCCCATGTAAAATAAGTATGTTAATATAAAGAGTATTTTTAAATTGATTTATAAATTTTTTAATTATGATAGTCTTAAGTCACTTAAAGACACAGAGAATATTAAAAGACACAAGTCATTTAACAGAAAATAAATGAACATATGAAGAAAAAAAATGATCATGTATACATGCAAGTTTTTTTGTTACTCCCCCATTTTTTTATCTTCTAGAAATTTGTTTTCTCCCCGTATGATTTTACATTTTAAATTAACTATAATTATCATGTGTTCTTCCATTTATAAGAATATTCCACACCAAAAAAAAAAAATTATAAGAATATTCAACCAAAAACAAAAACTATCAGAATATATCAATCATTAGTATCTTATCAAGACATATCTTGTGATAATGTAAATCTTATCGGAAGTTACAAAATTTAAACAACTTACTCTCCTATTAGACACTGAAATATTTTAAAATTTATAATTTAAGAGACCAAAATAATATTCATAATTTAAGAGACCAAAATGTAGCGAAAAAAACTCAAAGGACCAAATTATCTAACGTTTGTAATTTAAATTAATTAATTGACCAATAAAACAAAAACATAAAGGATCAAAATAAAGTCTAAAATTAACTTAAAGGGATTAAAAGTATAAATTAGTCTTTGAGAAAAGGAACATACATATATTCAAAATATTGGTGTTGCTCTTCCATTTCTTCATTTTTTTTATCCTGTAGGGTCTTTTAGATCTTGCAGTCAACCAGTGGTGTAGTTTCCTTATTAGGTCTGTTATGTGCTATGCTTCATCTTTCTGTTTTTAGTCCACAAATTTGGATAAAAAAACAAATATAGATTCTGCACAAATAGATTTTTTACGGGTTTATGGGTTGCTTTTACAATATTTAATTTGTTGATGGTTGATATAGCGGTCTTACTTTGTCGAGTCTATTTTAATATCCGTATCATTTCATATTTTGGACAGTTTAACTTGAAAAAGCCATGATCATTTGCTGTTTGGTTTATCAACTATATATTAAATGCTCTTAATTTATAAAAACAAAATGTTTAGTATATTAAAAATTGAATTGATTTGCAAAATTTAATTTTTTTTAACTAGGGATGAAGTAAATATGAATTTTTAAGTATTTGTGTTTAAATTTTCACCACCGAATCAGTTAATCGTCAATTACTACTAATGATTTAACAATTGATTAAAAATAATAATTTTTATAATACAACATCAGACAATTATATATGATAAAATTTATTAATTTATTTTTCACCACCGAATCAATAAATTCTATCATTGTATCAAATGAGATATAATAAAATTTATTAATTTAATTAATTGAAAAAAAAAACACTTATACATAATGCAAGAGTTTTATTTATTTTCTTTGGTCAGGTAGCCTAGTGGCTATGTGCAATGTCCTTTACCAATTGAGTTAACTCAAGAGTTCTATTTTATTTGTACACATAAGAGAAATATTTAACAAGAGAGTACTGAATACGTTGCTGTGTATGAAAAATGATACGTACCAAAATAAATATTAAGCAAGATATTTGTGCTTGATCATGTGGTGGTGGTGGTGTATGGAAAAATGTTGGCATGATGGTTGATGTAACTTGTCGACTCCAAGTGGCATATATAATTTGAAACATAGCAACCTCTTAAAATAAAAAATCATATGTATCAATCAAATGTGGAAAATTCGCAATAACTACATGACTTTTGGTACATGAGTGGACTCACAAAGACCAAAACTAGTATAAAAGAAGCTAATCACTCTTGTGTTTATACACCAAACTCACAAATTAAAATCACTAAGATGGCTTCCTTTAGCTTCTTAGTGTTACTCCTTGTTTCTCTATTTGTCATTCCTCAAGGGCTTGCAAAATATGAGCTCCCCCCTTCTTATGGCAATTTTCCCCGTTATAGTCCACCACCACCACCACCCTATAATAAACTACCAACTCATAAGTTACCGGCTGTGTCCACTACACCTTTGGTGAAGAAGCCATCACTCGAAACATCACGGGCATACAAACCACCAATTGGTGAGACATCCCCACAATTCAAGCGACCATCGCCTCTCACAAGAGGACCGATTTACAAGCCACCAATTGAAAATCCTCCGATTTACATGCCACGGGTAGAGATACCACGTCCCGAGTCCCCAATTAAAAAACAACCGATTTACAAACCACCATTTGAAAGACGCCCGAGGTACCCACCACCAACTTATAAGCCATAAGTTGAGAAGCCACTTGTTTACTAGTCTTCCATATGAGAAGCCACATACCAAAGTTCTCTCCCGGAGATGATGTTTTAGATGTTTCTAAAAAGTATGATACTATAAATAAAATATCATATCTATTAAATAATTAATATATATGATCTATAATATAAATAAAATATATTAATCAGTTATTCAATAAATCTAAAAAATGAATTTTACTTATAATATGGATTGAAAGAAGTATTATATTAATATATATAGTTTTAAAGAAAAGGATATTAGATTCTTGTCATCTTAATTTTAATAATCCTCTGTTAAGAGTGATATGTACTATGGTTTTATGCTCCAAATTATGAATAAAAACTTCATGGTTTTGATGTTGTATTTACTGTTGGATAAATCATGACACAGCATAATTAAAATAACAGTAAAGATGCATAATGTTTTTTATTTTATTTTTAAGTGTGAGAGGATCTATCTATTTTGGACTCGAGAAAATGTGAGAGACCCAATTTAGTCCCTACGAAAAAAAATAGAGGTTTTTTTGTCCTTCGGAAAAACAGATTGAACAACTTATTAGTCCGTATGTGAATTGACATAAAAATTGTTGGAAAGAACTATAAGAGATGGAAAGATGATGAATATGTTTCACCGGCTCCCCCTTGATCACTCTTTGCCTCCATGTTGTTTTTGTTGTGGAATTGTACCTATCGTCATAAAATAATAGAATTAGCAAAATATAAATATAAGTATCAACCAAATACTAAGAAGAATAAAATAGAATGAAGATTAAAGAAACTTATCTTTCTTCATATTTGCAAAGTAATTTGATGTCGACAAGGATGAAGCAAACAACCAATAAACTATAGATGCAAGATGATCTGTAAAACTAACAAACAATAGAGTAGTCTGAGACGTGCTGATCGCACTGTCTTCAAGGATTTTCCGCGTATTACGTTAATCTCTCAGGATTTAACAGACTTTTCTCTGTAAAACCGAGGATCAGAACTAGCAAGAACAATTTAGAATTAGGATGATGTAACCCATAATTTTAAAGCAAGAGGAGCATGAAATTGTGTGAAATATATGTCTCAAAGAAGTAATATATGTTTTCTGTTCTACTGCCTTTTCATTAGCTACACATCGTGTGTCTACCTTCACCATATATGGCTGTTAGTAACATATTAAATCACCCAGGGACGGATGTAGGTTAAGCATAGTGTGGGCATACAAAACTTTGGAGAATTTTTATTTAGTATGTATAGTAATAAATATATGTTGACATTTTTGACAATATGTCCAAACACATTATATTATTTATCTTTAAGTTCACATTATTATCACACATACACAAAATAAATAAATAATTTAGTCTTTAATTTCACACATCAATCAATTTCGTTCTTTAATTAATTGAAATAGTTAAAACATCTCTCAATTTATGAAAATTTTATCAAATTAGTCCCTCACTTAAACAATTGCAGCTTTTAATTACCATAAGTTGTTACAGTTTAGTCCTGAATTATCCTTCAATCAATTGTTTAGAGACTAATTTGATATAACTTTCACAAATTGAGGGATGATTTTGCTAGTTCGATAAATTCACAGACCAAATTAATTGATGGGTGAAAATTCAAGTATTAAGTTGCTTTTATTCCACATTCACAACAACCATATTGTGTTGGGTAGCCATTGGTATATTTGCTTTTAGAGTTATCTTTAATATTACTCATGGCAACTGCAACCGCTGAAAGATTTTTCTCTGCTATAGTATTATCAAGAATCGGTTGTAAAATCACATGGTAGATCATTGGTTGAATGATTGTCTAGTTACTATGCAAAAATATTTTTCTTTTTTGGTAGATAGATGAAATGACGTTACCAAAAACTCTCACACAAAGTAAAGGGACCTGGATTTGAACATTGTTTATTACGTCTGACTTAGCAATATTAACAATTTTTTCAGTTGAGCTAAAATTTGTAGACAAAAAAAGATATTTTAATATGCATCGAAAATTAAAAAAAATTATTCTATATTTTCAAAATTTGAATTCTTACAAATTTATATACGTAGTGCCCCCACTATTCAAGATTCTTGGATTTGTCACTGATTCACACATGGTATCATTGAATATGACCATTTACATTGAGTTAATATATAGAAACCTCACATATAATAGCTAATAAAATATGTCTTTATTGAGAAAACAAAACGGTTAAGTAGTTAAAGGGGGATAAATGAGATATGATAAGATTTATTGATCTCATTGTAAAATATGCATTTTTGTACATAATGCAAGAAACTGTTTTACATGGTATACATCAAACAAATATCTAGCAAGATATTGTACTTGATCATGTGGTGGTGGTGAATGGAAAAATGTTACCATGCTGGCTGATATGTCACTTGTCGACTCCATATAACCGTTGTTTCGGTGATATGTAACATTATCTATAGAATAATATTAACGGTTCATATAACCGTTGTTTCGGTGGAAAAAAGTTTTTCAAAACAAAAAAGTAATAAATTTTATTTTAGATAAATATTGTCTCAACAATCATTAAATTGATTGACTTTATTATCGATTTAAAAAATGTTATGTGAAATTAGTTATGATAATTGAACAAATGATTTTGCGTTTCAAAAACGTCAAAATATAAATTTCAAGTAATTTTTCCTGATAATTTTTTTTAAAAAAAAGTTTCATCTTAAAATTTTATTTTAGACCTCAAATAGTATTTGGCCGGCACTGCCTCCATATGAGAATAAGCCACATAACCACCCAAAGTAATCTTCTGGAGATGATGTTGATTACTTTGTTTCTATATATATAGTATGAAATATTAAATATTCCTAATTAGTGATATATAGCAATAATTTTATATTCTTGGAATCTTAATTAATTTCGATAGTCCTTTGTTTACAGTGATATATATTGTGGTTTAGATGTTGTACTCCAAATTATGAATAAAAAGAAAAATAAATTGCTTTCACCCTATGGTTTTTAGAAGAAAGGAGTCCTAGTTGTTTAGATTTTGGGGAGAATTATGTCATCTAGTGGTTCTAATCCCTCCAAACGCAGTTGCGGGATCAAACAGTAGTCCTCCCTATCAAGTATATCGCCAATTACGGCTAGACTAATTAACAATTATTTAAAAAGAATAAATTTTAGTATATTTCAACATCAGACAATTATATATGATGATAAAATTTATTAATTTATATATTTTTCATCACCGAATCAATAAATTCTATCATTGTATCAAATGATATATAATAAAATTTGTTAATTTACTTGTAAAAAAACACTGATACACAATGCAAGAGTTCTATTTTACTTGTACACATAAGAGAAATATTTGACAAGAGACTACTGAATATGTCGCTGTGTATGAAAAATGTTACGTACCAAAATAAATATTAAGCAAGATATTTCTACTTTATCATGTGATGGTGGTGGTGTATGGAAAAAAGTTACCATGATGGTTGATGTAACTTGTCGACTCTAAGTGGCATATATAATTTGAAACATAGCAACCTTTTGAAAAAATAAAATCATATGTATCAATCAAATGTGGAAAATTCACAATAACTACATGACTTTTGGTACATGAGTGGACTCACAAAGACCAAAAGTAGTATAAAAGAAGCTAATCACTCTTGTGTTTATACACCAAACTCACAAATTAAAATCACTAAGATGGCTTCCTTTAGCTTCTTAGTGTTACTCCTTGTTTCTCTATTTTTCATTCCTCAAGGCCTTGCACAACACGAGCTTCCTCCTTCTCCTTCTTATGGCAATTTTCCCGTTTATGGTCAGCGACCCCGACCCCGTCCCCGTCCCCCTTATAGTCCACCCTATAATAAACTACCAACTCATAAGTTACCGGCTGTGTCCACTACGCCTTCGGTGGACAAGCTATCACTTGAAACATCACCGGCGTACAAACCACCAATTGGTGAGACGTCCCCACAATTCAAGCCACCATCACCTATCACAAGAGGGCCAATTTACAAGCCATCAGTAGAGAAACCACGTCCCGAGTCCCCAATTAAGAAACAACCAATTTACAAATCACCATTTGAAAGACGCCCAAGGTACCCACCACCAATTTATAAGCCATAAGTTGAGAAGCAACTTGTTTTCTAGTCTTCCATACCAACCAAAGTTCTCTCCCGGAGATGATGTGTTAGACGTTTCTAAAAAGTATGATATTATAAGTAAAATATCATATCTATTGAATAATTAATGTATATGATTTATGATATAAATCAAATATATTAATTAGTTATTCAATAAATCTAATAAGTGAATTTTATTTATAATATGGAATGAAAGAAGTATTATATATATAGTTTTAAAGAAAAGGATATTAGATTCTTGGCATCTTAATTTTAATAATCCTTTGTTTAGAGTGATATGTACTATGGTTTTATGCTCCAAATTATGAATAAAAACTTCATGGTTTTGATGTTGTATTTATTGTTGGATAAATCATGACACAAAGCATAATTAAAATAACAGTAAAGATGCACTTTTTTTTTTAAGTGTGAAGATCTATTTTGGTCTCGAGAAAATGTGAGAGACCCAATTTAGTCCCTAGGAAAAAAAATAAAAGTTTTATAAGAGATGGAAAGATGATGAATATGTTTCGCCCGCTTTCCCTTGATCACTCTTTACCTCCATGCTGTTTATTTTTCTTTCTGTTTCCAATGTTGTGTTATTTGTTTTGAGCAATTGAGCTCCACTTATAGTGCTAAGGAAGCCTGACATGGTTGCTCGGCGACTACTTAGTCGCTCGGCAACAAAGGTTTTCTTCACCTAAAATCTTTTCCTACTCTTGCATTATAAACTAGTTATTAGGTTCCACCAATAAATAAATTTCATCATTAGATTAAATGAAATATGATAAGATTTATTGATCTCATTGTAAAAAATGCATTTTTGTACATAATGCAAGAAACTATTTTACATGTATACTTCAAACAAATATCTAGCAAGATATTGTACTTGATCATGTGGTGGTGGTGGTGGTGTATGGAAAAATGTTACCATGGTGGCTGATGTAACTTGTCGACTCCAAGTGGCATATATAATTTGAAACATCCCTATACAACCCTACCATAAAAAAATAAAATCACACATTCACATGTATCAATTAATGAGTAAAATCCACAGTAATATACATGACTTTTGGTACATGACTCACAAAGACCAAAACTAGTAAAAAAGAAGCTAGCCACACTTGTGTTTTATACACCAAATTCATAAATTAAAATCATTAAGATGGCTTCCTTTAGCTTCTTAGTGTTACTCCTTGTTGCTCTCTTTGTCATTCCTCAGGGGCTGCTTGCACAGTATCCGCTTCCTCCTCAGTATCCCCCTGGTCGTCCACCTTATAGACGACCAACTGAGAAGTTACCGGCAGTGTACATGCCTTCGGTGAAGAAGCCACCACTTGAAAATTCACTGAAGTACAAACCACTACTTCCACCACCACCTGTCTACTCCAAGGCACCAACGTTCATGAGGCCACCGATAAAGAAGCCACCTGTGTACCGGCTACCAACATAGAAGCCTTAAGTTTAGAAGTCGTTGGTTTACTACTTACTAGCTAGCCTCCATATGAGAAGCCACATAACCACAAAAAAGTAATCTAGATGATGTTAATTACTATGTTTCTATAGTACTGTATGAGATATTAAATATTCCTAATTAGTGATATATAGCAATAATTTTAGATTGTTGGAATCTTAATTAATTTCGATAGTCCTTTGTTTACAGTGAGTCAGTGATATATATTGTGGTTTAGATATATATCGTGACATTTACAATGCATTATTAATTTCTAAATTGCCTCAAGAAACTGTACTAACTGAAATAATTTTACTCTTTCCGTCTCACAATAAGTGATTTTACGAAGAATGTGCGGAAGAATCCAAAGTTATTTGAAGCTTTTAATTTAAAAGATATTTCTCTCATCCCGGATGCTTTGTTAATCAATTTAAACCTATTTGGAAGGTCTAATAAATTGTTAATTGTTGGCAAGAAATGTGAACAAAATTATAGACTTAATGCATTATTTGATCTCTCCGTATCAAAATGGAGGGTAAACGAGTCATTCTTCAAGTAATAAACAGATGCTTGAGTTTTAACCTCTAACACCTAAGTTGATCTACCCCACCCCCACCCCATATATATAGGCTGACTTAAACTTGTATGGGCCTAGATGGGGGGAGCGGGGGGTGCGGCTGCTCGTTTTACCACCACCAATATATTATGACGTTTAAATCAAATATTAATATATAAGACTATGTACAATGCATGGTTGAAGATCTGACACAAACAATAAAAATCACTCCAATGTATTGTTGAAAAGCTGTTGAAGAATGGCAGGAGGAGAGAGGAGTTGAAGAAACTCAGCCCCAACTCAACACTGCGACACGGACACGCGTCCAGCTCCAATCGATTCTTTTTCGGCGCGTGCGCAACACGCGCGACAGCCGCGCTTTATGGCAGAGGAACGGGAAGATAGAGAAGGGCGCGGATTACAGTGGGCCACGTGGCCTGCTGTGATTGGCTGGCGCGATTTGAATTTAATCATTATCTTTGAACTCAATTATTTCACTGCAAATTAATTTTTTATTTTTTTATTTTTTCACCAAAATTCGTAAAAAAAAATTCTCTATAAATAGAGACTTGGTTCATTTGATTTGGACACAGAAATAAATCGAAATTTTTCTCTATTTTAATCTTATTATTAGTGTTAATTTTGAAGTTTAAGTTTTTTTTTGAGTGAAATGGATCCCAATAACCATTTCTACACCCAAAAAAAAATATTTAGTGTTATTTATTTTAATTTAATTTTAATCGATAATTTTAATTTTATTTAATCATAAAAAACAAAAATAAAATTTAAATAATAATATGAAATAAAAAGTGGTGGGGTAGAGTGTTAAAGAAAAATGAATTGGAGAGGGTTAAAGTTGAAGGTATGATGAAGTATGATGTGGAGTGTTGGGAATTGAAAAAGTGAGTGTTGAAGTTGGTTTTTAGAATTTTTTTTCCTAATTGCCCCTGATACTAATCAAAAACACCAAATTACCCTACTTTTTATAAAAAAATTCCAAACTACCCTACTTTTGGAATCTAGTGGAGATGGGGCACTTCTATATGGCGCCTCCTCAACACAGCAAATTTCTTTGTTAATGAATTTTAGGTGTTGCCTTAGGATGAAAAAGTGTTCTCTTAAAATTTAGTATTGCCTTATGGCTTGAGCTTTCAAAAATAGTTCGGATTGGCCTGGTCGGGCCAATTAAAAATTTCTTTGTGAATCTATTAAAATTGTATCAACGATAAAATTTACAATTTTTCCGTGAATTTATTATAATTTTTATAAACATTAAAATTTGCGACCTCCTAATTAATATACTATAATTTTTATCAACGTTTGATACACATCGACGATGTACCATTTTTTAAAATGGATACGCTCATCATACAGCCAGAGTATACGAAGAGATTACAAATTAACGATAAAATTTGTAGTACATTTATATGGAGATTGAAAATTTTATTGCTAATGAATTTCTTAATACATTCACAGTGATGTCACAAATTTTATAGTTGATAAAAAAAATTATACAGAGTAGTATATGTATAGATTTACGAGGTGATTGTAAATTTTTATCGTTGATAAAAGTTATAGTTTATTCACGAAAAGACTACAAATTTTATTATTGATACAAAAAAAAATTAATAGATTCATAGAGAGATTTTTAATTGGACCACTACAATAAACGAGGCAATTTGCTGGGGTTATATTGAGGTGTTTCTCAAAACCCGCCACAATATTCAAGTTCAAAAGAAATTTTCGTGATAAGTACACAAAATTTGGGTGCTTTAAAAAAACGTTGCAAATATTAATAAAAAAACGCTGCAATCTCTTTGATTTCACTATTTTGTTCTTTTTTTTTTTTTGACAAAACTATTTTGTTCTTTCGTTTAGCCAATATTCTGCTCACTTTTGTTTTCTGCCTAAATTCCTTCAAGAACCCTAAATCACTTTTTTTATCAACTCCAGATCCTTATCCCTAAATTGCACGAACGGTAAATCCCTTTATTTTGATGTGTCTAATTTCTGGAAATCGTACAGAGTTTCTTCTTCAATATAATCTCTCTCGTTCGACTCTCGTCTCTCATTTGTTGTCGTCAACTCTCGTTGTGTCTTTCTCAAGAAACCGGTATTATGGTTGCCTAGCTCTTTGTTGTACTTGATTCCATTTGATATTATTAAGCATGAGGGTATGTTTGGTTGAGCGTTTGCACACCTCAAACGTACGTTTCCTACCGTAAACGCAATTCTTCTTTTCAGCAAGTATGTTTGGTTTGCTATTGTAAAATTGATTCTATCTTGTAAAATCGATTCTAAGAGAAGCAAGAAATCCTAGCTTTTGCGGTGACCCAAAATCAATTCTTCAACTATTGTTTACTTTACAGCTTCATTCTTCATTTTATTCCTTTATTGCCCTTCATCACTATCATCAATTATTCTTACAAGAATTCATTAATCAGCCCTGTATTACCCAGATCCACAACTCCCATTCATTGCATGTTGTTTTTTCCTCATAAAATCTACAACAATACATATTTGTCTCCCTCGTAACACGCTAATGATGGGTTTTTTTTGTTACTTGATGATGGGGTTTATGTGTTGGATGAGATTAGAATATTGAAAGATATGAAGGAAGGAGAAAGAAGAAATGCAAACATAACATAACGATTGTTGAAGATTATGAAGAGATGCATCATTTTGTTGTTGTTGTTTAATATTTGGTTTTTATTTTTAATGTTGGGCTGAATTGTATTTTTTTTTTTACTGGGACTATGTATTTATTTTTATTTTTTGTACGGAAGGGTAGTATGATTTTTTTAAATGAACTAAAATCCAATTTGGTAATTATACATCCAAAATCAATTTTCATTTAATTTATCCAAACAACATGAAATGCTAAGAATTACTTTTACATTGACGTATCCAAACATAAATCAATTATGTTCAACTCACTTTCAACCAAAATCAATTATACCAAACTCAATTCTATCAAAATCAATTCAACTCGCCGCCAAACCAAACACATACTGAGTCTCTGCAGATTGACCGTGTTCTTTGCACATGATCAATTGTGTATCCTCACAATTATGAAACCTTACACTATTTGCAAGGATGTAACCCATTTGATGTGTTTCTTAATGCACAGGTAATTGTATCTACCTCATGTTGTCGACTTATCCTTGCAAATAAACTTGACTTGTGTGATGATTTCATATTTTTATGAAGATCAAATGTGCACTACATATTTGTGTGTTCTTGTTATCAAGTTTGGATATTTAAATTGCCTAAAAAGCTAGCATTTGTCTTTGTTTTCCATTGAGTATGATTTTTTTTTTTTTTGGTCAAGTAGCCTAGCGGCTAGAAATTCTACTTATAAAGTGGGGAAGTGGGATGACCGGGGTTCGAACCCCCGGAGTATGATTTATTTGATTATTTTCAAAATAAAATTTGTGTGTTTAATTTGGAGTTTAGAGTGGTTTGTATTTGAATATAAATTAATTATTTTATGTCTGATATAGCATGAGGTGGTAGAATTTTTAAACCATTCCTAGTTTTAAACAAGCAAGCATTCCATGATTCTAGATTTTAATTTGTCTTCAATGTTGCAAATCTGTTTTACTACTAATTAAGATTACTTTGATATTGCAGCCAATATGATTAGGAGCAATTATAAAATTTATACATGTGATGTTGCAGGGCTGAGGTAGAAGGATAAAAAGAGAGCTGTGATCTATAATAGATTATAAGTGGGCTATTAATTTATGTTTGTGATATGAAAATGTGGTTGGGATATAGGGCTTTTAATTTATGTGTATAGATTAATGGGGCTTATCGTTTTCTGAAATATGTAGGTATATCGTTGAAATTTATTTGTAATTGAGGTGAGCTTTATGCGGGGAGTCGGAAGAAAATTCTATTCATTTATTCATTTACTGTGAGGTGGTAATGAAGGTTTGGAAGGCAGTGTTTGCAGGTTTGGAAGGCAATGTTTGCGTGGCTGGACATTAATTTTGCTCTGCCTCGTTGCTGAACAACCTCGCTGAGGTAGGAGGGCGAAAATTGCGTACAGGACTGAGTTTATTGTGGAACTCGGTGATCTGGACTCTCTAGAGGAATAGAAATGTTGCTGTATTCGAGAACAGAAAATTGGAGGTATCGGAGTTGGTGGAGAAAGTGAAAGTCCTATCTTAGAAATGGTGGTTAAGTTAATCGAAGGTATCAATCACATTGTCTTTTGTACGGGTGGAGAGCATAACCGCGGATTTGTTTGTCAAACTAATTCCCTCCAAGATTGTTTGTCACACGTTGTGATCTGTTCCTGCTACATCAAAATTCTGCAGGTCCTAGGAAAAAAGTGCCAATGCCTCTTGTAGCCAGTTTTTAGTGTCTTTGTTTTGATTTAAAGAGGTTTGATAGTTGTTTTGTTTGAAGCATCTCCTGGTACCTTTCTTTGTATGTATTTTGTTTTGTCAATTTGGGTGTTAATACCCTTGTTTTTGTGTATCTTGTAGTATCTAGCATTTCTTATGCTAGATGACATTTTTCAATGAAATTTTAGTAGTTGCCAAAAAAAAATTGAGTTTAGTTACTGTTTGATGTGTTAGCTAATTGCATTACCATTAGTGACCTCTCTTAGATTTTTTCTTTCACTTACAGCTAGGACTATGACAACTAGGAAAGACAAGAGGGTGATCAAACAAGACCATGTTCATAATCTTCAGAGTAAAATCATTTAATTTTTTCACCTCGTTTTGTGGTTTGCTGCCTCCATGAACAACCTTTCAATATTGGGTTGCATCAACAACTCTTAGTCCAAGTGCACTCGTATATTTGAGGTGTCTCGGAGGTTGTGACATAGATGTCCTGATTTGTATGAGGCAAAAACCAAAGTTCATATAAGGTAAGATTTTAACTTAATGGCACAAAGAAAATTATAAAATGATTTTTGTTCCTTTATTATTCTGTTGTATGACTTTTAAGTTATAATTATATTTTATAATATCATACACATGAATTTTGGGTAAGTATAAGTTTCAGCTTAGATGAATGTTGAATTGATATATGTATATCATATGTAGTATTTGTTTACCTTCTACTGACTAAGTAATGTTGCAAGTATACTTCGTGATATGCGATTTAATTTTAAACATCATCATTTTGTATATTTGTAGGAACAAATTAAAGTGGGTTTGACTCAAAGTACAATCAATGAACCTTATTTGCCTACGGATGTGAGAGGATTCTTTGGTGCTAGCAACAATTGATGTTATGTCGGTTTCATTAGTATAAATTTTATTTTTAGTATATCATGAATTTCTGAGTTGTATACATTTGAAATTTAAGGTATAAGATTTCCTTTTGAGTATATTATGAATTTTGAGCTGTACTTGAAGCTCATAAGTACTTTTAACTTGTTATTACTTTTTTACAATTGTTATTAATTAGAAAATGCAAATATATTAGGAATGTAAAAATTAGTATTGAGCCCGTCAAAATAAAAATTAGTATTGAGCATCATAAGGAATTGTAATAAAAAAATCAAAGGATATAGAGGAGGTTACAAACCCCCACTAATTTAAATTTGACAACTTCATCTAACACATTTAGAGGGGGTTAGAAAACCCGGCAAACTTACAATGGATAAAGCGGGGGTTAAAAAGCTCAGCAAAATAACCGCCACAAAAATACCAGCGTTTGCAAAAAAACCCCACAAATAAATTGCAGCACCCCTGTTTGTTGCGTTTTCTAAAAACGCCACAATCTAAGTTGTGGGGGGTTTTTGGAAAAATAACCCCCGCAAATTGCTGCGTTTTTTTGTAGTGGACCAACCAAACCAAACATGACTATTTTTGAAAGCTCAAGCCATAAGGCAATACTAAGGCCATGTTTGGCCCGGCTTATTTTCCACTTTTTTTTTTTTAAATGAAATAGAAGTATAAAATTGAATTTAGCCATATTTCTCCTTAAGTGGAGAAATATAAAAAATACAGACAAGTGGAGTCAAACACAATATTTTCCTTCTTTACTATTTTTACGGAGCAAAAAAAAAAGTAGAAAATAAGTCAGGTTAAACGGGGCCTAAACTTTGTTACTTATTGTAATATAAAAACTAAAAATTGAAACAAAGTTAAGAGAACACTTTTTCACCCTAAGGCAACACTTAGAATTTGTTGCCAAAGAAATTTGCTGTGTTGGGGAGGCGCCATTTAGAAGTGTCCCATCTCCACTAGATTCCAAAAGTAGGGTAGTTTGGAATTTTTTATAAAAAGTAGGGTAATTTGGTGTTTTTGATTTGTGTCAGGGGTAATTAGGAAAAAAATTCTTGGTTTTTAGTGTTGATGGATTGTGGGTAGTCTAAAATCATATACAAAATTGAGTTTCTTATGTATAGATTTGAGATTTGAAGTCATGAATATCAATCATGAAGTACACACCCAACCGAACCAACTACTACATGCATAACAACATTAATATTATCTTTGAAAATTTCATTCAATCATGCATTATATGTGAAAATAAATATTATATATGTTGGGTATAGAAAATAATTGTTTTAAAATAATAATAGAAAATAATATACTTCATCCATCCATGTTTATAAGACTCTTTTTCACTTTCTTTGTCGCTTAATATAAAATACTTTATAAAATTTCATGTGTTAATAATCTTTTTTCAAAAATGCTATATTTAATTTATCATTGAAAATTATAAAATTTGATGATATTAATAATTATAAGAATCTAAAACTAACACATTCTAAACCAAATTATTAATCTGACAACTTTTAAAATGCAATTTCAAAATCCCTATATAATTTTATTATAGAGACCTGATAAGTCTGACCCGTGTTCCATAATTCCATGCAACTCTTATGGCCTCCTCTACGAGAGGAGCGTCAACAACGAATTCTGCTACATAAGGCAGATAGGATGCCAATTCGAAAGCCTCTTTCTTTCCAGCAAACTGTACTGCATCCAGCACTGAAGTTAAATTCTCAACCCTGCTTTTCCGCCGGATTCCAAAGATTACTTCTTGAGATGAATCTTTTATAAACACAATGGAATCACCCGCGACTAGTTTTTTTGCTATTAACGAATTGAGCCCACCCGGTAGTAAATAGGTGACGGCTTGAGGAATGTATGTGAGTGATGATCCATGCTTTACCTTGCACATCTGTGACAGATAACTGTTGAGAAGCACCAACATCTTGATCAAGAGGCGCTACAATTTGGTTTGCGTAGGCAACAGGTATAAAAGTAGAGCTATTGATGTGTGATTGTGTCAAGACTTTAACGACGGCAACAACCTCGCCGCCGGCGTCATCCTCTTCTTGATCAACCACTTCTTGGATGTCGTTGGTTGGTACAGGTGTGAGAAGAAGTTTGAAGAAAGCTTCATCACTTTCGGTGTCACAAGAAGATTAACCCTAGAAACGATACATGGTATGTAAGACATTAGCACCAAGATGGGACAGAGGAATTCCGGCGGACTCAATATGACCCGCCGGAAAATAGTACATTTCCCAGCCCAATCTTGGAATGGTGACAACGGGCCCAGTCTTGTACAAGGTTGTTTGTCTTCTCTTTTGTTAAGTTGTTTTTGTTGTACAAGGTTGTCTTCTCCTTATCGCTTATTAGGTTTAAATTATGAATGAATGACATTAATTAAAGGTCACTCAATTGTGTTTGTATATATACGGATAAAAATTACATCTTATCTTTTTTTTTTTTGGTAAGTAAAAATTACATCTTATCTAAGACCAAAATAAATAAATAAATAATTACTTTTTTTTTAAAGGAAAAAATTACATCTTACATATCTCCGTAATTGGATAGATTCAAAGACTATAGATTCTAACATCTTATTTGTTATTATATGTGGATGAACAAAGTTGATGAACTGGTTGTTAGGATATGGAATTTGATTCGACACTTCTTATCTTTCTGCAATTTTTATGTGTTTCATTTTCAACTACTCTTCAATATTTACACTACTTATTGTGTGTACTCTATCTATTTTATTACTTAATGAAGTTTATTTTTACTGTAAAAAAAAAAAAGAATTATATGTGAAAAAAAATTATTTATTTATAACAAAGCTTATTTACACATTTAATCAACATCTTATCTTATTTATTTATAATAGGGCTTAATTACACATTTAATCTCATTTAAGTTGATCCCTTACATTTTAAATATTTTATATTAGTCTTTTATATTTATATAACATTTGTATAAATTGGTTATTTCTGTCAATTTTGTCATTAACGTTTCAATTGAACATGTGTCTGTCCACAGATGTAAAGTGTCTGCACATATGACAAAATTGAAGAAAATGATTAGATAGAAATTTAGAATAAATGTAAGAAGTCAGTATGAAACATTTAAAACGTAAATGACCAAGTTAAAACCTAAAATAAAGTACGAGAGACTTAAACCTTTATAACAGATTTCTTTTTTATTTTATTTTTCTCATCTATTATTATACAAAGTATATTTTTTTATATATATAACTATTAACTATGAATTGTGTTTATCTCATCTATTTTTATAACGAAGTATCTTAATATTTTTGTAGTCTTAGGTCATGTTTGGTTCAACTAAGGGGAGGGGTGGGGAGGAAATTTTAAGAAGGGGAGGGGAGGGGAGTAAAACATAATTAATTATGTTTGACAAAAATATCCTCATTTTTTTTATTAAAATTCTAAATTATTCTTGTTGAAATATTAAAAATTTAGATATTTGTGTTTTATGTCAACAAAAAAAAATTAAGTTTTCTACGCATTATATTTTTTTTATATATATATCCATTAATTTTTTTTTTGACATAACATATCCAATATATTTTAATCCTTATTTTGAGTTTATAAAGTTAAGGATAGAAATGTAAATTACTTCTCTCCTCCCCTCACATTCCCTCGTTAAAAAATTGAATCAAACATAAAAAAAAATTAAATTTCATCTCCCCTTCCCTCCAAAAACACCGAACCAAACAAGGTCTTAGTGTGAGTCTTAATTTACTAAACCAAAATCACAAACACATTTATGATTTATCTAACTTCTCTCGTTAAGAAGTTGAAAATTTGTAACTATTTACTGAAAGGTAAATATATCATAGCTAAAAATTTAATTGCTTGGATATTAATTCTTAATTTAATTTGTGTCGGTATGAAGTAACACTCACACACACCAATCTATCTAAAACTTGTTTAAGAATGTATTAATTCAGTTCACTTCAAACAAGAACCAATTTGAGTTAATCTGTTACTTACTACATGATTTTATATGAAAAATACTACTAAAGTGATAATGTCTCAATCTCAAGGTTCTTCTTCTTCTAATAATGATTCTTCAGACATAGATAATAACGATTCAGGTTGTTGTTCTTCCAGTAACAGATCTGTTGCTTCTGGAGAAGCTGAACTTAAACTTTACAGAGCTTTTATATTCTCTGTTCCAATTTTCTTCACTTTGATTCTTCTTTTTCTTTTCTATGTTTTCTATTTGAGACCAAGAAGAGTTGATTGGTCTTCTATTAGAATGAGGTCTGTTTCTCTTCTACAACATAATCATCGTCATAACAATCTCATTTCAACTGTAAGTTCTTCTTATCCTAATTGTTTGTGTCTTGTTTGTTTGTTTATGTAGCAAAATATTTGATGTAGGGATAGATATTTATACCGGACACCACACTGACACGTAGATACTAATAGTAGTTTGATAAAATAGAAATAATTAGGCAATGTATCATCTTGTAGTTCTCGTGAACATAACTCAATTGATAAAGACATCATATTATATATGCATGAGCCGGGGTTCGAACCCCGGACACTTTACTTAGCTTATTCATCTTTAAAATGTAAAATTCTAGTCGCTAGACTATTATGACAAACAAAAAATGCACCCTTTTGCATGAGTGTTGTGTTTGTGTCGGACACAAATACATGTTGAACACAAACCTTCAATCTTATTGAAGTTGCATGGTAGTCCCTCATTGCCAAGATTTTTAGGCTGTTGGATGCATTTGATCTAGCTTTTGAGATGTTGCACAATCTATGAAATACATACACAGACACAAATATTGAACATGACATTGACACGTAGGCACTAATAGTAATTTCGCAAAATTGAAGATTAAATGTAAGAACATATATCAGTGTCTTGTTGTTAGACGGACGACACACGACTTCAATATGAAGTTTGGTGCTATATAGTGCAAAATTGTTCTAGAAAAATTTAGAGGTTTGAAATTCTGGCATGCTTCATTAAGGGGAAAGGTTTTTTTAGAGTAGTAGATAGATAGAAGTTAGATAGAAATGCAAAACTAGCACAACTACTTTTTTATAAATGAAAATTTAGAGCGAGGGGATGACGTCACAATCCAGTAAACGGAAAATCTTTGTGTTAAGGGCATTTACGAAGTAAATTACAATTACTTCACTTCAAAGGGACTAGTGAGATGTGAGAACATAAACCTGCAACATGTTAGATATAGTTCCTGTCATGTTAAATTAAAACTGACTTTTTTTAACTTTAGTTCTATCCTTTTTTTTTTACAGTCTGATTCGGGGTTGAAGAAAGAATTGAGAGAGATGTTGCCTATTATTGTGTACAATGAAAGCTTCTTTGTCAAAGATACACAGTGAGTTCAGTACAGTTTAATTGGCATTTCCCTTTTTATAGCATAAGTGATTATCTTATATGTTCTTATGTATAAACATTTCTGTAATAAGAGATAACATAAAGTCAAACTGTTTTAATATAAGTTATAATTTCTTTTCATAAGCTATTATGGAGAGCTCATTTCATGGATATGCCATAAGCCGCTTTCAATTTTCATATCCCAAACAGTCTCATAATTGCTTACCTAGTAGATAAGATCAAATAAGTCGATCCGAAAATGCCTTTAAACTGGATTGGTATAAATTGTTCTTGCTGATACTCTCAACTTTTGTTTCTTTGTTTCCTTAATTAAGCCTTGTTATCTTTCGTTTTCCTCATCTAAAACGATTGTTGCAGATGCTCAGTATGTCTTTTGGACTACCAATCAAACGACAGACTTCAACAAATACCTGCATGCGGGCATACGTTTCACATGAACTGCATTGATCTTTGGCTTGCCAGCCACAGCACCTGCCCTCTTTGTCGTTTGTCGCTACTACCTACTGCTAAATCTTCAACTGAAACTTCCGATATGCAGGTATATGAGAGTGATTTCAATAATTTTGTACCAATACATCTATAGCGAAAATTTAGAGTAAATAGCCATTTTTCATCATTGAATGTGTGAGTGTTATGTTATCACCATAGTCCTTGAACCTATTGAAATTATAAAATCATACTTGAAGTGTCTTTCGTTTGTCGGTTTGATCCTTGTATGTGTATTTTGTTGGTTAGTTTGGTCCTCGGATGAGTATTCCGTTAGTCAGGTTGGTCCATGAAATTACTAATATAAGACACACTCAAAGATGTTTTAGTAATTTTGATACACTCAAAGATTAGTGTCACCATCTCGCACATTTAGGGACCAAAGTGACGGTTCAGCCGATGATTTTATGGTTCCATAGTTGATAATTGTTGGTCATAGAGTATTTGCATGATGCTACTTACTCACGTATTGATTGGATATATATAGACATAATTGATTAATTGTTGACATTAGAAACCATATTAGGCCACAAGCAATGAAGAAATGGAGATGCAACAAAGCAATGAAGAAACACTAGCAATGGAATTCTCTGACTCAAGATCTACTGCGCAACAAGAAACCACCATCATTCAAAATGTCTCCGAAGAAGTTGCAGTCAGTGTTCAGCACATCGAAGTTGAGGGGGGAAATGTGCGAAACAACCAATAGAAACTTGAGGATATGAGAGATTCCTTCTGGTAAATATGTTTGATTTAAAATGTCTTTTGTTCATTCGGGGTGCAAGAACTTAGATCGGTGATTGGTGAGAATATTGGTAGTTTCGCAGAACAAACCGTCAGCGACAGCTTCAGGCTGAAATCCTTGATATATTTGTGCTGATTAATTTGCAACAAGATCATGGACTTTCTTTTTCTTTAAGGTTCTTTACATTGTAGCATTGTCGTTATGAGACTGAGAGTTATGTATCAGTTATCAGCATGTAATTTAAAATTTTCAATGATGTTGATGGTTACATTAAAAGATCATTTTAGTGTTTCCTTAGACAAATACTTGACATTCAAGAAAGAGAATGATTTGCTATTGCACTATCCTTATCTTATTAATTTGCATTGCTGATGAAAAAGCAACATTATTTGGGTACATTTTTTCAAGTAGTATGAGTAATGAAAATACTCCTTTAATTAAACTATTAATCTTGTTAAAAAAGGGGTTTTATTTTTGACATTCAATAATTTATACATTATATTTTAGAGATTATAAAAAAAATAACAATTTTTTTTGTATGGCAACAGAAACTATTGTGTTTTCTTACCATAATGAAAATCACTTATATAAAATATGTATAAAAAATACTTACAATGTATCAAAATAAAAACATAATTGAACTGTGTAACCTCAAGGGTCATCATACATGAGTCAAGTATGTACATCTTCAAACAAATCAACCACTTGAGATTCACTAGTCCGTATCAAAGTGTAAAGCTTTTTTACATTTTCAGTAAACTTAAGACTGTTTTTGCATAGCTATATATGTTATTTCAGTAAGAAACAACAAAACAAGACATGCGAATAACTGATCACTTTCAATCAGCACAGATATGGCGACTATTTGTCATATATCCCATGCCCTCAACCCAAATTCAGAGCGCGGTTGGAGCGGCATCTTTGGACTCGAAGGAGGACTGCTTAGTCTGCGAACTAGAAGTTTGAAGCACGGTAAAAATGCCAGGTAAAGACTTCCCAAAATAATAGGCGATGCAACTAGCCACCCTAATAGCTGAAAGAAGAAAACAAAAATGATAAACAAATAATTTCAAATGTGATTATTTGAAATTAAACATTGAAATAGAAGTAAAAAGTATCACAGAAGGTAAAACATAGATTCAAGAACATGTCAAAACAATATATAGAACTCCGGATTACTAGAGGTCACTTCCTCTGAGACACCCGAAGAGTTAACACAAACAAAAATAATTAAACAGCTCAGTTGTCAAAAGAGTACAAAGGTGTTTCCACAGCTTCCACTCTTTAGACCGATTATAGAACTAATCTTCAACTCGATTACGCTGATGCATGAGAATTTATCTGTTATATTAATTTAACAACCTCTTAACCAGGATACCTTCTAAGAAATCAAACTTGGGCTCTCTTGGTAAGGATCAGAAGGCATTTCCACTCCAATCAACCATATTGATAAAGCGTACTCAGATTTATCATGAAACCATGTGCACATGATTAGTAGTTGATACTTTACTATTATATATCTTTAGTAAATTTGGAGTAATTCAGAAGAATCAAATCATTTACAGTATAAGGTTTTATGGCATTTGAAAACTACCGCATTGGCGATGCTTAGTAGGACTTGACTTGAAGCTTGACCGGTAATAACTTTCTTTAAAACATCAGATGTTAAAGTGAAATGAGGTGAACCCGTCATAAATTCACCAAAGCGCAGATAAGGTATGAGCAAACTGAAATAAAATAAATATATCTTTCAATTAGGACTTAAACATCAATAGGGTTAAGATTTTCTATGAAAATAATGATAGAGCTATAGTGCTGCTATAGCCATTATTTAACATCATTTCATATTAAATCAGGTAATGTGGAACAACAGTTATTTGTTAAAAATCAGGTATATGCTATTTGACAGCACTGCCATAGAAATGCACAGAATGTGAAAAACAATTTACCTCAACTCAATGGGAGTAGCAATGAAATTTGCAAGCAACAAAATGGGAGCGTTGACAAACAATCCAAGCAACGTTATAGCAATCCCGCAGAGGAACACAGTGGCACCTATTTCAAATAAATGCTCACATAGTTTAGTCGAGTCAATGCGAATTTCACTCATATTAAGAAAAGAGTTTAAACGGTACTCATACGACCTTCTACATGAAAGGACCAAGAACAAAAATTTCAGCCAAATTAAAACATAAAACAACATCTATCCTAATTCCTAACAGAATTATCAATGACTATTTATTCCTACACATGATTCATAAAGAATTTCACTCATTATGTCTTTTTCCTTGCCAAGAACTATTTTCGTGAAATGCTTTGATACGCTCCGCAATAGCCAACACATAAAGGGCTATGTCGGAAAAAAATACTACATTGATTTCTCATTTTCAAACATCTTAATCCACCAAAGAAACAAAAATATTTAAAAGATGGGACAAATTACCTAACATAACTTACTGCATACCAAGCAAAAACGAAAAATCACGGCGAATAAATAAGGAAATGACTAAAAATTCCTCAGATTCCTAATCTTTCCCACAGAATAGACAAGCATTAAATTCACAACAGAAAAAACCCACCTAAACAAGTAAAGACATGTGGGCAACCTTCAAAGTTTTTCAAGCACAAAGTATCTAAAGAGAGAAATTTCATCAATATAAGAAAATGTGTGGTATTGCCTTTTCCATTTCATGTATTTATATGATATAAGCACTTCTGACACTATCTATCATAACTTATAAAAACAGCTTATGAAAACAACTTATAGATTATAAAAACAATTTGACTTTATTTTATCCTGTGTTATAGAAATAGCTTATTCATAAGCACTTATATAATAAGTGATTATTATGCTATAATATACAAATAAGCTATTTTTACAACAAAAAATATTATATTTGAGAGCAAGAATCCAAAATTGGTAAAATGACATAAAAATGAGTAGCAACATACATACCACAAATAGGAAATACTCCAAGTGTAATTCCAAGAGCAGCAGAGAAAGATAATTGCTTTGGCTCAGCACCACTGAACAAAAATAAATACATACAGAACTTTAGATTAAAATTATAACTATGGTATGATTAATTAATTAAATGAAGAAACAAAAAACATTAAAAATAAAAATGAGAGAGAACAAGAACAAGAACAGGAACATAGTACGTAAGTACCCTCGGAGAACCAAGAGAACAGGATCGACAAATTTGATTTTGAACCAATTGATTAATCCCATGATGATTCTTTCTGATATGATATCCAATTTACTTTAGGTTAAGATTGAAACCACTCAATTTCTAAGCCATTATTGGATTGGATGTTTATTACGTAAGTCTTCTTTGAGATCTCTCGCAATAAAAGATATTTTAATAAAGATTTTGACTTTATGGTATACAAAATATAATTAATATTGAATAAAAAAAATTATGAGTTAGATAAATTGTAGAATTAAAAAAAGTAAGAAAAATAAATAGTTAAAAATATGTTAAAAAAGAAAAAAAAAATATTAAATATTTTATTAGTAATATAAAGTAATATATATTTTGTTATAATTTTTATATCCAAAATGACACATATTTTGCCAAGGAGGGAAGTAATTTTAAAAAAGATAATAATATTAGTAATTAAAAAATTGAATTTGGCATGGTTAGTATGTTTTTGATATTTTCCCTTATCGATCTTGTCATTTATTCTTGGATCATTATTGGAAAGCCGAAAGATTCTTTCAGATTACTCGTTATGATTATAATTATTATAATTAGAGGACGAATATGTTGACTCCGGGAGTAACTCTAAGTTGAGTTACTTTGCTTAATACGTCATTATTCACAATGAATTTTACCAATTCAATTAAAAGTTCTTATTAAATAGATCAATTATACAAATTTTTATGAAATTTTAAAATTATTAGATATATCATTAAATAATTTCAAATGAATGTATAATAAGCTCTTAAGAAACACAAGTAAATAATATCGATGCTTAGATGACATAACTACGAATTTTGAATTTATATAAAAATGTATATACTTAATCATTGATATATAATGATAACAATCAACAGTTTGATTGATGAAATTCATCGCAAATAATAAAATATTAAACAGAATAACTCACATCAAAATTACTCCTGAAGTCAACACATCTCTTCCTCATTATTAATTATAAGATAAGATTCTTCCATAGAAAGAATGTGTTATTTTGTACCTAAAAAAAATGTGTAATTGACAAGGAAAGAATGTGTTATTAAATACATCATCTTCAACAAATTTTTAGATGCATTTAATATTATTTTTTAAATATATCTTACCTCAAAAATACATCATCTTCAACTAATTTATTTTGAAATATAATAAATTAACATTGAATATATTTAATATAAACGGTTCCGTCTTGCATTATGAAGGAAAAAAATTCTATTTTATTGTCTAAAAAATTCTTACATTAAAAACCTATTTTTAAGATTTTTTTTTTTCTTATTGTCCTAAAATAAATGTAAATTGTATTTAATTTTTTCTCTCTCATTTTTTCTTAATAAATAACAACCAATAAAAATTGTTTTTACATCTTCTCATACAACTTATTTCAAAAAATACATATTTCAAAATATCATAATTTTAATATTTTCTATTAATAAATGTGGTTGTTTTTCCTTATAATTTAAGACAGTGAAAATAATTTAGTAACAGTGATACATTTGAAATAACATCTACTACTAGTCTCTAAGACATGCTCAACAAGATTGGCATAAAAATTACTCCCTTCATTCTTTTTTACTTGTCGTTTTAGAAGAAAAAAAACAAAATATAATAGTGTATTTTTGCACCTTATTTTCTATTATGTCATTTTTTTTAAATATATATCATATTTTTATTCCACAAATAAATTCCTACATTTTTCACAAAAATTATTTATTTCCAAAAAAAAATTAAAATTTTATTTAAAAACAAAAAAATTGTATACAATAAAAAGATTATATTGTTTCAATAAAAAAAAATTATACAAAATTTAGTCAATAAAATAAATAAAAGGAGAGTATAATAGGCAAAATATAACTTAAATTGTCAAAACGACAAGTAAAATAAATAAATATTTTTTTTTCTAAAATGAAAAGTAAAAATGACCAGAGTAAGTAATAATATGACTTTTTTATGTATTGGACAACAAGTTTAGAAGAAACTAAACTGCCTGTAGGTGTTACATCTTCATTCCTTGAGATATTTTGAAAAGAGTTTTGAAACAAGATTAAAACGATTTAAAGTATAACACCCTAATTTTCAAAGCAAAGTAGGTATTAAAAAAACAAAGATTTTAAAATAAAACATTATCCTCTTTTTGAAAGTTGAGAAACAACTTTAAAAGTTTTACAATTTAAACCTTTTTTCACTATTATCCCTTATTCTTTTACTTCAATAACTAGTAACTATGTGGTATATTTATAAAAATCAGACTATAAGTATAATATTGATATTAAAATGATCCTCAAACATTTACACAAGTCATAAGACATGCACGTGCTTAATACTAATTTCAATTTTGTTTTATTATAAGTAGAAATACCAAGTAAACACAAATGAATGGTAAAAAAATTAAAAGTATCACTGCTTTCTTTTTTCAATTGTGTTGAGGAAAAGGGTTATTGCACATATTGTTTTGGAAGATGTAATGCAGCATTAATTAATTTACAATTTTTTTAAAGAAAAAAATAATGAAGAAAGAACTTTTTTTTGTTAGTTGTGAGTACCACGTTGCACAACATGGGCACACAGTTACACCAAATTAGATGTTACAAGCTATACAATGAAGATCCAAGGCGACCCCGCTACTGCAAAGACTACACATGAAAAGAGTACAAAACGTGATATTAATTTCTTGTCACTACTTCCATGCACATGTTGTGCCTACAGTATAGGACACAATTGTCGAAATTATTATAATGAATATGAATTTTGTGAATTTTATTGTTTGATTGAAAATTTATATTATATAAATTATTTATATAAAATTTTAAAAGAATTGAAATTCATTTGATATGTTATTAAGACTCATTAAGATTAACAATAATTATTAAAAATTTATAAACCGTTAATTTTGATTGATCTCAATAACATATTAAATAATTTTTTTTATTTTTTTTATTTTACATGAATAATTTATATGATATAAACTCTTAATCCAATAATAAATTTTACAAGATTCGTATTCGTTATAACTTGTACACATTACATCATATGCATCACTTTTTTTTTTCATGTTACAATTTGTCATTTGTATCCTCTTGTATACAACGTGATATTCCAGAATCTAAGTTTTGAATCTTTTAAACATGAAGTTTAAAATTTGATTTTTTAATTTCTCTACAGAAAAAATTCCGTTGCGAAGGAAAACTATCTTATATGCCTTATAGATTAATTCTTCGATGAAATTCCATGTTCATACTAATATTATACTCATAGGAACTAAAAAAACATGATAATTTTAATACTACTTTCGTCCCTAAATATAAGATTATGTTTGATCACTTCACGTATGTCACTATACAATTTTAGTCACTGATATCTTTATTATCTAGCAATAAAAATTATAAAAATGTAATATTTTAAAAATACGCATCAAAACAAATCAAATAAAATTTTATATATTAATATTTATATTTATATATTATTAAAAAAATATAGTCAAAATATGATAGATGAATAATTTAATTTGACCAATTTTATATTTAAGGACGGAAATATTAGTTTACAATTATTAAAATTACATTGCGAATTGAAAACCATCACTATCTTAATAACATTTAAAGTGGCAAATCTGTCGCGACCATTATATTTATGACAATTAAGATGGACAAAAGAAACCCAACTTTTCATGTGGATAATGAAGTTGGCATATGAGCTACCTTTTTTTATATATGGGTGCAAATATTGGTTTTACTACAAAACTTTTGGTTATACTACTACCCAGATTTTGGAATGAAATCATAAATCAATATATTAGACTTTTCTTTTCGGTAAGGTTTATATATATTAGATTTAAGTGCATGATTCCCGAATAAAACAACTATCTTGAAATTGAGATGGAATTCTAGATTAATACTATGATCTCTTTTACTAAAAGTCAAATTATTTACATAAAAAAAAATCAGATCATTAATACCAAAAGACAAAATTTTGGATTAATACTACTAAATAAATTGGTTCAACATAGTTTTCTTCTAAAACTTTGAGATTAACTCAATTAGTGTGAACATTGCTCAAACTGATCTAATACGCCTACTTAAAAATGAATTGTCAATTATGTTAACTATGGCTCATATAATTTGTGATTTAATATATTTGGTTAAAAATTTGGATCAGCAAATACATCAGCTTTGTTTAATTTGACCAAATTTCTCTTATATTTTATGACGGAGAGGAATATAAAATTTTAAAATTGAGTTAAATATAATAATGTATAAACTTGTAAATATTTTTGCCTACACATGTCAAAAAATATATATATTATTTTTTTTACCTACATATATTCAACTCAATTGATTTATTCATTACCATTAGTCTCTATATATATATGAGGTTCTAATATCATGAGAAATTTAGGGAGTAAGATATGATGAAAGAAGAAATCATTAACTTCATCATTATATGGAGCATAGCAACACTATTGTGTTTGTATAGCTACACAGTAGGGAAGGTGGTTCCCAATGGAAGAAGAAGACTTATAGCACTTTTTCCACCCATACTCATCCTTCTTCTTCTCCCTATGAGGCTCACTGATGTCCATCTCATAATTATTTCTACATTCTGCCTTTCATGGCTTGGCACTTTCAAGCTCCTCCTCTTTGCCTTTGCGAAAGGTCCCCTCTCATCAAACCCTCCACTGTCTTTCTTTCACTTTTTTATCTTAGCCGCTCTTCCGGTGAAAAAAGACGTCCAAACAAATCAAAATCACATCAAATCTCCATTTGCATCTCTATATCGGCGCGAGTTGATAGTCATGTCAAGTATCTTATATTTTTTTGTTCTTTCCAATGACAAGAAAGAAAGTTTACACCCGTTAATGTTGATGTTTTTATATTTTCTCCACTTTTACTTTGGATTAGAAATACTTTATGCCTTGATTACTACAATCGCTCGTGAAAGTTTACAACTAGAATTAGAAAAACCTTTCGATAAACCCTATCTAAGCACATCAGTGCAAGAATTCTGGGGAAGAAGGTGGAATGTTATGGTGTCACGTGTCCTCCACCCAACGATATATGAACCAATGGTGAAGACATTTAGTCATGTCATAGGGAGAAAATGGGCACCAATCCCGGCCGTGATGGTCACATTTACGGTATCGGGGTTGATGCATGAACTAATATACTATTACATGAAGCGCGAGAAGGACACGTGGCAGGCTTGGGAACCATGTTGGGATTCAATGTGTTACTTTCTCATTCATGGAGGATTTGTGGCCCTTCAAATTACATACAAGAAGATATTTGAACCAAAACAACAATTATATCCTAAGGTTGTGTCTTGTACCCTAACAGTGGCCTTTGTTCTGTCTACTGGATTAATTCTCTTAGTCCCGGTTTTTGTTAGGTGTGCTGGATCATTCACACAAAAAAAGTTTGATTTTCTACTGCATGTATGATTATAAGGAAAATCTTGTTTTTTTTTAAATTATTGAATAATTAATGTATCTTATTTATATTATAGGCTACATTTATTGCTTGTTGAATAAATCTGAAAAATATAATTTTGCTTATAATTGTAGCCATGGATAGAGTATTTTATTTTATATTCTAAGTTTAATTATATTATTTTTTGTATAAATTAAAAAAATCTAGAAATAAATTATAAAAAATTGGGGACATAAACTTTTTAATACGTATTGTGCTATAGTGTAAATTAATTTTAGGCTGTCATCCTTAACTTCAAGCATTTATCCATATCATACACTTAAAGTGATGTAGTGTGGATAATTTGATATTTTGGTAATAAAAGGTTGCTATTGAATGGCTGTATAAAATTATTTTGTACGAACTATATATTCTTTTTTTTTGTTTTGTTTACAAGTAGTATTTTTTATAGTATATAGACGAAATGACAAAGTCATTATAATTTTCCAGATATATTTTCTATCAGTTGATAAAGATTATTATATAATTGAGATTGAGATTTCAACAACATATTATTTTCCTATATACTTACAAATTACCACCGTAAACATGTGTGATTATATGATAATGCATTTAAGCACAATAATAATAATAATAATAATAATAATAATAGTAAATATTAATGAGATCATCATAAGCCTTAATTAATTTTATTATTATGAATATATGGTGGATGTATATCATTAACAATGTACTACTGTATTTAGTAATCTTGCATTTATATACCATGTGTTTTGGTCAAGAGTTGGTGATCTTCATAAAGTGATCCCAAGTGGTGGACATTCTATGATGTCACAACTTATTGGCTATAGGAAATCTATCATCCGAAACGGGGCCAAACTGACTCTAATTAGAAGATGCGGATTATTATTAAAATTTATAAGTAAAAAATAACCAGTTTAATTTTTATAATTTTTACATATAGAATTTGAACCAAACCAAACTAATAAAATACATATATTGTAGCTTGGTACAATTCAATCAAATTGAAATTTATCAAAACAACAATCACGTATCATTTAAATTTTAAAACAAACACGGCATATAAATGATACACTTTATAATTAAAGTTATGTGAGTGCAATGGTGAATCACCTAATTCACAAATGATCCACTTTAGACCAATGCTTAAAAATATCAGAAATTCTAACAACGGTCGGTCGACAATAGTTTTTAGAAGTGAAAATCCGTGGCATTCATCATGAATGACTCACATTTTATAATACATTAGTATAACTAACTCGTACAAATGTACGGGTTAAAATTCAAAATTATATTAATTTATATAATTAAATTAAAGTAGATTAGTTGAAATATTAATTTTTTTAATTTAATTTTTTTTTATCTTATTTCTAATTAGTGAATTTTTTTTCTTGTAATTTATGTTTAACTAATTACTTGCGAAAATGATTTGATATTTATATTATTTAATTATAAAAAATAATTATATATTTATGGATTTAAAGGGATAGAACATGGTGGACAGTGGTATTCCACTTCCCGTTCTCAACAGTATGGTGTTTTCTTTCCGTCCCCGTAGAAATTACAAAAAAAATAGGATCTGTTTTAATATATAAGTACAAATATTGCCTTGTATAAATTACAAAATCAAAATATACTCATATTAACATGAGTGTAAATATAAGTCATAGTTAATATTTTTGAGAATGATCTCCCACTTTTCGTTCAACGATATGATATTTTTTCTCTCATCCCCGTAGCAATTTTAAAAAAAATATAGGACCTTGTTTTGATATGTGAGTATATTTTTATTTTTAAAAAAAAACCTCTTGTATTAATATATGATTATTAATATTGATCCAGTGTAAATTATAAAGACATGCATTGATATTAATATAAGTGTAGTCATCATAAAAATTACAAAAAAAAATGGGTTTATTGTATTAATATATGAATAAAAATATATTCTTAATAAAATACAAATAAAATAGGAATAAGTATGATTTATATTTGGTACAACTTAGTAATAAAATAATGATAGATAGAAATGAGTTAAATTTTGTATGTGAACAAAAGTTAAAAATTAAACTAATAAAATATACTTTTATTTGAGAAATTATGACTTTTTTTTTTATCATATATAATAATATTTATGTAATGGTATATATTAATTCACACAACTTTATTTAAAAAAATTAATACATATAATTGTTTGAGTACTTATATAATAGTATTTCAGTTTTTGAATCAACTAAATTTTTTATGATATACCATTAGTTATGATGATTAAATAAAAAATAGTTATGGAAAATTTATTAAGAAATTTTTTCATTAAAAGTATTAATCTTAAAAAAATTATTGTTATTTGTTAGAAATCAGTTTGATTTACTTGTTTTTATCCAAAAGTTTTGTTTGTTTTTGTTTATAACTGACTATTAATCTTAGTTATGCATAATATGTGTCTCAAAAATATCTTTAAGAAAAATTTTCATAATTAAAAACGTGTCATGAGTGAGAATCAAAAAAATGATACACTAAGGAATTCTAAAAAATAAAATAAAATGTATCATAATTAAAAAAGTGTCATGAGTGGGAATCGAAGAATGATACATTAAGGAATTCTAAAATATAAAATAAAATGTCTCATAATTGAAAAAGTGTCATGAATGGGAGTCGAAGAGTGGTACATTAAGGAACTCTAAAAAGTTAAATAAAATGTTTCATAATTGAAAAGGTGTCTTGAGTGGGAGTCGAAGAGCGGTACATTAAGGAACTCTAAAAAGTTAAATAAAATGTTTCATAATTAAAAAAGTGTCTTGAGTGGGAATCAAAGAGTGATACATTAAGGAAGACTTAGTTTGTTATGTAGATGGTCTCATAGTTTGCCACATAGGTATATGGGTACTTGATAGCTTGCCACATAGGATTATGATCAGGAGAAAGACATCCGTAAATATATTATATAGAGATTTGATAGAAACATTTAAAAACTGTAATCGCAATAATATACCATAAAAAAGAGAATGCAACAATTACCATAGTATTATTATTTTTGAATCAACAAATCTTATTCACCATAGTAATCCAACTACAAGAAGTACAAGGATTAGCCACAAAGGGATACAAAGACAGTGATGAAGTTTCAGCTTATATAGAAGCCATATTTTAAAGACTACATTGAGCTAAATAGAGTTACTTCTGATATAAGTTAGTGTTGATATGAGTAACTAACTAACTAACTAATTAGTTTAGTGTTAGTTATTTGATTCCTTACGAATTGTTTACAGAACTATATAAGTTGTAATCTTTCAAACACTTTATTGATGAGTGAATGCAATGCATATTGCACAAACAGATTTCTCAAGACTATTAAGATAATGTGTACTCAGGACTATTCATCACAACTTTCTATTAAAATTTTATAGATCATGTCAATAAGTATACTTAAAATACTTAATAAAAAAAAGTAAACGAAACTAAAATAAATTTTATGACATTACGTGAAATTTCACTTATAAAATACCGATATATATATATATATATATATATATATATATAGGAGCTGCTAACTTTCACCCATGTAGGAGGAAGTTAGTAAGCCTCTTCTCAACAAAATTTTACGAATTTTTCTGCAGATTCTTTCTTAAAGACCAAAAATAAAAAATTTAATTGATTTTAAAATTTATTTATACAAAAATTGATACAGAGATTAAATTCAAAATTCCATTTATATACAAAGATAAAAATAATACTTAAAACAATAGATTAATTGAGATTAGAGTGGTTCAACGGGGCATACTTGTTTTTTGTACGCATCTTCTCCCATCAACATTTATGACCTCCACGTACTACGTACTACCTTCTTTTTATGCATTAAACATGATTGATTGAATATATTGCCCACTTTTTTTTTCTTCTTCTTTTAATATAAATAAAACAAACTATAGTACTATAAAACAAGCACTTACCAACAGTACGAATTGGTTAATTTAATAGTGAGGTTTTTTTTGTCGAGACTGGGGTATCCACCGCCGAACGCAGTGACTATTCACTCGTTAGATTAAAGACATTTCAAACTCTTAAAGGGTGGGATAGCTGGCTCAAGAATTTAAATTTGCTTCATACCCAAAGTGAGGATTGAACCCTCGACCCTTGATTAAGAAAAGATGAGCCACAACCGCTCAACCACACCCTTTGAGTTAATAGTGAGGGTTTGATACAATATACAAATTGTTGATATTAAAAAATTCAAATACGGTATCAGGTAACATATGTTCCAAGAGTCTGTAAAAAAAACATGCGTTTTAAGAATACATAATAAAAAATTTAATATTGAAATATTAATTTTAAAAATGGTACATTATTCAACTTTTCAAAAGATATATTGCCTTTTTCAATATAATAATTTTATTTTTAATTTTTTGAACATATGTCTTTATAACACACATGAGCAAGACTCATCAAATAATTTCATATAACTGAAGCATATTAACTGAATAATTGTGAAATATTGGGCACAGTTTTTTTTTTCTTCTTTTAACTAGCCATCTTGAATAGAGTGTAAAAATTAGTATTGTAAGTGTAAATTAATTTTCCACTTAATTACATTCAATAAAAATAATTTAAAATTTCATATAATATCAAGAAAATGGAGTGAAATAGAGAGTAATATGACAAAATATACAATTTTTATTGATTGACAAAGAAAAAGTTTATCCTCCATTTATCAAACGAGAGTTCGATCCTCACTTTAGATACGAAACATTTTTAAATTTTTGGGTCAATTATTCCCACCTTTTATTTTGGGTGTCTCTATAATGCAAACAAATTAAAAATATTTTACACTATTATTATACATTCTTTTTAATTTCTCATCTACAATTATTTGTGTAACATTATAATTAATTAGGAGAATGTTAACACGTGCTTTTAAAAACAAATGAAGAAATTTAATATAAAAGTTGTCTTAAAAATTGTTCAATCACCATTTTATAAGTTAATATATTATCTTTTTAATGTAAAATTATACTATTTTTAAATTATTTAACATGTGTCTAAAAGGCAAACACATATTAACAAGACTCGTATATAATTATAATTGGTCCTATCTACCGGTACCGGAAGTGATAAATGTAAGAATGTTATTACTTGAATGAGCCACACAATAGGGGAGATGCATCATTTCAGGTCTACACTTGTTGGAGATAGTTGTTCCCACTTGATTTTGAATAAGGGGTTTCTTTTCTTTTTTTTTTATCACTAAGAGGGTTTATTTTACTGGACTTATATATTCAGGGAGGTTAATCAAGCTAAGATACTATCACACACAAGTTAATTACATTGTTCGCTAATAAGGATTGTATTTATATGTTGTCAATTTGTTTAGTTAATTAACTGATAGGGTCGGTTCAAGAGTAAAATAATTTAAATAAGAGTTTTAAATTATTGAAATAGAAAAACAATTAAAAGGTCTCTCATAAATCATAAGTTCTTAGTTCACAGTAAGAAAAATGCTTTGTGGTTCAATATCTCATCCACAAATGTTTATATAGATACAAGAAACTTGATAGTTTTTGGTACGAATTTTTACTCTTATTGATAGTTTTTATGTCACTATAAATCAAATATCATATATTTTAATTAAAGATCGAAAATTTTAAAGGTGTTCCGATAAAAACATACAACCACAGTATTATTTAAAAAGAGTTCTGATACAGTTTAGAATAAATTTTATGTACTTATTTTTGGCGTTCAGTGACAATTTTTTTGTCATTACAAGTCAATTTTCTTATAAACTCAAATGATAAAATAAAAGTTAAAGCATGAGGGAAAAAATGTTTGTAGGGGTGGAGCTGTAGTAATTGTAGGGCTGGAGAAAAAACTTTCATTCTGACTTTTCTTAGCTAGGTGGGCTCAAGACAGGCCCAATAATTTTCTATAGTAGTTGTGGGCTAGAGCAAACTTTTTTTTTGGTACTAAGGACTAAAACAAACTTTTTTATTGTTTGTATAGCTTTTCATTTATAAAATCTAATAACAAAAGTTATTTTTTACGAGGGAACTTAAAATAAGAGCGTCAATAACCACTACAACAAATTTGCGAAAATCAAAAAAAATGTTACTAATTACATTTAATAACATTTCAGCATGTGTTACATAAAGTCTATGTTACTAAAATGTTTTAATAACACATAACAATATTATTAGTAACATCATTTTAATAAAAACTTATTCAATAATGCCCACCCCACCGTCAAGCACATAGAACTACACCGCCCTCTTAGAAAACAAATTTTGAGTCAATTTTTTTTGTCAATCACTAAATACATATATAAATCCATACTGCAAAGTTTCGTTGGATTTGTTCGAGTAAATTTTATTTTATGGCCAACCTATTTCATGTTGCCTAGCCAACCCATTGGTATGCACATGCCCACCCCACCGTCAAGCACATAGAACGACATGCAACTAGTTCATGATCCAAATTTCGCTTTAATTGACATAATAAATTCAATCGCCCCATTTACCACCCTAAAGACAAATCGCTTCAAATCATCACGATCAAATCCACAATCAACCACACATAAAATTAAATCTACAACCAATTACAAACATAAATCATATATAACTTATCAAAATAATGCAAATTAATTATAAAGTACCCTATTCGTCTCAAAATAAATGTTCTACTTGTAAAAACTGTTTGTCTCAAAATAAATAACATATATTATTATTAACATTGATTTTTCTTATTTTACTCCATTAAAATAATTATTAGGTGAGAGAAACAGATACTCAAAAATCTATTTTTTAGTATTAGCATTTCAATATCTACTACCAATAAAAAAAAGAGTATTAGCTCTTAGGTATATATTAGTGAGATAAATAAAAAAATATTTGTATCCATGCATTTAGTGTAATTTTCAAACCTTTCATGTTTTCAATGCATAAAATTTAAGAAAATAATTCTATATTTAGATTCTTAACACGTGTCTTTAGAACACATACATGTTAACATGACCTTTTAAACCATCTGTTATTCTACACGATTGCATCAAAAGGAAATGATTTGTTGAATCATACATAAAATTTAAAGAATGAATTCACTACTCGATCGGCCAAATTTTACATTCACACCATCAATATCAATCATAAACCGATAAGGATCAGGTGGTGAAAATTTCAAATACAAAATTTATTGTAAAAATAGAAATTAAAATTTCAAGCTAATGTTTGTATTCATGCATGTCCAGCTGGATTCAAATGGTAGCGACGTGTTTGTATGGGATTTATGTGGCGGCACGGAAACAAGATGCAAAGATTAGTCTATCTATAATAAATGAAAGGCTCACCTATAATAAATATAAGGGTTAAATATGTTTTTAGTTCTTATAAACATTTGATTCTTCTACTTTTAATTCCTCTAAATTTTTTTTTCACTTTTTGGTCCCTGCAAAATTCTCTAACATGAATTTTGGTCCCTACTTTTAAGTCAACTCATGTATACTAATTAAAATTTGGAATTATGTATTGCAGTAATGTTTAGTATATTATAAATTGAATTGATTTGCAAAATTTAATTTTTTTTAATTAGTGATGAATAAAATATGAATTTTTGAAGTGTTTGCACTTAAAAATTCATAGTTAATTCATCATTTGTTAAAAAATTATGAATTTTGGTTTGAGTAATTTTTATAATATTATAAACATGATCACAAAAACTCGTTAAAAAATTTGAATCGTACACATAGTTGAGTGAAAAGCAGGGACCAAAAATTATGATCGAAAATATTTGGAGGACCAAAAAGTGGGAAATTTTTTTAGAGGAACTAAAAGTAGAAGAGTCGGATATTTATAGGGACTAAAAACATATTTAACCCTAAATATAAATATAATAATAAATACTACTAGTAATGAATGAATGCAGAAGCAATAATACAAGGAAAATGCAAAGAGATATAAATTTTCTTTTTTGTGGTCAGTCTTATATAAATTTTGTGGTCAGGTTTTATAAGAGTATATATGTCAAAGAGATAAACATATACTATTTTTTAGAATTTATATATTTAACATTTTAAATATTAAATCTTTTTTGACAAAAAATATTAAATTTTTTATAATATTACTAAATGCAAATTTGTTTATATGAATAATAAATTAATTTAAATCATAAAGATTGAGTTCATAATACATAGAGACAATTTTCTCCTTCTCAAAAAGAAGTAGATTTAGGTCTTTTTTTTAACTTGAAATCACCTTTGTTCATTTTTTTTTCTTTTCCTTTAATCTTAAATAAGTGATTTTCCATATAGATTATGTCTTTCCATTTCATCATTTTGTCGTCTAAGTGCGTTATTAGTTTGTTTTCTCGTATTTGTGCAGTATTCTCATCTCTAAATGGCGTTTATTTATATCTATCTTGTCACGATGTTTATTCCCTTAATATTGAAAGGTTAACTTCAATCAACTATTAATTCAATCAATAATCAAAGAGTACTAGTTTTTTGACGGTAAAGCACTCATATTATTTCATTCAATAAAATACTTGTAATACAAGATGGGCTATAATAAAAAATCTGAGAACGAGCATACAATTTTGATTCTCTCGTTAAAGAATGAGCAACAAAATTCGCTTATCTCTTTACAAAACATATCTCAAAGTTCGAGTAATTTTGTAGCAATTGTTGACACGTTTTTATAATGTTGCCAAACTCTGATTAGTGGATGGATTTATCTTTTATGGCGTTTACCACTAGCATACAATCTAACTCGATGACCACTTTTGACAATTCCAAAAATGTTTTATTGTTTTAGAAAAATAAAAAATACAAATTTCAAAAATATTTTTACTATTTTTATTTCTTTAACTATTGTCCTAAATGCAATGTTTATCATTTTCCATAATCAAATTCATCAACAATACATATCCACACATCCAAATACATATCCTCATTACTTTGAAAAGTTGGATTCATAATCTTTACCCAAGAAAACTACTACATATTTTTGAGAAAGATTAACTATCATTAACGAAAAACATAGTATGTCCTTATAACATTATTATCATTATGATGATTAATTAACATGAACCACAATACAAATACTATATGAAAGAGCACCTTTCAGAAACGGCAAAAGGCACCGCGGTTTGACCAGTGAGAAAATATCACTCATTACTCATTTCCACACACATAAACAGCTTCGTCTTAACACGTGTTTATCCACACACATATCAACAAAACCTTAGTAGTAAATTAATAAACCACGAGTGACACATCCATATATTTTTTTTGAAAGAGAAAGACACCACTAGTGCCTTCTTTTCTCAAACACAACCCAACACAATCTTAAATTTTTCAGATCAATCCTCATGGCGGCTATAGAAGAGTTACCTTCTTCCATGCGCCAAGCTTCTTCCGAGGTACATAAATATTGTTTGTTTATATTCTTGTTCTTACTATACTAGGGTTGATAATTTGAACTTGGCCTAAATAAAAATTCATCAATAATTATTCTACTTTTTTTTTTTTTTGTTGTTATTATAATTTTAAACTTTGCTTATGATTTGGATTCTTGTTACTTCACTACTTATCAAAATCATTTGGTACTTATGACTTTTTTGTTCTTACTTGTATTTTTTTTATCTTTATTTATTTATTTTGAAATAAATGTTGATTTTAATTAAACCATTACTTTCACATCTTAATTAACCCTAATTATGTATAAACAAACTATAATTTCTTTCTTAGTTGCTTGCTTTCTGCTTTTCATTAACTATTATTTTTTAGATGCATGCATTGGACTACATTTTCTTAGATCATTATAAATAAATTAATACCATATGCTACATGATGGGAATAATTTATATTTTCAATGGTGATTATTTTATATATAATTTAATTACATATGCTACATATATTTATATTTTTTGTTTTAATTCACTAGAATTTCCAAGTTTTTGTTTGACTTTGTTTATGATATTGAATGCAAATGAAGTAATGTGAAATCAACCATACTTGTGCACGTTGTTGTTAATTTAATCAAATAAGATCTAAATTAATTATATAAAATTGGACAAAATCACGCATTCACCGCGTTAGTCATTGGTAGCAGTTGAATTATTTAGTCATATTAAATTTTTTTCAATTAATTTAATGTTTAATCTCAATCATAGACACCAATTTTTGTCTATATATTCATAATTCTCTGCCTCTAATATTCAGTTGAAAGTAATAGCAGTAGCAAAAGGACTTTGATTTTTATTTTGATTTTGATTTTGATTTTAATTGCAATGGCAATTGAAGATTTGGTTCCAATTTTAACAAAAAGTGATTCTATTGAGCAGGAAAAAGTGATTCCTACAACAGATGAAATGATGGAAAAAGGATTAGGAAGATTTGGTTGGTTTGAATTTATGCAATGCATTCTTGTTTCATTTGCAATGTTCTTTGATGCACAACAATCATTCATAACAATCTACACCGACGATTATCCGACATGGCATTGCACAAATTCAACCTTATGTTCATCAGATTCTAACATATGCAAAATCCCTAAATCTTCATGGTCATGGGATGGACCAGTTCATAAGACAGTTATATCTCAATGGAGTCTTGAATGTGCTAGTAGCTTTATAACCGGGTTACCTCAATCTTCATTCTTTATCGGTTGTCTTTTTGGTTCGTTTCTTCTTGCAACTTTAGCTGATACATCACTTGGTAGAAAGAACATGTTAGTTTTGTCTTGTTTATCAATGTCTATAGTTTCAATTCTCATTGTTTTCTCTACCAATGTTTGGATTTACGCTGCTTTTAAATTCGTGATTGGTTTTTTGCGTTCCACGATTGGTACGGTTGTTTTAGTTTTGCTCACTGAGAAAGTTAGTACTGAGTGGAGGTTTACTGTTGGGATTGTTGAATATTTTTGTTTCACATTAGGGTATATGTCGTTGCCCGGTATAGCTTATGTCAATAGATTTAATTCGTGGAAAACAGTTTATGTGTGGACTTCGGTTCCTGCTATTATTTACTCGATAGTTGCTTATATCTTTGTTACTGAGTCTCCGAGGTGGCTTCTAATGCAAGGAAGACATCAAGAAGCTATGGCAATGCTTAAAGGAGTTTCTTCGGTTGAGAATGGTGATGATTTGACAGTGAGTTTAATAGCAGCTCCGGTTAATAATCAAAAGGCTTCAATTTTCCAACTTTACTCGTCGATAGCAGAGTTGTTCGGGAGAAGTTGGGCTTTAAAGCGAATGGTGGCGATAATGGTGCTTGGTATTGGAATTGGAATGGTGTATTTTGGTATGCCTTTAGCAGTTGGAAACTTAGGATTCGACATTTACTTGGCTGTTGTGTTCAACGGTTTGATGGAAATACCGTCTTGTGTAGCTACCTATTTCTTGGAGAATCGCCAAAGAAAGCCATCGATTCTTGTATTCTCGATAGCTAGTGGCATATGTTGCATAATGTGTGTTGTTGTTGGATCAGGAATACCAGGAGTTAGAGTTGGGTTGGCGATGGCATCATTTTTCAGTGCTTGCACAGCTTATAATGTGTTTCTAATTTACATTATTGAGCTCTTTCCGACAAGTGTGAGGAATACTACGACATCATTGGTGAGACAAGCTATTGTTTTTGGTAACATTTTCAGCCCCTTTTTGATATCTGCTGGGAGGAAAAACGACATTTTCTCATACGGTGTCTTTGGAGTTGTTATCATGTTGTCCTGTATTACATTGCTTGGTTTACCGGAAACAAGAGGATTAGCTCTTTGTGATACCATGGATCAACAAGAGAAAAAAGACGATATGTCAGTATGAAATCGATAATGTTGTATGTTTATGATACTTTTATCACGTTGACTGTGTTTGTTGTTTGATAGGAAGAGTTTTTAATTTAACCTAGTTCTGGATTTTGTACTGATTTTGTCTCAATTTTGAATTGAAAACTTGAGATTTGATTTTTGAATATTGATTTTGTCTTTCTTTTGAAGGGGTTTACTTTGTTTTTATCTTCTTCCAATCTAATAAGTAACAAAATGTTTGTCTATTATATTAGAGATATTTGTTTGACATTTGTTCATGAAACATCTTAGGGTGATGAATTTTATGTTCTAATAATAATTTTGAAGGCAGTTAAAGATGATTTGTTTTTGTTTGTAAATCTCGATTAGTTAATAACTATCAGAGAAATTATAGTTCAAAACTTTAGTTTTTTTACTTCTCTACATTTAAAATATGAGTCTAACCGCTAATCTACTTGATAAAAAAAAAATCCCTTACTAGTCACTGTAACATGAGTCCGAAATTTGTATCTAGTAAGTAATCTTTGTCCCTTGTACTAATGGTCCCAATTTAGGTCAAGTTTAATTTCAATGGTGATGATATACTACATATCATATGTAGTGTAGAGATTTAGACCAAAACAAAAATAATATGAAATTAGAAAAATAATGTGACATCCATACTTGATGTAACCCCTTAGGTACGTTATATTAACTTAAATAAAATTACATGTAAGCACTCTATAAGTTCTAGTTCAACTGACAGAAAATGTCAAAATTATTAAGTCGAACATCCATGACTAGAGTTCGATCCTTGATCACTCCACTTTATGTATGAGTTTATAATAGTTTTGTCAAACTTTTAGCTCTATCATACATACAAATTCATATTTCATAAAGAATCTCTTAAGACATTTATAAATCTAACAAGTCATGAATATCATGTCATAAACTCCAAAATCATACTAATCAGAAAAGATAGTATTCCACATCACCAATTTTTGTTTTCCTTCTAACTTAAATATTTTATATCTAGGTTTGTCTACTCGATTCTTATTCTTGACCACACCTTTTTCTAATCAAAAGCTTAGCTAACTCATACCCAATCCAAGACCCAACTTACACTAGCCCAATAACCTCTTATTTTCTATTAATTAATTCATAATAACTTCTACTGATAAATAAATTTAGTAAAAAAAAAACCCATAAATAAATGATTTATGCTATTAATTTGGATGTTGTAAGTTTGTTTGCAGATTTATCATTTTTATTTATTTGCGATGTTGTGCACAATAGTTTTTTGGACAAATTTTTTCAATGTTTTTCCAACTCAATTGGCAAAAAAAACTGCTAAAATTATTTTATCAAACACTCAATTGAGGTTCGAATTTTGATATCTTTATTTACTTTGTGTATATGTGTTTCCAAAATAAAATTAATAAAATATATGGCGAAGTATTTTTTTTTTTTTTGACCAAGGCGAAGTATTTTAGTAACACAAATACAAAGTTTTTTCTTACTTTTTTTTTGGTATAAAGACATTTTTATAAAGTTTTTGTTTTTGAGAGGTTTTGAATCCTAAGCCAACTTTGTCAAATACTCCGTATCTTCACTTGACACCCCATGATCGTTTGAAAAAATTTAATGGATCTAAAAGTCGTATAAATTATTTTCAGTTCATCAATTTCTACTTTTAAAATTGCATTTTATTTCCGAGTTTCAAAAAGATTGGAAGATGATTTTTCATTTGCCATTTTTTAATGATTTTAATATAATCATCGTAGCTCCTCATTTTTTTTTTATCTCATAAAATTGTTATTTAGAAATATATTTTTAAGATCAAGTGTTTAAATCATTTAGGAGACTATTAAATTCAACTTTTAAATCTTTACATAAAGAACAAGGTTTAGAAACGGTTACCTCATCAATACATGAACTTGCATTTAAGCACTTCTAGTTGTGTTTCTTTCACTTCTATTTCAATCAATGAATCTTCATTTTTGTTTGGAGGATTTTGAGCGGTTTTTGCTGAAATCATCTTCTTTTTCAAGAGGTTTTCTTTTAGGTATTAACAATTTTTCATATCACTTTCCCTAGATTCTTTTTTGTCACATTGTTAAGTGTTCAAATCTTAGAAACAATGTTTGATACAATTGAAGTGAAAATAATAGTCTCAAAAAAGTGTGTTTCAATTGTGACCCTTTAAAAATTTTGATCTCATCACATTTGTTAAATGTTTTTCTCATGTGTACTCTTGAAAAACAATAATGTGATAGAACAAATAGTGTGTGCATGGTCATTCGTGTATACTTAACAGGAACAAACACAAATGAGGTGTTTTTACTCTTTCAAGTATATTAATTATTTTTGGTCAAAAAAAAAGTATATTAATTATTTGACTAAATATCTAATGTGGGCTATGGAGGTAAATGCAATGTTATGAACTAAAATATACTTTATCAAAATTCATAGCAAGATTGAAAAACTAACGGCTTCTTAAAAAACATTAATTTATTGTAAAATCTAATGTTTGAGTTTGACACCAAAAAAAGAGAGAGAATGTTTTAGCTTTGTAATTAAACTGCAAAATGGCATGAAGGGTAGGTTTCTTTCATGGATGGAACTTGGAAGTTGAAGAAGGTGGAAGAACACATACAGATTGAGAAAATAGAAAGAAAGGGTGGAAGTAAAATACACTATGATAAAGTATGATAGAATTTATTTATAAGTTTGTTTAATTCAATAGCTTTCAAAGATGGACCAATACTTCTGGGTATATTTTGGACCAGTAAACTTATGTGTCCATCTTGGACCAATTTGCTCATAACCATTGATTTATTGTATACTCCATCCGTTCTTAAATATAAGCAAAAGTCAATCAGTATTTGATCTGAATTTTGGACCAAATATAATTTGATTTTTATTTATATTTAAGACCGGAGAGAGTATATTCCAACGACTGGGATATAAAGTTCTGGAACCTGCTAGTGAGTTTATACAAGTACAGAGGCCATATAAATATGTCCATATGTGATTGTTGTCTTTTTTTTTAACAAGAATTGTGGAAGAGCTAGAAAATTCACAAATAAGTTGCTTGGTTCATCGAATATAGACTAGTCCAGTTGATGTATTTTTCATTATAATGCTTAGAGAACTTTCTTTAATCCGCATTTTTACTATGTGTTATCTTAGCATGACGGTATTAGAACATTCTCCACTCTGAAAGAATATTCAAAAAAATTGCATGGCGGTATTATCAAAACGTTCTCTACTTTGAAAGAACGTTCGATAAAAATTACATGGTGATTTCAAATCAAAGTATTTGGAGTTATCATATTTATGAAGATCCGTGCGATATTAAAATTGTGTAACGATTAATATATTTTAAGAGAAAGGGTTTGTTCTCTAAAAATCAAACTCACAACATAGATAAATTTATAAAGAAATAGCAACTCTTCTAATGTAATTAATCTCTTGATTGATTATATATTTTCTAAATTTCAATTATATCTTCACTTGACGTTCACCGTGTATGAAGAACGACAAAAGAAGAGAAAAAAAAAAAGACCCAAATGATCAAAGTTGTTGCTGTCGGTTGAGCTGGAATCGATCAGAACAAAATTTATTGCTCGGTCCTAATGACCCATCCCTCTCATTTCAATCAATATATAATTATGTTGCAATAAAAGTGTAAACCAAACATGCCAAAAATTGGTGAAAGCAAGTTGGAGAATGGATATTTGTTGGATTAGAATGGATTTAATTCAAGGACGAAATAGGAATGTTCAATTAATAATGCACAATAAAAGGAAAGGTGAATGTCTTCTTCCATTCAGAAGATTGAACCAATTTGAATAGACACCCCTACCAAACATCTCATAAAAATTAAGGAATTAAGGTGAATGTCTTCTTCTATTGAGGAGCTTTATAATGATCCAACACGCCAATCCATGGATGATAAAGCTAAAGATGATGTATGTTATCTTGATCTTATTATTTACTTTAATTTGATTTTTTTTCTTAATATTGTTGTTTTTCATCATTCAAAATGATACTTCATCCGTTTTTAAATAATTGTCACAATTGACTATTGTACATTTGTTAATGTATATTTTTGATGACTAATACTTTTAATTACATATTATAAAAATTATAAAAAAAAAGTTATATTTAAAAAATATTCATTAAGACAAATTGAACAACATTTTATATGTTAATATTTGCTATTATAAATTTAGAAATTAATAGAAATATATGGTCAAAATAAATTATATGAATAGTACACGCGTATCTCAAATTATAATTAAAAAGAAACTGATGAAATATAAATAGTTTCATGCATTTTGGAGAGTTTAAATAACTAACATCTAAGATGTAAGATTTAAAATTTTCAATTCATAGACCGACTCAAACTTAAACTTAAGACAACCCAAACAAAAAATTTAAACTTATATAAAAAAAAATGCACCCTAAAAAAAATTAAGGCCTATAAGAAAAACATTATAAAAGTGAGATTAATTTTGTTTTGTATATTTTTTTTTTTAGATAATCTAGTGACTAGATATTCATCCTTTAAAAGTAAATAAGTGGATGTATTTGAGTTCGAACCCGAATCCCTTATCACTTAGATACAAATTACACTAAATAACACAAAAAGTTTATAATGTCAATGCATTTTATTTGTAAAAGTCGGAAGTTGAATTACTGACATTTTATCTATTCATTTTTAAGGATAAAATTTTTACCACTAAATTATTTAATCAAAAATTAAGATTAAAAAACAAAAACATATTCGTTTAGAATTGGTGTTGGACCTTACTACTCTGGTCTCAAATGTAAGCAAATTTTAGTCAAAGAAAGTTGATGTATCTGACACAAATTTTGAGCTAGATACATCAACTTTTTTTGACCAAAATTTACTTATATTTAAGACTAGAGAGAGTATTTAGTATTGGACAGGCCCCGTTTGAAATCTTCCACTATAAGATGTTTTTAATTACTTTACGATTTTTTATCTATTTTACTTAATCTCTCATTGGATGCAAATTTTAAACCAGCACAAATACTGATGGAAAAAAATTATAAAAAAAAACAACACAAATAAAAATTTCTCCTGCAACAAAAAAAATTGCACTCATTTTCATAAATCTTATTTTGATAGAAAATTTTTAGGTGTTATCAAGAGTCTTAGTTGTGGAATTTTTCTTACTTATGTTTTATCTCAACCACTAGAGTTAGGCTAAGTTATAACCTCTGTCTCTAGAACTAGTAAAGAATTTTTTTTATAGATCAAGTTGTTAATATATTACAAATTAATTTTCATTTTTTTTTAAGACTTAACTCTAAATCTTTAACTACTTAACTCTTAGTTCAACTAATTTAACCAGTTGAACATCCCCAAACCTGTAAAGAATACTATCTTCGTCTCATTTTATAAGACTCAGTTTGATTAAATGCACTATTCATATGTTTTATTTTGACCATATTTTTTTAAGAGTATATAAATATAAATATTATCATATAAGATCTTGTTTGATTTGTTTCGATACATATTTTCAAAATATTAAATTTCTATAATTTTTACTAATACACAATTAAAAATATTCGCGATCAAAATCGTGTATTGACAAACATGCAGTGGTCAATAGGGTCTTATATTTTGGGACGAAGATAGTATCTCATAATAGAGAATTAAAAGGAGAATACACTGTTACAGAAAGAAAAAAAAGGACAATACACTTGTTGGGACTTTTGAGTTCTATTGCTTCTCTTCTACTTCTTGTAGAATAATTCTAACAAATTCTGATACTACTTAGCAGGAAAAACTGATTCCATCATCAGATGAAATGATAGAGAGGAGTTTGGGAACATTTGGATGGGTAGAATTTGTGCAATGCATTCTTGTAGCATTCGCAATGTTCTTCGACGCGCAACAATCATTCATAACAATCTACACCGATGATTACCCGACATGGCATTGTACAAATTCAACACTATGCAATTCAAATTCCAATATCTGCAAAATCCCAAAATCTTCATGGTCATGGAATGGACCATCACAAAAAACAATCATATCACAATGGAATCTTGAATGTGCAAGTAGTTTCATAACAGGTTTACCACAATCTTCATTCTTCATTGGTTGTCTTATTGGTACTTTTGCTCTAGCAACTTTAGCTGATACATCACTTGGAAGAAAAAACATGTTAATTCTTTCTTGTTTATCAATGTCAATAACCTCAATCATCATAGTATTTTCAACAAATGTTTGGATTTACTCGGCTTTGAAATTCCTCATTGGATTCTGGCGTTCGTCAATTGGAACATGTGTTTTAGTTTTGTTAACGGAGAAAGTTAGCACTAAATGGAGGTTCACCATTGGAATTGTTGAATATTTTTGTTTCACATTAGGGTACATGGCATTACCTGGTGTAGCTTATGTTTTTCGATATTCATCGTGGAAAAATGTTTATATTTGGACATCAATTCCAGCTATAATTTACTCGGTCATTGGTTATTTCTTTGTTACTGAATCTCCGAGGTGGCTTCTAATGCAAGGCAGAAACCAAGAAGCTATTGCAATGCTTAAAGGAATGAGTTCTGAAGATAATGATGATTTAACCGCGAGTTTATTGCTAAATGTACCCCCTCCACAAAAGGATTCAAATTTTCAACTTTACTCATCAATAGTAAAGTTGTTTGAGAGGAGTTGGGCTTTGAAAAGAATGGTTGCAATTATGGTGCTTGGAATCGGAATTGGAATGGTTTATTTTAGCATGCCACTAGCTGTTGGGAACTTAGGGTTCGACATTTATTTGGCCGTTGTGTTCAACGCCTTGATGGAGATACCTTCTTGTGTCGCTACTTATTTTTTAGAGAATCGGCAAAGAAAGCCGTCAATTTTTGTATTTTCACTAGCCAGCGGTGTGTGTTGTTGTTGGATCAGAAGTACAAGGAATCAAAGTCGGGTTAGCATTGACATCATTTTTCGGTGCTTGTACAGCTTACAATGTATTTCTAATTTACATTATAGAGTTGTTTCCGACAAGTGTGAGGAACACGGCGACATCGTTGGTGAGACAAGCTATTGTTTTTGGTAACATTTTTAGTCCTTTTTTGATATCTGCTGGAAGGAAAAATGACATTTTCTCTTATGGTGTGTTTGGCATTGTTATCATGTTGTCATGTATTACATTGCTTGGTTTGCCTGAGACCAAAGGCATAGCACTTTGTGATACCATGGATCAATAAGAGAAAAAAGAAATTTTGTAAGTGTGGTGTAATATTTGTAATAGGGGCTGTTTTTTATGAATTGGTTTGTTTGGTTTGTTGTATTGGGTTGAAAAGCTTCCATTTGTGTTGGTTGTTAAGTGTGTGAATCAAATATGTTATTTTTGAGCAATGATATAAATAAAACATTTTATTGAAATTTAGTATATTTCTTTTTCTTTTTTTTTAATCCATAATTTTTATTTTTATTTTAGTATATTTCTAATGTGTGGACAAATTGGTGAATTTGATGATAGTCCATAAGTCACATTTCAAAATACAATACCACCGGAATAAAATACTTATGTCATACTTTACAAAAAAAAAAAACTTATGTCATATTTGTCAACAACATGAGAGAGCAATGATATGAAACTATGAACACATAATAACAAGAGAAACAAAGAATGCGACGAGAAAACAAGTTACTAGAGATGAAATTGTTGGAAATAGATCATCCCCAGCTACAGAACTCTGATAAGAGACAAAGACACATGAAAGAAATAGCATAGGAGAGAAGGTAGGAGATGATCCACGTCTAATAGTCGTTTTAAAAAGTCTAGAGCACTACAAGAAAAACACGATTTTGGGAAGGCCAAAAACAGCCCCAAAGCACCAAAAGCCGTCCCTAACTAATAATTTCCGGACGGCCACGGGACGGCCAAAATCTGTTGGGAAATATGGCGTTACAAAATTTTCAGACGGTTTAAGTTGGCCGTAAGTGGTGGACACGAAACGGACACATTTTGGAATGATCAATTCCGTCTGAAAGTACTAGCGACTCTAACACATTTTGAGACGGTCTAAGCTCTCTGAAAATTCAGTTCTGACACGTCCAACATTTTGGTTCTAGGCACTTTAAAAAAAATTCTTGCTATTATAAGAAGTAAACACATTTAATTTAAACTTATTTTTTTGACCATAATTCTATTTTTAATATTTTTATTCTTCAAAAAATGCCCTAAAGATATTTCACTTTTAGATTTCTTGAACTCTTATAAAACTAATCATCGAATCAACAACTACCAAGTCAAATTTTTCTCTTTTATTTTCATTTTTTACTATAGTTGGATTATCTTACAAGTAAAAACCTAGTTCAATCTGATTTTTGTTTTACAATTTACTATAAATCATCATCAATGATAATAAAACTTTTATACTTACTAAAGTTATGACCGATCTCTATCCAAAAATGAGACGTGAATACAAATTATTTTTTTTCATACACAAAAATTAAGAATCAAATTCCTAATCAACTATCAACTATTTAAAAGTTTAAAACTTTTTTTTATCAGTTTAACAACTATAATTTCACCTTATAACAGGGTTTAAAATTTAATCTCTATCTATTATATTCAATCATAGAGACAAAAACTCAAAACTCTTACTACTAACTACTTGAATTAATTTGTACTCCCTAGATGCAATTTCGGTCCATAAATCCTAATTTAACCAAAAAAAAAAAATCAAAATTATTAATTCGGACACTCTTCCACTTTGCAATTTGGTCTCAAAAAAAGAAAAAACATCCAGATTTTTCTAGTACATAATAGGTCGTGTAGGAAGTATTGTACCCGAGACAAGACAACACAAAACAAAACGCAAGCATTGGCAATAATCCTCAAACATATAAAAGCCGAACCAAAAGAACCATCGTGTTCATTTGATCGACTTTTTAGTTATAACAACACTTGCTTCACTCTTCCGACTGAAAAACACGAACAACAATTGATTCAATCAAAGATGTTCAAGAAGGCGGTGGAAGCAAAGTCTCAACAGAGACTATCCGGTGCCGACAGAAAAAAGCTCAAACGAACCATTAAAGACAAATTCCCAAGAGCTTCTGATTCTGACCTAGACACTTTACTCCCTCCTAAGGTATAATCTATTTTCTATATTATATATATATATATATATATATATTATGCTACTTATGTATGTAACCTAATAATCATAAATTAATATGGTGGATTCAATTCAATGAAATAAAATAAATACTGATTTTGGTCCTTGAATGTGTGCTTCATTAGTTACCTTAGTTCTCAAATGTTTATTTTGTTTGTCAATTTCATTCATAAATTATTGACAAAAGAGACACTTAGGAATCTGTTAGTAATTTTGTATACATTTAGGGACCAGCTTGACTATTTACTTGATTAATGTAACTGCTTGTGTTGCGAATTCGGACACAAATACCGTAGATGACAAAGACGTGAAGTCTACGGTAATAGTTTAAGAAACGGAAAGTGTTTGAATATTACCACGTGTGATGTTGTCGTGTTGGTGTTGGGCGTGCGTTGGACATTGGACACACTTTCAATCTGAAGTGTTAAATAGCTACCTGAGCAATATGGGGTGTTTGAGTCCCACATCGAGTAATATGAGGTGCTCAGTGGAGTTTTTTAGTGACTAGATATGTCCCTCTTGATAGCTTGCTTCTAAGGGAGTGTTTTTAAAGTGCTTGAATATTTATCACGGTGTTAGATTGATCTTGAGTTTTCATGTTATGTATTAATTAATCAATGCTAATCAACTAACTTAAATATATTAACACTAAATTATTAATATAATGCATTAATACCTCCAGGTAGAGATAACAGTGGCCAAGTTTCAAACCAGAGTTCATGTGTATGCTGTGGAGGGAGGTTTTCCTGTGTTCTTTGATATTGATGGCCGTGGTTCGGATATTTTCCCAACAGGTAGTTTTGGCTTCGGTATTTTGATTATTTTTGAAAATGAAAATAAGTGGTTTTCATTTATATGTATCCAATTACATGTATAATGAACTCATAATGGTCCTGTGCGAGATTGCACTGGTGGGAAAAATGTGTGAAATTGTGCCATGTGCGACGTGTTTAATATGGATATAAGAGTTAGTTGTGCATTTGGTTACGATAGTTAGGAAGTTTGTTACTTTTCAGTAGCTATAGTTTGTTGTAACTGATGTAGTAGTTAGTTAACTTTTGCTAGAGTTAAGCATTTGGCTGTGACAGTTAGGGAGTTTGTTACTTCCTAGTAGTCACAGTTTGTTGAATATATAGATGTAGACGTAAACCTCATTTTATCCAACTCATTGTATTTGCTCAGTAAGGAAAGAATTCTCTCATTTCTCTCTGTATCCACATATAACATGATAGTTAAAATGAGGTTAACATCTACCATCTATATATGCAGTAATACAACAGACTATTGCTACTAGGAAGTAATGAACTCTCTAATTGTCATAAATTTCATAACCAAATGCAATTAACTCCTTCATCGGTGATAGTGTTTTTTTTTCTCTCCATTGAATAAATAGATAGATAGGTTAACAAGCAGTGACTTCATGTATTCAAATTGTATCGTTGCAGTTTATGCTCTCTGGATGGTCCCTGAGTTGCTGCCAGCTTTCATACTCAAGGGCGGTGAGGTTTCTCGGTATGTCATAGGTGGAGCTGACTTGATGTTCCCTGGTATACTTGTGCCTCCTGAAGGTCTTCCATCATTTGCTGCTGGGGAAACATGGGCAGTTAAAGTGCCCGAAAATCCTGCTCCTATTGCGGTAATAATTATTTGCATTCATGGTTTGCTGTAAATTGATGCTTGAAAGCCGGAAGTATTTGTTAAAGTTGCATTTGTTCTTGTCAAGGTTGGGAGTACCACAATGAGCAGCACCGAAGCATTGAAAGCTGGATTGCGTGGAAAAGCATTGAGAATAACTCATTATTATCGTGATTTGCTTTGGTAAGTATTATTAGATCCTGATTTTCCATGATCAGTATTGTCAAATGTTGGCCATGGTGGATGGCCGTGTCATATTTTTTTGACAATGCTGGCGCCATAGCATTTAATGATAGATATGGCGGTTTAAAATGGAGGGTTTTCAGTTTTACTCCATGGTCCTCATTTTGCTATTGATAATAAAGTTTCTCTTCCATTAGTTAGTGTTAAGTGTTAACAAATCTTTCAGGATTCAAATTATTTATTTGTACTGTTTGATTGGATTTGTAGGGAATCAGTTGAGGGCCGTTATGTGCCTAATGCAGGTTTTTTGGAAGACGTTGTGTATGGGCATCCTTCTTTATTATCAGCACCTTCTGATGATTCTAATTTGACCGAGGCCGCTGGTGAGACATCAATTGACCCACACAACAACACGAAAAGTGATGAAGCGGAGGGATCGTTGGATGTAAATGAGTTACCAGCAGACTCCAGTCATGCATCGACAACAAACAATCATGAAAATACAGCAGATGAAATAACTGCCGGCATTGGTGATTTGAAGTTACCTGATAGTGACACTCCTAATGAACCGAATGACCAACCTACTTTATCAACTTCAGATGTTGATTTGCTGCTGGATAAGTGCCTTTTGCAAGCACTGCATACAACATTGAAGGATAAAGACCTTCCCATTCCTGGAAGCACTCTATGGTAAAACTCCCTCCCTCTCTCCCACCCCCCCTCTCTCTTTTGAATCTTGGCCGATCAAGTTGAACTAAGATCATGGGAGCTTTGGTAGTAATTTTTTCACCATAATATGACAACAGCTTGTGTGTTTTTTTATGAATACAAAAATTTGTTTGGATATCAGTGCTGAAGGATTAAACATTGAATTGTTGTTTGAAAAAAGTTTGGTTAAGTGCTGAACTAAAAGTTCAATTTACGTCCACTAATAATTTATTACTTGTTTTGGGGCATTGTAGGTCAAACCATGTATTGCCATGTAGGCCTTCAGGAATTACTTTAGACATCAAAAAGTCATCCTACAAGAAGCTATCTAAGTGGTTACAAGCAAAAGCCTCCTCTGGTTTGGTATGTCATCTACTGCTATTTTACTACGAAAGTAGAATAGTAAATTGCACGGTTATTAGTAATCCTGATTCACTATAATGATTCCAGATTCAATCTAATCAGTCAAACCTAAACTTAGTGCAGCCAACCACTTCTTTTGTCAACTTTGTATATGCAAACGCTTTACTTTTGTTAAATATTGAATTATTTTGAGGTTCACATATGATATATCATCTTATGATTCGTTATGTTATGTCACTTGTTTTTTTACTTAAAAATGATATGTTTTCATTGGCAATGTATCTTACTATTCATATAAAGATTTGATTCATGATTCAGAAAAAATCCTGTTTAATTAATGATTTGAATCTCGATTTGATAACTATGGTAAATAGAAGCTTGCATATATTGACCGGAAAACTTTTGATGTTGATGAACTTAAATCTAGAATGTGCTGAGACAGGTCTCTGCCAACTCGTTGCCTTTCTTTGAAATATTTTCTTAATTTCTTTCTTCTTGATATATTACTTCTGATTTCTAAATTGTTGTCTTATATTTCTCCTAGTCTCTGAGTTTGTTTGATTTGTTCCATTTCCTTGTATGCTCAATAACTGATATTTTCTTCTGTTAAGACAAACTAAAATGTAGCATTTAGTCACTTTGTAAATTGTAACTTCTATAGCATGTTAGATACACAACCAAGCTGCTATGGCTGTAAGAAGTTGTATCTTCAGATTGAATATAGTTTTCCATTTCTGTTATGCCCTATCATGCTGTAAATATAATTTGCATCATATGACGAACGAAGGATAAAAATAGGTTTAAAATACATGTTTGTTTTGTTTGTAAGTCGTGAGCAAAACTTATTTACTTTTTTAAATTTCATTTTTATCGTCTGCTATTAAAGCTTCTTGCATTGAACTTATTTGCAATGTCATTTCTGGGTTTTTCTTTAATGTAGATTTGCATTTTGAACAGATAACTGTGAAAGAAGATAAGCATAAAAAAGAAGTCGTGCTTTTCTCAGTTAACCGAAAACATGCTGATTATTCATCCTTTAAGCCTGAGAAAAGGCCAGTGGAGAAACCTGACCAGTCAAGTGTCCAATCTGTTAATGAAACTCGTTCATCCAAAACTCTTGAGGTTGCTGAAATCTACAAGCCAATTGTACATGTCAATCCCATATTTTCATCTGTAGGAGCTGATACTGGGAAACTTTTTACTGCTTCTGAAGCCACCGATATTGTCTTTGCATATGTTGAAAAAGAAAATCTTGTGAAACCAACAAATAAATCCCTTGTGGTTCTAGACGCAACGTTATGTGATGCACTGTTCAAAGGAGCTATTAAAAAAGGAACTACTTATCCTACAGAAATTCACAAGAAAGATTTAGGGCAAACATTTGTGAACAGAATGCAACCTCACCATGTTGTGACAAGAGGGAGCGAATCTGTAGTTCGTAAAGGTGCACTTAAAACAATTCAGATATTGACAGAAAGGAGACAAGGCAACAAGAAGGTAACCAAACTCTCCGGCATGGAATCATTTCTTATAGATGCTGAAGCATTAGCATCAGAACTTCAGAAGAAGTTTGCTTGCAGTACCACTGTTGGAGAACTACCAGGTATTTCTTACACATATTAAAATTCGAAGGTTTTATTGGTTTGTGATTATGTGTTTTTCATTATTTTGGGCGTAAATTACAACTTTATCATCAAGAATTAACCTTTTCTATCAGATGTTTCCTGTTCCCTGTTAAATTCTTCTTTCCTCCGTTCATATTGAATTTTATGTTGCTGTGCCTTATTTCATATACATTAATGTTCTTTTCATATTTAGTCTTCTATGCCTTTTTCATCCTTCTTTGCATTAATATATAATTTCCTTTTCATATTTAGGCCTGTTTGGATTGGCTTATTTTTTAGCTTACGGAAATAGCTTATGCGAATATTTACGTACTTTTTATATATTATTCATCAGCTTGTCAAGGTAGTTTATGAAAAAACTGCTTATGAAGATACAATTTTTGTAAGTGAGAAGTTATGAATTAACAAAAACTTATTTATTTGCATAAGCTATTTTCATAAACTAAAAAATAAGCCAATCCAAACAGGCCCTTAGTCTTCAATGTCTTTCTCATCCTTCTTTGGATTAATATAACAATGTAAATAATGATGAAGCGAACCAACAACAATTGCTTACTTCAATTGAATACTTTGTTCGAAATGGCCTATGGATGACGATCAAACACCGCACCCTTGTGACATTCAGGGTTACGACTTATAAAGTTTGATTCTCTAGTTGCATATGACAAAGTGATGTGTTTATTATATTGTCGCTACAATTTGAACATGTTTGTTTGCAGGTAAGAAAGGGCAAGAGGTTCTGGTTCAAGGTGGAGTTATTGATGACTTGGGAAGGCATTTAGTTGAACAATATGGAGTTCCAAAGAGATATATTGAAGTTCTTGATAAAACCAAGAGATGAACTCTACAAAAAAGTGGTTGTTTTGTTTGTAATACTTGTAGCAATGCTTGGATTGAGAAAATGTAATGCATTTTTGCACTTTTTCGGTATTTATTTTAGGTTGGAGTTAAATACAGAAAGAGTAAACTCATAATAGGAATGGACAAAGGTTCTTTCCAATTCAAATATTTATCGTTTATAACATTATTGTAAAACTTTTGACTGGGAAATCTTATTTGCAATTTTCTCATATTTTTACATGAGGAATTTAAATGGATGATGAGAGATCATATTTTATTCTCCGATATAAAAAGTACACAAGCGACTCGTCTATGTGTGAAAAAACGGAATTTTAGCTGCTAGCCTAGAGAGAGTTTAGAAGCATAACATGTTTATAGACTTAAGCTTGTGGAGATATTTTGAAACTCCATTGAAAGGATATTGGTGAACTAAATCCTTAAATATGTGTGGTGATATCATAGTCGTCCTAGGATATTTTGAAGCTTAAAAACATGGAATTTATCTTCCATTAATAATTTTATGGATCTAATTAACCACTAAAAAACTCGTTTGATGACTGAAAATAACTAAAATATGTTGTTTTTGATTATTATTTTTTGGTTACCATGATATAGATATCAAATTTTTATCTGTATTTAGTGACGATTAATTTTTGTCGGGGAGATCATAAATCATAATAGGTTTTCTCCCTTTCAATCGGATTTTTTATATGTCCAATAGACAATAGTCATTGAATTCAAAACTATTTATTTAAGATTTAAGGTGCGAATCTAAGAACATGCTCATCGGTGTAAACCATCGTGTCTTTACTATTATCTATGCCAGTATGTTAAGAATGCTTAAATAATTGTCATCTTATTTATGGGGCTTTATCTTCTTTTTGACACCACCGTTTTGAAACTAAGTCACATGTTCTCTCATACTTTTATATTAAATCATAAATATGGAGTATTTATAACATTGATTTTTTCTATTTTATACCTTAAAACAATCATTATGTGAGAGAAAAAACATTCAAATGTCTACTTTTTGGTATTCTAATGTCTATTACCAATAAAAAGAATGAGTATTTTAGTAAAAGTCACGTTCTTTCACTTTTATTTATACATTTTTTTTAAAGTGTGTAAAATTGTCAATCAGAACACTTAAATTTAGACGGAGGGAGTAGTAGTTTACTTCTCTCAAAAGTGATGATATACAAGTAATGTAGACACAAAACTCTTTTATTTAATTTTTTGTCTTTTCGATTTTCATCTAGTCCTAATAGTCCTGAAAGTTTAGGGTGAGCCGTTCTCCCTATCAAGTCCAATGTCAATAACACCAAACTCTTTCTTAAATATATTTAAAAAAAAAAAAAACTACACAAATTTCACAAAGCGAAACGGTAACACAGGATCTATAAATGCCTTTTCCCTCCAAATTTCCTTTTAATTTCAAACCGAGAAACGAATCACCGAAACTGCGAGCGCTCGTGAAGACTGAAGAAGATGGATGAATATTTGCAATACATGAAAACTTTACGCTCTCACATGAACGGTACTTTCCAATTTCCATAACACAATTCTCTTCTCACCTTTTACATCAATCTGAATTCCAAAACTCAAATTGATTTCAGATGCGGAGGATCAAGCTGCAAAGATTTCTGCAGAAGAACAAATGCAGATGACGAATATTCGTAATTTGGAAAACGACATCGATTCAGGTTCATTTCAAATTCGCCTTGAATTTTGGTGCTTATTTCATAAATTAACTATCAAATTTTGCTAAATATTGCTGTATATGAACTATAAATTTTTGTAGATCTGGAATTGGAATCTCATACATCATAATTGCTTGATTTCATATGTAGCGATTAAGTTTTCCTTCGAATTCGCTTTGCGTTTTAGTCTCAATTTCATAGATCTGAATTCTGAAAACTGTCTATAGTTTAAGAACTGAAACAATAAAAAATTGCTAAATATATTGTATGAACTATAGTAATTTGTATCTTTCGGATCTCATACATCGAAATTTCTGGCTATCACATGTATTAGTTTAGTTTTCTTTCAAATTTGCGTTGTGTATTAATGTCATTTTCGTAGATCCAAACAATTTCTATAGTCTAAGAACTGAAACAATCATAATTTGTTATATATATTGTATGAACTATAGTTATTTGTAGATTTCGGATTTCGTACATCAAAATCTCTGACTATCATATGTATCAGTTTAGTTTTCCTGTAAAGTCATGTTGTTTCAACGATCCGGTTAGTCTATAGTCTAAGAAGTGAAACACTCAAAATTGCTACAGTATTGGTAGAATTGCAATCTTGTACGCCAGAATTTCTCGCTATCACATGCAGAGTTTAGTTCTTCTTCGGATTCATGTTGTGTTTGAATGTCATTTTCATTGATCTGATTCCGAGCAATGTTTGTAGTCTAAGAAGCGAAACACGTAAAATTTTGTAAACATATGGAATTGGAATCTCGTACATTGTAATTTGATGTAAATTTGCGATCTTATATTTTTAAATAACTTATTATTATTAATTTTATTATAAGCAGCGAAATCTGAAATTGCCAAAGTGGTTGAAGACACGGAAAAGATGAATAAGTCCAAGGTTGAGATATGCTCGAAGATACTGGAAAACCAGAAAAAGATTGCCTCGTTGGAGTCTGATACATCCAGACTTACACAGGTAAAAAGGATTGTGTCATTTGATCTTGTTAAAGTTATTTCCATTTGCAATGTGAAACTGAAGCAATGATGAATCTAAATTTTATAACTCAAATTGTTTTTTGTTTTTTCTGTTGTAATCAATGGTCTCTTCTAGTGGAATGCATGATATATTCAGTCAGTTATTGTTTTGGCATTTGAGCAAACATAAACAGTTATTATATAAGAGTTTATATCATAAACACTTAGAATTGGTAAGTTATTTGTACTTCGACATTCATACTGAAAAGCTACTTACATTCTTAATGTGAAAATACGTGAAGAAAAGAGAGGACCTGACTGTTTCTATAAGCTATATTGGGACTAAAAATTGCATGTGAGTATATAATAAGCTAGTTTTATCAATTATTTACACAAATGTAAACTCATGGACATGAGGTAAGTTCAAATAAACTTTCATGTAAAGTCATGTACGATGACAATACACACGTTAACTTGGAGTACAGACTAACATGTAGAAGCTAGAAGTTTATAACTGTAACAGTATACATTTTAAAAAATTAATTGTTGTGTCTTTAATTTGACATTCAGATTAAGTGTAAAGTCTGGAGTCAATATAGTGGTATGAAAACTTTTTATGAATCTTTATGGGTCTTTAGGATTGATTATGAAGAATTTAGAGCTTATTTCTTATTTTGATACGTGCCTTGGTAATGACAAAATAAAAAGAAACGAAAAGCTAGGTGAGAAAAAAATCTGATGCCTTGTTCTGCGTTTCTGATGTTGTTCATGATTATTTCTTCCGATAGACTATGGAGCTTATGCGGCAAGAGAAAGTTGGGTTATCTGCTAAACTAACAGAGAGGAGGTATGTGAGGATACTGAGCGAGTTGTCTTGTACTTTATATGGTTATCCATCTTCTTACTTGATATTCTTTTTCAGAGCCTACTATAGCAAGGTTTCAGAGGACATGAGTGCCAAATTCCAGAAGCAACAGGTTCTCTTCTATTGTTTGTTATTACCTATTATTGGGCAATTGGGCATAATAGATTACCTTTGGAGAGTTATTAACAGTTTTGAAAAACATAGAACAAGAGTCTTGAAAAAAGTTTATGCTAATATTTATTATGTTGTTTTTAAAGGAATTACTATTTCCTAATTTGATTAATAATATAGAAATTGTTAAATAAAAATAAAACAAAACCCAACAACTTACAATAATAGAATAATATTTGTATCAAAACATAGAAATGAATAATCCCACTTTGACTTGTGTGCAGTACCCTTTAGACTTGGCTTTCAAAAAAACATATGAGAGTAGTCCTACATTGCAAAAGTGTGTAGGAGAGGAGATTTAATTATAAATAAGCAGTATATAACACTTTGCAGTCTACAAGTGGAAAGCATTTCTCACTGAACCGAGTATGGCGGTTTATGACCGCTTTTTGATTCTTTGATCATGCGTGAAACGAATTCACATGAGGTGCTTTTGTTGGCCGATCCTAATATTAAAATCAATTGGTAGGAACTTATAACAAAGTGGATTTTAATAGTCGGATCGCCAATTCCTCGTCTATAATACTATAATATTTTAGCGTATGATAAAATATTGACTGAAAGATAGAATTAAAAAAAGTTCTCCAATTGTTAGGTCTGATTTATCTGGTTTCTTGACAAATCTCTGCTAGTCACTTATATGTTGAATTTGTGCAGGTCAGGGATATAGTTCATGGCAAAAGAAGTGAATCTGAAGGTATGGTTGGACACTGAATTGAAAGACCACCTTTGATTTTTTATATTAATTTTAAGAAGGGGGAAAATCATTGGGTTATACAACTTACGACCATTTTATATTTCAAAGCCATTTTGTGAAACTAAATTGATATCTGAACTTTCATACTTAAACCTAATTTGCAGGGAGGACTGGTGCTGATGGTAGCCGTGTCATAGATAAGCTGGTATAGTACCTTTTTCATCAATGTGTGCTGCACGGAGTTGGAATCTGGTAATTTATCTTTGTATGACAGGGGAGTGATGCAAAGAAGAACTTGAACACTGACTTGGATTCAGCTAAAGCAAGGCTTGATGAGATTCTTGTTCTGAAATCCAAGGTTCTCATGGACATCCATAAGGCACTTAACTGCATCCCTTTTAGACTGTCAATTATTCATTACTTAAGTTTTTGGTTGTTTATTTACTTAGTTTTGGCTGTGTATCATTTTTTTTATACCATATGGTAAAGAATTTTGAAACTTTGTTTGTTCCATATACCCTTCATTGTTCTCTTTACTTTTTCCAATTTTCTTCTACATGTTCTCCACTTTTTTTGTTATTTCATCTGTATTTTCTATATAACATGCTGGAATGTGTGCATCTCGCATCCTATTTACCATGATCCTAGGTGGTGCAGTCGAAATGAAAACTGAACGTTTTGAACATCTAAAATAATTGTTTTTACTCTTCTAAAGTTTAGTATGCTGAATTTATAGGGGCATGTAATGTTCAAATTGCATTGATACATAACATGGACACATTTTCAAATGCTCTTCCATTAGAACATACCTAATTGAATTGTGGTTCGTTCAATTTAATTAGTGTTTTGTTCTAATTGTCAATAAATTCTTCACAGATAAAATGTCCTTATTACTTTTAAGGGTTGGCAATTTCCCTTTGTTAAAGCTGCTATTGGTGGTTTTGAAAACCAATATTTTGCATTCAGATGAATTCAAAGATTGCCTCCAAAAAACAAATTATGAGGTGGAAAGTCTGTGGTGCAACTGTTAGCAAATATGTGACTTCTATAACCATATATTAGGATTTGGGATCATCAAACTGGGATAATTTGAACTAGATTTATATTATGCTTATAGGGTTGTATGGTCTTTATACTTTCTTTGCTTCTTACTATTTTTTCTTTTTCATTTTAGATCAAACTCGCTATTGAGGATGTCAAGTGCAGAGAAAATGAGTTCAAGGTTGGTTATTGTTCAGAAATGTGTGAATAACATAACATTCCTTTAAGATGGACAAGTGCACACAATACATGTAGCGATGAAAATGAGATTTGCATATTACACACACACATGCATACACAAACACAATATATATATTTTTCTTTTCACTGATTTGCACTATCTTGGACGAGTAAGCTTCTTTCGTTTTTCTTAATTGGAAACAATCAACAATTTTGCCGCTTTTAAGAAATGATTTTGCAGAAGAACTTATTTAGTTATTTGTTTTAATGAATGAGCTAGCCAGAGCTAAAAGCAGCTGATATAACTGCTCTTGAAGAGGAATATAATGCTCTTTTGTCAGACAAAGCTGGAGACACTGAGTACTTACAGTCTATGGAGAAACAAGTAGGAAAACTCAAGGTAAAATATTAGTCCTCCGAAATTTTTTACTAGGTACTTAAGTAATCATCAACAAAATAGTTATAACATGTATTTAAATTCAGACATCAAATAGAACTAATCAAGTTTCAATTTGTAATTAACATTTTCTGTGTCAAGCAAAACTCAAACATGTGTTTCAGTTTTCCCTCAAAAAAAATTTCCGTGCATTTATGGGTATATGCTTCTGATTTTACAGGAGATCAGTCAAGTGGTAAAATGTGCTTGTGGTGAGGAATACACAGTTGCATTGAATACACATTTGCAATGTACATGAACATGAAACTACTAGAGGCTTTGAATAAAGTTGTTCATGCTGATCTTGATTTAGATAGTGTATTCATGAATGACCTTGGTTTCTTCCAATCAATACACAGATTTAAACTGATTCTTATTTCTTAGGCCAATATACAGGGATGAGGGATTTACATCAACATGATGAAAACAAAAATCTGTCTTTACAAAATGATGAAAATTGTGTAGTTTTTTTCTGTCCAAAAACCTTTAATAGTTCACATTCGTCACAAATTTTAAATTCAACCTGTTAACTTTTCATTTATAACTTATAATCAAGGACTAAGCTAGTTTAATTGCATTGTTTTATCTCACTATTTTATTAAACTTGCGAAAATAGTCTCCTCATGTAAAATCACTATTTAGTATTTACATTTGTTGTAATTTTGATCGTAAGATATGTGCTCCCGCCAAATAATTGTGTTTTGCGGCGCCGCAAAAGTGATTTATTGCTCCCAATATTGAGATTAAAATTTACCAATTTTGACATTAAAATTCATCATTTTTATGATAAAAACACATGAGTTGTAATCAAAATTGCAACAAATATAAATATTTTTATTTGTTGAATGTATAATGATTAATGAACATTTTTTATTCCATACATTAAACATTAAGCATTTGGATTGTTCTACCTTTAAAATTTTAGCAAATTCATAATATTACTTACATATGTTATGCATTTAAAATTTTATTTTTTTCATTATTAAGTTATATATGTTATACTTGATCCCCTTAATTTATGTTATGCATAAATTAACTTTTAAACTATGAGTCATGAGCCATCTTATATATAGCAAAGGAAATTACAATTTCCGAAAAAAAAATTATAAGTGAATAAAAAAAAAACTTCCAATTAACTTTATTTTAAACTATTAGCCAATTTTTATTCGTCAAAAACATAAAATAAAAAACTTCCAAAAAATTAAAAAAAGTCAAATTAGGCTATAGAGTATAGACTCACTTTTTTTTCTACACACTACAATTATACTATAGTCTATAGGTTCCACTTTGAAACCTTGCAAATTTGAAAAGGTACTGGCTTGCAATTTGAAAATCAAGACGCGTTGTAACTTAACATCATCGTTTGGTACTTGTGTTGTATTCACGAGTAACACCAAACATTGGACGTTGAATTTAATTTTCATAATTCCAGAAAATAAATAATAGTAACCATTGTTTTACAGCTACAGTATAACCAGTTACATTAAAAACAAACTAATCAGATCCATAAATCCTAATTTAATTAACAAAAACATAAAATTATTAGATCCATGATTGAATTTGAACTCCAACTTCTCTTACGAGTTTTTAATAACTATTATCATTTTATTACATACCACAAATACTTCTTCTAAAATAACTCGTTAAACAAAATTCGAGATTAACTTTGATCATATTCTATTTATCTTACAAAAACTCATAATTAAAAAAAAAAATTATGTTGAAAAAACAAAATTAGATTCATATAAAAATAAATAAATAAATAAAAATGACAAGACACACCACTGAGCTGAGATAAACGTTTCAAAAACGCTGAAAGCTGGGAGAGAGAGAGAAAGAAGAAGAATAGAGAGAAAGAAAGTGTTTTAGAGAGAGAGAGAGAGAGAGAGAGAGAGGTTACCTTTTTGAAATTTCTAAATATTCAAATAACTACTTAGAAGCAGAAAACTCCAACGAAGTCCACCATTTCGTAAATTTCTAGAGAGAGAAACTCAGAGATCTGATTTCAGATCGTAGCTTATACTCTCTGTTTTAGGGTTCGGTTTCGATCGATCCCTATTTTTCAGCTTTCTTTTCTCTCTCTCAATTTCGATTTTCGATCCGTTCTTTTTCATCATCCATGGCGGCGATCGAAGACTTATCGGAGCTCGCTGATTCCATGCGTCAAGCTTCTGCGTTACTCGCCGACGAAGATATCGATGAAAATTCCAATTCCAAAAGAACTTCTACTTTCCTCAACGTTGTTGCTCTCGGCAACGTCGTAAGTCTCCACCATTTCATTTCTCATCATCATAATCATAATCATAATCGTAATCGTAGTTTCAATTTCATTTTAATCTTCGATTCTGATTTCAATTTCGATTTGGTAGGGTTCTGGTAAATCAGCGGTTTTGAACAGTTTAATTGGACATCCGGTTTTGGTAAGTTAGGTTATGAAACTGTTTAATTATGAAAATGAAGTGAAAATTGAATGTTGAAGTGACAGTGAAATTTTGATTTATTATTCAGCCTACTGGTGAAAATGGAGCTACGAGAGCTCCGATTATTATTGATCTGCAACGAGATACTTCGTTGAGCAGCAAATCTATTATATTGCAGATTGATAATAAGTCTCAGCAAGTTTCAGCAAGTAAGTAGTTATTCGTCTTCTAATCGTATAGATCGAAGTGGCTGATCTGTGCATTTTTTTGTGAAATTTTGTTTATCGATTAATATTTTATGTATTGATATGTTTTGTGTTGTTTTTATTTGCAGGTGCTTTAAGGCATTCGTTGCAGGATAGGTTGAGTAAGGCTACCTCAGCCAAGGCTCGAGATCAAATAACTTTGAAGCTACGCACGAGTACAGGTCTGTATATGAATGAATGAATGAGTGACAATTGATTTTGGTTATCTTAATGTGTTCGATTTAGAGAATTAGATTTAATAGAACTTTACAGATTTGAAAAGGTAATCATTTTTTGGATTACTACTGTTTCCCGTTCAATAATGCTGTGTTTCCACTTTGCCGTCCAATATTGATGTGTTTCCACTTTGCCGTCCAAAATTGCTTTGTTTCCACTTTACCATCCAACATTGCTGTGTTTCTTCACAATATATATGGTAGTTATCTGGTGAATTTTTCTCCTTTTTATATAACCCGGTCACAAACCAGGTCGAAATTAACCCATCAAAAACAGCTCAAAATTTTTATTCGGGATTATGTAGAGTCATCTAGAATCACATTATTTAAAATCGATTTCACAACAATTTCACGCAATTTTCCTTTGGTTTCAATTCTACACACGATCCGGATCGTCAGGGATAGGCAAGATCGTAAAATTGTACTATCCGGATCATGATTCTGAAAACAATGATTATGTGGCAGGATCATTTCTGATAGTTCCCTGTATTTGAACCCTATAATGTACTTTTTACTATTTAAACATTGAATCATTTCATTTATTAGACAGATCTACTAATGTTTGTGGTACTGTGGTGACATATTTTTTTCTTCTTCTAACATTATTTCTAACATCTTATCCTTCCAGCACCACCTCTGAAGTTGGTTGATTTACCTGGATTGGATCAGCGCATCATGGATGAATCAACAGTAAGTGTTGGCCTTCGTTTTACTTGTCCCTTACTTATCCCCTCTATTTTTGATGCTATCATCATTGGATGGTTTTGGAGTTATGATAATATTTCCTTTGGCCTTTGCATAGGTTAGTGATTATGCGGAGCGTAATGATGCCATTTTGGTAGTTATTGTACCTGCAGCTCAAGCACCTGAAATTGCTTCCTCCCGAGCCCTAAGAATGGCAAAGGAATACGATGCAGAGGGTAGATATTCATTTTTTTTTATTAATAATGCTTTTAAGTAAAACATGTGAAACTTTTCTCCTGAGGACTAAGGACTTGCTCGGTTCCTTTCGTAGGTACCAGAACTATTGGTGTTATTAGTAAAATAGATCAAGCTTCATCAGACCAAAAAGCAATAGCTGCAGTTCAAGCACTCCTACTGAATAAGGGTCCTGCAAGAGCATCAGATATCCCTTGGGTTGCATTAATTGGTCAATCAGTTTCAATAGCTACAGCACAGTCTGGATCTGCTGGTTCTGAAAATTCTTTAGAAACTGCATGGAGAGCAGAGAGCGAAAGCCTCAAGTCCATACTGATAGGAGCCCCTCAAAGTAAGCTTGGAAGGATAGCTTTGGTGGATACTCTGGCTCAGCAGATTCAGAATCGCATGAAGCTGCGGGTGCCTAACCTTCTTTCTGGGTAATTTTCATGTTACACAATACAACTTATTGATTTCCCATATAATTGTTTTTACTTGATTCTTGTTTGTAGTGGGTACCAAGAACTGGGCAATAATCAACATTCAACAGTTCTTTTTCTTGAATTTTATGTCTAGTCAATATTGTTGTTATATGTAACATCAAGACTAAATGATTTGTGATATAGACAATTGTTAACTGTTAAAGATATGGTTACTTTAAAAGAAATGATTTGGCGATCGTTTTAAAGAAAGTGGATTATGTAAATCTTCACGGATATATTGTTCAGGTTACACGGGAAGTCTCAGACAGTTCAGGATGAATTGGCGAGGCTTGGCGAGTCAATGGTAACCACTTCAGAGGGCACTCGTGCTGTAGCCTTGGAACTCTGCCGTGAGTTTGAAGATAAGTTCCTACAGCACATTACCACCGGCGAGGTATGTTGTCTCAACCTTATATTTTAATTGAATTTGAATTAATTTTGATTCGTTTATTGGTGTGAGTGATATTTCTCGTTTTATTAGCATCATGTCATTATAATAGCTTTGTTTTTTTGTTATATCCTAGCATTTGTAAGCGGATTATTCATTAGGGGAAAAAATTGTGCAAATTACTTTAAAATTGAAGCACTAGAGGCTTTGGAAATAAGAAGTAGCTTATTTGAATTTGAATAATTTATATTTATGATATTCACAGTTCTTGTCCTGGTGCTCGGGTTAAAAAGTAGCATAAAAAGGTAAAAAACTTTCAATCACTGCAAACATGCAAATTTAAAGTCAAAGTCCATAAGGTCATACACAACTCAAGTTAGATTGTAACAGCTTAATCTAAATCATTAACATTTACAGCTTAACAACTCCAAATATTCACATACTAAATTCTCAAGTTTTTTGATAAATGGATGGAGATGTGAAGAGTTAAGAGGGAGTGATGTGCTGCTGAGACTGAGAATCTGAGATGCACTAAAAGAGAGGTTATGTATGGAGGAGGGGTGCTGGATTAAAATCATGAGAGAGAAATGCACAAATGAGAGGGGAGGCAATATGGAGAGATGCACAATTAGCGTTTCCATTTAGCAGCAAGAGTGCGAATGTTGGCCTACAAAACTAATAGTTGATCGAGCACTATGATTGTACCGATCTTACTGAAATTCTGATGTTGTCAATATTGAGATCCTGTCTATAATTGAGAGCGGGTTTGCAAGATTGTAAAACATAGGATCATACAATCCTACCAAAATGGAAAATCATCTGAACAAATGTGTGCACGTGCATATGGAACATGAAAAAACTATAAATGACTAGATCAAAGCAAACTTACAACTGAACTTTTATACGGATGGGTTCCAAAACTAGTCACATACATTATACTTGTCATAAGGTCTGGCCGGCCCACTACCTCCTGTCTCACCATGACCTTGCACTGAAGCCAGTTTTCAATAACATAGATCCTTGGTAGTCAATAGCTGCTTGTAGCAGCACTGCCACGCTGAAATGTTGTGGTACGGTGGCTGTGCGTGAAAGTGAGCTGGTGAGTGGCACATTTCATGATCGCGGCCGCTCTAGGTGAGATCGCAGCTCAGGGGATGCGCCCGTTGTGTTTTTGAATATGATAGATCGGATTTCGTTTCTGTTAATGACCAGATCTGTAGTTTCCGTTGATAAAGATATGCTTTTCCAGCTAGATCGATATATTTCGGCTTCAAATATCTAGGTTTAAGGCCATCAAGTTTTACAGTTCTAGCTGTGGCGGCACTTCAGTATTGATCGAGAATATTAGAAGACTAGGTTTAAGTTAGGTTGAATGAAAAGGCTATCTGGGCCCTTAAGGCCCAATCTACATAAATAAATTTCAATATAATATACAAAGGAACATAAAAGACACGGGACTTAAAAAAACCACGGCACTTTCAAAACACGGTACCAAGGCTTAAACAAAATAGTAGCAGTTACTTGTTAGTAATAATAATAATGTTAAAGTGTTAAACAAATAACAATGTACTATAATTAAATAAAAATATTATTACTTAGTAATAAATGACCATTAATTGTATAGTAAAATGTTAATAGTAATATAAAGTAGTAGTAAAATAATCACAGGTATATACTTAACATTTGTATAAAAATATTTAAATATATTTTGGATAAATTATATAAATTATTTATATATGTAAATAGTTTAAATTATATAAATAGTATAAATTATTTTTCTATAAATATACAAATAGTGGCCCCATGAAATCTGACATGTAATTAGCTTCTTCACAAGATCACTTGAGGTGGCATAAATTTTACAGTCCCACTAGTTTTTGACCACCATTTTCCCTTGGAACGGAAGCTTAAGAAAGTAATTCAATATTGTGAACAAGTACAAACACAGCTCTCTTAACAAAATGCAAATTCTTATCATAGAAAATAATACAATGAACTAGTATAATCTTTTTAACAATTACTACAATTCCAAATATTGCTCACAGCCGAACAATGGAGAAATCAATGAGGTTTTAGTGATAAATTGTTTTTCACGTTGTGTAACGATTAATTGATTTTATTTTTGGTTAATTAGCCTTTCTTTCCGTCCCTGAATTACTATAATTTTATCTGGTAGGGAACTGGTTGGAAAATTGTTGCTTGCTTTGAGGGGAGATTTCCTGATAGAATGAAGCAACTACCGTTAGATAGGCATTTTGATATCAACAATGTAAAGAGGGTAAGTTTTGAACCACTAATTTGCTGATAGCATTATACATTGGCTTGTTGGTTTTTTTGGGGTCTTGTTACTCTCATTGACTGTTTTGTCTGTTAACAGATTGTGTTAGAAGCTGATGGTTATCAGCCATATCTCATTTCCCCTGAAAAAGGATTAAGATCATTAATCAAAGGTGTTTTAGAGCTTGCGAAAGAGCCATCACGTCTTTGTGTTGACGAGGTATTTTTGTTCTCTATGTTGAAGAGTTTGAATTGTATATTTCTTTACTCAGGTTTTAAGTGTTTGTAGTTTCTTCCTAATGCATTGTACTGTTGTAGTATTCACTTCATCTTTTCATTTGGGTTGTCAATTAATTAAGTATAACGTTTGGATCTAGTATCCATGTACTTTGTCCTGACATTTGGCTCCTTTCATTTGGCTGTATGTATTCTACCTATTGTCAATATTGTGTAAATGTTAGATTCACTCTCACATATGTTGGGAGGATAGGATGGGAAAATGTTCAATCAAAATGAACTGTGATATAACAGAATGGGACACATGGCATAAGGGGAGTGGGTGGGAAATTATTCAAAAATGGGAGGGTGTTTAAGAGGGGGCTTGGTGGACTTGGAGAGCCATGTATTATTAGTAGTGAAGCTGGTTCTCTTTCTGAATTGGCTTTATCTTTTACTGATCTGTCGTTGATCATCATCTTCCAAGGAGCACAACTCCATACCATTGCCGTTTTTCTTATTTAGCAGTTCAGTTTAGTCCGTGGACAGAGGCTATCTCCACTGGTTGTAAGAAGTTGTATCTTCTAGTTCGCTAGTTTCCCATTTCAGTGTGGGTCCTTTCAGTTAACATATTTTTTTAGAGAAATTGTGAACCTTGGTACTTCAGATTGAATCCAATGAGTAACTTTTGAGATTCTTCTGAAAGCATATATGTAAATAAACGATTCTAATTCAATCAACCACATTTTAAAGAAAGTTGATCAACAATCTGTAGAATTGGATGCAAAAGGACATACACACCAAGGTGAGGAAGACATAATTGCAAAAAAAGGAATGGTCATTTAGTTAAATCTGGAGCATGATTGAATACTGATATGGCAAGGAATAGTTGGAGGTTGGAATTTGGTTGGGCAGCTTTTGAACTCTAGAGTTCTATTTTCTGCTGATTAAAAAGATTTTTGTGCATGCCAGCTAGGACATGAAGTAGAACGGGATGATCTCGAAGTTCTAAATCCGTAGTCAAAGTAGAATCTTTATAATCAGATATCAAAAGTACTACATTTGTACACTATAATTATATCATTTAGTTAATGTTGGCAATTGATTTTGTGCAATTTTCCTTGTTTGTTCCATCTATTTCTCTTAGTTAATGTGGGCAATTGATTTTATACAATATTCCTTTTTTGTTCCATCTATTTCTCTTGTTACCGATGAAGATTCTTATTGCCTTGTGCTCTAGGTACATCGTGTCCTGATAGATATTGTATCGGCTGCTGCCAATGCTACACCTGGTTTAGGAAGATACCCACCTTTCAAAAGAGAGGTATGGTACTTAGTTGTTGATTTCCAGTTTCTGCTTGCTACCTAAATCTATATGCAATATAAGCCTATGTTTTAAATAATTATGTTTCCTTAGTTATTTTCTTCTTAAGTTTATCGATGGATGGGAAGTGGACTTCATATTTCTTTTAAATAACATTGTCTATAATTTTTTCAAGCTTGTGGCTCTTGCAACTGCTGCACTGGAACAGTTTAAGAATGAATCGAAGAAAATGGTGGTTGCACTAGTTGATATGGAACGTGCTTTTGTGCCACCTCAACACTTCATTCGCTTGGTACAAAGGAGGTAAATTTGATTTGTTAGTTTTTTGAATAAAGATGAATGATCCAGATTAAAATTTTCATTTTAAACAAACATGTGTCTAGCCATAGTTTATAAAATCTCATGATCTGTTCCCATTCTCATCTTTTCCAAATCCAGTCCACCCCATTTGTAAAACTATTCAGTCCTCTGCTTCTCCCCAATCTTGTTTTCCTCTTCTATCTATAGATGACTATCGATCGAAAATTTAATGAATTACCTGAAATCTGGTTCTCCTCTTCTCATAAATTGGACCTTTTTATCTTCTCTGGATTTATTCTCTTTTTTAGGTTTCCCCATTGATAACAATCGAATAACTCTCTTAGCAAATTTACTGAGTTATTTATTAAATTCTTTGACCATTGTTTTGAGTTGTGCAGTTTATTGTTTTTGGATCTTGTTTTAATTTATTGAATATACTTTGTCAATTTAAAGATTGTTTTGCAAAATTAAAACATCCTTGCCGAAAATCTCTTAATGATTCCTAATACATACCGTCATGTGTTGCTTTGTTGTGTGTAGATAATTTAGCGCACTTTTATCTTGTCTTGATACCATGAAATATTGGTCAGAAAATTTTCAAGCTGTATTTATTTGCTTCGACATGCTCCCTAAGAAATATAGTTAGTGTGTGTGTAATTATTAACCATAAATTTTTTTCTAGTCCGTGCTTATACAGTACATTTTATACGCGTCACCCAAATGTATATTTGTGAGGTTTTTATTTGATCTCGTGACTATATTATTTACTTTAGGATGGAAAGGCAACGCCGAGAAGATGAGTTGAAGGGCCGATCTTCGAAGAAAGGGCACGATGCAGAGCAATCTATACTTAATCGGGTAGGTGTTATCTTCCTGTAACAAAAAGAATGTGTTGGTAAAAAAAGAATATTTTGTTGTGTTTCTGTAACTCCCATTTGTTTATTTGTTTTCTAATATTATTTTAGTTATTTGTTGGGTTTAACCTGTATGTTGTAAACTTATTTTAGGCCACTAGTCCCCAAACTGGTGGAAGCATGAAATCCCTAAAGGAGGAGAAGGATAAGGACAAATCTGGTCAGGCAGATAAAGACGGGCAAGAAGGCTCTGGTTTAAAGACTGCTGGTCCTGAAGGAGAAATTACAGCAGGTTTGTTCCGTGTTTCATGCATTCTCAATACCCAATTTAGTGTTCTGTCAAGTTGTTATTTTGTGTAGGAAACCTTTGTAAAATTTGACATAAAGACATCCTAGAATTCGTTTACAAAGTATATTATAGCATCTTTTGATCCATGTAGCCGAACCCATCTGGCGGGGAAGATTTAGTTATTGTTGTCTCCATGAAATATAAGAAAATTTATTACTTCTCTTTTGAGAATGTGAATAGCTTTTTAGTCTAGGTAGGAGTTTTGCTGATTCTTTTTTGACTAAAGTTTTGCTGAAAGTTATGAATTATGTTTTGTTCTCTATGTGATATGTCAAGATTTGCTTTCAAAAGATATTCCTTGGTATCACTTTATCTTATTTGCTACATTTTAGAATTTATAATGATGTGATTCGATATAAGGCATAATTTCTCAATTGAAATCTACCTTTCTCAATCATGTATCTGAATGGTTAAGTTATTGTTTGGATTATCATATTTTATTATCTGGAATGTTTGCAACTTAAGTGCTTTGTTTACATGCAAAAAAAAAAAAAAATCTAATTTTGCAATAATACACTGTGTACAAACCTTTTGATTGTAATTATTTAACTTGGGATAAAAGCATTATAAAATATTGTATTAAATGAAACAAGAATTACTTGAGGGAAAAACTCAGCAAACTAGATTATCTACACACATGACTTACAATTACTAATATACAAAACTAGACAAATAATGGAACTTAGAGCATACGATCATTCCATCAAGTTTGTTACAGATGGGTAGACATTTCTGGAGCTTGATTAGATATTGTAACGATATATACAGACTGATCTTTGGAATTAAGATATTCAATAGAAATTTCTGAGAGAACTTTTCTAGATAACATGATATTCAATTTTATATACCTAGTCTGCTCACGAAGTTACTTTTTGAACTGTGTGAGTTCACCAAATGACTTTGCTTTGCACTAGATCAGGCATCCACACATGTTCTTTCGAAACAACATTGCTGAAGTGAGGTTCTAAATGATTTTTAAGGATATTATAGTGTTCTAAAACCAGTGCTTGTTTAGTCTCTGGTTATCGAATGTAGGATGTGTGGGTGCAGTTCTTAGTTTGCATTTGTTATTGCACTGATGGGTCAACAATTTAGGTTTGAAAGTTGGTATTAGGCAAAATAAATATATCTCAAAATGATTAATGAAGTAAATCTTTTCTTTATTACCTGCAGGATTTTTGTTGAAGAAAAGTGCAAAAACTAATGGTTGGAGCAGGCGATGGTTTGTGCTAAATGGAAAGACAGGAAAGGTTGGTAACTGTTGGTGTTTAATCAGAATAAGGATCTGTGTATAATATGAGTTGATAATTTGAATATACCCAAAAAATTTCTTTATAATTGGGACAAGTAATATGGTGTTGTTTGTATATGCCAGCCAATTGACACTAATAAAAAAATAACTTAAAAATTACAACCTTGTTTCTTTCCAAAGCACATCATATTCGTAGATGTTTGTAATATGGGTTATTATAATTCACGTTCTTTTCAATTGAATTTTTTGAACCTATGTTGCATCTTTGCTATATGTAGTGCTGACTTTGAACTTTCACTTCACAGCTTGGGTACACAAAAAAACAAGAGGAAAGGCATTTTCGTGGTGTTATTACATTAGAGGTATGAAGGACTCTCATCACTCATGTTTGGTCACTTCCCTTTTTGTAGGTTCAATGTGATAGAACCGGATAGATATGCATCAGCATGACAGTCTTGATATGAATACAATTTAAATTATTATGCAGGAATGCAACATTGAAGAGGTTCCAGATGAAGATGATCCTCCACCAAAAAGCTCAAAGGATAAGAAGTCCAATGGACCAGATTCTAGCAAAGTCAACCTTGTATTTAAAATTACTAGTAGAGTCCCATATAAAACTGTTTTGAAAGGTAAGTTCTTCTTTTGGTAGCTATGAATGGTACCTGCCCAATTTTATTTCTTAAAAAAATTCTGACTTTTCAATTACAATATCTTTTTCTCTTGCAGCACACAGTGCTGTTGTTTTGAAGGCCGAGAGTGCAACTGATAAGACTGAATGGATTAATAAGATAAGTAGCGTTATACAAGCAAAGGGAGGACAAATAAGGATTTCTGAGGGTGGCTCTGCCATGAGGCATAGCCTCTCTGATGGTTCCTTGGTGAGTTACTGGCTTATTTTTATGGTATTGCTGTTAGTTTTGTATGTTATAAGTTAAAGTTTTATCCGAACAAAGTCACAATTAACACGAGTTTTAAGAATATAAGGATTTTTTATATATTTAAATAATGCACTGTAATTATTATCAATTTTTTATTTTTATCTCCCTTTTATTGTTAGTTTTGGTACATATTGTTATCTCTCCTATCATGATTTGTCATTTTTACTTTCATAACCACATGATATATATGGTAAATAATATTTTTTATATTCCTCAATTTCTGAGACTTGTATTTCAATTTTGACAACATCGAGAAACTTAATGAATACATGAAATGAAAGGAATGTGTTAGAGACAGCGATAGTGATTAATATCATGGGAAATACATCAATATATTATTCTTACTGTTCATGTAAATGTGGAATTTATTTGTATGCATATAAATGTCAAGGATGCTGATTTCTCTCACTCATCAATTGACAGAAGTTCTGTCAAATTTTAAAGGTCCATTCTTAAAGTTATGTAGGGGAATGTATGGAAGTAATCTTGAAGTTGTGGTTATTTATTGGTTGTTATTACTTATTTTATATTCTTGTTCTATCTCAGGATACAATGGCTCGAAGACCTGCTGATCCTGAGGAAGAACTCCGATGGATGTCCCAAGAAGTCCGTGGCTATGTTGAAGCAGTTTTAAACAGTTTAGCTGCTAATGTACCAAAGGTAAGCTTTGGTTTTTAACATATTCTATGTTATAAATTTGTACTTTTTGACAATGTTAATTTTTAATGCATTTCCTGGTTGTTTGGTTGACAGGCAGTTGTCCTTTGCCAAGTTGAAAAAGCTAAGGAAGACATGCTGAATCAATTATATAGCTCTGTCAGGTTTAGAAATCTGTTTGCACATTTGCATTTATTTTAGTTCTGTGCATTATTATTTTTTCCTTGCATTTTGTCGGTTATATCTGAATTTTTCTGAGGAATGTGGGTTGTTTATTTAAAGTTTCTGAAATTTATTGATTACTGTCTTCAATCAGTTAACCTCTTTTGCTGAAGTCATTTACATATCAATTGTTACCTCAAAATTTTAATGTTTAATCTTGACTATATATGTATTGACTGTTCTGTAACTTCTGTTCATCTATGCTGTATGGTTAGCATTTAATACAAGTTGAATTTGCATGAAAATGTGATGTGGAGGAGAGAGAAAAACATGAATCACAGAAAAATTAAATGTTAGTGTAAAAGTCATGTGTGTTTAGGGTGCAATGATTTTGATTTATTTATATCTAGGGATGACCTTAGATAGTATTTGAACTTGATATTTGATGATTGATTGCATACCTATTCATCTGGACGCAAAGCTTTTGTATGATTTGAGAAATTGTGGCGGCTTAAGTTGTTGTGAACATTTTTATATCTTCTATTATCAGTGGTCATAGCACGGCTAAGATTGAGGAGCTGCTTCTAGAAGATCAAAATGTGAAGCGCAGGAGAGAGCGTTACCAGAAGCAGTCCTCGCTTCTTTCCAAACTGACGCGCCAATTGAGTATACATGACAACCGTGCAGCTGCTGCCTCAGATTGGTCTAATGGGACTGCAGGTGCGTTTTTAATTTATTTTTATAAACTGCCTTTTATACTCATTTACAGTTTCATTGGGTGGTTCAAGTATCGGTGTTCTTTTAATGTATTAGGGTATCTATTTTTTTAGGCCCCCAAAATTATCTTCTTTAATCAGTGAATGCAATCTATAATTATGATTTTGTTATTTAATGTTATTCTGATATTTTTTCGGTAAAAAATTGATATCTTGACATTGATATTAAGTTAGGATAAAACACATGCACATAGATGATAATCTGTGAATGTTTTAGAGTTCAATCTTTGATATTTAGGTTAGCTTAGTAGCAATCACCATTTGCATTTTACTTTGTAAATATTCTGTTATCTTAGTTTAACTGTTTTGTAATTGGGTTGGAATACATCTAGTATTCCTTAATATATCTTTTGACATTTCAAATAAAGTTTTGCTTAAACTCATACTTAATCCATTTTTGCTTTGCCGTTTGATATTAGTTTCCCTTTTGGTTTCATCTCTTACTATTTTGATTTCCACTTTGTGTACTTAGATTACATGCTTGTTTTGCAGAGAGTAGCCCAAGAAGCAGCAGCGGACCAGGTGATGACTGGAGATCTGCCTTTGATGCAGCTAACAATGGCCCTGTTAGCCGTAGTGGTTCGAGATCTGGATCAAATGGTCATACCAGAAATAATAGCGATCCTGCACAAAATGGCGACATGAACTCTGGCAGCCGTCGTACTCCTAACCGATTACCGCCTGCTCCACCTGGTTCTTCGGGTTACAAATATTAACAAATGGTCGATGTTTCATGTTTTGTTACATTTTTGGTGTGTGAGATTGCTCACGCCCCATTTCATACCATCAAGGATAAGGTCGTCACAATTCTTTGTTCCTGACAGGATATTTAGTTGATGAAAAAGGTTTGTGTATATAGAAGACTAGTTTGTTAGTATATATGATTTCTGGGCTTGTCCCGTTTTCCGGAAGTATGGTATCAAGTTGAACTTCAAAAGATTGATCATGTTTCTCTATTCAATATTCTTTTTTACTTTCATACCTTTTAATGTTTCTCCTTTTTTTCTTCCTTTGGATTTGGGATTTTGCACTCAATTTTTGATGTAGCTTATGTAATTTGCTTTATAATGATTGAATAGCACACCATTTCTGATGGATTTATAAGATTAACAACTGGAGTATTTTAATAATGGGGATGCCTTGTGTATCTATTGCCTTCTTTCTGTATTTTGTAGAATACTTTCTCAACATTATTATTTTTTGTAATGTTTTTTGGATATTATTTTTCAACTTAAGATTATTTTTGAATGAAACATGATTTATTTTATAATGTTTGAATTTACTGCATTTTCATGAATGAATATATAAGACCAATAATTGGAGTACTTCGACTTTTCTGATAATGGAGACATAATTTTTGTTACAAATGATAAACAAACAAATTTTGACACAAGGACAAATCTGTAATTTTCTTGAATTTTAAATGAATTTTCTTAAGTTTTCTCCACTCTTTTCACTGTGATTCCATCTTCCCTTTCATCACTGCAACAAGTTAGGCATAAAATGCAACCATCTTGACGTCGCTCTTTTTGGCCACCTTTGAAACCTTACCGATGTCCATTTTCCTATCTTGTTCTTTTTATGACAATATTGTTTTTTCTTGTTGTATTGCACGCCCAAACAGTTGCAACATTGCAGAGAATAGAGAATGTGGCAACCATGATTGGTGGGAAGATTTTCGGAGACTGAGAGCAGGAATAGTTGAAAATGCAGAGTTGTAGAGAAGATGACCATTATACCATCAAAATTTAAGTATTTGAGTTTGAAACAAAAGTGTGAAATTTCATAATTTAAAATTTAACGTTGGTCCAAATTTAACTATTTGAGTTTGAAACAAAAGTGTGAAATTCCATAATTGAAAATTTAACGTTGGTCCAATTTTAAATCTGGAATTTCAAACTTTAGTTTGAAACTGTGAGTCCAGGTCCAGCCATTATATTATCAAAATTTAACTATTTGAATTTTTAATAAAACATGTAATGTTCATACTGATAGCAAAACTTGAAGAATATTAACAGATTTAGACAGTCACATAGTAATAGCCTAATAGGTAACTTTTTTTTCTCTAAAATTAGTAAATTGAGGATTAATTTGAAATGTTTTATCAAATTATTTACTGTCTAAATCCTACACATATTGTCTGTACTTCTGCTTCTACCAATTACATAATATCAAATATTGCAATTCCAGATATTACCCCTCCGCCCGGAGAATTTATAAACAGATACAAATCTTTGGTCTTGTCCTCTAAACTGAGATATACCATTAGACCAACCAATTGATTTGCTATTTCGCTGTTTACTTCTTGACCTTACTAATTCACATAGTTTTTAATTTTCTTGGTCTTTTCTCTTTCTTTAAGAAAACTCCCTTCGAGTCTTTGACATGCAATCTAAGTGAAGTCTAACTGAGCCTTGAAGAAAGTTTTGAGATCGATATATGTATAAAAAGAAGCAAACTTTATCACTATGTATCTAACACACTATAAAAAGATATCTCAAAAATGGAACTATCATAAAATTAATATGAAAATAATAATGATACAACTCAATAATAGAAGAAACCAGGAAGAGCTTGTAGCACAAAAATTCCTGGAGTCAGCTGTTCTATCAACACTTAGTGCTCTACAGATATTCTTAGCCATATCCAAAGATAGCCATAATATAGCAATCATTGAAAATATACAGCATAATAAAAACACAACTACACCCTTGTTTTCCAAAGATACCTGCTTCGCCCGAACCTTTTCGACCTCGGACCTGAATTATTAACAAAAAGTTTCAGATTCCAAAGAACTAAATAATTCATAGTCATTCATTAAGGGGAAAACAGTATTGTATTGTAAATTCTTACCTCAAAACAGCATTGTCCCGACGTAGATGATCCAACTGCAAAGACACTTGAGACTTCCAAGAATTGAGATCACTGGTATCTTTTGCCTGCATGAGCAACAAATCATTTCCAAAATGAATAGAGTAGAATAGTAATGAATTTTATTCATGCGTAAATACAAAAATTGCGGACAATGTCCATGATAGAATAGACATACGATAACATCCTGCTGGACAATGAGATTTTTAATGTCTTCTTTGATCTTCTGAAGAACTATATCTTTTTCTCCTATGTCTTTGCTGTACTCTTTGAAAATATTAACATATCTAGAGTTTAGGTCCTCCATATACCGCTCCAAAACAAATAAATTTAAGTCTAGAGTACGGACTTTCTGCATTAGAATCTTGAGAACAGTATCCCCAGGCATCCTGCCAACTTGTTGACGGATTTCTTCAATTGGATCAGGAACGTTACTGCTTGCCGTCTCATGATTGGACGAAGAGATATCTGAAGCAGGGCCGGAACTGAGCCCTTCAACATGATTTTGATGAACATGTTCACTCTCAGCAGGATCAGGATGAGGTGATACTGTCTTCTTATCCTCATTACTTTCTCCGGATGGCAATAGATTATCTTGAGTATTTATTAAATCCTCCAACATCCTCTCAACGGCATCCACACCAAAAACTTCAACAACACTTAGTGTGCAATAAAATTCTGAACCATAATGGCTTTGAAGATTCAACTTTAGGTATCTCACCCATTTCGGCTCTTTAAGAACAAACCTTTGAGCATGCCTAACATTTGAAGCAGTAAAATTCCCAAGGAAAACCCAAACATCTGTTGGAAAGTTCAGACTTCCATAGATTTCAAAGTCTTTCAAATTGGAAGAATGGTGCTCTAAATTTGCTATTTCTACAGTATCTACTAAGGTTTCTTCTGAAAGTTCTATGATGACAAATTTCTCCTCCACAGTACATGGATTTCGAAGATACTTGTCTTTGTCCCTGCTTAAGATATTAGAGGCACCTTTGCCTTCTTTATTAGAACCTAAAACTTTGGCTCCCTTTGTTACCGAAGCATAATTGTATTCTGCGCCACTAGGCTCCAATCTATGTATTACACTTCCAGATTGACCAGTACCTGACTTAACTTTAGAACTGATCGCCCTGCTCTTGAATTCATCAAGACCAAGCGGCACAGTCCGAGATAAGATATCAGATTTTTTTACCTCATTTTCATGTTTGACAGAAGATTTAGAACTCTCAACTATATGCTCTTCTCTATTGGCAGAATTAGTTTTTTCTTTATTAAAATCACCAGGTACTGTATAAGCAACACTTTCTCTACTATTGCGTGACTCACCAACTAAACCTTTAGCCTCAGCACCTCCAACTTTTGAGTATAATAAAGCCTCTGAGGGAAAGCATGCATCCCTTTCTTTAATAAAATATTTATCAGCAGTATCAGAGATTTCACAAAATCCGTGGTTAACTTCATTCCAATTTGATAATCCAACTGAACGATCCTCGGATCCATCTACATACAAAAGTAATCAATAAGACTATGAGACACATGTCTGCTAATGGAGTAAAAGTAATAATATTGTTTTCATTTTACAAAAGCATGATTGATGTTGTCAATTTCATATTACAGAAAATAGTTGTTCGTTAAAATTTTCTACAGTGCAGCATTATATTACCGCTATTGGATAACACTTTATACTAAATAGCGTATTGCAATACAATAGCAATTAGTTCAAGTTCTGCTGTGCTATAGCGCTATAGTGCCGCAATAGCCACTATGTTTACAACACTTGGTACAATGCATGAAATTCCCATTATGTGGAGCGTTGATGTAGATGGGCATAACTCCACAAGAGGAGATGTCGTTTCCAGAATTTGAACAAGCGACCTCCCGGTCACAAGAAAGCATTCTTACAATTGGGCTAAGGCTTGTGCTCAAATGCAAGTCTATCTATCTTAAGAAAAGTCTTCTCCAAATGACACATGGAAAAACCTCACTTCGATTTCCTACCTTTTCCTCCACACCTATGCAATCTTGCACGAGACCTTTGCTAGTTCATTATTATAAAGGAGCAAATTATCCATCCAAATTAATTTATTTCAATTTATCAATATGAAAAAAAATATATTCAGACTTGGGACTCAGCCCTCAATGTGGCAAACCACAATCTAAATTTCCATCTCAAAAGGTGTCCACATCATGTGTCTACCCTACATCTCAAAGGTCTAGCCCAGTAGTCTAGATTGGGACATTAAACAAGTAGCATGTAGGAGGTCCATGATTCGATCCCCGCTACCAAAAAATTCCTCCTCCCAGACAAATTAACCACTAACATAATACCAATAAAATAAAGTGTCTATCCTACATCCTCAATGAAGTAGCCCAATAGTCCGGATTCGGACATTAAACAAGTAGCATGTAGGAGGTCTATGATTCGATCCCAGCTACCAACAAACTCCTCCTCCCCAGACTAACATTTACCTATAAAAAAAGAGTGTCTATCCAACATCTCCGAACAAGTAGCCTAGTAGTCCGAATTAGGACATTAAACGAGTAGTATGTACGCGGTCCATCATTCAACCCCTACTACCAAAAATTCCTCCTCCCAAAGCAAATTAACCACTAACATTTACCTATAACAAAAATAAAGTGTCTATCCGACCGTGTCTCTAACAAGATTATCTCATAAGAATAACATAACAATACGTTAAGGACACAAACAAAACAAAAGAAAACAATAGAGTTATATATATATACCTGTGTAACTGATCCACAAGCTGAAAAGAATAAGTAAACCCCACAAAACAAAAACCAAAGAAACTTCATAAAAATGATTATTTGAAGAAAAAGAAGAGCTTTTAATAGGATTGTTATGAAAAATAGAAGCTCTTCTGGAAAGAAGAGCTTTACGTGATCTCTGCATTGCACATCAATCCAAATTCAGAGTTTCCTGCAAAATTCATTCAACAATTTTCTCTTATTATTATTAATATTCAAAATCAAAGATCGATCTCAAAATAATAAAAAAGACAAAATTTTGATTAATGGGTTATTCTCAAAACAAGAAAATGTTGTTACCCTTTTATTCAATTTTGAATTGGCGTTGACGAATTGGATCTATGTCATGTGTTTGTGTGTTCTTTCTTTGTTGCTTTTCAAAGGAAATTGAGAATGAAAGAAAATAGATTATGAGAAACTCCACTCGCGGAATATAGCGCGTGATGGTTACTTACTTCTTAAGGGTTACCGACCTAATAAGTATCTTTCTCATCGACATCAAATAATAATTGATTTTCATTATCAATTGAGTTTAATTGTTGTACACTGATAGTGTAAAACTTTTTTACACATGTATCCAATCAAAATACAATAAAATGCCACTTTTATAGGTTAGTTCCTAAAATATCTCCATAAATGCTTACATGGCGTGATTTAATTGGTTGCACGTATAAAATAATTTTACACCGTCGGTGCATATAAATTAAATTCATATAATAATTGATTTTGGATCACATAACTTTTAACATCTTACCAAAAAATATATATAACTTTTAAGATATTTAGAGTGTATTCTTTTTTTAAGTGATTTTTTTCAAGCACAAGAATTAGAGATTGAATTTCTGGTCACTTATTTAAAAAATTTAAATTTCTTGCCATTTAAATGAATTTATTGTTAATTACTTCTTCTTTTACTTATTTATTGTTAATTGCGTACTTGTTTTCTTTATTTATCGAATAAAAAAATATTGGCAACTATTTTTTTTGGTTACAAAATTATTGGTAACTATATTTGTTCAACAATAATAGATAAAAATTATTATAAAAAATAATATGAAACAAAACTATTGGTAACTATTTGGATCTATTAGGTTCAAATTAGAGCTTTGGAATTGCGAGGTAATTTGCTTTTGAAGAAAAAAAAAAGTGTGTTATCTTAAATATTTAAAGGAAAATAATAAACATTGTCCTAAGAGTAATGGTTAAGGAAACAAAAATAGTAAATAAATTCTTAAAATTGTGTATTTTTTAAAATAATAAAACACAATTTCCAATGTAAGTATTACTATATTTTTCTGTAATCTTAACTAATGCATTTTGAAACAATGTTTATTATTTTCTTCTAAATATTTAGGATAACACACTTTAGATTAGCAAACTCAATCTATCTTAGCAAAATTTACATTTTTTTTCACCCTTTAGTTGCGTCTTTGTTTTGTGTTCCACATTTCCACGTTACACTTGTCAGCTAGGGCTTGAGGGAAATTACGTGATGACATGCGACACATTTTGATTGGATTGCTTGAATGCTAAATATTGGCTCATTGAGCAAGCAAATTCTCATTTAACGAGATTGCCTTGCACTTGAAGCATTTAACAATTTTGAGTTTGTGGCTTAGAGTTTATGATTTGGAGTTTGACAGTTGTGGGTTAAGTTTCTGGGTTAAGTTTATAATTTATCGTCAAAATTGATGAAGTATTTAGTTACCATATTTTATGTTGATACACGTCATACTTTCCGATATATATCGGAGAAATATCTAATAATTAAATTTTATTTTTTAAATAAAAAGTATCAATATTTTTGTGATACTCACTATTCAATATGTATTAGAGAAGTATCTAGAGTTAATATTTTATTTATTCTTTGAAAAGAAATAAAATAGATCTAAAAAAGGTTAAATATTTAGTTTATGTGCATACAAATTTTTAACACTTGTCAAAAATAGATGAAGAATATACGAAAGAAGTGACAAGATTATAGAACATTATTAGAGAATAGAGATGCATATGAGTTTTTTTTTGATAATATTTAAGATATATAATTCATTTGTTTTGATAATTTCAATAATGCGAATGTTTTTATATTATCAATTTTAGTTATGTTTATATATTCTGTATTTATATGTTTTATTTTTTATCAAAATATTTAGCCGTATCATATCTTAAATATGAAAATTTTCTCGTATCTTCGTATCCGTATGGTATCTGTGTCCGAGCCTCATAGGATTTGGGACTTGGAGTTTATGGTTTTTTTTTTTGTCGAAACCGGGGTATCCACCGCCGAACGTAGTGACTAATCACTCACTAGATTGGAGGCACCTCGAAGGGTGGGATAGCTGGCCCAAGGATTTAAAGCTGCTCCATACCCAAGGTGAGATAAGCCCACTGCCACTCAACCACACCCCTTGGGTTGGAGTTTATGATTTTGATTGGGAGTTTAAATGACATAAGCTCGTACCACGCTCACCTGCTCACATTCTATTATAACTATGCTACTTAATGATCAATCAGTATGATTTATCGTTGCATATATTTATGATACACGAATAAGGTACGCAATATTACGATGTACAAAGTCTTGCCTCTAATTTTCCGATGTACCAAAAAAAACAAAGTCTTGCCTCTGCAAGTAGAGAAGCAGTTTCTAGAATTCGGACCTGTGAGTTCACTCGTAAGAGAGATATTCAAAGAAAAAGAATAATTCTAAACAAATACAACAATCGATCTATTTCAAATCACTTAAGATTGAATGATAAAACAAGAAAACTTATAAAACTGAACAGGAAACGGTTTTTGGTCAAAACTAGACTCTTTCTTTTCCATCACGCGGTTGAACATCATATACGCTTATATCTTATTCATTCTTTATTTTTCTGTGGTCAACATATTACAGCAAAAATTTATGACTGATATACATTTTGCGATACTACACATTAAAGAATATGTAGTATGCTCTTATTCCTATAGAATCATACAACATAAATTTGAAGCAAATACATAATGGTCATTGGTAATTGCTCTTCTCCCCTTGTGTTGCTCAAACAGAAAAAAATACACTACTAACTTCTGGTTGAATATCTTACGGTGAAACTAGGGGGACTCTGAGCAACACGGGGGGAGAGCAATTGTCGTATATAACACTTTATCATTGAGGCAGCGAATACTACTTCAAATGCTTCCAGTAGTCTCAGAGGACATGAATTTTTGGGAGCTTTTGAGTAAACTGCACAAATTACTCTGGATGAACTTCCTGCCCCACGTGAAACCAGGAATCACACTGTTGCTGCTCTCCATTAACAGATGCATATTTCAGCAGTATGCCAAACAAAATCCTTCCCTGATTCATTGTATAATTATGTTAGACTCTTGATGCCTAAGAAAAATCATTAATCAAATATATAAATGAATCTAGCTATAAGACAATTTGGCCAACCTTTACTCTCCTGTATGATGCTAAAGTTGCCAAAGGCTCCTTTGACTTTTGCACTTGCCCGTCATTTTGTATACGGTTGATTACCTGGCATCGATTACATCCTCCTAGTGACTGGTGTAAGCAGATGCAGAGAGAGAGAGAGATGTCAAGCAACATCTCAAAATTAAGCATAACAAGCATTGTTTAAACATGGGCGCATATTTATAATAAGATGGAGAAAGAAATGCAGATTGTTTGCCATGAGAAAACAAGGTGTACAACAAGAAAGGAAACAACCTCCAAAAGGAGGGTGACGGATGAACAGTTCAGGAGGAACAATATCGACAACCACAGAAAGAACTAGGATGTGGAGTACATTGACAAAGTAGGCGTAGACATTAAAGGATGACAAGAGAACTGAAACTCGGAACCATTAGAGTTTATGCTAGATGAGTTAAGGGACAGAAAGTGAAGGAAAATGCTAAGAGCAAATTGGCTCAGAAATTCATCAAAATGATAATCTCAAGATCACACTAACTGGTCAGTTCACACTTTTACTATGAGAGAGATTTATGTACATGTGAAAGTGTGGTAGTTAAGCTTGTCATAAAATAAAATAAAATAAAATAAAATAAAAAGAAACAAACATGAAAAAAAATTGATAGACAAATTCACGTGGAAATTAAATTACATTACTTTTACAAATTGCTGCATGCAGAGAAATTGGAAACCGTAAGTTATGAAGTTGTAAAGATAATGAAGATCAGTGAATTCACTCCAAATTATGCAATTATTCAACACAAATAGTAGAGTTCAAGTAAATATTATTCAAAAAGTCCATTTAGTTACAACAGTGTCCACAACAAACAGCAAAATTCCAAAATATGTGTTCTGTCAAATATTTAGAAGACTATTAGAACTTACTCTGAAAGACTGATTTCCAATCCTAATATTTCTCCATCCATCTTCATCATAAGGTCTGCCTCCAGATACAACAAGGTTGGGACGAAATCTACTTGCATCGACTTGCGGTTCTGTTCCACATAAGCCCTTAAGTTTCTTAAAAAGAATATGATGACATTCTATTTTGCTTCATACACTTAAAGTGCATGAATCTAAAGTCTTGACTGTGTGTGTGTGCGCGTGCGTGCACGTAATTAACTGTAAGTGTATGAAGGCTTGACTTTGGCTAAATTCTGATAATCAATCATTTCAAAAATTAACTGTACGTAGTAGTACAATTTTATTTCCAATCAAGCATTTTTTTTTGGTTAATTTCTAAAGGGTACAAGAAGATACCTGAACATAATCTTTTGTTTAGGTCAGAAACACTTGCCTCCGATACAAGTAAATATTGACCTTCATTGGCAAAACTGACTGCACTATTTGTATCTTTACATGCGACCACATCTTTGGTCCTATCCAACACAAACTCATGATTGGAACCAGAATATCGTAACAAAGTGCAAGGTCTTCCAACAGCTTCACTAAACCACGCATTTGTCTCATTGCTGTAACTATATACCTTGTACCTAAAAAACAAAAAATAGATAATAATACAAATTAAATAAATCCATGTAACAAATATCAACTAAAACAGAGTGTGTAAGTAAAACAATACAGATTCCATTAGTGACCCTGTGTATGTACCAAATTAATGAAATCACCCTTAAAAATTACATATGAACATATGTACAACAAAAAATATAAACTAATAATGCGAAACTAGACATTTAACCCACATGTTGTGCTGATTCCTTGATATAAACATTTGCGATAAATTTTGTAAATTTAATTATTGAACTTTATTGAAAGTGTATGTTTATTTAACAGCAAACAACCAGTGTTCGCTAGATAGTAAATGGGCCGGACAATGGGGCCTTTGACATCTAACACAAACTAATTCCTACTAACTACAATAATTATTTACCACACATATTATAAGAAGATCCACATCAGCACCTTAGAATCTCTCTCTCTCTCTCTCTCTCTCTCTCTCACACACACACACACACACGCAAACACAATTATAAATAGATATTTAATGTGCATAACATCGTATACCTCTGACCCTGCAGTTCAATGTCCTGTATAGCACTATCATAAGAATCTAGCTGAAGCGTGATTTTCAATTTTTCTTTGCAATGTGGAGACTCTACGAGCAACATTCCCTGACTGAGGTCAACAAAGGAGCTTATCAAACCCATTTCAGGAACCTAAAAAAATTAAGATCAAATAAGTCCAAACTTACAATTAAGCGTCATTTCTGAACCGTGGAAGGAAAAAAAAGAGTGAATGATAGATAAGCTCATCAGAAACAGAATTAGTTAGCAGAACTATAACTAAGATATTCGAGCATAATGAATCTAGTAATTATCATGACTAGGTTCTTATTTAATTAGGTTTAGAATTTTTATTTGGTCTTTTTGCCATCATTAAAAGAACACAAACCATTTTAAATATTTATTCTTTCTCATCCTTCCTTATCTAAAATCCTATAATTTCAATAGATACAAATTCACCTCCACTTGATCAAAAATATTTAAAGGAATCAAACTGTACAATACAACTGACCATAAAAGTACAGTTCCTAAAATCTGGATCCATTAGAAGATGATCTAAATAAAGAACTCATGCATTATAAAATGGATTACCCTTTTCAGTGTAAGAATTTCACCACTCAGGCTTTTGAGAATCCATTCACGGTCATGTTTCAAGCTTCCTAAAAATTTAAAGAACAAATTTTCATCAAAAAGTCAAAGAAAAAACTACAGAAAAAAGGATGACTTTTGTTTTTGTGAAAAATAAAAATGAAAAGTGAATTATAGGATAAAATCCAAATCCAAATGAATTGGGATTATCAACACTAATGGTATGACTAAAATGCTTTACCAAACAGTCAGTGATATAAACAGGATCCCAATCTGAAGCATTACAATTACATTGAACTTATTTTGAAGAACAAAATTCAGAACAGAGTAGAGATCATTGACAATCAAGGTATTGAAAAACTAGAGAAAAAAGACAATTTCCGAAGTTTGGGAACATTAACTAATAGCATATAGAACAAATACAATAAATGCTACAGTAATTGATATGATTTGTTAATTCTTATCCTAATCAAAAGATTCTAATCCTAAAAGAAATATTAGAATTGGATTCTATTCCCTTCCGGAACCCTATAATTTAAATATTCTCTCATTGGTAGTACATAGTTGTTCTTATTATTCCTAAATCCTAATTTGAAAATAGATAATCAGAACGATCAACAGAAATTAAATGATTACCATTATTGCTAAGAGGCCAACTTCTTGCGTTGAAACCTCCACAGGATTTTATTGGATATATTGTAATTGATTTGAGATGATAACCATTATCTAGAAAACCATTCACACCTGCATGTAAATAACTGAGTAAATGCCTGTCCAAAAGAATAAAAACTGAGTTATATGGTATTTTCATTTAAGACCCAACAAAACAATAAAAACAATACGTGCTACATACGTCTTACCAATATGTGCTAGCTGCGTTAAAAATATGCATTATATGTATATGTAATTCTAATTTTTCCGTGGATTTCAAGGAGAAAAGAAGAGAGATACAAAAGGAATAAAATTTGGAAAATTAAACCTTCCTACACTTAACCCCTCACCCCTACAAATTACTTAAAAATCCTATTTTGCCCTTTCTATTATTAAATTTTTTATAATATTATATTTTATTATTTGTTTCACCCCTACAATATATTGTTCCGGTAATTTTAATTTTTTTTCCGGTTTGATGTGCTTACCGGAACGATTTTTTAATGTGTTCCGGTGTGATAATTTTATCAATTTCTATCGCTCATTTCAAATTTTCCAGTTACACTATTCATCCTATAATATATTCGTTCCTGTTAGTTTTTTTTTTCACGGTTCCATTTGTTCAAGCATTGTGACAAAGATGCCAATCAATCTTGGATGCACAATTCATTGTTATTATCTCCATCTGTTTTTTTTAACAAGTTGTTATTATCTCCATCTAAAGTTAGTCCACAAAGTTTATCAAACAATACACGACAACATGTTCATAGCAACCCCAAGACCCTCCTCAATTCTTAACAAGAAAAAATCTCGATCACATGCATATGCTTCATAGAAGTAACTAACCGGAACAATTTCTAAGTGTTCCGGTAATAATTTTTCTTGTGCAAATTAACAATTCGGAATAGTTTTTAAGTGTTCTGGTAACATTTTTTTATACAAAGTAACTATCCGGAATAGTTTTTAAGTGTTTCGGTAACAATTCATTTTATAAAGTACTAGCTCTTACAAATTTTTAATAGTGTTCCGGTATAAATATTCAAGGGTTCCAGCACAAATTTTAACAAACCGGAACAAAATTTTAAAGTGTTCCGGTATGAACGCTTGAAAAAATTGATAAAATTATCACACCAGAACACATTAAAATCGTTCCGGTAAGTACATCAAACCGGAAAAAAAATTAAAATTACCAGAACAATATATTGTAGGGGTGAAACAAATGATAAAATATAATATTATAAAAAATTTAATAATAGAAAGGGCAAAATAGGATTTTCAAGTAATTTGTAGGGGTGAGGGGTTAAAGGTTTAATTTCCTAAAATTTGAGTCATTTTCACTGAAAGTAAATAAGAAATCAAGTATGAAGGATACATTAATGTTGGAAAAGGGAAGTGAACCTTTCAATTGATTCCCGTTGTCAACGTGATTTTGAGGTGACATGAAGGAGCTTGTTACAAAATCAACAAATTTCTGCAAAAATAAAATAAAATTAGGAAAAGGATAACCAAAATGTTGAGAAATGAAACTTCATCCATCATCGACACACCAAGCATGAACCAACATAAAATTAGCAATTGGCATACTTTGTTTTAACTCAATATGTTGTGCGTTTTCCATATCGGTGGTTCAAAAGTTTTACAAAAATGCAAAATGTTTTGAAGAATATAAACCTTGGCATCTTCATACGTCGACATGTAGCCAAAGGATACTCTTACAGCGCCAATAGGTTTTCCATTAATTATATCACGGTCATCCCAACAAATGTGGCCAGCCTAAATACAGAAATATAGTTAGAATTTTTTAACACCAGCGTGTAGATACTAGAGATAAACCAATCATAGTCTGTTTTTACTTAGCAAACAAAAGAAGACAGTAGCATCACCTCAGTATTTGAAATGAGATCCATATGAGACAAGCCAAGGTATTTAGCACATGCACCAGGATTGCAGAAGCATCCTGTCTAAACAGATGGTAAGTGTTATATAAACAGTGGTCAAGCGATAACAAATACAAAAGCATCGAAAAGGTACAGATGAACATTTATACCCTTAGCTGAATTCCTGAAAGAGATGCCAGCTTTTCCACTTCACGGTATCCATGCCAAGAACCATCTGACCTTTTCAAGTTGAATGAAACTATAGGACCCATTTTGTGACACATTTCCTGGATGAATATAAAACAACATTAACTGGGTTCCAATTTCTTAAAGAGGATGATAAATAAACTTCAGAAATATATGAAACTGCAGCAGTAATCTTGGTTTTTGTGCGCAGAGGCAGAAGGCACAGTTTGTACAGTAACAATAAGTTCATGTAAAACCTTAAATTAGACATCAACCAAATTGTGCACTATGCATAGACTAACCATTGAATTATGACTTCCATAGAGGATGCAGACACTAGATCCATTGCCATGCCTTAGGGCCAAAAGTGTTTTTCTTGTATACAGGGCAAGAGATGTTGTGTGTCTACAAGGCAACAATTTTTGCAAGCTTTAAAACATAGAAATTCAGAGAAAATAATGTTGAAATAAATTTAAAGAAAACAAACAAGTTACAACAGCTTTGCTCTAGACCATACCCTCCACACACAATTCCCTAGATTCTCTTCCAACAATTTTATTTAGGCACCTTCCTAGGTAAATATTTTCTCCGTGTGAGGATTGCCTAATCCCCTCACGCCAAAGAGACCTAAAGCATGAAGTTTGCCAGATTGAACATAAATGGCCCAACGGTTGAACTAGGATAAGCTCTAACGGAATGCAATGAAGAAAACCTATGGTTATTCTTCAATATAATTTTATCCGGGAAGCATAAAAACTAATAACATCGAATGGGTTATATTCAATTGAATGGGTTATTCTAATCCCTTTTATATTGGAACCATGTTAAATTCTGCCTGAAATTCTACATACCTTGACATTGCTGATACAGTTAGAGAATTCAGTATTTTGAAGCCATGGCGGATAGATGCTATGCTCAAGAATGAAATAGTTCCATCCTCAAAGAGTTCCTCAATACCTTCCCTTCTTTTAATGAAATCAATGTCAGCAATTGATGCAGCAACTGTTCCTGTAATAGGGACCGACCATTCAAATAAAGTGTAAACCACAAAGAAGCAAGTAACCATTAAGCCACAAACCTCCACTAAAATAAGACTTCTTCAGTAACTTGGCAGCCTCTGCAATGTAAAGAATCAAGAGGATAATCAATAAGAAACAAACTTTTAAAAAAGTCAAATTGATACCAAATAGCCTATATAAACAGATTAGTGCTTGTACATAAATCATAACTCTAAAATTTATCAAATATATTTTTCTTATAGTCTACTAGCACACATATTCATCACGTGACATTAAACCAACGTAGACAACATTCTTGTACTTAAATGTCATAGAAAACTGATGAGCAAGATAACAAATGAAATTAGTATAATTGTAAGAAGAAAATTATTGAATCACGACTCAGGAGGCCAACATAAAATCAGGATATATCAATTGCTTGCAAGCCAGTAGCTTACCATTTCGAACAACGAGAGCTCCTAGCCCAGTTGGATAGCCAAATAGCTAACAAAAATGCACAAGACAAAATGTCAAATTTCAAAATAATCCTTGATCAACACAAAATCTAAACATAAAACCTTATATACCTTGTAAAAGGAGAGTGCAACAAAATCTACAGGATACTTGGACAAATCAGGTGGCATGGTAGCAGATCCTTTTGCAGCATCAATCAATACCAACCATCGTCCATTTCTTATGAACCAAAAAAAAATGCAAATAAGCAATAATTGAGCTTTAAAAAAGTTATTGTAGATAAATGAAGCTCTCTCTCTAAAATAGTTGAATTGAATGTGCATAAGTCGTGACATTATGAAGTTATTTAGACAAATGGGATACACATAAGGAGTAAGACAATGATTTTGTATATTACTTGCAAGTTGAAGGTCCTAAAATCTTGCTTGGGTCTTCCTTGATAATCTTCGCCAAGTCAAGGTCGAATCTCAACCCAGAGAAATTGCACTCTGAGGGAAAGGCAAACAAATTATACACATCACCTGCATGGAACAAACAGATATAAGACGGTAAATCTAAAGCCCAGGAACATACCCATGACCTTAAACGTTACCCATTGGCTCTCCCTCCAGCAATCCGCTGACTTTTCTCCTTTGTACTTGGTGCAGTGATATCTTTGTAGAAAAGTTTTCACCTTCTACTCTAGGATGTACATCTTCAATATCTACCGCAATGGCTGCAGCTCCTTGACCAAGAGCATATCTAATACCAGTTATGGATGTGCACAGACTAGAGTCGGTGGGTATTTGGAAGTGCTTAATTGAATTTATTATCTTATTACATGAGCATATGTATATGTGTTTGGAAGAGCTTTAAAAGTAGCTTATGATATGCCCTTAAGCTGTATTAAGCATTTTTTTCACAAGTTATTCAAAATAGCTTATAGACACAGCTTATGTGGAGTTTATGCAGCATTTACCTTCATCTCTTGTTTGACGATATAAACAGATTATACATATGCTCTCATATGATAAGCTTTTATTGAGTTAGTATTCAATTAAACTGTCCACCAAATGATCTCTTAGTAATCATCTAAAAAAGCAAATTAATCATAACAGTTGGTTTTATCAGAAAGTGACGAACATTTTACAATGTTTTCTAGAAAGAGAATATTATATTCAATAAATAAGCAAAGGAGATAAGCCCAAACATGAGATTGGGTTCTCAAGTCCATCTGAACAGAAAAGTTGTATAAAATATATGTGTATATGACTATATCTATATGTATTTAAAAAAAGAAAGAAAATTGAACTAGAGTCGCATCAGAGCCAAAAGAATCGGTCAACGATATCTCTTCACCCGATGCCAAGACTCATCCCAATTCACTAAATTTAATGGCATTGTATCATCACATTGATATATTGAATAAAACTAGTATGGTATCTCATTTCTTGGGGAGGATACTCTCTTATGCCAAGAACACTGTTATGATTCTCCATTGTATACATAAAATTACTGTTACAGCTCCATGGAAAAGCCTCTCCTACCAGCTTCAACGCTGCAGTAGCCCCCGAGGTAAATATACATTTGTAGTCTTTAGGAGAAGCATTGCAGTAGTCAAGGACCTGTATGACTGATAATGTCATAATCTGTAGAATTTGATGGAACATGTATAAAGTACAAAACAGGAAAACCAACACCTTTTTCCTATTGACCCACCATGTCCCACACATGCTATCAAATCAAAACAACGTAAAGTAAACCCGATGAAAAGTATAGCATCCAACAAACTAGATATAGAATAACAAATATTTGCATAAAGAAACTTCTGTGTTGCTAACAATCTCTTAACAAAAAATCTAATCTCAATTTATCATTATTAAGTTATAAACAAAGCAGTTGACATGTTTAAATAATTACATATGTACATGTACCTGCTGGCGTGCATCCCTCACAATCTCGAGAGTAGCAGAACTGGAATCACTTTGACTATCTAGTATTATGATTAAGGAATTTCACTTCATAAGGTCAGTATCTATCAACTACCAATAACATAAGGTCAGTATTAAGAATTTTTCGTTTATTTTGTCCCCTTCTTATATAGAATTCAGAAACACAAAGGTTCGCTTTGGATAAGCTTCTAGTTTTTCACCTAAAATAAAGTTCTTATAAACTTAAAGGTATTGATAGAGTTCGTTGAATGAAAGAATTAAGCTGCAGAAACAAATTTCATCTTCAACTTACCGCTGCAGCCATGCTTTCTTTCATTGAAAGAAAGAACAAAGCTGCACAAACAAATTTCTTATATAATGCAAAAAATAACGGATAGCTAATAACCTATCTTATAACACATGAACTTAGTTATAGTAGATAAGCTAGCTGATTGAATTTGTACTGTCTGATAAAATTAGCAGTTGAACTAACAGGCATTTAAGTTATAAGCTATAAGCTCAAAAAATGTGTCTCGCCATCGCCAAACAGACATTTAAGTTGTGCGCCGTAAACGCCACCATACAAAGTCCAAAAAAACTGAAAATAGTGAACTATATAAATTTTGAATTATGAATGATATAAATAAAGGATACGAGGATTTGCATATACGTTAGTAGTAAGATCTTTGAAAACTGATTCCATTTGCAGCTCAGAGTATAAAGTAGCACCGGCATGATCCAAGTACACAAGATCTGTGTATAATTTCAAATTCATATCCAATTTTTATTGATTTATTTTCATAATAACTTGTGAAGTTGTTAGTTATATATGAAAAAAAGGAAGTAGCTAGCAGAAAGGATCACCTTGTAATCTATTGAACTCAGTGGCTCGAATTTGATCAATAGTTTTGGCGGCGTTGGGGTAACCGTAATGTTCGCCATATTCATTCAGAAATTCTTCCTTGGCGGTTGCCATCAAAACTGAAACTGAAACAAATGGTGAACAAGAGTCGTCCTGGACAACAACACTTTATAGCATAGCGTATCTTTAAAATATTACTAGCATATTATTACTCATGTCACGTGACCATGTGCTAAAATTAATAGTAATATATAATAGTCTAGTGACCGATGCTACGAATAAGTGGACATACCAAATTCGAACTCTGATCTCTGCACTTCTGTGTAATTTGTCCAATCAATTGAACTAAGCTCATGGGACAATAGTATATTTCTAATAAGAAGATTAAAACTATATTTTAAAATTAATAGTATATTTTTTTAAATATATCATATTTTTAATCCACCAATAAATTCTTTATTTTTCACAAACATTATCTATTTTTAAAATAATTGTAACAAACTTTATTTAAAAACAAATAAAATTTGTATACAATAAAAAATATTTTATTGTTTTAACAAAATCAATTATACAAAATTTAGTCAATAAAATAAATTAAGAAAGAGGATATAATAGGCAAAATATAATTTAAATTTCTAAATACAAATAAAAAGGAACAAATATTTTTTCTAAACAACAAGTTAAAAGGACCAGAGGTAGTAATATATCTTAAAATTTTTGTTCCAAAAAAATAGAGATGTACTAAAAAAAAAGTATGTTTAAAAATTTAAATTAAGTTTTAGCACATAAAATAAAATCTTCTTCTAAAAATAATAATAATTGTTCACTAAAAAAAAAAGTTAATACTTGACCAAAAAAAAAATGTTAATAATAATAATAAAAAAATAAGATAAAAAACAAAAATGGCGAAGTAAGCTTTGGGGTAGAAAAGATGACTTGAAACAAACACGGAGAAACAGAAAAGAAGAAGAAGACGAAGATCCGAACCACACAACACTGTGATTTGAGAATCGAATCAAATCAAATCCAAATTCAATTCCCAATCTCGAATCTCTTCTCGACCATATCAATCTTCATCAATTCCATTCCTCCATTATCAAATCACAACAACAATGTCTCTAAACATGAAAACCCTAACCCAAGCACTAGCAAAAACCGCTGCAGTTATAGAAAAAACCGTTCAAACTACCGTTCAAGAAGTTACCGGTCCAAAACCACTTCAAGACTACGACCTTCTCGATCAGATCGGCTCTGCTGGACCGGGTTTAGCTTGGCGGTTATATTCGGCTCGTGCTCGTGATCCTTCGCGCCAACATCAGTATCCTGTTGTTTGTGTTTGGGTTTTGGATAAACGCGCTTTGTCTGAGGCCAGGATGAAAGCTGGATTGACGAAATCGGCTGAGGATTCGTTTTTGGATTTGATTCGGACTGATGCTGGGAAGCTTGTTAGGTTAAGGCATCCTGGTATTGTTCATGTTGTTCAAGGACTCGATGAGAATAAAAACGCGATGGCCATGGTTACTGAACCGTTGTTTGCTTCTGTTGCTAATACTCTTGGTTGTTTTGATAATGTTGTTATTGTTCCTAAAGATCTGAAGGGAATGGTTAGTGTTTGCTTTGATCCAAATCAAATTAATTAATTATTACATGCAAATACAAATGACAATGCCTGATTAGTTTAGTTTTATTGTAAGCATGATTTTAAATGTGGTATGATATTGCCTTAATTGTAGTCTCGTTGCTGTTGTAAGTAGTTAAGAAGTTGTGTAAGATTGCACGGATATTGAGGAAAATGACGCAAAATAGAGGTGTGCAATTCCACTGTGTATGATTAGGAAGAAGATTTTTCTTAGAATTGATTGATAGAAAACAGTGTTGATATGGAGATTGATTGATATCACAGAGAATTGCAGTCAAATGTGGTCTGATACGGCCTCAATTGTAGTCTTTTTTCGGTTGTGACTACAAGTAATAAAGATCTTGTGTAAGATTGCATGGATATGTGAAAATAATGACTAATATAGAGGTGTGAAACTTCACCATACGTGATTAGGAAGATGGTTTTTATTAGAAGGGATAGATAGACTCATAGATGGAAAATATCAGAAACCTTGTTATTGCTTACCAATTTTTTTAAACCATATGTATATTTGCAGTGCCGTACTTATTGCATTGCTAATTTATGTAGTTGTTGTAATTAATTAATTTGCAGGAAATGGGTCTATTGGAGGTGAAACATGGTTTACTTCAGATAGCGGAATCGTTGGATTTTCTCCATAACCAAGCTCATCTTATTCATCGAGCTATATCACCTGAGGTGACAGCTCTTTTCATTTCATTTTTGTCCTCTATAAAGGATTATTAGTGATAATCCTTGTAATTACTTTGATTTAGTTAATTTTGCCTTCATCTTTTGTTATACTGCGAGTGGTTTTTTTTTGACAAAAGAATTTTGTTAGCAAGTAAGAAACCAGCGCAAGTGAGTGCAATTGCAGTAATAAATGGCATAAAACATGTTTCTAAATTTGGAGATTTCCTTGACTGGTGAAAAACCTCTATGAAATTTCAGATTGGTTCATTGAATATTAATTATATGCTTTGCAGAATGTTTTTATCACATTGAGTGGAGCCTGGAAACTTGGTGGATTTGGTTTTGCAATTTCTTCTTCTCAGAACCCTGGTGACTCATCTAATATGCACGCCTTCCATTATGCTGTGAGTGGAACATTTGATAATATTAGGATTTTCTATATTGACATTATTTACTTGACTGGCATATTTGATGCCTTAAATGCCATTATACTATGATGATGCAGAAGATATGGATATTCATGAAAAATATAGGAGGCAATATATCTAGGATACACATATAGATAACATAAAATAATTCATCAAACGTAATATACATCTAATTGCAGTTCTTAAAATTCAAATTAAGAGCATACTACCTTTGTCACTTTTTATAAGCCTTTTTTGACATTTTTTCACGTATATTAAGAAAAAGTCGGTAGTATAATTAATGTGGACATTATTTGTGTATGAACATTACTAAATTTCCTTTGTGTACAGATGTGTCCAATTCCGACTTTTCATCTCCCAAGACAAATTATTAGTATTTGAAAAAAAATTAGTAGTATTTGAATATGAGGGGTATATTTGAAAATATTTGAAAAAAATAAATAAATGCATCTAGTAATTTGAAATAGAGCTTATGATTAGAGACAATTTTTTTTCTTTTTCTAAATGAAGCTTATACGAGGGAGAGTAGTATTTTAGACATTATTATTACTCGTATGTGGTCTTAGTTTTGGTTTGCATTTTGTGTTTGAATTTCTGAATATAAGTTTAACCAATGGAGATAACAATTATGCTGCAACAACTAATGATTGCATTGGTATTGATGTTTTTTTTTGTTTTTTTCTTCTTATAATAAGGACCAGAAGTAGTACAACATGATTTTTGTATCTCCTTATCCTCAGGAGGGAAATAGTTTTTGCTTAAATGATCCGTATCTTATTTCACTATGGTTGTTGTACAGGAATACGATGTTGAAGACTCTGTTTTGCCACTTCAGCCATCGATTAATTACACTGCTCCTGAGATGGTGAGGAGTACTGCTTCTTCGGCTGGGTGTTATTCTGATATTTTCAGTTTTGGATGTCTTGCCTACCATTTAATTGCTCGCAAGCCTTTGTTTGACTGCCACAACAATGTCAAGATGGTATGTACAAATCCCTGTCTTCCTTTTTCGTAGATTGGTAATGGCATCCCGCATCTGAAATAAATGAGCTTGATATCACATAAGAAACTTGAACCAGTAAAACTTATGGAAAGAAGTTTATTTTGGTCCAGATTGAATATTGTGTTTTTATATTAGTTTAGTTTCTACTAGATGTTTCCATCCGAGTTCTTTTTTTCAGCTTCTGTTACTTGCAATTAGGTTTTCATGTAGCTATCTACGTAGCAAGATTTTCTTGTACAATATATTCGAGGTTTATCATTTTCAATATGCAGATGTACTAAATACCACTAATTTTATAATAAAAGTCAATGTTAACAATACTGAAAATAGGTTACTATGACTTTAGAAGTTATTATTAGCATTCAGAATTTTCTGAGTACGGAGTTGTGGCCATGGTTGCATGTGTGATGTGTCTACTCTGTAGATGAGAGAGTGTATTTTTATTAATTAATGATTGAATACATTTTACTAGAAAGATAGGTTGTTACTCTATATGTATTTAGATAGACAGAAAAAAATCTAAAATTATATTACTTGATAACAACAGGCTTCATTATTTCATCCATTAGAAAGTAATAAGAAATTGTGATTTTGTACTTATGCAGTACATGAATACCTTGAATTACTTATCCAGTGATGCTTTCTCATCTATCCCATCGGATCTGGTTCCCGACTTGCAAAGGATGCTCTCTTCAAATGAATCTTTCAGGCCAACTGCAATGGATTTCACAGGTAAATATAGCTTGTCAGATCAATGCACTTTCTTCATTCCTTGAATGAAAAGGAAAACAGTCTTGGCGTATGTTGTTAAACTCAGATAGCGGCACGCAGCGCCGTTGGCTGACCCCGCAAAATGCTATGGCTATAGCGGATAGCTGGGTGATCGCCATTGTGAAGACTGAAATTCCATGTTCAAATAAAAATAAATCCCAGCAACGTACATAAATACTAAAAAATAGAAAAATACACAATTAAAGGGACAATCGTGCTTAATAACTATAATCAACTTTGTCATTTCCCATTAAAATAAGTTCTTAATGTAATTTGTAATTGTAATCAAAATAACATTCCATCAAGCTCTAAATGTACTTAAAAGGAAGGAGAATGAACATGATGCATAGAAACAAAAAGGAAGGAGAAAACAAACTTTGCACAGAAATAGAGCAACAATGACAAAATCATAACACATAATAGAGAAGAATGGTAAACTGGAAAGAAGAAGGGACACTCAAAGACAAAGTAACAGAGCAGCGGTGGTGAACTCAAAGAGAAGAAGTAAGAAAAGGAAAAGTGACCAGAATTGGCTTTTAACCATGTGGGTTAATAGATATTAGATCACCCAAAGGGGTACGAAAAATAGCAAAATACCCTCAACAAATTGAAACAATTTAAAAAATTAGGATCTTCTTAAAATTTTCTCCAAAGAATACGATACTGGGCAAAAAAGCGCTATCGCACCGCTACTGAACCGCTTTTCTCGGCTGCTATGACTGTTTCTCTTCAATTATGTCAGGTGTGGTGAGTTGTAAATCTAGACTTCACAATTTATTACCCGTGAGTTGGTTACATTGACAGGAAATTGTTAGGAGCTAGAACTTTAGAATATTAGGATCATTATTATGTTAGAAGCTTAATTGGTGTAGGCTAGTGCTAATAATTGTACAGTAACAAACAAGTATAAATAGGTGTAACTTTGTATAAAATCACATCCAATATCAATCTAATCAATGTCATCCATACAAAATATTGTTGACATTCTCTCTTTTCCTCCCTTTCTACCTAAACTCTAACCCAGTCGTATCAACATGGCATCAAAGTGGTACCATCTTCAATGACATAATCTTGCCACTATTCTTCCGTTTTCACTCTACTGTAGTTTGTGGTTGCTTTTTCACATTTTACAGATATGCCGCAGCAATATATCTTGTGAAATTTCCACCTGATTACTAGATCAGGTTTGCATCTGGGGCAAACTCAGCCCTGTATTTCTCTTCATTATGCTGGTTTCATTTCTCTACAACTGATCTGTGGCTTCTTATGGAGCTGATATAACTGATATGGTGTGGGTACGAAACGACACGGGTACATAGATTCTTAATAACTATAGATGTGATACAACCTAAATACATTGACTCTAATTTATAAGAAAAATGTACATATTTTGGATGAATACATAATATTTGTAATGGGAAGTTGAAGTTGTGGGGTTTTTGATAGAGGAGTGAAAGAATAAAGATATGAGTATCGATGGTTTGATGATTCAAAAAGATTAAGTACAATTAGATGTTGAAGTTATGGGGTTGTAGAAAGTATTTCATTCTTTAATAATATATAGATTTTTACTATTAGATATCTTTTATAGTAACTCGAATTTCCAAACAACTTTACTTTTAAAGATATTTTTTTAAGCAAAAAGTGTTGTTCCAAACATACCCTAATTGTATCATTCTATCTCCCTATTCTCATCATTCATAAAAATGTAGCTTCCAAGTCTAGTTCACCTATAGACAACTATGATAATTCAAGAAGTTGGTCACAACCACCATCAAATGGATCATGTACATCTCCACTAATACTCCCACAACCATGTCTCTCTTTTTTACATCCTCAAAGTGGCGTGGATGAAGAAGTATGATGTCTGATTCCACTCACAACATGATCAACAACCAAACCTTATCCCACTAGGCGTTGTCAGTTATATAGATCAAATGATGCCATAGTGCTCTATTATACTATATCATATCTTTAGCCAAGCTATTGTCTTAAAAGTATTTATTGATTTGCAGTGGAATTATGTTAAAGGGGAAATAATACAGAAGGAATACACCTTCCCTATAGTAGTCCTAAAGTAGTGCTATTTACAACTTTTATTATGATTATTTACAGGATATATGCCCCTCATTTTGCAGGCTCACAATTTTTTCGGAATGACACTAGGTTACGGGCTTTGCGCTTCCTGGACCACATGCTTGTAAGAATTTTAACTTAGCTTGCTAGTATCCCAAATTGATAACATGTAGAATATTTAGAAGTGAATTTCATAATGATGTGTGCTCCTTTCCTTCAGGAAAGAGATAACATGCAGAAGTCAGAGTTCTTAAAAGCATTGTCAGATATGTGGAAAGATTTTGATTCCCGTGTATTGCGATACAAGGTATGTCGTTTTGTTATGTAATATATGCAGCAGCAGATCCAAAAATATTTAGTAGTGGAGCAAGAAAATAGCTATCATATTTTCTAAGGAAATTATTAGAGTAAAATCTCTAATTGATCTTGAGAAAAAACACAAAGACTTCTTGATCTATGATAAATAAAAAGTACTAATTTGGATCTGAAAAATGTTTGTCAAATTAGTCTCTTTAGATTATACGTACGAACATTTTAGTACTCATAATCATAAAGAACTATTTTGACTGCTATTTCAAATTTGTGAGGATAAAATTGATGTTTTTTAATTCTCAGAAGCCTTCATATTTATGTTAAAGACTCAAATTAGTTTTTATAGTCCATACAATATATTATAGTAAGTTTTTATAATTGAATGAGTAACTAGTTTTTATTCTTAAATGCACTTTAGTCCCCTTATTTATTTTTTTTAAAAAAGAAGTTTTGGTCCCCCTATTTTAAAAACCAATTTTTTGGAACCCCTATTTAACTTCTTTCGGATTTTTGGTCCCTCATTAATTTTTGGTGATATGGCCTATTCATTTATGATATGACAATGCTTATTAATTTGTGATATAATTATAGGCCACACTGAATATGCGTATTGGCAAAAATATGCCTAATAAGTGCTGCCACATCATAAATGAATAGGCTATATCATAAAAAATGACCAAAACATGAGATGGGGACCAAAAAACCAGTTTTGAGAATAGGGGGGCCAAAACTTCGTTTTTTTGAAAATAGGGGGACCAAAAAAAGTGCATTTAAGCCTAGTTTATAATAGAACTAAAGAGAAGAAAAAGGTGAATTGTTAGGAACTCAAGAATTGGGTTCCTAAGAATGAACACTTTTATTAAGAAGTAGGAGATAAATATCTCCTCGAAGGTTTTCCCCTTCACAATAGAGTCAAAACTATTTATACAATTAGCTCTGTGACAACCTCAACTAACTAACTTTATAACAACCCTTAACTACTTTAACTATTCTAATTAACCATCATTCTATATCATCATAACATAAAGATGCAAGAGAGAGGAAATTGAGAGAACCAGAGGAAGAGTGGAGACAATATTTTGTATGGCGATAAAATTTGTTAGACCTAACAGAGAAAAATTAAATTTTGGGGACAATTGCTTCAATTCCTTTTGGAATGTATCTACCACTGAATGTGTTTTTATTATTTACAACAAATCAATTTTATGTCAGTTCTCTTTCCGGGTATATAATTCAGTACACTCTTGCTCTGTCAATCATTTGGTAGTTGGTACTGTGCCCTATGGTTTCAATGATTTTGGGTTTAACTTGAGTATGTCAATACCATTTCCAGATTGCATTTTGAAATTATGTCAAATATGTTAAAGTCATCTTATTTTTCCTTAATGTGATTAAATTACCTTTGCTTCTTTACTTTGAATGTACGGCAACTTAAATTCCATGCAGGTACTTCCACCACTTTGTGCAGAACTTAGGAATGTAGTTATACAAGCCATGATTCTACCAATGGTTCTAACCATTGCAGAGTCTCAGGTACTATTATCTTTTTCTTTTCAACACTTCCATGAAGTTCCTATATTCCTATGTTAAGTCATAATGATAGTGTTGACAACTTTGTAAATCAAAAACTAATGCATCAAGAAATATTTTTTTGTATAGTGAATGTATAAATCAAAGCATAGTGTGCTGTATAAACCAAGGCCAAATATTAGACATTTGATTACAAATAATTCAGTTGTCTAGATCCTTGAAATTATTTGCCTTAAGCTCAGCAAGTTGATCACCATTTAGTAGCAGCAGCTTTTTGTTGCTCCTTAATGCTTGTTGCTACACACTTCACTGGTGTAATATAGTGGGAGTGGGATGCAGCAGAGCAAAGCAGCTTCTATTCATTTCCTGTTTTAACAGCATTAGAACCAACTCTTATTGAATTGGCTTTACAAATTATGGATTGTTAGGTCCTTTGAAACCTACAAACTAGATGGTCTACTGTTCAACAAGCTACACAGCAAAGAGAAAATTATATGGATGAAAATTAATAAATACAAAGACCATTAATTTCCTAAATCTAATTACCATAATTGCAAGATTATGGTGAACTTTAGCCTATATACAAAGACCTGGGCACTATTTACACATTCCAAAAATTAGCATGAGGAATATAATGGATTCATATTATTTTTTAATAAAGAGAAATTCATAAAGGCGGGGGAAAGAAAATAAAAATTAAGTTACTTTTCAGGACAAGAATGATTTTGAGCAATCAACACTTCCAGCCCTTATCCCTGTCTTAAGCACTGCTTCTGGTGATACAATGCTACTACTTTTGAAGCATGCCGAATTAATAATAAATAAGGTATTTTTGATTTAAAATGCAGTTCTCTTGAAGATTGAAAATCTTTGTATCTAGTGACTCTGTTTTAACTTATGCCATTCTCTGTTCACTTAGACTAGTCAACAGCATTTAATTTCACATGTTCTCCCAATGATTGTTCGGGCCTATGATGATAATGATGCACGTTTACAAGAAGAAGTCCTGAAAAAGTCTGTATCCCTTGCCAAGCAACTTGATGCCCAGGTGAATGCTATACTTTATTATACATGAGTTGTATATTTTCTTAGCAAGTTCGAGTTGTTTTGAAATGTTACATGTTTTCTGTTGTTTGAATTAGTTTACACGTTTTATAAGTTTGATTGTTTCAATACTTGAAGTTTTGGGGGCATGTTGAAACTATAGGGTTTAGACAGGGAGAAAAATATTAAATGCTAACAGTGTATTGTGAGATTCAAAATAAGATGTTATTCAACATTTCAACTACAATAAGTTAATGCACCTATAGATTCCACTAGTTAGGCTTAGTGCTGGTACTTTGAGTACAAGCACAAATCTAATTGCAATACTAATGAAATTGAATTCTCTAGAATTGTCTAACACTTCCCCCAAGTTTATGTTTCGAACCTTAAAGCTTGCTACATTCAGCAAACCCATAAACCAAAAACGAAGGAAATAGGCAATTAGTACTCCTTCTGAATCACCAATATGGGAAATGCCTTGGGTGGATAACTCCTTAAAGGATCCTTAGTTACTTTGGCACATGCCTCAAGCGAATGCCATAACTTTATTGAATCTTTGACCTTTCTCTTTAATGACCACCTTACCTTAACCTACAAAATAATTTTCAAAACACCGAGTTGCGCATAATGCCATCTATTAATGACTCAGTACAGTAATAACTGAAGGTATTCAAAATACCTAGTCAGGTGTCATACCATCCAGTAACACAATAGGGTCCTTTACTAGTGTCGACAGTCTTCAATCCACAAACCTTCAACAGCAAAATAAAGAAGCCTAGAGCAATAATCTCCACATTCCACACATACTACATAAAATTTACTTTCTAAACTTTAGAGAAAACAAAGCAGAGGCAGGCGAACATGTCCGTATTGTTTTTATGTTATATTTTCTTATCTTATCATCCCCTCGAGGCTTATATTATACTGTTCAGCCCAATATCGGATAACCCTTGGCCTTTTTTTTTCACTGGCGTTCACATTAAATGTTTGGTACTGTGATGTTAAAGCATCAACTTCTATGATGTTTCTAATACTTTTTTGTTCTTTCCTTCAGCTGGTCAAACAAGTGATTTTGCCCCGTGTTCATGGACTGGCACTCAAAACAACAGTTGCTGCGGTATGTTCTAAATTTGGTTGAACATTGAACTTTTACCTTTTGGTTGGAATGCCTCATGATGCACAGATCATATATTTGAATATATCTTCATTTTACCATGTTAGTTATTTAATTGAATGACAATATTATCAGTTTTTAGAGTATCATCTTTCAAACATTTAGCTTTCCATTATCAATAGTTATTGTGATTTTTTGATTAAATATATTTTCAATTATTAGATATATTTCTATTAGTTATAATTATAACATACATAAATAGAGTATGCCATAGTTGAGAAAGCATGATTTCCCCCATTTTCTTTTATATTTTGTTTTCTCCCTTTCCAAGTGCCAAGTGAACTGGCATTGGGCGGTGGTCTTTGAGTTGGTGTGGTGCATAAGTTCAGATTGTTTAAAGTGGTGAAAGTTGATTTTGTTCTTAAATAGGAGGTTTTCCTAGCCGATTTAGGCTGTTAAGCCGGGGCTTTTTAAGAGGGGTTTTCTTTGTGGAATTGGAATATACAAGGAAAGAGATCAGTGAACTTTGCTTAGTTAGTGACCTTTTTTGTTTGCTCTTTTAAAGGTTATTTTTCATGCTAAGAAACTTTTCTCATATTAATGTTGTGAGTTGTAATTTCCAACTTCAACTTTGTTGGATCATAGAATAAGCCTTTTTTGTTATAAGGGTTAGCTTTGATCGGTCAATCCGTTCCAATATGGAAACAGAATTCCATCCCAAGCAAATAAATAAATTTTAAAAAAACATTTGTGACAGAAAAGCGTCGCAAATTGCGTCCCCATTTGATTAGTTTGGGACACAAATTTCTGTCCCAGTTTCATTTTTTTCTCCTAGAATTCTTTGTTTTTAGATTATTTTTTACAAACACACATCTATTATGCATTCTAAATCAAAAGATACTTATAACCCAGTAATGGTTTCAATTTTATTGTTTTTTTTTTGCGTAGGTTTCAGTTTTATTGTTAGTATGCCTTAGTTGTATTATTTTATGTATGTGCATTCATAAATATGAAATTTATATATTAGGTAGAATTTAATTTCGATGTTAGTATTATGATCTTCTCACATTTTGCAAACCTCCTTATAAATAGAACGTAAACTGTTGGTCCGTAATTGTCTCTTTGGTTTGACAGGTTAGAGTCAATGCTTTGCTGTGCCTAGGAGACATGGTTAACCGACTTGATAAACATGCTGCCATAGAAATTTTGCAAACTATTCAGCGCTGTACTGCTGTTGATCGTTCTCCTCCAACCCTAATGTGTACCCTTGGGGTTGCAAATTCGATTTTTAAGCAGGTAATCACAATGATGGGCCTGAATTATGAACTGTATTTTCTGTATTATTAACTGCTGTAATCAACAATAGTTGGAGTTTTACCTAAATCTTATTTGATTTCTTATGTTCAGTATGGAGTAGAGTTTGTTGCTGAGCATGTTCTTCCATTGCTTATGCCACTCCTGACTGCTCAACAACTGAATGTTCAACAGTTTGCCAAATATATGCTCTTTGTCAAGAATATCCTCCAGTAATATATTTTTTCTCCTTCAATTTTTCTGACATCCTTGTCTTTTTGTCTGTCTTCCTTTCTCCTTATCTCTGACAAGTTTCTCTTTGAATTTCTTTCTGAACTTTCCATTTTTCATGCAGGAAGATAGAAGAGAAGCGAGGAGTTGCTGTGACTGATTCCGGAATCCCAGGGGTAAAATCATCTCCTGCAATCAATGGCCTTCAGGTGGAAGCTCCAAGGACAAGCGGCAGCACTGTTGCTGGTTTAACAAAAAGTTACTCTTGGGATGCAGATTGGGGTCCCAAAACAACGGAAACTACCAATTCTGTCAAGAGTTCTATTAATACATCTAGTCAATCTGCGATAGGCAATTCTGTGGATCAAGTTGCACCTTTACAAAATCCTTTGTCCTTATCTGGTGTATCTAATCAGCCGACAACAAAGTCAGTTCCTTCAGTAGATTTAGAGTGGCCGCCTCGTGCATCTTCTGGTGTTACCCCACCGTTTGGTGATACTGAAAGACAAACAGTTGCAACAGGAACCTCATCCACATCTAATCTTGAAGATGACGATCCTTTCGCTGATTGGCCTCCACGCCCTAGTGGCTCATTATCTGGTGGATCTGGAAATTCCAACAATGGTACTTTAGGAATGGCACTAAACAAGATAGGACATAATTCAATGATGAGCAATTCAAACAATCTTGGTCTCCAAGCCAGCAACAATTGGTCTGTCAACTCACAAAATTCTGTGGAGTCTATTGGTTTGAACCCTAGGAATGCTAGTTCATCCATCGGTAACCTGAATAATGGCTTTGAGCCCCAGAGTTCTCTTGGGTTTCTAAAGCAAAGTCAGGCTTTTCCGGCATCGAATGTTGTTTCATCATCATCATCATTATCATCATATAATAATGTCAAATCAACTGATCTTGGATCAATATTTTCTTCCAACAAGAATGAACAAATTGCTCCCAGACTTGCGCCACCCCCTTCAACCACAGTAGGTAGAGGACGAGGAAGAGGGAGGGGAGCTACTTCAACTAAACAGTCCTCTCATACAAAGTCAAGCACTGATCAGCCACCCCTTTTGGATTTATTGGGGTAACTTGCATCTATTGTTGTTCTTTTAGATTGTATATTTATGCAACATTCTATGTCGGATGCTCGGAGACATTTGCTGTGAAGGAAGAGATTGACGAAGATCTTGCCACGCAACATCTGCTGTAAGAGACCATGTAAAGGTTTTGTTGTATGTTGCTTAGTCTATAGTGCTCTTACAAAAAATTGGATTATTTTTAAATTTTTTTGGCTCACCAATATATGTCTTGATTTATTCTTAGAGTGTCAGGCAAATTGTATTCAGAAAAGTCCTGATTACTGCGACTGAGTTGAAAATAATAAAAGCAGTGATTAAGCTTCTTCTTAAACGAGAATGATTTGGTTTCTATTATGTATGATTTGGCTGTTGGTGGTATGATAGTGTTGTAACTTGTAAGTGCTTTTTTTGGGGTCAATAACTTGTAAGTCCTTATATACTATCATTTTGCAAACGTGTGGAATCCAAGACTTGGAAGTGAAATAAGTTTGTGCACTTCTTTTTAATATATAATAGTAATTTTTTTAAATTTGTATTCATAAACTTAATAGCAAATTTACGCATGCGGCACCAATCGTTAGTTGGTTCAGTGGTGATTGGTGTTGAACTTGGTAGGGAAGATCACGGTTTGATCCCCCGCAACTACGATCGGGAGGGGGCTGGAACCACTTGATGTCATAACTGACCCCCGAACCAGATTAAACTGGTGGTTAAAACCAAAAAATTTTACGCATGCGGCCCTGTAACTTAATTTTCATTCTTAGACTAATTATTTATTCTTCTATTCTCAATTCGGTCATTTATGATAAAAATGTTAATACGGTTAACATTTTTTCAGAATATGTCACACCCCGTTAAAAAATGGCTTATGTTGCCACTTATGAATTAGGGCCCCAACCTGTTTGTTCACAGAAAAATTGCTCTTCCCGCCCCTCAAAATGCTCCCACACCCCCCAAAAATGACGAAAATACCCTTCGTATCCTAAAATACGAAATGGAATTGGGTTCGTATTATACAAAACGAAAGCACTACAACATACAAAACGCATATTCCTTGAAAAAACGAAGTTTTTTTTTTTAAGCTATGTTGTATGATTTCGCATTTTAAAATGCGAACTGAAACTTGTGTTCGTATTTTAAAATATGAAGTCAATCTTGAAAAATCGACGTGCTTTTTTTTTAAGTTATGTTGTATGATTTCACATTTTAAAATGCGAACGGAAACTTGGTTTCGTATTTTAAAATACGAAGTTATTCTAGTTCGTATTTTAAAATACGAACTCGCTCAATTTCGTACCACAAAATACGAATGGTCCTTTTATATGACAGTTTGCCGATCTGACATGTTCAAGCTTGTTCGATGGGTTGAACAACATCAACAATATTTTCTGAACCAGTTGAGTCAGGTATATTTATCGGAGATTCAGTCATTCCTATATCAACCAAAACAAACAACTATAATGAGATAATCTGGACGAAAATAGCCTATTTTAAAACTCAGCCTCCAACAATAACGCATGGGCATGCATATTTCTTCATGGGTATGCATATATCTTCATAAAAATTCAAAAAATAAATGGTTAAAGCACACAATATCTATTCTATGACTCAAAATAGGTGTAAGATCATCCAAATGAGTGAAGAATTGTTGAATCCAAGCTTGAACACGCAAAAATCGCTCCAAAAATCGCAAATCCGAGCAATGGTGTGAGGTTAAATGTTTGAGCGAACAATGAACATGTCAGGCCTGCAAACTGTCATATAAAAGTACCATTTGTATTTTGCGGTACGAAATTGAGCGAGTTCGTATTTTAAAATACGAACTGGATTAACTTCGTATTTTAAAATACGAAACCAAATTTCCGTTCGCATTATAAAATGCGAAATCATACAACATAGCTTAAAAAAAACACTTCATTTTTTCAGGACTGACTTCGTATTTTAAAATACGAACCCAAGTTTCAGTTCGCATTTTAAAATGCGAAATCATACAACATAACTTTAAAAAAAAGCACTTCGTTTTTTCAAGGAGTATGCGTTTTGTGTGTTATAGTGCTTTCGTTTTGTATAATAAGAACCCAATTCCATTTCGTATTATAGGATACGAAGGGTATTTTCGTCATTTTTGGGAGGTGTGGGAGCATTTTGAAGGGCGGGAAGAGCAATTCTCTTGTTCACATCAAAGAAAGAATTTAGGTGATTGATCTTCTTTCCTCACATTACTCACACACAAAAAAATACACTGCTGAAAAATATATTCTTATAGAATTTAACTACCTGAAATATCACCCAATATATGAGAGAAGATTTAAGCACTTCATAAAGGAAATGACAAAAACAATAGTGAGTGTTGGACTTTGGATGCAAGGAAGTGTGAGTGTGAGTGACTCGCTTATTATGTGAAAGTTGTTTAGTGAAAGATATAAGGAAATTAAGAAAGTTCATTAACACACATTTATGCAATAGAGAGCATAGAGTCAGTTTTATTAGTTCAAATTGGATGTTGGGAAATTTATTAACTTATAAGGAGAATCCAAACAAGTCTTATGAGAAGTAAATATAATGAAAACATACATGGTTTGTTGGAGTACGATTAATCTAGGATAGAGACTGATGAGAAGACATATAAGGTCTACATTAAAAATGTCTCCCAATTATGTATTTGTTTTTCGTTTTGGATCTATATCATCTATCTATGGTTAGCTTCTTCTTTTTCACAAATAGATGACAAGGGAGAAATGAGCTCTAATATTGAACTTAAAACTTAGAAATTTAATTATGATTGTATGAAAAATTAAAATTAAGAAACATAGAGCACTCATATCCATATCACTCATGTGAGTGGTATAAATGGACCTCATATAATATATTATATTATTTTATATATTTTAACTATTTAAATCACTCAATCATATTTTTTAAATATCGATACAATTCTCTAAAAATTTAAAATAGTTCTCACTAAACATAGAAAATTTCTCTTTAATCCCCCCTATTTTCTTTTTCCCCCCCTAACTACCTTTTTTATCCTCATTAAGCCCAATTCGTAACGTAGAAACCGAACTGCAGTTCGGTTTCCACGTACCGAACTAAGCCACTCCCAACCCCCCCAAGCCTAAATTTGTTCTCAGCATCGATGCTGAAGTTTCAGCATCGATGCTGTCCACGTACCATACTATAAAACAGCATCGATACTCATATGTCAGCATTGATGCTCAAACCAGAAATTGTTAGTTCTGATGCCTAAATTTGTTCCCAGCATCGATGCTGTGCACGTATGAATTGTTGGGAAAGTCCCAGACAATACAACAACATCGATGCTCAAACCAGAAATTGTTAGTTCTGATGCCTAAATTTGTTCCCAACATCTTCAGCATCGATGCTATGCACGTATGAATTGTTGGGAAAGTCTCAGACAATACAACAGCATCGATGCTCCTATGCCAGCATCGATGCTCAAACCATAAATTGTTAGTTCTGATGCCTAAATTTGTTCTCAGCATCGATGCTCAAGCTTCAGCATCGATGCTGTTATCACACTTCTGATTCTATGTTACGAAGTGAAAGCGTTGAAGCGCTGCCGCGGGTGGGGGGGGATGCACGCGTAGTTATCAAAATCTGCCTGTACTTCAGAATCCACGTTACGAAGCTGAGTTCGGAGTATGGATTCCAAATTGCATAATTTTGTCAAATTCAGGGATATTTTTGGATTTGAGGGGGGGAGAAGAGAAATAAAGGGGGGGCAAAAGAGAAATTTTCCTAAACATACAATATACACTAATTGTGTCTTTGGCATCGGTGACTTTCTTTGGCCACGTTGGTAGAGTTTTACCATACCAATTCAAATCATATAATATTGTTTACAGACTCATTGTGTCTTGCATAGTTATACTACCCGCGATGTGTATGCTTAGGGTCTAGACATGAATTTTGATTGTTTTTCAATAGATTAGCTTAGCCACTCTAAAACTATATCATGGGTGCCACGCTAGCCACCTCACCCACATATAAATTAAAAATAAATATAAATAATTAAAACACAGACAAATTCAATTGATTTATAATTCATGTCTTTATCAAATGATTTATATGATTTATGCTCATAGAGACAATAGTGTCATCATTTTACTCGTAAAGACGATGATACTCATAAATTTTTACTTTTAAATTGTATTTTTTATCGTCACGATAGTTTTTTATAATCACGAGACAACTTTTTGTTATAAATACAAATTGTTTAAAACAAAAAATTAATATTTATTCACCAAATACTATATAACACAAAAAATGGTCCAATAACTTCAATGTTTATTCTATAATATCCTATCCGATGTTTTTGTTTTTGTTTTTGAGAAGCCCAATGTTGGGGTTTTTAGTACAAACAAAAACACAGAAAACTAATGTTGTGTTTTATTTTACTCTATTCGTTCTTTTTTATAATACTCTGTTTGATAAAATTGTATTATTTACTTATCTTGTTTTGACTGTATTTTTTTAATAATACATAGATGTAAATATTAGCATATAAGATCTTGTTTGATTTGTTTTGATGAGTACTTTCAAAATATCAAGTTTTTATAATTTTTACTATTAGATAATTAAAAATATTTGTGATTAAAAATATACATTAATATACGTATGCTGGTCAAACAGAGTTTTATATTTAAGGAAGGGAGAGTACTTTTTAGTTATATGTCATCTACTCATATGTTTTATTAAATGCAAAAAGAATCCAGATCCATCAACTTTCTATATTATTTATCATGTGACTGAGTTTTTTTTTTATGACAATTTATCATGTGAGATTTAGATATGTCTTTATCATTATTTTTTTAATCAAAATTTTTACATTATTATTATTATTATTATTATTATTATAATACTTAAATGTCATTTTAGTCCCTGTATGTACGCGAAATTTTGGTTTTAGTCCAACCAAAACAATCTCAGTATCGACCAAATTTTTTTGTTTATGGTCCTTAAAGCAAAAATCTGCAGGAAACTTGAGAATTTTTCTGCAGATTTTTGCTTTAAGGACCAAAAACAAAAAATTTGGTCGATACAGAGACTGTTTTGGAGTAAAATCACTTACATGGACTAAAAGCAAAATTTGATATACATACAGGAACCAAAATTATGTTTAAACCTTATTATAATTGTAGATTTGAATTCATCATGGACAATGGACATACAAAAGTGTTGAACTCTTTTACATTATTACTCTTTATATGATCTTCGATTTTATAATTCATTTTAGGATCTTGTTAACTAGTGCCCTTGGGACACTAGTTAAGTTTACCAAAAAAAGTAATATTTACATTGAAAATTGTGTTTTATTATTGTTGAAAAGTACATTGCACAAGTTTCAAGAATGTTTTTTCTATTTTTGTATCCTTAACCATTACCCTAAAGACAATGTATATCATTTTTCTTCATTTTATTATTAGATAATTTAGTAGCTAAAATTGGAACTCTAATCAATCAACATATCTCATTTATATGACAAAAATTATTATATCAAAATATTTACAGTTGTTTGTCTTATTATCACAAAACGGTAGCAAAATGACACCGTTTAACCTCACTCACGTGAATTCAATTCAATCACTTTCATCTTCTTCTTTGATTCAATCTCTGCAATACCGTTGAATTTTCACACTCTTCTTCACTAGTTGACCTAAAACCCCAAATCAAATTTCCCCAATCACACTCATGTTCAACAATTCCCTTCAAATCATTCTCCAAATTCCAATAACCATTCAAAATCATTGAAATTTTTTCATGAAAAACCATTAACGAAGAAGAAGAAGAAGATGAAAAATCTTCCAGTTCGTTACCTAATTGTACTCCTAACCTTCATCTGCACATCAGTCTGTTACATTGAACGCGTCGGTTTCTCAATCGCTTACACCGTCGCCGCCGACGCCGCCGGAGTTAAACAATCAACAAAAGGAACAATTTTATCAACTTTTTACTACGGTTACGCTTGTTCACAAGTTCCTGGTGGTTATTTTGCTCAGAAAATCGGTGGTAGAAAAATTCTTCTTCTTTCGTTTTTGTTATGGTCTTTAACATGTGCAATTCTTCCATTAGATCCTAATCGAACCCTAATTCTTGTAACTGCTCGTTTACTTGTTGGGGTTTCTCAAGGTTTTATTTTTCCTTCAATTCATACTGTTTTAGCTCAATGGGTACCTCCACATGAAAGATCTAGATCGGTTTCTTTGACTACTAGTGGTATGTATCTTGGTGCTGCTCTTGGAATGTTGTTTTTACCTAGTTTGGTTAAGTTTAAAGGTCCTCAATCTGTTTTTGTTGCTGAAGCTTTTTTAGGATTTGTTTGGTCTTTGATTTGGTTTAGATATAGTTCTGATCCTAAGAGTTTGGCTTCCGGTGCTGGCGAATCTATTTTGCCGGTTAATAAGAAAGTTGATAGTCGGGGTTTGCTTGGAATTGAGAAAAGTGGAGGTGAGAAAAATGGAGGGAAGAAAAGTGGAATTGGGATTCCTTGGATGAAGATTATGACTAGTTTGCCTGTTTGGGCTATTGTGGTTAATAATTTTACTTTTCATTATGCTTTGTATGTGTTGATGAATTGGTTACCGACTTATTTTGAATTAGGGCTTAAGTTAAGTCTTCATGAAATGGGTTCGTCAAAAATGTTGCCTTATCTTAATATGTTTGTGTTTTCGAATATTGGTGGTGTTGTTGCTGATTATTTGATTACAAGGAGGATAATGTCGGTTACTAGGACGAGGAAGTTTTTGAATACGATTGGGTTTTTAGTTGCTTCGTTTGCTTTAGTTGTGATTCCGAGTTTCAGAACTTCAGGCGGTGCTGTGTTTTGTTCTTCGGTTGCTCTTGGTTTTTTGGCCCTTGGTAGAGCTGGGTTTGCGGTGAATCATATGGATATTGCTCCGAGGTATGCTGGAATTGTGATGGGGGTTTCGAATACCGCTGGTACTTTGGCTGGTATTGTTGGTGTTGACCTTACTGGGAAACTACTTGAAGCTGCTAAGGTCTCTGATTTGGATCTTTCGAGCCCGGAAAGTTGGAGGGCGGTATTTTTCATCCCGGGATTTCTGTGTGTTTTTAGTTCTGTGATTTTCTTGTTGTTTTCTACTGGGGAGAGGATTTTTGATTGAGGTAGCCTTGTAACATTCTTTGATTGTTAAATCATTGATTTGATCATGTGCTCTTATATTGTGGAGATTTTAATTTTTATTATATCTCCATGTTATGTTATTCATTCTTGGATAGGAGAGGTGATGTACAAAGCTCCACGGCCAGATTGTATCACCAATGAATATGAATTTGTTATTGTTATACTATTATGATTTTTCCAACATGTACTATTTCTAGTTAGTAAAGGTTACAATACTGTTGTATTTTATCAACAATGATTCTTAGGTGTTAATCTATGCCTTAGATGAAACTCATATTTTAGTATGATTAAAATATTGTTCATTTCACATTTTGACTCATGTACTTTGTTGTTGTTTGAATAAATTGGAAAGGTGATGTTGCAAGCATTTACATTTATTTTCTTCTTTCTTTTACCCTTTTGTTATTTATTGGAAGGCTTTTACAATCCCAAGTTTCGATTGGAGGATAGGGTTGCCTCCCTTCCCCTTGCCTGATTTTATCAATCATTTGTCAGATTAAGATTGCTGTCACTTATTATTATATCATGCAATGCAATTGACTTACAATTGAGGCTTTGGCTCTTGAAAAAATTTGTCTGTGAAATAATGAAAAACATGGAAGCTTGGCTCTAGATTAGAGAGATGAACTACTGGTAATGTTGGATGCATGAAAAGGGAACAACTAATGGACAGTTCAAGAGGTTTCAACTTTCAATCAAGGCAACAAAGAGAAAGTAATTGGTGAATGTGGACGCGGTTATAAACCTTGCAGGGAGGGAAACAATCAAAGATGGACCGGGATGTGCAGGCACACGTTGTACAAGGATGTTCGAGGTTTGTAAGTGTTTGAAACTTGAATGATTCTGCAACTGCTGGTAATGATCTGGGCTGTTGATTGTACATTTTCGCATAAATTCATCAAGAGGACTGCGAGCAACAATTATTCGAACACACTCTTTCCAACACCCTCTCTATTATTGGGTAAAATTCATGTAGGCCCTATCATTTTGGAAATAACCAAGTAAATCTAAGAGAACCAACTATGCCAATAATGAGTGCAAGCAAGCAAATCAGCTAACAAAGTTTCTCTTGTGGAGGAGAACATTTTATCTTTCATTATGCAACATAATCAATGTGTTACAGGAAACTGGAGTGCCTAACTATTGTCCTTCTCAAAATGGAAACTGGTTTCATCAATTGCTGACTATTAGGAAAAGATTACATAATCTCATCTGAAGATAGTCAAGAGAAGATGAGAGGGAGGTTGGGTGTAGAGAAAAATATCAGTGAATACATCTCTTTCAATCTCATCTTTTTATGTTAGTGGTTAGTTTGTTACAGGGGTAGGGGAAAGTGTTGGCGGCATGGATCGTACCCGAACCTTCTTAAAAGTCCTTCAATGTCACCATCTATAGTGTGGGGGAGAGTGTGGGTATGTCAGTTTTCTAACATCAACAGAAGATACAGTACATATTTTGTGATACAATTTTACCAATCCATTTATCACTACTAACTAGTGTGGGGGTTCAAATTAATCTTATTTCACCAAGAATGCAAGAAATATCACATAATCATTCATTTTTCTTCCTACTTTTTAATTTAACCAAATAGGCTGAGAAAACACTTTTCTTTCTATCCAAACAATATACAAAATTCACCCTTTTCACTTTCTACTCATTTTCTTTTCTCGCATTTAAACGAAACATGATAGATGCCTGTGTAAGAAGAGTTGATTAGATTGAGAATTAATCTATTAACAAAGTTTATGGTTACTTGGTTTTACTTAAAGTCAGTTGATTTTCAGAAGTTTGGGTTTGTTTACTCACTATCAACATAACCTTCCAATCTTCCATGGTTTGCATTTTTCCTTATTCATAGTCTTTTTGTCAGGTGACTTATCCCAATGCAATTTTGACAATAACAAGTATGACCATTTCCTAAATTTTGTGGGAGTTTATATTACTTGTTTGCCCATTTTCTTTTCCTCATTCTCATTCATTTTCCTCTGTAAATTAGCTATTATCTACTTTGTACTCAAGAAGACAAAAGGAATAGTGTGTAATAGCAAGAAGCTTGGCGACATAAATATCGAGGCTACATAATTTTGGAAGTATAATTTTCAACGGCACAATTTGTCCATAAATGTATTTTCAGATGCAATAAAATTTGTGTTTTTTTCTTTCTTCAGATATGCACATCCAAAGTCATGTGCCAATATATAGATTTGAAACTTGGAATACTGAAAAAGAAAGCTATTTTGAAACATGACAACTGAACATGTTTTGTGAGACTTGCATATCCTGTGCATTGGGATGAGCTGCTTCATACACTAAAACCAGCCATGCTGTTTAATACTTTGTAGTAAATTTGTTTCATAGATTGAAAGTTAATATAGCGTCTAATTAATCCGCGAGTCTTCTGGTACATGTAATTCATATTGATTTAACACTTTTCTGCCTCTTGTGTTCAACCAGGATATTAGCAGGGCCAGCATTGACAACTCTGCAATTGCTCCTAACCTCGCCAGGCCGACCGGACTGCAAGTCACCCAATTTCAACATTCCTTCAACAAATGCTTTGAAAAATTCATTTTGATCTCTACTATAGAACCTCACAAACCCCTTTGTTTTAGGGTAAGTGAAAAGTGTTTGATCAGAGTTGAGAAATCCTCTTCCACCAACCAAGTCCTTGAAATATTGGTTATCGAAAATCACAGGAGTTGAATCAAGGTTCCCTGTCTTATTTTGATCGACATCTAGTGGACATAGCTTGTCAAGCTCTAATCTAAAACCAGGATCAATCGCAGGATCGGGTTTTCCGCTACCAGATTGATTGTATAGCCTAAACATGATCGAAAAACATCGACCTTTTCCGATAGAGTGCGATCCTGAGAGTGCTACAAGGTCTTTGACAGTGAGGTTGAATCGTTGGAAGAGATCGATGAGAGTGCTTGCATTGGCTCTTGGACTTGGCATGATGTTATCCGAGTCTTCTTGACTTGCTGTCAAGCTGTCCAATCTTCCTAACTTCACCTCCCAATCAGGTCCTCCTGTCTGCAATAAAACTGAATTTATTTAGTAAGTTTGCATATGCAATCTCAATGAGGATCATGATTTCCTCCGCAAGGTAAATGATCTCAACCATTAATCTAAGATTGAATAGTTTAAATTACACATTAACAAAATTAGTTTAAAATGATCTCGATCGTTAATTTTAGATCAAGTAGTCGAGATTGTAAACTGTGACACAATTATTGCACCAACTTGTCATTGGAGAAACCCAGAAAAGGTTGTTGATATTTTTGAAATCATCAAATAGACAAATATTGTATGATGAGAGTAAAGTTTATGCCATAACTCATGACATGAACAATGACAGAAAACACTCATATGGCTTGCTCAGCTAAAACATATCAATAAATTTTGAATGCAAATAAATACACATAACAATTTACCCTTAAGAAGCAGCATAGATCAGATATTTAGCTTCTAAAACATCAATTCTCTTTAAATGGTAAAATAAATTAAATAATCTCAACAGTCAATAAATAAATAAATAAATAGTTAATAATATTAGGGGCAAATATACACAACAAATTAAAATATTAAGTAGTGGAATTTCACCTAACTCAATTTTAATTTTTTTAGAAAACTCTAGAAGAGTTATATTCATAAATCATAAAAATAAATAATTGAAATTGAAAGATAGAGACAAAAACAAACCAGTGCTACAGCATCTCTAGAAGCCATTATTATGATATCAGCACAAGAAACAATTCCAGGACAAGCTTTCTCAAGAGCTTCCTTCACCTCATCAACAACTTCAAATGATCTAAGTGAATTTATATTTGAAAGTGCCAATTTCTCTCCAAGCATGGTTGGTGTATCATCAAGCAACAAAGAACCATCACACCCCTTCACATATTCAACAACAAATTCAAACAAATAAAAAAAAATTGCATTTTTAGTTCTCTAATCATCTAAATTAGTTGTTGAACTCAATCTTTAGCTAGACTTATTTTAACTCCGATCAAAGTTCAAATTATCAGAGTCTCTTAGTCACGGGAACAGAGGATTAAGACCCAGATAAAAAAAATTCTTTAATCATATCAAAATTTAATTTTTATTCTTATACCAAATTTTCTACAAATTATAAAATTTTATGCTTTTAGTAGTTCTGAAAACATTGAAATTTAGAAAAGATGCAATTTTGTAACAAAAAGTGAATACATGGATTAAAAAAAAAGTAAATTTTATAGCAATTAAAAAGATATTAATAAACCCAAAAAGCTGAATGAGAAAAGATTGAATTTTGATACAGTAAGAAAAGAGTAAAGAGAGAACATACATTAACAAAGCAATCATGAAATTGAAGGCGCATAACAGAGGCAACACTTCTTGGTTCTCTTAAAAGTGCCTTTTTCATAACATCTCTGACAATGATTTCAGCTTGTGGACATGTTTTTGAGTAAAACCCAGGTTTTAGATCCGATGATGATGTTACTAAGATTATGTTTATGATGAAGATGAGAAACAGAAACATGGTGGTGATTATGGGTTGGTTGTTGAGTATCTTAAACAACATGGTCCCTTTTGTTGTTTGTTTTGAACTATGTTTTGTGTTTGTGTGTGTGGAAAGAGGAGACAGAAGTAAATTAGTAGTAGTACACAGTACAAGGGTGTGTAGGTTTTGTAACTTTCTTATAAAGATTGAATTGAATTGAATGGATATTTAATGGTAGAAGAAAGAAGAAGCAGTCACTATTGGCTGACTATGTTGTTACTATGTGTGTCATACAATAATTTGTTCTCAGATGTTTTTATTCCCACCTTTTTCAAAATGTAACTTATAAATTACTCCGGCCACGCCCATGAATCATATTTTAACTGACAGAAAATGTCGAAGTTGTTAAGTCGAACATCATTTCATTTACTTTGTATGTGTAGATTTCTAATGATCTATCATTTCATTTATGTACATTGTCATTTCGTTTATGCATTAAAACAAAAACTCCATCTATCGTAAAATAAGTAACTTATTTGATCATTCATTTTAGATGTATTAAGAAAAATATATAATGAAAGAGGGAATAATATTTTTATTGAAATAACTTTAATAAATATTCCTTTTGTACAAAAATATATGTCGTTTTGAAAAAAAATTATAGCAAAATGTATATGTCATTTTACATTACCAATAAAACATTTAATGTTCTTTTTTCTATAATACTCTTACTATTTGTTTCTCTTTCTTCTTTCAACTCTACAATTTATCTTTCCTTTACTATTAATGAAGGATAATTTTGTAAATTAATTTATAATTTCTCTTTTCTATGCAACATTAATTACATTTCTTAATTTATGTAATATATAGTCAAAACATCATGTATTTTGGTATGGAAGTAGTATTTGATTAGTTTATTATAAATATAAAGGGGAATATATTGAATTAGGAGTGACATTTTTTTTTGGTAAAAACTTTTTGAACATCATGTAACCTTTCAAAAAAAATTAATATATTAATTAAAATGAGGGGTACCACATAGTCAATATTTGGTCAAAATTTGAATGGAGATTATGAAATTAGAAAATACTCTCTCTCTCTCTCTCTTTTAAAATATTTAAAAGAAAATTAATTAAAGAAAATTATTGTATTTGGTTAAAAATTTAGATTAAATATATTAATTTAAATTGATTAATTTTTCTTTATATTTTGAGACAGAGAGAGTAGTATATATATTAAGAGGTTAAAATCACACTAGACACAAATTACACAACTAAAAAACTAAGAGTGACAAAAGTACAATTTAACCCTACTTTTTTTTTTCATTAAGCAAAATATTAACTGCTATATATGTTGCAAAAAGTTGGAGTGGCTAATTATTTATTGTCATTCACAAAATAGATATTAGTTTCATCAACTCTTGACTACTAGGAATTTTTTTTACATAATCTCATCTAAAGATAGTCAAGAGAAAATAAGGATTAAGGAGGAAAGTAGGGTAGAAAAAATATAGTGACTACTGTTCTATGCATGTGGGAAGAGAGGGGCCATCTCAAAGTTTTCTCTCATCATGAGAGTATGAGACAAAATACAATTTTTGAAATGCAAGTTTTCTCTTTTCATTGTTACCAATATATATATATATATATATATATCATTATTACTAGTTTAGGGATTCAAATTAATCTTATTTATAAAAGGGTGCAAGAAACATCACATAATCATTCATTTTCTCTGGAGAGCATTATCTTTCTTTCTACTATTTCATTCCCCATTTTTTCCTACTTATTTTCTTCTCTCCCATTTTATTGTCACAATCAAATGAAGCATGATACATACCACTGTAAAATGAATGTAGATTGATTTAGAATAACTCAAAGCAAAACAATTAAATGTCATAAATTTGTTTCATATATTGAAAAATTGAATAGTCTTATTAATATTCCACTAGTCTTTGAATTCAAACTTGTAATTTATATTGTTCGATCATTATTCTACGTCATGTGTTCTTAGAGGAGATGTGCGGGGCGCGGATTAACAACTCTACAATTCTTCCTAATCTCGCCAGGCTGATCGGATTGCAAATCACCCAATTTCAACATTCCTTCAACAAATGCTTTGAAAAACTCATTTTGATCAATACTAAATTGTCTCACAAACCCTTGTGTTTGAGGGAATGTGAAAAGTGTTTGATCAGAGTTAAGAAATCCTCTTCCACCAACCAAGTCTTTGAAATATTGATTATCGAAAACCACAGGAGTTGCGTCAAGATTTCCGGTCTTATTTTGATCAACATCTCGTGGACATAGTTTGTCAAGCTCTAGACGAAAACCAGGATTAATTGTGGGGTCAGGCTTTCCACTGCCCGATTGATTGTATAGTCTAAACATGATCGAAAAACATCTAGCTTTGCCTATTGAGTGTGATCCGGAGAGCGCTACGAGGTCTTTGACATTGAGGTTGTATTTTTGGAAGAGATTGATGAGAGTGGTTGCATTAGATCTTGGACTTGGCATTATATTGCTTGAGTTATCTTGACTTGCTGTTAAGCTGTCCAATCTTCCTAGCTTTACCTCCCAATCTGGTCCTCCTGTCTGCAAAAATCAAGTAATAATTTCTTTTAGTACATTTGCATATGTAGTCGAAATTCGGATATGGATTTTCTGCCTTTGAGAAAGCATATTTTTAATATCAACGGTCGATAAATAAATCAACTGTTAATATTTGGTGCACATATAATAACAAATTGAAATACTAATTATTGATTTTGTAGACGAGTCATATTCATATATTTTTTTCATCAAAGTAGTAAAAAAAAGAGAGTAAAATTCATTGGTAATAAAATAATTAAGAAGATAAAAGAAAAAAAACATATATACCAATGCTACAGCATCTCTAGAAGCTATGATAATGATATCAGCACAAGAAACAACACCAGGGCAAGCCTTCTCAAGAGCCTCTTTAATCTCATCAACAACTTCAAATGATCTAAGTGAATTTATATTTGAAAGAGCCAATTTCTCTCCAAGCATAGTTGGTGTATCATCAAGCAACAATGAACCATCACACCCCTTCACAAATTCAACAATTCATTCAAAAAATTAATTAATATATATAACTTTCTTACCAAAATAAAATATATATTCATAATCCTAAAATTATTTCAAACTTTTTTTTTATCTCTTATCCACTTTTTCTGTCTCTACATATTTCTACATAAGAACTAAAAATATGCAGTTTTATAAATTGTAAGAATAAAAATATAGGTAATAGAGATCAAATTAAAAAATATAAATTTTGTAGCGTTTTTTCGTCAAGTAAAAATGATCGTGTTTAAAAATATATTTAACTCTTTTAAAAAAAAAATAATGGTATGAAAGGGTAAAGAGAACATACATTAACAAAGCAATCATGAAATTGAAAACGCATAATAGAGGCAACACTTCTTGGTTCTTTTAAAAGAGACTTTTTCATAACATCTCTAACAATGGTTTCAGCTTGTGGACATGTTTTTGAGTAATACCCAGGTTTAAGATCCACTGATGTTACTAAGATTGTGTTTATGATGAATAATAAAAACATAAACATGCTCAAGATGGATCTCACAAACAACATGGTACCTATAGTTTTGAACTGTGTTTGTGTTTATGTGTAGAAATATATGTGTAGGTTTTGTTGTAACTTTATGTTTGATTCTATGGATATTTATAATGGTAGAAGAAGAAACATACAATGAATGGATAGCATATATTAATTTCTTATTTTGACTAAAATGTGGAATAATAATTGGTTATTTTCCTAGTCAAAAGAAGAAGAAAAAAATTATGTTTATAGTAAATTGTAATAGACAATTTCTTATTTTCACAATTTTTGTTTTGTTGACTAAAGGGTATTAACAAAATTCTTGACATAACAATTGTTTTTTTGAAACAGTTGACATAACAATTGTTAATAGACAATTTGCACTAATTGAAAAAAAACTCTAATTTTAATTAATATCAAAATTTTGAAGTCAAATACAATTTTTTTCTTTAACTTTTGTGTATTAATTGAATAATTAATATATCTGATTTATATTATAGACTATATACATCAATTTTTTAATTAATTTAAATGTGAATTTTTTCTTATAAAAAATTCGGAGGGAATATTTATAAAATAAGATAATTGAATTACTAAAAAAAAATAAGGAAAACATGATCATAAACAATTAATTCAACACTTCAAAATTGATAAAAAAATTCAACACTTCCATCCTATTATACGTTGAAAGGATTAAATAACTAATCGACAATCTTTTTATTTTTAATTAATTGACAACTTTTAATTTAAGGATTAAATTTTCATTTACTTTGATTTGACCCAAATCAACATTTTTTTTCTTTTTTGGTACAAAATCAACTTTTATTTGGAGATTAAATTTCCTTTTATTTTATTTGACTCAAAAAAAAATTCACTTACTAAATTTTAGAAAAACCAAAAGGTTAATAACTTTTACACAATTTTCAAAATCAAATTGTGATACCCACTTTTAATTTCCACAAAACTAGAAATAAAGACTAAACAATTTGCAACATTAATTCTTAGAAATTGTAGACCATGTGTAAGGAGGGGTTTTTTTTTTGACAAAAATAAAATGATATTCATTCATTCAAATTGGTAAAATACATCAAATGCAATTATATTCAACATCGCTAAAAACGTAAAGGATGAATCTGCAAACAAATTTACAGCATCCGAGTTAATAGCATACAACGGCAAAATGCCTACTACAAATAATATAATAAAACTAAAATCACCGGAATATTCATGTCTCCGGATCTGCAACGTTGATGTCCAAATCATTGGTTGAGTATGTAATTGACTGAAGCCGATCTTCCAAAAAGAATCAAACGAACACCACAACAATACCAAAAATCAAACAACGCCGCACAAGACGACGAACACCACAACACCGCACAAGACGATGAATATCACAACGCCGCACAAGACGACAAAACACAACGTCGCACTTAGACGACGAAATCAATAAAAAACAAAAGAAAAACGTGGTATATGTGAAAACCACTTATTTATATTGAAAGACAATAAAAAAAACAAATATATAGTGGTGATTTTAGTTCAAAAATTACCTAAAATCACCCCTTCTCGTTAAACCAAAGAAAGGAGAAGAAAAAAAAAAATTGCCAGGGCCGGCTGAGAGAAGAAGAAGTGTGTAAGGACGGTTATACCTTAATAAAACTAGTTTTTATTTTGACCAATAAGATTTAATTTTTGTATGTAATTGAATTCTACAATTATAAATGCACAATATTGATAGGATAGGAATTAGGATGTGTCTATGGGCAATGTATTGCAACGGAATTTAACGTTGAATTATAATAATTATAATATATATATATATATACTATAATGGAGGAATTTTTTTTTTGGGTACATTAATGGAGGAATATTTGAATTGAGATGTATATGACCACTCAATAAAACGTTGGGCATGCGTACGTAGAATATATGGCACCACTATACTATTATGATCTATATATGATCATGCTTCACCCTATTCCCTACGTAACCATTACTACATTATTGAACCTTCACATCCACTTGTGGTTAATGGTCATATATTCATATCTATACCCTAAGTTTATTTTTTGCCAACACCAGATGGTATATGTACATATGCACTCAAGAAATAGATGTCAAAACTCTGCGGTTCATTAAATGTGAGGTTTCATCTCACCCATAATTTAAACTTTAGTTTCTAAACTATGATACCAATTGATTAAAAATTATGAAATTAAAAAAATGAAAAAATTAATATGTACCTTTATGGAGGACACATGTTTAGATACACAGCATAGAAAATCTGTCGTAAAAGTTATGCATGTCAAAATTTTATATTTTTCAATGTAAATTTTTTATTTTTAAGTTCCTTAAAAAATATAATTAAAAAGAGAAAATTGATTTTGACAATTTGCTTGCATTATCCAAGTGCATGCTGTCACTGTAAGCAAAGTACAGGTAGATAAAAGTATCACTTTTTGGGGTGCTAGTCTCCCAAACCATAAAAGATTGAATGGATGTCCTTGCTTGCTTGGGTTTGGTCGGACTCTCTTTAAGTCACTATCTATGACTTCATTTATACCATTAAAAATACACTTCGTATTTTATATTTCAACCTACTAATAATAATGGCTAAATGCTTAGTAACTTAGTTCCTAATCAAACTACTATGCTAAAGTTGATAAATAAAAAAAGTTATATGTTAATTAGTCTAAAATTCTATATACATCAATTTTTTGATCAATTTTCACTAATAACCGAGAAGAAAAGAGTTACTTAAAGATGTGAGAAGAGCATGAAGAAAATTAAGTCATTGTTTCAAAGAATTAAAAAATGTTCAAAGCAGACTCATATGTACATTTTTTATAAAGGTCACGATGATATAAAGATGACATTTAATGCATCCCAACTAGGTTGATACTCTCAAAAAGTCACCAAAAAAAAACCTTAGTGAAATATATTAAAAAAGTAAAGTAAAATAAGAAGGAAACAAAGAAACTTTGGGGAACTAGACCAAAACCAAAAATGTAATTTTTTTTTTGCCTCATTAAAACCCTTACCGAGAAAAATTCAAAGGGATTAAATTTTGATGAAAGAAAAAGAGTGCAGAGATAAAATAAAGATTCAAACATAAACAAAAAAAGCAACAATATAACATCAACAAATCTATATAAAGGTAAACTTAGTTTGTTTGTGATTGAAATCATTTCAAATAGAGCTAGATAAATTATTTTACCAAATGAAATTATTAATTTCTTCCAAAGAGTCGCATTAACTCTCTCTTATTGAGATCTTATTCGGATTATAACACGTCAAAATTGAACTCAAAGGATAAATATTGGTAGAATATAAATTTTTGGACAAATTCTGTTAAAATATAAACTTTGGATAACACATTTTTTATTTTCAAAAAATAACATTAATTCTATTAGAAGTGTTACACGAAGAAAAGAAAAAACAACTCTATACTAAGAAGTGTATTAGCATTTGTCAAAAAAAAGAAGTGTATTAGCAGAAACGTAGGTGCAGATAACAATATCCTAGCTATAGAGAACCATAAAAACTGGTAAGCCCAACTGGTTCAACTTATTACTATTTGATTTTGACAAATATTTTTTAAGTAAAATTAAAGTGTGTTGTTGACTTTTAGTAAAAATAAAAAAGAAAAGTTTCGATGTTATAATTTAACTGATAAATAATGTCAAAATTATTAGAATGAATATTCATGACTGAGATTTGAATTATGATATATCACTTCGAGCGAGTTGCCAATAATTTGTCATTTCATCTACAAACTCAAAAAAATAAAATAAAAAGCAAAATCAATTCTAATCATTTTATATAATTAGGTCTAATTTTATCTTTTAAAATTGAATTGTAACATATTGATGTCACATATTTTATAAATTTATTTAAAGTTTTATTTTTATTTGAGAGTTCTATTTTCTTAATAGTCTCTTTGGGACATTGTTTTTTTTTGTGATAGAAGAGAAAAAAGAAAAAGTACATCAAGAGAGACTGACTACTCTCGTATAGATTACACTACTAGTATTTTCAAACAGTCATTTAGTCAAAGTTGTAGGAGATATGACAAATATAACCAACGGGGTAGTTGCAACAGCTCCCATTTTAGCTAACACATCTGCACACGAATTGCCTTTTCGAAGGGTATGCGAAGGACCACCTCCCAATCACACACTAAAAGTTGTCGAATACGCAAAATTTTGTTAGTAAACCAGTGATGAGGAGAGACTCTATTGCGAATTAATTTAACGGTATGAAGCAATTAAACCGCCTATAACTCTTCTCCCAACATATTGTGAGAGCATGCAGTACCACCATAATTTCGGCACTTAGGGTCCGTTTGGATTGATGGTATAGAACGGAGCGGAGCGGAATGGAATGGAACGGAACGGAATACATATTCCATTCCATTGTTTGGATAGTGAACGGAATGGAATGTGTTATAACTTTTTTATTCCAATTATACCCTTTATTTTATAGATAGGAATGTTTAGCAAAAAAAAAGAATAGATAAGAATGAGAAAAGTCTTATAAAATATAAAATTGAGGGTAAAATTGTAAAACCATAATTATTGTGTATCATTCCATCCTTATCACTCCATATACCACTCCATTCCGTTCATATTTTATAAAACCAAACAACGGAATAAAGCTCTATCCCACCCCGTTCCATCCAATTCCATCTCATTCCATCAATCCAAACGGACCCTTAAAGAAGAAGTTGTTCCATAAAAACTTGCTAATGCTATGCAATCACCTTTATAGTTTCTCATAAGCCCTCTATAGCCTACAAAATATGACGAACTCAGATTCTATTCTTGGCACATATAGTTGCTATATCAATTTATTTATTTATTTATTTTTTGACAAGGTTAGGATCAATTCTCGGACAGGTTTGGCATACAAACGATCTATCCTTTGTCCCATTTCCTCTTTCTTTTGGCAGCGGAGGGGTTGAACGTTCTGATGAAGTCGATGGTGGAACGCTAGATGTTTTCAGGGTACAAAGTGGGGGGGCATGGGGCTATTTGTGTGTCTCATCTACAGTTTGCTGACGATACCCTCCTGTTAGGAACCAAGAGTTGGGCTAATGTGCGGGCGATGAGGGCCGTTCTTATGTTGTTTGAGATGATGTCAGGTCTGAAGGTGAACTTTCGTAAGAGTATGTTAGTCGGGGTTAATATTCCGGATTACTGGTTAGTCGAGGCAGCGGGTGCTCTAAGATGCAAGGTAGGTAAGATTCCTTTTGTGTATCTGGGCCTTCCCATTGGGGGTGACCCGCAGCGTTTAGGTTTTTGGGATCCAGTGTTGGTACGCGTCAAACAGAGACTGTCAAGTTGGAAGAGTCGGTTTTTATCTTTTGGTGGTCGTTTGGTATTGCTCAAATCTGTTCTGACCTCTCTTCCTGTCTATGCACTTTCTTTCTTCAAAGCTCCCACAGGTATCATTTCTGCCCTTGATTCTATTTTATTGCATTTTTTTTGGTGACAGGGTGAGGTTTCTAGAGGGGTCTCATGGTTTAGTTGGCAGTCTATATGCACGAGTAGGGAGGCTGGTGGTTTGGGGGTCAGGCGATTGCGGGAGTTTAACACTGCTCTTCTTGGGAAGTGGTGTTGGAGGATGTTGGTGGATCAGAGGAGTTTGTGGTATATAGTGTTGGAGGCTAGGTATGGTTCGGAGGAGGGTCGGTTACGTGAGGGGGGGAGGAGTCGGTCAGCTTGGTGGAGGGAGGTAGTGAAGATTAGGGATGGGGTTGATGGAGTTGGGGGAGGGTGGTTTTCAGAGGGTGTTGTGAGGCGGGTTGGTCATGGGAGGGACACTTCTTTTTGGTCGGACCCGTGGTTGGCGGGGGCGCCGTTACGTGTGAGGTTTGGTCGTTTATTTGATTTGACAGCGACCAAGCAGCATATTGTGGCTGAGATGTTTGAGTTAGGGTGGGAGGTAGGAGGTGGGGCGTGGGAGTGGAGGAGACAGTTATGGGTGTGGGAGGAGGAGATGTTGGGGGAGTGTCAGACCTTACTTCACGATATTCAGTTGCAGGACCAGGTGGCAGATTTGTGGCAGTGGCGCTTTGACCCAGAGACTGGGTATACAGTCAGTGGTGCCTATCAGCTTTTGACTTCTTCAGAGGCGCCTTCTCCTGATGACACAGTTGATCTTATATGGCATCGTCAGGTTCCGTTGAAGGTGTCTATTCTTGCTTGGAGACTTTTGCGGGACAGGTTACCTACGAAGACTAATTTATTTCGTAGGGGCATTCTTTCATCGGAGCTTCAGCTTTGCGTCTCTGGATGTGGTGTAGTAGAGTCGGCTTATCATTTATTCTTCTCTTGTGGCGTGTTTGGTTCGTTGTGGTCGCTCGTCAGGTCGTGGATAGGTTTCGAGATGGTTGATCCCTCGACTTCATCTGCTCATTTTATTTAGTTTACTTGTGCAGTGGGTGGTAGTCAGGCGAGGCGTTCTTTCATGCAGCTCATTTGGCTGGTGTGTGTCTCGGTTATTTGGACAGAGCGCAATCAGCGTTTGTTCAAAAATTCCACCCATTCAGCCCCTCATCTTTTGGACCTGGTTAGACGGCATTCTTTTTGGTGGTTGCAGATTCAGTATCCAGGGATTGGAGTAAACTTTCATAGTTGGTGGGTGAACCCCTTGTTATGTTTGGGCATATGATTGATGTAGATTGTTGTTACCTGTGGATTTGATGTACACCTGGTCGACCTGTTTCTAGCACATTGTGTTGTGGGTCGTTTTATATATATTATCTCATTTTGTCTTGTTAAAAAAAAAAAAAAATGTCAAAATTATTTTCTTTATTTGCGACTAGATGTTTCTTTTGTTGCCATATTAAAGAGATATGTTTAGTTTTATGTCTCCATCATATACGGTAACGTCCCTTTTCCAATCACCTAAATGCATTGAACTTGACCGCCATTATTATTAATATACAATAAATATTTTATTTTATATTTCAAAATACTTTATTTTATACAACTTGTTCATTTTTTATTACTATTTTTGTTAAGGAATATACAATACTTTATACTACTTTCTATTTTCAGTTTCTTTTCTTTTCTTTCTTTTAATTTCATTTCATTTCCTCTCTGTTCTGTTCAGTTCTATTCTTTTCTTTACCTTGCAGATATTATATTCCATGTAAGTTTCATCTTTTTATTTTTATTTTTCTTTTATTATAATAGAAAGTGTTTAATTTGGTTCTTGAAAGTGTTTAATTTATAATCTGAAGATTTTTGTGTAGCAAGAAATGATTTTTATAGCTGTATGAAATTAAGGGTAAGGTGATTTTGGTTGTTTATTTAGCATTGGTAATTTGGGATAATGCTGCTGCTGGCTGGGTTTTGAGAAAGAACATATTTTGAAGGTTGTTTGTTTGTATCTTTGACTTTGGTTTTTGTGTTCATTTGTGATAAGATTTGTCTTCATTGGTTTTTTAGTTCAGTTCTCTAGATGGAGTTTTATATATATTGATAATTGTTATAACCAAGTGGTTAATGAGCTTCAATAAATGTCGAATTGATTCAGAGTACCCGAGTTCAAACCACGCTATAACAATTCTTCATCAGACTTTACTTACTTCCCAGCCAAACTCCGGGTTACCAGGTGTTTTTTGCCCTGGAAACCGGTGGCTTAAGGCTAAAAAATATTGATAAGAGCTATACATAGGAAGTAGGCAATTTTGTAGCACACCAAGTAACATTGTTCTGGTATTATTGTTGTGTAATTAGAAAAGTGAAACGGCGTTTGTATACCCCCAAAAAGTGCGCAATAATTAGTTTGCAGCATACCGAAGAGAATTGGGAACATATAGCTACAAGTTATTAGAAGGGATTGAATGACAGAATATTCTGTTCTTAATGTTCAGTTGATAGTTGTTTCCATTGTAGTAGTTTTGTAGTATTATTGTGTTTTGTGTTCCATTCCTGTGTCTGATACTTAAAGTTTCCATTTTTTAATGTAGTTATGTGATTACTAGTGAAACGGCTGAGGTGGTTCAACTCAATCACTATGGAATCCTGCAATTGTATTGAGCCACAATGGCCAGCTGATGATTTATTAATGAAATACCAATATATCTCTGATTTCTTCATTGCCGTTGCGTATTTCTCAATCCCCCTTGAGCTTATCTACTTTGTTAAGAAATCAGCAGTATTTCCATATAGATGGGTCCTTGTTCAGTTTGGTGCCTTCATAGTTCTATGTGGAGCTACACATCTGATTAATCTATGGACCTTCGCAATTCATACAAAAACCGTGGCAATTGTAATGACCATCGCCAAGGTTTTAACTGCAGTGGTATCATGTGCCACTGCCCTTATGCTTGTACATATTATTCCCGATCTATTAAGTGTTAAAACTAGGGAGTTATTTTTGAAGAACAAGGCTGCCGAACTAGATAGAGAAATGGGCTTGATTCGTACGCAGGAAGAAACTGGTCGACATGTTAGAATGTTGACTCATGAGATTAGAAGTACTCTCGATAGACATACAATACTGAAAACGACTCTTGTTGAACTCGGCAGAACACTTGGACTAGAGGAATGTGCCCTTTGGATGCCGACACGTACTGGGTTGGAGCTTCAACTCTCTTACACGTTGCGACAGCAAAACCCTGTTGGATATACAGTACCTATTAATCTTCCTGTGATCAACCAAGTATTTAGTAGCAACCGTGCAATTAAAATTTCATCGAATTCTCCAGTTGCTAGATTACGGCCTCATGCTGCAAAGTACATGCCCGGGGCAGTAGTTGCTATTCGGGTTCCTCTCCTACATCTTTCTAATTTTCAAATATATGATTGGCCAGAGGTTTCAACTAGAAGCTATGCTTTGATGGTTTTGATGCTTCCATCTGATAGTGCTAGACAATGGCATGTACATGAGTTAGAGCTGGTTGAGGTAGTTGCCGATCAGGTAGCTGTTGCTCTTTCACATGCTGCAATCTTAGAAGAATCAATGAGGGCTAGGGATCAGCTTATGGATCAGAATGTTGCACTTGATATGGCGAGAAGAGAAGCAGAAACTGCAATTCATGCTCGCAACGACTTTTTGGCAGTTATGAATCACGAGATGAGAACACCGATGCATGCAATTATTGCACTCTCTTCGTTGTTACAGGAAACAGATATGACTGCCGAACAACGTCTGATGGTGGAAACAGTATTGAAAAGCAGCAATTTATTGGCTACGCTAATCAACGATGTTTTGGATCTTTCACAGCTTGAAGATGGAAGTCTTCAACTTGAAATAACAAAATTTAACCTTCATTCATTGTTTAGAGAGGTAAAATAAATTTTTCTCCGAAATCCTAAAATTCAACTATTAGCTTATAATCTTTGAGTTTTTGTAAAAGCTTGATGTTGTTACATCTGTTATTCTGATTGCAGGTTCTTAACTTGATTAAGCCTGTTGCATGTGTTAAAAAGCTGTCACTCACTTTACATTTCGCATCAGATTTACCGGTGTATGCGATTGGTGATGAAAAGCGTCTCATGCAAATTCTACTCAATGTTGTTGGTAATGCAGTTAAGTTCTCAAAAGAGGGAAGCATTTCCATCACTGCAGTTGTTGCAAAGCCTGAATCCTTTAGGGATACTAGATTTCCTGACTTCCTACCGGTGCCAAGCGATAGCCATTTTTATTTGCGAGTACAGGTTTGTTTCTTCAAGCTTGACTATTATTCTTCTTTCTCCGTTGTATTGTATCAGCTGATTCCAACGGTGGAATATTCTTTTTTCTTTCCATATTTTAGGTAAAAGATTTAGGATCAGGAGTCAACCCACAAGATATCCCAAAGTTATTCACTAAGTTCGCGCAAAACCAATCATTAGCAACAAAAAATCCAATCGGAAGTGGGCTTGGCCTTGCAATTTGTAAAAGGTATTATATTCTTTTATGGTTACCACCTTAAACATGGATACGAAACATATTCATTTGTTTGCTATTCATAAGGATATATCCTTACAAAATTTGAATTTTCAATCTTCAAAAATTATATTTATGATTTTCTATTAATTATGTACTATATTTTCAAATCGTGAGCAGGTTTGTGAATCTCATGGAAGGGCATATTTGGATTGAAAGTGAGGGTATCGGTAAAGGATGTACAGTCACTTTTATTGTAAAACTCGGAATTCATGACCGATCAAATGAATTTAAACTACCTCACATACCTAAAGCTCTAGTAAATAATGGATCTACAAACTTTTCCAGCCTCAAGGTTCTTGTCATGGATGATAACGGGTCAGTAACAGTTTTAATTCCGTACCTTCAGTTGTGAAATTTGTTATTATGTTGCTTATTAGTTATTCAAGTATTCTGGTGATTTTATAGAAAAGAAAATATCTATAATATATGGAACAGCATAAATTAGAAGAATTGTTTAGTGGCTGATGCTGTTGCAATGTATACTCTTTTTGTTTGTTTGTTTGTCTCATGACTGATGGTGAAACTTGTTATTCAGGGTGAGTAGGACAGCGACAAAGGGACTTCTTATGCATTTAGGATGTGAGGTTACAACTGCAAGCTCGAGTGAAGAATGCTTGCGTGTTGTATCTCCGGAACACAAAGTTGTCTTTATGGATGTTTGTACGGGGTTAGATGGTTATGAATTAGCAGTTCGTATACAAGAGAAGTTCTCGAAACGTCAAGATAGACCACTAATAGTCGCTCTCACTGGAAACACCAACAAGTTGACCAAAGAGAATTGTATGAGAGCTGGTGTCAATGGTCTTGTTTTGAAACCTGTTTCTGTTGAGAAGATGAAAAGTGTTTTAACAGAACTCCTGGAGCGTCGGTTTGTGTTTGAAACAATTTAAACTACCATAATATCTGTTCTTATTATGAAAAATGTTTGTTGTACAGAGCAAAACTGAGTTATAGCAGAGATGCAAATTTATAATGTAGCAAATGCATTCGCATGAAAAGGTGTAAAGAAAGCTGTAGAGTCTGGATTGTTAAATCCATTTTTGTGAACGAAGTTCATATATGAACATATTCATTTATGGTTGGGATTGGCATTTTTGAGTTGTTACACAGTTTTTGGTGTTGTCATGGGAAAAAGTGGGATGCAAAGAAGACCAGAAAAAGTGTTGAGTCATTGAGTGTACACAAATTCAGATAGTACATGTTTGGTATTAGGGTGAATATCTCAAAATCACGGTGATTTACTGTGATTTTTCAAAAGCTGCAAATTGTAACTTTTGTAAAATCATCGTAGTTGATCGTGATTCTGACACATCCACTCTGATACCAAACATAGACATAATCTATGTACCGAACACAATAATACACTTTCTATTTTAGACATATGGTTTGGGCTTGTTTGAAGTGAACTAGTGACTTTCTATTATTAGAGATAGGGTGTGTGAGATTTTTTAGTAGAGCATTCCTACCAATTAGTAGAGATTTTTTAGTAAAAAAAATAAAAGAATCTACAAAAATAGATAATTTAGAGTATTTTCAAGAACATATCTAATGGAGTTTTATATTAATGAATTGTACCTTATTTTTCTTATTATTGGAGCAACCATGACACGGCAAAGTAAAATACAAATGAATTGTACCTTATTTTTTTAATTGTTATTTATTTTTAATTTTTTTGGGTAGGGGGGAGATTCAAGAATCAATTCATGGCAAGAACAGTTTATCTTTCCGATGTAAAAAAATAAAAAACCAAACATAAACTCAGACCAATTAAAAATTGACTAACCATACTTAAAGTAGAGAGTAATTATAATTTATTAATGTTAAATAAGGGTAGTTCTTATTAGTTCTTATTTGTCAAAAAAAAAAACAAGAGATTCAAGGTGTAGAAATTGAATTTTGCTCTAACATTTGCATAGGCTGAAAATTGTCTTGCAAGCCACAGTCACCACCCAAAATACTGTACAACAAGGAGACACATACATCACTTTGTACAACAAGAAAAGAGAAGTTTTAATTTTCTTTCTTTCTACTCTCTCCTACCAAACAATGGAAGGATGGAACAAAAAACCACTATTTCCCACTCTTTATTTCCTCCATCTTTCATTCCAAAGCCACACATGGTGTAAGAGAATGAGATAGTGATGATGCATGATAATTGAACACTTCAACATATCTTCCATTGTGTTACTCTATATCCTGTTTCATGTAAATATGAAATCCAGAGTAAAATACGAGTGAGTCGAATTATCAGCGAGGTTCCAAAACAATAATATATGCCTTTTTTCGAGCAAGTAAAATAGATCATACTTTAAAATTAAATAACCCAATAAACCATCATACCATAAAAAAATCAGAGGTTAAAAACCTAAAGCTTCCTCTCAAGTTAATTTGACTCTTGCTTAAATGTGCAACTAACTTCAATTTAGATAGTTTGAGATCACAATGCAGTTTACATATAGTGAATGAAGTTACATCCTAACTTGTAAACTTTAGAAACAAGGTGTTAGAATTAAGAAAATATGTAGATATTCTTTAACCGCACATCTTCCTAGATTCACTGTTAGTGGTGCTTCTCATCTCGTCTGCCCGATATCCAAACGTTAAATGGGAGATGCCACAATTAAAATGCTGTAGGCTTTAATCGGAGAACAAGTTTCTCTTGGATCAAATTCAATTCTCAAGTCAAGGTAAGTTTTTAGTTAAAAGAAACTCCGCATGACACTCCAAAAACTATCACACTAAAGCAAATCTAACTTGCATAGAGAAATAAATTTGAATCCGGAGAAAGAAACATTTCGAGGATCATGTTAAGGTATATTCATAGTTTACAATGGTAAGGATCAGTTTCATTCAAGAAAGTATGAACTCACCTTTGACTGTTTTCTCTTAGGAGAGCAAGGGCTACAGCAACTTTAGCCCCAATAAGGGCATTATTCTTCACAAGAGCAATGTCTAAATATGGTTAAGATATGTTTTCAACACTAGGTCAAATATTCAATTTGGATCTGGTTTGAAATCATATTAAAAAATAATAGTTTTATGTTAAATTAAAATATCATTTAAAATACAATGTTAATTACAAATATTATAATAATGTATGGTTGAAAATTTTCAAAAAAGGATACTTGAAGCAAGTGAGGCACCTCCGGTGAGTTCATTTACTCTAGCAAGCAAGAAAGGAGTCTGAGCATTTCCTGTTATATTCTTTTCCCTACAAGTGGCAAATTTATTTTTAATGAAATCATTACTAAATATATCAATTAACATTAAATCATTAGTATGAACCAGTTAATAAGCAATGTTAATGTACAAAACATCATAAAAAATAGAAAAAAGCGAGAGAGAAATAGTTCACCTTGCTTCTTTAAGGGCATCATTGATGGCAGATTCAATTATTTGCCCCGAAGCTGAGTGTTCTTGAGGAATAGGAACTCCTATCAAAATTCCGCTTCCAAGCTTGAGTTTGATGTTTGCTTCTGCCAGAAGAATTAAAATTAGAAAGAATCACATAGGTGCCATTAAACCATAAATATGAATAAGAATAAAGAATGTTTCACTTTCACTTGCCTATTAAGGAAGCACATTCTTCAGGGGTATCAACCCGACATGGAACCTGAAAATTAAGCCATGACCAAGCAAAAGATATTCAATCAATATCGCTTCTGAGTACATCATACAGTTGAGAAATCATGAATTGGATCACAAATCACAATTTGAAACCAGTGGATTGAAATGTATTGTGATTTGTGAATGATCAATTGCTAAAAATGATAAGATTTTCATTTTTCATTTTTCAAAATTCATATAATGAAACACTACAAATATTTAGATATTTAGATATCCTTAAAACTAATATCGTAAGTTGCATACTTCACTTCCAGCGTGAATGAATTCATATGCTGTTGGGAAAAGGAAAACGTGATCAAAACGTTTTTTTTATGTTACTTTAGAAAGCTTAACAAGCCGTTCGGTGAACCAAAGTTTAAAGTACCTTGCAGCCACTTGATGCTGTGAAAAAGGCAGGAAACTCATGGGTCTTGTAAGCAGCAACAAAAACTCCTTGTGTTTCCTATTCAAGATGACAACAATGAATATAAGCTCGATTCATAAAGCATGCAGAATTATTTCAGTAATATCATTACAAAAGGAATTTTGTACCAGATATTCAAGGGTCCTGGGAATATCCAATATCGACTTAACACCAGCACATATAACTGCAATTGGTGTTATTCCAAGCGCAGTTATATCTGAAGATATGTCCATAGCTGCCCAAAGAAAAATGAAAATGATATGCCTGATTAAAATACTAGTCTTATTTCTGGAAACCCTTATAAAAAAATAAAAACAAAAAACATTTTTAATTCTAAAATACTAGTCTTATCTTGGAAGTTTTTGTCCTACTAAGAAAAAAATAAAAAGTAAAACATGCAAAGGTTGATTCATCTGGCCCCAAAATTTAGACTAGAAGATGTTGCACCTAAGTAGATTTGTCAGCATTCATTATGAAAACCAATTGTTTCTATCATTAAGATATAGGAGTTTAACGTACTCGATTCCCCATGCCTGTGCACTCCTCCAATCCCACCAGTCACAAAGACATTGATACCGACCTGCAAAAAAATTTAAAATTTATAGACAGTGAAACCAAAATGACATGATACAACTACAAGGACTGGTCATGAAACAGATAATGTTAAGAAAATTACTGATGAAGCCAAAAACATTGTTGCAGAAACAGTAGTAGCACCATTTCCACCTCTAGCCACCTAAAATCAATGTAGATAGATAATTGTGTAAAATCATAGTGAAACAGTGAAAAAGAATGAGGGTGCACAGTTGTTATTGGTAACAGAAGTGTATCCAACTTTTCTGTCAATAATATTGCCTTAACATGGAAACTTCACGTCCGAAGGTTACTTTGATGTTTAATATTCATATTAAATAAACTGAAAAATGCATATGCATATAGATAATAACAAATTAGACGACCTGTAATGGAAATTTAGCTCATGAAAAGTGTCAACTTTAAAGTTTCTAAACTTAAAATCTTAGAACATTAGTTTACTCAAGATTCAAGAATGCAATCTCAATGTTTACAAGAACCTATAATATTTATTTAATGTATTCTGAATATCTTCAGTCATCTTTTTTTTTAACAGACTGTATAAGTCTTTAATGAGACAGAATTCAAATGCATTCTTTCTAATAATGAACTATGAAAAGTACATCTTTCCACTTCTTTGGTTAGAGTACCCGACAGATTCTAATCTAAGGATATCAAAGGACATTCATATCGACATATGCAAACATAAATAAGTTCCATGGTGATACCAAAAGCACTCACAACATATGCTATATCCCTTCGAGCTGTTTTCTGAGCTTTGGTTCCCAAAGTAGCTAACCTTTCAAGTTCTTCCGTACTTAGACCTAATCAAATAAAAAGGGCAAGCAACAGATTTTTTTTTTAAATAAAACAGAAAGATACAGCAAACATTTGCAATCATTGTAGCAGCAAAGTGAACATGGGATGAAAAACTCTTCAGTTTGTCTTTTAGAATTCATTTATTTTTTTATGAATTTATTTGTCTTATAGAATTTGTCGACACATGATGCGAATGTGTGTATAGCTTGTTTTTCAGTCACTTTGCAAGAACCTATTTTAAATCCAACATCAATACATAGGAATGAAGAGAACAATCAGAATATGAAAAGAGTATCGAAAATATTCTTTATATCCACAAAAAACAACACATGTAGGAAATTCACAAGTAGTTAAGCACAAATTAGACAAAGATGATGATAAATACCTACGCAAGGCACACCGTCTAAAATTGCAATAGTTGCAGGAACTGCACCGTTCTCTCTCACAATACCTTCAACCTCTTTTGCAGTTTTCAAATTTTGAGGATACGGCATCCCTTAAAACAAGAGCATAGTCCAAATACTAAGCTCTATGTGTCGGACATGAAAATGAAAAAACAATATAAAAGAAAAGATATAGAAAACCATGTGAAATGATGGTAGATTCCAGAGCAACAACTGCACGCCCTAGTGATAACGCTTCAGAAACTTCTGAAGCTACCTTCACATGGATTGACGCTCCAGAAGGACTGACTCCGGTAAGCTGCATATCAAACTCAGATTATACTTTGCTTATAATTCATGTTTCAAACTTACACTACGATGAGATACAAATGAATGTAAGGGTTTTAGAAAGGTTATGTGAGGAATTCATATTATGTACCTTGTTGACTGCGTCAGCCGAATCCAAGTGTCTACGAAGATTGGTTATCCGCAAGGCTGCTGAAGATGCCATAACCACCTGCTTACCAAATACTCATGGATTTAGCTTCTTAAAAACTCAAGGTTTTTTATCTATCAACTCTTACAAGAAATAAAATATTCCCCCTTTGACAGTGGCAAAATTTCAGAGGTTTTTTTTCTTTCATTCTTTTCTCAATTCCAAGCAATCTGGCACAGAATCTAATGGGAAATGAGTTTATAAACAGAAGCACGCCTCAAAAAAATGAATACTGGTATTCGAGTGTTATAAATTGCGAATAGCAGGCCATAAATCTGCCATTTTGAGCCCATAAAAAAAATGTCAATGCAATTCGCAATGACTGATCTTTGACAACATTGATCTATTCTACGAAAAGCCTATTCCCGATAAAATTTCACACATCTAAATCTGTTCAATCTTGCTCAAAATCTTCACCGTTCAATCTATCTATTCCTTAAAGAATCTTCCTTTAATAACATGTGGCAAATTTTCACAAATCTGTTTTCTTACTTTTTTTTTATTGCATCACTGCAATCTCAAATGATCTTTACTAGTTTTTCTTTAATATCCCTCCCAAATCCCAATACATTGTTTCCATTTCATATAACCAACAAACCATCAACTATATGAAGCACATACACTCCTCAGATTAGGCGTGTCCCATGTCAGCCAGCTATGTGTCGGTATTTTTTAAAATTATTATCAGTATAGACGTGTCAGTGTCCATTTTGTGCCCAATATCCGTGTTTAACGGTATCCAATACGACACCAACACACATAACATTGAATAACTTCCATTTATCCAAAATTATTATGCGATGTATGTGTGAATAATTAATCATATGTGAAGCACTTGTTAATAGTAGAAAACTAAGAAAGTAATTGAAATTAGAGGCAACAACACAGTGACTTACAGATAGAGATGATGAGATTGATTTGTCAGTGCGTCACAGTCGCTTGGCTGCGGCGGCAGAACGGAAAAGAATGGATTTTGATTTGTCAGTTCGGACTTACTTCAGCTACTCTATTTCCTTTTCTTGTTTCAAACAAAAACACAGTGGTTTTTAACTTTAGGGACTAAAATAAAAAATAGGTAACATACAGGGTTGAATTTCTAAGAAAAAAAATATACAGATGCTAAAATAAAAAATATACGTTTATACAAGGATGTAAATGTTATTTAAACTTAGAAAAAATTATGGACTTTTTTTTTGGTCAATAACCTTTGTAATGAGGATTCAACGTTCTTGCACAATTTTTTTATCAATTGAATTAAATTCATGAAATTTTTTGATTTTTTACTAGGAATGATATTCGACTCAAATTTGTTAGTGTTTTGCTTCTGAAAATTATAGTCACTAATTGCAACTTCTAGTTTTAAAATTGATTTTTACACTAAAATTTACTATTTCACTCACTTTTAGTTCAATATATCCAAACATAAATCAATTATACTAAATTCAATTCTAATAAAATCAACTATATCAAAATCAATTATATCGAAAGTCAAACCAAACTTAAAGAAAGTTTTGTAGAAAAATGATTAAAGAACAAACATGAAAAAAAAATACACAAAATGTAGAAGAACATCATTGAATTGATGATCACATTAGATGAAAGTTTCAAATAGATATTATAAACAAAACAACTGGTGATTAGTACTGGACATTATAGGGAAGACCACGACTCGATCTCAAAAACTATGTTTAGGAGATGGTTGAAACCACTTAATTGTAGAACTCGCTCCGAATTAGTGGTAAAAACCAATAAAACCTCCTTTTTAGGTAAGATGCTGATTTAGTTTCAATAATTTGATTTATGGATAAATTAGTATTAGTTTGAGATTAAGGCCATGTCTATAGTGAAATAGTTCATTAAGTTTTTCACCATACATAAGTCGTGAAAAATACTATAGTGAATATGAATTTTATAAAATTTACCGTTGGATGTCTCAATAACATATCAAATGTTTTTTCAAATTTTTCAAAATTTGTATGAATGGTTTATATGTTATAAACTATCAATCACCACCAGTGAGGTATGTAAAATTCATATTTGTTATAGTGTTTTTCAAGACTTGTGCATGGTGGATGACTTGTCTAACTATTTCACGTTAGACAAAGCCCCGAGATTAAATGAAATCATGAGTAAATTATGGGCATCTATATAATAGTGATGTTATTCAAGTGTATGTATATGAAAAGATACATGTTTTGTGGCATCATATGCGCACGGGCGATAAGATCAAAGCTACATTATGGAGCGTCAGGCTCACGCTCGTCATGCAAATCACATTATAACTCGAAACATGTAAAGTATCTATCAAAACAATGGTAAAAGTGTTAATAAATTTATATTTAAGGAAGTAAAACGAGTAGTTTAAACAAAAAAAATAATAAAATTTGAAAATTTTCAAGGATATTTTGGTAAATTGAAACAAAATAATAGCCTAGGAGCTCTATAAATCAAGACTCTAGTAGTTACAACTCTCAACACACTTCAAAACACAGTTTGAGTAACCTACCTTTGTTGAGTAAAAATGTCTATTGAGATCATTGATCTAACAAACACCCCCGACTCTCCTCCATCAACACCCAAATCATCATCCAATGCACCAACCATCCTTAACTTTGTTCCTGTTTCTCTTAATCATAATATTGACCAAAACATCCATCACTACCGCCACCAGACTACTTTGTTGGTACCACCAGCTCCAACACACCCATTGGCTCCAACAGTTCGCCATCATATATATGAGACCCAGCAGCTCGCTACCGGTTGGCTCCAACTCGGCATGCAAAATTGCCGAGGTACGACGGCTCTCATACCGTTACCTGAATCAAACACAGTTGAATTGTCAAATGGAGTTAGTCTTAGGGCTCCTTGGATTCAATTCGAGCATGAGTAATCAAATCTTTCAACCTTAAATTTAATTAATTTTATATTATTCATCTCATTTAATTGCTACAAAAAGTTGAAATTACGATGAGTCACTTAAGTCTTAACTAAAGATGCTAAATTTAGTGACATTTTTTTGTCTCAAAATATTTGTCGTTATTTCAATTTTTTCTATCAATATTTTTCTTACTCTCATACCTGTTACACATAATCTGCCACTATTTCAACTTTTTGTTATATGCTTTTCTTTTATTTCTATGTACATTTCACTACAAAATAAAAGTTGAAAATATAAACTGAAATTAAAAAAACACAAACTTTGTCTCTTATTTTATTGATAAATATTAAAATCCTTGTCGTCTTGAAGTTCTAACTCAAACTGGCAAAAAATATTGAAATTGTTAGGCCGGACGTTCATGATCAAAGTTCAATTCCCGATTCCTCCATGTTGTATGTGTGAATTTATGATAACTTATTCATTTTGTCTATATATAAAAAAAAACTATTAAAAAGGTCACATTTAATAACCCAATTTCCTCTAATATTGGTTATTATTTCAACTTTATCATATAGTGATTTTCTTAACATAAACAAATTTCCAACAGAAACAAAAATTCATCATCTGCTAAGGAAACTCTCACTCTTTTACCTGAGCCTGCTCCTTATCATCAGGTTGCAACAACTTATAGAGGAGAAGTTAGCAGCAGCAACAACAATTTTGGAATGGTTGAGATGATGAAAGATGGTGCTAGCACTTCCATGACTCTGCCTAATGCTGATTTTGCTAATGCAAAAATTGATTTGAAACTTCGTTTGGGTTTATATTAGTTAGACTTTGAAGTATATGTGTCTTACATGTATGAACAAATAAGCTGGTATATGTGTCTTGGTTGGTTATGATTTTTATGTTTCATTTTAATTATTTTATCATGAATGTTTTGTCTTGGAAATTTGTCCACCTTTATGTAATGTATGAATCATATATTCAAATGCTTTTGTTTCAATGTAGTAGTATTCTTGAATTATTATCTTTTAGCGCAAAAGACCAAGACATTTTAAAGAGTTTTTTTGTTCTTCATAAAATGAAATTATTATAAATTCACACATAACTGAAGAAGTCAGGGTTCAAATCCAGGCACGATGTCAACTTAACAAATTTGATATTTATTGTCAGTTGAAATAAGATTTTATATTATGGTCTACAATCTTTACTTAACTTTTAAGTTATTATATTTCAAACAACACAATAGTTTCGTGTTCGACACAGTCTGACAACTTTTTCTTTTGTTTGACAAAGTTGTAAAAGGAAAATCTAATTAAAGCAAAGTTTCGTCACCTTATTTGATTAGTTACAACGTGAAATATTAAACGTTTACGGAACAACATTGTTTTTAGAGGAAATAGTGCTAATGTAGCCTCTTTGGTGAACCAAATTTTGTACATCTCTTGGTTTTTTGGTTCATAGTTCAGTTAGAACAAAATATTCTTGTTTTTTTTATTAGTGTGTTAATCCTTAGAGTGTTTTCATCGTCTCTCTAAAATACATAATGATTTGGAAATGGTCTTACATTATTGAAAACAAATGATCTTTTTAATTAAATTTATTTGTATGTTAGCACTTGAATAACTTAAAATTTAGTTGAATACACATCCATCATCTAATGTTATACTACCTCCGTCACAACATATAATTAAGACATACTTTGATTAAATGTCTTGTTTTGACCGTATTTTTTTAATAATTTATACATGTAAATATTAACATATAAGATATTGTTTGATTTGTTTTGATTAGTATATTAAAAATACCAGTGATTAAAATTATACATTAGCGTACATACAGTGATCAAATGAGTCTTATATTTTGAGACAAAGGTAACAGACACTATCGACGAAGACAATATGTAAACAATAAATTTACTGCATATCTTTTTTTAGATTAGGGAAGACACGCCCTCATGCAAGATCAAGGAGAACCACTAACTACATTGTAGGCAGAAGGTTAAACTATTTTTATCAATCAACCGCAATTGTTAGCTCACTACATATCTTTATGAGTGGATGCTCATCAAATATTAATGGCAACATTCAATGCTTGAACATTGAGGGTGCTGGATAAATATTGCATAATTGCATATTTGTTACTCTATGGTAACAAACTTTTGAGCATAAAAGTGCATTCTATAAGTAAACTTTCAAAATGACACCCCAAAAATATATTAACATTTGAAACACATTTTTGTTCCACAAATTAATTTTGAGACATAGATACTTCCGAAAAAATAGTTGAGAAAATAAATATATTTTAGCAAAGGGATATTAAGAAAAACGCGAGGGTGCGAATTGCAACTCTCTTTCAAAAATTTGACCTCAAATCTAAAAAACATTGGCCAGAAACCTACCGTAGACTAGGTCATAGACGTCCTTTGTAAGTAATCAAACCTATTTTCAACCCTAAATCTTAGTATGGACTAATTTTGCTCTTTGTATGAATTCAAAGATCACTTACATTTTTGCTCCCCAAACAATAATGTCAGTTAACCCCACAACCTAGACACTTTAAAATAGACAGCCATATTTTGCCAAACCACCCTGGACCGTCACATACTGATACAACATCATCTCTTTCATAATGCTCGCGCCTGCTTTCAATGAATTTCTGTCGATATTCCTCGAACCTCCCCTCTTGGATTGCTTCTCTTATCACACGAAAGAACCTCAGATAGTGATGTGTATTATGGCTGCAAAATTCAGCATAACAATATTAATGCTAATGAGTTAAAAGTAGTTAATAAGTAAAATGATTTCTGTCTCCTATTTCATTTGTTATGATTTCATCTTCATCCCGTCTGAGTGATTATATATTGGTCATCTTGATTGTTAATTTAGATATTTTGTAAATTATACTGATATTTAATTTTATGTAATTACACACACACACACACACACATGCAGTTTCCTGTATTTAATCAAGAGTATCATTGAAGATTTGAAGCAAAGAATTTCATACATTTCAAGAAGAGTTTGTGCCAGCATTTCATGAACATTGTATAAGTGATTGATGTATGCTTTTGTATAATTCTGGCATGTATGGCAGGTGCAGTCTCCTATAATGGGAGACATGTCTTTCCTGCATGAAAACACAGTCAGAGGAATTAGTAAATAAGATGTTTGTCACTGCTTGGTTTATTTTCAGTTTTCATCGCATCTGAACTCAATAACTTGCGAGTCCGAAGATCTAGTTTCCACATATCATTCCATATCATCCAATTCGAAAATAAAGTACAAAAAGAAGTTAAAAGGATTATGTTACCTATAAATTGTTGCTCGCAAATTAATTTTAGTGCAGTCATCCCCATTCTTACTTGGCTGAAAATTATCTTGATTCCCATCCTTGTCCAATGAAAAGGTTAGCGCAAATCCTCCAAGTGTGAGGGAATAGATGTATCTGAGTCATCATAAAAACCATCTAAATTTTCCGTGACACAATACACTAAGGTAAATTGGGGTATTAAACAAATGAAAACTGGAAATTGCTACTTACGTTGAGTCAAAAAGATCGATTCCAGCAGCAATCCCCTGCAAGATCTCCTCTGCAAATTTATAATCAGTTTTTTTGTGCAACAAATTTGTATATACAAACATAATCAGGAAATAATTCATTTCAAGATCAAAACTGAATTCAATAGTCTTCGAGATATTATATCGAAGCATTTATGTATCTTTGCCAAATAACTTGAGCTTTGCGATAGATAGTGGGATAGTGCATGATATGATGTCAGACACTCCAAGACCAAATGGTCTGGAGGTCGATTCTCACAAACCCTCTTCACCAAACAATTTAAGCTTGTGGAACTGATTAGTAGAGTGGAAAAAAGATAATGATTGATTATTTTTACTAATGAAATGCCTAGTCAACAGAACCATTTATATGATTTAACCTGACCATCTTAATGACATGTAACTCTTGTTTCTTTCATTAGGCAGTTCAAGACATGTGATAAATTCATAATCAATTAATTATCAGCCAAAATAAGTAAATTGATTGAGGTCAGTGAACTATTCTTCCTAACTCAAGAAAAAGAAATGATTAGGAAGAGAAAGAAAGAAGTATATGAGCAGAATATAAGATAACCACATAGCAAGAAAAGAATAAACACGTCGATTAAGCAAAGCTGGCCAATGAAAACGAGGAATTAAATAGTTGTATACCTGGGAGTCCAAGACCAGAGATCATGCGTGGCTTTTCATCTGGCAAGACATCCTGAGAATAAAATAACTTTATTATATCAAAAGTGATAACATATGCCAAGGATCAACCAAAACATGATCTGCTAGGTAAAAGTTCATCAAAAGTTTTGTTTTTATATCTCTGCTGCCGAGCAGAACTATAAAGGAGAGCTTTTTTCTGGTTGTATTATAATTTCAGCATCTATCACGCATTAAATTAAAATCCAATTTGAATAATGTTTTAATGAAGTGAACAAGTACTGCAAATTGCACTTACGACAATAGCACGTAGAAGAGCAGGTCGCTCATCAATGGCCTCTCCAAGACCAAATCCTCCAATCCAATAACCTACATGAATAACCAAAGTTCAGTTACCATATATCTACACAAAATAGAGGTATTTATAAGTCACAAATGTATAACATAACATAAAGAGAAAACAATACAACGAGAGCAACAACCAAAGCTTATTCTCAGTAGGTGGGGTCAGCTACAAGGATTAAACGATACCATAATATTTTGTGAAAAAAAATTATATTTAGTTTACTTTTTTGGGTCTATAACACATAATAATATAGTATTCAATCTTATACAACACCGCATGTCCTATAGATGTGCAATAAAACATTCTCTCACTTGAGTAACTCTCTTCTATAACAAATTACATTTAAAAAGTTTCGCTCGACCTGATACTTAAACTGTGGCTTGAGGTGCATATATTTCTTTTCTAATCATCACCCCTGCACAAAGCTAGAATTATATTTGGTAGACCTACATTCAATATATTCTTGTACTTCTACTAAAATGAAAATCATGTGCCTCTAAACCTAAAAGAAAAAGATATAGTGATATACAAAAGGCAAAACAATTAAAAATATAATTACCCTCTGGAAAATCATATTAAAAAGACATTGCAATGTTATTAGGTCCAGATGAACATAATTATACAATAATAGGTCCAGATGATTTACAGAAAAACAACTAAAATAAACCTGCTACATTTCGCTTGGCTACCTCCTCTGCACACCGCTTCCTTTCATCCACACTTGGGCCTCCCACTATGGCACCAAAGACTGATCCAACAGCCTAAATTTTGAGAGACCAAATTACGTTGAATTAGTTAATAGTACACGACGTAGACAAGAAATTGTATTAAATACAAAGAAAAAATTGCAGCAGGATCAAATATCAAATTGATACTACTATACAAAGCATAGAGTTTAATGGCACAATACTGGTATGACCAAGAGTGGTGATATTTACACATCTCTTTTCTTAAACCATACGGACACGTCGACACTGATAATATTTTGAGAAAATGACATATCACTAGAGTGTTTCCCCTATTAAAATTTCCATGAATTCGTAAATAATGCAATTCATATCACTAGAGAAGAAAAATATGAAGTGTCCTTTACCGAATTCAATGCAAGGCAATCATCAAGCCATCTCAAAGTTCTATCCACCGAGGTTCTGTTCCTTTTACTAGACACCCAAGCAGGTACTTCATCAGCCAAAGTAGCCCATATGTTTGGCCTCATGCAAGAAATCATTTCAACATAATCTTTCGGTTTAACCTGGCCATGTCAATTTAGAAATATTAAAAGATATACATTAAAATTCATCCACCATTATTTAAAAGTAAAACTAAAGAATGTTGATGCATTAAAGTATATTTGGATAAACTTCTCAAGAAACACTAATACAGAAAAGTTATTAAAACAATAATTATACAATAATATGGATTTTTCAAATTGCACCTTCTAGTGTAAGTTAAAATTAGTTTGTGTGCATCTTAGAAGTTTTTCAGAATTTATCTTGTTTAACTTCTCATATTACCTTATCAAAAGGGACGAAGCAAAAACTTACTATTTATTACTTATTTCCATAAGTGAGAACCGTCTAAACATACTCTCATAACTTGAATAAGATCTAACTCAGCCTCGCAAAATTAACTTGTATGGTGAGGAAAACCTCTCACTTGACAAAGTGTTTTAAGGCTTGTTTGGATTGTGTCTTATTTGAGTTTAGCTACTGACATAAGCACTCGTTGAACTGTTTGGGAGAGCTTATGAAAAAAACTTATTACACGTCCATAAGTTGTTTTCAGCTTATTTCTATAAGTTCTCCATAATAGCTTGCAAAAACAGTTTGACTTTATTTTATCTTTCATTATAGGAATAGCTCGTACACAAGCACTTATATGATAAGTGCTTATAGAAGGTCCTTAGAGAGCTTATTGAAACGGCTTATAAAATGTTCACAAGTTGTTCTTAGCTAATGTTGATAAACTCTACCTCTTTGACTATAGAAATATCTCATATATAAGTTCTTCATACAAACAAACCCATCATGAGACTCTGAAAACTTACCAACAACCGACCACATGGAGTCTCGAAAGTGGCACCGAGTTTTGAAGCACCCTTACATTCAGGAAGCGAATGAATAGAATCCCTAGGAACAGCTGCAATTCCAAATTCCTTCAAAGCAATTAACTTATGAATCCCACCAATTTTCGCTATAGTCGCCGGAGAAAGCCCTTCATAACTAACCAACAACAACAACAACACAAAAAACAAATTACCAATGTGAACAAAACAAAGATTCATCAAGGGAAAAACCACCATTCTGGTCCCTAAAAGTGTAACTCACTATCACATTGATCCTTAAATATATCAAAATTACAATTACATCCCTAATACCTCCTCTTTTGTTAGTAATTTTCTGGACTTAACCAACAAAAAACACATTTGAGACCTAATTAACTACTACCTAAAACTAAAAACATATTCAAGAACCAAAATGACTAATAAAAGAGACATACATTTGTCCCAATGAGCACAACTCAATTAGTAGGGACATTGCATGTAATATGCAAAAACCAGATTCGAACTCTGGTACACTCACTTATTCACATAATGGAATTCTAGCCACTAAACTACATTACTAAAAAAACAAATGTAACTAACTAACTAACTAATAAATGGAATTCTAGCCACTAAACTACATTACTAAAAAACAAATGTAACTAACTAACAGACAAATGTAACTTAACTAACTAACTAACAAACGTAACAAATTATTCCATCTATAATAGAATAAAAAACAATGAAACAATAAGAAATAGAAGAAGTAGTTGTTGTGGTAGTTACAACATACAAGTGGAGTGGAGAAACTTGAAGAAGATGAGAATCAGGAGAAGGAAGAGAATGAAGAAGGTCAGGAGGAATGAAATGAGGGAGTCCTTTGCGGGTTGATAAGAGAAGGGCGGGTGTTTCAATTGGTACTCCGAATTCCAACGCTCCAACTCTAACGCCGCTGCTCCATGCTTGTTTCACTTCAAATAACTTCATCTTTTCCTTTTTGTATAAACCCCAATTTTGGTGTTTGTTTTTGGGGATAAACCTCTGTTTTGGAGGTTTTAGAATGTTTTTGGAGGGTAGAAGCGGGTTATTTGCTGCACCAGCCGTTTTGCTACCACCTCTCCGCTATTCAGGTTAAAAAACATTATAGTTTTTAAATATAATTTTTATATTTTTGTGATTAAAAATTCATATATAATTCATATTTTGTTAAAAAATTTCAATTTTTTTTGAGAGAGATTTCCATAATATTTATATTTTTTTTTATAATTTCATTAAAAAATACAAAGGTTACATATAAATTGAATTAAAAATATGAACTAAAAACGGTGGTTGAAAATAAAATAAAACTAAAAATCGAAGAAAAATCTTAAAAGGACAAAAATCAAAATTTGATGTATTTATAAAGATCAAAACCATATTGAACTTTATTTTTATGAATTTTAACCCTATTTTTTTAATAATTTAATGTAATTTTCATACATTAATATCTAAATTAACTTTAAACATTTTTTTAATAAACATAAATTTTAAATAAAATGGTGAGATTACAATTTTAAATATATTTAATTTAATCATAGATGATATAAAATTATTTGATGACACAATTCGCCGTTTTATTTAAAAATCAAATGGTGGGTGAAAAAAAAATGAAATATAAAAGTCTTTTTTCTGTCAATATCTAAAAAATGTTTAAAATCAAATATCATTAAGTAGTGGAATAGAATGAGATAAGGTTTAAACAAAAAACCAAATTGACATTGTTGCAGCAACTGAGCGAACAAAAATGGCGAAGAAAGGAAAGAAGCAACTGATGTCTTCGGCGCCATGGAGAGGAGAGGAGGACACCGAACAATTCCCTGAAGGAAATCTCAAAGTCACCAGTCAATCCGATGGCACTTCAACTATGCATGTTCCTCGCTCCAAATCACACAATCATAATCATGATCATGATTTTGATGATTCCCTTGAAATTGATCCTGAACTTCGTTACAGTTTCCAACGAAATTTTCAGGTTTTCTTTTTTCTTCCAACATGTTCATATATTTTGCTATTATTTGAGAAATTAGTCTCTGCAGTTGCGCGCAGAGGATAGTCGGTTCAAACCAAAAAAATGAAATAATATGCACAATAACTAAATGGCTAGTTCTCCCTCCTGTCAGTATTATAAGCAAAAAAAATTACTTTTTAGATTTATTGAATAGCTCATATATGCTGTCCATATTATAAACTAGATACATCAGTTATTTAATGAATATAAAAAAACAGATTTTTGCTTGTAATAGTGACCGGAAGGAGTATTAAGGTTCGCAGCAAAACATTATACAATGTTGAAACTTGAAACCCTTGTGGTTGAGCTGCAAACCTTCATACCACAATAAAATGCGGCCAAAATTGCGGCTGCGATGTTGTTGTGGTGATTTCTAAAACTTTTTTTTTTGAATGGAGTGACTTCTAAAGCTGTTGTATTTCGGTTGCAATTGCGGTTGCAGACCACGATTTAAAAGTAGGGCACCAAGACTTTGGATTGGATGCTTGTGTCTGATGCATGTTGGTGTCCTACACCAACACATATGAATATATTCAATCACTATCATTTTCTTAAATTATCCCAATTCTATGTGTCAGTGTGGTGTACGGTGTTTGTGTATGCTTCATAGCTGACTAGTGGGATGCAAAATTGGTAGATTTCATTTCATTTGAGAATAAAACTTTGTAACTGATTATAAAGTAGTATCTTATCAGTAAATTTTTGAACTTATTGCACCACAGTGTTGGAACTGATTGTCAAATACCTTTAACTGATTATCATTATTATAACTGTAAAATTTCCAGGTTTGCTTTGTTTCCTGAATATGTGTTATTTATGTTCTGTGGCTGATTTTATACAAAAGTGAATTTAATTAACTCGTTTATCTTTATTGATTTGGTTATAAATGATTTGAAAGCTGATTTAGTTAACACACAAGTTTTGGTTAGAACTTAGAAGTAACTGTATTATGTTCAGTGTTTTTACTTTTGAAATAAGTTTTATGTCAAACCTAACCAACGCTTTCTGAAGCTAAATAGAGTAGCAAATACAAAAGTCATTTTTTATCTGTCGTAGTTAAACCAAGGTTTAGAGACGAAATTAATTTTGATTCAAAGTAACTAAACATCTAAACTTGTATCAAATCACGTTTGACAGTGTTATCAGTCCCAGGTTGCAAGGCGCAGTGGCCAACCCAAAAACACTATAGAAGAAGCTCAAATGCTGTTCTGGTGTTTTATAATTGCAAAGTCATAATAAACTCCAACAAAAAATCCCTCAAGGGTTTTTTGGATTTTTTTACCTCACTGTATCGCTAGCGGCCACAACCTTCTATTTTGGCCGCTATAGTAGCTGCAACAGAAACTTATTTTGTTGTTTGACTTTGTAGACGCTTGACGTAATATATTACAACCACTATCATGTATATGTACCATAAATGTATATTATATGTGTCCACTTTTTTATCATTCCATTCTGCTATTTTTGGATTAAAGTATGTCCTGCTATTGTTACCCTTTTCTTCTTAGCTCTTGCTTGTACAGTTGATATAGCAATCCAGTATTCTTCTACAAGTTTTGAATGTAATATAATTTTCTTTTTGTATTTGCAGTTTATTCAGCGAGTTTTTAGCATTGACACTGTGGTGAAACCTCTCCCACCTGTCATGGCTTACAATGTATCTCGCAACTTGAACTTCTTCACGCGCATTTTCACTCAATTCTTTGGTATGTTAGATTCAGTGCACCTTTTTACACAACTTGGGATTGTTTAGAAAATACTATATAAGGATTACTATTCAGTTCTTTTTAAATCAAACACAGAGTCCCAAATACCTTTGATATTGACTCCTATTTTGTTAATATGGTATATGTTACCTACTGCACTGCAGATCCTGAAGGCATTGCAGCTGCCCAGAAATCCATTGGCATAGGACAGGAAGACAGAGATCGCAGAGTTCGTTGAAGATAATCACAGAAGATACCTAAAATAAGTAAAATCATATGTAAGAACTTGGAAGATGATACTGAATTATCATTTACGAGTAAAATTTTTCCTAATGTTATTACTCGCAGACTTATTTAGCTTGTTTGTCATTATGTTTGTTCATGTATATTACAAATTTATTAGCATTACAGTGAGTTTTTTTACTCAATCTAAAAAGGCATTCCATTGCATATAATGAAAGTCACTGCGAGGAGCAGTGGACACTACCATTAGTTTTTCGCTTAGCAAAAACAATTTGAAAATTGTTGTAACTAGAAAGTAGAGCTAATGGTAGACAACAGGTCGCTATCAACCTTGCCAAAAATATCATATCTCGTAGGAGAAGTAAGCATATAGAAACCAAATTTCACTTCCATCATGAGTTTATGACCAAGTAAGCAAAGGAATTCTTACCTATTGCAATACTAATGATCAAGCTGCAGACATCTTGACAAAGCCAGAAAATGTTCAACGTACACTCGGCTTAGAGACTTTGACTTAAAGGGGGAGTGTTAGAATCTGAATCAAAGTAGTTATGTTAGTTATAGTTAGTTGAGTTATTTGGCACACAAGTAACTGTTACTTGTTGATTGTATCGTTAGTTAGTTAGTTATATGTTAGTTATAGTTATTTTGCACCTAGTCAAATAACTAATACTATGTGATGTTGAGAGATGAGGTTTTGGTTTAATTTGGTCAAGAAAGATATAGATTTGGAGGTTGATGGGCAATGTCATTAGGTTTCTCACAACGTCAAAATCACAAGTTTGATCAAAATTTCTAAAATGGGGGACACATGTGTGATTAGAATTGAGGGACCAAATTGCGGTTTTCTCAAAGTAAGGAGATCAAAACCACATTTAAGCAAAACGAGTTGACGTAATTTTGATTCCAATTGATGTAGAGAGAAGATGGAGTATTACAATGCATGATAGTCCCTAAAAAGTTGGTTAAGAATGCCAAGGTAACAAACTAACAATGACTATCTTCAACGGAAGGTCATTCTTATCTGTCATAAACTTTCTCCAAATTCAATTTGACATGTATTGATTTTACTTTTTCTTTTCTCCAAATCATTGTAAACACAGTTACACACAAGTTAATATGAGCTTCTGTGACCATTTTGTTAATTTTTTTTCTCTCTCAATCTATTGACAATGATATCAAGAAACACAAGACTTATGACAGATAAATCTTTTTTTTTTTTTTTGAGAATCATACTAATTTGATTAAGGGAACAAACCAATACAGAAAGATGGCCACTTCATGAGATTTGAGGCATTCCCCACCCATGTACGTGAACCAATTGTTTTAGCTGCTTGAGCAAGTTTATGGGCAGCAGAATTACATGAACGACTAGTAAAACAAACAGAACAATTAACTAAAATAGAAAACAGATCTTTGCAATCTGCAATAAAGTGATCAATACTAGCTAGATGGAGAAGATCCTTGAAGCAATCCACCACTGTTGAAGCATCCAACTCAAAGATTACATTGCTAAGGTTCAAATCCTTCTCAATTTGAAGGCCCCAGCGCAGTCCCAACGCTTCTGCAACAACGGCATCCGCCACAATATCAGTCATCTTTGTCGCGGCAAACACAACTTCCGCATTATGGTTCCTAATAACCATACCCCAACTCACATGACCAGTTGGACCACAACCAGCATCCACATTTAACTTGAAAAAATCTGTTGGAGGGGGCACCCAAACACCACTAGGCTGATGCATAGCTTGCTGCTCCCTAGGAGTGGAATCTGCAGAAAATTCAGACACAAATTCTTGGGCAGCTAGAGATACTCTAATTGGATCAAAGGCCATATTGTTGAAAATTGTTTGATTCCTAAAGAACCAAATCTTCCACAAAGTTGTACAAAACAATTGGATTGCAAAAGGCTCTTTGCATTTAAGCCACTTATTAAGCCAAAGAACAAAATCAGTTTGGGGGGGAGGGCGAACCCCTAAAGGAGAGGTGAGCCACACTTGTTGGACAAGGGGACAATGAAGAAAAAGGTGGTCCGTACTCTCCAAGTCATGAAAACAAAGCGGACATATAGGATCAAGCAAAACTTTCCTTCTCAAAAGATTTCCTCTAGTTGGAATGATGTTTTTAGCAAGCCTCCACATAAAATTCTTGATCCTATTAGGGAGAGGAATAGCCCAAATTTGTTTCCAAAAACTACCAGCCGCAGAGGAAGAAGACTCTGGATGGAGGGCGTCACTTTCATTACTCAATAAATGGTAGGCAGATTTAACAGAGTAACTGCCATTCTTCTCACCCGACCAAGCTAACTTATCTTCATGTTGACTGAAAGAGAGAAGCATACTAGATATGATACTAGCTTCAAAGCTATTAAAGATCGAGTTCACAAGATTCTTATCCCAATTTCTCAAGTCCTCATCAATTAAGGCACTCACGGTGGCCTCCCCATCAAGAATAGAAACCGGGCTGCATACTTTAAAGTTAGAAGAAGTCGGCAACCAGTTGTCTTTCCAAATGCGTACTTTCCTCCCATTTCCCACGATCCACCTAGAACCTTTTTGAACATGTTCCCTTGTTGACAAAATACTCCTCCATGCGTAGCGTGGCTGAAACCCCAGAGATGCTTCTAAAAAGGAGTGATTTGGATAGTAACGGCTTTTGAAAATTCTTTCCAACAAAGACTCGTTTTCCGAAAGTAATCTCCAGCACTGCTTCCCAAGGAGGGCTTTGTTAAAGTTACTAAAGCCTCGAAAACCCATTCCACCCTTGGACTTTGATGAAGACATCTTATCCCAGCTCATCCAATGCATTTTTTTTCCACCATCCTTAGAGCCCCACCAGAAGTTGGCTAGCATTGCTTCAATCTCTTTGCAGCAACCATCAGGGATCTTAAAGCAACTCATCACATAGTTAGGAATTGCTTGTGCAACTGCTTTAATAAGTACTTCCTTTCCGGCTCTAGATAAAGACTTTTCTTTCCAACCCTTCAATTTTTTCCAGACACGATCCTTGACAAACGAGAATATGATCTTTTTAGGTCTGCCAAAAACTACCGGCAGACCCAAATAACGATTCTGAGATGCCACAGTCTTTGCTCCCATCATACTACAAATGATTTGTTTATCTATTTCAAGCACGTTTCGACTGAAAGAGGCTTCAGACTTATCCATATTGACAACTTGTCCAGAGGCTCATTGGTAAATTGTTAAGGTTGAAAGAATGGCATTAGCTTCAAGTTGGTTTGCCCTTGCAAATAGGAGATTGTCGTCGGCAAACTGAAGATGAGAAATTTGAGGTGCTCGTCTTGCAACCTTTAAGCCATGGATCCTTTTGCCTTGCACTTCGATATGCAGTAAACCCGATAACACATTAGCACATAAAATAAAAAGATAAGGGGAGATAGGGTCACCTTGCCTTAAACCACGATCCGGAGCGAAAGACTTGCTAGGCTGACCATTAATCAAAATTTGGTAGGAAACCGTAGAAATGCACTTCATAATAACACCAATAATGTTATCCGGAAAACCCATCTTCACAAGAACCATTTGAACGAATGCCCACTCGATCCGATCATAAGCTTTGGACATGTCAAGTTTAACTGCCATCATTCCTTTCTTTCCTTTCCTTTTCTTCTTATGACAGATAAATCTTTAGACTGGTATTAAGTATTAACATTAACATATAGCAGACCATCCAATCAACATGATACCATGGTCTCCAAATTAAATGTGGAATGGAAGGATCAAGCACTGACCTAAAAAATGTTGAAATGTATAACTTCACTGTATATAATTTCCACTTGTTTCTTTCTTTTGATACTAACTTCATTACAAATTCTTTTTTTTTTATTACAAAGAGGGTAATAAACCCAAAGTAGGAGTTTATTTTATCTGATTATCTAATTATGATTATTTTAGTGCTAACTTCACTACAAATTCTTGGATTCTTTAGTCGTGAGGATACCAATGCCGATAACAAGATCAAAGTTATGCACAATTGCACATGCACACGATGCTGCCGTTTCCCAATAGAGTTTAGTCTTCACCAAATTTTCACTCCAATGCATAGTTGTTGATTCAGGCCCACGCTAGGCGTGAGGGAGGGTGTTGTTGAATATGTTGTATTGTTGGAGCTTGTCTGAAGTCTCACATTGCTTAGATTCTCGGGTTGTTGGGTGTATAAATATTTGATGATAACTTCACATTATGATCTAACTTTAGAGACGAGATCCAAGCATATTTAACACCTTTGTTTTTTATTTTTATCTGTTGGCTATTTTGATGAAATGGGTTTGAATAGATATAACATTATTTGGCTTGCAAAATGTGGCTGTTTGTGGTTATTTGTACGGAATGATGAAGATGGACAGTGATGAATTTGGCTATTTTAGCTCTTTCCATTTTGCTCTGTTTTTGTTCTACCTAGTTTTCGGTTTCTTCCCTTCTCCATCACTGTGGGATAAAAGTGTGCTTTGAATTATTGTTTGCTTCCGCAGAAAAAATGGAATTGCATATATGGAAGAGGAATAAAAATAAATTATGACTACAAGTTATGAAGACAAGTGCAAAACCAATTTTTTTTTGTTTCAATAAACTATATATATAGGTGCTTATACCTAAACACCCTATAAACGTCAACTCAAGTGATATGAACTGAGAGACATATAGTCTGGATAGGGAGAAATCCAGGGATCAATACCTGGCGGAAGTAATTTATTTTTCGAATGTTCCAAAAATAAATGCACTATAAACCAAACCGCCACATTAAAACAGTTTGTTTATGGAACTGAGCAGTGTAATTCTTCAAATAGTTAGATTTTGTTTTCTGTATGATTTGTTTAATTGGCTTTTGAAAACCCATTAACATTTAATTCAATTGGAGGCTAGGTTTCACTCAAATATTTTGCGACTTCAAACAAGTTTTGATTTGATTGGCACATCAACATCATACTTTAAAGAATATACTTCAATCATGCAGCTTAAATATATCAAGATCTCAAATAGACCATAAGATATCACAAATTACAAATTATCAACCGGTATTATTTGTCAACCAAGTGCACACACATTAAAAAAAGCTAAGAACATAAACTATCAGATTCTATGCTCCAAAGTCGGTGTACAACAAAATAATAAAAAAGAAACGTATATAAAAAAATCTCACATACATGAAAACTCATGATATAATCCAACAAGTGACATTACGGCTATTAGCCTTCATAATCTCCCTGAGCAAATTTGTTCTCTGCATAGAATACGGCTATTACTTCGTTTCCACCAAATTTTCTCCCATTCAATCCAGTGCGGGCTTTCGTGGCACCCTCAATATCCACATATTCCAAAAACACCTGCAAATTCGTAAAGAAAAAAAAGTTGCCACTCTTTGTTAGCACACAATATTTATGAGAACTGCTCTATAACCTTGATAGATACTCTAATAACAAACTCTAACACATTTTAACACCCTTTCATTGCTTGAAATTCTTATGGATTCCACCAAATTTATGAGACCCGTGTCGTTTAGTAAGATTTGTTTGAATTTTAATCAATAGGAGGGAGTGCGTGTTGAAAAGTGTGTTAGAGTGTATTGCTAATGTTAACTTGCTAAGACTCCTTTAACCGTGATGTTTTCGAGTCCCAAATGACACCAAAAACATATAATATCTACAAAAATGTCTACACAATAGGTCAAGAATACAGACCTTTCCAACTCCACCAGATAGATCCCCATCTGGTTGTGGGCGAGGGATCACAACATTCACCAAAGTACCTGCGCATATTGTGAAGGTAAAAGAGTGTACCATGTAAATAAACTTTCAAAACATGATATAAAGCAGGTAAAGGTGCATAAATATGGAAAGGTTATGGAGGTTTGGAAATGTGAGTTAGTCCTGATACTTTGTAGACTAAAAATGGCTGTTAAACAAATAAATACAGCAATTATTACATATGCATTACAGGTTTCAGTAGAAGACCAGCATTCAAAAGTGGTAATTACCAAATTTGGAGCATTCCTGTCTCATGTCATCGACAATCTCTTCATAGTCTTCATCTTCTTTGAGCTCTTCCGGAGCAACTGCGTTAGTTAAACACACCACCTTCGTAGCCACTAACGCTGGTTGAAATATAAGTTTCTGCCAAATTGAAAGTATAAAGTAATTAGAATTTTAAATCGGTACAACAATATTGATAATAGAAACATTTTCAGAGACAATACTTCATACCTGCAGAGCTATTTGCTGTTGTGCATGCATTAAAATGCTCTCTTGTTCAGGTTTAGGCTGGGTTGTACCTTGATTAGCTCGTCTAACGGTAAGAGTCTTATCTCCCATCTTAATTCCATTCAGAGCTGCACAGGCAATATCTGTAACTGCAAGATCTTGGTAAACACAAAATGCATATCCCTTTGAGTTTCCTGTTTCTCTATCTTTCACAAGATCAAAACCCCGAAGAGGACCAAAAGTTTCCAAAAGCTCCCTGATCTGAGTTTCTGTGAAGTAATAAGGAAGTCCACCCACAAAAATGCGATCAGGACCTTCAAGTCCACCAGCTGACCCAGGTGATAAGCCAACAGCGCCAAGGTTCAGATTTGGGTTAGGTTGGCTTGGGCCTAGAGTAGCAGCTAGAGAAGGGTTGTAATCAGTAGGTCTCCTGACTTTGACAGGTGCCCCCTAGAGTTATAATTAAAAGGAAATTAAATTCAATCAGACCATCAACATTCATTTACATCAAAAAATGAAAGAGGGTGAGAGGAGTCTTAGACAACCTCAAAAATTATCCCATCCAAAGCCATTGCGTTGCTAGCTTCCTCAACGGACCTCATCTCAACAAAGGCGAATTTTTTGTCATGGTTAATGTAAACATTGACCACTGCATCACCTTCATACACACACAGCATAAAATTAGTTCCTAGTTCCTAACAATTAATAGTCAAATAAAAATCTCAACATGCTGAAGTATTTCATATTTGAAGATTTTATGTACCTGGACCAGCAGTGTTTCCTCCAATACTAGCCATTACCTGACTGAAGAAAATAGCAACAGACTGAAATATAACACGAAAAATCCTTAAAAACGTTAGTAACGAAACAATCATGAACAAAACCAGCTTTAAAAATTTACAGACTTGTCTTCCACTTGTTTGTATGTCAATAATAAATGACATGTTCTTCAAAGGTTAAAAGGGATGTATTCTAAGCAATCTTATAAAAGAATATTTGAGCATTGAAAAACATGAACATTTCTACAAAACATATTTCACACAGTAGTTACAATTATCGAAAAACAAACAGCAAGAAAACAGAATTGTAAAAGATCACAATGCCAATAGTCAGAAAAACTGATAGTAGAGAAGGCCTGTTAAAGCCCAGTACCTGCTCATTGGCTGTAGGAGGGAGTCCACCAACATACACACGCCTAGCATGCCGAGTAGCCTGTATGAATTTCGTTCATCAATGATATCCCTAAAATAGAGCCAATAATGCTAAATGAAAGAAAAGAAATCAGTATATCACTGAAAAGCCTTTCTCTACCTGTTGTGTCATAGCCTGAATTGGCATCATAGGGAGAGTATTGAACTGCTGCATCTTAAGAAGGAAAAAAACAGGAAAACAGAAATTAATATGAGCCAAACTATACAAAAACAAGAGTGAGAACAAATAAAAGGAGATATACCTGATTAGTAACCATTGGAAACATGTTTTGCATCACTCCAGGAATTGCAGGATTTGGTGCATTAATCTGACCTGAAATATTAGCATATTACGCGTCAGAACAAATTCATTTTTTTTATCTTTTGAATAACAATTGATTAAGTACCAATTTGGGTGAGCTAATTTAGCTTAAAAAAAAACAATTGATTAAGTATCAAATGACTCCATACTCCAATTTCCATTTATTTAAGCAGAATTTAACCTTGTTAATATAGGTATAAGATTAAATGAACATTTAAACAAGTTTTGGAGATAATATCTGTACGTCTACCAAAGTAGATATAGTTTCCAGTTGAAGACGAACAAGACCCACCAAAAACCAGTGCATTGATTCCTCCTTGGACATAAAAGCTACCAATGTCGGCTCACGCTCATTGTCAGCACAGTGGGGCAAGTAGCCCAACATTACCTTCTTAGAGCATAAGACAAGACAGAAACAAAACAAACAAACACCAAACAGAAGACAAAAACCAAAGCATCATTTAGTTCCAGTTCCAAGATTATATCAACAAGTAAACAAAAAGAAGACTAAATTGCACACCGTAGGAGACCAGTCCTCAAAGAGCTACATGATCAGATAATAACTGAATATAGCTTACCCAGATAACAGCATGCAATTTGATATGAACTTTTTCCCATACTACGACCAACAAGAAAAGAAAGCAGTTAAAATTAACAATGTTTGTACAAAATACTAGAGCAAATACCTGTAATAGTTGCAGCAGCTAACATTGCCGAAGGAGGGGGTGCCAAATCAAAACCACTAACCCTTTTGCTGTAAGTAAATAATGTTAGCAATCAAAAATAAATGCTACCTCACAACTAAGAACCATTATACTCCATCCCAAAATAATTGATTTACTTGGTCATTTCACACATATTAGGACAAACCGAAAAATGTATAAATGAAAGAGAATAGTATTTTAACGAAAGTAACCTTAATAAGTATTGTTGTATTTATAATTACCATAAATGCAAAGTGAAAGATGTTGAATTGAGTGATGTAAGTAGTATTAATTAGATGCCAGATGGTAGAATTAGAAAGGAAAAAAAGTAATTTTGTATTGAAAATCGAAAAGGTTGATTACTTTGAAACAGAGGGAGTATCATGTAGTGGACTGTAAGAATATTGAACTTAATTAATAATAATATTATTGAACCTTACATCCAACAGATGCTTTTAAGAAACAGAACTTAATAATTTCCCAAATATCTGTCACATGCATTCATACTTGCATGTGTGTGGGCATATTCCATAATCTTAAATGTTAAGTATGTTTTCGTTTACACAATTTACCTCTTTGAGCGAGACCGTGACCTTGTTCCATGCTCAGATCTATCCTTATGCGGTGAAATAGATCGAGACCGAGACCTACGTTTATGCCTTTCCTCTCGATCATAATCCCTTCTTCTGTAATATAAACTAGTTTTTTAAGGAAAACTGAAAATAAACAAAGACAACAACAATTCCAAAAGAAACAAGATTACTAAAACATCATGACTGAGCAAGATAAATTAGGCACAGTATTGAAAATCACATATGAGATTTTAACCTGTCACGGTCACGACTTCTGTGAGAATCAGCATCATCCCTACCCCTATCCCTTTCCCTATCCTTCCGATCACGGTGGCGATGATCTCTGTGGTGGTGATCCCTTTCTTTCTCCCCATCACCGCGATCTCTCTCGCTGTCTCTATCTCTGTGCCTCTCCTTTTCTCTTTTCCTATCTTTCTCCCGTTCCTTTTCTCTGCTTCTCGAAGATTCTCTATCATAATCACGAGATTCATGCTGCCAAAACAAAACAACATAAGCTATGCATAAGAGTTCAATTCCACTATCAATTACTCAAACCAAAAATGAGGGGAAAAATTGTATATCTACCTCTCTATATAGGTTCTAGTTTCGAAGGTGAAATACATTTAATGCTACTTGTTAATTAACGATACAGTAGTGCTAATATTTTGAACGGTAAACTAGCCGAAACAAAAGAATGAAGATGTGTCCTTTTATAAAAAAAGGTCAAATATATTTCAGTTTAGTTTGACAGAATACACAGACTGGGTGAAACATACAATGGAAAAACGGTTTCTTCAAATAACTGTTCGTAAAAAACAGCATTTTCCTTAACAATAAAACACAAACCAATTGCTGACTAACCTTAAGTGGTTAATTTCAAAGTGAAATTTATTTAACCTTATTCATTAATTAACACAAGAAAACACAAACCAATTGTCAACTAACCCTAAATGGTTAACATCAAACATGAAATGCATTTAACCATAATAATTAATTAATCAACAAGAAAACACAAACCAATTGTTAACTAACCCCTAAAATCTAAATGCTTAATTTCAAACATGAAATATATTTAACTCTATCTCTTAATCAACATGTTCCAGACTGGGCCAAGACCCATTTGCGACCTGGACCGGGTCATCCGAACCAAGCAAAGCTGCATGGATCATAACATGAACTCGCTCTAGGAGCACACCAGATTACATTCGTTCGAGAAACACAGACCGCCACATCTCACTCTCTAGGCAATCCGCTTACACCAGTCCCTTAGATAGGTGTCCAAGAGAAGGGTTTGGGTCTCTGAAACCTTAATTCTCCATCTGTAAAAGTCTAACTTATATGGTCTAGGCCAGGTATACAACATCTAAACCCTAATATCCCCCACATTCGGCACTTACTAACCTGAGCGTCGGAGTGTGTGCAGGTACCACTCCTCCTCAACAGGGTTCACCCTCCGGAATAAACTACTTGATACAGGCGCCTTACAATCCAGATCTCCGGTGCGGAGAGGATTACAACACAAGAGCACACAAACCAACATCTAACTAACTCTAACTAATGGTTAATTAATTCCAAAGCTAAAATTCGATTAACCTTAATTATTAATTATTAATCAGCAATAAAACATTAACTAATTGTTAATTAATCAACTAAAAAAGCAAAAAACAATAATAAAAAGTAACCAACCAAGCTAAAATGCAGTTAAACCTAATTATTAATAAGCAAAAAAAACACAAACCAGTTCTTAACTAACCCTAATTAGTTAATTCCAAACACTAACTACACTAAATCTTAATCCTTATCCTTAATTAACAAAAATCTATCACGAAGAATAAAAACAAACCAACGAAATCAAATTATATCAAATATATACGATAAAGTGTATTGAAAATTGAAGAAAACGGAAACATACACGAGATTTGGAAACAGATTGATCGATAGGTTGAGGAGAAGATGCAGAAGAAGGAAATAGCAGACCGGTTTCAAGATCTTCACCACCTCCTTCTCCTCCACCGCCTCCGTTTCCTTTGTATATCTCTTCATCTTCGTATTCAGCCATTGTTGTTTTCTTTGAAACCTAAAAACAGAGTGTTTCGTTTAGTTCACTTTCTCTTCTTTACTATCACTTGACGCTTCAGAAGTTATAAGATTAATTAACTCTAATTATTTACTGTAAAACTTATTAATATAACGAATCTAAGCGACAAATGCTCAATAATAAAATAAAATAAGAAATATATTTGCGTTACACTTACCCTGATTTGAGATTTGTGTTGATAACGTGTTATTATGAAACTAATTAAAATTAGCACAAGAATGAAGATGTAAAGGAAGAGAGTAAGAGAAAAAAGAAATAAAAGAGAGAAAATATAATCCATGTTATTTATTAGGTTTACACTTGTTCATTAGTTTTATATAGAGACAAATACGGTCCAGTTAAATGGGCCAATAACCTACACAAAAATTTTATTTAATTGTATTTATAACAAAATTTAAATTTTATTTAATTTATTTGTTTCAATTTTATATTTTTTTTATTATAAATAAGAAGAAATTATATTTAGTGTCAAAAAAAAATAATATTCACACAATCTATTATTATTATTATTATTTTGACAAAAACACGTTTTAACTAAACATTAACCTTTTTTTTTTTGTCAGGTAAACTTAATTCACCCTGTAAAGATGAATAAGTAGGTGTATCCAGATATGAACCTGGATTTTTGCACTTTCGTATAATATGTTCAACTAATTGAGTTAAACTCATAAGACAGTAAATATTAACCTTTATTTAATCAAAAAAAAAATTAACCTTTATTATTTATCACTAAACACCTTTTCGGCTAATACATTAAAAAATTATAGCTCTATTATTTTATTTTTATTTTATTTTATTCTGGTTACAAGCTCTATTATTTTTTACATTGAGACATTGTTAATTAGATAGAGACATAATGTGTAAAACAAAATTTATAATAATTCTTTCTGCATCGATTTTTCACTTCTTCGTTGTTGCTTTATTAATGTTCACAAAATGATCATAATAAAAAAATAATGTTGTAGCACACAACTCTCATAACCTTTAAAAAGAGATATTGACAAATAAAATAATTTTCAATGAAATTATTCTACATCAATTAATATATAAACTTGAATTGTTATTAATAAGTCATAAGTGAAGAGTACATTCTAGTGGAGAGAAAAAATTCTAATGTCTATAAGACTACTCACTACCACAAGAACCTTGTTTATTATCGGAAAGGAAGGTATAATGTAATACGAGGTAAAATAAAAAATAAAAATGAATATTTTTTATTTTCTTTTTCTTTGTGTTATTGTGTAATCTAGTTACTACCAAACGATACTATTATTATGATGAAGACATGGGACATCTGGATAACATGAAGTACACATTCCTTGTGCTTTAGTGCATGTGGTTTGTGCTTCCCTTCCATCAACACGAGTTATGTTAACATTCTCAATAACAATGTTGGTGCAACCAATGGTGATGACACAATTAAGTTCAATAGCATTCTTGTTCTTATTACTTAAGGTTCCTCGTAAATTGATGTATGTAACATTAGTCACTTTCACTGCTTGTCCAATGCTGTCAGCCTTACTAGGGTCATAATATTGGTCGATAATCACAGGGTGTTTCACTTCAATAAATACAATATCTTCATATGTGATTTTCCTCGCGTATCCGTATCCTCCCTAATTCAAACAACAAAACATGTATATTATTCTTATAATATTTTGAATTCAGATCGAACCGAATTCTACAAAACCTTTTATAAGATAAATAAATAACTCTATCACTTATAAACTTTTTATATTACTACAATTTTCTATTTGATCAACTTCATTCAATCTATACTTACATCAAATGTCTTGATTCTAGCTCCATTTGAAGTTCTAGTAAATGTGCAATTTTTTACATGTATATCTTCTACTGCAGCATATGTTTTATCTTTTCCGAGACTACCGACACTAGAGTCACCAACAGAAAAGAGTTTCAATGTTAATCAAATTAAAACATACATAATTAATGTAATAGTTATTGAACTCTAAATATTAATTTAAATCGCATACCTAATGCCATGGCCAGGTCCACAAAAAATACCAGTTATATTGATTAAGCTAGAACCATTGTTAATAGCAATGCAATCATCGCCTACAATTTAATGGACAATAATTAGAGAAAATAAAGATAAAATTCAAACAAAATTAATTAAGCTAATCCAATTATAGTTGCAATTAATTTAACTTTGCTAAACAATATTGTACATTAATAATGGCTAAGAGTATAATAGAAAAAAATACATTTGCATACCATAAAATAATACCGTCAACATAAATATTAATATTGATTCATAAATTCTAGAATTTGAAGTTGTGTATTATAATGACCTGTCTCAATGATTGAATTATGAATGAGGACATTGTTTGAATATGCGATATCAATTCCATCAGTGTTGGGACTATCCTCTGGTGCCATTATATGAAGATCTGATATGGAAGTGCCTTTGCAATCATCTATGCTTATATGATTTCTTGGACTATCAATGTGAGTCAAGTTGTTAAGTGTTAAGTCTTGACACTGAAGGAATCGAATTGCCTGCATATAAATATTATCAAGCAATTGTAGTACTTAAATATACCAATGTGGTATCAATAAGGGTTATTAGGTATTTATCCCCTTCAACATGAGCGAGTTTCGGTATAATATTTTTTTATTACTACTCTCATAATATGAATATTTCATTATTTCCCTACCCCTCTAAACTTGGAATATATTATTGCCGATGTGGTACATATATGATGAGGTAAACCAAACACATATTAACAAGTCCTCCACGTATGAAGATTCCAAGTCCAGAAAAGATAAAAAAGTTATATCTTGACATTATGAAAGATAAAAAAAAAATTAAGCCGAAACTTGTTCACATTTGCAGAGTAAACATCTATTTATCATTTAAATAATATATGCAAATTCAAATATTATTTATCATGTTTATCAACTTACAGTTGGTCTATCATTTTCGCTTCCAGAATGCCTCGTCCACCACGTAAGACCCTTACCATCAACCTTTCCTCCTCCATTGAGAACAAGTCCTCTTATATTAGAGAACTTGATCCATGAATTTTTTTTAGGACCTATAAATATCCAATCGTCAGCAACTTTTGGAGCAACGATAGTTCCTTTAAGCTGTTAACACAAAAAAGTACATCAGTAACACTGAATATATTAAATAAAATAATTATATTCACCCGTAAAGAGAATAAATGGTAGTAAAAATTTAAAATAACCTAATTTTAAGAAGTTTTTTTAACACCATCTTTTTAATAATACAAATACCTCGATTGTAATAGTTGTGGATTTGCACGGACCTTGAAAAACCAAAGGTTGTAACAAGAATGTTTTACCTTCTGGTATAACAAGTGTTGGAGTACCTTGAGTGTCACATGCATGCTTCCATGCTTTCAAAAAAGCCTTTGTAAAGGTAAAAAAAAACACAGTTTAAAATAGTGTTAGGTTTGAGAAACATGGTCACGTATAAAAATAGAGTTAAATATGTTTTTCGTCCATATAAATATTTAAAATTTTGAGTTTTAGTTCTTTATAACATTTTTGCCACTTTTTAGTCTACACTTTTCAGTTAACTATATGTGTACTATTTTCACATTTTTTTTAATCAGTTTTTTTAATTCATGTTTATAATATTATAAAAATTACTCGCACAAAGTTTTATATTTTTTAACAAATCATTAATTAAATATGTCTTTTAAACAAATACTTCAAAAATTCATATTTAATTCATCTCTATTTAAAAACATTAAAAATTAATTCAAATTTTAATGCACTAATTAAACATGACGGCAAACAAATTCAAAATTTTAAAAAATACACATCAATTGACCTAAAAACATGGACCTAAAAGTGCCAACATTTTTTTGATGAACTAAAATTTAAGATATTTGCATGGAAGACCAAAAAATATAAAATATATATATGCATAACTAATTAAGTATATTCATAATATATATATATATATATATATATATATATATATATATATAAAATGGTAAAATTATATACATTTGAATCATCAGTTTGGCCATCCCCGATGGCACCATATGTAAGTACATCATCAGAGGTAGAACACGAATAAGCAGTTATTCTAGCACATAAGATGTGTGAAGCAATAGCAAACATTAAAGTGGTATAAAAACCCTTCATATTATTATATAAGAAACACTAATATAGTGAAGAAAAAAGTGTAAAGCTATAGTTATTATTTTGACAGAAGTGTAAAGCTATAGTTGTGAAGTGAAAAGTGGAGATGTGATTACAATATATAGACAATATTGCAGTACCTAATGAAATAAAGTATGATGAAATATAAATGAATTTTTAGTTTTTTATAACGTTCAAACTTTTCTTAGACATTTGACCAGATTTAATTTATATTTTTTATAAAAAGAGTCAATTTCCCTAGTAAAAAGTCAATAGTCAATTATTTTGAGAGGAAACTAGAATAGATTTCTATAAGAGCTGCAATTATATATAATTATTTTTTAAATTGAAAATATATTTTTGTAATACAATCTTCAATTAAGTAAACATTTCTTTTACTTTGAATGCTAAAATATATCAAATGTTCTTTTTATTTAATAATTTTCTTTATTTGTTTTACTTAGCCAACTTTTTGTTTTTGTAAATATACTAACCAAATGAAAAATAAATTTTAATTTAAATAAAATATTAAAACAAATAATTTGCTTATACCTTAAAATAAGAAATAATTTATATATTAACCCATTTGTGCAGAATGTGTGGATACAAGTCATAAGGAATTATGAAGATCAAGAGAGTATAGTAAAACTACAATATCAAATTTGTCTAATAAAAATAAAATATCAAATCTGTCTGCATATTGTGAGCTAATTGATAGTGCATGTTAAATTTTGTTTGAATAAAGTTTAAAAAATTGAAAAATTAAATGTCCCGGTGCATGATTTACATGAATTGGTGCATAACACAGAATTTGTAAAAATATTGATGAGGAAGAAACTTGTATATCCATGAAGTACATGTCTAATGCATCAAATTGATTTTTTTGTGAGTGTGATGTATTTAATGGGATGATTAAATTGCATAAACTCATCAATTGAAGCAGAGAATTCTCAACAAATTAATCAAATACATGACTCGATCGATCAAGTATGGGTCATCTCAATAATACGTTATACAGTCCAACTAAAATACTTTTTCATTTTTTCAATAAATTGCATTAAGATATTAAATAATTAATTTTATATTTTAATTAATTCATTAAGATATCCACAAATCCAACATATACTGTATTAATTAATATATAAATTATTATCTCATCAGTTTTTTTGTGGACCAAATTCGTTTGTTTTATAAATAATATTTAAATTTAAATTAATGGTTCTAAACAATGAACGACTGAGATAAAAATTATATAATATAAAAAAAATATAAAGAGACAAAAATCAAATTCATTCTAAAACATTTATAAAATAGCATTTACCGTCATTTTAATTAATAAAATAATGTATAAGTTGTTTCATAAATGTGGTTTAATCGGTAGTTATTATGAATTAAAAAAAATATATTAAAACAGTTATGAGTTTGAATTTTAAATTCTCCAATTCTCTATATACTTAAAATGTGCAAATCTAGCTATTAATTAAACAGCAATGCTATATCAAGCGAATTCTTTTTCCCGAAATTTCACGAAGTGCTATTTTTTATTTTATTTTTACAACTTGTGGCATGCTTTTGTTGTAACTTGGATTTGCTATACTTATTTAACATCTTTATGAGTGTTAACCTCAGCTCTAATTTCTGACCCGTGCCACCATTGTTTACAATCGGTTAACAATGGGCGATCTTTGTGTGGTGTGGTTCAGTTTTGAGTATAAAAGTTAATTTAACTGCGAGATAAAAATATATGCGATTCAATTTGATTTAGATTTTTTTTAAATCATATAATCCAATCCAAACCAAACCAATTTGGTTTTGTTTACAAAAAATGTAAACTAACAATATTTTGTAGTTAAACACAATCATGTGTTCATATTTTAGCATAAAAGTTTCTCAAAAAAAATTGATGTACATTTGATTAAAAAATTAGACTAGATATATTAACTTTGGTAGACCAATTTTCCATTAAATTTTGAGACCCAAAGACTATTAATTAAGGTTATCAAAAAATATGTTTAATTCAATTGGTAAAAAATACTGCATTTTATAGGTGGAATTTTTAATCACTAAAAAACTTGAACAAAACAAAAAATAAAACACAAACATAGTGGAAATATTGCCAATGTATTTGTTAGTGACTAAGGTGATTATCAAAAAATAAAACCATGTATTTGTTAGTGCCTAATAAACTGAAACACAACACATTGCCTTATCTAGCACAGTTCGTGAAAATTTCGGGAAGGAATTTTCGCTTGATATAGCATTTTCCTTAATTAAATTATCCTCACAAAAAAAAAACTACCTAATGATTTTCATAGGTTATGTGGGCAGCTCAATAACTTGAGTTAAAAGTTAAAGAAGTTGGAAGAGATGTCACTACCTTCCCTCTCTTCAGATTGTTGTTTATGAAATATGAATAATAATAGTGGTAAATTAGAGAACAAATAATGAAATCAAGAATGAATATGAGACCTACTAGTAAACCTTTTAGCATGAATATTTCAAAGCACGTCTAAATTATGTAGTCAAATCAAATTAATACGTTCTCAGCTAATTTAAGAGGTTAGGAAGAAAGGAACCATGGACATCATCATGATAGGCAAACACTAGTACACGTGTAGTCTTTTTAACATGAATATGAGTAGGAGATCCTTTACTAAATTTTTTTTAAGTTAACGTCTCCCTAACATTGATTCTATTAGAAGTTAAGATTTATAGTTTATAAGTTTAAATATAATTTTTATTAAAATTTATTGTTTAATTGGTTTCTATATATATTCAAACATAAATCAATTCTTATAATTTATTTCTGTTAAAATAAATTTTATTCAACTCAATCAAAATCAATTATGTCAACCGTCAAACCAAACACACGTATACTTTTTTTTTGTACAAAAATGATCTCTCTGTTTGTTTCAGCTAGTAGGTTTAATTTAGTGGTGGGTTCAATTCTCAATTTATTTGTAAATAAAAAATAAAAAATTCTTTCGTTTTAAAATGAATATCACATTATATTTTCCACGAGAAACATACACGAGATTTAATCGAGAGATTGAGGAGAAGATGCAGAAGAAAGAAGAGCAGACTGGTTTCAGGATCCTCACTACCTCCTTCTCCTCCGTTCACTTCGTATCTCTCTTCTTCTTCGTATTCAGCCATTGTTGTTTTCTTTGAAACTTAAAAACATAGTTTCGTTTAGTTCACTTTGCACTTCAAAACTATCACGTAATGTATAAGATTAGTTTCAATTATTTACTGTATTTAATTACTGTATTACTCTGAGTATATCCTTGCAATATTCCAAGAATTTACATTCTTTTGAAAATAATTAAAAAAAATTACACTAGTTAGAATTACCATGATTGGAACTTTGTGCCGATAACGTGTTATGAAACTAATCAAAATAGAAATATAAGAATGAAGATGCAAATGAGAGAAAGAAAAGAGAAAAATATAAAAGAGAAACAATAATCCATGTTATTTATTAGGTTTACACTAATTCATACGTTTTATTTTATATACTGGTAAATATGGGCTGATTAATGGCCTAATAACTTATATGAAAATTGTATTTAATTTATTTGTTTTAATTTTATATTTTTTTTATTATAAATAAGAAGAAATTATATTCACCTTCTCTAAATTCTTTTCAATTAATAGCACAAACACCTCATCTATAAGTAAATTAGAGGGTGAAAAAAAAAATTAACCTCCCTCCCTGTGTCCTAAAAAAACATTAACCTCCTTTATTTATCACTAAACAATAAACACATTTTCAACTAATGCATTAAACAAATGATAGCCCTTTTTTTTTTCACTTACCTCGGCTGAACTCTAGACTACCAGGGTTCCTCTCCTTTAGAAATCAGAGGGTGAAAAAAAAAAATTAACCTCCCTGTATCCAAAAAAAAACATTAACCTCCCTTATTTATCACTAAACACCATTTCAGTTAATGCATTAAAAAAATGATAGCTCTATTTTTTTTTGTTACAAGCTCTATTACTTATTTTTTTATACGTAGATGAAATAACAAAGTTATTGAAAACTCACATAAACAAAATGGAGTAACGGAGCTTTGAAGTGAACTCCAATCATGGATGTATAGCCTAACGATTTTAACATTTTGTCAGTTGAACTAGGACTACTGGACAAGCTATATTACTTTTTATGTTTTGCTATAAAGATGTTGTTAATTAGATAGAGACATAATGTGTAAAACAAATTTTATAAGAATTATTTCTACATCAATTCTTCATTTCTTCATTAACTGTTGCTTGACCTTAATTAAAAATAATGTTGTAGCACTAAACGTTAATTAGTTTAGTGATAATTAGCGTTGAACTTGATAAGAAAGATTATGATTCGATCTTCAAACTAACTCTCGAATAAATTAAACTGGTAATAAAAATTGAAAAAAGAAATAACACCGTAGCACACAACTCTCATTAACCTTTAGAAAGAGATATTAAGAAATAATATAATTTGTCTAACAAAAAAAATAGAAATAATATAATTTTCATTTAAATTATTCTACATCAATATATAAACTTTAATTATCAAAACAATATATATATAAAAACTTTAATTATTATTAATAAGTCAAAAGTGTAGAGTACATTCCGTTGGGAAAAAGAATCTAATGTCCACTATAACAAAGACTACTACAACAATGGTAAAAACAAATGAACATTTTTGATTGTTTTATTTTTGATTGTGTAATCTACCAAACTATACTATTATTATGATGATGAAGACATGGAACATCTGGATAACATGAAGTACATATTCCTTGTGCTTTAGTGCATGTGGTTTGTGCTTCCCCTCCATCGACACGAGTTATGTTAACCTTGTTAAAAACAATGTTGGTGCAACCAATGGTAGCATCACAATTAAGTTCAATAGCATTATTTTTCTTATTATTTGTGGTTCCACGTAAATTGAGGTACATAACATTACTCACTTTTAGTGGTTGTCCAATATCATTAGTCTTACTAGGGTCATAATATTGGTCAATAATTACAGGGTGATTGACTCCAATAAATATAATATCTTCGTATGTGATGTTCCTTGCATAGCCAAATCCTCCCTGATTGAAATGACAAAACATGCATGTCTATTATTCTTAGAATTTTGAATTTAAGTCTAACTGAATTCTACAGAACCTTCAATAAGATAAATAAATAACTCTATCACTTATAACCTTTTAATATTACTGCAATATTCTATTTGATCAACTTCATTCAATCTATCATTACCTCAAATGTCTTGATTCTAGCTCCATTTGCAGTTCTTTTGAAGGTGCAATTTTTTACATTTACATCTTCTACTGCAGCATACTTTTTATTTTTTCCGATACTACCGACACTAGAGTCACCAATAGAGTTTCAATGTTAATCAAATTAAACAAAAATGTATATAATTAATGTAATAATTATTGAACTCTAAATATTAATTTTAATCACATACCTGATGCCATGGCCAGGTCCACAAAAAATACCAGTTATGTTAATTAAGCTAGAACCGCTGTTAATAGCAATGCAATCGTCGCCTACAATTTAATGGACAATAATTAAAAAATTCAAGATGAAATTCAACAAAAATTAATTAATTAAGTTAATCCAATTATAATTATAGCTCTTCAATCAATCTAACTTTGCTAAAAAAATACTTCATGCATACTGTAAAATAATATGGTCAAAATAAATATTAATATTGATGATCGTAAATTCTAGAGCTGAAGTTATGTATTATATAATGACCTGTCTCTTTACGTCAAAAAAAATAAAAATAAATAATGACCTGTCTCAATGATTGAATTATGAATGTGGATATTGTTTGATGATGCAATATCTATTCCATCAGTGTTGGGACTATCCTCTGGCGCTATTATATGAAGATTGGATATGGAAGTGCCATTGCAATCATCTATGCTTATATGATTTCTTGGACTATCAATGTGAGTCAAGTGTTAGGTCTTGACATTGAAGGAATCGGATTGCCTGCATATAAATATTATCAAGTAATTATAGTACTTAAATATATGTACCAATGTTGTTTAAATAAGAGTTAATAGGTGTTTATCCCTTGCAATATGAGGGAATTTCAATATAATATTTTTTTATTACTACTCTCATAATGTGAATATTTCATTGTTTTCCTACCCGTCTGAGCTTGGAATATCTTCATTTTTGCTGGTGTGGTAGATATATGACGAGGTAAATCAAACACATATTAACAAGTCTGCCACATCGGCAAAAATAAAAATTCAAAGTTCAAAAAAGATAAAAGATGATATCTTCACATCATGAAAGATAATAAAAAAAACATTTACATTAAGTCGAAACTCATTCACACTTGCGAGTAAATATCTTCTTTTTTTTTGTACACGAGTAAATATATATTTACCCTTTAAATAAATATATCCAAATTTAAAATTGGTCAAAGAAACTTGATGTATTTGGTGAAGAATTTGAACTAGATATATTAATTTTTGTTGACTAATTTTCTCTTATATTTTGTAACAGAGTAGTATTATCTATAATGTTTATCAACTTACAGTTGGCTTAGCACTTTCATCAGACTTTCTAGGATGCCTCTTCCACCACATAAGACCTTGACCATCAACCTTTCCTCCTCCATTGACAACAAGTCCCCTTATATTCCTGAATCTGATCCATGGTGAATTTTTGTTATCATCATCTGTAAATTTCCAATCATCAACGCTTGTTGGAGCAACAATAGTTTCTTCAAGCTGTCAACCCAAAGAGTATTTCATTATTAACATTGAACACATTAAATAGCATAATTCATCCGTTATGAGAATAAATGGTAAAAAATTCAAATAAACTAATTTTAAGAAAGTTTTTAACACCATCTTTTGCATATTACAAATACCTCGATTGTAGTAGTCGTGGATTTGCAAGGACCTTGAAAAATTAAAGGTTGTAATAAGAATGTTTTTCCTTCGGGTATAATTAGTGTTGGAGTGCCTACAGTGCCGCACACATCTTTCCATGCTTTCATAAAAGCCTTTGTAAGGTCCAAAAAAAACACAGTTTAAAATAGTTAGATTTGAGAAATATGGTCGCATATTAAAAATAGTGTTAAATATATTTTTTGTCCATATAAATATTTGAAATTTTGAGTTTTAGTTCTTCAAAATATTTTTGCCACTTTTTAGTGTCTACTTTTGAGTCATCTATATGTGTATTATTCATATATTTTAATGAGTTTTTTTTATTTATGTTTATAATATTATAAAAATCACTCACACAATAATTCATATTTTTTTTAAATTCATATTTAATTCATCTCTTATAAACAAATATTAAAAAATTGCAAATCAATTCAAATTATAATGTAGTTAACATGAATGTAAAAAATAATTCAAAATTTTAAGAAATACACATGAGTTAACCTATAAATATAGATTAAAAAGTGGCAATAAAATTTTGATCAAAAACTAAAATTTAAATATTTATTTATAAATCAAAAACATATTTAACCTTAATAATATTTATAATATGAGCATAACTTTAATATATATAGTATGAAATGGTAAAATTATACATTTGAATCCACAGTTTGACCATTCCCGATGGCACCATAAGTAAGCACATTAAAGGTAGAAGTGGAACATGTTATTCTAGCACATAAGATGTGTGAAGCAATAACAAACATTAAAATGATATATAAGCCCTTCATATTATATATGAAACACTAATATATAGTGAATAAAAACGTGTAAAGCTTTCCTCAAAAAAAAAAAATAGTGTAAAGCTATAGAGTACTATATAGGTTGTGAAGTGAAAAGTGGAAATATGATTACAATATATAGGCAATATTGCAGTACGTGATGAAATAAAGTATGAGGAAAAATAAATGAAATTTCTAAAATAAATTTGACACGTTTGACCAGAATTTTATTTTATATTTTTCTGAAAAAGAATCAATTTCCATAGTAAAAATCAATAGTCAATTATTTTAAGAGGAAACTAGAAGTAGGTTTCTATAAGAGCTGCAATTATAAGTATTTTTTAAAATTGAAAATATATTTTTTGTAATATAATCATGAATTAAACAAACATTTCTTTTACTTTGAATGCTAAAAAGTATTTTTTTTTATTTAAGAATTTTTTTTATTTGTTTACCCAGTCAAATTTTTTTTTTGTAAATATATAACAAAAGGAAAAATAACTTTTAATTTGAATAAAATATCAAAACAAATAATTTTATTCTATACTTTGAAATGAGTTCTTTTAAAGTTTTATTTTTTTTGAATTTGTGTTGAATGTTTTTTAAATAAGGCGAAGAACATGAATTTAGGTTCTCTCCATTTAATTCTATTGAGCTTATAGATGCACAGCAAGTGGCAAAAAAATTAATCAACAGTTCTGATTGAAACTTCAAAAATCAGTATTTTTGTTCAAATAAATAAATAAATAAGAGAAATTCTATGATACATTTGAATTTTTCAAATGTACCAGTACATTAGATAATAAAATCATTAATTAAATTAGTATTTTTGAAAGAATTTTTTTATTCTTTTTTTTACAAGATTTACTAATGGTGAATATTGAATTTTCTTGTGAAAAATTGTAAAATTCTTAAAATAAATATTCTTCACTTTCTTCTCCAAGACCACCAGTCCGGCCACCACCCCCTCCAAATTCCCCATTGTAGAAAAAATCCTAAAAATAAAGCTCCCCCACCTTTCTTCTTTGTCTCCGTTTCTCCTTATCAACACTCTCCGTCGTCGTTCCACCGCACCTGAATTGACGTTTTGCTTCCACCGGGTTGTCTCAATGTTGTTGTGAATGTTACATAGGTTTTAAAAAATGGTGGTGGTGGTGTATTATTGTCACTCTGTTGTTCAAAATGTTTCTTTTTCAAAATAATCAGTTGCAAATTTGTTGGGAAAATCTTATAGAATTAAATAAGATGAATTTGAAAAATAGTAATAAATTGCTGATATTCTTCTGTAGACAAATTATTACATCAATAAAAATAGTGAATTAATTCGAAACTTAAATATAGACATCATTTATTTATAATTTTTTAAAATAGTACTGATAAACACTCGATTCATCCAACCCACTCACCTCATTAAAAAGTTCTAAATAGATCCACAAATAACACGTATCACCAATAATTCTACATTATTATATATGAGTCCCACAAAAATAATATAAGAACTATTGCTTATTTAAGGACATTTTTCTCTCTAATGGGAGTACCTATTTAAGAATTGATACTTATTTCATTACTCAAGTACCACCATTGAAGAAATCGATGACATCATATACTTTTGCATTGTTTTTTGGCTTAATTGGATATTTGCTCCTTTAATTAATTTATTGATTTTATTTTGGTCCCTTAACTAATTGTTGTTACAAATTGATCCCTTAACTAATTTATTAGTTTCATTTTGGTTCTTTAACTAATTGTTGTTACAAATTAATCCTTTAACTAATTTATTTGTTTCATTTTAGTCTTTTAACTAATTGTTGTTACAAATTGATTCTTAACTTAACTTCTGTGAGACCTTTTAGTTTCTTTCCGTAATTTATTTTTTCAAAAACCGTTAAATATTTATATTTAGTTTTTAACGTTTTTTTAAGACACATCACATATCATATAATTTGTCACATCATCAACCACATATACTTATTTAATGCTTTTTTTAAATTAACGGAAATAACCAAAATAACTAACGAAATTTAAATTAAGTTAAGAGACCAATTTGTAACAATAATTAGTTAAGAGTACAAAATGAAACCAATAAACTAATTAAAGTATCAATTTGTAACAACAATTAGTTAAAAAACCAAAATGAAATCAATAAAAAAGTTAAGAGACCAATTTTATAATAAAAATTAGTTTAAAGACCAAAATAAAATTAATTAATTAATTAATTAATTAAGGGACTAAATATCCAAAGTTATGTTTTTTTTTTTCCTTTTGTTTTAATGAATACTTTTTTGTATTTTTCCTTCATAAAAGATATGCATAGTATCATATATATAATATTACTGCGTGGCTCTCGTGGGATACTCACGTGGTTTTTTAATCATAAAAAAACAATACTAGTTTATATATCACCACAACATATTATTTTCTAACACCAATGAGTTTGGTTTGATCACACTACACTGATCACAAATTACAATGGAAAACTTAGTAGCATTATTATCATCACTAAATATGAATCCTACAAATGCAATATTCACTATAATTGCTATGGTTTTGATATGGTGGATATGGAGTGCACTTGATTGGATTTGGTTTACACCAAAAAGAATAGAGAAACGTCTCAAACAACAAGGTCTTAAAGGAAATTCATATAGACTTATGGTTGGTGATATTAGAGATATGGTTAAAATGATTAAAGAAGCTAAATCTAAACCTATGGATCCTTACTCTAATGATATTGCTCCTCGTGTTTTGCCTTTTGTTGTTCACACTATTGCTAAATACGGTATGTTTTATTTGCAACTTTTAAGCTAATCACTTCAGTTAAGTTGCTTTTAAGTTTTAGTTGTTCTGTTTTATTTTCTTGGTATTTTAGTTTTACGAGGGAATGAGACGTCGAGTTGAGTCTGTTTATATGGATTAATTCGAGTATATTTATCGACTATAGTTTTGTGAGATTGTCTGAAAGAATTTATAAAAGCAAACATCTTTTGTAAGTTTTTTCAGTTTTATTTTTTTAAGTTCTCCGAAATAGTTTGTTTAAATAGCTTTTAGTTCATAAGAAAACAATTTTGACTTTATTTTATTTTTTGTTATAGAAATAGTTGTAGGATCAAGAGCTTACCACTTCGCTAAAAACAATTGTTGCTAATGATGGTGGAAATTAATTTACTATATAGTATAGAGTTCTTAAGGGTTCCACCTAAGCGCCATGGGTTGAGATGTTAAAGCCCATCAAATCCGAAGAGTGACGCTGGATTTAATTCCAACAATAGTTCATTAACAATAAGCTAGTTTATAAATTATCCGCTATTTATTGTAGAACAAAGTTTAACTGATATTTTTTTTATGTTTATTTGGTGTTTTTCATGTTTTTTGGGGTAAAATATTGAAGATTACTTTATAATATTCTGAATATACTGTGATGAAATAAATGCAGGGAAGAGTTCATTTATGTGGCTTGGTCCAAGACCTAGGATATTCATAATGGATCCAGACAAAATCAAAGAAATGGTAAATAAGGTCTATGATTTTCAAAAACCTGATACTAGTCCCCTGTTCAAGCTTCTAGCTTCAGGCTTTGCAAATTATGATGGAGACAAATGGGCAAAACATAGAAAAATTGTTAGCCCTGCATTCAATGTAGAGAAAATGAAGGTTAGTTTAATGTTTTATCTTATGATCTTTATTTTGCCTATGTTATTATATAAACAAAACAAAATATGATGGGTCCTACCATACCAAACATTAGTTGGTTCAGTGGTGGTTGACGTTGAACGTCTGAATTTGATAGGGATGACCACGGTTCGATTCGTGTAACTGTGTTCAGGAGTGGGCTGAAATCATTTGATGTCAGAACTAACCCCGAACCAGATTAAACCGGTGGTGAAAATAAAAAAAATGAATATACGATAGATCCGTGAACTAAGCTAAGTTGGTAGGAACATCACATTTTATATTTTGAGACTGAAGTTCGTACCCTGACATCCCACTTATTCACCTTAAGGGTGAAATTTCTAACCAGAAAACTATTGCTTGCTTGATAAGAAAATATAAAATAAGCAAAATATGATGGTGTTTGTGATTGTTGAAAATTTTGCAGATGTTGATACCAATATTTTGCCAATCATGTGATGATATGATCGACAAATTGGACAAAGTGGTAACTTCATCCAATGGGCCATGTGAGTTAGATATATGGCCTTTTGTTCAAAATGTTTCAAGTGATGTTCTAGCTCGTGCTGGCTTTGGAAGTAGCTTTGAAGAAGGAAAAAGAGTTTTTCAACTTCAAAAAGAAATGATTACACTTACAATGACCCTCTTTAAGTTTGCTTTCATTCCAGGTTATAGGTAAGGTTTCAACTTATTTTGCAACTCAAATTCATTTTATGTTTTGGTGCTTAAATTTGTATATTGTTATTTGTTATTTAAGTGTAGTTCAACTTTTGATATATTGGGGGTGAGAATTTGAATGTGCAATGTCCCTCTTTGGGAAATAAATTGAGATGTGTGTACATAGACAAAATAACAATAGTCATTAAAAACTCACACACATGTGAACATGTGAAAGAGTTAGTGTTTAAATTTCAGCCACGACGTTTACGTTTGACCTAACAATTTTGATATTTGTCAGTTGAGTTAGGTTGCACTACTAAAAGATATCTCTTCGTACGGAGATAGAGGGACTCTGAAATAGTTATTTTTGTTACTATTTACAACTTAAGTTGTACTTAATAAATTAAATGATGATTAACACTACTAATCATGCTTATTTATTTGTTTATTGGTAGGTTTTTGCCAACATATACCAACAGAAGGATGAAAGCAATTGACTTAGAAATAAGAACATCACTAATGAAAATCATAAACAGAAGACTAAAAGCAATGAAAGCAGGGGAACCTACAAATAATGACTTATTAGGCATACTTTTGGAGTCAAATTACAAAGAATCTGAAAAGGCTAATGGTGGTGGAGGAATGAGTTTAAGAGAAGTTTGTGAAGAAGTTAAGCTATTTTATTTAGCAGGACAAGAAGCAAATGCTGAATTACTTGTTTGGACTTTGTTGTTACTTGCTAAGAATCCTGAATGGCAAGAAAAAGCAAGGGAAGAAGCTTTTCAAGTTTTTGGTCATGAAAATCCAGATTATGAAAAGATTGGTCAACTTAAAATTGTGAGTTTTTCACTTTACTTAAAATTACTATGGTTTTGATTTGAGTACTCATTACTTATAAAAATAAAAATTGAATAGAAAATTTGAGATGAAAAAAAATCAAATATGTCTCTAATTTTCTCACTAAATTTAGTGACTAAATTCTAATGTTGACTATTTTCATACACGGTTCATTGTAGTATAGTACTAAAAAATCGTTTGAAACTCCAACAAAAACAGATGTCGACTTGCAGAAGTAGAAGCTCATAATGCTCCTCGCCTTCATAATTGAGACCGTGATTTGACTTGATTGGTGCCGATTCGACAAAAACAAAAAAAACGAAAATGCATGTTTTAAAACTCGCTCATATTTGTTTTTCCTTGTTTTTGTCAAATCAACACCGTTATGTCCCTGTCTCAACCATGAGGACAAGGAGGACCGCTTCTACTATCAAGAAGCGTCATCAATCGTCATTCGAGTTTTAAATGATTTTTAAATACTAATCCACTACGGCGCACATGTAAAACCCGCCTCGAATAATTATTGGTTTTGGTATGAAACAGGTATCAATGATTCTTCAAGAAAGTCTAAGACTATATCCACCAGTTATCATGCTATCTAGATTCCTTAGAAAAGACACAAAACTTGGAGACCTCACACTTCCTGCAGGAGTAGAACTCATAGTACCTGTCTCAATGATGCACCAAGAAAAAGAATTTTGGGGTGATGATGCAGGAGAATTCAAACCAGAAAGATTCTCAGAAGGAGTTTCAAAGGCAACAAATGGAAAACTTTCTTACTTACCTTTTGGAGGAGGTCCTAGACTTTGTATAGGACAAAATTTTGGCTTATTAGAAGCTAAAATTGCTGTGGCTATGATTCTTAAGCAATTTTCTTTAGAGTTTTCACCTTCCTATAAACATGCTCCTTCTTTTATTATCACTCTTCAGCCTGAACATGGTGCACATCTCATTTTAAATAAACTTTAGAGTGTAGTTTAATACTTCATCCGATCCGATGTCATATGTAAGCATTTTTTTTTAGGTTCATTTAATAACTGATGATCTGGTCAATAACATAGGTCATATGCATCAGTTATTGAACGAATTTAACAAGTGAACAATTGTTTATATATGAGATCGGAGGAAGTAATTAGCTTCTTTGGTTGTCACCAAATAAATTAGGTTTCTTTTATTTGATAGTTTTGGCTTTTGTTATGGTTTGTTTGTTATGTCAATTTTGTTACTTTGGCTAATATGCCATAGAGATGATAAATGTGTAACTCTACATTACTTCAAGTATTTTGTTAATTTCCTCTTTAGTTTTTTGTTTATTACTTATTAGGGCTTATCGAATTAGGTACTTCAGTTCAGAGTTAACGACACTTATTTGGTTCTTTGTAATTAGTTTATGTATCCGTTGTTTAGCTTTGTATAGTAACCCTCAAACATGTTCTTTATTTGTAGTAACTTGATTATTTGGAGGTTTCGTTCGAAAATGGACTCCTAATAGAAAAATAAACAAAAAAAAGTTTAAAGAGTCGATCTTCATTAAATTATAAATAATACAAAAAATAAAAATAGTTATCATTGTAAATAAAATTTAAAAGAGGGTTTTATTATACAATAAACTTAAAAAAGATGAATTTTTCTTATATTTTTACTACTATACTTGCCAAGTGCACAAGATATGCCAATAACTAGTTATGATCTCTCCATTTCTCAACTTTAGAAGAAATAACAAACACCATTTGAAGAGATATAGACACAAAATAAGTAGTAGTTTCACCACCAAGTAAATCCCTCCATCTCTAAATATTATTTTAAAAATTAAAAAAAAATTACTATAAAAGAATTTAAACTTATTTATTTTTGTCAATATATATCCAAATGATTGTTTGTCGTTTCTTTTGAAAATTGAGAGGATCCTAACTCACCAATTATAGTCATAGAAAATACGAAAATTTCTTATCTCCCCTCCTACATTCTCTTTCCCGGGAACTACCGTTTTTGTCCTTGGATATGAATTGGGAGTCTTTACAAAAAGTTCGAGACGTAAAACCTGAAATAAGTTTCGGGGTCTAGATCCCAAAATTTTGCAAAGTTTGTGCGGGATTTTGGGGGATGTATGCAAAATTTCGATCCCAAAATTTACTTCAAGTTCTACGTCTCAAACTAAAGGATAATTTGAGATTTTATGTGGAATTAAAAAAGTGTGGGAGAAATTTTCATAATTCATATCATGTCCATTAAATACTAAAAACACAAACAATCAAAACTACTATATGATAATTGTCAAAAAAAAAAAAATGTGATGAAAAAAATTCCAGTCTCCTCTTTAAATGGAATTTTTCATACACAAAAATTGTAGATTAAAACTATGACAACAAGTTTATATCTCTTATACATTAACAAAATAATAAGCCATTGAAAATTCACACACATCGGAATTCAAACTCTCAATCACAAATTTTCAACCTAACAATTTTAATATTTCAACCTAACAATTTTAATATTTTTTAGAACTTATTGACTATCTCTTATTAATATAACCGATTCATCTCCCCCACCAAACTTATATAGTACTATCAAATATAAAATACTTATTGTAACAAAAAAAAAATATAAAATACTTAATGTGTCAAAAATATAAAATATTTAATCTAGATATAATAATAAATTCGAAAAGAAAAAAAAAGATATAATAATAAAATTGTCCACGCAGTTCACGAGCTACGTTTTTTTAATATAAACATGCTATTGCGTCTGTCTTTTTGTGGACCATCTTGTGATTCAGATTTCAATAAGTGTAAGTGATACATTCATATATAATTTATAAACCACTTCTATAGACATTTATTAGTTGAACAAATTAAGAACATAAAGTACATACCAAAAACTAGAGGAAAATAGGCTCACATAAGCTGAAAATGGGAACAGAAACAAAGCCATTGAAAATCTACATGCTCCCATTCTTTGCACAAGGGCACTTAATCCCTCTTGTAAACTTAGCTCGTTTAGTAGCTTCAAAAAACCAACAAGTTACCATCATAACAACACCTTCCAATGCTAAACTCTTCGATAAAACTATCGAAGAGGACAAAGCTGCCGGCCACCACATCCACGTCCATATTGTGAAATTCCCGGCAGCCCAAATTGGTTTACCTACCGGAGTCGAAAATCTCTTTTCGGCTTCTGATAACCAAACTGCCGAGAAAATTCACATGGCTGCTCACCTCATTAAACCAGAAATTGAAAACTTTATGAAACAAAACCCACCTGATGTCTTCATTCCTGATATCATATTCACCTGGAGTGAATCCACAGCTAAAGATCTTCATATTCCACGACTAGTTTTCAACCCGATTTCAATCTTCGATGTTTGTATGATTCAAGCTATACAATCTCATCCAGAAGCTTTTGTTTCGGATTTAGGACCTTATCAAATTCCTGGTCTTCCTCATCCACTTACACTTCCAATTAAACCATCACCTGGTTTTGCTAGACTCACTGAATCATTGATCAAAGCTGAAAGTGGTTCCCATGGTGTTATTGTTAATAGCTTCGCTGAGCTTGATGAAGGTTACACCGAATATTATGAGAATCTCACCGGACGTAAGGTTTGGCCTGTTGGACCAACTTCTCTCATGGTGGACAATATCAAAGAGAAGGTAGTTAGTATTAGTAATGAAACTTCTTTGGAGAAACATGAGAGTCTCATTTGGCTCGATACACAAAAACCAAGTTCGGTTGTTTACATTAGTTTCGGAAGTTTATGTAGTTTATCGAATGCGCAACTTATGGAGTTAGCTATTGGACTTGAAGCTTCAAAGCATCAATTCCTTTGGGTGGTTCATAGAAAAGAAGGAGAAGATGATGATAATTGGTTACCTAAAGGTTTTGAAGAAAGGATGAAAGAAAAAAATAGAGGAATTTTAATTAAGGGGTGGGTGCCACAAGCATTAATATTGGATCATCCAGCAATTGGTGGATTTTTGACGCATTGCGGTTGGAATGCCACCGTAGAAGCTATAAGTTCCGGGGTACCTATGATTACAATGCCTGGATTTGGCGATCAATATTATAACGAGAAATTGGTGACTGAGGTGCATCGTATTGGGGTGGAGGTTGGTGCCGCGGAGTGGAGCATGTCGCCTTATGACGCTAAGAAGACGGTGGTGAGTGCGGAGAGGATAGAGAAGGGTGTGAAGAGTTTGATGGATAGTGATGGTGAAGGTGGAGAAATACGAAAAAGAGCTCAAGAAATAAAAGTGAAGGCGTGGAAAGCCGTTCAAGAAGGTGGATCGTCGCAAAATTGTCTTATTAAACTTGTTGATTATCTTCAAAGTGTGGTAGTTTCTAAATAAGTAGAACTAAACTAATTTGTTTGCTAGTTTCAAATTTCATTTTCCTCAGTTTGTGTTAGAAATAATATAAAACCATTGATGTGGCCTTTCTTAACAGCTTAAGTTTTTGGGATAATTGGTTATTTGACAGTTTGATCTATCTATAATTTGATCTTCGGTGTTTTCAAATTAATTATTATTAAATTTTAAGTTAAAAATAAAATGTTTTGTGTTCCAAGTGGTTCAAACTCAAATGGCATGAGTTAGTTATCCTCGTATGATAGTTCAAATGGTAAGAACCAAAGAATATATGAGCAGCGATTAATCTCTGAAAAGAGCAATTTATCGTTCTGATATGATGTACTAAAAAAATAAAATGAGTTAGCTCACCTAGAAGAAATGTAACGATAAATGATGCTGGTTGGGATATTGATTGTTACGACTTGGTATGCATGAATGTGTTTACTATACAGTAAGAAATTTATATAGGATTGTCTTTGATAATTTATTTTCAATGTTTATTTGGTGTTGCGGTGACAAAAATTAATTTTGAATTTAGATACACTTATATTTATTGGATTTTGTCTTTGATAATTTATTCAGGCTGTTAGTTATAAAAGCAGTAGCACTCTAATAAGAAGGAAAAAAAATTAGTCCATGCAGTTCACGAGCTACCCGTTTTTAATATAAACAATACACTGTGCTTTGTATACCTAAAAGAAAAACAAAAAAACAAAAGTGTGTGGCTCTTTTAGTCGGTGTGAATTTCAGAAAAACAAATTAACTTGTCTGTCTTTTATCAAATTTCTTAGCAATTGAACACGCACATGACAAGTTGACAACATATATGCTGTTTCAGTTAATCTGGTTGAGTGGTTGTGGTTCATTCTCTTCCTTTAATTAAGGGTTGATGATTCGATAGCTTTTGATACTAAATAATTTTAAATCTCTAACTTAGTTATTTCATACTTTAAAGTACCTCTAATCTAGTGAGATAAATAATCATTACATATTCACCGGTAAATACTCTAATCTCGACAAAAAAAAACATACGTTGCTATTAAGAAGTACTCACATTTAGAATTATATCTGTACCCATGTCTTCCACTTGATCACAATATCTTTCATGTGAATATATCTTCCTTAATAATGTTTTTATCATTCTTTTTATGAATTTCTAACTTTTATAGATGTCATCCATACTATTAGTAGACTCGACATATTCAACAAAATTATTGAAACTCTTTGGTTTTTGCACATAATGTATCGAACATATATATATATATATATATATATATGGAAGGAATCAAGATATGTTTCTTCCAAATCAAACTCCACTTGGGAAAAATTATGTCAACAATATTCATCAAAGTATTCCTTTCAAAAAAATATTCATCAAAGTATTGTCCCAGTCAGTCACAATTATCGGACATTTCAACAAATTACGACACACCTCTAAAGCTCAAATGAATTTGCCTTCCTTCTTATATATATAAACAAATTCAACCTGAACAAACCCATTAAATATCTTGGACAATTTCAGTATCAACAATCAGTATGTAGATATACAAATACTTTTCTTCAATTAAACATTTCATCATATGTTGCACTTTTGGTCTTGGACCTCGAATAGATTGTCTATATATATATATATATATATATATTTGTGGCATGCATCATAAATATGTTTGATACTAGTTGCAATAAGACAACTTCTCTTCTTTAGTGTAACCAAAATATTTCTTGTAAGTGTCATGTTGTATATTATCCCACTAACAAGTTTCTTTCTCCATGTTTGTTAGTACTAATAATAAAGTAAGGATATTTTAGAAATTGTAATAAATTTTACATAAAATCAAGACAAAATACTCCATCTGTCCCAAAATATAAGGGAAGAAAAATAATCTCACTTATTAAGAAAACATAATCATGAGAATTTAAAATATGATTTTGTGGGTTTTTTTTAAATAAGTTGTATAGAAGGTGTAAAACCATTTTTTATTGTTTATTGAGAAAATGAGAGAGAAGGAAAATTAAATGCAATTTGTATTTAATTTTATGAGAATAAGAAAAAAAACACATTCTTGAAAATGATTTTTCTCTTATATTTTAGGACAAAAAAAATGTTTTTTCCCCTTAAATTTCATGACGGAGGGAGTATTGTTTCATTAATAAGTGTGCAAATGAACAATTTAATTTGCTTTAAAAAGGCCGGAAAGAGTACAATTTTTTCAAGATAAAAATTAACTCAGTCGATGAGAACAACATGTAAGAGAATTATTGTTTTAGTCCCTTAACTAATTTTTAAGTTTCATTTTAGTTCCTTAACTAATAAATATTACGTTTTGGTCGCTTAATTTTATCTCTGCCGTCCCTTCCGTCAATTTTTAACACCAAAATTATAAAGGGGGTTAGCAGTATAGGTGGTCCACGACCGCCATAAACGTCACTAATTATTTTGTAGGTTTATTGTATCTAATAATGAATCACTAACACCAAAATTTGTTTCAACATTTTTTATATTCTTCCTTGTTTTGTTCTTCATGTTCATCAATATATTCATAAATTTAAATAAAAAATGCAGAACTTCAAACATAAACTCATAAAACACATCTAAATCTAAAACATTAAAATCTAAACAGGTAAAACACTTCAACCCCCATAAATTACTCTATCAAACCCAAAAATTAAGAATAAACATCGATGTTTTTCAAAACACATAAATCTTCTGTAGATTTAATCACCAAAAATTTTGGAATCAAAAAGATCCTTTTAGAATCTAATATATGTTATTTTGAATTTGAACAATATGGATGTTTAGTGAATGAGATTGAAAGGAATATAATATCAACTGTCCATATTAAATTTTCAAAACTCTTCTCTCTAGAAATTTCTTTCATAATAGTCCCAAATTTTCTTCATTATATCTCTCTAATTGTTGTTGATGAGTATGAGTATAAATTGTGAATTATGAATACAGATAAATTTTCTTTTATAGTAGTAAGTCTTTGTCTGATTTAGGTGAAATAAAGGAGAGAGAAGTTGAGAAGAGAAAGATTGAATAGAAAGATCTCATTTCTTTTGTTTGATTTGAAGAGAGATTGAAAAGAGAAAAATATAAAATGTGAGACCCACGTGTTTTGTATTTATCTTCCATATAGCGAAGAAAGTGCAGAGAAGTGGTTATATATTGCAATTTTACACTTTTGTCTATACCTTCTTTGTGGTTGCATTGTTCTTTCAAATCATAAACAAATTGGAAATGAAATACGACTTCTTTGAAAAAATTGCAGAATTTTTTTTCTAATTAATTGCTAAATGTTTTTTTTTAAGGTTCATAGCTTAATTGGTCTATTATATTAAAAGAAAATGTGCTAAGTAACCGTATATATAGCTTAATTGAATAACTTTTTAATAAAGGGTGTTCTTGTCTTTTTCAAAAAATAATTACACTTCTCCTTCTTCTATTTCTCTTCTAATTGTATTAAACCAAATAATGTAATTTTTTTTTATTAAAAAAGAAATTCATTCATTCAAATTAACAAATACATACATACCAAAAAATTAACAAATACATAGATCATTACAAATTTAGAATTGCTAAAAACTGAAAAAGGTGAATCTACAAACAATCTCGCAGCCCATAGGTTAATAGCATACAACGGCATAATGAAAGTGCCTACAAATATGACAACGTAAAAGTAACCAGAATGTTCATACTTTCGGATTTGTAGCATTGATGTCTAAGTCTTCATCAGATCTGTAATGAGTTAATGTAAATATGCAAAGTTGAATCAACGAACCCCGAACAAAGAAGAAAACCAACAAACGCCGCACAAAACAATGAACAAACACAACACCGCACAAAACGACGAACAAACACAACACCGTACTACGACGACAAAAACTTCTAAATCAAAAAACCTATCTTTTTGTATATAACTACTTATTTAAACAAAAGGAAATAAAACAACGGCGTTGAGGGGTGATTTCAGATAAAAAATGGTCAAAAATCACCCCCTATAATGGAAGGATGGAAAGAGAGAAAAGTTGAGATGCGGTGGCTAACTTTAGTTGAGAGAAAGAGATAACCAAATAATATACTAATTCTACTATATTTCTCACATATTTTTCTCTTCTCATACCCTCTCTTGTCAATTTCTCTCTTCACAATCTCTCTTCTAAACCAATAACACTTTAAAGAAATGTAAATCACGGGACCCAAACAACAAATGTAATCCAAACAAATCCGGCCTCAATCTAAAAACCATCAAAACTTTACATACAACTACACAAACAACAATATGCTAAAAATGGAAAAACCTCTACAACATAAACAATAAAAATAATATCTGAAACAAGTACTCTAATTTTTGGGTTTGATAGATTAGTTTGTGGATTGAAGCTTTACTTTGTAGACTTCAATTTTATGGATTTTAATATATGTTTTATGAGCCTGTGTTTGAATTTTTAGATTTTTTACTTTAAATTTATGAATATATCGATAAACATGAGGAATAAGATAAAGAAGAATACAAAGAAAAGTGAAATAAATTTTTGTGTTGGTGATTTATCTTTAGATATAATAGATCTACATGATCTAATGATTATCTTTTTGACAAAAGAATCACATAGTTAAAATTAAAATAATTAATAAGATTTTTGACGGATTACTTATATTGTTAACCCATTTTATAATTTTGATGTTAAAAATTGTTGGAAATGACAAATTTAATTGACGAAGATAAAATTAATAGATCAAAACACAACATTTATTAACTAAGAAACTAAAACTAAACCTTCATTGGGCCAGCTATCCGATCCTTCGAGGTCTCTCCAATCTAGCGAGGGAATAGTCACTGCGTTCGGCGGTGGATACTCCGGTCTCGACAAAAAAAAAAAAAACTAAAATTAAACCTATAAATTAATTAACCCAATGGATGTGGTTGAGTGGATGAGGCTCATCCTCCCTTAATCAAGCGTCGATGATTCGATCCTCACCTTACATATGAAGCAACTTTAAATCCTTAGACCAGCTATTCCATTAATCGAGTTACCTCAATCTATGAAAGAATTAGTCACTAAATTCAGTCGTGGATACCCCAATCTCAACAAAAAAAAACTATAAATAATTAAGAACGTAGTCCACCAGATTTAGGGTCTGTTTGGTTGGAAGGTAAGAAAGTAGGAAGGAAGGAAAATACGAAATTTGAGGGATATATTTGAATTATAAAATAGTCTAAATACATGCATTGATTTCCGTGTTTTCTTTCCTACTTTTTTTTTTCCAACCAAACGAACGGTTAATGTTAAAACCTAAAATGTTTATCTACCAAAGCCGAACAAACCAATTAGTAAGGCCCATCATCATTCCCTATACATATCTAACCACGTTTTAGACGTTTAAAATACCAAAATCTAAAAGCCACCGATTCAGAACAAAATGCAACCGCCGCCGCCTCTTGCCATTGTATGAGAAACAATTGTGTCGCATTGAACGTGGCTCGCCGGAAAACGCACCGGAGTTCGTCATCATCCGCCTGAAAACGTACTGAAGAAATTCCGTACAGGTTTTTTTCTTGCTTTTTTCCGACTTTCTTCCTTTCTAAACATCAGATCTACACTTTGACAACATTGGGAGATGGAAAAGTTATGTGAATCTTTCCATCCTTGAATTCAATTTGTGGAACATAGATCTCTCTTTATGATGGAAGGTGGATTCTCCAATTGTTGAAATACATTTAATTTAAATATGTTTTTGATTGTTATAAAATTACAAAATTTTGTTTTTAATTTCTATAAATAAAATTTGTTTTTAGGTTGAAATTTTTGTTACTTTTATTTTAACTTTTGAAATTTAAAAAATTATATTTAATAATTTTTATATTAAAAAATTATAATTTTTTATTAAATTATTTTTATAGTATCCTAAACATGTCTGAAAAAATTTATTCGCATTGCCTAGTACTCTCTCTGTACTAAAATATATGTTGTTTAGACATTTTTACGCATATTAAAGAATTTGTAACTTCTATGAATCTTGTCAAAATTATACATGTTTTTCTTCTTTTACTATTTCTCTCTTTGTGTTGTAAGTTAGAGAGAAATTAATAATTTTTGGTGGTAATTTAGGAAGATCAAAACTAATTTTATATTGGTATTATAAAACAACATATATTGTTGTACAATTTTTTTTTTAAAAACGACATATATTGTGGTGTAGAAGGAGTATTTCATCTTCTCCTCATCACCATGATTCGCTTGAAGAGTCTCAAATCTTCTTTGTTCATAAATTAAAATGATCACATATTTTACAAATAGAAATGACAAAGTAAATATGACCTTAAATTTATTTGTTTTTTGCTTTTATTTGAAAATATAAAATGATTTTCCAACAATATTACCAACAAAAGTTTATGGTTTTCATGTCAATCATAAATAGATTTGACAAATTAGAAACCATTTAGTTGATTGCTCGAGCGCTATCTCGATTTGGTATGATATTTTTAATTGGTTGGGGGTGACTATAGTTGTCCCTCAAAATTTGTTGGTCTCGCTCCTGGAGGTGTTCCTGGGTGCGGTGGAGTTTAGCCAAACTAAAGATGTCCCCGTGCTTGTTCTATGAGTAGACGTGGGATTCGGGGAATTGCCTATCTCAATGACTATTGTTTGGAGATGGCTAGAGTGTGGCTCATGTGCTTTGTTTCGGTTTTGGGGTGGCTCGTGTGCGGGGCTTGTATACTTTGTTTTAGTCTTGTGCAGGAGGGGTTCTTCTCTTTCTTCTAGTTTGGTGTTGTTTAAGTCAATGTCAAATAGGATCCATCGAGTTATTTATTTGTTGTCACTTGAGCTACTTCATGTCTTCAAATCAATATATTTTATTTTAGGGTAAATATAGTTTTATCCCTGCAATATAGATGAATTTTAGTTTATCCCTTATGAAATAAATTTTTTGGATTACCTCTTGCAATGTTGACCAATTTTGTTTTACCCCTATGTTATTTTTTGGTCATGTGGCAAGCAATAAGTCAACTTTTGGCATGCAGTAAACATTTGACGATATGACAATTGTCTTTTGCCTTCCACGTAAGCAAAATGGGAACATAGAGTAAATCAAAATTTGTCAACATTGCAACTGGTAATCCAAATATTTTTACAAGTTTAAAAGAAAATTCACCTATATTGTAAGGATAAAAACCTATTATCCTTTATTTTTCATTGTAGATCAGAGTGTTTATAAGTGAGTAATTAATATTTGTGTCACCAAATAAGTCTACATAGCATATGCATTTATCATCATGGTCATTCCAATGGAGGACTAATATGGGGCAACATGAAGAATAATGTTGTCATATTAGATATGCTTTATTTGAAAGAAAACCTTTGGAAGACTAAGTGGTGATATTATATTAATGTTTGAAGGACCAAGTTAAAATTTGATGATAATAATTTTTAATTTACCCATTTATTGAACATAACTATTCTTATTAAATGTCCCTCAATTTGCAACATATTTGTGCTTTTTCACTAGTTGTTATAGCTTGGTTATAGTAATTTTTCCGCAGTTAGAGCTCTCAAAATGGTTGTGTAACATTTTTCTTGTGTATCAAGGTTTTGTTAGCAATGTCTAACCTTCCATTTCAAGTTGGGGAATTGATTGAGTTAAAATCATTTCTATATGGCTATCGCGGAGCATGGTTCAGGTGCAAGGTATGTATTTTATAATCTTTGAAATCTTTTAGAGTTTAAGCGTCAATTACTTAACAAATACATTTATTAAATTAGCCTTTACTCGTGGGTTGTTCTTTCTATCAATTTGATTGTTCATGTTTTTACAATATATATATATATATATATATATATATATATATATATTCCAATTCCAATAATGGTTATAATATAGTTTGTACTTTGTTAATTGAATTTGTAATTTGTCTTGGAGCCATGATTTGACAAATTTATTGTTTACTTTCTTCGTGCTTAATTTTAAGTGAAAAAAAGTTATTAAGAAAAATCAAAACATGATAATTTGAAGTATGTTTTGTGTGTTTTCTTTGAAATAAGCTGCATGAGAAGATATATAAGCAATTTGCATTTTATTTGAAATTAAATGCAATTTGCATTTTATTTTATGAGAATAAGTAAATAATATTTTTGAAAATAGTTCTTTTCCTTATAATTTGAGACAAAAAATAGACTTTTTTTTACTTATTATATGGGATGGAGGGAGTACGTGCGAGTTTCCATGGGGAGCCATGATTTGGCAAACTTTGTCAACCGTGTATTTGAGTTTAGGTCTCGTAATGGTGACATATTGAAGAATACACACAATATAATTATACAGGGTAGAAAAGAAAAAAGGTAGAGTCTTCTACCAAAAAAAAAGGTAGAGCCAATTTTGGTTAATTTGGCACTAGAGGCCATTGGCGAGGAAATGGTTATGCATTTGCATATTGGTTCTGAGGAGTAGATCATGAATTATTTGGATTTGGTTAGGTGGAGAAAACAGTGGAATTGTTGTTTGATCTCAATACTAAAGAAGTAGTCAAGACTCAAGAACAACAAGTTGCTTGAGAGAAAACACATGGTGAGCAAAGTTAAGGAATTTTCAATGATAATGATGTCATCTACATGCACAACATCTACATGAACCAATATAAAGATCACAACCATGATTGATATATGGGAAAATGGAAGAGTCACATTTGCTGGTATGGAAATCAAAATCCACCAGAGTACCTTTGAGTCTCTTAAACCTTTGACGAAGGGCTTGTATGAGGCCATAAAAGGCTATGTCCCGGCGACAAACTATGGTAGAGACGAACTCCATGTCTCAGCTGAAAACATGCGGCTTGGGTGGTGTGATGAGGGTTTGGTTGTTTGGGTAGTCGATGAAGTAGGAGATTGGTCTTGTTATTGGTTGTTTGGGTAGATGATGCCTAAGTACGACAATGTTAGTAGCCTTGCTCTTTGGAGAAAGAGGTACAATAGATTAAGTTTAGTTATTTTCTAAGGAAAAAGACTTCCCCTTTCATATATGGCAACCACATTAGGTCCAAATAGGGCTTGTTTGCTTGTATGAGATTCAAAATGGGCAAGGAAGAATGGGGGATCTTGCTATGGTAGGACAATTCTTGATTTGGTTTGCTTCGAATGGTTATTGACTGGTTGAGGGAAAATATCGGATTGGGATGAGTTATGGGAAGAGATTCAGAAATAATGGAAAATGAAGAGGTTGTGGCAACAAGGAGATTTATGTAGGGCTACAAAGCGTAGGCTCTGACATGGGTACCATATACGTCACAAACAAGTCACCGTTGCTAATGTCAAACATAGGGCACATACACACAATCACACATACACATCACCTCTCCTTGTTCTCGTGATTTCTATGTTTCCCCTCTTTGTTCCTAAGTGAAGGGTTCCAATGTGTCATTTTTGTGGATGACGAGTGCTTGTAGTAGACTGGCCGCCTACCTAAACCAATCATCATATATGACACACGTAATATTTGATACATACAAGTCAACACTGCTAATGTCAATTGTCAAACATAGGATACCAACACACTTACACACACAAACCTCTCCTTGCTTTTACATGATTTGTTTTCCTTCTTCATTCTCAAACGATGGTCATGATTGGAGCTTTTGCTTTATATGGCTCTTTTACCTATGAAGGTAGGCCCAACCCAGGCTTGTGTAGTTATGTTGTTAACTTGTTGTATACAACACCAAGAACAATGTATGGAATGATTTGTGGCTTATGCGTGGGATTCAGTGTTCATATTAAAATAAAAATGAACAACATTATAAAATATGCATCTAACTTGAGCAATTTGTTTCATTACAACTTATGCTAGTGTTCCAGCTTCATCTATATAGGCTCTATCGAAAAACTAAAAATAACGTAATCAAATTAAGACCTTTAATCCTCTCGGTAATTATTATCTTTAAATATTGTGGATGAATGTTTGTATTTGAAAAGGCGTGCATATGTTAGTTTTTCAAATACCTAATTGCAATACTGTTATACGTTATTTTTAATTTTTTGTTTGTTTTAAAATAGTAAGGCGTCCATTGTTACCCTAGATGAGTCTTAAAAGTGATTAAGGTGTGTTGAAACAAAAATTTCCAAGGACACTTCTCCTAATTAGCGGACAATTGTCATGTAATTGTCAGACTCGAACGACACATATCTAACACTTGGACATGTTTAACATGAGAAGTGTCTTTGTTTCATAGGTAGTGGAATAGGCACAATGCCCTAATATGGTGAAGAGGTCACTATAACACTCTGAGATGAAGTGACTACACTAGTATTGATTGGGTGAATTGTAAGCAGGAACGATAGGCTGGTGAATGATCGTAAACATGATGGTCGTAGCCTGATTTGTAAGATCCTACACAGGGCCATTATTGGAACATTTAAATTTAAATTAGAATATATTTACAAAGTAAATTAGAATATATTTAGAATATATTTACAAAATAAATTATAAATCAAAACATTAAAATAAGTCGATTAATAATTCATAATCATCATTCCAAAAGTTCATAACAACCAATTTTTGTGTTGTGTGCATTTTCCAATCTAGTGTAGGAAACTAAGTTTTAGTCATAATTCGACTCGATTTGCAAGCCCAAAGCAGGAACGATAGGCTGGTGAATGATCGTAAACATGATGGTCGTAGCCTGATTTGTAAGATCCTACACAGGGCCATTATTGGAACATTAAACTTAGAATATATATTTACAAAATAAATTAGAATATATTTAGAATATATGTACAAAATAAATCAAAACATTAAAATAAGTCGATTAATAATTCATAATCATCATTCCAAAAGTTCATAACAACCAATTTTTGTGTCGTGTGCATTTTCCAATTTAGTGTAGGAAACTAAGTTTTGATTATAATTCGACTCGATTTGCAAGCCCAACTCATGCCTTTTTTTTAATGATCCTACTTGAGGAATTCAAGCATGACCACAAAATGCCCAAAAATGAATTGGTACAAAGTCGTGGCATGTATGATCGTAGTACTACTCTATGAATTGACAATGGGCCCTAACTCCACTGCACCAAATGGATGTGGGCAAGAGAAACAAATGTACTCCGTCTCACAATAGGTGTCTAATTTGAATTTTTGAAAATGATAGAAGTCGCAGTATTTTGTGCCAAAAAATAAGAATTTGTTGGCGGATAAAAAATACCTCCTCCGTTCCTTTTTACTTATCCTTTAAGAAAAAAATATTTGTTCCTTTTTACTTGTCGTTTTGACAATTTAGGTTATATTTTGCCTATTATACCTTCATTCCTATTTTATTTCATTGACTAAATTTTGTTTAATTTGTTTTTGTTTAAATAATATAATTTTTTTATTGTATACAAATTTTGTTTGTTTTTAAATATAGTTTGTTACAGTTTTTTTGAAATAGATGATGTTTGTGAAAAAGTAGAAATTTGTTGGTGGATTAAAAATATGATATATATTTAAAAAAAGGGGCATAATAGAAAAATAAGGTGCAAAAATAAACCCTCATATTTTGGTCGAGACAGTGAAAATAATAAATATTGGTAGAGAGAGTGGAAATAATAGGAAAATAAGGTGCAATAAAAGGAACGGAGGAAGTAATAAATATTGTCTTCATTTAAACTAAAAAAATGACATTTATTGTGAGACAGTGGAAATATTTGTTTTGGTCGGAATGGAAGTAGTGAGTAATATATTCTTTGTATGGAAACCTAGATTCATTGCAGACAACCTCCTTTAAAATGTTCAGTCTAGCATTGGGTGAGGTGCATCTATAACTTTTTTTTTTTGGGGTCAAAACCGGTTATCCACTGCCAAACGCATTGACTAATTTCTCGTTGGATTAGAGACACTTCAAAGAGTGAGACAACTGATCCAAAGATTTACAACTCCTTTATACCGAAGGTGAGAATCGAACCCTCAAACCTACATCTATAACCTTTATGGGAGGCAAAATTACCCATAAATTGATAATCATAATTTTGATGAAACATGAGATAACAAAGGATCGCTTCATTGTTAGGGGTTGTAGGATTAATGAGATAGATTGTTGTGAAATTGATAATCATATTTTTGATGAAACATGAGATGATAGATGACCCCTTGATTAATAGGGGTTGTAGGAAGTGTCTATTAGTGAGATAGATTGTAATGAAAAAGACATGGTCCCAAAATTTTAATGGAAGGGATTTGATTGGCAAATATTGGCCGTTGCTTAAGTACATATAGTTTGTTGTTCAAAGGAACATATTGCTAAACTTTGAGAGCTACCAGTGACTCGGAAAGAGGCACATGATTCAGGAAACCACACCGAGCTGGTACAACACTCATGTTGTTGTAATGGTGGCCTTGGTTGTAGGGATGTCAACTGAGCGGTGATTGACTGGAGGGTACTCTACCACTCCTTGTCCTACCATCGTTTCAGGGAGATTTCTTCCTCCATCAAAATAAATATATAAACAAATGTATACACATATTATATGAAAATATAATTAAAAATAATTTATAAAGTATTTAAATATACATTTATAAAACCCCGTCCCTCATCCCCAAATCTCTTTCGGAGGGACTTTCTCCTCCATCCCTATCTCCACGGAGAAAAATTCCACATTTTCGGGTCCCCAAACAGGCCAATCTCCACAGAAATCTCCATTTTCGGATGAAATTGACATCTCTACTTGGTTGGGGTTGTGGATGTCCATGTGCTGACAAAGCCAATGTTAGGAGAACCATTTACATTGGTTGTGATTTTCAGCTCCCTGTTGCATAGGTATTGTGCATATTTTCGTATGCAATTCATGAAATTATCTCTAATTTTATTTGTCATGTTGGTAAGTCATGATATCCTTAAGATGCCATTTTTGCTGGTTAGGGTCACCTGTCTGGTCTCATGTTGCTCAGAGTCCTTGTGGTATAACCCCCCTTTTCACTTTCTTTGGATGAATATCCAAATTGATATTTCCCATTGTGAAATGAATATAATTCATTCTTTTAAAACCAATAATCGTTGCCTATCAATACACATGGATGAAATAATCTTGATTAATTGTAAAGAGATAACTTACCTTTTTGTAAGTTTGTTCAAATGAATTTTGTTATTTTCAAAATAAGTCTTTGTAGAACTCTTCAACATTCTATTAACTTTGTTGCATGAAATAATTTATTACTTATATGTGCTATTATTAGCCATTTCCAAAACATGTTTATGTTGGGTTGCCCAACTATTGTCACTCTTTTTTTTTGACATGTTTATGAATTTAAAGTTTTACATTTGGTGTCCTTATTTTATAATATTCTTTCAGATTATAAAGATTGGAAAGAAAGAGGGTGTTATATCCTATCAATTGGAGTATCCTGATTACCCTGATCAAAGTACGTTCACGCTTCAAGTTATAGATTTGATTTTATTTGTCTAAGACTTTGTTTGTGTGTTGGGTTTTGGAGGGGGTGAGTGGGGAGGACTTATTTTTCTCTTCTAAATTGTAGGTCTATATAGTTACTATTTCAGAACAATAATTGAAAGAAAAAAGATAAATGATCACATAATACTTCAATTACACTTAAATTATTTATAAAAGCATTTTATAGTGTTCTTAATTTAGAAAAGTAAAATAAGTCTTTTCCTCCCTTCCCCTCCAAAACCCAACTCACACACAAAGCCTAATGAGACTACCCAAAGCCGTATTTAGATCATAGTTACAATAAATACGAGTTAATGTGATTGTTAATTCCAATCCCATTAGCAACTAATACCTAAGGCATATTTTACATGTGGTCATATGCACCATGTTTGGTACAAATAGATTCAACCTGAGATCCTCTAAGAAAAAGAAAATCACACTTATTAAAAAAAAGTAAAACATGATTTTGTGGGTTTTCTTTGGAATAAGTTGCATGGAAAAATGTAAACGCAATTGTTATTGGTTGTTGTTTATTGTGAAAAGGGTAGAGGGAGAAAATTAAATACAATTTGTATTTAGTTTAATTTTATAAGAATAAGGAGAGAAACATTCTTGAAAATGGTTTTTCCCTTATAATTTGGGACAAAAAAAGAAGTTTTTTCTATTATAATTTGAGACGGAGTGAGTAATTAAGTTTGTCAACTAGATGTTAATATCTACCAAGGTTTTAAAATGGAACCCCTTGACCAGGTTATAGCTTGACGTTGGGATCCATAAGAGTATTACTTTGTCGGCAATCAAGCATGCCTGTTTTGTCAAGTATATAAGGGTCCCTTAAGTTTTGGGTTTGTACCAGATAAATCCTTTAAGTTTGTTTTTTGGTAACAAATAGGTTCTTTTAGTGTTTATTTAATAGATAGGTCTTTTGGGTATTTAATTAGAAAGGTAACGGTGCAACACTTTAAACACTTAAATGATCCACTGCATGCATTTGGCCTAAATTAAACGAACAACTGTGGTAATAAAGCACGAAGTCCAAAGTAAGTGTCGGTAGGGGACTAGTTTGGCCAATTCCTCGACATTTGGTTTGTGATCCATTAGCTAGAGTAACAATAGGGAGTATGTCGATATAAGTGAGATAGGAGAGAATAAATTTGTTACCAGACATATGATTAGAGGCACCTGAGTCATAGACCATGTCCAATTGAAGAACATTGTATAACAACCGCAATAGGATTACCAGTTTCTAAGATGCTGATGTTAGTTTGCTTTTGTGTCTTAAACTTGAGGTGCTCATTATAACTTCAGTATAAAGGGAAACTTGTTCACTTTTGTTGGAGGTCTTGATTTGAGCAACATTCATTACTTTAGGATGCAGTTGATTAGCTTTGGTTCAGCATTGTGCCTTAACACAACCTAAGTGGTTGCATTAGTGAAACGAGGTCGAGTCCGATCATTTCCATGTCCTCTTCTTCCACCTTGCGGATAAGAGTTTTAGACTAGTGCACTAGAGTCATCTAACTCATTGAGAGAAGTAGACGTTGTAGGAAAGGATAGCAAAGCATTGAGGGACTGGTAGATGCAACTATTGTTTGCAAACAATGTCAAAGTCTGATGAGAAATGCCAAAAGCATTAAGAACTTCTCACGTTGTTTAACATGTTGCTTGATCCTGTCTAGAAAAGGCATAAGTGCATCAAAGTCAACAATTAAACTATCAAGTTTACCTAAATAGATTGGCATGCCCTTTTCTTGTTTCTTCATGGAGATAAGGTTAGAGACAACATTGTATAAACGATATAAACGATTGGCATTGTTGGAATATGTTGTCTAAGCTCCTTGGACTGTTTGAGCAAATGGTTCTCATGACCTTGTCCTTGAAACCAAGGCTCGACGACAGCAGCACCAACCAATTTTTTGCAACGGATCAAAAGAAGTATTGTGAAAATGAAAGTGGAAGAACAGGCAACAGCAAATCCAGTGCAGAACATGACAATTTACGTGAGATGATAGAAGAAATGTTGCTGCAAAACCACCAAATTATGAAAAACACCACTGAATATGACAGAGGGGCCTTGGTGACGGCCGATGTTGCACAGTTGTTTACGCACAGATCTCATGACAATCGATAGGCTTGAAGTTAGTTTTGGTCATCTAAAGCATAACAAGGATTGAGAATGAAGGAGGGACCTGTGTGTCAGTTCTTGATGGAAGTACAAATAAAAATTGATTAACATTCTTGGGCAACAAAGATGGGTGATAGGTCAAGCCCATTGGGTTGAGACATGGAAAAAAGCTCTCCAAGGTGCATTAGAGAAAGGAGCAAAACCAAGTACAACTACGGAATAGAATCACAACCTACTTATCGAGATCAAGGTTGAAGTCAAAGGTGAAGATGTAACAGTTTTTCCAAAAGCTAGAGCTGGTTGAAATAACAGTAAAAGAGGAGAGAACCAACAGTCAACATCAAAATTACACGATGCATAGTCATTCGTAGTGGTGGGTGGATCATTGTGGACATGGGAATATTGGAGTTCAGACTTTCTGGCTGAGCTTCAAGCTTTGAACTTGGATGCATGTATGAGTATTAGCACAACAGAAGGAAAGGTAGAAGTGGTAGAAGTACAGTGTAGTTGCTTCCACGCAAATCTGGTTAAGTATCAACAAGTACCCACCACCATTGGAGTTGCCATATCTGATCTCACATGTACTGGCTACAGGATTAGTTAGCTAACAAAATATTTAGATACATAAATAGAGGCTAAGAAGACATGGGAGGATGGAGAAAATCATTCTGTACATTGGATAAGTATTGTGAAAGAAGCAATCCTTTCGTGGAGGGGAACCCCTTTGTAGACAAACCTTTCTTATTCTCATTCATTGAATATTTTTTATGTCATTTGTTTTTATCAACTTCCTCTCTGGGTATGCAATTGATGATGTGGAAGTCTTAATTGAGATAGGAGAGAAACTAATTTGGAATTTCATGAATTTCTTTTGAATATTCTATTAAATGAAAACTGAGTTATAGAATTTATATGGTGCTAAACCCGCACACAGTTGGGGCTAAAATTGCACGCAGATCTTACAGATTTGCTCGGCTAGCTAGCTGGCTCTAAGGCATATATAACTGCCAGAGCTTACACGGTACACCTTTATCAGCACTAAGCTGCTAAGGTGGCAACACTCTAACTAACTGATAGAAGTTATTAATAAAACATTATACAAGCTGCTATTATTGTAGCAGCTAACCCATGAGATAACATTCATACACATAGGAAGGGATTCTAGTGTTGTAATTGTGGTTTTGCTAGTATATCCTTAGTCATGTATTTGTTGGTTTAGTGAATTTATGTTGCCTTTTGATATTATAACAGAACAATGAGACATCAGTAGAAATATTGTTAGAATGCTGAACGGTTGCTATTGATTGACCCATCTCATTGTATGTTAAAAGGCTTGGATGTTGCTGTCTTGTTGTAAATGAGACGTGATGAGGAAAATAATCAATAAAATTGAAACATGATTAGGAGGAGTGGAAATGTATGTTGAAACATAGCTGAGGAAATCTTGTTGTTATACTAGCTTAATAAGTGAGGGTTTTTGGAACAAAAATGCTTCATAGCAAGCGTCATTACCACCACAAAGTTGGAGAGTATGATGGAATTGTGTCTAGAGTGGACTGTAAGAATAATATAATTATACTAGTGAGTTTAAGTACATGGATAATTATAAAGAGTAATCTACTGATTGTCCCCTAAATTACTCCTTTGTTTGAGTATTAATTGATTTCATACATTTATACTTGTTATGAAGATACTTTTTAAGAGAGCTTTTCAATATTAAGACTCGTGGTACTTTTCATAGACGTTTACCTTTGCCTTTTTAAAATTTAATAGTTTGTACCCCCATGAAAGTTAGAGAATTATTATCCTAGTTGCAATGATAACAAATCATTTAATGATTGTAATACTACTTGTTTGTAGAGAAAAGTTACATCAAGGTGTATCAAGTTCCCCCTCATAAAAAGGGCTCCAAAAAGGAACTGATGGTGCGACCTTGCTTTCCAACCTTCTCTCGTAAAAGTGAAAACCTTGATGTCGATACCATGTCAGAAGTGATAGTTATTGTTGATGATGCATGGAAGGTTGGGGATTTGGTAGATTGGTTTTCTGATGGTTGCTATTGGTGTGGAAAAGTGACTGAAGTATTTGGAGATGATAAAGTTCAGGTAATATAAGTAGTTTTTGTTGTTACTTAAATTTGATACCTGATTTTGGAATTTTGATGAGCTAAAAGTAGTTTTTTTTAAATTACATTTTCTCTTTAATTCATGGACTCCTTTGATCTTTTTAATAACGGCTTAATATTCCATTGTGTTAAATACCAAACCGTGGAGAATTGTTAGCTCAAGCTTTTTGGTTGTTGTTTCAACAATGGGGGAGAGTTCGTTGCAACAATTAAGTAGTGTAGCACCATAATCTTTGCCCAAATTGCCTCCAACAACCTCGAAGTAGTAGATGAATGGGTGGTGAATACGCGTTCATGAGCCCCTCTTTCGCTAAGGAGGAAACAGTGGATGTGGCTTTGCTATGGAGAAAACAGATTTATAAAATATTTCACCAGTAGGGAGTAGGCCTTGTTTAACCCTGTTTAATGTTGTTTTCCTAGAAACCTAGGTAGTGGATCTTTTAGTTAAACCCGGTTAATGTTGCCTTTCGTTGATACTAATTATGTAGTGCTTAGTAATCCTATTTACATTCTTTCTTGAAATTTCTAGTAGCGTGGTAAAAGTAGTGCAGTTTGTATCATAATCTGTTATTTCTTGATTATAACTTTTGGCAACCAACCTTGCTTTGTTTCCTACGATTACACCATTTTATCAAGTTTGTTTGAAAAACCCATTTGGTGTTAATGATTTAATGGTCGTTACTCATTAGGGTTAGGGTTAAACGTACGAAGTTCCTGAACTTGATTATTTTTATTGATTTCACTATATTTGCATTGAGTGTAACTTGAGAAACAAAGACCATGTTATTATACACATTTCTATGAGTTAAACCTACAAACAAAACTATTGATTTACGTTATAATTGTCTTTCTAGATTGATTTGCTACCTCCTCCGCTGGGTGAAGGGTCAACATACGAAGCTTTTACCAAAGACCTGCGCCCTACCTTGGACTGGAGCCCAGAGAAAGGTTGGACTGTGCCTATGCCTAAGGTGTGTATAATCCCTTAATTTTACTTGTCTGTCTAATTTTGATTTTGCTTTCTGTATGCATTTTTTTTTTCTTGTTAATTTTTGTGCCTAAATTATCTATTAGTGAATGATATGATATTTTCTTCTAACAAGGTTCACAATGTCCATTTTAGTTTTCAAATTTTGTAAATCTAATTACAAATTTCATTGAATGCCTGAATTGAAAAATGAATTTCACAGGCGAAATTTTAGTGAATTCTGTTTTTTTTTTTCTCTATTTCTGTCCCAGTGTTGTAAAATATTGGCCATGGCAGTTATCGGTAATGGGTTTTTGACTTTCCCCCATGGTCAATTTAGATATAACAGTTTGAATGATCAATGCTTCATCTTCTTGCAAAATTTGCAGGAGGATGGATGCAGGTGTCCTGCTAGGATAATTCATCCAGCAAATTCAGGTAAAATGTTATTTAAAATTTTTGTTGATTAATTGATTTCTCTTTTTTGAATGGCATATTTGTTGACTGAGGTTATTTAGTATTTCAAATAAAGTGTCATAACAATGTTTTAGGAAGAATATTTATGTTTTCTTGCAATATTTATGTATTTCAAATATAGTATAGAACTTCCTTCTTTATTTCTTATTACAGTATTAGTTTGAGAATATAAAATGTAGCCATCTATGTACACTTGAAATGGGCAAATATTTACTGAACTGAGGAATCATCAAACAAGCATAATGGAAACATATACAAGCATCAAACTTGTTAAATTTAATAATGGAAACTACATTCTTAAGGAACCATCAAACAAGCATCAAACTTGTTAAAACAAACTCTGGTTAAACTGAGTGAGAATCTCTCCCCAAGACATTTTTATTGCTTAGTTAATACACCGGCCAAAGCCTTTTAGCTGACATATTTTGATACCATTTCACCGTTAAAGCATATTCATGGAAGTGAATCTTATACCATGCATCTCATATTTATATATGCCAAAGCTGTAGTGAAGCCGTCTTGTAGATTAGTCATGGCATTAGGGCCTGAGTCAAACATCCAACTGCTTCGGTTTGAAGGATACATCGTTTATATATATTCTATCAAACAAACACTCAATCAGACCTATTTAAGAGTTACTGCTTTGGACAAAATTGATTTGGACACGGTCTTTAGTAGTCGATGATTGGGGAAATAAACCTACTTTTGTTACTCACTCTGTCTATATATATACTACTCCGTCCCAAAATATAAGAGAAACTGAGTCAAAGAAAGTTGATGTATCTAGTTTAAAATTTGGTCTAGAAACATCAATTTTCTTTGACCATTTTTTCTTATATTTTGGGACGGAGGGAGTATATATATATATATATATATTTCATTTTTGCAAAAGTTTCACTTTAACCTCAAACTGATTTGCTATTGCAGTGGACAATGTGAACATAAATGCTACCATGGATGGAGCAGTGGACATTGGTCAGCCTTCATACATATCCATGGAGAGGAGAGAGGAACGCAACTCTGTTGGAAACAGTATGGATATTGAGGATACTGGAAATAAAAATGGAGGAACTTGTGTTTCAAGCTCACATACTATGAATGCATCAATGGAGGAAAAGACTGCGATAAATAGTGAATGTAATGATGATTATCCTGCAAAGAAGGTGAGAATCAACAGTAGCTTTTGTCTGAATTCCATGTTTTCAAATACGGCGGAATCAGGTATTCTGGATTTGGAGGAACTTGTAAATAGGGTTAAATGGTTAAGAAGGGTGATGAAGTGTGAAATATCTTTATCAGGTAATAAACAACCTTCTTGGAAATTTTTGCATCATCATGCGCCATGCAAATAATTTTTTCCCAACAAATGTAAGACCTCAGCATACAATCTAGTGTTGTAGTTTTGTAGATAGTGTGCATTGTTCATGCTGGTGTTTGGAATATAGGGAATGTAGAAGTTTTTCATTTTTGATTCTAGGCATGTGTATTTTGGCTATTGTTTCTCTTTAGTTCTCTTCCATTTATTCTCAAATGTCTTTCCCTAATGATATGTGGCAGAAATTGCCTATATTTTTGGCATTATGTGCTCTTGTATGAAATCTTTACTATTAGTTGTTGCATTGAAATGTAAAACCGCCATCAAAATGAAGTATTCCCTTTATACGTAGATGTAGATATAGATATAGATATAATTATAAATGTAGGTAGAGTTTAATTAGTATGCTCTGTCGGTACACAATTATTTTACATACATCCAATGCTGTGTTGTCATATCAATTAATGAATATGACAACTAATGTGTTTTTATATTCATTAATTGACGTGGAAACATATCATTGGATGCATATGTAAACTAATCGTACACTGACAAAGTATTTTAATTAAATTCTTACAAAATAATGTATTTAAATTTGATAAATGGACACAAATCGACCTTCAAACTAAACATGAAATAAAACTCTCCACATTGTACTTTTTGAGTTGAGGGACTAAGAAAGAAGTGTGTTCACAAGAGAGGGTGATAAGTATATTGAATGAGTATTTAACTTAGGTTAGGAGTTTGGAGGGGAGGATTTTGGAAATAAGAGTGTTAAGAACACTCTTTAAACCGCACTTCTTATCGGATGAAATCAATGAGTCTTACACTTATAAAATAAGTTTTATATAGAATGATGTGATACAAAAGTTCAAATAAGATAGTGAAGGGAACGAAGGATTTATAAGTTTGTTTTTCTTCAAAAATTTAATACTCCCTAATTTGGGAGAACTAATAAATTATACTGAAAGAATTTTTTTTAGGGTTTTGGGAGGTTAGGATAAAATTAATTTATGTTATAATACTTTTAATATTAAAAATATATTAATCATAGTATTCGTTTATTATTATCTACAAAAAATGCAAAAGATCTCTATTTTTTCGGCTTCCCCTCAGTCCTCTCATACTCATTTCCTCTAAACTCTCAAGCAGAGCCTAAGAGGTGACGACTACTATAAAGCCTCATTCTACTAATACTGTGATATACACAGGGGATGTACTGTTAGATCTCAATAATCTAAGGTTCTGTTTGCAAATTTGGAGGGAAGGGTTTTGATGAAAATGAGGAAATAAGTGGAAGAAATAGAGGAGTTTGGATCGTTCATTTTCCATACATGAATAAGATTAAAGTTTGTGGATTTTCTATTATTATTGATTTTCGATCAGATGTGGATGAATTAGTTTGATTGTTCAAATTAGGTTTTTGGTTTGTTAATGCTCTATTTGCTTATGAAATTTCATTATGTATCATTAGTGCTAGTGTTGATCTCAAGATATGGAGAGGGATTGTCCCAACTTATGATATATACTTTTGATTGTATTATCTCGATTTTAGCACTTGAATGAATGGAATTTATTTTTGAATCAAAGAAAGATGTTATGAGTAGCTTATAAAAATTAATTGTGACGACTAATTTTTTTGTTGTTGCTAAATTCACTGTAATTAGGATTGTTGTCCTTAAGTAGGCGTCTCGAGGTAACCAGACAACATAAGTCTTTTTTACTAGAATTGAATTACCTTTCACATAGGCGACTCTGTAAATCGGACTTGAAATTTTTTCTAAGGAGAGTAATGTTGTCAACCTTTTCAATATCATGTTGGTGACACAATATTTTAATGTTACTTTTTTTATAGTCAATAATAACAAAACATATTTTTTTAAAATAAATTAATTGGTGCATATAAAAATATTTTATTTTTTATATTTTGCAGCCAAATGATCTCTTAATAGTAGTGAGAGGCTTAGTAAGCATATGTGCCACTTGAACCTTAAAAGAGACATAGCACACTTCGAGATTCTTGTTTGATGTCATTTTTCAAACGGAAATTTTTTTTTAGCTCAATTTGATCCTCATTTAATTGTTTTACGCAGTTACATACAATAGGTAATTTTAATCGTTTAAAAATATTCAGATGATTATGATTTATTTTGTTCATTTTCTCTCACTGTTAGATTTTGATTGAATGATCAGTAACCATGTATGCTTCGTTAAAAAAGGAGTGGCATAAAATTGTCAAAATGGGGGAACTCCATAAATCAAATTAAAATTAATAAATTTTAATTTGATTCTTGATTACTATTTATTTTTACTATTATTTTATTCATTCAATTCGATAGAGTATATAAAAAATAAAACACAAATTCAACATTGTTAAAAACGAATAACATAAACAAATTCACAATTCTCGAATTAATAACATAAAATGTTACATTCATGCATACAAATATTGTGGCTAAAACAAAGTAAATGGAATTCAAATGTCTTCAAATTTGTATTGTTGTTAACTAAACATTGGTTGAATCAATAGTTGATTGAAATTGATCTGTCAATAAGAATTAAATAAACACTGTAACAAGATGAAAAATCAAACGAACAATGCATCAAGATAAGAAATCAAATAATAGCGTGTATTAAGAAAATGTAATCCCGAAAAAATAATCATGAAAGAAAAACTTGATCTATGTGAAAAACTACTTATTTAAATTAAAGAAAAAAAATGATGTAGTTATGTTAAAAATGGAAAATCATAATTGTGATTAGACCAAAATTTTGATGTTAAAATTATATTTTTTTACCTATAATAAAAAACGTTCACCACAATATTTTAATTTTAGTTTTTTGATGAACAAGTTCACCACATATAGTCTTTTACAAATTTGACAAGGGCATTGAGTACAAACTAAAATTACATTAAAGTTTTGTTTGATTAACACCGTTTAATCTAGCTCGGAGATTGATATCAAGTGATTTTAATTTCTCTCGATACAGTTGTGGAGTTCGAAAATTCGAACTGTAGTTTCCGATATAAAGTTCAACATTGAGTAAACTTGAGGATTTTTGTTAAGCAACTCCTCACACAAATTTTAAATACAATAATATCTCATAAAAATAAATAATTGTATTGGAATTTTTGTTAAAAAGTGTTTCAATCTTGTTTTATTTTCTGGTAAGGATGTTCAATCTTTTTTTTTATGAGATAACAATTTTTTTTGGATTAAGAATAATTTCAATTTCAAATCTCTAATATACAAAAAAATCTTTTAAAGAAAAATCCATACAAATAATCTAATCTTTTTTTTTTTATTACAACAAATAATCTTATCTTATTTAATTTAATATACAATAATAAAAAAAAACAGTTGAATTAAAAAGTGTGAAAATTAGGTATAATAAAGTGCACTTGTGTTGAAAGAAAAACAAAGGAAAAACAAATAACGTAGCTGGAATTTGTTGTTGTTGGTTAGATCGCATTCGCAGCTCTGTGTGAAGAAGAACAAAGAAGAAATACTTTGAATTCAAAGTAACATCTCAACTACACACATTTTCTAGAGCGAGAAAGAGAGAGATTGCGATTTCCTAGAGAGAGAAAGAAAAGCATGATGCAACCCAGAAGATCTCTGCGAAACCCTTTCCTCTTGTTCTTGATCTCACTTTATCTGCAATTCCTTTCTGGTAACCCTTTTTCTATTCATCTTGTTCAGAATGAATTATTGATTTATGGGTATTTGTCAATTTGTGATTTTTTGATTTATAGTTTGAATTATAGTTGTTGAATTGTTCAAAGATGAAATTTTTACATGGTGTTTTGGTTTATGTGTGAAATTCTGTTAGAAAGATTGTTTTTTGATCAACTTTAGATAGTGGGTATGTTAGAAAATATGAGAGGCAAGTGTTTTAGTTTGGAAATTTTCACTATTTTGATGAGTTTGTTGAGAGATGTGACTCTTTCTCATGAATATTGTGATGCTTAAGAGCATTTGTAAGACTGTAACGCTGGTTTCTTACTCGGCTTCTTAGTAAATAATTTGTTTTGACGAGTATCGGTTTTGGGGAAGATGAGAGATATAAGATTGGGTTGGTGGTTAGGGCGGATGAGTTAGTTGATACCTAAGAGCCTTTGCAACGCCAGGTTCTTACTCGATTTTTTAGGTAAGAACATGTTTTGGTGAGTATCACCGCGCAGAGGGAGATGAGAGATATATGATTGACTTAGTTATTAGGATGAAGGAGTTGAGGAGTAGACTAATGAGATATCGAGGGTTCGATCCTCATTCCATCATAATAAAAACTCTGAAGAAAGATGAGATTAATGCCAACATGTAATCAGTGGTTCTTGTATAAGAATCAGTTCTTATGCATTAACAAATAATTTGTCTATAGTAACAACACCAAGTGTTGCTTAAGAATTGAACTTGTAGAGTGACAAGTAATTAAAGTTCTTAAAAGGATAAAACTTAGAAAACGTACATGTGTTACTGTTCATGCTGTTAATCTCTTAAACTTTAACAACTCGATTACATTATCCATATCAGACGATCCATTAACTATTAAACAATGACCTCCTGTTAAGCTTGTACCTCCGTTAATCTATGTTATAAAATAGCAGACCATGACAACCCTCAACAACTGCCAACATATTATGCAGATCATGTCAGATTTTTCTGGTTGATAAAAGTTTAACCTTTGTTTGCCCCCTATGCTCCTGTTATCTTCATCCAGCATATTCACCTTTGGTTGATAAAAAATCGTAGTGGTGAGTGATCTCTATGTGGTGAGTGTATTTTAGGCTGATCTTTGTAGTGAGTGGTTTATCTTTAAACATTGGTTTCATCCAAAAGCTTACGCATTCTTCTATGAAACCACAACTGAAGTTGCAGGTATTCCATGTCCTGCGAGGATATCGTTAATCTCAATAGAAAAATGTCAGTTGCTTATTCATGATTGTGCTTGTTTGCTGAATTGGTACCAGTAACGATCTATGTTGAAAGCTAGTCGTTGTTGTAGGCGTTTCTCTTATCACGTCTATCTGATTTAATGAACCATAACTGGAGGTTGTTGTGTTGCATTGCAGGGGGGCATGGGTAATGTAATACAGTTTTTAACATTGGAGTTGATGTGAAGATGATAAGAATATCCCATAGTGTTTAACATTGGAGTTGATCTGAGTTTTTTTTTCTGGCACTGACACATTTGAATGCTTATAACGGTCAAATCTAGAATTATTTGCTATGTGTGAAACAAGCATTTCGGAGTGTGTTGATGCCAGGACAAACGCATACTACTTTTTTTTTCGAGATTCATTTTTAAACACATTGTGTAGTTGCACTTTCCAAAATTTAAACAAACGACCTATAAGTTTCTGCTTCAATAGATTTTTATCTTCTAACAAAATGTACTACATACTATTGTGAATGAATTCAAGATTTGTGCTTTAAAATTATCTATTATTTGATTTCTTATAAAGAAATTTTGTTTCCTTGTAGGCCTAGCCGACAACAACCCATCAGATTCCAAAAATGAAAAGAAAAATGTGAGTGAACATGTTTCAAGCGGTTCTACCGGTCTCAAGATACTTATTGTATTCATCGGTCTGGTAACAGTCATAGCATTCAGTGTTTTTCTTTTTAAATTATGGCAAAAGAAGAAGAGAGAAGAACAACATGCTCGTCTTTTGAAGTTGTTCGAAGATGACGATGAACTTGAGGTTGAACTCGGCATGCGGGATTAACAACTTATCTCATTCATTCACAATAGAAAATTTGCACATCAACAAGACCATGCTCTTTTTTCCATTCAAACTCCCAGCACATGTAATTTTGAAAAGTCTGAATTAGGCCATCTTGTCACTTATTGAGAACAGCTTGAAGCATTTTTATATTTTATCATTGTATAATCATTTTGTAAATCATATATGTTGATTCTACTTAATAAGAGGATATCAATCAAAAGTTTGTCTAATGTGATGACACAGTGGCTTCAAATTCTATTCCTTTTATATGTTGCTGTACAAATATGATCACATTTGATTTCCTTTTTGTAGTACAGACTAAAATACTAAGAAATTTATGTTATTTTTCTGCTTTTAGACAACTCCATCCTGTTACAATTCAATTTAGTATACGGTGATTTAAATTTGATGGATCTGAAATGCATGCAATCATGTTGTCCGGAGAGATCTAGTCCTACGATCAAGATCAGACAATCTGGATTCATCATATTGATTTTGAATAAATGAATCTTATTTTTAGTCAAAAAAAAAATTATTTACTATTAATATGAATCATTTCTGGCACAAAGCAATTACATCTCTAGCTTCAGGTACGAATCATCTCTCTACGCTATTTCAATATTTCTCTCAAACATCTATCTATCTGCCTGCACTCAATTTCTGTGTTGTATTTTTGTACAATTTTAATTTCCTTCCTTGATTTTCAATTCAATCTAACCTATATTACATTTCACTGAATCTTGTAATTGATTTTATTGTGTAAATAAATTTCTTCAATGATGCCTTTAAGTCCCTTTTCGCGTCGCTATAGAAAATTGTATTCGAATCAATTTTGTAATGGGATTGGATTGTACTTTGAACATAATCAACCATAATATAGGTAGGTATATTGATTAATGTCTTAGTTAGAAAGATCTAGAAATGTTCGCCACACGCATTATAAGTTTGTCCTATGCTGCTAACATTTTGGATATTATAATATGTATTTTTTATGGATTTGATTTAATTTTGTAATTTAGGGTTTATAACCGATAGAATTTGGGGATTTTGATCATAAGAAGAAAAGATGGGTTTCATAATGGAATTTGCTGAGAATTTGGTTTTGAAATTGATGGAAGATCCAAAGGAAAGAGATCGTAGATTCAGGGAGCTTGTGTATAAGACGAAGGACAGATGCGCAAAGACGAAGGAGATGTGGAGTTACCCTATGCGACCATATGGGTTTTGGACATTCGAGCGCCACAATTCTCAGCTTGCTTGGGATGCACAAATTAGCCAAGTTGCTGGTCGAAGAGATCCTTATGATGATATCCTTCGACACTACCCTGCCTAATCTAAATGAGGTTATTGTTCTTCAAATCCCTAATATATATTATCTCTATGTGAAATTTGTGAATGCAAAGGGCTATTTTACATGTTATTCTCATTGATGAAAATTCTATTTGTTTATTTGATGGTTAAACACTCCTTTTGTAATTGTCACTTGCTTGGATTAACTTATTTGAACTTTATTTACTAGCTTAAATAAGCCGTTGTAGGACCATTTGGGAGAGTTTATGAAATGAGTTTACAACGTATCCATAAGCTATTTTCAGATTATTTCCATATGCTCTTCATAATAGCTTATAGCTCATATGAATACAATTTTTTATCTTTTCTTATAGAAATAGTTTATACATAAACTCTTTTATCATATGTACTTATGCTATAAGCGCTAAATTAAGTTGTTTACTCCAACAAGGATTTGGTTGTTAGAATTAGAGTTTGACGGTGAAACTTTGCATATATGATCATATCAATTCTATTAGTTATTTACTTTAAGATAGCTGCATTGTTTTCTTAATTGCTCTCTCATTTTCCTTCTAATGATAGACATGTATGATAATTTTATTCTGCTTTAAATTGCTCCTTTATGAAAGCAGAAGCTGCCTCTCATTCACAGCCATTTTGGACACCAGCATAGTTTCCCTGTATATTTGCCCAATTTATAAATCATTTTTTTGTGAGAATTTATATATCTATCTCCATCATAGTATGTTGAAAGCTTGATGTTGTAGGGTTTAGTTTTAGTCAGAATTGTATTATCTTTGTTATGCTCATGCATTGTCTTCTGTACTCATATTTGGTTTTTTGGTGTGTTTTATTGCAGTGGTGTTGAACTTGTCTCAACGTACAAGCGTTCATTGTGGAAAAGTGGGAATTTTTTATCTTTCATTGTTTATTCTTTTGTCTAGTTGCATATTGCATTGACCACCCCGGGTTTGTAGTGCACTATATTGGTGTTTCAAATAAAGTTTCCCTAATGCTATGGTGTTATACTGTTATATAATATTAGAATTTTGTCCATTGCGTTTTTTTGTTGCTATGGTGAAAATGATGAATTTATCTGGGTTTCTAGGTTTGGTGATGAAAGCGGCATGAAGTTAACTTTTTCATATAGTTAAGGGACTGAAATGAAACAATAATAAATAATTATCACCTCTTACACCAGCTCCATCAAGTCTACTCATGCTCAAAACTTGTTTGAACATATCAACAAAATTAAATGTAATGTAAAAGACAGAAATTTCTGTTTGTTTACTCCAGATAGTTGTTCCAGTGAATTAAGCAGGTTAAAAATATGTTGGTGAGGCTTAATAGAAGTTTAATTTACAGTTTTTTTTGGTATAGAAGTTTAATTTACAGTTTTGTATTGAAGTTTGAATTAAATTCATTTCATTAATATACTTTCTAATTATTTAAAGAATATTGAGATTTATTCCTGTAATGCCTTCATTCTTTTGGCGATTCTTTCGCGACGCAATTGCATCTAGCACAAATGAATGTGAAATATGTTAGCATTTCATTAATAGACTTTCTAATTATTTAAAGAACGCGCGGTTTACCCGCTCAGCGATGTTTTGGTGATCTGTGGCTGGGCCTCTTCTTGCTCGCACTCAAGGGGAAATTTCAGGTGGTTGTGGCATATGGCTGTAACAAGGTTGTATTTGGTTGTTGGATCTGAAAATGCTGCATTGCAATAGATTGTTGAGTAAGAACTAGAAAATAGCTTCACACAATCAATTGCAAATGTAATAGTTGTATAGGCAATGGTAATTGTACCTTACACCATGCAGAATTAATATTTAAATGATTTGTCAATGAACCGATGTATCTAATGGAGTTTGGTAAATTACCAAATCCTGATATAAAACAGACTCCGAAGGTCTTGTTGTTATGCACATATACAAAGATTAATTATGATTAACAAGAATACTTAAGTTTAGCATATATTGATTAAAGAAAATAAAAAGGTTTTGTTGAAAGGTATCACTGTTTTGTTTAAGAACACAAGTCTATGAAAAATATGTCAGGTCTACCCAAGATTGAGATCACATCTTGATCCTAAACCCCGAGACGTTGAGTATGTTTTTTTATTTAACTCATAGTCCCCACAATGTGAAAATTGAATAACTTAGATAAACAATATGAATTGACTTTGGCTTGAGATGCGGATATAGCGTTGCAAAATTACGTCATTAAATATGGTGTCACATCTTGATCCTAACAATTTCAATATTTTGAATCAGTTAAACTAAGACTTCTAGGCATTTATTTTTTTTGACGAAACTTTTAGGCATTTTCAACTAGTTAAACTATTACAATTTTACGGCATTAAATAACCTAACTCTTACAATGTTGATGGCTAAAATAATAGTAATTCACTCCACTTTCGTCTACATCTTTTCATCTACATACAAATAATAAAATAATCAGTGATTCAATCTATTTTTTTTATCTCTACTATCCCAAGTCAAAAAAAGTTCCAATTACTCTAGCTCTGGCTCTGGCATATTCTGTCCTAAAGAAGTTTAAAAAAAGGACCAGACCAATCAATACAGAATCACAGCATAGCTTATCCACATTGTACATACTCACATAGTAAGAGTAGCCCAACCAAGAAAATAGTAAGAGTAAATAACCTTGTTAACAGCATATAGAAATTAATATAAGAGTATGAATATTATTACTAGAGGTGTGAAAGCCAGAATATTAAAGATCTTTAAACCCTAGTACACGATGTCACGACAATTATTTATACACAAAGTACTAAAAAACCCAACAAGATATCATAATCCAGAAGAAAACTTAAACAACTCTTTGAAAGTTTGAAGTAGTTACTATCATAGAATGGCACATCCCTTGCCACCTCGCCTGCGGAGTTCTTCATGAGCCTTTTCAAGATGTTCTCTTAGCTCTCGTATTTCATCATCTGATTTCTTTTGAGCTAACTTTGCAATATCTTCTGCTCTTAGTCTTGCAGCTTGTTCTTCTTTCAATTGTTTCTCAAGCCTTGCAGTTGCCACCTTCAACTTTGACTCAATCTACAAAACCATATAATTGATCAAACACAAAAGTAATAGAGGAAATATTCAATTATGTAAGATACTACATCTCATTCTGCAATGTGGATACTATTTAGTAGCTGGGATATTGTTCCAATTAACCTGAAGTTTCTTATTAAGTTAACATGCACATGAAGTAATACATGTATAAAGTTGCAATAAGAATTTCCAAAAAAAAAAGTGTCACCACGTTCAACTTTCAGAAAATTAAGTTAAAAAACATCAAGTTTAAATGATGATGAATATCGGAAAATATAGACACAAAAGGTACCATCTCAGTAATTTGTTTTAGCTGGTCGTCATATGCTTGCTGCATAAGCTTTCTGAACTCTGATATTTGTCCTTCTGAGTATCCTTCCATGGAATTAACCTTTCTTTGATCCCTATCCAATTTCATTGCTCCTTTCTGCAATCAAAAGCAGAATTCACTGATATCATTATACTTGTCCTGTTTTTCAAGATTTAAGAAACAAGATTGTGAAATTTGCGAATCCTTCACCTTTAGCTCTGTAAATAACTCGTCTGTATAAGGCTGCCCATCATTTTTTGATACTACCATGTTTACAAAAGAGAGAAGTTGTTGAACTTGTTCAAATTTCTTCTTTTCGTCTGTTGTCTTGTTGTTAAAGAGAACACGGCGATTCCCACACAAAGAAAGGATTTCCTACAATATTTTTAAGCCAATTAAAGATCAACAAAATTATTAATTTTTCTTTAGAGATTCAGTGGATAGACTTTCCTATATTCCAAGTTATTCAAGCAGCATAACTAAGAAAATACAGCATTAAGAATTAATTGAACATACAAACAGAGCAGGTAAAACAATCTAAAATTTAAAGTTTCTGCTGCTCAACTATCCTAATTTTTTACAGATAAAATAAAAAAGTCATAACCATTACAAACAGGCATACATAATATGATAATTTTTCCATAACATGAGAAGCTAGAAGAGCAAAACAACCAAGAAAAGAAAGGCTAATAACTTATGTAGAGAGAGCTCACTTGTCCTTTTGCACGGTGTTTAAAATCTCCAAATGGTTCAAATGGGGAATCAAATTTGTTTGTTTGTGCACTTGACGAAGAAAAACATATATCACAAAGGTTAGTATTTTAAAGGTTATCCGAATGTGTAAGAAGATTTACAAATGCTTTGCTTGCACCGAGGGATGGAGTTCATGAAGGCATACTAAAGTTATATGGTAAAGTTTTATATTATCCTTTTATTAAGAGCATAAATACACTGTATGTTTGTGCAACACAAATATATCGTATGCTTAATTATTTTAACCAACAGTTCAATTATGCACCAATGATTTTTCTATTTAAGGATTTGTACACTCACTATTCAACCTAATCAGAAAAGTAATCCATAGAAACAACCTTAAAAAGAAGATTAAAAAAACTAATAAACTGAAAGAAATAGCAATTGTAATCTATAAATTATAATACTGATAAAAACCTTTAAAGTATCAGGACATTCACGGCCTAAATAATCATCAAGTGTCTCTTCATTCTCTTCTAAATCATCTCCTCCGGTGAAAACCACAATCATGTAGTCAACAATTTTGCTTCCAAATAATGTTCGCAAGCTATATAGAGCATTTTCTTCTTCCTCACTAAACCGTGTTCTAACAGATAACACTACAAGGATAGCATGGATACCGTCCTTAGCAAAGTCAATGCACTTGACTATTTCTTTCCCAATAAACTCAGATCCATTAGAAACTTCAAATAATCCTGTAAAAAAAGAGATGCACAAACTTTTCAATAAGTATAAAGAAATAGTTAAGCAATCGCAATCGCCACCCCCTTTTATTAGTACTACAATTCGGAGGTTTACCCTCCGTTCGTTTACCTGGAGTGTCAATAACATTGACAATGAGTCCACCATCATTCAACTCAGCAGTCTGCATTTCACAAGAAGCGGTAACACCAGACGAGCTAGCTCTCGACTTAAAGACCTTCTTTCCAAGAATACTATTACCAGTTGCACTCTTCCCATTGCCAGTACGTCCAACCAAAACCACTGTCCTAACCTCCTTAGATAATATCTGATGATTCTGAACATCACTCGCTATCGATGAAGACGACGCAAATTCCCAATCATCATCAACATAACTTCCCCCCATCATAAATCCAATTCACTGAAAAAATAAAATAAAAATGATAAAAACCCTAAATTCACCATACAATATACAAATTTCAAATATCAAGATTCATAAATAGTAACTAATCAATCAAATCAAATCAAACGAATAAATAACAAACTTAACTAAAATTTGTTGAATCAAAAGTTTGTTAAACCCTAAAAAAATGCTAAAAATGCAAATTAGAAATTGAATTGATATAGTTATACAAAATTGAACTACGACGATGATGAATCAATGAATTGGTATGAAGAATACAAGGAAGAATTGAAAACATTTCAAACCTGAAAGGTGAAATCGTTTTCGGAAGTGAAAGAGTGAAGAAAAGAAAACCCAAGCAACACGAAAACTAAACACTAGTAGTTTTGCAGCTATATATATATATATATATATATATAGGCTTAATTATCTTTTAGTCCATTAACTATTTTCAAGGTTTCACTTTGGTCCATTAACTATTTTTCGTTTCATTTAAGTCCATTAACTTTTCTCCGTTAACCAAATTGGTCCTGACCGTTAGAAAAAATCCAAAAACGTTAAATTTTGCAAACGTGGCGGTGGGGGACTAAAATGTATCAAGTGACATGGAATAATTTTTGTTTTGAAGAGAAAGGAAAAATTTCCAAATTGAATTTAGGGTTTGAAAAGGTTTAGGGATCTAGCTAATCTTGTCTTCTCCAATCAATCTTACTCTTCCCTTCTCCATCAATTGTACTCTCTCATATCTAGATTTTTCACTTCACCATGTCCAGCAATTCGTTTGTTTGTTTGAAATAAATGAATGAAGAAGAAAAAAAATAGAGGTATTAAGAATTTAGGGTTTATGTTGAGTAGATGAATTGGAGGAATTGATGAACATACAAATTACAAAATACAATAGAATGAAAATTCGATGAATTAGATTTGTGAATAATAGATCAAATTGTGAAGATTCATAGGTTTTCTTTATTTCTTGAATTTTTTTGTTGTTGTTGCTAAGTCTTGTTGTTGATTTTGTTGTTGTTGTTCTTGTTTTTAAGGTGTTATTGTTGGATTTTATTCTTTTTATTTGGGGGTGATGATGAAAAAATTGGTGTTCCTGCTGTTTGATACAAAATTTAACGTTTTGGAATTTTTTCTAACGGTTTGGACTATATTGGTTAACGGATAAAAGTTAATGGACCTAAATGAAGCGAAAAATAGTTAACGGACTAAATTGAAACCTTGAAAATAGTTAATGGACCAAAAGGGTATTTAAGTCTATATATATATATATATATTCCACTCTAATTGATAGAAATTCGGAACGGCTTAGGGTCCCTTTGTTTGTTACTACGTACTGCTATGTGAGTGCACTCACATAGTTAGTATGTTTTTAGTTGTTCGATTAAGATTAAACGATTTAGAAAAAAATAGTTTGTAAATACTATCGTTAAATTAGGATTGTTTGATTCAATGTATTATTGTATGAGAAGTGTAATTAGGTGTCATCCAAATTGCAAATACGTCTATAATACATTTTATTGTTAGTAATTTTATGGATTAAATGAATATATATATATATATATATAAAGATAAATTATTGTCATACCAAACAAAAAAGACAAATTATTATTATCTAAGAATAAATTTGAGGATTGAAATGATTAATAATAGAATTTAATTTATATACACTGACAGTGTAAAATTATTTTACACGTGTATCCAATTAAATCACGCCATGTAAGTATTTATGGAGATTTTTTAGGAACTAACTTATAAAAGTGGTAATTTCTTATGTTTTGATTGGATGTATGTGTAAAAAAAGTTTACACCGTGCATAACAATTAAACTCTTTAAAAATTTTACATAAGACTAAAAGTTAAAATAATTTTTATCGTGATAATCTAAATTATTAAATATTGAAATTATTATTTCTTTTTTCTATAATAGTCCTAACTTATCACATAAAAAATGTCAAAATTATTAGGTTGAATGTTTATTATTATGTTTCGAATCCCTGTTCACCACTTTGTGTGTGTGAGTTGTGATAAAAAAATATTAAACAAAGATTAGTTAAGCAAAAAATGAAAATTATATATCAGGGTCAGTTGTTAAATTTTTAGTGCAATGATTAATTTTTTTTTTGTGACTATAGTGCAATGATTAATAAAATTTGTATCCCACCCCATTTAAAAAAAATTATTATCGCAATTATCAAAAAAAATTATTATCGCAACAATAATAATTAATGAACGGCAAGTTTGTTATTTCAGTTAGAGTAAACAAAAATCAAATCAAATATTATTATAATATTTGAAATTTTTATCTTTCAAAAGATAAATTATTCATAATGTAGTGACTTTTATCTTTCAAATTTTTTTATAACACAATAAATAAAATATTTAGTTTAAAGTAGAACAATATCGGTTAAGATGTTATGATTTTGATATCAATCTTTTTTTTATATCAAATCGTTTTTTTTTTGTCAAAATATTAGAATATATTGGTTCCAAAATCCAAATATTTTATATTGTGATATCAAATCTTCTATTTACTTCTATATATAATCAATTGACAAATTAAGGAATCATAACCCACAACACAACACTCAAACAAGCATTACTCATAAAGAAAGAAGAAAGGTATTTTAAAGTTCAAAGCATTGTTGCAAAATATAATATGGAAGAAACACGTAAGAGGGAAATCAAAGCAATGTTGCAAAATATGGAAGCCACACTAGAAAAGAAACGCAAGAGTGTGCCTTTCAACCCTTTACCTCATTATACTTTGCATAAGATATTATCTCAACTTGCTCCACAATTCTATAACAAACAAGAGTTAGCACAAATAGAGAAAGTCGGTAAAAAATATTTGCCAATGCTCAATGGTAGCAGAATGGTAGAAGATAAAGATAAAGAAGGTAAAAGTGATGAAAGTAACATGTCTCATGAAGAAAGAAGAGTGAAACCAAAGCGTGCGGAGAAGAGGGAACCGAAGAAGAAAGATAAGGAAAACGCGCCATTGCCGCAACCAAAATTGCCTATTCTTGTCGAGAACAAAATCAAAGAGTTGAATGGCCATGATATCAAATATGTCATGTGTAAGAAAATATTTTTGTCGGATCTCGACAAACACAATAATCGTCTATCAATGCCAACCGAACTCGATTATCTTAATGAGAAAGAAAAGTTGGCATTAGATAAAAGAGATCAAAATGGTTACCTAGTTGGTTTAGAAGTGGTTGTGTTGGATCCTTGTTTCAGAGAATTCTCAATGTCTTTAAGGAAGTGGGACATGAAAAACTCTAGTGTCTACAATCTTGTTCAAGATTGGAAACTTGTTGTCAAAAAATAAATTTAAAAAAGACCAAAAACTTAACATTTGGTCATTTAGGGGCATCAATAACAAATTATACTTTGTACTCGACGACAATGTGAATTATGAAGAAAGTGAAAAACTCAACAATTCAGTTGGAAGTCCTAAGTAATAAGAGTAGTGAGGATTGTCAACTCTAACTATAGATGAAGTTTGAGTGAGGCATATATGTGAACGAATTGAGTACCAATATTTATAGCCATAGTTATTTATTTATAAATTTTATAGTCATTGATGTATGAGTTCGATATGTTTCTCATGTTTAAAATTTTAGTTGTTATTATTGATTTTTATGAACATTATCTTTTCTTTTGCTAGATTAGATTTTGATAATTTTGATAGTACGTTATTTATCAATAAGTAAATTTTCGTAATATTGGACTCAAAGATTTGTTAGGCAAATCTAATTTTAGAATTTAGTCATCGTCCTTTTTTTACTCGGATTTTAGTGATCAGTAAAAATTGAAGGACAACCTTTATGTTCTTGTTCGGTGTTTTCTCTAAATATAATTTGAATTTTTTTAAAACAAATTACATACCTACAAAAAACTTGTAGAAATTATTTAAATATTAATAGATATATTGATTATATTGTACAAAAAAAAATAGATTTTCTTTTATAGTTTTTATCATTAGTATTTGGCCCACTGAACCGATTAATTCAGATCGATGCAAGTTTTAGCATCAAGTAGTCACAGTAACCTCTCAAACATAATTATTGGGGATTAATCGATCATAACAAGTGAGTAGTAAATACTTACTCTTTAATCCTTAATACATTTCATAAAAAAAAACCATAATATAAGAAATTTTTTTCTTTTTAGATTGATTGATGTATTTAAACTATATAAATATATTGTGGATCAAATACATCAACATTCAATAAATTTAAAAAACAAAAAATTTCTTATATTAAGGACCAAACATTTAGTGGTAAATAGCATTAAAAAAAAGTTTTCTCTAATCTACCCCTTCATGATTTGGGTAATTTCATAGTAAAAATTAAAGTTTTCTCTAATCTACCTCTTCATTAAAAATTTATTATATTAAGGACCAAACATTCCCTCTTCTTCACCGTCAAATCCAACTCCTTCGACACACCCATCCCTAAACAAGACCTACCATTCACCCCACACATAGAAGATGGAGAAGGATTTGAGAATTAGGGTTCTTGATTCAATTATAATTTAATTTATTTTTATTGTTTTAAATTAGTTAATTTAATTAGTTTAATTTTTTTATAATATATGATTTGTATAAAAAGTATAGATTAATGATGTGGATTATATTTTGTCCACATGTATACTACCATGTCATTAATAAATATGACAAATCAGCTAAATTTTAGCTAAAATAAAGTGGGGGACTATAATTCCAAAAAAAAGTAAAGGGGTAGCAAAAAGCTGACTTTTAACGAAGACGAATCAAAAGTTCAAATTTTTTAAAATAGGAGACCAAAAGTGCATTTAAGCCTATAAAGTATGATTAAATAAAAAAAATACTTTTCTTAGAGAAAAAATTAAATTTTCCAAAAATAAAAGATCAAATCTGATTTAGTCAAAAAAAAAGGCAGATCAAATCCAATTTTTTGTTGACACTTTTATTTTATATTTTTAACAAAATCTATCCCATAAATATTTTATTAAATTTCTAATATTTCTATTATATTATAGGAAGGATCAAATTACGGTGTAATATTGGAATAATATGACACAACTCAAAAACGTTATAATGAATTTAATTTTGCAACATCCACATTTAGATTAAAAATTAATACTATATAGATAATTTATACAAAGTTTTAAAATAATTGAAAATTATTTGATACGTTATTAAGACTCATCAAAACTAACAGTGTATGTATTTTTTGGGATGTCAAATTCATCTGTAAATAGGGATTGCCCCATTTGATGACCCGAATATGAGGATTTTTCCTCGTGGAGATGCGGATGGAGAAGAAAGCCCCCGAAAGAGGTTTGGGGATGGGGGACAGGATTTTATCCCCCACTTTGCAGATACTCCGTCCCCAAAAACTTTATTAAAATAACATTTATAAATGCATATTTAAGTACATTTTTTCTGACGCAAATATAGTATATTTTAAGTACTTTATAAAAAAAAATTAATTGTATATTCACATAATATGTGTATACATTTGTTTATACATGATATTTATTACTATCACAATATGTGTACTTTATAAAATATTTTATTTATTTATTTTATAATTAAATATTATAATTTCCTTACAATTAGTTTAATTGAAAATAATAGAAATTTGATATTTTATTAAACTTGGTGGATCTCCGTGAGAACTGTGGGGATCCGTGAGAGGAAGATAGAGAAAAAAATATCCATGAAGCGGGGAATGACGACGGGGATGGGGAACATTTTAGAGTCTGTTTGGTTCAATCGAGGGGGAAGGGAAAGAGGTGATTTTGAAAAAAATCTAAAAAATACATTTTACGTATCTTATAATAAGAAACGAATGTAGACATGTGGTATATAAATTCTAATATGAGAGGATAAAAAAATATGTCATGATTTAGTGCTCTAATTAGGGATGATACATATGTGCTTATATATATCTCTAAAATACATAAACACTAATACACTGTTGTAAATGATAGAATTAGTGACCAAAATTATAGATTGAAAAATAAAAAATTTCGATAATTCTTTGGTGTTTTTAAACCTCTACCTTTTTGGATATCGCCTTTTTTAAATTCTCTAAAATCATTATGTGTCAAATTTTAACAAAATATCTAATTTTTATTGATGTGCTTTGATTTTAAGAGAATTAATGTTCCTTTACATACATGAATGAATGAATTAAGATATATGTATAGTTTAATTATGTGGTTGTATTATACATGTCAATTAATTAGGAAGAAGCAATCGAAGCTGTTCCAATATCATGGGTGCCACATGATGATGATGATGATGATAATAATAATAATAATAATAATAACAACAACAACAATGACAACAATGGTACTAATCACAATGATTGTACTGCAATCGTCATTTATCAACTAAATAAGGTGATTTATAAATTATTTCAAACAATAATATATGTCTTTCCTTGAATTTCTTTTAGCTTAATTTTTTTTTTAAATGTCGTTTAAATCATATATATGAATTTAGGCTGTAACTCTCTCTACTTCGAGAAAAAGAAAAGGAAGAGCTCGAAAAGAACTTCAACCAGAATGGGCTGGTCATATGACAAAGATTGAGATGATTAATCCAACCACGTACAAAAAATCAAATTCACCGCGCAAACGGGACAAGTTATATACATTATACGTGAGACAATTTGTAGAGGAAAATATAACCAATTTAAACAAATTAATGTATTGGACCGTCTTTTAAATATTTTTTTGTAAGAAACACATCAATATTATTTTAATCATTGTAAATTCTTGAAGTTGTCCAGGTACAAGTAATCTTACAGTTGTCGAATAAGCTAAGATAAATATAAATTTGGCAAAAGTGCACAATTATTTTTACATTGAAAATTAACTACCATATAAGTCATAAAAAATCTGATTTGACGAAAATTCTCAATTTAGAAAATATCTAAAGTCGCTAAAAAGTGTAACGTTTAAAAAAAAAAAAGACAACCACGTATTTAACACGTCACAATATGAGTGTGAATATTCACAAAGTTTGCCCTATAAAATTACCCCTTCACATCTCACTTAAATGTGTCATTTCTTACTCTAAGTACAAACACATCCACAATTTTACTCTCTTTTTCTGTTTCATCCATGTCGAGCGCAGAGTGTTCAGTCATGAAATCCGATCTAGGCTTCAATGGCGAGCCCACGGTAAACAAGGTTAATACTAGAGTTTAATTTGTCTGATTTTTTTTTCAACAATCTACTCTCTCATAAATATCTTAGATTTTTTTTTTTATTTTACTTATTACATTCTCACGCCTCTAATAATCCATGTTTTAATATGTGATATTTTTCCTAAAATTGAATCTCAACTATGCAAATGAACCTATGATATGTGAGAGATTTTTCATATTGTGAATAGTGTTTGTGTTTTTTTTTTCTTTCTTCTATGCGTTACTTATGTTTTGCTTGTTGCTCTGGATACGACTTGTATTCAGAGTTGTGTTTTATTAATAAATTTTGCTAATTTTGAAGAGAAAAGAATTATGTTCAATCATAGTATATAGATCTACAAAATTTGTGAGTTATTATATTTTTCTAGTTAAATTATATTAAAATTAAAATATATGAGTATATTGTATTTTTTTAACACGATATTTATCAACAATTTATGATGAGATCTCTGTCATAATCCTATTATGTTCTATATTATATGAGACAATGTGAGCATTTTTTATATTTATTGAAAAACATATGTATTTACATTTTTTTCGACTGAAGATGTATACGATTTATAACATAGATTAGATACATCAAATTTTTTAGAAAAAATCTAAAAAATACATTGTACGTATCTTATAATAAGAAACAAATGTAGACATGTAGTATATAAATTCTAATGTGAGAGGATAAAAAAATATGTCATGATTTAGTGCTCTAATACTTTAGTGTATGTATATCTCTAAAATACATATACACTAATACACTATTGTAAATGATAAAATTAGTGACCAAAATTATAGATTGAAAAATAAAAAATTTCGATAGTTCTTTGGTGTTTTCAAATTTTAAATAAAAATATCGCCCTTTTTTAATTCTCTAAAATCATTATGTGTCAAATTTTAACAAAATATCTAATTTTTATTGATGTGCTTTGATTTTAAGAGAATTAATGTTCCTTTACATGCATGAATGAATGAATTAAGATATATGTATAGTTTAATTATGTGTTTGTATTATACATGTCAATTAATCAGGAAGAAGCAATCGAAGCTGTTCCAATATCATGGGTGCTGCATGATAATAATAATAACAACAATGACAACAATGGTACTAATCACAATGATTGTACTGCAATCGTCATTTATCAACCAAATGAGGTGATTTATAAATTATTTCAAACATTAATATATGTCTTTGCTTGAATATTTTTTTAGCTTCATTTTTTTTTAATAATCATTTAAATTATATATATGAATTTAGGCCGTAACTCCCTCATCTTCGAGAAAAAGAAAAGGAAGAGCTCGAAAAGAACTTCAACCAGAATGGGCTGGTAATTGGAGAGTTACTGAAACGACACGGTCTGACGGAAGAGCCGACAAAGTATGTTGTCGAATATCAAATGAACTCATTATTAGTTTATTTTTTTTGAAAGATAAACATACATTTAAGAAAAACTATTTATAGTTATTTTGGAGTTTATTTTTTGTGTTTCCCATATATATGTCTTCTTACATTAATTAATTATTCAACACTGTGTTGCAGACCTTTCATCATATAAGCGGGCAATTTTCTCTGCGATCTTTCAAAACCGTAGAGAATTATGAGGTTAAAAGTGAACTTCCTGATAAAGTAAAAAACAAAATTGAAAAGAAGAAACAGAAAGAACAAGAAGTTAGAGTGAGTATATTTTTTTAGATGTATATAAAATCTCAACATTCATTGGTATGCTATGTTTAACATTTTTAATTATTATACTAAGAATGAAAAAGAACAACTAGTGAGTATGTTTGTTTTAAAATTTAAATATTCTCAATATTATTTAACATGTGATTATTTAACACACCACATGTTAAGAAGTTATGTGGAAACCCTTTCATTGTTTCAAGTCTTCTTTATCAAATTGTTTTACTGGTGCAAGTTTTTTTGTCAAGTAGTCTAGTGGTTAGAAATTCACCCCTAAAGATGAATATATAAGCGGGCGTACCATAATTCGAATTCTGATTTTTGCAAATGTTCAACCAATTGAGTTAAAGGACTACTGGTCCAAGTTTCTAATATATGTGTGTGTGTGTTATATTTCAACTTCAATTTTCTTATTTTATTTTGGCTTCTTGAAAAAAATTCTTTTTAAGCTTTTTATTTGTTGTTTGAAATTTTTCAGGGAATCCTAAGAGAAGAAGAAAATGAGGAGATTGAAAAAATGGAAATCAATCTCAAAGAGTTTTTTGCAGAAGCTCGCTACAACATGGATCGTCAATTTGACAATAAGTAACCAAGTGATACCTTTACTATAATTTTGGTAATTTATTGTTTTGATTAGAATAAATCTCATTTGGTTATGGAGACACAAAACTCATTAAGTACTTTTTGTTTGTTAACATTCAAATGTTCATTTAATTTCTTTATATTTAATGTTGGATGTGGATGTGGATGTGATTAGTTTTTTGTTGATATGAATCGATGATAATGTTCCTTTCATGATTCTTATCATCTGTATTCGGCTCATCAAGCCGACTAATCCGGATCGATGCGAGTTTTAAATCAAGTGGTTAATAGTCGCCTCCCAAACTTAATTGTCGAGGATGGATCGATCATATATCTTCCTTTGAACAAAAAAATTATTGAACATGTTTAAAGATGAGTTTTGGTAAATATATCATAAAAAACGTTTATAAACTAAAATGATTTATTTAATACTATTTTATTAAAGATAATTTTAATCGTGTGTATTTGATTTAACATAAGTTATTTACTTATTTTAACAGGTGAGTAGTAAATATCAGTACCCTTTAATCCTTAATATAAGAGACTTTTTGTTTTTTAGATGTATTGTGAATCAAATACATCAATCATTCATAAATTTAAAAAGCAATTCTTTTTTCCTTATATTAAAGATGATGTATTTATTTTTGCTGTGATTGACACAAGACACATCTAAAATCTAAAGTCAGCACTTATAATTGATTTTCTTTTTTCAAATATGAATCCCCCGACAAAATATATTCAAGAGCTCTTTTGCTTACTATATGCACAACCTCATGATGTACACTGAGTGTATAGAAGTTTATGTCATAAATAAGTTGTAACTAACAAGTGAAGTGAGGATGAGAAATTGGGGAATTGACAAAGCAAATCCCATGTGTTTTTCTTCTCGTTGTTGCTCTTAATTATTTTTCCTGCATAATTGAATGTGTCATAGAGTTTTTATAGGTTATTTTTTTTTAAAACAGCTAAAAGGACGAGAAATATATTATCTCCTTAGATTAACATAAAGAGTGTTTCATCTAGGGCGGAAAAAAAGTACAATTACAAACAGTCCAAAGAACCACAAAAGCAAATACCAAAGTAAAACTCACAAAGAGTCAAAACCAACTAAACCTCCCTCCACCCTAAACAGCCAAAGGATTAGTATACCATAAATAAAACTCAACACAAAGTTTTCACTTAGCTTTAAATCACCATCAAACTTGAATTTTAATTTGATCTAAGTATATCTAACACCTGATGCACTTCATATACTTTATTCTTCTTATTTTTTTGAGAACTTCGTATACTTTATTCTAAAATATACCTTCATTACAAACTTTCAAATTCACCAAATAGTTGCTAACCATAGAATATGAAAACAATTTTTAGGCTTCATCGGATGCGTTTGAAGACCTATAAATTGTTGAACATGCATCACCGCCTCCAAATGGACTTAGGTTATTGATAATTGATTACTATAATTTTGGTAATTTATTGTTTTGATTTGGATAAATCTCATTTGGTTATGGCGACATAAAACTTGTTAAGTACTTTTTGTTTCACAGCATTTATTCAAATGCTGATTTAATTTCTTTATATTTAATGTTGTGTGTGGATGTGGTTAGTTTTTTGTTGGTATGAATGGATGATAATGCTCCTTCAAATTTCTAAGTTCATATATGTCATGGTGCATGGTGGTTAATTACCTCTAATGATCGACTTGTGTTGTGTTGTGTTGAATAACTTGGTACTTATAATAAGGTTTTAGGAGATGTTGTGTTGAATGAATGTGTTCTTTTGATGTCAATTTTGGTGGACAAGTTCTTACTATCAAAGAGCAAAAGCTCCCATTTTAAATGGAGCTCCGCAAGTGGATAACGGGATTGGACCCCTCAGTTAGTTAGCTTACCGAATTTTTTATAAAAATTGTGTTAAATGAGTAGATACTCAATTGAATTATGAAAGGTGCGTTATTTGTAGCCATTTTAGAAATGTATCATAGGATTAAATATAATTTTAATCTCTATAAAATCAAGTTGTTTTAAGTTTAGTCTCTATTAAATTTTAAAGGTAAGTTTAATCCTCTGTAATATTGAAATTTGTAAAATAGTTGCTATATATTTTGAACTTTTTTTACAAATTAAGGATATGTTTTAGTCCTTTACAATAATTTCTTTAAATTACAAATAACAACTAAAAGTGAATAATTATTTTTGAGAAACTAAACTTAAATCTCGTAATTTTGTTTGGATTAAAAATATATTTAATCTTATATTATATGATAATGATTATTAAACCAATGAAGTATATCTATTAATATAGAGTGTAAGTACTAAAACCACTAGACATAACTCATTTGTACTTGAGGCTGAACTTTAATTTGAGGGCTTTTTCGGTATTAAATTTGTGTTGAACTTTGATAGGTTTAGTGTTGAACTTTGAGTGTAGATTTTGTCATATAAAAGTTTTTTCTGATTTTTCGATTTGAGGGCTTTTTTGGTATTAAATTTGTCACTCAACTTTTATCACTTCAGCGATCTTTTTAATGAGTTTCATTCATACTTTATTTATCTGATTAATTTTAGATTTAATATGTTTTTGTTGGACAAAAAAGAAGTACATTATCCTAGTAACTATTAGTAGTTAACACACACAAAAAATTAAAGGAAAATGATTGATTGCACGACATGATTTGTCGTCGAAACGCACGACCTTTAAATAATTGTGTGCATGCCGTTAGTGTTTCTACTTATTATGGTTATTAAGTAGGGATTGATTTGACTTTTGAATAGTGTTTTTAATTAGTAGATTTATGTGTTGCCGTGCATGTCGTGCACCCAATATGTGTCATGCTATATAGCACCCCTCAAAATTAAATTCAATTCAAAAATGGCATCAACAAATTTGCTCGACAAAAGTGGAATAGCCAAGACACAATCACACACGCTACAGTTTCACTATATATTAGTGTAAGGCATATAGAATTTAGGGTTTTCTTTCTCTTTAGGTTTTGCGTTTACTTGTCTCCTACGTTTTTGTTGCATTGGAAAAAGGTAATTACAAACTTCTATTTTATACCTTCAAACTCTTCATTCTTTTAATCCTTCACTGTTTCATCATCTACGTCATCACTATAATTCAACATCGTTCTATATGCATTTTACAAATTTTAGCACTGTTTTTTTAAAGAGTTAGTGTGTGTTTGGTTTTGTGTTGACAAAAACTCATTTGGAATGAATTGATTTGTAGACTATAACTGAGTTGAAGGAAACGCTAGCGAATTATATTGTGTATTTTAATGTAAAAGTGAATTGAATAATAAATTTTAATGTAAAAGTCAAAATTAGATTGAAAAACTACAAATCTTAACTTCAATTCTAGATGTAAAATCAATTTTATTTGAAAAAAACCAAACATGTCAAACTGCAAACCTCATCATTATTTTGCAAAGATGGAACATAATTTTGTTGAAACTAGAAAGCGTAGGTTTTGCCATTATGACGAGTTGTGAAACTCATCCTAATAGTGATTTAATTTAACAAATTTTATCTCATTACACGATGAACTACCACAATTTTGGCAAAATTACGGTTTGTCATAGCTTCAACAAAATTAAGGTGTCAACTAATGAAGCACAAATACGGACAACACACATAACGTGGATAGTGACAAGTCAACACTGACAATAATTTGAAAATATGACAAAATTTAATGTAATTGTGGCATATCAATGTTAGACTCTGACCCCGACATGTGTTTGACACACTGGAACACGCCTAATCTAAAGAATGTTCGTGTTTCATAGGTGTTATTGTGTTAACTGTTAAGCTATGTGATTTTATCCAACCCACTATGATACCAAACATATGTGAAACTCGCACACACTAAGCACATATTTAGTATCACGGTAGTTTTGTCGAAACTTAGGTGGCTCGCTGTGACTCTAACAACCTCGAAGCACATCAAATGTCTCATTAGCCTTTTATATCCAAGCTACATTTACAGGACAATTTATAGTTTAATATTTTTTACTTATGTTATCACAATCAATGCCTTACGGTTGTTTTTTTAGATCTTTTTCAGTGATTTTAATTTTTCATCATGGGTGGAAATTCTATTCATGTTGCTGATGATTGGGAGTTTACTTCCTCCCCTAATGATGCTAAGACACTTGTTCTGTTTGGCCGTACCGGCAATGGCAAGACTGCAACGGGTAATAGTATTCTTGGAAGAAAGGCATTCATTTCAAAGGTTGGCTCCTCCGGCATAACAACCACGTGTGAAATGCAGAAAACGATAATTGATGGACAAATTGTTAATGTTATCGATAGTCCAGGTAATGTAACGGTAACTTTGGTCGTGTCTGCAAAATGACACCATAACTTAGGTATGTTTGTTATATTATGATTACTAAAAATTTGCTATTTGTAGACTAATTTAATGATCATATTATTTCAGTCTCCTTAGTAACTGATTTAGCAACCGAAATTTGAAAATGGTTGCTAAATGGATCACTAAATCGGTTGCTAATTAAATTTGTGACTTATTTAGAGTGATCGATTTAGTAACTAATTTGACATTTTCGGTCTCTAAACATGACAATATTTTGTTGTATTACACTTTGTTTAGAAACTTTGTTGTATACCTTTAACCATAAAAGTTTTTACAGGATTGTTTGATTGTTCTGTTGGAATTGAATTTCTTGGAAAAGTAATAGTCAAGTGCATTGATTTGGCCAAGGACGGAATCCATGCTGTCATTATAGTGTTCTCTGTTAGAACACGCTTTACCGAGGAAGAAGAGAATGCTCTACGTAGCGTGCAGACATTATTTGGAGAAAAAATTTCTGACTACATGATTGTGGTCTTTACTGGGGAGATGAATTAGAAGAAAATGGCGAGACACTCGCCGATTATTTGGGTGGTGACTGTCCAAAGCCTTTGAAGGTTATTATTATTTTTACTGTCATTTTGATTAACTTCTATTCTTTTTATGGTTCATTGGGTTTTTTACATTTGTTGTGAAACTGTTTCTTTAGTTTTTCTCATAGACCTGTTTTTCTAAGTTTGCGAAAAGTACTAAAATTTCTTGCATGTGTTTTTATTTACTTTTTCTGTAGTAATTGTTACAGACTTTCATATTGAATCTGTTAACATTGATGCAGGACATTATTTCGTTATGTGGAAATCGATGTGTGCTATTTGACAACAAAACTAAGGATGTAAAAACGCGGCTTCAATAAGTTCGAAACCTTCTCAAAAATGTTGATATGGTAATATCACATAATGGTGGGCGACCGTATAGAGATGATTTATTTATCGAACTAAAGGTAGAGTTTATGCAGATATTGCAATCTCGCTTCTTCAATTTTGAAATTTTATATATTACGATATGAATAAATTCGCCATTTGGCTGTAGAAAGGAGCAGCCGAGCTGCATAAGCAACAAAGAGTGGCTGATTCCATGAAAGGATGTTCGGAAAATGAAATGTTGGAGTTTAAAAAGCAAAGGGAGCAAGCATATAATGACCAGCTTAATCGAATCACTGCGATGGTAACTTTCGTGTCTATATATTTTGCAATCTTCATCATTTCATCGTTCTTTTTTTTTATTAACACGATTATGTGACCGATGAACATTTTCATTCCTATTCGAGAAGCTTAAATTTGAATCAGAAATTGTTTCTGAACAATTGTTATATGGTTTTGTAGGTGGAGTCGAAGTTGAGGGAGGCAACTACAAGACTCGAACAACAGTTGGCGAATGAGCAAAGGCAGAAAAGCTTGCAAATTCAGCTCAAATGAAATCAAATGATGAAATTAAGAAACTCAGAAGACATCTTGAGCAGGCGCATGAAGAGCTTCGCAAACGAGAATCTCAGAATAGTTGTGTCATTCTCTGATACTACTGGTTGCTACTTCAACCTTGCAAACGATTCATTTAGTTTTTTTCAAGGATTATTACTATTGCAATTATACTTGTTGATTTTTTGTCTTTTAAATATCTGCTGCATACAGTTCATTAAATTTTATTTATTTTTTGACAACTCCTGTGAGATACATTGTCTCATGTATGTGGCATGTTGATAAAAAAACAATGGTTTACTTGCATATAAAGTTTCTCTTTAGAAATTGATTGCATTTTTTTTTAAGTTACAATGCTATTTGTATGATTCCATACATAAGAGTTTGAGATCGAATTCATGACCCCTTGTTTAAGGGCTCCAACGGTTATCACTTCGACCAACTAATTGTTGGTAATCCAAAAGCTAATTTATGTTATAAGAGAATGAATATTTTTGCATATCAACACAAGGCATTTCGATGAGGATTTGAACTTCGTCACTTACATATGGAGAATGTTCATATCACACTTTTTAAATTGCATATTTAGTCCCCTGAGTTTATGCCTTCACAAGGGAGCACTATATTTTTTTTATGGCGTGACGGCTAAATTGCATGTTTGGTCCTCTTAAGTTTATTTTAAATTTCAATTCAATCATTTACACTTAATTTTTTTTTAAGTTGATCTCTTTAATCAAATTGCATGTTACTAACATTATAATAAGTTAGTCTTTTTAATCAAATTTTCTTTTACATAGCCCACATAATTATAACATAATTTTAACATAATTATATTAGCAAATTATTACTAATAAATTTAACTTAATTATATTAGCAAATTTTAAACAAGTTCGATCAGTTTAGAAGTTATATATTTTTTTGGTACAACACATATTCCTATTTTTTTGGTACAAAGTTATATACCTATTTTTTGGTGCAAAGTTATATATCTATTATATATATATATATATATATATAAGTTATTCAACCAGAAGGTGTGGTTGAGCGGTTGGGGTTCATCCTCCCTTAACTAAGAGTCGAGGGTTCGATCGTCGCCTTGGGTACGGAGCAACTTTAAATCTCAAGACCAGTTATCTCACCGTTTGAGGTGCCTCCAATCTAATTATAGGATATCTAAAATTTAAAAAAAAATATCACGTCCGACTAATCCAATTTAAATATATATCTGTTTTTTATAACAGGTGTATAACTTTGTATCAAAATAAAGAATTATTTTTTTGGTAGTTAAGAAAAGAAAGATTATTTGCAAATTATATAATAAATATTACTACCTCTGTTCCTTTTTACTTGTCGTTTAAGAAAAAAAAGACCAAAATAAGAGAGTGTATTTTTGCACCTTATTTTCCTAGTATGCCTTTTTTTAAATATATCATATTTTTAATCCACCAATAAATTCCTACTTTTTTCACAACATTATCTATTTCCAAAAAAATTGTAACAAACTTTATTTAAAAACAAATAAAATTTGCATACAATAAAAAAAATTATATTGTTTCAACAAAAACAATTATACAAAATTTAGTCGATAAAATAAAATAGGAAGGAGGATATAATAGGCAAAATATAACATGAATTACTGAAACAACATGTAAAAAGGAACAAATATTTTTTCTAAAACGACAAGTAAAAAGGAACAGAGGTAGTAATAAATTAATGTCTGGAGTTAGTTGGATAGCATTTAACATTAATAGATGATAAATAAACAATATGTAATGTAATAAATGAAAAATAATTTTATTTATCAGAATAATTAGATTAGAGATAATTATTACTTTAACAAATTAACTTATTTTAAAAATTATATTTTTCCTTTTTAAATTATGATTAATTAAACTTTACCAAAAACAAATTATGATTAATTAATGTAATAGTCCAAGGTATTCATGATAATTCAATTATATATATTTTTTTAAAGTGACAATCAGATTCAATTTTATTTAACAATTGACAAAGAAATAAATAACTATTAATTAAAGTAAAAATTATTTACAACTGTCTACATGATTACAAGGTATTCACTCAAGTTTTATTTTTTTTTTATTTTTACCAAAAATGACTTAATCTAAAGTGGTAAAAATTTTAAGTCTCTTAAGCACGTGATCAGAAATTTGATAGTAACTAAAAAACTTTTTTAAATATGAAATATTTATTATAACTGAATTATAGTTAATACTTATTGTATAACTTTTATATTGTATATTAATTTTTATGACAAGCAAAGATATATGACAAAGTTTAAGATGATTAACCCAACCACGTACAAAAAATCAAATTCACCGCGCAAGCGGGACTAGTTATGTACATTATACGTGAGACAATTTGTAGAGGAAAATATAACCAATTATAAAAAATTAATGTAATGGACTATCTTGTAAATATTTTTTTGTAAGAAACACATCTATATTATTTTAATCATTGTAAATTCTTGAAATTGTCCAGGTACAAGTTATCTTACAATTGTCGAATAAGCTAAGATAAATATAAATTTGGCAAAAGTGCACACTTTTTTTACATTGAATTAACTACCATATAAGTCAAAAAAATCTGATTTGATGAAAATTCTCAATCTAGAAAATATTTAAAGTCGTAAAAAAGTGCAACATTTAAAAAAAAGAAAAAAAGAACCACGTATTTAGCACGTCACAATATGAGTGTGAATACTCACAAAGTTTGCCCTATAAAATTACCCCTTCACATCTAACTTCAATGTGTCATTTCTTACTCTAAGTACAAACACATCCACCATTTTACTCTCTTTTTGTGTTTCAGCCATGTCGAGCGCAAGAAAACCCCAAGGTCACCGAAAGATTGAAATGAAAAAAATGGATAATGAAAGCAATTTACAGGTGACCTTTTCAAAGCGTTGTAGTGGACTTTTCAAGAAAGCTAGCGAGCTTTCCACTCTTTGTGGCGTTGATATTGCTCTAATTGTATTTTCACCTACTAGAAAGGTGTTTTCGTTTGGAAACCCCAATGTTGATACGGTCATAGATCGTTATGTCTTGCGGGTCCCACCTCGAAACGATGGCACCATGCAAATCATTGAGGCTCACCGTAGCGCCATTGTGTGTGACCTCAATGCTCAGCTGACTCATGCCAACCATGTGTTGGACACTTTTAAGAGGCGTTGTGATGAGCTGAGTCATATGCGCATGGGTGCTGAGACTCATTTGTGGTGGGCTCGCCCCATTGATGGGATGAGTACGTATGAACTTGAATCATTCAAGAACGCATTGAAAGTTTTGAAGGTGCGTGTTGCTCAACAAGTTAGTAGGGTTGCGACTCAAGTTGCTCCTACCCCAATCTCACCATTTTTTGTTGGAAATGGTTCATCAGCTAACATGCCTATCAATCATAATCCAAATCATCAATCAGCTCAAATGTTTCCGGCACAATCTTTTCAGAATTCTATGTTGCAACCTGACTTCAACAATATGGGAGGAGAAGGAGGAGGGGGATATGGACCCCCCTACATTTGAGCTGTGGGCTTAGATTCACCTTAGACGATGCCCTTGTTTATTATTTTATATTTTTATGTTTCATGTTGTTTTTAATTATTTTCATTAAAACACACAGGATTAACTAGTTTCATGTACGTGATTCAGTTAAGACTGAATCTTGAGGTTATTATATTTTTGCCATCTTTGTTATGTATTTCAAATTGTAGTAGTTTCCATTATGTATTATTATGAATAAAAGGGCATCGTAGTTATTTATATTTTCATATTTGTCCAAAATTTTATTATCTAATTGGAACGTTTTCAAAATCACAATCTAGTTTATATATATCATCTCAATAATAATACTTTCATAGATTCCATCTATTCACTTCTCGACATTTCTCTATTAAAAATTAAATACTATAACATATCAATAAACTTGTCATTATACCATTATAAAATTTAATACATGATAATTTTGTACATAAATATAATAGACATTTTTGTGAATGATATTGAACATGTTTCTAGGGAAAAACCTGGTGGTTTAGTAATTTAGTAAGGGCTTTAGCAAAAGACGTAACTGCTCTTGTCGGGGCTACTAGATGGGAAAGATATGCCACACCTGGACCAGTCTAAAAACGAGGGGCGTGAATGCAAGATGCCAGTGGAATGCGGTAAGCAGACCGTGGGAGCATGAGGGGGGGCGGTATCCGCTTTTGGAAATTGGTAGTTGATCATGATGAGTTTCTCCAAACAACTATTGATTGGTACCCTACCCTTTAACTTATGTGTTGTATTATGGTGTTTGTTTTTCTTTCTTACTCTTCTTAGTTCATAATGTTTGGTTTGATCCTTTCTTTGTTTTTTTTACACAAGTGAGTCTTTAAGATACAAGTGAAACAAATGTACATAAATAAAATGAACAATAATATCTCTTTCACTTTTCAATCTTCATCGATTATTGGCGTTGGCAATGAAGATGATGTTATAGAAGGAGTGAATTCTTGAATAAATTAGTCCTTGATTTATGATTGGGTTGAAAGTTTATATTATTGATGCATGTTTTTACACCATTTTCTTATCTTGTGAATATGCATATGGTTGTGTTTCTTTTAAAAAAAAATTACATAGATGATATGACAAAACCATCATAAATTCACACAAACAAAGTAGAGCAACTGGAGATCGAACTCAATCATAAATGTCCAACATAATAATTTTGGCATTTTATATTTGTTGAGATAGGACTTCTTAACAAACTTTATATGTATATGCTTTTGGAGTTGTGTATGACTAATAGATTATGAACTAATTGAACTAATTTATGCTAATTAAAGGAGAGGTGATAATGGGTGTTGAACTAAATGGGTCTTGTAGCCTTGGTGACATACTGACATTCTTTACTATCAATAATATTTTCAAAGGCAGCCTGGTTGTTTTACATTAAAAATTCAAGAACTATGCTGTTCATTTTTTTATGTTTTAATGTAATTTGATGATATGTGTGACAGTTTGATGATGAAGGTCTTAGAAAAATAGTGGATCCTATGAAGTTTAATTTTTAATCCAAATCTTTGTAAATATAATGTCTGAATTATAGAATTAGAAATATATATGACACAAATGTTACATGAAATATATCTTCATACTATTTTTTTGTCGAGAACGGGATATCTACCGTCAAAAGCAGTGACTAATTTCTTGCGGATTAAAGACACTTCAAAGAGTGGGACAATTGGTCCAGAGATTTAAAGTTTTTATACCCAAGCTTCATACTATTAAATTAAATGCAAGTGTTAGAAATGAGTTAAGATCCGTTGACATCAACTAGTTTGACATCAATTCTAACATCTCTTAATAATATTTTAATGGATATAAATTTCATAAAATTCACCATTGAAATGAAAATTTATGTTGTATAGATTATTTGTGTAAAATTTCAGACAAATCCAAAATTATTTAACTGATTATTGAGACACATAAACCGCTAATTTTGATGTATCTAAATGACATATCAAATGATTTTATATTTGTCTAAAATTTTACACAAATAATATAACTATCTTCTCCGATCCTAAATATAAAATAAAGTTTACTGTTATTATTTTTTTTTTAAAAGAAAAGTTGAATGGTATTAATTATTAAAAGACAATGTCCTTGAACAAAGTAGCTACAATTTGGGGGTGCTTCTTCTAACCAAACCCTATTGGGCTCACCATGGGCCAAAGAAGCTAGCAAATGGGTTGCCTTATTGACTTCCCTCTTATGACAAAAATTGCATGACTTAAAATTACCCTTATAGTTAGTTAATTGGCTTAAATAATACTACCTCCATTTTTTTTACTTGTTGTTTTAGAAATAAAAAAAAGACTAAAATAGAAGAGTGTATTTTTGCATTTTATTTTTCTATCATGCCTTTTTTTTAAATATATATCAGATTTTTTATCCACCAATAATTTCATACTTTTTCACAAACATTATCTATTTCTAAGTGTTCGTTTGACCCGGCTTAACTTCTACTTATTTTCTTCTCCTTAAAAATAGTAAAGAAGAAAAAAATTGTGTTTGACTTTACTTCTCTTTATTTTTTACTTCTTTACTTCATTTCTCTAATACTTTTAAGGAAAAATATGGTTAAATTCAATTGTATACTTCTCTATTTCATTTTTAAAAAAATAGAAAAGTAGAAGTTAAACTGAGCCAAACGAGCACTAAAAAATTGTAACAAACTTTATATAAAAACAAGCAAAATTTGTATACAATAAAAAGATTATATTGTTTCAACAAAAAAAATTATACAAATTTAATTAATAAAATAAAATCGGAAATATGATATAATAGATAAAATATAACATAAATTTTCAAAACCAACAAATTTAATTAAAAATATCACTTGTTCACTTCTCTGAAATAACAATCAATGGCCAACAAAATAGCTTGGTAAACCGCGCAAGCCTCCGCCGTGCCTGAATCGGAAAATCCCGGCAACTCCCTCTGGTGAGATTACCCTGTAACAATTTATTTGCATTCATTTTCGTTCATTCTCATAATCTTATTCAAGTTAAAACATTTTTTTAGTTTTTTTGTTTAATTCCACTGATTGATTATTCATTTAGTTCTCTTTAGAATCCTCTGAGAATTTATTCGACTATTATTTGTAACTATTTTTTATATTTGTTAATTAGGATTAATGGTCTTCCTATTAATTAATTATTTAAAAATACAATCTTGACAATTGTTACTTTGTGTTGGTTTGAAATGACGCTTGTAGCTTCTGCAAAATCACGGTGGATCGCCCTGAGATTCTGTCACATCCACCATGATACCATACCAAACATAGGCTCAATTTGATGAAATAATAATGACATCATGATTTTGTTCAAACTTCATAGTGTAGCATTCTATGAAATCACATTGTCACACTATGATTCTACCAAATCCATACTCTCTCCGGCCACATTTATAAGTAAAAATGCATTTTTTTGATTTATTGAATAACTGATGTATCTCAATATAATGTTGGTTCAAGAATTGTGAAAATGCCATGTTGTAGCTGTAACTGTAACTAATAATCACTTTTTTGTCTGAATGTGATCTCAGGCTTATTGCTGGCATCTAACTGATCTTAAAGCCTAAAGGCCTTGAAAATGGAAGTGATGGTGAAAAAATTGCAGTCAAAATTCAAAAAAGTTAAGGAAGACATGAATCAGTGGGATGAGCTTCAATTTCGCTTGATTTCACAGTTTAGTAATGCTTCCCATATTGTTGATAGGTTGCAGGTAATTTAACTTTTTCCTGTACATCATTTTTGAAATCCTATTTGCTATTTTGACCTTGATATGGACAGTGTTAACAATTCTGAAATTACTTTGGATCTTAACGCGTAACTGGCGTGCTTGCAAGCAGGTGCTTCAAAAATCCAACAATTATGGTATTCTAAATTGTGTTGCTGGTGTGAAAGATGCTCTTTTGGAAAAGCAGATTGGTTCTTTGAATACCATTTTGGTTTCTGTGAGAAAGACTTTGTAAGTTTATATTTAGATCTCCAATCTTTTCAACTTCGGAATGGTTAACGGATTAAACAATTTCATCATTATGTGACCTTTTTTCCAAAATGTCTGTGCAAGGGATTTAAATTTATATTCATAATTGATAGGTATTTTAAGTTTCCAGTGAAGTCACTACTATCCCGCAGTTTGGAATTGTTTTGTTTTTATGTATAGATTTTGCTTACGATTACGACAAAAGAGAAGTACCAAATTGTGAATCAATTCCTTGAGATACTTTTTAGAAACTACTCTTCTCTTGAAGTATTTCTTTTAGAAACTACTTATCTCCTATTTATTGTGTAAATTAGCCAAAATGTTCTCACAATCACTTTTAAGAAAATTGAAATTACCCTTGATGTTGAAAAAATGTACAGCCATTTGCAGAATAGCTTTTCAAATAAATGTCTTCACTTTTTATCAAACATTGCTTGGAGAGTAGCTTTTACAGTTATCTTCTTTAAGCGGCCTTTACTAGCAGATATTGAAATGGGTTTATCAAGAAGTGGTCTCTAGTCTACTGCCTTCATTTTCCCCTTGAACCCGAGAAAAATCTACCCTTATCTTTTCTCAGCAAGCAATTTGGTTTCACCGCTTGCACTTGCGCCATCCTTTATTTAGTGTTCTAAAATTTGTTACCTCATTTGTTCTATCTTATTGTATGGGATTTTTGAGATATACTAATAGCTGATATGTTATCTCAATAATGCTTCATAGGGCTTTACACCTTAATGATCTTCAGTGGGGATGATTTGCTAGTTTTTCGTTTTCTTGACTTCTTTGTTTAAACTTTTAATTTGAATTTTCAGGGAAGAATTTCATTGTATTGTCTTATCTCTTGACAAGATTCATCGTGATGGTAAACAACTAGTTAAAGGCAGTTCTTCTCGCCCAACCATGAAACAACTGCAGCAGCGTGTTGGTGTCAAACCTAGACTTATTGATTGCTTGGACGGTCTGTCATTTCTACATGAAATATACTACTCAGAGTAAGGAGCATCATGTAATACTTTTTCTTGATGCCTACTAAAATTTTCTTTTAGTCTATCCAGAAATGCATTAATGTGAGAAGATTTGTAGTTTGTACATCAAATGATATGATGCAATGCAAAAGAACCTGTGAGGTTTGCCGAAAGTTTACTGAACTTGGAAAAAAACATTTTCTTTAAATTTCCTATGGTTCTTAGGTGGTATTTTTCAAGAGCCAATCAAACTATAGATTTGCATTTGCAGTATACTTAAAGCACCTTAAAGCTTTGTTTCATTTTATAATATATTTGTAACTTTCTGATTAATAGCTTTTAACACACATGCCTTTATGGTGTTACACTATTTTCTTCAGATAAAGCCATTTTAATTGAGGTACTAGTTTCCCTCTTCTTTTTTCTTCTTTTTATGAACAGTTAATGTTTCTTTTGAAACAGGTATTTATTAAAAACATCAGTTGTATCAGCACTGTCATCGATAGCCGTAATGCCCAGGTATGAAGATGCCAATGCTATATAGTCCAACCATTCAAAAGTCCTAATTGTACATATGGATGCTTCCTTTTTATATGATTATTTTCTTCGAATTTTATACTATTTTGGTTTAAGGAAGATTTTGGGGCTTAAAATTTTCCTTTTGTTTGGGATTTAGTCCCTATAATTTTTTTTCTTGGGTATAGATCTCCATAGCTTCATATCATTTAGGTTTTGGTTCTTTAGGAACCAATACCTTAAATAGTTTGTATCAAGTTAACATGAAGCTATTATCAATAATCTTCAAGTTCAAACTCTTATTATTTCTCTTCTCTCATATTTTTATCTAAAAGATTATAACTCATAACTTGACATTTTTAATGTTCATGTCCAATATCTTTGTTCCGTGCTGTGTGGGTTTTGACTCTTTTCACTTTGCTTGAATTACAGCAGTGCTAGTGATCTTGGTTCGCTACGGCAACTCTTGGTTGATCAACCCAATATCCTTACAGAGGAAGGTATGCAAGAATACTGGTAGGGTAGAGATGATGTATTGATTATTAGCAATAAGAAAGATGTATGAATGCACATGCGCATAAGTGATTTAGTGCCAATTTCTTGAATATGAAGTTCACACTAAGCTTATTGTCAAAAAACAAAAGTTCACATTAAGCTTATTAAATATTGCATTATATGAAAAATGGATTGTTTTCCCAAACCTTACATTCTTAGGAATAGGAATCTAGGTCTGAAAGGAGGGGCTAGTTCAATTGACAATTGAACATTTTAATGATATTATATTTTCATATTCTTTAATGTATATGTGGCAACACATGATTGGCAAATGATATTGGAATGTTTCTACTCAAAATTAAATGGGTGCACTAATCTTATTTTGGTTGTATGACTTTTGGCTGCAGTTCAATTTTTGTTGGATATATTTGCTGAAGAACTGTGTTGATGTCATCTCCTGTGAATTACATGGGAATGGTTGAGATTTTGTACAACAAGGGAGCCTTTTGATCCGACAGGCATGATTGTAGATGCGAGATTAGATTAAGATAATTTGTTTTTTTTTCTTGGTAATAACTTATAAATTTTATAGTTGTTCTTTAAGGATTTTGTTTAATTTTATTTGTAGGTAGGTGTAGGTGTATATCATCATATTAGGAATTTTATTGAACCATGTGGATGAGAAAACAAATATGGTTAGGAGGGGAGACTTCACTATGGTTTAGTTAGGTTCTCCTATGGAGATTAATTATTGACAATGCTGATGCATATGGTTACCAAGAGATATTAGGAATTTTTATGTCAGAAACTAATATTTGACTTGAAAATTAATATATACTTTTGTGTTTGAGATTAATATATAGTTTTTTTGTTAACTTGAAATTTTCCTTGGTTTAATTATAGAGAAATGATGTTTGGACAACAACAAAAATATTATTTGTATGAGTGTAAAAAGTAAGAGACATAAAGATAAATATACTACGTTATCGATTTTTTGATGTTTAAAATAACATATCTCTTTAATATAAGGTAAATGACTTCAATTATAACTATAACTATTGGAATATAAGAAGTGAAGTTAGTTGTATCTTCAAAGCATTTTTATATTAGATGTATCAACCTTAGACTATGCTCGGTCCAATTTTTTTGGCATTGATTTATCTCTTTTCGTAGGTTGTGAAAAAAATAATTAGGATGGCAAAACGGATCAACTTGTGCTAATCTAGCTTTTTATTAATAGGCTTAAATACATTTTTGGTCCTCTAAATATTTTAAAGGTTTCACTTTGGTCCTTTAACTATTTTTCGTTTGGTTTTGGTCCTTTAACTTTCATTTTGTTAACTTACTTGGTCCTAACCGTTAGAAAAATGTCAAAAACGAGAGGTAGAAGCCTCTAATGAGAAAACAGACATCAAATTTGGATTCAGCGTAAATCATGAGAGGTTTTGGAGTATCGTTTCGTAAGTTTTCGTGACTGGAAAGATCACCGGTGATGTGGACGGAGACAGTGATGGAGGAAGCTCCGTACGCGATGAAGAAGAAGGTCTCTGGCCACGTGGCGTTTTCCTATTGGATCTCACACCAAATTCATCAAGTCTCTAAGTGTCACGTACGCAAAATTAATGTTTTTGACATTTTTCTAACGATAATTAGGATCAAATAAATTAACATAATAAAAGTTAGAGGACCAAAACAGAACGAAAAAATAGTTAAAGGACCAAAACGGAACAAAAAATAGTTAAAGGACCAAAATGAAACCTTGAAAATATTTAGAGGACCAAAAATATATTTAAGTCTTATTAATAATAATTTACCTTTGCTGCTTCAATAAAACAAAATTTGTGCAAATTCGAATTCAATTATTGTATTTGATTTATATATTTTAATTTTTTTTAATAGCTCGTCCAAATTATTTTTGTGGGTGAACCCAGAAGGTGTGGTTCAGCGGTTGAGATTCATCCTTCCTAACCAATGATCGAGAGTTATATCCTTGTCTTGGGTACGGAGTAACTTTAAATCTCGAGAACAGTTATCCACCCTTTGAAGTACCTCATATCTAGTGAGTGAAATAGTTCGGCGGCATTTGATACCTCGATTTCGACTAAAAAAAAATATTTTTGTGGGCTTACCTCCTTTTGGTTAAAAAACCATCTTATTGGGCAGACAGTTTACACCTCATTTCCCTCTATTTAAAGCTTCAGTTTGCTCATTCTCTCCCTCTCACACATCTCTCATCTCAACTCTTGTAAACCCTAGCCGCCCCATCTCCTCATTCTCACATACATCATATAGAATTATCAATCTTATATTGTTCTGCTTTTATTCTTTTCTTTTAGAAATTTTTTGATTTATTGATTTTGTTTGTTGTTTACAATTTGGTAAATGTTTTTGGATATGATGATAATAATGCATACAGAGGCAATAGCTCTGCTGAAATATAATTATTTGCACGTCAGTTTGATCCTAAGCATTCATCATCTCATCTATATTCTGTTTTTGCTTTCTGCTTTCACTTCAAATTTCAATATTTGTTTTTATCAAAAATTAAATTTTAATATTTATATTTGTGCGAATTTTTAATATAAAATGCCTTGCTTAACATTAACAATACTTCTGAAACTCATTATTTCATTCATTAAAAAAGTATAATTTAATTTAAACTAATTAATGTTCTAAACTAATTTCTAAAAAACTTAATTTATTTTAGTTTTGAAAAAAAAAATTGAGTAATGCACTAAAAATCTCAGTTGACCTCAATTTGAACAAAAATTTTCAATTTTGTTCTAAATTAAGCTTTAAAATTTTTAATTTTGACTTAAATCCCTTAACAATATAAACTTTTATAACGAGAGTCTGGACAATTGCCTAGACTTGTTGAGCTATACAAAGTCTCCAAAATAGAGATAATGTAAATTATTAAAATTGAATACATTTTTAGGGAATCAGAATTAATTAAATATAAAAATAATTCCTTCCATTTTTAGAGAATCAGAATCACATTTACATTTTGTATATAGTAAGTTCCGAAATAAGTTCTGAAATAAACCACGTTTTGGATTTTTGGGGGGGTCTGGCAGTACATAATGGGCTAAAGTGCAATTTTCGTTGTAAAATTTAACTCAAAGTTCGTCCATATACATGCTGCATGGTAAATGAGTCGGTTCATTTTTTATTTATTTTAAGAAAATTACTATAAAAAGCTAAAAATATCTCTAATAACTTATGGGTTTTTCTCTTGTCAAAAAAAAAAAAAAAACTTCTCATGTACAAATATGTTTTTACACACCTACACAAAATATAATGAATTTGACGCCGACCACATCCTTTTAATATGTAAAATTTAACAAATCAAATTATTCAATTTTCAATCTAACTCAAAAAAATAAAAAATAAAAAAAAATAACAAAACTAAAGCGTGTTTGTTTAGTGACATTTTAAATGTTTCTTAGCATAAAATTCACTTTTTATGGTTATAACAACCTTTAAAAAAATTATAATTTATTATATTAAGAATCATGCGAAAAATACACAAAGACTATCACATAAGTTTTGTCCTTCCAAATTTCAATCTACTTCCAAATTTCACACAAGAGCTAAATTTTAACCCACCTAAATTTGCATGGTAGTTTAATTTAAAAAAATGTAATATACAGTTTACTCTTCTTCTTTTTTTTTTTTAAAGATTTTTGTAATATAATTCATATACAGTGCGAACTGCGAGCTACCCATAGACTATACGAGCTAACTCGTATTTTATATTAGTTTTTTAGGGTCGGGCTTGGCGGATCAACCACAACAAGCTAGCCAATTGTGGTGGGAGCCATAAAACTACCATTAAAATCGATCCACTGAGAGTATTGTGAATTGGGTCAATAAAATAGAGGTGTAGTGGAAGTGAGTTCAATTTATGTGAACTTGGTTATTAAGATGGTGTATTCAAATTCCATCATTAATATGTTTTGGAAATTTATTTTTTAGTAATTTAGTGTAATTTTAGTCTCTTTTAAAAATATTCACCTTCATTAATAAACAACATTTTAAATTTGTTCACTACAATCTACTTTGCGAAAGACTCAGATATTTTTATTTTTTTTTGACAAAAAAATACTCAAATATGTTATCATATTATATATATACATCTCATATCATACATCTATTAACTTGAGCGTCAAAATATCTATAGATATCCTTCAACAATAACTACACAAATACGTAGAATTTGACGCCGACCACATCCTTCTAATCATGTAGAATATAACAAATCAAATTATTCAATTTTCAATCTAACTAGTTCTAAAAAGGAAGACAAACTTAGTGTCTGTTTGACCCGACCCGATTTTATTTTAACTTTACTTCTCTTATAAGTCATAAATAGGGCCAAAACACATGAAGCTCTTATTAAAAAAAGTGGCTTAATACTTATGAGTAAAACATATAGATTTGTCTCAACAAAAAAATAATAAAAAAGATAAGTACAAATTACAAACTATGTCAAAATATTTTAGTTACTTTTAAATACAAAAAAATTACTAAATAACTTTTACTTTATCGGTAAAACTCTTTTTATTACTTTTAAGCTTAAAACAATTCTTACTCTTAAAAAAAATCAAGCCAAACAGACACTTAAACACATTTATTTAGATACTTTATATACAATTATTAGCATCAAATTCACGTTATAAGTTTTTTTTTTTGGTACATTTTTATAGTTATAAGGTATAATAACCTTAAAAAAAAAATCATGTGAGAAAATCACAATTTATTCTACTAATCGTAGGAAAAATACATAAGTTTTGTCATTCTAAAAATCAATCTATTTTATGGAAAATGAAAAAATTAATATTGTCATATGTTGACAACTAACATTGCATATCACAAACAAATATTTTTAATCAGATTCTATTTTTTTCAAAAATTATTTTTTTTGGCAGAACAAATAAAAACAAATAAGATATACACAAAACAAAAAAAAAATAGTATTTGATAAGTATCATTCAAATATTCGTAAAAAAAAATATCATTCAAATACCTATTGTATTTTTTATTTTTTATTCCAACAAAAAATATCTACAATAACATACTCATACAAATACACCAATAACAAACTACTCAAAAAAAACATAAAATCTTTTTTATTTTATTTTAAAATCTAAAAACAAAACTTTCTCACCAAGTTTGAGACCCTACCACAAGCATTATAAATACCACTAACCCCTTTCACTTTTTTCTCACTCCCTCTGTTTTCAAACTCCGAGAAACCTAAATTAGGGTTTAGGGTTTTCACTTTTCATCTTTCTCGATTCAAAACAATGGCTTCCGAATCAACAACCAAGAAGATCACTCTCAAGAGTTTCGACGGTGAAATCTTCGAAATTGACGAACCAATCGCAATGGAATCCCAAACAATCAAACACTTGATCGAAGACAACTGTGCCGACGGAATTCCACTTCCAAACGTTTCCGGTAAGATCATGGCGAGGGTTATCGAGTATTGTAAGAAACACGTTGACGCTGCGAATGCCGATGATAAACCCTCTGAGGAGGAACTTAAGAAGTGGGATGATGAGTTTGTTAAGGTTGATCAAAATACTCTGTTTGATATTATTTTGGCTGCTAACTATTTGGATATCAAGAATTTGTTGGATCTTACTTGTAAGACTGTTGCTGATATGATGAAGGGTAAGTCGCCCGAGGAGATTCGTAAGACTTTCCACATTGTTAATGATTATTCTCCGGAGGAGGAAGAAGAAATTCGTCGCGAAAATCAATGGGCTTTTGAGTGATTAAGAGAATTAATTAGTTAATTAATTTAGTCTCTATAATGTAGGTTTAAATAGTTTAGAGATATTTAAGAGACTAAAAGACTAAGTTTTTATGTTATGCTTTATTTTGTTCATGAAAGAATTGCAAATTTGCATTGTAGATTTTTATATGCTTAGTAATTAATTTTATTTTCTGTTGGCTTATATCTGTTTATAATTTTATTGCATTCCACGGCGTAATCACTAACATACTAACATTTGTCTTTAAGAGAAATACGAACTTATGTGGCAACAAATTGGTTCTTAAAGAAAGTGATTATTGTTTTTTCTTTCTGAATAATTTGTTTTATCTGGTTCTTGATTTTAACCTGTGTTCATGAGTCACGACTGATTTTATGTTGTGTTGATTGTTTCATGCATTGAAGCATGAAGAATTGAACTCTAGACTACTTTGTCACAAAGCAACTAAGACCATCCTCAATGGGGGCCTTCGCCAATAAGAATAAGTATCCATGATGGATTATGCAGCTAAACGACTTTATATTGAAACAGTTTGTGTCATGTTGAAGCAATTTGTTTATCTTTTCATTTCATTGTTATGTTTTCTTTTAAAATTGTGATATCAATTTGTTCATTGTTCATATTCGGGTTTGCTTTAATGTTTTAGTATCAATTTTTCTTACTTATTTTGAAGTTAGTGAAAGAGTTATTACTTATGAGACCAAATAATTGAATTTTGTATTAATCTTTTATGCTGATTGAATTTGTTCTTATGAGGTATCAATGTTTTCTTGTTCTTCGCCATTGACATATACATAACATAAGATAACTTTGGATTTCAAGTTGCTTTTCCTTGATGGCACTGGCAGTATGTTTGGTAGGTTTTTTGGATTGCTATTGATACTAGCATATTAAAAAAAAAATTCCCTTATTTTATTAGAGTGTTTTTTAAGTACATTATTTAGAATTATACTTTGAATGCACATGATCATATATCATCTTCTGCTCAATTATTTGCTTAATCTGTTACCTGAGACTGATTTGAGAATTATACTTTGAAGTTTTTCCCTCAATTATTTAGAATAATTATTTGCTCAATTATACTTTGAATGCACATGTCAACATTGGTATTTGCCTACCATATCTCTGATATTTATCTGTTGGTGATGATCTTGGTTTTTTATAATTTATATAATATGAATTAAATGTGATGCGATCATCATGCAATACACATAGATGGAGCACTTAAACAGTCCTCTGGTGTCACGTGTAAGTTTTACTTAGTTAGCTATTTTATTTGATTTGATTATCTTATCTTAGTACTACTATCTGTGTGTGCCTGCATGATTTTCTTTTTGTGAGGAAAATGAATAATCTCTCATTTGTTTCTCTTAATCATTGCTGCATTGCAATGCAACTACTTCGAAAATTGAGTATATTTGCTGCTTCCAAGTGTGAGAAACTTCTCTGCGCAATGAAAATCCCCGCAACCAGGTTGTGCCACTCAACTCTCGAAAAGCAGGTTTCTTATTGTAATTGTTGTTTTCCGTTGGTTTTGAAAATGATTTCATGCGGTGTTGTCAATCGTGGATCACAGAAAATAGTTGTTTGATCAATTCTACTACACTGCAATGCTATAGCACTGCTATATAGTTGCTACTTGACAACACTTTGTACAAAATCCCATATTGCGGAACAGTAGCAATTTGTTTAAATTATGCAGTGTTGTACTATGCTAGTTGACCTTGATATTAGGAACCACAGCTAGGACTTTTTTAATGTTTCCACTCAAAAGATAATTATTTTTTGCAAGAAATAGCATGCAAAGATTAGGTAATTAGGACACTGATTTTGATGGGAGATAATCAATCTTCCATAGAATTGAAAAACTTGTTGCAGGCAGTCATTCACTGCACATCTGCTGCAGCTAATGATATCTTGGGGATGTCATTGGTGATATTTGGTACTTAGAGCCGCAAAATCTAAAGCCAAGAGAGACACCTATCGAATTTGCGGAAAGGTAAATAATCTTGACCCCAAATATATACAAAGAGGCCAATTTAATAAATTTACATCATCTATGTGTCAATTAATAATATGAAGTTTGATCTAGTAATGATGATAGGCCATAGCAAGATTTCTTATGAAATTTAAGTGTTTTGTTTTAGTACCACATACTTATGTTGGGAACAATTCCAGTTAGCACTAAAGGTATGTTTATAAGTTTGATTTTGATGGCTATTTATATTGCTAACTGTTTCATTCTCTTTGTATGATTTTAACATCACATTCTATATGCTGTTTTGTAGCTACTCTTATTGTTTCCGAATCCTTCAAAAGGATACAAATTACAAAGTCTATTATAACTATTTCTTGAGATAATAATATGTATCCAGCAAAAGGATTACATATTAGCTATTGCTTTGTTGGGCTCCCTTCCACATGCAAAGAAAATTCTTTAGGTTTGTGATCATTTGCCTATGGATTGGGGGTGAGTTAGGATTTAGGATTTAGGGATACAAAGTCAGGGAGGAACTTAATTGATAATAAGTCGTTAAATGAGTCAAGTACGCATTTGAGAATGTCATACAAAGTCAGATACTAATATTGAATCCTTTGATCTATCTTGGAATATCATCATTCTGTGATTTGCATCCCTTTTTTTGGCTGGCAGAATTTAATGTTTGGAAGTATAAAATCTCATTATAAATATACAAATAACCAAAAAGAAGAAGAATAGTACTACTAGCATATATTGATTGGGATCATTAAAATACACTTATGAGTGACAATACCCCTCTACCTAAGTGTTCAATACTCCCTCTAGTGTTAGAGCATTACCCACATTCTGATGGTAACAATGCTCTCTTTGGTAACACCATATAGGTGACAGTTATCAAGTCGAGTAATACTCTTTCTGCTCACATTTATAAGTAAAAATACTTTTTATAAACACCAATAATAAACAAATCTTTTTTATTTTATTTTAAAATCTAGAAACAAAACTTTCTCACCACGTTTGTGACCCTACCACACGCATTATAAATACCACTCACGCCTTTCCTTTTTTCTCACTCACTCACTTTTCAAACTCAGAGAAACCAAAATTAGGGTTTACGGTTTTCACTTTTCACCTTTCTCAAATCAAAACAATGGCTTCCGAATCAACAACCAAGAAGATCACTCTCAAGAGTTTCGACGGTGAAATCTTTGAAGTCGACGAACCAATCGCAATGGAATCCCAAACCATCAAACACTTGATCGAAGACAACTGTGCCGACGGAATTCCTCTTCCAAACGTTTCCGGTAAGATCATGGCGAAGGTTATCGAGTATTGTAAGAAACACGTTGACGCTGCGAATGCCGAGGACAAACCCTCTGAGGAAGAACTTAAGAAGTGGGATGACGAGTTCGTTAAGGTTGATCAAGGTACTCTGTTTGATATTATTTCGGCTGCTAACTATTTGGATATCAAGGGTTTGTTGGATCTTACTTGTAAGACTCTTGCTGATATGATGAAGGGTAGGTCGCCCGAGGAGGTTAGGAAGACTTTCAACATTGTTAATGATTACTCTCCGGAGGAGGAGGAAGAAGTTCGCCGCGAACATGACTGGGCTTTTGAGTGATTGGAGAATTAATTAGTTAATTAATTTAGTCTCTCTAATGTAGGTTTAAATAGTTTAGAGATATCTAAGAGACTAATGTTTTGCCTTTTATTAGAAAAAGAAAAAAAGACTAAGTTTTTATGTTATGCTTATTTTGTTCATGAAAGAATTGCAAATTTGCAATGTAGATTTCTATATGCGTAGTAATTAATTTTATTTTCTGTTGGCTTATATTTGTTGATGATTTTATTGCAATCCACGGTGTAAACACTAACATACTAACATTTGTCTTTAAGAGAAATATGAACTTGTGCGACAACAAATTGGTTCTCAAAGAAAGTGATTATTGTTTTTTCTTTCTGAATAATTTGTTTTATCTGGTTCTTGATTTTAACCTGTGTTCATGAGTCAGGACTGATTTTATGTTTATCTGAAATGCATATTTGATGTTGTGTTGATTGTTCTGTGCATTGAAGCATGAAGAATTGAACTGTAGGCCACTTTGTCATAGATGTTTAACATAGTACTTGTTAAGCAATCAATGACACAAAAGTAAAGAGATCTCTCATCTCCTAGGTTAAGCAACTAAGACCATCCTCAACGGGGGTCTTCGCCAAAAAGAATAAGTATCCATAAGGGGTTAAGCAACTGAACAACTTTATATTGGCAGTTTGTGTCATGTTGAAACAATTTGTTTATCTTTTCATTTCATTGTTATGTTTTCTTTTAGAATCGTGGTGTCAATTTGTTCATATTTGGCTTTGTGTTAATGTTTTATTATCAATTTTTCTTACTTATTTTGAAGTTAGTGAAAGAGTTACTACTTATGAGGCCAAATAATTGAGTTTTGTATTAATCTTTTATGCTGATTGAATTTGTTTTTATGAGGTATCAATGCTGTTCTTTATCATAAGATAACTTTGAATTTCAAGTTGTTTTTCCTTGACGGCACTGGCAGTAGGTTTCGGATTGCTATTGATACTAATATTCAAAAAGTTATTCCCTTATTTCATTAGAATATTTTTTAATTACTACATTGTAGAATTATACTTTGAATGCACATGACCATATATCATCTTCTGCTCAATTCTTTGCTTAATCTGCTACCTGAGACTGGTTGGAGTGCATGTGAACATTGATATTTGCCTACCATATCTCTGATATTTGCCTTCTTGAGACTGGTTTTTTATAAATATAATATGAATGAAAACTGATGAGATCGTCATGCAATACACAAAGACGGAGATAGGTGTTCTTAAAGAGGTTAATGTATTCCAAGAACATTGAAATAGTCTTCTGGTGTCATGTGTAAGTTTTACTTAGTTGGCTATTTGATTTGATTATCTTAGCAGCATTACTACTATCTCGTGTGTGTGGCGCATGATTTTCTTTTTGTGAGGAAAATGAATAGTCTCTCATTTGTTTCCTTTAAACATTGCCGCATTGCAATGCAATTGCTTTAAATATTTGAGTATATCTGCTGCTGCCAAGCGTGAGAAACTTTTCTGTGAGATCAAATTCCCCGCAACCCAGTTGTGCCACTCAACTCGCGAAAAAAGCATGTTTCTTATTGTAATTGTTGTTTTCTGATGGTTTTGAAAATGATTTTATGCAGTGTTGTCAATCGTGGATCACGGAAAATAGCCGTTTGCTCAAATTCCACTACACTACAATGCTATAGCACTGCTATATAGTTGCTACTTGACAACTCTTTGTACAAAACAACATATTGCGGAACAGTAGCAATTTGTTTAAATTCTGCAGTGTTGTACTATGCTAGTTGACCTTGATATTAGGAACCACAGCTAGGACTTTTTTAATGTTTCCACTCAAAAGATAATTATTTTTTGCAAGAAATAGCATGCAAGGATTAGGTAATTAGGACACTGATTTTGATGGAAGATAATCAATCTTCCATTGAATTGAAAAACTTGGTGCAGGCAGTCATTCGCCACACATCTGATGCGGCTAATGATATATTGGGATGTCGTTGGTGGTGTTTGGTACTTAGAGCCGCAAATCTGAAGCCAAGAGAGACACTTATTGAATTTGAGGAAAGGTAAATAATCTTGACCCCAAATATATTCAAAGAGGTCAATTCAATAAATTTACATCATTTATGTGTCAAATAATAATATGAAGTTTGAACTAGTAATGATGATAGGCCATAGTATGATTTCTTATGAAATTTCAGTACGTAGTGTTTTGTTTTACTACATACTTTATGTTGGGAACAATTCCAGTTGGCATTAAAGGTATGTTTATAACTTTGATTTTGACGGCTAGTATATTATATTGCTAACTGTTTCATTCTCTTTGTATGATTTGAACATCACTTTCTATATGCCCTATTGTAGCTACTCTTATTGTTTCTGAATCCTTCAAAAGGATACAAATTAAGTCTATTATAACTATTTCTTGAGATAATAAAATGTATCCATCAAAAGGATTACATATTGGCTATTGCTTTGTTGGCCTCCCTTCCACATGCAAAGAAAATTTCTTTAGGTTTGTGATCATTTGTGTAAGGATTGGCGGTGAGTTTGGCAAAATCACCCTCCAAAGTATAGTTTTTGTCAAAATTGTGGTGGCTCACCGTGATTTGTCAATCACACCGACAATCCAAATATGCACTACTAAACATGAGAAAAACTTTAGAATCTTGTTGCGTTAATTTTAAAGCATTATCAATCTAACATTGCAGGCTTGCAGCTTGAATGTTAATAGCATCATGTAAAAGGGACCTCTAACAATTACATAAGTTCAATGTATGCCATAAGGGCATTACTATCACTCCACATTGATAGAGTTTCTTATAATTATTGCGTGAATAAACTACCAAATTTGTCCCTCACTTCATAGGGCACTCTCTGATAGGTATCTCAGAATATTTCAAAAAGGTCACTGGCTTGGCTTTGTAAAATTTTATTCATTTTAGCCCTTATGAAAATCAGGGAGGAACTAAATTGATAATTAGTCGTTAAATGAGTTAAATGAGTCAAGTACGTTTTTGGGAATGTTATACAAAGTTGAATCCTTTGATCTATCTTGGAATATCATCATTCTGTGATTTGCATCCCTTTTTTAGGCTGGCAGAATTTAATTTTTGGAAGTATAAAATCTCATTATGAATATACAAATAACCTGTATGAGTGACAATACCCCACTACCTATGTGTTCAATGTTATAAACAGTTGGCACTAAAAAGAAGAAGAATAGTACCATTATGAGTGACAATACCCCACTACCTATGTGTTCAATGCTCCCTCTGGTGTTATCATAAAGAGAGCATTACCCACATTCTGAAGATTCCCAACACACTTTAATACCCCCACATGGGTGACACTATCAAGTTGAGTAATATTTTCTCCAGTCACATATTTATAAGTAAAAATGTACTATATAACAAACAAACAAAAAAGTAAAAATGTACTAGTAATATTGGTTGGAATCATTAAAATACGTAGTAATAAGTGTTCTTTTCACTCACATAGTAAAAATAGACTTTTCAGATTTACTATAATATAGATCAAATATTTAATTTTTCAATGAACTTAAAAAATGCATTTTTGTTTATAAATGTGATCGGAAGGAGTAAAGATTTATTTTAGTATTCATAATTTTCGACAACTTAGTCATTGATAAAAAAATAGAATTCAAATTAATTTTGATATTTTCTTATTGGGTACATTCTAGTCTCTCTATTATATATAGTAGGGTTGGGAATAGGCCAGGCCGGTTCACAGGGGCCTACAGGCTAGCCTACATAGGCTCAGACCAGGTCGGCCTATTTATGAAAAAGGTCACGCTCAGGCTTTTAAAATAGCCTCTTTATTTAAATAGGTCAGGCTTAGGCTTTAAAAAAAGCCTACAAAGCTAACAGGTCGGCTTATATACATATAATTGTTTTTTTTTTCATATAAAAATATACATAATTATTAAAACTTACTTTTATATTCTATAATATAATTTATAGATTAAATGGAGAGAATAAGAAATAATAACTTCTATTAAAAATAATATAGAGATAATAGCAACTAGAAGTCTCACATTGGCTATTTAGTTATAAATAGTTGTATACTACATATTTGTATATCAAGTTGTTGATTCAAGTTAAACCAATATATACAACATTACTTCATTTTTTTTAAGGTGTCATAAGTAATTCCATATGGCAAGACCCATGGAATTAATTTAAAATAAAAAAATAGATAATATAGACTATATAAAAAAATTATGTAATGTAGGCTTTAAATAGGCTATATTGTCTATTTAAAAAAAAATTATATAATATAGATTAGATTGAAGTTTTTATATGTTTTAAAAAAAATTAAAATTTTTATATGATGTAGGCTCTTATGTAGGCTATAAGGTCAGACCAGGCTTTAAATAGACCAGGTCAGGCCAAAAAAATTAACTTTTAATAGGCCGTAGGCCAGGCTCAGGCCTGCCAAAGCCTGACCTGGCCTATTCCCAACCCTAATATATAGAAGTATTTTGGTATTTTCATTGGTGTTCCGCATATATACAGCACTTTTGATTTGTAGGCTCTTTTTTACTGATTTCTGCTCGTCTTGTGCAGAGATTTGGTTTTTTAATAAAATATTTGCCGTTCAAAATATCATGTACTCTCTCAGTCTTAAAATATAAGAGAAAATTAATGTATTTGGTTAAAAATTTAGATTCATTTCTTCCACTTTATTTGACCAATTTTCCTTTATATTTTTGGAGAAAAGGAATATGTTAGTTTCAATTCTAAAGGGGTTGAAATTGATTTTAGAAGTGTAGAATTAATTTTTGATATATTTGTTTCTTTAGAGTAGAATTAATTTTAGCTCCAAAATTGATTGTATTGGAAGCTACAAATTGTAGTTTTTTTATTCTAAAATTACTAATTTTTACACTCAAATTTATTTATTGTTGAACTCACTTATATATGAATGTATTCAAATTTAAATCAGTTTAACTTCAACTCAATCTAAATTAATTTTACAAAATTGGAATGCACCTGACAAACTTAAAAATCCTGGGTCAACTCTAACATTTTTATGCTAATTTTTGTTTGACTTAATTTTGTTGTTGTATGTGTTAACTTAATAATTGACTTTTTAAAACAACAATTTAATTAGTCTGCCAGTTTGTAATTTGCGGTTGCTGCGATTTGCTTCCATTAAAAATAATAATAATGAGATTTCATGTTGAATGAATCTTAGATACATTCTTATTTATTTATTTTAGCATATTTTTGTTTTGTGTATAATGGCAATGACACCGTCAGACTAATCTAAATCGTTTATATTTAATCAGACGACTCACATTACATAATGTCAAATTGATCTCTACTCTTAAAAATTTATCAACGGTCACGATTGCAACGGCGAACAAACAGATAAAAAAATTCAAAGAAAAATTACCATTTAAAATTATTTGGACTTTTGGAGACAATTGTACTAATATTTAGTTGAGAACAACAAGAACGGTGTCTAGCTATAACAACAATACACCTCTTTTATTTACAGCACCACAAAGTCACAAATTTTTTCCACAATGAGCACCAAACAAGTCATTACATGTAAAGGTATCCATTATACATATCAAACTTTGTTTATTTTGAACCTTATTCCTTGCCGCACGGTCAATAGATCTCAATTGTCAGATGAAGATTGTTTAATCTTCATCTTATAGTTGAGATCTAAAACCGTGTGTTGACCGGTTAAAAATATAAATGTATGTTTTTCACCTTGATACAAAATATGAATATTGTTTGTAGCTGCAATTTGTTGGGGGTCAGGAAAGGAAGTGACAGTGGAGGAGATACAAGTTGATCCACCAAAAGCAACTGAAGTTAGGGTGAAGATGCTGTGTTCTAGTATATGCCACACAGATATCTCAAGCATTCAAGGATATGGATATGTAAGACTATTTTTTCGTGCCTATGATTTTGTGTCTTTCTTCTTTATCTTGCTTTCCTTATAGATAGTACAAATTTATTTGCAGAATCAATTTCCTCTAGCACTTGGACATGAAGGAGTGGGGTAAGACTTGAAAAATAATGCATTTGTCTTGGTGTTTTTATTTTTTATTTTTTTATAATAACCATGTGTCCTCGTGCTTTAACTATGAAGATATTTAAAATAAGGTTAATGTTGTACCAAAAAAAAAAAGGTAATGTATGGTAGATTTTTCAAAAGAATTAAGGTGATTCACTATAATTTCGATGAAATTATTGAAAATTTATGGTGGATCACTGTGATTTTGACATATACACTATAATACAAACATAAATTTAAATTATTATTATGAAAATTTAATTGTATGACTCGTTTTTTATTAATACTACAAACTAATTTAATTGTGTGACTCTTTTTTTTTGACAATGACTCGTTTTTTATTTAGAAGAAGAATTGTGTGACTTGTTATGATTGGTTGTTTGATAAATAGTACTCTCTCCGTCCTATTATATAAGCACCTGACTTTTCTTACGCATATTAAGAAAAGGTGGTAGTATAATTATTATGTCTTGTTTGTGTATGAATATTACTAAATTGTCCTTTGTTATATGTGTATTTTATTTGATTTTTCAAATTCCAATGCAAGTTAGAGTAATCATTAGGGGTATATGTTGGAAAAAAAAGTAAAAAATGCATCTAGTAATTTGTAAAGGGGCTTATATTTTGAGACTAGACTTTTTTTGAAAGGGTGCTTATATAATTATATAATGGAACGGAGGGAATAATACCTCCAATTTTTTGGGTATGTCTCACCTTATGTTCTATTGAAATTGCAGTGTTGTAGAAAGTTTGGGTGATAATGTAAAAAATGTGAAAGAAGGTGATATCATAATTCCAACATACATAGGTGAGTGTCAAGAATGTGAGAATTGCATTTCAGGTGAAACCAATTTCTGTCTCACACACCCTTTCAGATTAACTGGCTTAATGCCTGACAACACTTCAAGGATGTCAATTCAAGGACAAAGATTGTACCATGTTTTTAGTTGTGCTACATGGTCAGAATACATGGTTGTTGATGTTAATTACATCCTTAAAGTTGATCCAAACATTAATCTTGCTCATGCAAGTTTTATCTCATGTGGATTTACAACTGGTTTTGGAGCTGCTTGGAAGGAAGCTAAGGTTAAAGAAGGTTCAAGTGTAGCTGTTTTTGGTCTTGGAGCTGTTGGATTAGGGGTATGTTTCCATGAATTAATCTTACATATTCATTATTAAAAGAAAAATCAAAATTAGAGATAAATTTTAGTTTTATTTCTCCATAAACTTTTCATCGTTAATTTACTACGTCTGTCTCTTTTTACAAACTCTTTCGAAATTGGTAGTATAAGTAATATATCAAGCACACATAAGCATATTTTAATTGGTAAAAACATTGTATGTTATATGCAAAAAAAAAAAAGAATTAATGTGTACAATTTGACAATAATTTGTAGTATTAATAAAAAGTATACATTTTTTCAGAAAAAGATGCATATATGAAAAACAAATTATCTAGTAATTTTAAAATAGAACTTATGTTTATGGACAGCTTTTTTTCTTTTCTTAATATCAGTCTTAATTATATTTAGAGGCATAAATGGTATTTTTTTTTCTAGTAATGAATTTTGTGACTAATTATAATATTTTGAGAAGCTTGAATCATGATTTTAGAATGAGAGGTTATATGGTGCAGGCTATAAGTGGAGCCAAGATGATGGGAGCAACTAAGATAATTGGTGTTGACAAAAATGAAATGAAGAGGATAAAAGGAGAAGCATTTGGAATGACCCATTTTATAAATCCTAGTGATTCTTCTAATAAATCTGTTTCAGAATTGGTAAAAGAACTTAGTGATGGAATGGGTGTGGATTATTCATTTGAGTGCACTGGAGTTCCCTCTTTAGTTACTACATCATTGGAAGCCACAAAAATGGTAATTTTAACTTGTTAAGCAAATTTTAAGCAAAACAAATTTACTTGATTGATTAATTTTAAAATTATTCTTTTAGAGGTTCCTTTTACCGAACATCATATTTAAGGTGTGTCGGATAGATACTGAATACAAGTATATATTTAAATATTCAAATATTGATTCATTATAATGTGAGAGTTTAATCTCTTCTGCTAGACTCAATCTCTGTTGATAGTCTTACAAGATTATCATTCTCTCCTATTTTTAAAAAAATTAAAGAACTAATTACTTGATCGATTCAAAATAGTTTAGAGACTACTTATTGTATATTTCTATAATTCAAATAAATTGATATAGTTAATTCATTTTTCTTATGTGTAAACAGGGCATGGGTAAAACAATATCAATGGGTGGAGGACTTGAACCTATTGTTCCTTTAGGGTGTTCTGCCATTCAACTTGGTAGGACATTGAAAGGTTCTATTTTTGGAGGGATAAAATCTACATCAGACCTTTCCATCATTGCTAACAAATGTCACAAAGAGGTACTACAATTCTCTTGACATTAAATTTTAGTGTTTAGGTTCTTAGCTAGAAAAAAGTTTAGTAATTGTTGTGGTACTAAATGTAAGATTTTTTATTTTTATAGGAATTTCCTCTTGAAGAACTACTAAGCCATGAGATTCCATTGTTGGATATAAAGAAAGCATTTGAGTTGTTGAAACAACCTGATTGTGTGAAAGTTGTCATCAAGATGTGATTATGTGTGCTATAGGACTTATTTCTAACAAAATAAAGAGACAATTTATGTACTATGTTTGATTTTAAATTTATGTCTAAGAATAAATTTTAAAAAAAATAATTTTATACGATAAATGTGCAATCAGAGATAACAATAGTCCAACAAATAACTTAAGACAAATTTAAAATTAGCAAATCTAATTAGGAGCTTAAGCTTCTCATTCCTCATCAATTGCGTCAAGCATGTTTCAGCTCTCAAAATGTTTAAGACTAACTTAAAAATTAAAATTACTCACAATTTCATCAAAGAAAATATCCTTTTACTTCATCTGTTCCAATTTAAATGTCTTAGTTGACTATTTTACACATTTTAAAAAAAATATGTAAATGAAAGGAAATTATATGACTTTTACTAAAATATCTTCTTTTTATTGGTAGTGGAAATTAAAATATTAAAAAATACTATATCTTTAAGTATATTTTTTTCTCTCTCATTTAATGATTCATTTAAAGGATAAAATAGAAAAAATCTATATTATAAATAATATATGTCATTTATTTTAGGATAAACAATTTTAACAATTAACATTTATTTTAAGAAGGAAGGAGTATAAACTTGACTATTTTTTCAATGTTGTAGGAGGTTAAGGGACAAAAAAGAGATACAAATTTCATGAATTGCATTAAATAAATTTTTGTCAAAGATATTAAAATATCACAAAATATAAGAATTCATATGTTCTATTCGACTCGCTGATCCATGCCATCATAATCTACATTCATCCGAACCTATTCAAGTTTATGCACAATCTGAATTAACTTACTCCATTCAAATCCAGAGTGGTTCGGTTTATGGTAGCGGATTTACGACTTCAAACACATAAATCCACGAATCCAATTCGTTTGAACTTTTTTTTTTAATATTTTTATAATGTATTTAAAAATATTTACGTGTTAATAAAATTTATTTGTACAACCACCATATATTTATTTTAATAAAAGAACTGTTCTGGCTTACTTTAAGTCCTACATTGTTTAGAACTCGAGGTTAAAGGTAGTTTATATACAACACGACATACTCTTGTAACCACCGAGGCGCCTTTTCTACAAAAGAGAAGGACAAAACTGTGACGAGTAAAATCCCAAAGCGGACAATCTCTCTGAGATATAAGATATGAACTTTGATAAATCTGAGTTCTGTACAAACAATAACTAATTTTCTACCTATTGAACCGAGTCAGAACTTCTAGACAATATAAGATAATGAATGAGTTATTATCTTCGAAAACAGAGTGAGTGAGGAGGAAAAGAAGAAATGATAATGAGTTGTGTTGGTTGGGCACCATCATCATCCTCTGAAGCTAAGTTGCTACGCCATCAACAACTACAACCACCATCATCATCATCATCTAGCTCTTCGCTTTCGTTTTCTCGGTCATTTCCTTCTTTACCCATCTCATCAACAACAACCTCCGTCTCTCCCATTAACCCAACCACCAATCCCAAAGTACGTAGATGTAACAACCCACTTCCCCTTTTCTTTTTTTCAATTATTATTATTATTATTCATTCATTATTATAGCTTTTGTTTCTCCAATTTGTATTTTACCTATCAAATTGTTGCTGTTAGTTTAGGGTTTAGGGTAGTTACTAGTTAGAGTCCTTTGCAAAATAAAAATAAAAATTAGGGTAGTTAGAGTTGGTTAGTTTGATGAATGAATAAACTCAATTTCCTTTATTGTGCTACTTAGAAACCGAGCCTTTCATTGAGAGTCGAGCCACGAAATGGGTTACTTATTGGCTGGACTAAGGTATTCCACTCAATACTAATAGATGAGTGAAAGAGCTACCCACCGGATTGGTGCTGATAGAAGTGGCAATGTTTGGAAGTTCCACATTGAGTGTGGTACTTAAGCCAAGAGGTTTGCCTGGCCTAGTGAACCAGTCTTTTGGGTTGGGTTCTCCTCGTGGGTTTAAGTCCTAACAAATACTTTGATCTTTATTCGTTTAATATATGTTCAATTTCAACATTCATGATCACATACCTCTGTTTGTCTCAGGAAAGCTTCACGTTTTAGTTTGATGCATATATAGTGTTTACCACATTGCATATCTGATAATAACACATGATTTCTTTTGTGGCGTTCTGAACTTCTGATAGAGCCTGCAAATGGTGAATTCTGAACACTTTGGATGTTGACACTTGACATAAATATTGTGGCCCAATTTGAGTTAGCTTATAGCTCATACAAGTTCTTCAACTGAAAGATTTCATCTGAAATGAGTTTTAGCTTTTAATTCATGAGAAAAACTTTTAACTTGAAAGTTGTTTAAAGAAGATAAATGAGTGTTTCTTTAAACAATATTGATTTTAACTTATGAGGGAGATGTTAATTAGAATACTCATGATTATTGCAAGATCATTTCAATTACTGATTGTCGATTAATACTTGTGTAATAGTTTATTCAACAAACTCTATATAGAAAAGAGCTACAATACTAAATAATGGTTGCTTCTCTTGTGCTGATTGTAAATGAAGAAAAGTAATTCTGTTTAACATCTGTAGGGTTCTTTCATTCGAGCTGCTTGGACCCGAAGATCTCGAGGTGAAGCTGAAAAAAGACCCAGCAGGAAATCATGGAAGCGGAGAACTGATATGTACATGAGACCATTCTTATTAGACATTTTCTTTTCAAAGAAATTTGTTCACGCGAAAGTGACGCACCGAGGAACAAGTAAAGTGATATGTGCTGCTACTACAAATGCCAAGGACCTTCGAAACTCTCTTCCATCCTTGATAGATCCTGAAGCTTGTAGAATAATCGGAAGGCTTATTGCAGAGCGATCAAAGGAAGCTGATATATATGCAGTGGCGTATGAACCAAGAAAGAATGAAAGGATTGAAGGTAGACTAGGAATCATCCTTGATACTGTTAAAGAAAACGGAATTATTTTTGCCTGAGTTCATCCCTATCAACTTATGCTGTTTTAGATATAGACTTATTGTATGTGTTACAAATTTTATTTAACTGTTTTCTATCTTGTGCTTTAATTTACTTCTTGATGAAGATTATATTCCCTGTCTTTTTTTTTTGAGGTAATGATCCTGTTTTTTGTTGAGTTGTCTTGGTGGCTCGACATGGCACATTTGATGAAAATTAACGATATTCATTAAGTTGAGCATCAATCACCACTGAACCAACTAACTATTCGTTAACAAAAGGCATATTTATTTTTAGTGACAAAAAAAATACACTCCTACATACTACTATTTAAGATTTCTGTTTTAACAAAAAAAAAACTTTTTAACTATAAGTCAAAATAGAAAGACTATATTTCGTACCAAAAAAAAAATATAAAGACTATATTTTAATTTGTTGCTGATACTGTTTTATTCTCATCTAAGTTTTTTACAATGTTCAATATTCTTCTTCTTCTTCTTTTTTTTTTTGATAAAATGTCCAATATTCTTATATCTTTGGTTTTGTTTTTAAATATGTTTGTTTAATTTGTTGAAAATTTAACGGCCTTCTTGTAATCATAATTATCAAATTTGATTTGTATCCAATAAAGATAAAGATAAGAATTATCTTTTTAGTTTATTTTATTAAGGATATGTATTATCTTTGTTTTTACAAATAAAACTATCACTTAAATAGTACCAAAAAAAAAAAACTATCACTTAAATCTTTTTGAGAGCTTTCACTCTATAAATATGATCTACGCTACAAATTAAAATTCATCTAAGAAAATTCTAAAATAAATTTACTTCCTTCCTCATACTTGCTAGATACTTCATCTTTCATCATGGCATCTGGTGACATCATCTTCATTAATTTTATTTACATCGAAGAAATTTTGCCTTCAAAATCCAATGATAAATTCTCAATCAATGTGACCAATGAAACATTGTTGGTTCCTAGTAACCTCTTGTGCAAGTGTGACCAAAGCACAATCTTAAAAAAGGGCAACAATAATTCCTTATATGACTACTTTGCAATCATGCCTATTTATCGTCCAGTATTGAATGAAATTTTGCCTCATATTTGTGAATGTGCTAGACAAATGTCTTCAAATGATTCTTGCGAGATGAATGTTATGGTTTTTTCTGGTGAAGTTACTACATGGAATATTCAAGATCATAGTTATATGAATCAAGAAAACCACACATTCATCTTTTGCATCCAAACATATTGTGGATTTGTTGGAGGAAGCTGAAATAGGTCAAGATTCTTGTTATTCTACAAAACAATGTGCAATTTGTTTGGAAGAGTTCTCTAATGATTCAAAGATAGAGTCTCTTGAGAAGAAGTACTTGCATATTTGTCACAAAGATTGTATTTTGCAATGGCTTAGAAGATGCATTATTCGCCGATCACCCTTCTCGCGCTCAGTTATCATTAATTGTCGATATGAACAAAGTTTTGCCGACTCGTTTAATATGCTCACATTGATTGATGTACACGCTTCACTATGAGAATTTTATAGTTTAATGACCGAAAAAAGGTCTTTAAAAGCAGTTTTATAGTAGTGACTTTATTTCATTATAATAATAGTATTTTTTTTTGGTACATCAGAAAATAATTATAGTAATAGTATCAAGTTTTATGTTATTTATCTTACTTTAATAGAGATTTTTAGTATTAAGAAACTACAAAGATTACTTTAATGAAAAATTTAAAGTTTAATTTTACTTTTGATGTTTTTGTATATAAGCTTTACAAATATCAAATTCATTACAATTATCATGAATCGTAATTTATTTATGATAACACAAATGATACCAATAAAATCTTTCAAATACTACGCACATGAAGATATTCCTCTAAACTCTAAACCACACTATACACAATCAAAGAGTTCAAGGATTATATTTACTTCTCTTCACAACTAGGTATCTCATAGTCATAGTGTCACTAGAGTTCGTACCATTCTCACCTCTTACAAAATAAAGTTAAATACACTCAATAGTCATAGTCAATATACACAAACACAAGTTACATCTATATTTGAGACCTTATGATATAAATTGAGTTAGCTTTTTTGAACAAAATAAATAAATAAAATCAATCTTATATTTGTTTGAAATTGTTTTCATATTTGTTGAGAGAGAATATACCCAGTATAAAAATATAAAAATTGAAAGTTATTATTCATAGAGGGATAACAGAAAATATGATTGTAAATGGGAGCCACATAAAAGATAAAATGAATATCATGATATAGATACTTACATTAACACATCACACAGTCTCCTCTTAGAATGAAACTTCATACATCAAAAACAACAAAAACAAATACTAACAAATTAATTAAGAACTTTCATGAATAATCAATTATCCATTCCATTTCTTCTTCTGCTTATTGAAAATTCATTTTGATAAGTTATTTTGATAATTGCTTTTATCATGCGCACTCTATCATTACCACCACCATGTTTATCTTTTTCTCTTCACAAAAACAACAACAACACTATCTTCAATTTCAATTTTTCAACATCTCAAAAACATTTTCATTTCTTAACACCACATTCTTCTCTGAAACAAACCAAAAAACAATCTACTAAGATCAATAACACTAACCCATCTCGGTTAAAGCGTTTGTTTAATCCAAAAGGTGAAAGTGATGATAAGAATGATGATGATGGTGATAAGAAGAAGAGAAAAAGAAGTGAATTTGATAAAGGGGTGGTGGAGGAAGAAGAGGATGATGATGATGGTGGTGGTGTTGCTTTGAAGGGAACAATTTTGGCTGGTGTTTTGCTTGTTGGTTTTGTTGGTGGTTTTGCTTCTGTTGGGTATTTTTATAGAGAGCCTATTAATTCTTTCTTGAATCAATTCTCTGGCTTCATTGAAGGTTCTTTTTTTTCTTTTTTCTTAATTCATTTAATTTCTATTACACTTATGTTTCTAGTTTTATGAATATGTTATGATATGATATGTTGCATTGCATGTCCCTTGTCAAGGATACTAATAATCACATAGAGATTAGTTAGTGAGTTAGTTAGTTATTAGGTGGTTAGTTAGTTTGTTATTTGGTAGTTAGTTGGTTAATCATCAAATAGCTCTATATAAGAGCATGAATTGTATTCATTTATCAAAATGGAATCTTATGATTTTTACTTTCTTTCGAGCTTTCTAAGCTCTTACCATTCGATTTCTCCAAAATATCAAAATCTTAACATCCCTTTTGTTAGTTACATTCTATGAATTACTGACATGACACAGGCACTAGACTTAACACTGATAATAATTTGAGAAAACAGAAGTAACTGAATGTAACCACATGTGTTGGTGCTGTACTGGTGTTTTATTGGTGTTCATGTTTTGGACATCAACATTTGTCAGACACTGAACGCGCTTTCGATCTAAAGTGTCAATGCTATGTAGGTTTTATTAGAAGAGTATTATTGGAGTTTATCTTATGATATAGGTTTTGTTTGGATTGACTTATTTGAACTTACCTTCTAGCATAAACACTTATGAGACTGTTTGAGATAGCTTATGATATGTTCATAAGCTTTTTTCAGCTTATTTCCATAAGCTCTCTAGGATAACTAGGTTAAACAGCTTATAGCTCTTATGAAAACAGTTTGATTTTTTATTTTTATTTTTTATTTTATATTTTATATTTTGTTATAGAAATAGCTTATACATAAGCACTTAATTAAGTTGTTTAACTAAATCGACCTATAAGCAATTGTGCAAGTGCACTTATTCAAGAGTTTGGAAGAATTTACATCAACGAATGTCTAACGTGTTGTGTCTTAATTTATTGAGAATCATGATGGCTGAAAATGTTAAAATCTATATGCCCAAAACAGATAAGATAATGCAAGGGTTTTTTGAAAATGATGAAAGAGTATTCGCAATATGACATTAGTTTTAACTTTTAAGTCTATTGTGGGGAATTGAATAAGTGAGCTGATGTTCACAAACTTTTAGTTTATTTTCACTAGCTCGTAGAGATAGCTGTTGTGTGCATCTTATGACATAAACACATATACAAGTGCACTTATCAAAGAGTTTGGAAGAACTTATACAGATGAATTATGATATATTCACAAACTTAATATATTTTCATAAGCTTGTAGAGATAGCCGGTGTGGCTTGCAAAGTTTACCCTTATTATCTCTTCTAGTGTAGAAACAACTCATACATAGCTTTTGAATGATAACTTGTGATAAGTACTTAATTAAGATCTGTATCTACACGTCATCTAATTCTCTCTCTGTGTGTTCCTTTAATGAGCAGGTTATGGTTCAGCTGGATATGCATTGTTTGTAGCTGTTTATGCTGGATTGGAGGTATTGATGCATCTATCACTTTTCCTTATTTTTGATGCCGGTTTCCTCATAGTATATACTGATATATCTTCCCACAGCTAATGTAGCATATGAAGGACAGGACATACCATATGCTTTTTGTTTTACATTTCCCCTCCGGTTTCTGATTTTTCAATCTAACTTTGGTTTATTTAATGTTGTTCCAGATCCTTGCAATTCCTGCGATTCCATTAACCATGTCAGCTGGACTTCTTTTTGGATCCCTTACTGGCACTATCATAGTCTCTATCAGTGGAACAGTGAGTCAATTTCTTTATAAAAGCAGTTGAATATAGTTGAGATCTAGAATATGCAAAATTAAGATCTAGTTTGAGATCAATTGACTGCATTACTATAAATCTCTTTTATGGATATTCTTAAAGGTTAATACTCAACTATTTGATCAGATACTTGACAATATTTAAGATTCTAAAATTTGGTTTGCAAGAGTATACAAATATTTAGTTTAACATCAGATTCTATTTAAATTTATTAATGGAGTAAAGCATAAACTTTTTGTTGCCAGTTAATAGATATTAAACGTGTTTGTATTGTTGAATCTAATATTTTAAGGCATTATAGGTGGCGGCTAGTGTTGCTTTTCTAATTGCGAGATATTTTGCTCGTGAACGCATTCTAAAACTAGTTGAAGGAAACAAGAAGTTTCTTGCTATTGACAAAGCAATTGGAGAAAATGGCTTCAAGGTTGTGACATTGCTTCGTTTGAGCCCTTTGCTGCCATTTTCTTTGGGGAATTATTTATATGGATTGACATCGGTTAAGTTTCTTCCGTATGTATTGGGAAGGTACGATACTCATTACTGATCAATACCGATTTCATTCTGATTTCTTTTATCTTTTTGAATCTCGACACCACTCAACTTTTAGAGACAGCGTTTTGTATTCAAAAGTACGTTATGGACTTTATATGTCACCTGCAGTTATTTGACTAAGACATTTTAAAATGCAACAACACAATCATTATTATTCTTAAAATGTCTCAGCTGAATTATTCTTTGGCTAACGTGTAAACTTCATTTAAAAATGTACATTCTTGTAAATTTCTGATTTAAAATGTATAATTGCTATGCAGTTGGTTGGGGATGCTTCCAGGAACATGGGCTTATGTTAGTGCTGGTGCTTTTGGAAGAGCAATAATTGTGAGTTCGGCTATTCAATCATTATTAGAACTTTATGGTCCTCCATTAGCTTCATATATTCTTTCCCTTTCTTTTTATCCTTTCTATGTGTGTTTTGTTGATTGAAGTATGATATGGTGATAAAGGAAAAATGGATGATGCTGAAGACACGATAACATACTTTCTCATAGTAAATATTATTGCAATTTTCTTGGCAATTTCATGAAATCTTACTGCAAGTCAAGGTTTAGATACCTTTGGCCAAAATAAAGAAAAACTAGAAGAGAAAAAAAGTTGGGTAATGTGGGGGAGCCATTTATAGTTTTATTTAATTAGGAGATTAATGATTTGTTTCAATCTAACAGATAGGGTGAGGTAAGTGTATTTTGGTCTTTTAGTATCCAGATAAAACATTATATGCAATCATGCATGTATGGATTGGCGATGAGTTTGATAGAATCATGGCGTGTCAGCGTGATTGGAAAAAGCTACACTTTAGAGTTTCAACAGAATCATTGTGTCACCTTAATTCCATCAAACTCGCTGTGATTCGAAACATGTAGGTTTGTACGAGTTTATGGTTTCTTACATTCTGTCTGTTGATGATACCATTCCTTTGTGGTGGAGAACGGAGACTTATCTGTGATTTATAAAATCAAGGGAGATATACAAAATTGCACAAGTTATAGGGGATTAAACTTATGAGTTAGAGTACGAAGTTATTGGAAAATGGTTATTGAGCAGAGACTAAGAAAAGAAACCAAAACTTCTGATAATAAATTTGATTTTATGAATGTAAGGTTGAACGTGGAAACAATTTATTTGTGAACTGTGATGGGGAATAGTGGGAAAAGGACCAAGGTTCGGAATGTATATTACAGGATAGGAAACATATCAAAGGGAATAGGACTATGTTTGCTCCCACATTGGATTGTGACTCACCACACAGTTGAGGATATGCTACAAAGTGAAGCTTCACATTGAATGCGCATCTCTCCTTATTCCACTGCTATAACAAACATATACAAAGAGTGCAGAGTTGGCAAGGGAGGGAGGGAGAGAAGTGACATCTGAAGGAGCCAGTTGTTATTAGGAATAATGAGAGAGGTGAGGGATATCATAGAATTCTGTTATAGAAGAGAAAGGGGTCACAAAAAGAGATTTTTTGGTAAGGTAGCCATCGGCTTGGGTTGATAGATTACTCTATTCTATCAATTCATTATTTTCTTTTATTTCTTTGTAATCAATTGGCAACAGCTATGTTCCTGAGGTGTCAGCTCGGGAGCTCGGCCTTGTATTCTTAAGGGACGGAATTCAAATCCCACGAAGATAATTGTAAAAAGACCATTTGTGTTATGATAATTTCCTACTTCCCCAATTAAAAAAATATATAAATAAATTGAGCTATTGATTATTTCTAATACAATCCAATATTCTAATCTCAATTCTGTTCTTTGAACCCATCGAATAAGGCTTGGTTGATGTTGATTAATATTATCGACTTATCGTTTACCATGGTAGACCAATTATAAACTGGACCATGCTATACCAACCCAACTTATAATTATGGATAGGTAGCAACTTCATTGGTTACCTCTTTAATGTTGCTGCTTCTACATTTCAGCAAGAAGAATCTGAAATTGGTGCACTTGGAGGAAACAGTCAGCTGCTGACGCTTGGGCTTGGACTGTTGGCCACCGCATTAGCTGCTACATATGTCACAAAACTTGCAAAGGTATTATCCTAATTAAAGAATATGTATTTATTTATTGTGATACTGTATTTAATAATGTGATACCTGACAAACATCGAAGTTTCATTTCTTCAAGATGTTTGTGTACCTTACCATACCACAAAGTCTTGAAGACAAATAGAAATGTGCCTTTATAGTCCTGATGTAGGTTCACATCTAGGCAAGGTCTAGGTTCCCCTTGCAGTTGAATTTGGATTTCCCGCTTTAATACAATCATGTGCTTGTCAATATGTATTGTCATCAAGATTAGTCGAGTCATGTTCCAAATTGGAACTGTTCACCAAAAGTCGGAATGTGGGCCATCCAATCTTGATTTGAGGATCTAGATTGCATCACTATGTGTGTTGCGTGATTTTGTGACCGCTGGAAATCCATTTCAGCAATCCTTCCTCCAGAAGAGTCTGTAATGAATATGAAAAATGATATTACTGTTGAAATGTATTTGCTTCTAATTATGATATACATACATGTAAGCTGTTGCATTACTGTCTCTATCATCAAACGGACTGATTAGTAACTGATCAACACTTTGTATCGTTTTAATGCAGGATGCTATCAAAGACATCGACTAGACCAAGTAGAGAGTAGAAGCAACCCGGGCACATTTGCGAATGATGGCAGGTCCATATGGCTGAATTGGGAAATTGGTATCTGAGTAAATAATTATAAAAAAAATGGCAGACGAAAGCGAACCCAGGAAAACGGTAGACCCAGCACGCCCCTTGTAAATTACAATATTCTTATCAATGAAAATCTGGTAGGATCCTTTTGTGTTGCTCCCTTAAATTGTAACAGTGTTGGAATTCAAATGTGAGTGGTGGTTAGTCTCGCGTTTGTTAGGAATTGGTTAAAAGAAGAATATATTAAGATTTTGGATGGAGATGTCGTGTCTTTGTCAGTTGGTTGTCTTAGTTATTAGTCTGTTATAGCTCCCCGTGCTTCCCGGATTCTGGATTCTGCAACAAATAGTTTGCAAAAAAAGCACCAGGTCTTTAACAAGCTCCATGGGACAATTCACCTTTTATTTAAATTGATAAATATGTTTCTATTTGTACTTGCCCATCATAGCGCACAGCAATGGGAGTCAATAAATCAGGGTACACAAAAATGTGCAAGAAAATTATGAAAAGATTGTCTGAAGAACTCATGCACCACTTTTCTCAAAACAATTGTATACGTTTATACCATTTTTAATTTTCATTGCTTTTTTTTCCTTTCTTTCCTCAGCTTCTTTTTCAAGTACTTTTATCTATCAGAAGAATGAAGTACTTGTATGTGCTAGAATGTTTTGTTTATAAACTACTATGTCTATATTGAACCAAATGTAAACTAAGATAAATTTTAATGCAAAAAAAAAAAGAAGATAAATTTATTTGGACAAAAATAATCCTTCATTCTTTTTTCTTTTTGACGAATCCTTCATTCTTAAATATAAATAAAATTAAAATATATTTGGATCAAATTTAAAATATAAGTAATTTATCTAAAAATGAATTGGTTCAAGTGGTAAGAGACTTGAGTTGAGTCTTTTAAGCGTATTGTCAGATGTTCGATTTTTGTTCGATTTTTGATTTATGCCTATCATAGAAATTCAGTTGGAAAAGTAGAACCCACCTTAATTATCCCATAAATTCTCTGACAAAGATTAGTTAATGTTAATTTACTGTAAAAATTCCTACAAACATTATAATAACCTTAAAAAGAGCTTAGATGTTAGCTGAAAATGCCGTTGTCATATGAACTTTACCGGTAAAATGAGTTTAATCATTTTGAACTCAATAGATTATTTATAAAAAAAAAAACTATGTACTCCCTCAGTCCTGAAATATAAGGGAAAAAATCACCTTTTTTGTCCCAAAATATAAGGGAAAAACCATTTTCAAAACAATATTTATTTTTTATTTTCATAAAATTAAATGCATTTAATTTTTCTTCTCTCTCATTTTCTCAATAAACAATAAAAAATAGTTTTACACCTTCCTGTGCAAGTTATTTCAAAAAAAATTCCACAAAATCATATTTCAAATTCTCATGATTATGTTTTCTTAAAGATTATTTATAAAGAAAAAATACTATGTACTCCCTCTGTCCCGAAATATAAGGGGAAAAAACCATTTTTTTTTCCCAAAATATAAGGGAAAACCATTTTCAAGACTATATTTTTTCTTATTCTCATAAAATTAAATGCAAAATGCATTTGATTTTCCTTCTATCTCATTTTATCAATAAACAATAAAAAATAGTTTTACACCTTCCTATACAACTTATTTCAATAAAAATGTTTTTTTAATAAGTGAGATTATTTTTTTTTTTCATTACATTTTGGGACGAATGGAGTATGTTTTGGTAAAAAGGAAGTAAATTGGAAATTTTAAAAAATCAATTAGTACTAATAATAAGTTGAGAAATCACATTGAGATTTTGGGAAATTTTTTCCCTTTCAGACACTTACAAAGGCGCGAAACCACTCTCCGGGTTTATAGGGTTTTAGAGACGCATCGTTTTGCAGAGTAACTACTCTTCATCCAAAACCATGGCTTTTTGGGGTAATCACTTTTTTCTTCTTCTTCTTCATTCTTCTATTCCGATACCAAAACCCTAAAATCTAACACAAATTCGTTTTGTGATTGCAGGGGTTGAAATCAAACCTGGAAAGCCTTTTACTCACACTTACGATAGTTCCAAAGGACGCCTCCACATTTCAATGGTAGTCACTAATCACCTTCTTATTATCATTTTTGTTCAATGTTTAATCTCTTATTGCATGTTCGAATTTATAGTGGATCGTTCATTTTCGTGTTATTTGTACCGTGATTCTATTCAGTTTCACTGTCAATTCATATATACACTCATAGTATGTTTGAATTATGATTAGTTTGATGAAATCACGATGATACTGTGATTTTGTTGAAGCTCCAAACGGTAGTTTTTGTCAAAATTACCGTGACTTGCGGTGATTCTATCTAACTCACCGCCAATCCAAAAATACACTTGGTGCATGTTTGGTATATGGTATGTTTGATGAATGAAATCATGGTGGCACTGTGATCTTGTTGAAGCTACTAAATAGTGTTTTTTGCTAATATTAGTGACACAGTCTGATTCTGCCAAACTTACCGTCAATCTAAACATACACTCAATTTTTTATGACTTGTAAAATTAGGTTGTTAATAGTAGATGTAAATAATCATTTTCAGGCCACTTTGGGACTGGGGACTGCAATTACGAAAAGTACACTGCAATGTAATGTGGGAAAGAAAAGTCCTGTTTATCTTTGCTCTCTTTATCCTGGAAAAACTGAGTCGTTGCAGTTGAATTTGGAGCTTGAGGAGGATGGTAATGTTGTTTTCTCTGTCATTGGTCCTCGGAGTATTCATCTATGCGGTTATTATCTTGCTCGTGGCCACTATACCAATACTCTTGATGAATCGTATCCTTATATTTTTGTCTGATTTTCTTTTTTTTTTTTATACTTTTTTTAACTCATCAAAATTATTCGGGTGAATGGAAACTAAATGCATTTGTTTAAGGCTACATTTTGATTATCTTGTATTTTATGAGAGTTTTTGAGTTGCTTTAAGTTAGATAAGTTTTTGGTTATGAACTTTGGTAATGTAAGTATATATGTGCTTGTTAAGAAGTTAATCGAAGGAGCTTATGAGAATATAGAGTCGAAGGAGCTTATGAGAATATAGAGTTTTGGGAATTTGATTAAGTCCAAGTTTGGATTATCATGTAATTTACAAGAGTTTTTCAATTATTTTCACTTAGATAAGTATTTGGTTTTGAGCTTAGGAAAATGTTAGTTTATACATGCTATAAAGAAGTTCATTGAAGGAGCTTCTGAAAAAATATAGAGGTAGGTGCATTACTTCATTTTTATGTATGTGTGAAAGTCTCATAGAGTCATAGTCATTGAAAAATTAATATATAATTTTTCTATTACTGCAAGTATTTATTGAAAACTTTACCCAAAGTAGTTCTAAGAAGTTCACATAAAGTTGTTTGATGGTTGTGCCTGAATCGTTACTTGATTATGTGTTTGTCAAAAGATAAAGAAAAACTGTACGTCCAAATCCAGTTGTCCTTTTTCTTTGTGGGTTCCTTTTTCTTGATTTCCTTCACTACAATGGAAAGGGAATCATTTGGAGAAGATATAGCTGATACAGAAACAGAGAAATCTGTTCACAGTGATGAAGATGACTACGACGATAGTTTTATTGATGATGACGGTGATCTTGCAGTTTTCCCACCATCTCCTATTTCTAATGAAGGTAAGTTCATATATTTATTATAATCCCTCAACATGTAATTCTTGAGTTTGTCCCCATTTTAATCTTTTATGATGTCTGTATCATTTTTTTGTGTTGATTGTATTACTGCAGAAGAAGCATCTTATGATAGCGGACGGAAAAGTGCGAAAGGCAGCCGAGGAAGGTTGAGGAAGAAGTACCAGTTGGTAGAGTCGGATGATGATGACAGTCTTGGAGAAAAGAAAATTGTCAATGACAGTATGCATGTACAATCTAAGGAAATTGATGATGAGGATAGTCTACCAATTTCATCTATTTGCAAGAATAAAGCTTCTGGAAGGGTCTTGGATCAGGAAATGGATGATAATATGGACAAAGAAGCAGTTGATACTGGCAAAAAAGACGGTGAAGACCCTGAGAATAGTACTATTGAAACAAAATTGAAACCTGACAAGGCTGTTGCAGATATTCAGACTCATAGGTGACTCTTCTCAATTCAATTTTATTGTTTAGATACACGCTTGCTTTTCAAAGCTTTAAGTCTTCTCGTTTAGACTCAGTAAATTTTTAATTGTTCTTGCCTTTGTTCATTAATTATATTTGTACTGAAGCAGGGAAGCTGAACCCTCAGATCCCTTGGCAGTTCCTTGCACTGTTCCGGATGGTGGGGATATTAAAAAGTCAAAAAAGAAAAAGAAGGGAAAGGAAAAAGAAACCAAGAGTTCTTGTAATGGCCATTCCACTGAACTAGGTATTGCTGCGCAAGATGAGCTAAAAATGAACACGGCCCAGGATCTCTTGGATCAGGAAATGACTGATAATGTTGACAAAGAAGCAGTTGATCCTGGCAAAAATGACCAGCAGCAAGCGGATGATAAGTGAGTGTTCATGTCTTGAGTTCTTCTTGTTATACTTATAAGAAACTGTTATTGCTCGGTTCTATTTGTTTTTCACAGTATAAAATGTTAAATTAATTTGGAAATTAAGCAAAGTTATTATATACTTATATTTATAAAAAGGCCATGAAATTTGAAAATAATGAATTTAGGGTTCTTCATTACCGCAGAAATATTAATAGTGGTTGTTTTAAAGATGGGGCAGGCAGGTGCCTATTTATATCCCAGGCTGATGCCTTTTTTCTCATACCTCCTTTTTTTCAAACTAATTCCTGACATGAGACTTCTATTTTAATTTTTTTTCTTTTCAAAATCAAATAACAAAGTTGACATCTATAAACAAAATTATATCTTCAATTCTTAATTCTGGTACGTGTTCTTTGGAATTTCAAGCTGGTAGGTTCTCTTTGGTGTGCTTCATTTGCTTAAATTCATTCCAAATGTTAAAGCGGGTGGGTTTTTGTTGTCTATAAAGTGAAACACTAGTGTTTGTGTCTGTTTCAAATGCCCCATATACAATCTAGTGGCAACCACAGGTTGATTCAAATCTCTGGTGGCTGACTTATATGTGTCAAATAACCATTATCCCAAAAGCTTAAGCTGTTAGGGATAGAGCCACTGCCACATCAATGGTTTTATATTATTTCTAACACGCCCCCTCACGCAAGAGCCCACTTGGGCTTGAAGCGTGGATAATGCATAGGCCACCTGCCCACCTACCATATGCTTAAATTCCACTTTTTAATTAGAAAGTGAGGGGAGCGGGAATCAAACTCTTGACCACTTAGTCATAGAGGCTTTGATACCATGTTAAATAACCAATTATCCCAAAAGCTTAAGCTGTTAGGATAGAGCCACATCAATGGTTTTATATTATTTCTAACAATATGAATATATGGCCACACTTAGTTTTTGGCTGTTGCCAATGCCTCCTCAGATTAATGAGTGAGTGAGAAAAATCACCGGTGTGATGGTGGCATGTCTGGCTTATGATGGCGGTTACTTTTTACTCTGTCGGGCTTTTCTTTTATATTTTATAAATGCTTGTGCATCTTTCTTACAATAGGCATGGCCATATCATACATAAATCAATAGGCTCAAATGATGCTGGTTTTGTGGGCATCATCTCTCGGATTGGTAAATTAATTGCAATTAGTGCATCACACTATATTTGTTTTTCTTCTAAGAGTTAGGCTGGTATGCCCTTAACATTGCAGGTGAAAATTTTGGGGGTGGTTTTTCGTAGACTCGCAACTGAATATTTCATCTAATATTTAAGTGGATACCAAACTGGAAATGGTGTATTCAAGTCCTTTACTGCTATAGTAGGAGTTTTATTGGTTGCCAGTTGCCTTGCCTTTACTTTTTTTTTTGAAATGTATTGCTATTTTAGTGGCAGTCATAAAAAATTATGTCTGTGACTGTGATACAAAATTACAAATAATGACGTTCTTAAAACTTCTCATGCATATATCAAAATTTAAATACCATCTTATTATTACATAAAAGTATACACTCCTTGGAAAAGTATTTTGGACCTTGGTTCTGCATCTGCTTTCAAAGGCAATGTTCTTGAAAGGAGAACTGACAGTGCATTTACACACTTCCTTTTGTTACTTGGAATGATTTCTGGTTTGGCTGTTGATCTTTTTTGTCTTTAATATGATGCAGGAAAGCTGAAACCATGGATAAAATACTTCCTTCTTCACAGGCTGGTGATGGACAGGATGAAAGACGAAAGAGAAAAAGGAAGGAACGATCCAAGGAAGAGACACTTTCAACTGCTGATGATGCTTGTATTAGCAATGCTGCTAACCCTCCAGAGGGAAATGAAAACAATAATCAGGACACAGTTAATGGGTGAGTTTTTTTTTCTTTCTTACCAACTTTTATTTATATAATCAGGTAATATAGTAATGCTATAATAACTCTGCAACATGTTGCATTTGATATGGAGAAGTTGTCTACATACTTTTCACGCCCTTGACATATGCTTAACTCACAAAATCAGCTGTATTGTCGATGCAACAGACATGTAGACTGCCCTTCCTATTATAAGTTATTAACAGAATATAGGCCATGCATATTTTAATTTCACTTGAAATTATACTGTGGGATATAATGACCTTCTGGTATGGCCTCTCTTTGTATTATCCTAGTATAAGTTATTAACAGAATATAGGCCATACATATTTCAATTTCACTGGAAATTATTCTGTGTGAAATATAACCTTCTTGTATGGCTTCTCTTTGTCTATTTCTAGTCTAAGTTATTAACAGAATAGGCCATGCATATTTCCACAATTATACTGTGTGAAATAATGACCTTCTGGTATGGCTTCTATTGAATACTTGTCAATCTAATATGCATTGTGCTCCATAAAATTGTGCTCTCTACAAATTAACTTCTACGAAAAGTTGTCATTCCACAATTGAATATCCAACGAAATCCTTCAAGTGCTATAAGAAGCAAAACTTAGGAACTAGGAAGAAATCACTCTCCTTAGTTCCTTACAATAAATTTGTTCAGTTAATCTCCACGAAGATGTAATGTTTAGAATTGTCCATTCTCCAAAACTTCATATTGATTTGCTGTCATTTTCTCTGTAATTCGACATTAAAATTGTGGTACATCCTGTCAGAAAAGAGAAAAAACAAATTTATGTTATCTGATACTCTTTAGCAAATTAGCAGGGATGTTAAGATTTCAGACAATGTTGAACTGGCTTCCTCTGAAACGGATTATCAAAAGAAAACAAAGAGGATAAAGAAAGAACATATAAACAAAACTTCACATCCTGAAGGTGACAATAGAAATGATGAAGGTATCATTCAAGATGGAAAAGCCAACAAAGAGACAGCAGAATCCGATAGTCTGATTCATAAACTTTCTGAAACGAAAGAGCAACATCAGAAGTTAACAATTGAAAAGTAAGTCCCTTTTATTTTGTATGTGCTTTTCATATGAGATAATACTGAAAATTTAACATGTGCTTTATTACTGAAATTAAATTGGTGGCAAGATAAATTTTATTAATTAGCAGAAACTTGCTAAACTAAGGAGTAAGGAACATTGAACAGGTTTAAACTTTCTACGACAATCTAACCGATTAAATAAATGCAAAGTTGAATCAGTTCAAGCTGTTATGCTTTGCTAACATTAAAATAGTTAGAAAGTATTCTTTGTCAATCAGGAAATAATATCAGTGTGTAATTATATTTATTTGCTTTCTTAGAATAGACTAGACAAATCATCGACAAATCAGGAGTTGATTTGTTCCTCATTACTGATAATTATTAGCTGTAAATATTGTAACTATTATATATTCAGTTGAATATCAAAGTAAAGGATATCAAGCCAACTTTCATGACATGGTACTTTCATGACATTCTTATTCCTTGAAGTAAGCAGCAGTGTACAAATAGAATCCCTATACCATAAAAAATGCATTTGAATCAAGTAAATCTTGTTATACTTTTTGACATCAAAATATTCTTATAAAAAATGACATAATGATGCCTTGTCTAAATTAGTATCAAAGATAAACATTAAACTTTAAGTCCCTTAATTCTTATTACTTATTTAGGCCTTGTTTTCCCCTACATTTAGCAAATCTTTAGATACTTTGCGTCCTTTTTTTTATCGATCTATCACTAAGATTCTTTATCCTTTGTTTCATACTTGCGCTACTTGCTAGTAATAGTAGTATCTATTAGAATATATTAAATAAAATAAATCATAGGATCTTATGACATCCCTCTAGTGTGTTTGTTTTAGGTTTCACTGACATCCAAACAGAAAAACGTGAATTTCAAAACAATATTAGGCCTTGTCTTTTCCCTACCTTTAGCAAGTCTCTAGATACTTCGTTTCCATTTTTATCGACCTATCACTATTTATCCTTTGTTTCATACTTGCTAGTAATAGTAGTATTATCTATTAGAACTTAGAATATATTAAATAAAATAAATCATAGATTCTTTATTGACCTATCACTATGATTCTTTATACTTGTATGTTTCTTTATCCTGTCCTATGTTTGTTTTATATCTCAACTAGACCCTTGGTTACAATCATAACTTTCATTTAACCGTTTAAACTACTCCCTTCCCTTCAATAATTAGTTGTTTAAGGTAGTGATCCAATAACCAAGAAAATTATTATCTCACGCAACTCTTGAGTAAATTGTTAGCCTTCATCCTATTTTACCCCATCATAAAGTGTACACCTAAATTTTAAATTACCACCTATTTATTCTATCTCTCTCTCCACCACTCGAGCAATATAAATCACTCTTGTTTCCACATAAGTTTCTCTTCTTTGTATGTTCTTCATATGTTTTTGTTTGATCTCTGAAAACAATTGAAAAGTAGCAACAAAAAACTCTTAAAAGCTGTTGATAGAAAAGAAAGTAAGTAGATTCTACACATTTAATAGTCTCTTCTCTTGGTCCCTAACATGTTACAACTTTTTTTTGTTGACAAGAACATGTTACAACTTACTTTGTGCAATAATCTTGGTTAATATTTCTGGTGCAGCAGTGTGGACAACGGTGCTCAAGACTATCCTGATGGAAATCAATCTGAAGATAAGAAAGTTAAGAAAAAGAAGAAGAAAAGTAAAAGCCAGGGCAGTGAAGTTGTAAATTCTGACATGCCTGTATCGGTTGAGCCAAAAGAGGATGGAAATAATATGGAGGATACAAAGTCTTCCCAAGTTAGAACATTGTCAAATGGACTAGTTATTCAAGAGCTGGAGACGGGGAAAGAAAATGGGAAAATTGCTGCAGTAGGGAAAAAGGTAGTTCTGTTAAATGATTTAAAATATTTTAGTCACTAGTTAGTGACTGCTTCTATGAAGACACACATTACTTGCAGATTTGATTTAAATAATTGGCCTTTGGTTGCAGATCAGTATCAATTACACTGGCAAGTTGAAGGAAAATGGAGCGGCGGTTGAGTCAAATGCTGGCCAAGCCCCTTTCAAATTTCGCCTTGGTAACATATCACTATTTACCAGAACCTTTAATTACCTGGATATGACTTTTGTATTCTTACACTTGAATCACCTTTTGCAGGTAAAGGAGAAGTTATTGAGGGTTTGGATATTGGCCTTGAAGGTAGTTATTCAAACATTTTGTCTTTGTTATTATCTCTAATTGAGGTTTTCTTTTTGTTATTACTAAAATATAATCTTTCTCTATGTATAATTGTGATAATACATCAACATGCATTTATTTAATTTTATAAATTCATGGTTCTCAGGCATGCGAGTTGGAGAAAAGAGAAGACTTGTAATTCCACCATCAATGACGTATGTGATTGGATTCATATGTTAAATTAATAAATTTTCTATAATCTAATTTCCTTTTTGGAATCACTAACCATCTCTGTTATGTGCATCTTTCAGGTCTAAGAAGAATGGTGACAGTGAAAACATACCACCAAATTCATGGTTGGTTTATGACTTGGAACTTGTTAAAGTTCATTGATTACTCCATCCAATTGATTGTGGCTGGTCATGTTTTTGAGTGAATATGGAAAAGATATGGAGTCGAGGCAATACAGCTGGTCAATAAAAAACAGGATTCAAATGTATGATAACATTTTTGTTGTTGAATCTCTGGTGATTTTGCCCCTGTTGATTCATTTTTGGTAGAGGACAGTTGGTTTACACTTAACATTACACTTGCAACCAAATCCAAAGTTTTGCTTCTTTCTGATACTATTTAAACACCAAACTCCATGTGAGTTGAGGGTGAAAGTAATGATGGTTATAGGATATATAGGATTTGTTGCTTTCCTTGTGCTAAAAGAAAAACTATTTAAAATATTATGTATGCTGTTCTTTTTCCATGTCTCCACATATATTTGATGTAATCGCAATCATCCGCGGTTTTATGGCTTAGTTGACAAATCTGTTAGTGTAGTAGTATTTAACATATCCGTCAGGATTGTGATTATAAAATGATAAAACAGTATTAAAGGCAGCATTTTGTCTTGAAAAGCCACAACTCTTTCACTAACTATGCCAAATGCAGCTTACTTGTGATTATATAAGGACACTACTACAAAATGTAAGTATCTATTGACAACGGTTGACAGAGATGTTGTTGAATTAAATATCACAATTTTCTCCACTTACAAAATTTATAACATGAAACATCTTAATAATAATACTCCATTTTCATTCAAAACAATATCCATTCATTTTAAAAACACGATAACTAACTTTTCATTTAATTTAAATGGATACTATCACAAAGTTTTTGATGTGTTGTTTGAATATTTGAAAGGTGTAGTTAAGTTGTTTAACTACATGAAATGCATGAGAGGAGTGTAAGAGTAAAAAAGGAACTCCAAATAGAAATCGCTTTAGTTATATCTAAATAAAAGCCCAAACCCAAAACACTGTCACGTGATTAGTTCATCGCTAAGTTTTTTTACGAATTCGTGTGATTGGCGAAAATAAAAAACGTTTTTCTTTTGTGCATTCGAGTGTGTGCTCATGGCGGTCACAAGAGAAGAAGAACAAGCTCCAACATCGGAACGAAATCCTAATTCAATTCCAAATCCAAATTCAAACCCTAATCTTAACCCTAATCCTAATTCTAATTCTAATCCTAATCCTAATCCTCCTCGTACAATTAAAGGAAAATCGTGTAAGGGATGCGCATATTACTCATCTGTTCTTAAAGCCAAATCTAAAAATCCAACATGTTATGGTTTATCAAGAACGCTACAGCAAGGTATTCAATTTTTGATTTTATTTATTTTTTTACATTTTTTTGGGATTTATTTTCTTGTTAAATTGTGTTTTTCTAGGTGTGATGTTGAGGGAATTGAAACATGTGAGTTTGAATTTGAACTTTTTAGGATGATGAAAAATCTAGGTGCTGAGAAATATTGAATCTGAATGTGTAGAATATTCTTCCTTGCATTTAAAAGATCATTCTTTGATCTCTCTATAGCTCATATGTTGGTGTGCTTTTGGCCTTTATTGGCATTTTTGTAAGTATTTGTGTAGATACAACCGATTAGATACCGAACACGACACTGACCCAGATACATGTAATAATTCGAGAAAAAATGGAAGTTTGATTGAATTTAACTACATGTATTAGTGTTGGAAACTGGCCGTCTAAAGTGTCGGTGCTACATAGCAGACTACAGACTAACCTATCCCAAAGATTGCATTTTTTGTTTTGGGGGCAGTTGCTTTCAGTCGAACCTTTAATTTATCTTCTGGGTTATAACTTTGGTGTCCATGAAAGTTAGTTAGCTTGTAGTTGAAATGATTAAAAAATGCGTATGAGGGTGGGTAGTTTGTGCTCATATCATAGTAACCCTTTCCTTTGTGAGAATTGTCGATAATTCTTTCCCTTGAAAGGATGTCTAATGCATAGTTAACTTAGATGGATTGCCAAATCAAATCATTCTCAATCCCGTGCTATATTACAACTCTCCGAACACTGAATTTAATTTATCAAGTACCTCATTTTTTGTTTTAAAATTTCTTATGCCAAACAGACTGTTAGTGCTTTTGGATTTTGAATAATTCACTTTATTAGTCTGAAAAGGTTTACTGGTGGCGAGTGGTGGTATGTGGTGTTGATAGTTTCAAGATTATAAAGCTACATATGCGACAATGGCGCTTCATAATCTTGAAACCTGTTGTTTTGAACTTTGGTATTGGATGCACAGTATTTTGTCATTGTAATACCTATACTTTTTTGCTTACGTTTTTTGACCTTGTATTCTTATTTCTTACTATGTTCGATTTACTTTTCAATTTGTTGAATTTAGTCTTCCAGTTTTACTAATTACATCTGTTATTTCCTGATGGCGAACCTTCAGATTAAGTTTCTATTTTATTAATATTAATACATTATTTTTAGTAGCAGATCTTTCTGACCAAATTTTGTTTCTTTTTTATTTGGTTTTGTTTTCTATGATTTGCTTATTTATTAGAGTTTTATCATTGTTTCGGTATATGCCTTTAAAGTGTTGAATTTTGAAATTGATGTTGTGTTGCTTATTACCAGTTCCCCCATATGTTGTGGGAGAAAGTGAGTTGGAAGCTTCTAAAGAGGGCCGCAAACTTGCAAATTTCAAGTATGCTTGTATTGGATACTCTATCTATTTAGACAACAAAGATTCTTCACCTGACTCACAGGACAAAACAGCAAAGTTGCCCTTTTGCGTTGGGCTCGAGGTTTTATATCTCAGACTCCAATCCTTTGCAGTTTATGCTTATGAAAAACAATGTTTATTTTGTTTCAAGGGTTTTGTTGGGAGTTGGTACATATGTAATTTATTGATTTATGTATCAGTAGCAAGCATCAGTTTATTGAGGACCAAATATTAAACTTGAGGTTGTGACAGATTAAATAAAATTAAAAAATGGAGGGTGAAGGTTAGAGGGAGTTTTTTCAAAAGTAAAAACTTTCCAATGTAATGTGATCCAAGTTCCTGACAATATTGCATGTGTTTCAGGTGGTCTCAGAGGTGAATTCTTCTGCTTCTCCTGTTGGCCAAGTTCCCGGTCATGCTCATAAAACTAACGGTGAGAAATTTATAGGTTTTTCTTTGTTTACAGTCCCATGTCATTTCCTGCTTTTTCAATCATTCCTCATTAAATTAATAGAATTAGAAGCCTCAGCATATTTTCACAATTGTCATGCAGTAACTTATCCCAATATGTGAATGTGTTAAGCACTTAAGCTTGGAATTGTGCATGCAAAGTCATAGAAGCAGTAGAGCATCTTATATGTTGACTGCTTTTCTAACATTCTCAACTTTGTTCTTTATTGTGCTAAACGGCCTAGATAGTAGATAGTGTTTATTATCAAGATAGCAAGAAATTGCCATATAAATATCTATATCGGTATCATCTTTAAAAAAAATGAAGAGGAATTTTTTATGCGAGCATCTGTCAGTTTTTCAACCTTGAAGAATATCTCATAGTTAAATTATTTGTTTTTGGTAGTTTTGTATCAAAGATTTTCCACAATTTTCTGTGCTTATATTACCAGTGGACTTTTCCGCTCTTGTAGTGGGGCAATTGCTATCTCATCAATGCGCACAACATTTTCCTATGTACAATTGTATAGTGTAATTCTTCCTTCTGTATCTGTACTATGTATGAAGAATTACTTCTGTATCTAGCAGATTATATTTTTGTGGTTGAATTTTCTTTTCTTCTCTTTTTTAATTTGTTCTTTCTTTAAGTGCCTTCTCATTTTGATGTTTTTGGTCCTTGTTTGTCCAGAGCGTGAACATGCAATCCGTAAACCTCCAAATACTTCAGCAGAAGAATTCTTAAACAGGCAAGGAGAGGTTTTCATAAACATATTTGTTAAAGATGTATGTTGTCTGAAACTAGTGATTCTAACACCTCATATTCTTAATGTGCAGGTTTCAAAAGAATGCGACCCTTGTGGCTTACGGTGTTGTAAAAAACTTGAACAGAGTGGGTAACTATGTAAAAGATACCCTAGATGATATTTTATATCGGCGACCCAAATGAAGCTGGTTATTGGAATTTCTTTGTAAGAAATAATTTAAATTTATTTAACATTGGCTATTTTGTCAACTTATTTGTTTGTATTCTAACAGTTTTTGCCACTTACTAGTAACTAGCGCTTTAAATGTATATTTTCTGAATAATCATAATAAAATTACATGACCATCCCAAAGGTTATACTGATTCTTTTTCATTGTCCTGATATGTAACCTATAGTTACTGAGTTCATTATGAGTTAATTAGAGTGTTACTTAAGAGAAGTAAGGCATGTTCCCGTGAATAAGACGCGGAAATTCAGAACCATCAAAGCCAACTAGTGGCACATTGAAACTTCTATGTTGAGGAAGGAGGCCAAGTACTAGATATTGGGTCAAGTTTGTGGCCATTATGATGGGATCTTCACTTCGCGCAACCAGCCTTTACTCGTGTGCCTACTAAACTATGGAAATATCCCGCTCAAATCGTAAGATTCGAACCATTTTCAAACTCTGGGGTTCGAACGTTGTAAAAATATTGATTACCATTTAAACTCCGCTTCAACTCCGCTTCCATTTCCTATCCTATTGCTTCAACTCCGCTTCCAATTAAACTTTTCTAAAAGACTACGTTCAAACTTTAGAATTCAAACACTCCATGTTCTAAGATCCGAAAACTTTGTTACTAATCACTATGAATTGATTCAAACACTGCATGTTTGTATTCTAACAGTTTTTGCCACTTACTAGTAACTGATGCTTTAAACAAAAGACTGTGTCGTTTAAGCCTATGGATTGTACTAAAGTGTAAGGAATATTGTAAACTTTGTTTAATTTCCTCTTTGAATCTATAATAAAATAATTTTCATTTTAATTAATCTCTTTTTAGTTTTTAGTATCAAAGTTAATTCGCATTTGATTTTAGTCATTATATACACACACAAACTTATACTATTTGATATATATATATATATATATATAATCAATCAGCACCATCCCTCTTTACTTTATCATAAGAAAAGTCTTACTATCACGTTGTAATACCACAGGCCTCAAATCTCATAATTTTTTATTTTTCAGCTGATGGGGATGAAGTGTTTTTGCAAGATTAACTAGAAAATCAAACTAGATTATTACACATTTAAATATAATAACAATACGAAATACTATTATACTTAATAATATTAATTGCAGTAATATATATAATCAATTAAAAATAGTTTTTCGTGTAATATGGATAATAATTTTCCTGTTTTTTAAAAACAAAAATTGATCATGATTCGTATATATGTTACTGTGTATTATTTAAAATAACTTAATACTCCTTAGCTTCCGATAATTTTTATAAGAGATATTTCACTTTTCTAAATTCAGACTGATAATAATTTTCCTGTTTTTTTAAAACAAAAAATAGTTGATTATATTTTTATTTTTTTAAAAAACAAGTTGATTATGATTTATACATATGTTATTGTATATTACTGTCTTCGTTCTTAAATAAGTGTCATTCTAAAAAAATAAAATTATTTCATTTAAGTGTCATTTGATAAATTAAGGCTATAAATTATCAATTATAACATTCTTTCTTTGGTCAAAAAAAAAAAATTATAACATTCTTTCATTAACTCAAATTTGCAATTTCCATGAAATAGAAAATTTATATAGCTAGAGAGAGCGTGACTTAAATAAGGATAGAAAGAGAGGAAAACAACACATAAACTCCACTATCTTGATACGGAGGGAGTGTTAATACTCCTTCCATTAATTTTTATAAGAGATATTTCACTTTTCTAAATTTATTAAATAATTAATGTATTTGGTCTATATTATAAACCAAATACATTTATTATTCAATAAATCTAAAAAGTAATATGTCTCTTATAAAAAATCATAGGGAGTAGTGAACTTTTCGTGGGTTGATTTTTATCGTGATTCTTATATCAGTATTAACTGCTACATTAATTATTACTTTTTTGACTAAACTACAATATTAATTTTGACTAATTTTAAAAATGAAATGATATGCACTTATATTTTTGAAAATTCATAATAATTTTTCTATCATCTTTATTGACTCAAAAGTTTTGAATTTTTTTATGGGTTACACTTTTTAATTTTATAATACGGAATAATTAATGTAAATGTATTACAATTAATATTTATCATATCATTTTTTTTTGGTCAAATCATATCACTTTTTATATTGAATGTTGATTTTTATGAAAAGTAAAGAAAAATATGACAGAATCAAATTCAACTGCGTATAAGACAATTGGTGGGACAAATAGTAAAGGACAATATCACCATAATGAAAAATTAATGTGCTAGACTCTCTTTTTTTTTTTTAGAAAAATAAAAAAGACAACAATATTAACATAATTATTGTAAATTTTTCAGGTTATCCAGGTTCAACGAATCTCAGTGGCCGAATAAGCTATAAAACTATCCCTTCACATCCCATTTCAATGTATCATTTCTTATTTTGAAGTCACAAACACATCCATCTTTTTATTCCCCATTCTCTCTTTTTGTGCTTCAGCCATGTTGAGCGAAAGGAAATTCCGTGGTCGCCAAAAGATTGAAATGAAAAAGATGACCAATGAAACAAATCTTCAAGTGACTTTCTCGAAGCGTCGCAGCGGATTATTCAAGAAAGCTAGTGAGCTTTGTATTCTTTGTGGTGCAAATGTCGCTCTCATTGTATTTTCACAAGGTGACAAGGTATTTTCCTTTGGTCACCCCAATGTTGATGCAATCATAGGTCGTTATCTATCTTCGATCCCACCTCAAAGTAGTGGCATTATGAAATTCATTGAGGCTCAGCGTAACACCAGCATACATGAGCTCAATGGTAAGTTGACCCAGATCAACAATGCACTGGACACTGAGATGAGTTTTAATGATGAGTTGAGTCCTTTGTGTAAGATAACCGAGGGTCAACATTGGTGGGCTTATCCTGTTGATGGGTTGGACTTTGCTCAACTTGAATTATTCAACAAGGTTTTGGAGGATCTGAAGAAACTTTTTACTAAACAAGCTGATAGGCTTGCAATTCAAGGTGCATGTACCCAAACTCTACCATGTTTTGGTGGAATTGGTTCATCATCTAACATGTCTCTCAATTATCAACCAAATCCTCAACAAAGTCACATGTTTCCGACACAATTTTTCAGAAATCCTATGTTGGAACCTCATTTGTCTGACTTCAACAATATGGGAGGAGGAGGAGGACATGGAGCCTCTGGATTCTTTTGATCTAAAGGATTAGATGCCCTCAATTATTAATTTATATTTTTATATTTAATTGTTGTGTTAATGTGTTGTGTTTAATTATTTTCAATTAGAGCACACATGCTTAACTAGATTCATGTATGTGTTCTAGTTAAGACTGAATCTTTAGGTTATTGAGATTTTTCTCATATTTAATATTATGGATTTGGAATTGTACTGGTGTTGCATTATTATATATATTAATATTTGAATAAAGTGCATGTTATTTATTTATATTTCTATATATCTCCAAAATTTTAATTTTTTGAAGTCCAAGAATCCATTTTATTCCTTACTCATTTTTTTTAATTATCAAGTTAGAACTTTTTCAAAATGACGAATTAATTACCATATATCTTAATAATATTACCATCATTAGATTAATTAATTAATTTAATTAAATTAAATGAGAAAGGAAGAAGTCTTTGTTTTATCTTTATCGAAAATGACAAATTAACGAAAATGAAAATAACGCAATCCTAATCTTTCCCTATCAAACAAAGCTTTAGCAAAAAAAAACCACGTACAAACAATAGCTATGAAAAAGACAATTTTTTCATCTTATGAGAAACTTCGAAGGCAACTGAATAATGGTAAAACCTTAAACAGCAAGAAATCACATTAAAACCATAATCTATTTCACTCATTTTCCATGAACAAAACTGAACAATTATGATTTTTTTTTAAATCTATCCTTCATGATTGGGGTCTCAATTCTCAAACCACTCAATAATATTTTAATTGATATAATTTTTTTATAAAATACACTTTTAAAATTTCAGATAAATTTAAAATCATTTGATATGTTATCGTGACACATAAAGATTAACGGTGTTTAAAAAAATTACATAAATCGTTAATTTTGATGTGTCTCAATAACATATCAAATGATTTTGAATTTGTTTAAAATTTTACACAAAAATTTATACATAAACTTTTAATTTAACAATTTATATATCGATTAAATTATTATTAAGTAATTTAGAGATAAGTATTCTTAAATCATGTAGAGTGCTGTCACCAACAAAGTCTTGCATGTAGCCATTAATGATGAAATGAGTGGAACGCTATGTGGTAATCCAAATTTTCAAAAACCTTTCGATTACAATTTTTGTTTCGATACTAAATCAAATCAATTTTTGAATTCATTGTTTATGTAATACTAAGGTCTAATAAAAGATATTTTCAAATAAATCTCTAAATTGCCAATAAAAACTTAAAGGATGTATTATGATCAAAATATATTTCTATATAATTTTGTGAGATGGATGAATGAATATTAAAATTTTCTCGAATTTCTGAAAGAAATAAACGATTTTTATTTTTTTCATTTTTAAAATTTTCAAAAATTATGGATTGTATACATCCAAAAAAAAACTATGGACTGTATGTAATAGATCCATTATGGATAGCTATTGAATTCTTTCATAATTCATAGAAATAAAATTGAGTTAAATCCAGAAGTCCTGGTTCAACTGACAGAAAATGCTGAAATTGTTAGGCCAGACGTCTATGATCTTAGTATAGATTTTTATAGATAGATCTTTATAATATAAAAACTATTTATTGTACAATTCTTCTTAGGTTCAATAAATACACATCAAATCAAATTACAAAGTTATAACATATATACATATTTAAAGATAGATCATCAAGAGTGTGAATCAGAAAACTTGTTTTTTTCTGAATCAGAAAGATAGATCAAGAGTGGTTATAAAAAGAAGATAGATCTAGAGTTAATTATATAGAAAATAGATAGATCAAGAGTTATGTGCTTTTATAATATGGTAGAGTTTTGTGATAATAAATGAGTCCAAGTTATGTGCTCTTAATTAATTTAATTAAGAGCAATATATATGAAGGAGAGAGATAACATAAATGAATATTTCAACTATCTGACTTTTTAATGGATACATATATGGATTTTAGTGATGTCTCATGTGTGTACATGTAAAAGAGTCTTGTAACATATGACTAAAAATATATGGAAAATGCTAACCGGTGCCTCTGAGGCAGTGGTTAAGTTAAGGAACTAAATATAGAAATATGACGTTATAAATTATACAGTCAACTTCTCAAAAATTTAAAAAATAATATTTTTATTTTAAAACTTTCTTCTTTTAGGTTCCTTAACTAATGCTCCGGAGGTACCGGTTAGCATGACCCAAAATATATCCCTCGCAATGAAACCAATGAAAAAAAATGATTAGATTGAATGGGAAAATTCAATTATTCGTGTTTACAGAGAGGGTAATCAATGTGCTGATTTACTGACCAATTTTAGTATTAAAATTTCTACTTATAAACTCATCATTGTAGATTTTTTATGAAAAATTGAAAACTTTCATTTTGATAATTTAATCGAAGTCTCTATACCACATTGTAGCATTCATTTTAGTTAGTCTATCTTCGTTTTTGTCTTTTATTAGTCTTCATCTAACAAAATAAATAAATGTAGAAGAGTCTTTTAAACTTAATTGTACTTTGCGATGACCTCAAGAGTGTTGTTGCTGATAGTGGAAATTGAATTACCAATTATTGAACAACTATTATTGACGATAGATGATACCAATTTTGGATTTAACATTAAACATACCATTGAAATGTAATTATATTGCATCTAATGAAAATTACGCACTATATCATTAACCAAATGCGGTTAAAATTCTAATATCTAATCGCACTAATTATAAACACGTTGTTTTCAGACTATAGTTCTTCCTATTCTTATTTATGTATGTTATGTGTCTATCAACATTCTTACGTAAAGTCTATAAAAAGGCACTAAAGAACATAAAATTTGTAACAAAATTTCAAGTCTAAGCCAAACATCTCCTTAAGTCTTTGTGATTGCAACAATGAGTCCAAGTTTTTTTCTCACCGTTCTTTTCTTTTTCCTTTGTTGTGTTATTGCTTTTTCTCATGCACTAAATAATGGTTTTAGTCTTGAACTCATTCACCGAGACTCTTCAAAGTCACCACTCTATCAAGCTACAGAAAATAAATACCAACATGTTGTCAATGCTGCTCGTCGTTCCATCAATCGCGTCAATCATTTTTACAAAGATTCTCTCGCAGATACTCCTAAATCAACTGTATTTCCTGATAAAGGTGAATATCTCATGACCTATTCCGTTGGTACCCCGCCATTTAAAGTATATGGTGTTGCCGATACCGGTAGTGACATTGTTTGGCTTCAATGTGAGCCTTGTAAACAATGTTACAACCAAACCACTCCTATGTTTAATCCATCAAAATCATCAAGTTACAAAAACATACCATGTTCGTCCATTCTATGTAAATCTGTGAGAGATACATCTTGTAATGACCAAAATTCTTGTCAATATTCTATAACTTATGGTGATCAATCACATTCAGAAGGAGATCTTAGTCTTGAGACTCTTTCATTGGAATCTACCACAGGCCATCCTATTTCATTTCCAAAAACTGTGATAGGATGTGGAACTGACAATACAATGTCGTTTCAAGGTGCAAGCTCTGGTATAGTTGGTCTTGGAGGTGGACATGTGTCTCTTATAAAACAATTGGGATCGTCTATTGATGGAAAATTCTCTTATTGTTTGATGCCGTTGTCGCTTGATTCAAATACACTTGAGTCAAACACGACAAGCAAACTCAATTTTGGAGATCTCGCTGTGGTTTCTGGTGAAGGTGTTGTGTCAACTCCTATAGTGAAAAAAGACCCACCCGTTTTCTACTATTTGACACTAGAAGCATTTAGCGTCGGAAACAAAAGAGTAGAATTTGGTGGGTCCTCAAATGGCGATGAAGGTAACATCATAATTGATTCCGGTACAACTTTGACGCTTTTACCAAGTGATGTTTATACTAACTTGGAATCGGCTGTGGTAGAATCCGTGAAACTTGAGCGTGTTGACGATCCTAATCAAATATTTGGCCTATGCTATAGTGTCACTTCGGATGGATATAATTTTCCTTTGATCACTGCCCATTTTAAAGGTGCGGATGTTAAGTTACATTCTGTTAGTACTTTTGTTCCAGTTGCTGATGCTGTTGTTTGTTTGGCTTTTACCTCATCTCAAATCGGTGCCATCTTCGGAAACTTGGCTCAACGGAATTTGTTGGTTGGTTATGATCTTCAACAAAAAAAGGTGTCATTTAAGCCTATGGATTGTACCAAAGTGTAACAAGAGTTGTAAACGTTGTTTACTTTTCTCTTTGAATCTATAATAAAACAATTTGCATTGTATTTCATTTTATCATCAAAGTTAATTCACATTTGATTTTAGTCATAAAATAATTTGATATTGCATATTTGAAGTAGCTTAATGAAAACTGAAAGTCCAATGAATTGTTAAAATAAATGATTTTGACTCTTCCCTTCTTACGCGTCATGTTGATGGAGATGAAAGTTATTTTTGTGAGGTTAATAGTATTTTTAAAAATCAAACAAGACTAATTAAATATAATAACCATAGAAAGTAGTACTATTATTATCATAATCATATGTAACATAATTATCACATTCTAAGTAATCCTAACGCTACTCATTTTCTCCTTATTTTAATATTCCAGTTATTTATATTTTTTTTTAAATTCCATGGTCTAGTGGTAAAATAAAATTTAATTAATTAATTTTTTTATTTGGTCAAGATATATTATATTAACTTGGTGCTAATTTTTTCTTATACAAATTTTGTACAGTTATTATCATTTTTTTATTCATCTGCACATGTACTAAATAATATACTGTCTTGATATATTTTTGAAGACGAGAAGGTTGAATTCCAAAGCCACCCAGTTTATGAGGCTTGGTGGTCTTGTTTCATCAGCTAATTAATCATATGTATAGCACCATCATTCATATGCAAATAAAATTCTAACCCTTTGATTCTCCAATAGTATATATTGGAGAAACTATTGGATCTGCATACTATTATACTTATCATCTACTTTATTATGTGATATGCTCTAGGTGTGTTCTTTGTAAGAACTTAAGATTTTATATTTTTCTTTTTTTTTTCATGTTACCAAACAAATCTTGATATATATTTTGAATTATTACGATATTGTGTAGAGGTAGTAAAACAAAATTATGATGAGCGGTTAAACTCTCCCTCAAAAGATTTAATTGTATTATACTACTATTATTTAGACTAAATTTAAATTTAAACTCATAACTCTGATTAAATTGAAAGAAATTTCATACTAACTGATTTAAACCATATGTTCATCACTAGCTATTTAAACTTTGTCCTACAATTTATCGTTTGTATATCCATACATCCTTCCGATGCAATGTTCTATATATTACTACCTCTGTTCCAAAATATAAGACACATTTTGATTATTGTACGTTCGCCAACGTACAAATCATTAATATTTTTAGTTGTGCATTAGTATAAATTATAAAATTTGATATATTGAAAATACTCATCAAAACGAATCAAACAAGATCTTATATACTAATATTTACATCTATAAATTATGAAAAAAAATATTGTCAAAACAAGATAGTACATGAATAGTACTACCATTTAGTCAAAATTAGTCTTATACATTGGGACGGAGGTAGTATTTTATAATATTGATGGAATAAATCTAGGATAAATTCATATTCTATTGATAACATAAATGCCAACGTTAACATTTCATATTGTTGAAGTATCGGTTTATATAAAATCTTAATTGTACTCTACAGTTATGTGTATGTGTATTAATTCATTCATGAGTATAAAAAGAATTATATTGTATCTTTTTTTTTTTTTGAGAGGAATTATATTGTATTTAACAATATAAATTTGGTACCGAGTATTATTCTGAAAGAGAAAGAAATACATTGCTAAAGTCGGATACTATGCTGAAACAAATTGCACCGACTGTTTGTATGTAGAGATTTTAATTTGTATTTGATAACGAATACATTATCTATTTCAAACTCTAAAATTGGGGATATTTTTTTCTGCAGGATGAAGGTGGAGGGAGAAATTTTTTGCCGAAGAATTCAGGGCTGGGGTTGAGGAAGGGTCCCTCCGCCATTGTGAATTTACCGACACCAACCATATTATTTAAATATGGTTCTGTGTTATACTCCCTCATCCTAATCTAATGATTAATATTCATTCTCATATTCTCATATCAATACCTCATTCTCATAATAGTCGCCCTCTATATATATATATATATATAATTTTGCCTTGTTCAAAAAAAAATTAATTTTATTTATAAAAAGGTTAAATATGTTTTTGGTGTCTAAAAATATATCAATTTTTTATATTTATTTTAGTCCCTTTAAAATATTTATTCGACTTTTAGTCCCTCAAAAAAATTTCATCTTCAAATTTGGACCCTCCTTCTAAGTAAAATCATATGTATAATTTATATTTTTTTAATAAAATCTTGTAAAAAGGGTTACAAATTCTCTTAACTTTTGGACCCTCCTATTTTGTGCAGAAATGTGTAAAATATTGTGAAAATTAGTGCCAATTTTTTTTTTAACAAAACAATAATTAAATATGAATTTATATATTTTATGTGGTTAAAAATTAATATTTAATTCATGTTTAATTAAAGTTTTCCAATTTTTTTGAGACAAATTTTCACAATATTTACACATTTATGCACAATTTCCTTTAAAAAATACAGAGGCTACACATGAGTTGAATTAAAAATAAGGACTGAAAGCGGAGATTGAAAATTATATAGGAATTAAAAGTCGAAGAAATTTTTTAGAGGGACTAAAATCAAATTTTGGTATATTTAATATTTGTAGGTATCAAATATATATATTTAACCCTTTTTAAAAAATGCAAAATATGTGTATATATTTTTTTTTTTTAAAAAGGAAGAAATAACAAGATATGCGTCATGCTTTTGATTGAAAATTATAAAAAAAATTCGACGTTCGTGGATACCATGGGATCCGAGGAAATGGAGATGGAAAAAATATTATCCCGCGGCGGCGATCGGGGACGGGGTTGGGAATCAGAGAAAACAACCTATGCATATTATCTGCTTCGTTGACATCTCTAATTGTCTAAATTTTAACATTACGAGATGAGATATTGTATCATTAATTTTCATTCATTTGTGTTTACAGCAAAACGACCTAAGCTTGTAGAGTAGACAAATAATTAATGGCTTGGTCGATTGGTCTTCGTAAATTTAGCTTAAATGGTAGAGATATCACATTATATACATAGGGTCGGGATTTAAACTTTGAACACCTTACTTATTAATCTTAAGGGTAAAAATTTTAGCTGACTAGACTACTTAACAAAAAAAATTTAATAATTTATACTCGTGAAAATATTTTTTGAAGTTAGAAAGTTAATTATTCAAACATATATAATCAAAATATCTCTTTAATATTGCTTAAAAAAAAATCTCTTTAATTGCTTCAACTATTTCATAATCGTAGATACACAAAAATCTACATAACTCTCATGTTAATTAAGTTCGGTATGTGAGGACAAGCAAATGAATTAACCCACGATATTATTAGGATGGTTCCATCTTCAATTATTTTCTAAATTTTATTGACATTTCAATATGTATTATTCAGTCGATTATTTTAAATGAAATGTAGTAAAAAAATTATCATGAAAAATAATATATATATATATATATATATATATATATATATATATATATATATTATATATATATATATTCTAATGAAACACATACAACGCACACATTATATATCTATTTTATTTGGGTACATAATTATATACCTATTTAGTTATATAAAAATATTATTAGGAAATTATATATACATTAATAAATTAAGGCTTGGGTTAGCTGGACGGCATTTGGCGGGATATGGTAAATAAATAATAATGAGCCATATTTAACTATTTGCAAAAAATAAAAAATCAATTTCTATACGGGTAAAATGTGACAAATTAAAAGTGGTTCTTTTATCAGAATAAATTAAACTAAAGATAATTATTACTTTAAAAAAAGTATCTTATTTTAAAAATTATTATTATTCTATTCCTTTTTAAATTATATGCCTATTTTTTTCGGGTACATAATTCTATACCTATTTAGTTATATAAAATTATTATTAGGAAATTATATATACATGAATCTTAATAAATTAAGGCTTGGGTTAGCTGGATGGCATTCATCAGTAAATGATAAATAAACAATAATGAGCCATATTTAACTATTTGCAAAAAAAAAAAAAATCAATTTCCATAAGTGTAAAATGTAATAAATTAAAAGTGATTCTTTTATAAGAATAAATTAAATTAAAGATAATTATTACTTTAAAAAAGTAACTTATTTTAAAAATCATGCTATTCCCTTTTAAATTATAATATGTTAATTAAATTAATTTATATATTTACAGCTGTTCTTATTTTTACAAAAAGTGAGGAAAAGATAAATCATTATTAATTAAAGAGGCATCAATAGTCATTTGATAATATTTTTTTTTGACAAAAGTAATCATTTTATAATTTTTTTTTTTTACAATAGTAGTCATTTTATAATTGTTCCCGTGATTACTTGTTTTATAATATGAATAATTATTATAATTAATATATATTGTATCACTTTTTATATTGCCTGTTTATTTTTATGACAAGAAAAATATGGCAGAGATTACGATGAATACTCACCATGTACAAAAATTCAATATTGCCATTTTGAAAAATTAATATATTGGACTCTCCTGTAATATTTTTTAATTAAAAATATAGTAATATTAATATAATTATTGCAAATTCTTAGAGTTATCCAAGTACAATGTATCTACTGTTGTTGAATAAACTAAGATATATTCAAATTAGCAAAAGAGTAGTATTATTTTACATTCAATTACCTACCATATAAGCCATAAAAATCGGATTTAAAGAAAATTTCTCGATGCAGAAAATATTTAATGCAGTGAAAATGTACAACGTTTTAAAATGAGAACCACGTGTTAAACAACGTCACAATATGATTGAGAGTATACACATAATTTGGCTATAAAATTACCCCTTCACATCACATTTCATTGTGCCATTTCTTACTCTAAAGTCACAAACACAATCACCCTTTTATTCCCCCTTCTCTCTTTTTGTCCTTCAACTGCCATGTCGAGTGGAAGGAATAGTCGAGGTCGCCAAAAGATCGAGATGAAAAAGATTAGCAAAGAGAGCAGTCTACAAGTGACTTTCTCAAAGCGCCGCAGCGGTCTCTTTAAGAAAGCCAGTGAACTTAGCACTCTTTGCGGTGTTGAAGTTGCTGTGATTGTATTTTCACCCGGTGATAAGGTATTTTCCTTTGGTCACCCTAGTGTTGATACAATCATAGATCGCTATCTCATGCGGATCCCACCTCAAAACAATAGCACCATGCAATTCATTGAGGCTCACCGTAACGCTGCTGTGCGCGAGCTCAATGTTGTGCTGACTCAAACCAGCAACACATTGGACAACGAGAAGAGGCGTAGCGATGAGCTGACTCATAAGCTCAAGTGGTTTGAGGACAACTTTTGGTGGGCTCGTCCCATCAATGTAATGAGCAAGCTTGAACTTGAAAGGTTCAAGAATGGTTTGGAGAGGCTTAAGATGTTTGTTGCTCAACAGGCTCATATGCTTGCAAGTCAGGGTGCTTATACCCAAACCTTACCATTTTGTGTTAGAAATGGTTCATCCTCAAACATGCCTTTCCAGCATCAACCAAATCCTAATCAATCTCAAATGTTTCCTGCACAATTTATGCAAAATCCTATGTTTCAACCTCATTTGTTTGACATCAACAATATGAGAGGAGGAGGGGGAGGTGCAGGAGGAGGAAGAGGAGGACATGGTTCTGGTGGATTCGTTTGATTTAAAAGCTTAGATCTTGTTGATGCCCTTAATTATTATTTTTAATTTTGTTTTTTATGTTGTATTGAATTATTTTCAATTAGAGCACACAGTCTTAACTAATTTCATGTCGGTGATTTAGTTAAGACTGAATATTTAGATTATTGAAATTGTTATTGTCTTTGGAATTGTAATGATTTTGTATTATTTAAATAAAGGGCATCTTATTTATACTTCCATATCTTTCATAATTTTAATTTATTGAATTCCAACGTATTCATTTGATTCCTTCATCGATTTTTTAATTATCTAGTTGAAACTTTTTTAAAATCACAATCTAATTACTACTCCCTCCGTCCTATAATGTAAGAGAAAAAAAATAAAAATCACACTTATTAAGAAAAAGTAAAATATAATGATTGAAGTAAATTTTTTAGTAAAAAGGTTGAATGAAAAAATGCATAAACAATTTTGATTGGTTATTGACTGTGAAGAAGGTAAGAGAGAGAAAGTAAACTTTTCTTAGAAATGTAAATGTTTGTGTTTTTTCTCTTATATTTTGAGACAAAAAATTTTTCTCTTATTTTATGAGATGAAGAGAGTATATATTTTAATTTTAATAATAATAATAACTTTATAATTTTCATCAATTTACTTCTCAGCGGTTTTCTATTAATAATTAAATACAATAACATAACAATAAACATGTTATTATACCATTATAAAATTAAATACATGATGATTTATGCTATAAAATATACCATTATAAATTTAATTATTGTTTGTAGTCATGTATAATACATTATAACAATATCTCTTACCCCGTCAAAAAAAAAAATCTCTCTTACAAAAACTTAATTAAATATTAATTTTTTATATTTTTAACACTTTAAATTCATATTTAATTCATATTTTTCACTAAAATTCATATTTTTTAACAAAAGAATTAAATATGAATTTTAGTGAAAAATATTTTTATAATATTATAAACATTAATACAAAACTTCAGTAAAAAAACTGAGAATTTTATTTAAAAATGTAAAAAGTACACATAAATTTACTTAAAATATAGATCAAAAGAAAAAATGTGCAGACTTTTTCGCTAAATTTGGAGCATCATCATATGCCGACCTCCTGACTCATACATCTCCTCTAGAAGGCCTTCGTGTACTTCTTAGAAATGACGCAATGGAAACTTTCTTCCCTCGTGCTTAATTTTTCTTTTTAGTTTTCTTTTTTCTTTTTGTTAGCTTCCATACAAAAAAAAGTCGGAATGAAAAAATAAAGGACTAAAAAATGTCAAAAATATTTTGAAGGACTAAAATTTAAAATATTTATTTGGACTTTCCATCTTCTTAAAAGAATAAGTAGGGCAAACAAAACGTAGAATAAGTAGTTATAGTTATATATATTTTTAGTCGAAATTGGGGTATCCTTCGCCGAACGCAATGACTATTCCCTCGTTAGGTTGGAGGCAGTGGGATAGCTGGCCCAATGACTGCTTCATATCCAAAGTGAGGATCGAACCTTCAATTTTTGGTTGAAGAAGGATGAACCACAATCGCTCAACCACACCCCTTGAGTTTGTAGTTAGTTATAGTTATATATGAGAAAGTAAACCTTTTACCTTACAAAAAAAATGAGAAAGTAAAATTTTTTATAAAGAAAAGAATTAAGATAAAGGACTTTAAAAAACAAATGATGAACGTTCAACAAAAAAAAGAAAGAAGAGGATGATGATCTTTTTCCATGGCTCGCTGCCTCGCTCAACTTATTTTCATTGTTATCTCTTCGAATCCGGTCGGCCACTTTTGTTTTATTTTATTTTTTCTAACTTTGTTTCTTGCCTGTGAGTCATGCTATTAGTACTATTGATCTTTTTGGGGGTATGTGCTAGCTCTTCCATTGCATAAGTCTATTTTTTGGTTAACATAATTGCTACTTCCTCTGTTTCAAAATGAGTGTTGTTTTTAGTGTTTTCACACATATTAAGGAATGCAATTATTGTGTTAAAAGTAATAATATTTTTACTAAATTTAGCCTACTTTTTCCTTTATTTTTTCGGAAACAGTGTATAAAATAATAATTAGTGGATAGAAGTGGAAAATATTGTATTGGGAATCGAAAAGCGACACTCATTTTGAAACAAAAATTTTGAGCCAAAACGACACTCATTTTGAAACGGAGGGAGTATTTTTTTTATTAAATAAATATAAGCAAATGCTAAAAAGTGCACAAGCCTTTTAATTAATAAGTTTTTATTGAATTTTTATAAAAATGTATAAAATCAATGCATTAAAATTATGTTGTTTAATTTTTTGAATAAATAATTTATTTAATTAATATAATTAAAAAATACACCGGATACACTTGTTAGCAAGACTTATAAAAGCATGAAAATCTATAGTGGCTTTGCTACATAGGAGTGGTTTGTCAGAGTAGTAGGAGAAAAGCACAGATAATGCAATGAAAGTGATGTGGTAAAGTTTCACTATGTATCCATTTTCACTGCCGTTGCATTTTTTTTTTGTTACAACTAGTACTTTGTTTTGAAAATGGTTTAAGGATATTGATATTTGTGGGGTTAGTAGGACCCAATTTAAATTTTATGATGCATATATTGATATTTTAAAAAATAATAGAGTAGTTTAAAGAATTAAAAAATATAAAATTATATAAAAATTAGATAGGACCCATTTAAACCACTCAAATGAGTGGCATAGATGTAGATGTTCTAAACATATTAACAATTTGGTTAATATTATCAAAAAAAGTTAGAAGACCCTTATTCACAATTTGGTACACAAGTATATATATTTTTATTGACAAAATGAAATGGTAGTATTTAGATAATATTTTCTTTTGTAAAATATTTATTTAATCAAGAATTATTTATTCAATTATTTAAATATAATTTATATTTTCATTAAGTAATTTCTCTTTTGCAAAATATTTTATTGGACTCTTAAATGTGATTATTTATAAATTTTTATTCATTTGATCAAAAAAATTATATTTTATTAATATAAGTTTTAAAGGAATTTGTTTTCTTTTATTTTTAAATATTTCAATCTTATATGATATATTATTATATTTGGAAATAAAGATGATGATATCTTACTTGTAATAAAATTTATGGGTACATAAATTATTGGCTTTTTTTTTTACATCGGAAAATAACATAAATTATTGGCTAGGAGAGAAAGAAAAATTTCACGAGAAAGAGAAAAAATAAAAAGCTAAACTCCTCGAACCCCTTAATCCTTAGCTCAACTAGCTTAATCAGTTGAGCTATTCATCCCTGCAAAAAAATTAAAAAATGAGGAGGTATGGAATTTGGGGGTGATGTAGCGCTTATTCCTTACATTAATTTAAGAATCGTGTATTATCTAAAAATTAAACTACCTATAGTTTTGTAAGTGAATGCGATTATTGTTGTAATAAAAAGTATCGAATTCACATAGATTAACGAGAAACAGAGTAATTTTAAAGAAAGAAGAAAGGAAAAGAAATAAAACTAAAATATATATTGAATGAGATGATGATTGAGTTTTTGTTGGATTTGATTTTAAAGAAAAGCAAAGATTATACTATATTTCTATGAAAAGTTATCCTAGGAACATAGATTTAATCAGTGTCTAATGTTGATCTCCATATTCGTAAACATTTCAGCTACCTTAAACACAGTGTAATAAGTAGGAAGAACACCAAAATGAGCATACTTACTTGGTGAACATGTTAACTATTACTAATATAGTTGTGGTACCGTTACAAAATGAGGAGATCTCATAATAAAATCAGGCACTACATATTTTTGAAGATGAAAAAAACACAAGAAAATGGTTGAGTTGTGTTTTTAAAAAATTTTAAAACTTAAAATATTAATTAAAACTTTATAAGTAAAATTAAAAAGATCAAATTACAATATTTGAACTATTAATTTAGAAGAAAAAAATTAAAAAATCAAAACTAAAATTAAAAGTTTTTTTTTCTTTTTTAAATTTTTCATAAGTAAAATTAAAGATGAAGTTGTAGTCTCATAGGATAGGATAACTCAAGTGATATGAGTCGAGAAACTTATAAGCTAGATAGGGAGAAATCCATATATTAACGCTTAGCGAAAACAATTTATTTTTCTAATGTAGTACTAAAAAGACGAAGTTGTAGTCAAAGAAATTGGCAACAAATACAAGTTATTTTTGGTTGAGATCAGAATGCAATGACTATTCCTGTCGTTAGATTTGAGATATCTCAAATGATGGGATAACTGACCTAGATATTCAAAGTTGCTTTATACCCAAGATAAGGATCAAACTCTCGACCTTTAATTAAGAGTCCGTTTGGATTGATGGTATAGAGCGAAGCGGAACGGAATGGAATGGAACGGAACAGAATGGAATACATATTTCATTCCATTGTTTGAATATTTCTCGATGAAGCGGAATAAATTTCCCACTCCATTGTTTGGATAGTGAACGGAATGGAATGTGTTATAACTTTTTTATTCCAATTATACCCTTTATTTTTTTTATTTTTTTTGAATCAATTATACTATTTTTAAAATCTTAATATGATGCATTTTATATTTAATTCAACCAATAAATTTCATTATTAATTAATTGTCCAACCATAATAAGACTTTTAATTGAACACAAACTATCAAATTAAATTATAGAGAAAATGGTGGTAAAAACTAACAATTATAATTACAAAGCAAGCAAGAAGAAGAAGAAAAAACGTGAAAATCTAATAGATATATTTTTTTTCAAAGGAGAAAATGTAATAGATAGGAATGTTTAGTCAAAAAAAAAGAAGATAAGAATGAGAAAAATCTTATAAAATATAAAATTGAGGGTAAAATTGTAGAACTATAATTATTGTATATCATTTCATCTTTATCACCCAAATTGGGCGGAATGAAATGAGTTCGATCCCACTTCATTTCATTCCGTTCATATTTTATAAAATCAACCAACGAAATAGAACTCAATCTCACCTCATTTCATTCCATTCAATCTTATACCATTAATCCAGAGGGAGGATGAACTTCAACCGCTCAACCACACTCTAAGTTTAACAATTACAGGTTAGGGAAAATTAGTGTAAATTAACAAAAAGATTAATAAAAAAATTAAAAAAATAAAAAACAAAGACAAAGAAAAAACCGAAAAGAAAAGAATACGAGTTCGTTCTTTCGTTCCAACCGAAACAGAGAGTGAAAGGTTAAATTTGGAATTCCATATTCTGAATATGAACTGAATCATCGAATCTCCAAATTCAATCTCAATTCCAAAAATTAGGGTTTCAACATCTCTCCCAATTTCAGCGATGAAAGAAAGTAACGGTAAGAACAGTATCGAAAAACCAGATCAAGATCAAGATCTAGGTTTATACTTTTTAGAATTTTGTAGTAGAAAAGCGAAACAAGAAGAATTTGATGATGAAGAGAAAGAGGAATCACCGAGCGAGTTGAATACTCTAAATAGTTCAGGTGGTTTTGTTGTTGTTTCTACGGATAAGCTTTCAGTGAAGTATACAAGTGTTAATCTTCATGGTCATGATGTTGGTGTTATTCAAGCTAATAAATTTGCTCCTATGAAGAGGATTGTTTATTATTTTGAGATTTTTGTTAAAGATGCTGGTGTTAAGGGGCAAATTTCTGTTGGGTTTACTTCTGAGAGTTTTAAGATGAGGAGACAACCTGGGTGGGTAATTTATTTGTTTCTTTGATGTTTTTGTTTCAGTAGCATTGTTTTTGTGGATTAATTTGGATGAGGATATGTTTGTAATTGATTGGTTTGACACAACACTGACACTGATACATCGACACTGATGATAATTTGAGAAAAATGCTTAATTTAATGTAATTATATGTATTGGTGTCAGATATTTATGTATGTCTGACACTGGGACGCGCCTGATCCAAAGAGTGTTTGTTATTCATAGGGTTTGAGAAAATGTTTTATGTTTTTATTTCATGTATTCTCTTTCAATTGGAAGTTTGGCTTGTGTTATAGGCATAGCCTTGTTTATAGTAAGATTGTTTGTGTGGATCAATTGAATGATGATATGTTTTTAATGTACTTATTGTTATTGTTGTTAATTGTTATGAACCACAGGCATAGGCACATGAGTTTGATAGTAGTTTTAGGAAATAAAAGTGATTGAATGTAACCACATGTGTTGGTGTTGTATATTGATCTAGATTGAAATCGGACACACCTTCAGTCTGAAGTGTTGGTGATGCATATGTTATTATTATGATATGATTTGAGAAAATGTCTTCTATTTTCATTTTTTGATTTCTCTTTCAATTGGATGTTTGGATTGTACTTTAGCCCTGTTTATGATAACTTTGTTTGTGTGGATCAATTGGATGAGGATATGTTGTTTTTATGTACTTATTGTTGTTATCCATGAACCAAATGCATAGACATATGACTTTGATAATAACTTGAGAAAATAGAAGTGATTGAGTGTAACCACATGCGTTGGTGTCGTATACCAATATGGGTTGAACATTGGAGACGCCTTCAATCTGAATTATTGGTGCTACACATGTTATTATTGTTGTTTTCTAAAAGATTTGAGAAAATGTCTTCTATTTTCATTTCTTATGTTCACGTTTAATTGCAAAACTGATCCATGTTTTTACTCTAATCATAGGTAATGTTGTTTGTGTGAAAATATGTTTTTGATGTGATTATTATCATTGTTGTTGTCTGTTTGGTTTGAGAATTTGTTTTCTACTTCCATTGCTTGTTTTCATTTTGAATTGCAAAACTGCCCGCTTTTTTCTCTATGTTTGCCGTAACATTGTTTATGTAATTAGATTGTTTGTGATTGTTTTTAAATGTAATTATTTTCTTATTGTTGTTGTGGTTTGATGATAGGTGGGAGGCTAATAGCTGTGGATATCATGGGGATGATGGTTTCCTTTATCGTGGACATGGCAAAGGGGAAGCTTTTGGTCCAACCTTTACCACCGGTGATATAGTTGGTGCTGGAATTAACTATGCTTCTCAGGAATTCTTTTTCACGTAATCTACTTGTTTCTTTACTTTCTCCCTTGAATCCTTTTCAGAACCATTAGGGTTTGTATATAGATTGAGGATAATTTGATTTTGCTCCCCCTTTGGAATTTTAATTTCCTTTTAATTGCACAACTATCCTATTGCATAATTTTATGAATAGAAAATGAAATGTAAATGAGGATTTGAAAAATAAAAATCAAAACAGATGGATATTTTTATTTTATTTATTTATTATAACTAAAGGGAAAACAGGAAATGAAGATTCTCAATGTTTTCACAAAAGTAAACTTGCCCTTAATTTTTCATGCGGCTGATAATTATACAAGATTATGGATAGTCTGCAGTTGCATGTTAACAATGCCTTCTTCAAAGCACTGTCAACTTTATTCTATGATTGATTGATCTATTTTGCTTGTATACCAATTCTTCCCATTTGTTTTGATGACAATCTTTTTTACTTTTGTTTGATGCCAGTAAAAATGGACAAGTTGTTGGCACAGTTTACAAAGACATGAATGGTCCCCTTTTTCCAACTGTTGCTGTTCATAGCCAGAATGAAGAGTATGTTGTACCGCTGTATTACTTTTTTGTTTATTGAACTGCTGCATGCTTATTTTTCTAGTTTGTTATTTATTTTACAGATATATCTATATATATATATATAGAATTATAGATATCTATGTTCAATGTATATTGTAAAGCAATCTATCAGATTTGAATAGCCAAAGCATTAATTTTAAAAAAAAATAAAAGTATGAACTTTGTTATTTAATTTTCACACTGACTGTGCATGTAGATAGTTTAATTTCCGAACACCCAAATGAATCATCATTCTCTTTTCTCATCTCATAAAGCTGAACAAGTGAATAACATTCACGATAAAAAATAAATGAGCCAACGGCTAACAATGTTTTGGAGTTAGTTGTAGCATTCTTATATACACGGAAGTTTTGTGGATGTTAATATCATAATAGATGGAAGGGAGGGAGGTCTTCATATTAAGTGAAAATTTTAAGGAGAGGAGTGTAATTTCTTCTGATGTTTACTTTATCTTAGTATGATTCCTCTAGATTTGACTCTTATCTTTAGCAGTTTTATGTATTTATTTATTTTGAGACCGGGCATTTCGATCATCTGCGTACAGTTTTGAATTTATGACTATTTTTACCTTGCTTCCATTTTGAAGGTTTTTCTAACAGTACTTCTGTTTAATTTCAAATAGCAGCTTTATTTTTATTATTAGTTGAGGTGTTTAATCTTTCAGGAGTGTGTTTCATTTATCTCTAACAGGGTACATGTCAACTTCGGGCAGAAACCATTTACCTTTGACCTAAAGGTAAGAACCTTTTCTATATGTTGTTTATCCTTGTGTATGCTTCTTATCTTACAGCATGCTAATGAAATAATTGGGAAAGTTTGTAACTATGTATTTATTGAAGAGGTCAAACCTTTAAATTTACTTCCAATCCAGTGATTTATTGCAAAATTTTGTCTTTCCACTAGCACCACGGTAAAGGCTCTGTTTAGGAAAAAACAGCGGATAGCTGATAAGCTACCATATAGTGGATAAGCTAGTTGATTGAATTTGTAGTGTTTGGTAAAATTAGCGGTCGAAGTAGGTTATAAATATGAAATGACTTAAAAAAATATGTTTAATTAATATTTAATTATTTTTCAAGTAAGATGAGAAGGGTAAAATTGGAAGAAAAAATGATAAGCTATAAGATGATTGAATTAGCTTATCAAAATAAGCTATAAGCCTGTGAGAAAAATGTTACCAAACAAGTCCCTTTTTTTCTTCTTCTCCAATACGAGCTTATAAGCCATAAGCTCATATTTTGGCATTGCCATACAAAGGTAGTTCAAGTAAGATGACAAGGGTAAAATTGGATGAAAAAATGATAAGCTATAAGCTAGTAGAAATAAGTTATAAACTTGTGAGAAAAACATGTTACCAAAAAGTCTTTTTATGAGCTTATAAGCCATAAGCTCATATTTTGGCATTGCCAAACAAAGCCAAAGTATGTTTTTGGTTGTTTTAAAAATTGTCTACTTATTTTATTGCAAAATCTAGATTTACTTATATTTATATCATTCTTATAATGTATCATCATGTGAAAAATAATATTTTTTATGTCATTTATTAATTGACCAAGAATCTTATAGTTTATGATACATTATGATTCAAGATTCAATGACATGTCGTCATGATTTTATTCACAATTTGACAACCATTTCGGGATGAATTAGGAGTCTGTTTTCTCAGCTGGTTTTCTAGGGCCTGTATTTTTCATTTTCAAATTGATTTGTTCTTTTCTCATTAAAATCTAATTTCTTTTAAATGAAAAAAATGCATGTTGTGAGATGTTATTCAGTAGCTTAAGGGGTTATCCACAGTATACCCTATGATCAAAGTCACAAGTTTTACAATGCTCAAAGTTGATAAAGTTCTTATCATTATTTCTCTTAATTATTTTTCTCGTTGAATTAGGAATTTGAAGCGCAGGAAAGAATGAAGCAGCAAGAGAAAATAGAGGAAATACCTGTGCCACCAAATGCCAGTTATGGGTGAGAGAAAATTACACCTAAACAACTTTGTTATCGTACTGCGTTTTTTTTACTTTTTATTTAGATTAGTTTTATTAGTATTCGGTTTCTATTGTCTTAATGTAAGCTTACTTTGATCTTAAGGATTTAAAATAAAGTGCATATTGATGTTTTATTCTGCATTGATTTTCAATGTCAACATGCCTATCTTGGTGCTATAGTAATCTCATTAGTCAAATGACAAGGTTCTAAATTTAACAAATGAATAACTGAAGGTGTAATGTTTGGTTGGAGAAGCTCAGGGCTCTTGGTAGTTTGATAGTGCTAAACGAAATCAAGTTAAAGCTCTGTTTTTGTAATTGTACAAATTGAAGCCTAATCCCGACTGATGAAATTGCAGTTCTTTGTAAATAAAATAAAATAAACTCAAGATAATATTTTAAAAATTAGGGCAGGGCAAGGTTCTAAATTGTACTTTTTGTGGGAATTAATACTCATATAGTAATTAATAATAGTAATTAATATGTATTAATATTTCTGAATTAACATTGCTTGTCATCAGAATTGTACGTTCCTACCTGCTACACTATGGCTACGAAGATACATTGAATGCATTTGATGTGGCTAGTCGGAGTACTATTCCTCCTATAACTATAGTGCAAGAAAATGGTATAGATGACCAGGAAACAATGTATGCGTTGAATCACAGAAAGATTCTACGGCAGGTACTTGTTTTTGTCACAGCTTTTGGGTATCTATCTATAATTAGGATAGGAAACAAAGGAGTGGTAGATGAAATTTAGTTTATATGCTTTACTGAAGTATATGAAATTAGACCTCAAATTGAGCCTTGTCCTGGTGTACACGTTGAAAGGAAATGTTCTGATTCAGTGACATAGAACTGAACTGAAAAATGACGAATTTTATTGTGTTCGATTCTTAGCTTAGACCTTAAGATTAACCATTTCTAGCACCAATTGTAAAAGTTGTGATCAATATTTCATTTTTTTTCATATAATTTTGTTGCTTTAAAAACCATTGCCATCATTGTGCTCCAATAACCATTTTTGCTTGTAATCATCGTTGCTGGCACTGGTCAGGACTCCTTCTGTAGTAATACTTGTCACTCTGAAAAGATCTATTAAATTTGGAAACAATGAGTCTTGTTGTTCAGTTTCGGTATGTCATAAATTGTAAAATGAAACAAGGGAGAGATGTATAGAATGGTGCTCATATTCAAAAGTTTAAAATACAAGCAAAAAAGTCCTCCTACAAGAGGAGGACTTCTTAAAGAAATTCAAGTGCTAATATATCTCTGAGAAATGTCATTACTTGATTAGTTAGAACCACCGAGGTATAGTGTCAGTATCCTATAAAGCTCCTGTATTGTTAGGAATAGGCATTTTTATTTTATCTGTCCTTTGTTTTGTTAGTGTTGGGCGATATGCTTGCTGCATACAGTTGCTGATTTATAATCTTACAATCTTACATGGCTTACCTCTTTCTTTCAATGAAGCTAATCAGAGATGGGGAGATTGATGTTGCATTTCGTAAATTGCGTGAATGGTATCCCCAGATTGTTGAGGTGGGTTCCCTCAGATTATAATGGTTGTTTGTATCCTGGCTCTAATCTGACTGCAATCTTACTGATTAAAATCACCAATTAAATCCACGACGAGGTATTATATGACCTTTAAGCGGTACTAGAAATTGCTTTGAGCAAATTCTCGAAAGAAGTTATGTTTATAGTGATTGTAGCTGATAGTGCTTTGTTGCACTTAAAATTGTTAATTGTCATATTCCGTTTTATTGCTGGAACCATAAAATAATGGAAGTTATGTTGTGCTTTGTTATCCTCTGAAGGCCACTCTTTCTGCTTTTATGGACTTTAAGAATTAATTACCTCTGTCCAAAATGGCAATTGTATGGCCATGCTGAATAAGATTTCATGTTATTACACTTTGATCCTCCAATTATTTCTCGATTTTTTTTTCCATTTTATCTTAAAGATCTAAATGTAGATTAATGAGATGTATAAAGATATGATATATGAGAACATCATGACATCATTTGATCTATGTAGCCGATCCCGCTTAGGGGATAAGGCTTGGTTGTTGTTTTTGTTGTATGTATAAAATCTAAAGGTCATTGATCAAATTATGTTTGAAATACTTGGTTTGATAGTTATGTTCCGTAAGAATTTCATCTCTCTGTATTTGTCCCATAACAATGAATTCTGGCTACTGCAGGACAGTACATCAGCTATCTGTTTTCTGCTTCATTGTCAAAAATTCATCGAACTGGTTCGGGTATATTCCTTTCACTATTTAGTTTTGTAACTATTTGAATCCTCTCATTTATTCTTGTACAACATTTGTTTATCTGCAATTAGACTTCTTTTTTCTTTAATATTTCATTGTTTACATTTGATATCAGTAATCAAGTATGGATTTGTCCCGTGAGCCTAGCTCAGTTGGTAGGACATTTGCACGTAATGTGCAGGGACTGGGGTTCGAACCTTGGTATGCCCACTTATTCACCTTTAAGGGGTGAAGTTCTAGCCAGTAGGCTATCTGACCAAAAAAAATAAAGTATGGATTTAGGCTGTTTGCCTGATTGATGATATTATTATTTTTTTCTTGTTAGTTACCCATTTAAATTTGTCCTTCTATCCATATAGCTTTATATATAAATTGTATAACTTTTAAGACTTCAAAATTGCTGCATGTGATATTTAGGTTGGAGCACTGGAGGAGGCCATCAACTATGGAAGAATAGAATTGTCTCGATTTTTTGGGTTGCCGGTCTTTGAGGAGTTAGTTCAGGTGAATTTTCTTATCAATAATTGGTACTATAATTAACTCTGCCAATATCCCTAGGCGATATCAAATCCATAAGGGGAGTTGTAATCTGCCGCTTGAGCATATCATTCTAATCTTTATATCGCATTTGATAAACATGCGCATTTTCATCTCCCATCATTATGGTGCAAGTTAAGATTGTCCAAGGTTATACCATAGCATGTCTATGTTCCCTGTTTGTCTAATCATAGCACGTTAGTAAACACTTAAATTTAACTTGAGATTTTTTATTCTATTAGGAGTGTGTTGCTTTGCTGGCCTACGAGCGACCATTAGAATCTGCCGTAGGTTATCTCCTAAAAGACTCGCGGCGTGAAGTTGTAGCGGACTCAGTAAATGCAATGATATTGTCTACAAATCCCAACATGAAAGAAACAAAAAATCGCTTGCACTCTAATCTTGAGAGGTTACTAAGACAGCTCACTGCATGTTGCTTAGAGAGACGATCATTGAGTGGAGATCAAGGAGAAGCTTTTCAACTTCAAAGAGTGCTTAGCAGTGGTAGAAGAAGCTAGTGCCTGCATTTCTATTCATTTTCTGACTCTGCTGTTCATATCACCCTTTTTTGGTTTTAGAACATTGCCAAATGATCAAATTGATCTTAGGGTCTCATATACTGTGGAGTCCCCCATCTATGTACATGTTGATTATCTTTTTTCTGATAGGGTGGGTTGTGTATATGCATGTAATCTTGTAACCTTTTCATAATAAAACAATGGAAGTTAAATATTGAACTAGATATGATTTCAATTGTTAAAAATAGATGAACATGTTCGGGTGCACATGCAAAATTATGTATCAGTTGTGCAATCGACTCGTTCCGTTGGCCCTTCCGAAATGACTATTTTTGGTAGTATCTAATTAATAGTCATTTTACAATTGTCCTGAGAATATTTAAACTATATTCCTTGATGTTGTGAAGCTAAACGCCTACGACTAAGGTATCACTTCAAGTGTAATTTCTTATTTTTAATTCTATAGTATCACATATACAACTTACCAAGTACAGATTCTAATTGGTTGACTAGTTATGAGTAACATACTAATATTCTTTAAATAAAACTACATAAGTGATGCAACATATAGAAAAAATAATGATAAAAACATCAATAGTGATAGCAGAAACTGCTTGATCACTAAGCTTCATATTCTTTCCACCAAGACGATCAACCATATCTGGAACAGGTACATAATTCTTCAATTCTACCTCATAAGGATCCTCAAATTTTATTTTCAATTTCTCTTGTTGACGACTTGCAACCTCTTGAGCTAATGTCCAGTCATAAAAGCTTCTACTTTCTTCATTGCTGAGGACAGTGTAAACCTCTTTTAATTTCATGAATTTTTCTGAGGCAGTTTTTAGAGGGAGGGATGTTGTATCTGGATGATACTCCTTTGATAGTTTTCTGAATGCTACTTTGATTTCTTCAACATCTGAATCTGGTGATATTCCTAAGAATCTGATTGTTTTCATCATATAATTCATTAATCAGAGTCTTGTCATGTCAAAGAAAAAGAAAATTATCATGCTCCCTCAAGCAAAACAGACTTAACTTTTTTTTTTGTCAAGTTTATTGACTAAAATTTCATCCTCAAAGGTGAATAACTAGGGTGTTCGGGGTTTGAACTTCACTCCTACATAAAATGCGACGTCTTTGTCAACTGAGTTAAACTCACGAGGACAATCCAGTCCCAAAACTGAGTTGAACATAAGTGGATTTTTTTTACAAAACAAACGTATCTTTATTTATTTTTGTAACAACCATAAAAATGTTACTACTTATTAATTCATAGTTTGATAAAAAAGTAACTAAAATCTAACTAACAATTATTCTAGTCCTTACTATACAAACTATTCAACTTAAGATTCAACCACTTGGTTAAGTTTTACATTTTTTGTAGGATTTAGGATTTTTGACATGGTTCACACATGTAATTTGACAATTGAACATACAGTTATAACTAACAAAAACAGTTATAAAGAAACTCACTCATAATGAGAACCTTGAAAATTTAACAAATCAGCAAAATCTTCACCCAACAACTTCTTAGGTTTCACCTCTGCATTTGTTTGTTGCTGTTTATTGCTACCTCCAACCCAACCTTCATCATCATTCTCCCAATGGATTCTTGTGTCAATTCCAGGTGGTGCTTTTTGTGGTCCTTGAGAGTCCTTAGAAGCATGAACTTGTAAACTATAGCAAGAGTTTGTGGTTTTTGTTATCCTAAAGAATCTTAGTTTTCTTAATGTTTTGGTGTTTCCTAAGATTGGATTGAATAATAGAATCTGTGGAGAAGGTGTTGTTGTGGAAGCCATGAGAGTGGAACACAAAATAATTGTGAGATTTTGGAAAAGCTAGGATACAATACATGCCCCACGTTGTGTTATATTTCTTTTTTGTGGTTCACATTAAGTTTGGGACATGGACTTTGTAATATTAATTTTAATTAAAGTTGATTTTGACCTTTCATAAATTTTAGCTCAACTGACTGAAAATGTCGAAATTGTTAAGCTGAATATTTATGATTGATGCTCGAACTATGATCCCTCCACTTTGTGTGTGTAAGTTTCAAATGGTTTACCATGTCATATATGTACACAAAAAATGATTTGAACATGTTGATATCTTTTTATTTTAAAGGTTTAATCTCCACAGTTGTGTGCAAAAATATCTTAAAATACTACCAAAAAAATAAAAATAAAGATTTTAACTCCAATATTTTAAAAATTGAATCAAATGTTAAATCTATAAGATCTTTAAGTCATGATTCGACGAAGTGAGATTTCAGTTATTTGAAGATTTAATCTCAACAATTGTATGTGAAAATAATATAATTTATCAACTAAATTTTCTTTAGTTACTAGCTACTTCTATCGAAAATTCTCTATTTATCCAAACTTAAAAATGTGCGAGAGGTTGATACATACTCATTCATATTTTATCTATTTTACTAAATTTTGATTGATAGGCGTTTTTGTTTATTTTTGACTCAACGAAAAATAATAGTATAGCTTGTAGAGAAAAAGGTGTATGTAATATTTAAACATACACAAAAGTCAAATTAAAAGAGATGGATTGGTTTGAGTTTTTGATATTTGACATTTGACAATTCAAACAAGGAAGTAAGTTTGATAACAGTATTCTCACCTATATTTTTGAGATCTGATGATTTTATGGGAGTTATTGGATTGAGATTTTGAGAGATTTCAATGGATTTTAAAAGACTTTTTTATGATAAAAAAATCTTGTGTTATTCGATCAAGAGTTTTATAAAATTTAGGGGGGGTTATTGGATTGAGATTTCGAGGGATTATTTTGACAAAAAAAATCTTGAAGATTTTAAAAGACTTCGCGGGATAATATTGATTTTGAGAGACTTCTTTTAAAAGATATTTTACAATCAAGATTTTTAACACAGAATTTTTTAAAAATTATAATACAAAAAAAAAATCTTTTTTAAAAATCTTGATTGAATAACAACGGATTTTGTAGCATTGAAAAAATAAAATAAAAATCTTGATTGAATAACACAAGACTTTTAAAATCCATTAAAATCTCTCAAAATCTATTAAAATCCCTCAAAATCCTAATCCAATAACCCCCCTTAAGCAAATTTTGTGATATTCAATTAAAAAAGTCCCTCCTATACCAAAAAAAATTAAAAAAGTCCCTCAAAATCTCACAAAATTCCACAAAGTCTTTTAAAATCTTCAAGATTTTTTTTTTGTCAAAATAATCCTTTAAAATCTCAATCCAATAACCCCTAGTCTCTAAGTTTTTTGTTTGGTTTTCATTCCTATAAATTTAAATTTGTTTCTTTTCGTTACAAAAACAATGACATAACGGTATAAATAGATCAGAATTTTTGATAATTAGGTTTCTTTTTGTTACTAAAGTCCTAAAATATTTGTCATTTTTTTCTTCTCTATTTTTCAAGTCAACTCATCATTTAAAATTTAACTTTTTTTGTTGAAGTATTTAATGTTTCAAAATTTATATTTAATTCAATATCCGTTAACATAAATAATAAATTTGTGTGAGTAATTTTTATAATATTATAAACATGAATATAAAATTTAATTAAAAAATAAATAAATAAGTTTCTTTATTTATTGATAAAAGAAAGGGTAAAAAAGTTTCTTGTTGAAAAAGAAATTGCGAAGAAAAACAAAAGAAACGAAAAAGAAGTCACGTAACACACAGAGGGATGCCGGCGGCGGAGTTGAACACCGAGAAAATACGCCCTAGCCCTACTCGCGCTCAAATCTTCGAAGCCATCTTAGCGATCATCGCAGACAAGGTCGCCGATGTATGCTTGAAACCTGGAAGCATCGGAAGCAATATGTTCCTTGCCTACTACATTACTGGATCTAGTACGTACTACTACTACTACTACTACTTTTCTCTCTATTCTTCTTCTTCTTCGTCGATGGATCGATCTCATTATTGGATGCATGCACGCATTTGTTTTTATTTATTTAGGTTACACAATGATCTTATCATACAAATGCGCCAGAGAACTCTTATTCCCTACCTCTACCTCTTATGCTCAGGTAAATAATAATAAATAATAATAAACGTGTTTTCTACTTTTATTTTTCTATCTAGCTGCTCTATCTGCTCACAATAATATATATATGGAGTTTAATGTTGTTTCCGTTTTCAGGTGCAGGGTCTTAAAGACATTATTGTAGAAGAAGAAACACTAGCCGCAAATTCTACTGATCAACCAGAGCAGCAGCTGCAGAAGAAGAAAACACCATTGAATAATAAGTACTGTTTTAAATAAATATATAGCCTTTCTTAGCATCTGTGTTAGTTGTGTCCCAATGACTTCTTTTAAATACACTGCATGTGTTGTATGGCCATTGCTTCAAATGTTTTGTGCTTGTGTGTTTATGAATATGGTTGTTGTGTTACTGTTAGGGTTTGTTTCATCTATAATAATTTCTAAACACTCACTCACTCACTCACCTCTTTCTGTTTGTACTCTTGTAACATTTACAGGGGAGCTTTAATCAGTCGTCGAGGAATGATACCAGCTACATTGTTACTCCAATAAATTTCAATTACATCTGGACTTCTATGTGAATTTTAAGCTGTCAGTGTAGGAGTATTTTACTACTTTAGCATGACTTTGAAAGCATTTTCTTTTGTCTTGTAATAATGTGGTGCACCTAACTATAGTATGAGTGTTAAGTTTTTCTAAACTACGTTTTTAATTTGCCAATCACCTGTCCATTTTTGCTTAATTGTATTTGGTTATTTGACTCATGCATGTCCATTTCATAGAAAATTAATTAGTGTTGATTCTGATGGGAAAATTAAAAAAAAAAACACTATGGTTCACTTTTTATTTCTATTATTATGTGCTTGATTATTGATGAAAGAAAGAACATATAGCCCTGTTATACAAATACTGAACAAGCAAAGAAACTAATTAATAGCCTGCCTGCACTTACACCAGACAAGAATACAATGGATTAATCTAGTTTGATTGAGAGTTGATTTTGGTTGTTAGAGATGTTTGAAAATTCTTCATGTATGTACCAATTTATTGTTTCTTACAAAATACTTCTTCTCACTTTAGGTTGATTGGGCTGGTTTTCTGATGTGGTGGTATTTGGCTGGTATATCAGTGTCATTGCTATGTTTTTGCCTTTTATTTTGTTTGGTTCTGTATTGAGTGTGTTAGTGATTTTCATATGTTAGAAGCTCTCAGACTATGTGCCTTGCTCGCTCATTTTATTTAATGAAACACCTTTTGGTTTAGGTTTCACCTCTGCATTTGTTTGTTGCTGTTTACTGCTACCTCCAATCAAACCTTCATCATCATTCTCCCAATGGAGATTCTTGTGTCAATTCCAGGTGGTGCTTTTTGTGGTCCTTGAGAGTCCTTAGAAGCATGAACTTGTAAACTATAGTAAAAGTTTGTGGTTTTTGTTATCCTAAAGAATCTTAGTTTTCTTAATGTTTTGGTGTTTCCTAAGATTGGACTGAATAATAGAATCTGTGGAGAAGGTGTTGTTGTGGAAGCCATGAGAGTGGAACACAAAATAATTGTGAGATTTTGGAAAAGCTAGGATACAATACATACCCCACGTTGTGTTCTGTTTTTTTTTTGGTTTTTGTTTTTGTTTTTTGTGGTTCACATTAAGTTTGGGACATGGACTTTGTAATATTAATTTTAATTAAAGCTGATTGATTTTGACCGTCCAGAAATTCTAGCTAAACTGATAGAATATGTCGAAATTGTTAAACTGGATGTTCATGATTGATTTTCGAACTCTGGTCCCTCCATTTTGTGTGTGTAAGTTTCAAATGGTTTACCATTTTATATATGTACAAAATAAATGATTATCACCATCATTATTATTATTAGTATTGGTATTATTTTATCACACATATTACACCATAGTTATTAAAGTGAACAAACATTCACATGACATCCATATATTTTAATCCCCAGCAGTACAAAGTGAAGTTCCATCAGCTGTGTAAATTGTACAACCAGTTGATGCAAAGCAACAATTGCATGGTGCATTGAGACGTTCATCACCAGAAGAAGTGCAAATCATGTATGAACGTGAATCATAGCAAAATTGTGGACAAGCATCAACAATTTTCATATTGCCTCCCAAAAGAATTGCACCTGGATCATAAACACAAAACTTATATTTTATTTTTTATTTATTAAATATGACTCTAAATGAGAAATCTCACCAAAATTTTGGTTTCATCTTGATTCAACATATACATGCCCCATAAGCATCTTAGGGATTAAAATATGTCAATAGAATTTATAACTCTACCTAAGTTTCACAATTTCGAGGATTTATAATTAACTCTACTTAAAATAATTAATCGTTTCAAATTTAAGGATGAAAATAAGTTAGAAAAATTTACAACTCTATCTAAATTTTACAATTGGGCGATTTTGGTCTCCTATATTTGAAAATACTAATATTTTGTTTTTCCCTTAACTTTATCTTAGATTGCAAAACATATCGAGGTCCTTAATTTTGACCCAATAAACACATATGTGAATATGTATCCTACTTTTGGCTTAAAAAAATACTAGACAATTTAAATTCTATGTAGAAACTTATGATAAAATAAACTTTGTGATCAAATTCGTATAGTCCCATTAGAAATAATTGACTAAATTTCAAAAATAGTATATCATATAAGTGAGATGTATATGCCTCTAGTTTGGGACATAAGTTACTCTCAATCTTAGGTTCAATTTAGTGTAACAAATATAAATTGTACAATAGATTGCTAAAACTATACTTAAAAAAAGAAGACACAAAACTTTTTGTTGAAAGGAAGAGAGTGGATGAGTTCAAGATTTACCACAAACAAAGACAAGCAGGATAGTCTCAACCTTTAAAGCCATGTTTCTTTGCAATACTGATGATGAAACTTATGTCTCATATTTAATTTATAGGATAAAAAAAGAATAGCAAACGTATATGAAAGGATATATATGATGTTGATGATTTACTTTTTGTTACCATTACCATATAAGTCAAAGTATGTATTTTTTTTCATTCTTATATGAAAGGAACCATTTTGGTCGATTCATTCATAAAATCATTTTTTTTTATAATTTAATTTTTTTGTTATTAAATTTATGATTTGTAATCTCCGTAAGCATATAGCTCACTCGGTAGAGATATCACATTTTATATGCATGAGTCAAGATTTAAATCATAATTCTCCACTTATTCATTTAAAAAGATCAATTTTTAGCCACTAAATTACTCGACAATTTTTTTTATAATTTGCCAAGTAAACTACTATATTTTTCATCTATGAGGAATTAAATCAAAAGAAAGAATCTAAACATCTCAATAAACAAAATTCAAATTCGATATAAATTGGTGCAAAATTGTCATTAAAAATTTTGGTACCAGTCTCCATCACTCCTTATCCAGTCAGTCAATAGCCCTTATAATTTGACAATTAAAAGACAACAAAAATCTCAATTCAAACACAAAAGTCAAATCAAAAGACTTCACGCTCGCTTAAGGTTCTTGAAAGAGATGATGGATTGTTTTGAGTTTTTGATATTTGAGTATTTGACAATTCAAACAAGGAAGGAAGTTTGATAATGTGTTCTCACCTATGATCTTAGTCTCTAAGTTTTTGTTTGGTTTTCATTCCTATAAATTTAAATTTGTTTCTTTTCATTACAAAAACAATGACATTTAACGGTATAAATAGATGAGAAAAAATTGATTAAACTAAAAAAATATTCAAACCAGTTCATACTTATATTATATGATTACGTTCAAAAAACGAATCAAATTAATAAAAATCAACATAGTTTGATTTGGTTCTCGATTTTTATTCTTAAAAATCAAAGAATCGATCAACCAACTTCGATATCTATAATAACCTTACAAATATCTATCATAATTTTTTATGCAGTTAAATAATCCGAGGTTGTCACATTTTTCTTTGCTTCAAATATATAAATTAAGTCCACAATATAGGGACAATTATTTGCTTTCTCTATTTGATGGTTCATTTTATACTTTAAAACATTTTAAGTTTAGGATTTAGTGTTTTTATTACTAAGTTTTTTTATAGTTAAGACATTCATTCATTTTCTGTTTTCTTTTGTCCCTAACAATGACCAATTTATATTTATTTTAATGTCAAAGTTATAACTTTTATATATTGATCTGTTTATTTTATGTACATATATTATATTGGACCTAGTATGTCCATATTATACTAAAAAAATGTCAAAATTATAAACAATTAGGTACTAAAAATAAAAGGGAAATTTTAGAGGACAAAAACATTTCATTTTTATTTTTAGGATCTAAAATCAAAATTTCATATATATTTAGAGATTAAAATTTTCTGTAACCCAAACTATAACAAGTGATATATCTAGTCCTTTAGACTAAACCATGAACGTAAACAATTCATATACATAGTAAAGAAAATTATACCTATAATTTCTAATTATACCTATAATTTCTTGCAATTTCATCAAATTTTAAGTAATGTCCTAATTAACTTGAATTAACTTGTCAAAAAAAAAAAGTAATGTCCTAATTAACTTGAAATTATTGTGTCCGTTGTTTAGAATATCAAATTAAAGAAACAGGTCCAAAATGTTTGACCAATAAAATATAGATCGAGTATCAAACTTGTGTCCTAATTAACCAATGAACTCAAGATATATATGAATTATGAAAGGAGAGAAAAAAAATCACAGTACAACACAGATAGTATTAAAGAGTACACCAACCATGAGCTGCTTGGAAAAACTCGTCAAGATCAACTACTAAAATTTATATTACAAACATATTTAGTACCATTTACAACAGTGTATATTTATTTACAAAATCATAATGTATTTAATTTTATAATGGAATAATAACGTGTTTGTTGGTAGAATAGATAGAATCTGTGAAGATATATATTGAGATTATTAAGATATATAGTAACTAGATTATGATTTTAAAAAAGTCCAAACTTGATACTTAAAAAACAATGAAGAAATGAAATGGATTCATTGGACATCAAAAGATTAAAATTTTGGAGAGATATTAAAATATAAAGAAATGTTCATTATTCAAATAATATATATAATGCGAAACCACTACAATTCCAAATAAATAAAAAAGACAACAAAAAACTCAATAACTTAAATATTCAGTCTTAACCAGATCACATTCATAAAACTAGTTAAGTCTGTGTGCTCTCTTATTAAAAATAATTAAAAACAACATAAACCATTAATCAAAATGGGAAGGATCCTCCCCCCCTCCTCCTCCTTGTCCTCCGATATTGTTGAAGCCAAATAAATTTGATTTCAACATATGATTTTCAAAAGATTGTTCCATAAACATTTGAGCTTGTTGGGAATTTGGCTGATGATTGGGAGGCATGTTAGAGGATGACCCATTTCCATCAAAAAATGGTAGGGTTTGGGTAACAGGATTCTGGATAACAGGAAAAGATTGTTTCAGAAACATTTGAGCTAGTTGAGGGTTTGACTGGTGATCGAGAGACATGTTAGAGGATGATCCACTTGCAGTAAAAAATGGTAGGGTTTGGGTAGGGGGATTATGATTTATAGGAAAAGATTGTTCCATAAACATTTTAGCTTGTTGAGGATTTGGCTGGAGAAGCATGTTAGAGGATGAACCATTTGCAGCAAAAAATGGTAGGGTTTGAGGTTCTTGAATTGCAAGCCTATGAGCTTGTTGATCTACGAGTATCTTCAATTCTTTCAAAGCATTCTCGCGTAATTCAAGTTGAACCATGTTCATTCGATCAATGAGACAACCCCCACAATACTGAGCCTCATTCATATTGTGTACATGACTCATCTCATCACAACTCCTCTTCTCAATGTCTATTCTGTTGTTCATCTCACTCAGCAAATCATTAAGGTTTTGCACGATGGTGTTACGGCGAGTCTCATTGAATTGCATGGTACCATCATTTTGATGTGGGCCTCGTGAAAGATAACGATCTATGACCGTCATAACATTTGGGTGATCGAATGAAAACACCTTATCACTAGGTGAAAATAGTATCAGAGCAACATTTGCACCACAGAGAGTGCAAAGCTCGCTAGCATTCTTGAAAAGCCCGCTACGACGCTTCGAAAAAGTTACTTGCAGGTTGCTCTCATTGCTGATTTTTTTCATCTCAATCTTTTGGCGACCTCGTGTTTTCTTTTCGCTCGACATGGTTGAAGCACACAAAAGAAAAATGGGTGGATGTGTTTGTGAATTTAGAGTGAAAAATGACACACTGAAATGGGGTGTGAAGAGGCAATTTTATAGTCAAATTTTATGTATTTTCACTCTCATATTGTGATGTGGCAAGATTATCCTTTTTTGACTACATTAAATATTTTCTAGATGGAGAGATTTTCATTAAATCAAATCTTTTATGACATATATGGTAGGTAATTCAATATAAAAAATTATGATTTTTTTCCAAATTTGCATATAACTAATTAGCTTATTCGGCAACTTATATATGATAAGTTTCATTGTACATGGACAACTCTAAGAGTTTGCCATAATTATGTTAATATATTGCTGCATATTTTAAAAAAAAAAACAAAAAAAATGTTACAAGATACTAGTTCAATACATTAATTTTCAGAATGGTTATATGTTCCTCTAAAAATTGTTCCTCCGTGCTCGTGAATTTGATTTTTTTTTTTTTGTACTTTGTTTGGAGTATTCATCACGATCTTTGTCATATTTTTTTCTTTGCTTGTCTCATAAAAATTAATATGCAATGTAAGGTGATATGATAAGTATTATTATAATACATTTACAATAATAATTCTATATTATTAAATAATTTTTTGAGTCAATACCTAGTAATTGTCCATATGTTGTAAAATGAAAATTTGTCATTTTAATTAATAATAATTTATCTCTTCCTCAATTATTTAATATTATTATTATGCAATCAATAAAATTTATAAACACCTAAAAAGGAAAAGCATAATTTTAAAATAAAATTAATTAGTTAAGGTAATAATTATCTTTAATTTAATATATAATTATTTTTTGCTAATGATTAATAATTAAATATGATTGATTATTTTTTATTTATAATTTAATGCCAAATGCAAACACCTAACCCCATGCCTTAATTTTTTAAATATTTTTTTTATATAACTTTTTATAAAAATAAGGTATATAATAGTGTGTTGTACTGAAAGAAAAAAGACATTGTACAGTTTCATTATAATATAGATTTATAATTTTTTTTATAGATTTATAATATAGAAAAAAAATACAACACTATTAAATTATTCTACATTTTTAATAAAATCGTTTCTTTATAACATAATGCAAACACAATGTGAATAATGTCAACTAAAGGTACGAACTTTAGCATGAAATTAGCAATAATTTTGTTTATAACATTAAAATGCAGGTAACAATACGAGTAAAGTCCGAGCAACATTTTAAGCTTAAATAAAAATTTGTTTTTTTTATAATAAAAAATGTCAGTTTTGAACAAAAAAAAATATCAATTTTAACTTAAATAATTAACCTCTAAAACTAACTCTAAAATATATGCCAATTTTGAACCGAACCGGGATGATATGGTCTTGGTGGCTCCACCTATGGATATTAGTACTTAGGTATCTCGTACCCATAAGACCATCTCCAATAATGAACTCCATTTTGGAGTACTTAAAGGACCTCACTTATATACACATCACTTATTTATAAATTTTTAATAATAGTATTTAATTAGCATTCAATCTCTTCAATCCATCACCTCTTTAAAAAGTTCTTAATAGGTCACGCCAATAACTCTACATCATTTAATTTAATAATAAAATATTACTACTATATCATATAAGAAGTGGATCCCATTAAGAATAATATATAAAAATATATGAGACCCGTTAAGAACTAAGAGAGAAAGTTCTTATTTAAGAAGTACTCCTCCGTCCCTTTTTATAAGAACTCGTTTGACAAAATTACATTATTGTACTATTCACTTATCTTGTTTACTTCATCGTCCCTCAGTCGTATACCACGAGGATTTGTATTATTGATTATAATGTTTAAACGAAAAATAATACTAAGGAATGTTTTTTTTTTGACAAATAAAAAAAGGAATGTTAAAGACATAAAGTATGCATGGAATTTACAACCTTGTAATGATTGTTTTATTTCATATTACAAATTGTAATAATATTTTTATCACACTCACACATATTACAACAAACTTATTGAATAGAAATTCACATGACATCCATACATATTTAATTTAATTAAGTAGAAGTACAAATAAGAGTTCCATCCCCTTTGTAAAGTGTGCAGCCAGTTGATGCAAGACAACAATTGCATGGTGGACTGAGGTGGTTACCACCTGAAGAAGGGCAGATCATGTATGCAGCTGACTCGTAGCATATTAGGGGACAAACTTTACCATCAACAATTTTCATATTCCCTCCTAAAATAATTGTACCTAATTTAGATCACAAACACAAAAATTAGATTTTCACACTAAAAAAATACTATTAAAAGACATTTTTTAGTTAAATTTAAACCAACGAAATATATATTCTAATAAAATTTATACTACCATAAAGTTTATCCTGATAAAGGAAATACGTATCGATCTTTTTTTTTACTATACATACATATCAATCTATTTAGAAACATGCATATAAAACTCTTAAGTTTGGATGTACCAAAAAAAAATCTTATAATTAAGGTTGGGGCATAAGTTAGTGTTAGTCTCAATTTAGTGTAATATTTGTTTGGGTTACCCGTGTAATACTTTCTGTCTCTAAACAAATACAAAGTGTGTATATATATATATATATATACACACACACACACAAATAAATTGCTTAAAGGAAGAAGAAAAAAAAAATGTTGGTGGGTTCAAGATTTACCACAGAGGAAGACAAGAAGGAAACTCTCAACCTTTAAAGCAGCCATGTTTCTTGGCAACACCGGTGAAACTTATGTCTCATTTATAGCATATACAAATATGAAAGGAATCATGTTGATTATTTATTTGTATTAATTTTATCATGTATAGTACTCTAATGATTAGACTTAGACTATTTTTTTTGACAAAATTAGACTTAGACACTTAAAATGTAGATAAATAATATGAAATTCTGAATTCTAATTTCATAGCTTATAAATCAATGTCTATGTTGTTATCGATTGAGTTACAAGTCTAACACTCAACACCCAAAAATATTGAAATAATATTTTCTGTTATTATCAATTGAACTACACTTACAAAATTGTTAATTTTTTTTTGAATGAAAAAATATTATTAATAATAAATAGGTTTTTACACAAGACGCACAAAAACTCGTAAAAGAAGAGTTACAAACAAATGCGCCGTTTATAAGTGAAACATTAATAAAAATACCAAAACAAACACCATCTAAAAAAAATCTACTTTTAATCTTATTCTTAAAAATTTGTTGAATATTTATTTATTGTCACAAAACATGTGTTCATTATTGAATTAAAATAAACAACAAGAATACTACGTAGTACGTAGTAGTTGTTCTCAAGAAAAAATAAGCATATTGTAATGAGATAATGACAATATCAATGTGTGATTATGACAGAATCACTATTTTAGAATGCAATCAATGTTTGATATTGTCATACTAGTATCATGTGATATTGTTGCATGATATGAATAATCATATACTAGCTGTCAATCATTAACTTAGGAAATGTTTTAGGAATATTAATTTGTATAGCTGAATTTTAGGAGATGTACTCATGTATATATTTGTGCACTACACAATATGAAAGGTATCATGTTTGTTTCTGTCATAGGTTTCTTTATGGTATCAAAGCGCAAAAGGTTCCATTAAAATTCTGTGACAATGTCTGATCATGACGATGAATCTGATCATGAAACAAAAAATTCTAAGGAGACAAAAGAGTCTCCTAAGGAGACGATCCACAAGCCGGTGATGAAAACTCCATCACCATATGATTTGAATTCCAATGATAATCCAGGAAACTTGATAACTCAAGTACGACTTCGAGGCGATGAAAATTATGATGAATGGTCGCATGCCGTGAGGAGGTCACTGCGTGCTCGCAGAAAATGGGGCTTTGTAGAAGGCACCATTGAAACACCAGAGGAAGGCTCACCTAAAATGGAAGACTGGTGGACTGTGCAATCCATGGTGGTATCATGGATTCTAAATACAGTTGAAGAAAATTTGCGCTCCACTATGTCTTATGCAGAAAATGCAAAAGATTTGTGGATGGATATCAAAGAAAGATTCTCCATTGTGAATGGCCCTAGGATACAACAGCTGAAATCAGATCTAGCAAGGTGCAAACAAGACGGTATGTCAGTGGTAGCATACTATGGAAAACTGAAGTTGTTGTGGGATGAGTTGGCCAATTACGATCAAATCCCAGCATGCACTTGTCGTGGATGCAAGTGTGATATATCCTCAAAGTTAGAAAAACGAAGAGAGGAAGAAAGAGTTCATCAATTCCTCATGGGATTGGATGATGCAAATTACGGAACTGTTCGATCCAATCTTCTTGCCACAGATCCACTGCCGAATCTCAATAGAGTATACTCAACAGTGATTCAAGAAGAAAGAATTAGAATGATGACTAGAGCCACAGAAGAAAGAAGAGAAGTGGTGAGCTTAGCTGTTCAAACAAATGGGCGAGGAATCAAGGGGAAATGGGATGAAAAAGACAAATCAGGATCTTGCACTCATTGTCATCAAACAGGACATGACGCGAGAGGTTGTTTTCAACTTATTGGCTATCCTGATTGGTGGGGAGACAGACCAAAAAGTGAAGGGAAAAATGGCGGCCGAAGTAAGCCAATGCAGCGAACAGGAACTGGACGAGGAAGAGGAGGTATTGTGCGTGCAAATGTTGTACACACAGCAGGAACAACTGCAGAAACTGGAATTTCACAAGGAGATTGTTCAGGCTTAGCTGGAATCACAACAGAACAATTGCAAACTCTGATAGGATTACTCAATGCTAATACAACAAACTCTAATGACAAGATGACAGGTGAGTTTGATACATGGATAATTGATACAGGTTGCTCTAACCACATGACTGGAAACTTGAGACATATGCGAGAACTACGAGATATTCGAAGTTTTCCAGTCGGTCTCCCTAATGGAGAACATACAGCTGCAAGTAAAGAAGGAAGTGTAGTGCTGGAAGGAGGGTTAAAGCTTACTAATGTTCTCTACGTGCCAGAGTTGAACTGCAACTTAATATCTGTTTCACAAATGATGGATGAATTCAAATGTGTCATTCAGTTCACTAATAAATTATGTGTTGTGCAGGACCGTACTTTGAGGACGCTGATTGGAGCGGGTGAACGGAAAGATGGGCTTTATTTCTTCAGAGGAATTCGAAGAGAGAGAGCTTGCAAGACTGACGGACTTCATCCCGTGGATCTTTGGCACAAACGGTTGGGACATCCTTCATTGAAAATTACCCAGTTAATTCCTAAAGTTAGTAGAAACAAGGATAATAATATAGTGGATAAAGCATGTGAAGTTTGTTTCAGAGCCAAACAAACTAGAGAAAAGTTTCCTTTGAGTCAAAATAAAGCTAGTACTGCATTTGAATTAATTCATTGTGATTTGTGGGGAGCATATCGAACTCCTTCTACTTGTGGTGCTTTTTATTTTTTGACAATAGTTGATGATTATTCACGCGCTGTGTGGGTGTATTTGTTGACTGATAAACGCGAAGTGACGACAATGCTTCGCAATTTTTTTGCTTTAGTTGAGAGGCAATTTAATAAACAAGTAAAAATATTCAGAAGCGATAATGGGACGGAATTCACATGTATGAGAAAATATTTTCTTGACCATGGTATAATTTTTCAAACATCTTGCACCGGAACACCCCAACAAAATGGGAGAGTGGAACGAAAACATAGACATATTTTAAATGTAGCACGAGCACTACGGTTTCAGGGTAATCTACCTATTAAGTTTTGGGGAGAATGTATTCTAACTGCGGGATATCTAATTAATCGCACTCCTTCCACTGTTTTGAATGGGAAAACTCCATATGAAATGCTTCATGGACAACAACCTGAGTATAAACATTTGAGAGTATTTGGATCCTTATGTTATGGTCATAATCAACGAAGAAATGGTGATAAATTTGCAAGTAGGAGTAAGAAGTGTGTGTTTATTGGGTATCCATATGGAAAGAAAGGATGGAAGTTATTTGATTTAGAAACTGAAGATATTTTTGTGTCTCGAGATGTTGAATTTATTGAAACTAAATTTCCTTTTGATTTAGCTACCACTTTCAAAAGAGATGATCTCCATAGTAGTGGGAATAATGAAGAATTTATTGATGATGTAGAAGAAACAAATCCAACACAGGGAAGCAATGATGTGGTAGTGGATAATGGGGGAGGTGACTCAAATATGGGGTTTGATGCAGTGACTTCACATGATATACACAACCAAGAAGATAATGAGGAGGTTAATGAACAAAATGTTACCCTACAAGATATGGACAAAGAAGATACAATAGAAATGACCGAGCAATTGTTGGGTAGAGGACATAGAATAAAACAACCATCTATTCGCTTGCAACCGCCCTATGTGACGAATACCGCAAGAAGATTGAGCCCATCCAACTGTTCGCCCTCTCCAAAAGCAACCTCAGGTACACCATATCCCATAACTAATTATGTGAATTATGACCGATTTTCTGTTGCACATCGTGTTTTTCTAGCATTTGTCTCACAGGAAAAAGAGCCTATCACATATGCTGCTGCAATTAAAGATAGTCAGTGGAGAGATGCTATGCATAGTGAAATACATGCACTTGAGACCAATGGAACTTGGACAGTAACAAAATTACCACCCGGAAAGAAAGCACTCGGTTGTAAGTGGGTGTACAAAATAAAGCATAAATCCGATGGAAGTGTAGAACGGTTCAAGGCACGATTAGTAATTCTTGGAAACCATCAAAAGGAAGGGATTGATTACACAGAGACTTTTGCACCTGTGGTGAAAATGGTTACGGTTCGTACGGTGTTAGCCGTAGCAGCCACACGAGATTGGGAGTTGCATCAAATGGACGTGCACAATGCATTTTTACACGGAGATCTTGAAGAAACCGTGTACATGAAGCACCCCCCTGGTTTTTTTCCACAGCAATCTGACACAGTATGTAAACTTAATAAGTCCTTGTATGGGCTTAAACAAGCACCTCGGTGTTGGTTTGCAAAGCTTTCGACTGCATTAAAACACTATGGATTTATACAATCTCGCTCTGATTATTCACTTTTTGTCTTGCAAAAACCAGGGGTCCATATTGTGGTGTTAGTGTATGTTGACGATCTCATCATTACAGGTGATAATCATGATGCTATCACTGATTTTAAAGGCTATTTACATAATTGTTTTCACATGAAAGACTTGGGGATCCTTAAATATTTCTTAGGCGTTGAAGTGGCGCGATCTGCAGCTGGTATCTTTCTTTGTCAACGCAAATATGCTTTAGATATTATAGCTGAAACTGGTCTTATGGGAGCTAAGCCATCAAATGTGCCAATTGAACAAAACCATCGGTTGGCACTTGCTGAAAATGTGCCTTTTCCCCATCCTGAGCAGTATAGGCGATTAGTCGGCCGCCTCATTTACCTATGTTTTACTAGACCCGAGCTTTCATATTGTGTACATGTCCTCTCTCAATTTATGCAAGTACCTAAAGTGGATCATTGGGAGGCCGCTCTAAGAGTCGTTCGATACTTGAAAGGGAATCCAGGACAAGGTGTTTTATTAAGAAGAGACTGTGATTTGCAACTGTCAGGTTGGTGTGATTCTGATTGGGCCGGCTGTCCTTTAACTCGCAGATCTCTTACCGGATGGTTTATTTTCCTTGGCTCCTCCCCAATTTCCTGGAAGACAAAGAAACAACAAACGGTTTCTCGTTCTTCTGCCGAGGCCGAGTATCGTTCCATGGCAGCTTTAACAGGGGAACTAAAATGGTTAAAAGGTCTTATTTCAACTCTTGGTATTTCACATCCTCAACCTATGAAACTTCACTGTGACAGTCAAGCAGCGCTTCATATTATCAAGAATCCGGTCTTCCACGAGCGAACCAAACATATTGAAGTGGATTGCCACTACATTCGTGATGAATATCTTGCTGGGAATATTGCACCAGCTTATGTTCCTACTAAAGCACAATTAGCGGATATCTTTACAAAGGCTGTTGGTTCAGCTCAATTCACTTGCTTGCTAAGCAAGTTGGGCATATGTAATCTACATGCTCCAACTTGAGGAGGGGTAATGAGATAATGACAATATCAATGTGTGATTATGACAGAATCACTATTTTAGAATGCAATCAATGTTTGATATTGTCATACTAGTATCATGTGATATTGTTGCATGATATGAATAATCATATACTAGCTGTCAATCATTAACTTAGGAAATGTTTTAGGAATATTAATTTGTATAGCTGAATTTTAGGAGATGTACTCATGTATATATTTGTGCACTACACAATATGAAAGGTATCATGTTTGTTTCTGTCATAGGTTTCTTTATATTGGCATCGAAAGTCTATACTAAATCACAAGCGTGTTTAGTCAAAAAGAAAATCAAAAGCATTTAAGGGTGTCATATATGACGGAGATACCAGAAAAAAAATATATATATACTACCTCGGTTATGTTTTATTTTGAATTGTTTTGTTTTTTATGTGGCTAGATAGTTTAGTGGCTAAATCTTTTTATAGGTGAATAAATAAATGTACCAAAATTCGAATATGGATTTCTGCATATTATATGCAATATTCTATCAATTAAGTTAAGGTCATTAAACTCTTTTCATTAATATATCTGATTGGCTAATTATTTAAAACAAAAATAAAATAAAAAACAATTATATTATTATACTTGTTCAAGTGCTAAGCAGTTTGATTTCACTTAATTAATGAAGTCTTCGAAGTTATAGTATCGTGTAAGAGTACTCTACAAATATACTCAATCGGATTCACACGATTCAACTAGCTAGTGTAATAATTATTAGGTCATGTATTCAATAAAAATCCGTTTCACATTTGTTATCTTATCTAACATTTTCTTTTGGGTACATATCTTGTCTAACATTTATTGGGTAATATATGTAATTCTATTTTTGTTGACATTGTTTTATTTGATTTATTTTTTTGATTTTCATCATCTGTATCCAACAACCGACTCATACATTTTAGAGTGAATTTTGACATTAAGTGATTGTAGTCATTTTTCAGGCACAATTATAAAGAATTGAACCGTGATCATTCCTACTAAGTTTGATGGTTGACATTGTTTTATGATGACTTCTATTTTGTAGCGAGTATGATGATGGGTTTTAAATTTGTATATTATTCGAAATAATTGAACTAAAAATTAATGAAATATATAGTATTAAAGAAATAAAGCATGAAGTTGAAAAGTGTATAGTTAATTTGTTTTATTTTTCATATTTAATATTTAGACATAGTACAACTTATTATTACACATTATTGATGTTTGATTAATTAAGGAGCTGTACAAATTAGAGATCCATCTTTTCTATAAAGTGAACAGCCACTTGGTGCAAAGCAACAGTTGCATGGTAGTGGTTTGATCTTTTCATCATCTTTGTTTGGGCATCGCATGAACGCTGGACAATAGCATATTTCTATGCAATATTTTTTTCCATCAACAATTTTCATCAAATTGCTTCCCAAATCAACTGCACTACCTGGTGGTGGATTCGTACAATCTGGGGGATGGAAGGCCAAACACGTATAGAGGCCTAAAGCAAAAATAAATAAAAATTGTGAGGCCTTAAAACATATATGGCTAATAAAAATAAATTAAAAATGTCAAATTTTCGACAATCTAAAGACTAATCTTTTGATAAAAAAAAGATGAGGAAATCTTCTCGACAAATATATATAAAAATTGATCATATTAGTATAAAATAATAACTAAAAAAAAATTATATTTGACGTACAAAAAAAAGAAATAATTATATTTGAATCTTTCCGACATTGAATATAGATTTACAGTAATTCACTATGTTGTCACTGGTGAGAATTTAAGCTTTAAAAACCGATTTATTATAGACCAAAATCTTTATATATATTGAAAATCTAAGCTTTAAAAACCGATTTATTATAACATTCACAACATAGAAAACGAATAAATATAATTAAAAAAAAGGGAAATACTAACTAGTTCGGACACTAGTTAAGGAATCAAATGTAGTAAAAATATGTATTAGAACTTGTGTATTGTTAACCCTTAAAAAATATAACAAACATTATTTTTAATGCATTTGTTTTTGTATCGTTAACCCTTAAAATAAATTCGAGAGGAAGAAAGTTGATGGGTTCAAGATTTACCACAAACCAAGACAAGAAGGATAGCTGCATCTTTCAAAGCCATTTTATTTTTCAACAATGTTGATGGTTTGTGTAGTCAAAAATAAAAATGTTGATGTTTTTGGGAGAAACACTGGCCTCGTATTTATAGCATCAAAAGATTATCTATAATTTAATAAGAGAAGGGATTCATTGACTTCAGAGTAACTCTTTGATGAGTTACTCCGTTTAATATTTCATTATTCATGATGAATTTTACTGATCAAACTGTTGATTATCATCCTTATATATCAATAATCATGTACACACATTTTTATATTAATTCAAAGTTTGTAGCTATGTCATCCAAACATTGACATTTACTTGTGTTTTTTTAAAAGTTTATTATACGTTTATTTGAAATTATTTAATGATGTATTAAATAATTTTATAATTTCATAAAAACTTGTAGAGTTGATCTATTCAATAAAAACTTTTAATTTGACAGTTGGATCGGTAAAATTCATTTTGAATAGTGAGATATTAAACGGAACAATTCATCTCATAGTTACTCCTAGAGTCGACGGATCCCTCCACATTTAATAATGAATGCTATACCTTTACAATTTTTAACGTAAAAGCAAACAATTACGTACTCCTCACGATAAATAAATACAGTATTTTTATTTTGTTCAAAACAATTTATTGTAACCAAACAAAATAAATTATAAATAAACTATTTATTTGTTTATTTTGGTCCAAAAATTTATTATAATGAAACAAAAAAACTTATACTTAAATCATTTATTTTTATTTTTAATCCTTGTGTAAATATACAACTTTTTATTTTAGTCTTTGGTGCTTTGTTTTAGTCCCAACAAAATATTTTCATTAATAATATTGGTCGTTGTAATATTCATTTTAGTCTTTATTTTGTGTAACTAAAATCATATTTTCTACATAATTAACGTAAGCTCCACACTTTTTTTTAGCCTTGCATGCAATTTTTATTCTCCTACTTTGTTAAATTTTCAATTCTCTTATCTCAATATTTCTAACTATAGGTCTCCCACCCCACTATGTGATCAATTTTGATGACATGATCAATTCACTTATGAAATGATAAATATAAACAAACAATTATACATGACATTATTTTTTATTTAGAACCATGATCCCAAATTCTCAACCACTAGTAGAACATAGATAAACAAGCATAGAATAGATAAAAGCATGTAAATATACAAACAACTAGTAATGAGAATAAAACAAATGAAATTAAATTAAATCACTACTAATAATAACTGGATTAACATAAATCTTTTGAGTTAAAGAAGCCCCATTCTTCTCTTATAATCACTAATTGTTAATGTAAGAGAATGTTTTCTCCCATCATTTTCAGGTACTTGGTAACCAACTGTTTCTTCTATTTTTTGTTTCCTTGCAAAAAACACATTTCTTCTTAGTTCTTCTCCTTTACCATATTTCTTAAGTTCAGCCAATGATATTGATACCTCAAAATCATGCAACATATTTGATTCTGTTCCAACATCAACTGGGGCAATAGTATCAATCAACTTCCCTGCATCAGCAGCTTCTTTCAATGATTCTTTTGTAGCCTCAACACCACCATCTTTTTTTTCATCTTTTTCTTCTTTACTCTCTTTACCTTGATCTTCATTGTAGTAGTTTCTTGACCTTGTCCACCTTCTAGAGAAAGGATCATACCCTTCTTCGCCCGCTTTCAAATTCGCATTCGCATTTTTATGCTCGGACAAGTTTTTAAAATTCTCAACGCGATTCTTTCTATTCATCTCATCGAGCCTAATAGCTTTAACATTGTTCTCTCTTGCACGACGCAACTCTTCCAATTCCACTAACTTTGTTTGAATTCTCTCCATCCATGCTTCGTCGTTTTTGCTTATCGCAATGTCCATTTCCCTCTTCAACCGATCCTTTTCTACCGCGATATTCAACGGCCTAGACGGTGTAGTTTTCTTCTCCTCCAACATTTGTTTCACCGTAGCGGCTGAGTAAACATATGTGTTTGTTCTTTTTATAGCTTCCTTCTTTTCCATTACATTTACCTTACTTGGCATATAGCTACATGTTCTCTCAACTTCTCTAAGCCATTGTTTGAATTCTTTCTCTAATGGCACAGAATCAGAAACTACAGGTACTTGAAATTTAGCTGCAGAACTTTCACTTCCCCAGACACAAATTAAGTACTTATGCGTCACTCTATTTTCTACCTTGTAGTGTTTATTTGGATCACCACATTCAACTTTTTGAACCATGCAGAGTCTATAAACAGGTACATTCTCGGATTTTCCTATACCAATTCTCACAAAACAACCGACAATTAGTTCCTCGAAAAATGGTTCATTCAACCATTTCACAAGCCTTGATCTCCTTATGGTAATTTCCTTTATTTCCTCAAATGTTGGTTTATCTAAATCATCAATGTTCTTATCATCATCACTGTCAACTAATTCACCATCATCATCATCGGAAGACGAAGATTCTTTTTCGCTTTCAGATCTCGCAACACTCTCACTTTCACTTGAGCTACTTGGACTAACTTCCAAAGTTTCTTTCTGCTTTTTCTTCATTTCTGATTTTTCATGATTGTCCGTGATTTGTTGCTTCATTCTTTTTGCGCGCAGTTCGCTCAATACATCGCCTTTTGCAGCTGTTTTCTCAGCGTGTCTGGCAGACGAACGAATCTTGGTAGATGAAGGAAGAGTTGATGATTGATTATTAGAACTAGAAGCTTTTGCAATTGTATTATTCTTTTCTCTCTTCATTTTCATGATCATTTTCTCTTTTAACTCTTTGTCACCTTTCTTCGTTGCTCTTTCGGACAAAATCATTTCTCTTTCGAGTTCTGTCATTTTAGTAAGCCTTTTTTTGTCATCTTCATTCTTGTAAAGATCGTCACCGACATCATCAGATTCTTCACTTCTATCATCTTCTCTAATACCGTCTTCATGATCTTTCAATTCACCTTCTCTTCCTTTTCTTTTACCTTCATTACTAACATTAGCATTGTTATTGTTATTACCTCTTTTGGTGTTTTCCATTTCTAACCTCTTCTTCAATGGAACATTGGATGCACTAGTTGTTGGCCTTTTGTTTCGATTTCCAACTTCTTTATCAGAGTCTTCATCTTTGGAATCACTTTCATTATCAGAAGACGCAACTTCCTCGTGTTTTGTTCTTGTGTTTCGAAGCTTTTGTCGCTTTCTTACCGGAGAATTCTTCCTACCGGCTGCCTCTAGAAGCATGTTTTCCAAGTCTGCCATCCTCACTTTTCTGTTGTGATTTGCAGTCCAAGTTATGTTAATATGTATTAGTGTTCCTGCTGTGCATGACATGAACAAATTTGTAATTAGTTTTTGATATGGAGTTTCGAAAATCATTGAAATGTGGCTTCTTTTTATTTGATGATAATGTATGTCATCCAGTTTGAAACATTAACATATTGACGTGAAAGTGCTGAGACCTGAGACGAATCTCTCAAAGAAGTATGAACCTTGATGAAAACTTCCAATAAGATTTAAACAATTCATACATTTGTTATGAAGATTGCAATATATTAATGTAAAGATTTTTACATTTTCGATATATCATGATCGTCAATCATTAAAATATTAAACTTTAATCATAACTACAAATTTAATAAAACTTTTTACAATCACATCTAAATTCATTAAAATTATGTAAAAGTTGCAATATGAAACACATGCATGCAATAAAAAATGAAACAGATATGCTACAAAAGAAATACGAAAAATAAAGGAACCTTACCAAGAGGAAAATATACAATGGAATACCAAGATCACAAGGAATGTCTCAAGTCATCAAATTCAGCATATAGAGTAAAAAATGTTGATGGTTTGTATAGATTATAAACATTCAGCAAGAGTAATTTGAGGTGTCCTATCAGTGGATACCTTTTGCTGTGTTTTAGTCCTCTGCTGAGATTTGAAATATGATATTCATGTAACTAAAATTCTAAAACTCATGTAAATTATTAGAACTTCCTATTTTTTATAACTAACTCCTATAATTATGTACAAAATGCACGTAATGTTTGACTGCTTTTAGATCAAGTGTAAGGTTCTATACTGCTATTGATATTTTATTTTAAAAAAAATACTGCAATTATTATTATTGATTAATTTTATTTTTATTCAAATAGCCTAGTGGATGGACTTACCATGTGAATATTATTGTTGGTTAATTATCATATAATATATATATATAAAATGCTAGCGATTTTCTTTATAAGATGCTAGCATTTTTTATCTTTAGTTTCTCTGGACTTTGACAAAAAAATTATACTAATTATTTTAAAATTATATAGTGTGTGGTTTACATTTGTAATGTATTGTTTTATGTTTTATAAAAAGGTTTGTCAAATATTATTACTGTTAAAAACAACACAACAAATGACCTTTAAGTCTTTAACTTATTTTTGTCAAAAAAAAAAAAGTCTTTAACTTATTACTCAATTTTTTAAAATGAAATATAATACTCTAAATTTAAACTAAAAATTATTTGGGTACACACACACACGCACATCTATTTTTCTCCATATTTGCTCCTATCCGTATGTGTTTATTTGAGTGTGTGTTGACCACTAAACCAATGGCAAAATAAATAAATAAAATTGTAACACTTTTCAAGTCACAATATATAAATCAAAAGTTGGTAACATTAGAAGAATTATGTCAATCTAAAAGGGAAAATAACCTCCAATCATATATCATATTACATCTCATCACACTATATGCACATAGGTCTTACTATCTCTTCGTTGCCATGAATAATCTCACTCTAAAATATTGCGATCACACAATTCATCGGTCATATCAGCTCTTTTTCGAGACATTCTCCACCTATGATCCCTTAGCAAGTAGGCTCCAGTAAATCTTTGTTGTAGCAAACTGTATCTATCAGGTATGGTGAAGATATTTCATCCAACATCTCTCAATCATGATCCACCATGGACAACCAATCAATGTGGTATGTGTTAGAACTCTTCCTATTAGTTATGGGAAATTATAGTGCAGATTTCCATAATAAGTTGTCCATGATTGACAACTTTATTTTTAAATTGTGACGGTTAGATTACGCAAGTTTCAAAGAATTATTTATAGTCTCTTCAAATACGACCACCTACCTAAAAACCTTATGGTTGTTCACTGCAGTTGATTTTGAGGTGGATATTTCTCCGAAGAATCAACACCACCTTCCCCTCATCCCACTCTCCTGCCCTCGTTAGCCACAGCGATATGTTTTAGGCACAAGAACATCAGAGAAGGAAGAACTTATGGATTCTTTTGTGAAAAGAAGCCACACCCTCTTTATACGGAAACCTCTAACAAATGAAAACAGGAGCACAAGAGCACTTATAGCCATCACTCAGCAAATGAAAACAGGAGCACAAGAGCACTTATAGTCATCACTCAGCAAAACATCTAAAATTGGAAAAGAGAGATACAACTTATTCACAGAGAAGTAGCACTACGACAAAATGTGAAATCTCCCGACTTGATTGCTGCTTATAATAAATTTTGGTATAACAGAGCTATATGTTCTTTCATCAAGCACATAATAGAAATAAAAAGTGAATCATAGAGCTTCGTTTTTTTAATTTTCCCATCAGAATCAACACTAATTTTCTATGAAATGAACATGAGTCGAATAACCAACTACAATTAAGCAAAAAGGGACAGGAGATTGTAAACTTTAACATTTTGCATAATTAAATAAGGTATTTTGGAGAAAAAGCAAAATAGTAAACATATCATATCAACAAATGATAAATATCAAAGAGTAAAGCTTCAAATATAATTCTAATACCATTTCATCATATCAGCAAATGATAAAATTAAAAATGTAAAGCAGCTGACCTCATGAGCCTGAAAGAAACCGATCCAAGCAAAGCTGAAACGAATCTCCTGTTCAACTAAGTAAAGAAAAGGGGAAGTAACGAAGCATGTAGGACATGACAACTGGAACTTTATTTTCTTAGTAGTAGATGCAGAAACAACAATTTTAATGCACAAGATAGTACTGCAGCACAAATATTAAAAATAATGACTTTCAACACTAGTTGTAAATCTTGTAATGCATTATGCAACATTGTAAGTTTATATTCTATCAGAAATATCAATGCCATATGAGAGCACTCTTTTGATCTTTCTGCAATTTTCAGTTCCATGATATCAGGTTCACAGCAATAAAACAGTGATGAAGTCACTCATCATGCATACAGAATGCACATAATATTTCTACCTATTTACTAAAAAGTATTACAAATACATTCTCGATTCAACCTTTGCAAATGATCATTTCCTTTCTTTACCTTCCCAGAAACAATAAGAAACATTTTAATAATAAAATAAAGAATAATCTATATCCACCTTTTCTCTCTTTTGCTATTATTGTGAGCAACTAAATTTGACCAGCATGGGAAATTCCATCTTCCTGCAAGCTATTGTCTCTCATCAGTGCTGTCAGATGCTTTAAAGCATGTGAAATTTCATCAGAATTAGGATGCGACATATCACCCGCGACAAATGAGTTAGTCTTTTGCCCCAATACAATCCAACTACACCCAGGCAACTTTTGGATATCTTTCTGTACCATTGTTTTCCTCAAAGATCTAGCTTCATCCCAATGGCCTGACGCGGCATACATATTAGAAAGAAGTACATATGGAGAAGAATTTTGCGGTTCTAACTCAATAAGTTTCTCGGCTGCTCTCTGTCCCCTTTTTTCATCCCCATGTATTCTGCAGGCACCCAATAAATTAGACCAAATCATAGCAGTAGGTTCAACATCTAGTTTGATAATAAACTCTTCGGCTTCTTCGAGAAAACCCCATCGACCAAGTAGGTCAACCATGCAAGCATAGTGATCTACTCTCGGACGAATGCCATAATAGTCTACCATGTTGTCGAAAATTCGCCGACCCTCGGAAACCAACCCTGCATGGCTACAGGCAGTGAGCACTCCAAGGAATGTGACATCATCTGGTGCAACATTTGATTGAGTCATCTCATCAAAGACTTTCAGTGCCCTTTCTGCATAGCCATTTTTTGCAAACCCAACTATCATTGAATTCCAAGAAATCGTGTCTTTTTTTATCGGCAATTCTTCAAAAACTTTTGCTGCACTTTCTACATCGCCACATTTAGCATACATATCTACAAGGGCACTGCTGGTTAATTCATCTAAGTCAAAACCGGTATGCAAAATCAGAGAATGTATCTCTTTACCGTCTTGCAGTGAGGATAAGAGCGCGCAGGCCCGCAGAATGGTAACAAATGTTGCTTGGTCTGGTAAGATATTGTTGTTACGCATCTCTCGATACAAGTTTAAGGCCTCGTCACTGCGATCATTTTGAGCATGTCCAGAAATTAAAGCTGTCCATAATACAAGGCTTTTAAGGTTAGATAATTCCAAGAAAAGAACGTTTGCGTCTGCCATATTCTGTGAATCCATATACATGCCCAACAAAGCGGTACCTAAGAATTCACTTCCACATAAAAGACCACTCTTTAATATAGCACAATGGATCTGCATTCCTAAGATTACCTTAGAAGGATCTTTACAACAATCTATAAGGCTAGCAAATGTGATTTCAGATGGTTTCATTCCCAATTTCTGCATCTCATGTAGAAGGTTAATCGCTTCTTCTGTATCTTTTAGAGCATATCCTGCAATTAGAGCATTCATGGAAACTACACTCCACTCAGGCATGCTAGAATAAACTTTACGCGCCTCTTCAATTACCCCACACTTGGAATACATGTCAATAAGAGAGCTTCCAGCAAAAAGGTTTGTCATTAAACCCAACTTAACTGAAAGGCTGTGCAACTGCGTTCCCGCCTCTAGTGCCTTAATATTTCCACAAGCACTAAGAATACTTGCCATAGATACTTCGTCAGGTACTATGCCATTTCGATTCATTCTCCAAAACATGTCGAAAGCCTCAGTTTCCTCTTCTTCTTGCACGTATCCAACAAGAATGGCATTCCACGAAATATTATCTCGATATTTCATGCGCTCAAATTGTTTTCTGGCTTCCTTCAAAGCCCCAGCTTTAGCATACATATCAACCAATGCATTGTTCACGCATAAATTATCTGTAAACCTTTTCTTGATAATAGTTGAATGCAACTGACGACCAATGTCCACGAATTCAAAGCATGCGCACGCACTCAAAATACTAGAGTACGTAAACTCATCCGGGTCATTTCCACACCCCATCATTTCAGAAAACAACTCCATAACATCACTTAAAGAACCATTCTGTACGTAAACTCCAAGAATGGTATTCCACATAACAACGTTTCGTTCAGATACAACATCAAACACTTTCTTTGCCTCACACAACATTTCACATTTCCCATACATATTAATCAAAGAACTCGCGACATAAACACTTGACTCAAAACCTAGTTTAACAGCCTCTCCATGAACTAACAAACCATAACCCAAATCACCCAAACCAGCAACTGCACTCAAAACACTCGCGAGCGTAGACCTAGACGACTTCACACCATTCTTCCTCATTCCTCGATAAAACTCAACAGCCTCCTTATAATAACCTCTCTTACCATGACCAGAAATCATAACATTCCACACAACAACATTCTCACAACTACCCATCTCCATCTCATCAAACAACTTACAAGCGTAATCCAACTTCCCCAACGCAACACAAGCATTCAAAACAGTCACAAAGGCCAATTCATCCAAAACAAAACCACCCCGCATTTTATCAAACACATGGAGTGCATCCTCATACAAACCAACACTAACATAACCACCAATTAAAGCAGTCAATGAAGCTGTGTCAAGCCGTAACCCAACTGCCAATGCCGAATCAAACAATGTTCGAGCAGAACTCAAACATTTACATTTGGCGTAAAAATAAATAAGGTTACGTCGGATTAACCGATCGAATTCGAATCCATTTATAATTATAGAACCATGAACTACCTTCCCAAACTCGAGGTTTTCGAGTTTAGTACATGATGATAAAGTTTGAAGAACTTTGTGGAACAAACCTTGGCGAGAGTAAGTTGAAATGAGAGAGTTGGTTGAATTGGTTGTAACCGTTTTAAATGCCACGTGGGCAGTGGAATGAGAATGAATGAGTTTGGGGAATTTGTTGAAGACATGATTGAGTTTGAAGAATTGAGAATTTGGAGAGTGAATTATGAAATTACATTTGGCTCTAACTACTTTGTGCATTTATTTATTAGATATAGCAACAGAGAAAAATGGTTATGAATTTGTGAAATTTAAGGTTGTATGATTTTTCTTTTAAAACAGAATGAATAGTAGCAGCGGCACCTGAGTTGCTTCTGGGCTGTAGTTGACCATGGAGATACCATGAGATACGGTAAGATTTCGTTTGACTAATATTTTTAGGTATTTTTTTGTGTATCCCATAAAATTTAAGGGTATTTACCTCCAACGATTAAATTTTTTAAATTGATATAAATTTTTGTAAAATAAATCGTTGGATTAAAAGTTTATATCATATAGATCATTTGTGTAAAATTTTAGACAAATCTAAAATCATTTGATATGTTATTTAGACGCATCAAAATTAACAATTTTTGTGATTTCTTAAACACCGTTAATCTTTATGTGTCTCAATAGCATATCAAATGATTTTAGATTTGTCTGAAAATTTACACAAATGATCTATATGATATAAACTTTCAATCCAACGGTGTATTTTATAAAAAAATTTATTGTTCAAAACTTTTTGTAGTAGATGGGGTAAATACCCCCAAATCTTGTGGGGTACACAAGGTGACACCATATTTTTAATTATTTAGCAATAAAAATTATGAAAATTTGATATTTTGAAAATATTCATTAAAACAATTCAAACAAGATTTTAAATGTTAATATTTACCACATCCGTCCTAAAATGTAAGAGAAAAAATAAAAATCACATTTATTAAGAAAAGGTAAAATATAATGATTAGATGTAAGTTTTTTAGTAAAAATGTTACTTCAAAAGATGTATAAAAAAATTTGATTGGTTATTGCTTATGAAAAAGGTAAGAGAGAGTAAACTTTTCTTGGAAATGTAAAAGTTTATATTTTTTCTTTTACATTTTGGGACAAAGATATTTGATTTTTTTCTCTTATATTTTGGGACGGAAGGAGTATATCTCTATATTATTAAAAATATACAGTCAAAATATGATAGATAAATAGTACAATTTAGTTAAACATAATCTTATTTTTATGGATGAAGGTAGTATTTGGTCATGGTTTCCAAAAAATTTTTATCTACTCATTTGCCTCTTGACTACTCTTGCTCATTTCTTTTTTGGGTACATACTCTTGCTCATTTTATCCGCCATTTTTCTTACTTTGCTGAATGTGTTTAGATTTTATTTTCTTCTTCTTTTTCTTAATTGTTGCCTTTCAAATTTAATTTCATTTCTAATTTTAACAATATACATATTTTTATAGTAATTTGAGGAGAAAAATATAAATAGCTCATTTAAAGGACAATCTTCACCCTAAAATATTTCAAATAAGGTAAGATTTCATTCATATATGTTGTTATATATTTTATCTAAAATATTAATGTTCAAATATGAATTTGTTGAAGCTATGATTATCAATTTTATTTCAAATCTCTCTTTGTATTTGTTGAAGCTAAACAGGTTGTTATGAATTTATAATTTTGTAACATTTATATCTCATTCTATGGAATTTTTTATGGATACAAATATGGGATGTTTTTCTTCTATCTCATTGATTTTTTATTTTCTTTTGGGGCTACAATTCCACCAATACACATCTTGCCCGGGTGATATATGAAAGCTTCGATAGCAAGACTGGTGTGGAGTATAATTGATACAATTTTTTATATCTTTTATAGAGTAGTACTTTTTTAACAATTCTCATATTTAATTATCATATAATTAGTGATTTTATGGTAGTTTAGTTAATAAACAATGTAGTTCAAAAGTTTTATTAGGAGCATTCAATTTTGTCATCATTCTTTGACATCGATTCTAGAGTCCAAAAACATAAGGACTTATTCAGCACTTTGTAGTTACAATGATTTTGGAATAAATAATTGCGTCATTGATTCCCATAAGTTTTTAAGTGGGGTTTTATCTTTGTTTACATCTTATTGCTGTGGTCCTAATTTATGCAGGTGTATCCTTTAACCCAATTGTTGTGATCCTAATGTGTAATGATTGAATAAATTTTATTAGACTATAATTCATGATTCATAGACAAATTTTATGTATAAACATTTATCTCAAAAGTATTTGTTCAAACATTTCTCACTATCACTCTCTCTTAATTTATTTTTAAATATTTTATTGGATGACAGAGATTAAAATTAAGAAAGAGAAAGTTCAAGGAGATGGTTCAAGTACATGTTATGTGCAAGTAAGATAAGTACTTATGGCTGAGAAACAACTAAAGTTAAACCAATTACACACCTAGAAATCAAACATGTCACGAAATCTAGATTTGTTCTCTAATTACCTTTTGATTAAATCCCTCGGATCTGGAAGAAGATTAAAACACATCATAAACCTAGAAGAATAAAGAATAATCAGCTTGATTTTGATTTTTAACAAAGAAATAAAAGAAAAGTTGTTTTCAATAGCCTACAAAATGTTAGAGATAACGGTGGATAGGGATTAGGTTAAGGGAGAAGGAAGGAGTCGGAAAAAGAGAGAGAGAATAATTTTAACTACAATTAATGTTTAAACATTTTTTTGACACATTTAATGTTTCAACATTGAAAATTAAAATAGGAACTAATTGATAAAGAAACTAAGTTAAAATAATGTTATTAATATTTATGAAGCCAACATTAAAGCACCAATTGAAGCACAAAAAGTCAGAATTTTATTCGAATTGGGAAACAAGCCAGATGTGAGCTATTTATACTTATGATATTAGTAGTGATTAATAGAAACAGTTGATAGTATTAATTAATTCTTTGTATAATACTTATTGCAGAGATAAGAAGAGTTGACAGAGTATATTAATTAGTTAAATATTTATAATATTTATTGTTGGGTTATATGTTGGAGAAATTGGGAATCTAATTTTTCTCAAGTTCTAACCATGTTGCTTTTTCAGCAAATTTGGATGATACTAACATGGCCAATACTTAGATTCCTAGAATCCAAGCATTTGTTTATATTAGTGACATTTTGACATGCTATGAAGGAATGAATGAATGTAGATTATTTTGCTGGTGAAGTTCATTGAAATAATGCATCTAATTAAATTAATATTTTCTTTATAAGGGGTTTCTTTTGGAAATATTCGGGGTTATCATCTTTTGCAATTGTTTGTTAAAAAAACTATAAGTTTATCTTGTTTATATATTTGTTTTGTTACATGTCCTATTTATAGATTATTATATATTTATTTGAATCATATAAACATGTAATAAAATTGTAAAATTATTTGTCTCATGAGCTTAGCTCAATTGGTTGGACATATTGCACGGAAGTGCAAAGACCGAGGTTCGAACCCGGTATGCCCACTTATTTTATGGGGTGAATTTCTAGCCACTAAACAAATTGTAAAATTATTTGACATCAATTATTTAATTAAATAAATCAAAGTTTGAAGCAATATTATTACAACTTATTTTTTCTCCCACAAAGAATAACAAAATTTACCATGAAAGAGAAAGAAGAGAGGTAAGAAGTTGAAAGAAAAGAAAGAAGAAGAGACAAATTTTGTTTGTGTCATAAAAAGTACAAAAAAAGCTATCATATATCATAAAAAGTACCAAAAAAAAACTGTCATGATATTATTAATGAAACTAAGTACAAAAAAAAAAGCTATTATATGTTTACATTTAAAATTGAAATAGAAACTAATTGATAATGAAACTAAATTAGAATAATGTTATTAATATTTATGTATTGAGAAAAATATAATCTATTCATCTCAAATTATAAGGAAAAAATATCCACACTTATTAAAAAAATCAAAACATGAAAATCTGAATTATGATTTTGTGAAATTTTTCTTGAAATAAGTTGCAAGATGTAAAATTAATTTTATTGGTTGTTGTTTATTGAGAAAATGAGAGAGAGAAAATTTAAATACAATTCATATTTAATTTTATGAGAATAAGTAAAAAACATTTTTTGAAAAGAGTTTTAGTATTTATAATTCATAGTATACAAGATAATTTATCCATAAAATAAGTTTGTAAGGTAGATTTTTGACGGTAAGCTTATACAGTAAATTTAGTAATTGAACAAGATTATAAATATGAAATGATATAAAAATTGGATAAAATTTAGGTGTATTTTTAAAGGTACGTTTCGTATGGTTCTTAACATAATAAAAATGATTCCTACAAATTCATGATATTCTTAAAGATTGTTATAACCACAAAAAGTGAATTTTATGTTTATTTTGTAAGAAGCAAAGTGAATTTTATGTTAAGAACCATGTGAGAAGTATTTAAAAAAATGCATATAAGTTTTGTCCATAAAAAATATATGTGTAATTAATATTAAAAAAAAATTTGAAGTAAAATAGTAAGAGACTAATAAAAAAATAAAAACTATGTTCACATAAAAAAAAGTTAAAAACTATAAGCTAATTGAATTAGCATATCAAAATAATTATAAACTAGTAAAAATAATTTGTATGCTCTTGAAAAAAAATGTAATGAATTTTGTCACATGAACTTATAAATCAAACTCAAAATGTGATTTCGTCAAACAGAATCATATAATACCTTTGCTATCTAAAAAAATGAAGATTGGATGAAATAACTTTTTTGTAGCATATTTAATTTAAAAACTGATAATGATATCAAACAAAACAAGTAGCAAAGAGATCAGAAGACAATGAAGATGGCAACACCAATGGTGTAATGGATAGACACCTATCGAGCCACATAGCCTAGTTTAACAGCCCATGAAACTAACGAGGCGACCCTCTTAAATCATTTTATATGTGTTGTTCCACCGAACTGCCTCACTTGATAACTTTACTCACACACTAAATTTAATCATTAGGATTCATGACCGGTACTATGATTCTCAAATTAGGTTCTTCACACATACATAAGCTTGTTTGAGATTTTTCTCATTAAAAACCTAAATCTTGAAATAAGTGACTAGACAAAGAAAAATTTGATCTAACATATATATAATTATGATTATGATATTGACGATTTCGATAAACATCATTATTTATTCAACAAATAAAAGCTTCGATTACATGACTGGCGTGGAGTATAATTGATTCAATTTTTTATATCTTTTTTAGAGTAATATTTTTTTAACAATTCTCATATTTAATTATCATATAACTAGTGATTTTATGGTAGCTTAGTTAATAAACATTGTAGTTCAAAATATGTAGGAAAAAAGATTCTTCAGGAGTCCTGTTCAATCATCCCTTAGGACATGATTTCAAAATCACTACTGGTGCTGAACAGATCAATGATACTAAAGAGACGAGAATATACAACTTTATTGTTGCAAAATAATTTGAAAAAGAAATTCAAGCTAGACTGGGATTAACTATTGCTTCAGAGCGCCCAATTGTTGATTGTGTCCTGAAGAAAAGTTTTAAATGCATCACATACAACTTGAAAGCAAGTTGTGGTCTTGGAGATGGTAAAACAAAGGTTGGCTTATCTGGGCAAATACTACGGAGATGCATAAGGTAACTTTATCTTTAAACCATTTTAAGAATTCATTCATGTACGTCTGTTTGCAAAGAGATAATAAAAGGGTAACAATTATTATATGAAACTAGAAAATCAGTATTATTTGTTAGAGGAACAATTATGTTTTTTGAAATCGCTAATATCATAATTATATATATGTTATACTGAGTTTATTTTGCCTCATCACTTATTGTTTAAACATTATTTGTAAAATAAAAACCATTTATTCTTTCATCTTGTTAGGCTGCCTCTCCCCAGGTATTGTAAACACAGAGAGTAAAAATAGGAGGATTGATATACCTCATCATATCATATAGTGCAATTGCTTTAGTCTCATAACTGAAGAGCTCAAGAAGATTAACAAGATGAAATAATAAATGTTTTTTGGCTTAAATAATGTTTATTTCACTGTAAGTTCGCATTTTTTTGATATAAGTCCTTGTAAATTTTTTTGTTTTAAATAAGTCCTTGCAATTATATGTTTTTTTGAAATAAGTCCCTAAATTCAAAATCCGCAGGAAAATTTGAAGGAAAATCTGCACGAAAACTGCAGATTTTCCTGCGGATTTTGACTTTATGGACCAATTTCAAAAAAACATATAATTGCAAGGACTTATTTAAAACAAAAATTTTTACAGGGACTTATATAAAAAAAATGCGAACTTACAGGGACCTGAACATTATTTAACCCATATTTTTTATTTTACAAATGAAAGAAGAAATGTTGATTACAAAAAGAATGTTGAAACTTGTCTCTTTTGGATTTTTTGTTTGTTTAAGTTTGATTGTAATTTTAACTACGATTAATGTTTAAACATTTTTTTGACGCACTAATGTTTAAATTGAAATAGGAACTAATTGATAACAAAATTAAATTAGAATAATGTTAGCTAGTAAGTATGACATTGTCTACATTTATTTTAAAAAGTGTAGGCAATTAAAACAATTGTTGCGTAAAATAGATTGATAACAATAACATATTTAAAATAGATTGACAAGCAATACATATTGTTTTAAAATAACTGTTGCGTAAGTTTTAAAATAAGCTATCAGTTAAAAATATAATTGTTGCATTTTTCTTGTCTACAATTATTTTAAAACTTGTAGAATAAGGGATGCATATGACCGACATTGTGTATGATCAAGGTTTTACAAATAATAAGTACAAGATTAGGGCAACGGCATATCACAACCTTTCAACCAATGAATAAAACTATAGTTTTTTTGGTATAAAGAAAATTGATAACAAATTTGAAGTCGGGTTGGAGATGACAGTTGTTGTAGCAACTCCATCAATCAATTTTACACTAAAGAAAAATTTTCAAAGAATTTGTTACAGCTTGAAGGCCAGTTGTAGTTTGAAGGATGGCAAAACCAAAGTGGGGATGACATAGGCAACAAATAGTGATGCAGAGACCTAACGTAAGTAAATAATTTAAGTTTTTATATTTTGAAAAGAAATTTTTTATACTCTCATTCATGTTCACAATAAGTTTCTCATCATATAAACTCAAAAGCTTGACTTAATTTAAACATTAAGTAAGTCAAAAAAATTGTTTAAACATTAATTGTAGTTAAAATTACAATCAAACATAAACAAACAAAACATTCAAAAGAGACAAGTTTCAATATTCTTTTTGTAATCAACATTTCTTCTTTAATTTGTAAAGTAAAAAACATTTATTATTTTAGTGTTTATGTAATTATACACGTTGATGTCAGACGCATACGACATAGATAGTAATTTTTAGAAAAATGATATAATTCAATGAAATTAAATGTGATGTCCTAACACATATTCAACACTGGACAAGTCATTGATGTATTTGATTAGAAGTATGGGTACTACATATATAGTTATGTATCATTGGTTCTACTAAGAAATATATATATATATATATACAAGTTGATAATTGGTTTTGTTGCTCCCTTAGTTTTGATCAAAAGCTCGAGGATTTATCGAATTGTAACACCAATCGCACAAAATCTATTTGATGGTAAGTAATGAGAAACAATTTTGTATTGGATTGTAACTCCCGATTGCTTTATTTAAGGGGTTGAGCAATACCATTGAGAAAATCAAGACAAAACTAATATAAGAGCACTACCATCACCATATGAATCCAAAAAATATCACATATTAAAACAACACCGTATATCGTATATATGCAGAATCCGAAATATTAAAAAAGGAGAATGGAAACAAACAATCCATACAAAAGAAAAAAAAAATCAACCAATCATTCATCAATGAAAATTAAGTAATACAAATGAAAACCTAACCTCACGATTTTACTTGCAAAATCATATTGACCAACCAACCTAAAAAAGATGTGGTGGGGTGTAGTTTCTTGTGCAAAGGCCCAAACAAACTTACCTCAAACACAATTCAGCTCTCATTCATTTTCCCAAATAACAAATGAATGAAACATAAACACTTCCCTCAAACTCATTGAATTATGCCTCCTCGTGGAGGATGTATTCAAAACAAAAGCAGAAGTTTGTTTTGTGTCTATGACTTTTGTCAAATACTTGAACCATGGTTAAGTTACTAAAATAACATATTCTCTACCAAATATCGTATTAGATAAATTTTGTTCAATACTATAACATTTAGTTTGTGTTGTTTTATCTCGTATTGTTGTTTACTATTTTGTCCGATACTTTTATTTTGCAGATCAAACAGACACTAAACGTAACAATCAATTGTTTCTAATTTTATTATAAAAAATGTTAAATATATTTTTTGTTCTATAAATATTTAAAATTTTATGTTTCAATCTCTCAAAAGTATTTTGACATTTTTTTATCCTATTTTTCAATATACTATGTGTACTATTTGCAAATAATGTTATAAAAAACATTTACACTAAAATTTATATTTTTTAACTAATAATGAATTAAATATGAATTTTTAAGCTAAAAAAAGTTTAAAAATGTAAATTTAATTCATCTATTATTAAACAATATAAAATTTTACAAATCAATTCAACCTTTTTTATAATTAAATCAATTAAAAAAATTGGTACGCTCACAAAATGATAAAGCTATTAAAACTATTTCACAAAAATATAATCTATTTGTCCTAAATTATAAGAAAAAAACACACACTTATTAAGAAAACCAAAACACTAGAATTTGAAGTATGATTTTGTGGAGTTTTTCTTAAAATAAGTTACATGGTAAGATGTAAAATTAATTTTATTGGTTGTTGTTTATTGAGAAAATGAGAGAAAAAAGTTAAATGCAACTTATATTTAATTTTGAGAATAAGTAAAAAAAACATTTTTGAAAAGAGGTTTTTTCTCTTATAATTTAGGAGGGAGTGAGTATTTATCCATAAAATAAGTTTATAAGGTAGTTTTTTTTATGGTAATCTTATACAATAAATGTTAGTAATTGAACAAGATTATAAATATGAAATGATATAAAATTTTGATAAAATTTAGATGCATTTTTAAATGAACGTTTCGTATGGTTCTTAACATAATAAATTATGATTTCTACAAATTCACGATTTTCTCAAAGTTTATTATAAGCACAAAAAATGAATTTTATTTTAAGAACCATACAAGAAATATTTAAGAAAAATGCACATAAGTTTTGTCCATAAAAAATATATGTCTAATTAATATTATTTTTTTCAAGTAAAATAGTAAGATACTAATGAAGAGCTAAAAATATAAGTTAATTGAATTAACATATCAAAATAATTATAAATTAGTTGTGAGCTTTTGAGAAAAAATGTAATGAATTTCGTCATGTGAACTTATAAATCAAACTCAAAATGTGATATTGTCAAACAAAATCATATAATATGTTTGATCTCTAAAAAATTAAGATTGAATTGAATAACTTTTTTGTACCATATTTAATTTAAAAATTGATAATGGAACCGGACAAAGTAGCAAAGTGATTGGACAATGAAGATGACAACAACAATGGAGTGGTAAAGAGAAGACACCCATTGGACCACATAGCCCCTTTGCTAATTGGGACGTGTTTGGTTTAACAACTCATGAAACTAACGGGCCGACCCTCTTAAATCCTTTTATATGTGTTGGTGCCAGGTCGGCCGACTTGACAACTTTACTCACACTTATGTTTAATTATTCTTTTAAAAAATGTAGAACAAAATGTAAGTTCAACCACTATTATTCATGATCAGTATTAAGATTCTCAAAATAGGTTCCTTCACACATACAGAAGTTTGTTTGAGGTTTTCCTCATTGAAAATCTAAATCTGAAAATAAGTGATCAGACAAAGAATTACTCGGTCTAACATATATACAATTGTGATATTGATGTAATTTCAATAAACATAAATATTTATTCAACAACAAGAATCAATTTTATCTATGCGAACATAATAAATATAACAAGACATGGTCACATGCAACACACTATAGTTCGAGCACACACTATAACTCATAAAAAATACAAGTAAATTTTACACTATATCCAAATTCTCTACACATAGTAAAAAATTGGTGATTGTGAAGCTTCTTTATCTTTCTCCACTTTGCTCCGGGGTCAACCCTCCCTTTCCACAATTGGGGCAACTAATTAACCCAAATCCTTGGCAGCCATAACATCTATACCAATATATATTATAAGTTTATAACTAGGTGATTAAATATATGTTTAATCTTTGTACCAAAAAAAAAAAAATATATGTTTAATCTTGCGTCAAAAAAAAAAAGTTTAATGTTCATAAACTACATTTCTATTAAGTTTAGTTTCTTATTATCAATGTTTGGCCCTTAAAATGACCAAAATTAAAGTATAAACAGTCTAAAAAATTTGTAGTTACTAAATCTAATGAGGGGATATTTTATAAGCACTTAAATTATGTTTTACTATTTTAAAGAAAACTAAGTAAAGGGATAAAATCAAATATTGATACACATATGATAGTAAGAATATCAAGGAAAAATAACTTACTTCCACCGTTCAAATATATTTCCATTCTTTTTATTCTTTCCTGTTCCCTGTCAAAGTACAAAGCAAAGTTTTTTTAATTTAAAACATAATATTATTTTAGTATATAGATCAAGTCACAAATTATTAAAACATATTTAAAACACACTACTAATTGAAATGACAATATAAGAAAATTTTAAATTTATTTTTAATAATTTTGTTAATTATTGTTAATTTGTGTATTACCATATTGTTAGAACGAATACATTTGAGTTCATATTCAAGACTTGACAGTTTTGTACCTTTCGTAAGAACTTATTACATTGCTAAGAATTACAGTATTATTTTTTCAATTATGCTAAAAAAAAAAGCTTAAATAATTCTTAGCACCTTGCATCCTGGACAATCTATGGCTCCTTTGCCGTTGCAATTTTTACAACTTTTAAATATCTGCAATAGCATTGAAACTTGAAAGTCAACAAATAAACACCCAACTAATATGACATCATCAACATGATAATTTATTTGGTTGATAAAAATAGCAGATGAATTTGTACAAAAAAAAATAGCAGATGAATTTATAATTTATAGGACGTGACTACTAATTGATAGTAGTAATTTATAGTGAATGATTAAAAACTATTATCATATAAATTTTTTTAGGTATAAGTAAGTTGTAAAACATAGCTATGAGCTACTTAATTATTTACTACCTTGCAATAAGCTTATAGCTAAAATTGTTACCAAAGAGACATTATTATAAACTTATAGCTAGCTTATTGACCTTGCTTAATGTAATACAGACAAAAGAGATTTGAAAAGTTAAATATTTTTTGTTTAAACTTAGGATTAAATACCTTTGATTTTTAAAATCACTTTTAATAATATTATATTACAAAGGAAACACACAATTTAAACATAAAATATATTTCAAACCACATGAAAAAAAGTCTTAACCATATAGTTTAATTTGTTGAGCTAAAGTACAAACCGAATTAAGTGATAATCCTCCTCCTCCTCCAGATTTTGAAGCATAAGTAGTGATTGTGCTCTGTCTTTTCAGTGTAATTAGTTGAAGTGGTGCTTGATGAATAAAAGATGATGGAGTTGCCACGCCATTGCAGCAACAAATAGAGATGGAAGACATTTTTTCTTGTGATGGTGTGTGTATCTTGCATACAAAGTGGATAATATAATAAGATGAGTTTCATTTCATGTGTGGTTGTTGCTTTTCCCAATTTAGTTAATTGTTTCATTTTGATAAGTTAATAATTGAACAAAATTTATTTATCTCACAATCAAATTCCATGCTACTATATTCTTTCCACTATAAATTAGAGGATTTAAAAGTCTTTGTGATTTTAACTCAATTGATAAAAATATTGTATATGATATTTAAAGATTGTAATTTGAAGTCCAATATATCCATTATATACTGACATTAACAAAAACAAGTGTAATTATATCCGCTATATTACCAAATAAAAAAAAGTTAAATTTGATCGTAATGTTTATAAATATTTGAAATTTCAAGTTTTAATCTCTCAAAACTTTTTTTGACACTTTTTGTTACTTTTTGTGTCAAATGTATATAGTATTCATTCATATTGTTGAATGAGGTTTTTATTCATGTTAATAATATTATAAAAAAAGTCATGTTAACCGGTGCTTGATGTATTAGTTAAGGAACATAAAAAAAAAGTTTTAAATTAAAAATAGGGAAATTTTATGATACTATTGTTAAAATATAATGTACCGGTACAATAGAACCAATAAAAAGTTGTCTTTTGTCCACATAGTCATTTCTATATTATATTTTAAAAGTTAATTGTAGCAGCATGTAAAATACTAGTGTCCATCCCATGCGATGCACGGTTCAATAGATTTTTTTTTTTATTTGGCCGATTAATCTGATTTAGAGTATGTTTAAGTGATTTTAATTTCTTCTCAAACGCAATTGCAGAGATAAAATTGTGGTTCTTCCTATCAATTGTTTAGCGTCAATCACCATTTAACCAACTAACGTAGGGTGGTTCAATAGAATTTTACAATTATGATAAATTTATGTCAATTGTTATACAGTAAATTCAAACTAACTAATCTTCATAATTACAAAAAACAATCTTAAACCTTTCAATAAAACAAAAAACACTTTAAAACATATAAACTACAAATATGTCTTCAGATAGAAACTTAGAGATCATTTAAGTTTAACGTTTATATAGATCCTTTATCGGAACTCCGGATACATTTGGCCAAATATTTTAAAAAATGATAAGTTTATAAAATTGATAATATTTATAGAAAACTTAGAATTGATATTAGAAAATGGTAGAATAAAGTAAATTATAAAAAATAGACACGCTTATTAATATGAGTTTAAATATGAATTAATATTGTTTCAAAAAAAAAATATCTGTAAAATATAACGTTCATATTAATATATAAGAATATGTTTGTTTTTTTTGTCGAGACCGGTTATCCACCGTCGAACGCAGTGACTAATTCCTCGCTAGATTGGAGGCATCTCGAAGGGTGGGATAGCTAGCCCAATGATTTAAAGCTGTTCCATACCCAAGGTGCAGATCGAACCCTCGACCCTTGGTTAAGGGAGGATGAACCCCATGCCGCTCAACCACACCCCTTAGGTTATAATATATATGTATGAGTCGTTGTAGAAATTAAAAAAATCACTTTTCAAGTATAAATATCAGTTAATATTACAAAAAAAAAATGTTCATATTAATGTATATATTGAAATATAGGTCCGTATAGAAATTAGAAAGGATAAAAAAAGCCTATATATAGTAATATATGAGTAGAAATATAGATACTCATTGAAATCGCAAAAAATAAGCAATTCGTAGTATTATATGAGTAGAAATATAGGTCCAATAATAATTAAAAAAGAATTTCATATTTTTATCCTCAAATATACATGCAAAATCGAAATCAAAGCATAAAAGCATGAATTGCAATTTTCTAAAAAGAAATAGTCAATATGATTAACATAAATTTGTCAAATCAGATGAGATATCCATTTCCAAACACAAAATAAGTATACAAAATGAAAAACAAACAAAATTAGGCAATGGACCAAACAACACTTCAATAAGGGATCAATTTGATTATCGAAGGTATATTTAAGGGACTAAAATATGTTTATTTTTTGTCTAGAATCATGCAAGGCACACAAAATAATTATATTACACGGAGAGAAAAATTACATCATAAAAATCTTCTCTGTGTACCCATCAAATCAAATTATAAATAGTCGCATACCAACAAAAAGGTATAGCAATGTCGTGTCGCATAGTTCTATAAATGTAGTTTTTCAAAATTTATATTTTGTCCGTCTATTTTTTATTCACGTGTAATTATTTTATATATATAATACTCCCCCGTCGCAAAATAAATGTCCTATTTGTCAAAATTATTTGTCCTAAAATAAACGTCTTACACTATTATAACATTGATTTTTTCTATTTTACCTCCTTAAAGCAATCATTAAGTGAAAGAAACAAATACTAATTAAAAATTTACTTTTTAGTACTCCAATATTTACTATTAACTAATAGAGAGGATATTTTTGTAAAAATTATATTCTCTTTTTTTATTTATACATTTTTCTTAAAGTGTGTGATTTAGTCAACTGTAATACTTCAATTGGGACATATATCTTACTATTAATTGAAAAAAAATTCAAACCACCTTGTGAACAAACTACATTGTCACGTGGCACTCAAAAATGTCAATCAACAATTGTTAAGATTAAATTTTTTAACACAACAGTGATATCACTCTAGTTTTTTTAAAACATGTTAGTGGTGAGCTAGATGGTTTTAGTGGGTCACCCCCTACTAAAAACTTTAACACTCAATATTATATACACTTTAATTGTGGAGCCTTTGTAAGAAATGCTGGACATCAGGAGTGCCACGTGCAATGAACAATGACTTCAAGTGCATTGAGAAATAGTCCCTAGGTTTTTGATTATCCAACATGTCAAGTAACCATTAGTCAATATATTTTATTGTACTGCTATATGATGATTTATCAATTGTACCATAATATTTCCCCTAAAAATAATACTATATTTTAGATTTTTGAGATGTTGACTGCACAAACTTCAATACCATATTACTATATTTGCAACCTTAACCAGTGCCCCCGAGACACTGGTTAACATTTTAAATAATATTATAAAAATAACTTAATACTCGCTCTGTTTCTTTTTACTTGTCTTTTTAAAAAAAAATATTTGTTTATTTTTACTTGTCGTTTTGGCAATTTATGTTATATTTTGCCTATTATACCTCATTCCTATTTTATTGACTAAATTTTGTATAACTTGTTTTTTATTGAAATAATATAATTTTTTTATTGTATACATATTTTGTTTGTTTTTAAATAAAGTTTGTTACAATTTTTTCTAAAATAGATAATGTTTGTGAAAAAGTAGGAATTTATTGTTGGATTAGAAATATGATATATATTAAAAAAAGAGCATAATAGGAAAATAAGGTGCAAAAATATACCTCCTATTTTAGTTTTTGTTTTCTTCTAAAACGGCAAGTAAAAAGAAAAGTATTGTTAATAATATTAGAAAAATAATATAAAATTTTAAATAATGAATTGACTTAAAAGATATAGAGAAACCGACGAGTCTCAACCAGCACGGTGGCACCACCCACCGACGAGTCTCAACCAGCACGGTGGCACCACCGTCCCGCCATCTCTCTGTCACCTCTAATCAGTCGTATAATCCCAACTTCAAACGAATCATCAAATTTCAATAGAAAATGTGATTGAAATGTCGAAATCGGAGAATTCTGAGTTAACAAACAACACCAAGAAATTAGGATTAGGATCAACAAAAATTCATCCTTCAAACGATTCTCCAGAAATCGATCCTCATTCTTACGCTCTCGAGAAATTCAAACTCTACGAAACTAGAGCCGTAATTTAAACACTCAAATTCAATTCAATTCAATTCAGTTTTTGTTTATCATAAGCTTCAAACTTCAATTTCATTCATTCATTTTTGGTTTGCAGAGGTTTTACTTAATTGGAAGTGATAGAAACAAGAGATTCTTTCGCGTATTGAAAATCGATCGATCAGAGCAATCTAATCTTAATATCAGTGAAGATCCTGTTTTGTATTCACAGCAGGAAATCAAGAGTTTGCTTCAACGAATCTCTGAAGGTCACCGTTCCACCGGCGGCCTTACTTTCGTATGCAGAATCCAAAGTATTAAAAAAAGGAGAAAACCAACAAACATATCATTCCTGAGTCCTGACCAACCAACCTGAAAGAAAAAAGAACAAATGTAAATTAAATTAAATATTAATGTAATAAGAAATTTGAGAATAATGAAAAGGAGGCGGTGGGATGTAGTTAGCTACTCATGCCCAAACACAATTCAACTCGCCCAAATAACAAAAAATGAACATAAACACTTACCCTTACGTCAAACTCGAACACAATCCACTTAGAGTATCACATCCATGCCACTCATGTGGGTGATATAAATAAGTCCTATATAGTAGTAATATAATATATTATATTATTTTATATTTTCCAATTATTTAAAAAAAAAAAAACTCAACTATATCTTTCAAATATCCATACCACTCATCTAAAATTTTATTATAGGCTCCACAAAGTTCACAAAACTCACCTTTTTGTTGCTGAAAAACAAATAAAATGGAAAAGAAACGGTTGGATACGTGGTCAAGCTTGACTATAGTTTACAAAGTCAAATATTAATACTTTTCTGACAACAAATGGCATGAGCTGACAAACCACCCAACAAAACGCACCGATAATTGTGGTCTTACTTACACATACACATGTACTTTCAGTTAGTTAGGCTATGTTTGGATTGATGGAATATGATGGAATGGAGTGGTATGGAATGAAATTCCATTGTTTGGATATTTTAAAATTGAATGGAATGGAGTGGTACACAATGGAATCCATTCCATCACATTCCATCATTTTCCTTTATTTTTCTTTCCCTTCAATTTGGGGTGTATTGGATGAAATAGAATCAACTAAAATTTTAATGACTAAAATATCCTTTTTATATTATACTGTATCGCTGTAGCATAAAACAGAAACTGCTACATAATGTTCTATGTTCAGCATGTATATCGCAATACCATCGATCCATGATGAATATACAAACCACAAATATTGTAACAATAGCACAATGAATGCATTCTTGCAAAATCAAAAATCAAAAAGTAGTACCGACATTCGTGGAGTGATAAAAGTGGTATCAATATCATACCTAATCATAAATATGGAACAAAATATGTAGCAGGTTATTTTGTTTTATTTTGTTGGTATCACACCGAATTAAGAATGAGTTTTATGTATTATATTTATTCTTTATTCCAATTTTAGATTATTAAAAAATTAATGTATTTAATTTATTAATTTTCTTTTATAAAATTTGGTCTATTAATGAATCTAAATACATTTATTTTTTATTTTTTAATGAATATGGAAACATGTTAGTTGAATTGAGTAAAAAATTCAATATATTAATATTTTATAAATAAAAGGTAAAATTGGAATAAATAAGTTATAATTCATTCCGTTCCGTCCACTTTCCAAACAATGGAGTGGAAAATTAGCTCCGCTCCGTCTTAAAATATCCAAACAGTGGAGTGGAATATCTATTCCATTCCGTTCAATTCCATTCCGCTCCGTTTCATTCAGCTCCGTTCCGTTACTTATAAGTCATCCAAACATAGCCTTAAATTCTCTCTCTCTGACTCCTTACTTCTCTAATAACCTAATCCCTTCACCAAAACCAGCCGCCACCCTTGTTATCTCCCCCCAAACATTCTGTGCTCGTGGCTGTGTGTTTTTTGTTTTATCTTTCTCCCAGATCTGAAGGTATCATAAGGTAATTGGAGTTTTAAATCATAAATCAGAACTAATCTTGATTTTGTTGTTTTTGTAACATGTTTGGTTTGTTCTGACTTTTTTTAAAAAATATGCCACGTTCGATAGTCCCATGATTGCTGTGTTTTGTATCTGTTTCGCCTTGGCTTTTGGGGGGCTTTTCGGTTTTGATCTAGGTGGGAGTGTGTTGTTGTGGTATGTGTGTTGAGTAGTGATGGAATATGATTTTTATGCTTTTAATGGCTTTGTGAATCTATTAGGTGGTGTGCAGGGAGCAATTCTTGGGTGTATTTTTTTCTTCCTCTCTTTCTTATTTTTGTTTTAGTTCAAGTTTGGTAGGAAAGAGGTTGTGTCAACAATGGTGGCGTGCAGATCTGGATCTGGTGAAGTAGGGAGGAAGATAAAATGTTTTGGTGTGGAGTGTTTCAATGGAGAAGATAATGATGGAGGGCAAAAGAAAATAGGTAAATGAGAAAATATCTCATGTTGTGAGTCTATATATAATCTGGTGCACTTCTCAAATCTAAGGTTAGGATTTAATAACTGATCTACAAGACTATTATGACTAATAAAAATAAAATTAAAAGATCTAAATGGAACAAAAAATAATTAACGAACCAAAATGAAATTATAAAATTTACAAAATGAAATTATAAAATTAGTTAATAGATTAAAAGTGTATTTTAGCCCTTAAATTATTAACTTACCTCATGTCTGTGCATCACCACCATTTGTTGCCCATGACATTCCCACTTTGCTTTTGCCATCTTTCAAACTGCAGCTAGCCTTTAATTTGTAACATATTCCCTAAAAGTTCTTTTTTAGTGCAAAATCAATTGATGGGGTTGACCAGCAGCTGCCATCCCCAACCCAACTTCAAATTTGTTGTCAATTTGTAGTCAATTTGATGAATTGAATTACTCCATATGACATTTGATTTGATTAATTAATGCATAAATTTTACTAATGACTGATGCCAATTTAAAAATCTAGATTCATACTGAATATGCCAATGTGTTATTGGAAATTAGGAATAACTCAAATGTAAGCAAAATTTATTCATTAGTACTACTGTAATAAATTGAATTATATGAATTAGATTTGATTAATTTTTGTGATATTTGTTTATTTAGGTATACTTTATTGAGAAGGTTGGTGCTAGGCACTATTTCAAAAAACCAACCAACCTCTTTTCTTCTGCTGTTTTGGATGGGGGTGACATTCAAAGTGATATCAAAAAAGCTAGAATTGAACTATGCCTCCACGTGAAGGATGTATTCAAAGCTAAAGGTGGTATTTGTTTTGTGCCTGGGACATTAAAATCTTATTCCCTAGGAGAGTTGGGATTTAACTGTGGACTCAGCCAAGTTTTTGTGTACAAGTAAGTATTTTCCTCCCTCTAAACCATTTATATAAGTGAGGGTAATGCTATAACACACCCACCAAGTTTTATGAAGGTGTGTTATAGCAATATTCACCTTCTTGCTTTAGACAAAAACCTCAATTCTTACTTTTTTGAAAACAAGTTAATGACAGAGACAATTCTTGCAGTTTTTTTTTTCTTACAAAAAACATAATGACATAATTGTCCATGTCATTAACTTGTTTCATTAAGTAAGAATTGGGGTTTTTATCTAAAGCAAGAAGGTGAATATTGTTATAACACACCTTCATAAAAATTGGTGGGTGTGTTATAGCATTACCCTTACTTATATAAATGGCCAAAGGGAGGGAATACTTACTTGTACACAAAAACTTGACTGAGTCCACAGTTAAATCTCAACTCTCCTAAGGAATAAGATTTTAATGTTCAGGCACAAAACAAATACCACCTTTAGCTTTGTACATCCTCCACATGGAGGCATAATTCAATTCTAGCTTTTTTGATATCACTTTGGATGTCACTCCCATCCAAAACAGCAGAAGCAAAGAGGTTGGTTGCTTTTTTTAAATAGTGCCTAGCACCAACCTTCTCAATAAAGTATGCCTAAATAAACAAATACCACATAAATTAATCAAATCTAATCCATATAATTCAATTTATTACAGTAGTACTAATGAATAAGCTTTACTTACATTTGGGTTATTTCCAAAATACATTGGCATATTCAGTATGAATCTAGACTTTTAAATTGGCATCCGTCTCATTAGTAAAGTTTATGCATTAATTAATCAAATCAAATGCCATATGGAGTAATTCAATTCATGAATTTTTAATAGCTCACTCTAAAATTAAAATTTAATGAATGGAATTCAGAAACAACTTAACATTGGTTACTCTCACTGCAGATTCAAAAAGCTTTTGTCCAAGGATTTTTTCTTTAGTTACACTTACCCTATAATGCAAAGTTTGCAAAAGAACGTCTCATCCATTTCATAGATTCATTCAATACTTGCATTTACGTTTGCTTCAATCATTCTCACTGTATCTTTAACATTTTCAATACACAAATAATGTATATGATCATGTTATTAATGTAGATTAGTTGCTCCTCTAAATTTATCAAAATTATCTATTAACTAAATGGTACTATTTTGTTTTCTTTCTTATGTAGAATTAATGTAAATTAGACGATAAGTGCCACAGCAATATCCTTCTTTTTAAGTATTTGCAAATCGATTTTAAAACACAAACTGTCAACCTAATTATAGTTATAAACTTATACAAACTAGAGGTATCAGTCAAAATAACTCAACTTCAAGATTGTCAAGAATTAGATTTGTTTGCAAATATTCCAGGTTTGCTTCACGATCACAAACATGAATGAACTTGTTTAATTTTAGAAGCCAGAGAAGAAGGTAAGGTCATGAATTTCTTATATTTAAAGTTAATACTAGTATTTGTTTATTACTTTATCTTAGTCAGTGTACTAAAAACTAGTACTGAATATAGAGTAAATAATCAAAACTAGATTTTAAAATTATAATAAAGAATGAAAATGTGAATAAACAATCCGAGTTTTCACTTCATTCACACTTTCTGCATAAAAGGATGTAAAATAAGTAATATTGTTCCTAAAAATTGCTACAAACCAACATATCTTATTCCATTAAGTCGGCTTATAGTGTTTTAAGGGAAGCTAGCAATCCGGGGGTTTAGCCATTTTATGGATTAAGTTTGTGCCTTTGAAAGTGGTGGTGTTTGTGTGGCAAACCGCTCAAAACAGAATACCGTTGAAGGAAAATTTGAGAAAGAGGGGAATTTTAAATAGTGTGAATAGCAATTGTGTAGACAGATTGAGTCTACATCTCATGTGTTCTTTGAATTTATGCCGATTTATAATGTTTGGTCAGACATCGCCCAATGGAACTATTATCTTGGAACTGTATCTGAGTCTCAGAATAGGTGTGTCCTGGTGTCGGACATGTGTCGCGTCCGACACCGACACTTACGATTACATTGAAATATATCATTTTCTCAAAAAAAAATTATATGTGTCGTGTCCCGTATTCGTGTCAGTGTCTGGGCTTCAGTTATCCCATAGCTCAATGGTTTTCTTTTCTGGTTTAGTGTACGGAAGTTATCTGATGAAGTGCAAATAGTGTTTCATTTATGTTGTAGTGAGAGTCAAAGATGGTTGGTCGTCTGTACCAAAAAAAAAGAAAAAAGAAGGCTGGTTGGTCGTCTTGAGGAATCAACCGGGACACTTCCTGGTGAATTTTGGAGGTCGACGATTGGTGTGGAGCTAATCTATTGCATCTTGTATGAGTCTTATGTGCAGATTAGGCGCCGTAATCTAGCAGCTAGTTTCGTCTTATGAGGTGGCTTGGTGGATGCTTAATATCCTTCCTTGCTCGCTTGGCTGTGGATTCGATGAAAATATGTTGCATAATTTTTGTCATGAGTTCCTAATTCACCTATTATTTTCTGGTTTTTTCCAGTGCGCAGTCTGCTATGGTTGCTTTGTACTCAAAGTGTATGGTACTTTTCAATTGTGTTACTGTTGATCCTCTCAGGCGTATGCAATGGATTTATCGGCATTTCTTATTTATCATTTAGTGGATTAGAAATTTTCTGGTTTTAGGTGTATTGGCTTGTTCAGGTAAATTAGAGGTGTTGAAAGTGGTGCCACACTGCCATCTAATCATCGTTGTTATGTGTAAAGGGGCCTAGGAGTTGCTTGGTTGTTTCATATAGTATCTTTGTAGCTGTGCTGCTATGTAATTGTGTTGGCATAGACAATTTTGCATGTGACAAGTTTTGGGAAATATTGTGTTTTAGGCTCCTAGGCACTGTTACTTGTTAGCAAGTCTATGTGCTTTTTTGTTTTGTACTCCTTACAATGTCTCATGCGGCGTGCCTATGGTGTTTAATAAAATTTTCTTTGATTTTTACATAAAAACAAGCAAATGTAAATCATAATCAGTAGGAACTCTTTGATTTAATTTTAAGGAATTAAGAATGTTACAATTTACTTTGTTAATTGAAATAATGTCTGATATTCTTAAATTTGTTAAATATGAAGGATATGTTGGAGTCTTGAAGAACGATATTCATGCTACTATATTTTTTTGGTTTAAATATACTTTTGGTCCCTTAATTTATTTTTTGGTTTCGTTTTGGTCCCTTAACTATTAAAAGTTTCGTTCTGACCCTTAATTTATTTTTTGGTTTCATTTTGGTCCCTTAATTATTAAAAGTTTCATTTTGGTCCCTTAACTATTTTCTTGGTTTCATTTTGGTCCTTTAATTATATTTTTGGTTTTGTTTTGGTCCCTTGAAATGAAGACCAAAGTGGTTGACATAGGAAAAGTTAAGGGACTAAATCGAAACCAAAAAGTAAGTTAAAGGACCAAAATGAAACTTTTAATAGTTAAGGGACCAAAACGAAACCAAAAAATAAATTAAAGGACCAAAACGAAACTTTTAATAGTTAAGGGACCAAAACGAAACTAAAAAAATAATTAAGGGACCAAAAGTGTATTTAAGCCATATTTTTTTTTTGACTAAACAACGATATTCATTCAAATTTGTAAAATACATTAATCGACATCATAACATATTCAAATTCGTTAAAAACTAAAAAAGATGAATCGGCGAACAAGCTCACCGCATCCGAGTTAATAACATAAAACGGCCAAATGATAAAGCCTACAATTGATATTACAATTGATATGACAAAATATAAATCTTCGGAGTAATCATGCTTATGAATTTGCAACGTTAAAGACGCTAAAATCATTGAATCTGCTCTGAACTTGGATTGAAGCAAATCTGCAAATCTGAAACAAAACAAACACCGTACGAAGACGGGAAAACAAACACCATACAAAGACCGGAAATCAAACAACTCCACACTATGGGAGTAAAACAACACCGAAAGAAGAAATCACGGTGAAAAAAACTCAAACAAAACTTAAAAATATGTGAAAATCACTTATTTATGAAAAAAAGAAACTAAAAATCAATCAAGAGGGTGATTTTGGATCAAAATTGACCCGAAATCACCCCTCTCTAGAGAATAATCAAGAGAGGAGACAACAAAAATAAGATTTGCAGTAGAGAGGGGCGGCTACCAAGCTTAAATGATTTGCTCATGCTACCATATTCTTTCCGCTATAAATTAGAGGATTTAAAAGTCTTCATAACTTTAATTTAATTGATAAGAATATTGTAAACGATATTTAGAGATTGTAATTTGAAGTTGAAGTCTAGTACATCCACTACTTATTTACCTTAACAAAAAAAGTGTAATTATAGCCGCTATATTACTAAATAAAAAAAATATTAAGTATAATTTTAGTCTTTATAAATATTTGAAATTTCAAATATTGTTTAATGAGATTTTTATTCATCTTAATAATTTTACAAAATTCACCTATATAACTTTTTTTAACAAATAATAAATTAAATATAATTTTTTAAACATTAAATATTTCAAAAATTCATATTTAATATTTTTTACTTACGAAATTCATATTTACTATATCATTTGTTTTTTATTTTTTTGACAAAAGTTTATTCTATATTTTATCTTTTATTCTATCTTTTATTTAACAATTTAAAATTTAACAAAATTAAATCATTGTTTTAATAATGAGTTGACTTATCCATACAAAAAAAAATAATGAGTTGATTTAAAAAATAGAGAAAAAAAATGATTAAAATATTTTAGCACTAAAATTTCAAAGAAATTAGTATTGTTCTTTTTCATATCCACCCACAGACGAGTCTCATCCAGCACGGTGGCACCACCGTCCCGCCATCTCTCCGTCACCTCTAATCAGTCGTATAATTCCAACTTCAAACGAATCATCAAATTTCAACAGAAAAATTTGTTTTAATGTCGAAATCGGAGAATTCTGAGTTAACAAACAACACCAAGAAATTAGGATTAGGATCAACAAAAATTCATCCTTCTAACGATTCTCCAGAAATCGATCCTCATTCTTACGCTCTCGAGAAATTCAAACTCTACGAAACCAGAGCCGTAATTTAAACACTCAAATTCAATTCAATTCTGTTTTTGTTTATCATAAACTTCAAATTTCAATTTCATTGATTGATTGATATTTTTTTTTGTTTGCAGAGGTTTTACCTAATTGGAAGTGATAGGAACAAGAGATTCTTTCGGGTATTGAAAATCGATCGATCAGAGCAATCTGATCTTAATATCAGTGAAGACCCTGTTTTGTATTCACAGCAGGAAATCAAGAGTTTGCTTCAGCGAATCTCTGAAGGTAACCGATCCACCGGCGGCCTCACTTTCGTCGCTAAAGTTTTCGGAATTGCAGGTTAGTAACTTAGTATTGTGTTACTCTATACTAGCTGAAAAAATTGGCACATTAGTTTAGTGTATTCATTCACTTAAATTTTATATATTATTGAGTTGGATAAGGTTGTAGGGCTTATTTGAATTGGATTATTTGAGGTTACTTACTAGCATAAGTTTTGTGAGACTGTTTGGGGATATGACAATTTTCATAAGTTGTGTTTTAAGTTGCAAATAAGATGTAGGCTCTTAGTTGTTGTTCTAATCGCTTGTTTCGGTTTATCTGAATTTATCTAAATTTCAGTTTTGATATTGATATTGACATATTGTATGTTTTTATATTTATATTTGGAAAGGAACTATGTTGTTAAGAAGATATTTGTACGGTCAAAAAATCTGACAAAAATTTATGGGGTTTCTTTATATTATGATTATGATGATATAATTCTTTTATATCTAATATACTTTTGTCCATAGTTTTTAGTTTAAGGTTCAACTTTGTATCACTTATATACGAAATCAGTCATTTTGTTTGATGCTGTTACTAAGGCTGTTAACTGTGGCATTATTCTAGTCCATCATCTTTGTTTTTGTACAAATGTGGTCCATATCTAATTTTTGTTATGAAATGGAACCTATGTTGTTAATCGCAGATAGCATCGCGTAGTGCCAAGTCCCTAAATGCTATAGCGGATAGTGGGATGGCCGCTATTGCGAAGAGTCTAAGGCTAAAAATCAGTGTAGAAAGTAAACATAAATGCTCAAAAATATAGAAGTACACAAAATCAAAGAGACCATCATACTTTAAATAACCTAAAGTACTGAGCAATATAACTTAAACAGAGAAGAACATGATAAAATTAAAGTAGGTAGAAGAACAGAACGTTCCCTTAAAAGAGATCGAATTAACATTTATACCCTTAATTAGCGGCCATAACAACTGCTATTGCTGACGGCGGCTTGCAGGCCAAAAGCGTCGTGCTGAACCCTACCACCGCTAAGATATTCTTCTTTAGAGGCGCTATTGACAACATAGCTGGGATTGGGAACTCATCATTTTGGTATAACTTTTTGTCACATACTCCCTCCGTTCCTTTTTAAGTTCGTTTTAGCATAAAACTCTTCAACCAAGGTAGTAGATTGTTTTTTTTTCTTCTTATTCTACCATCATTTACTTTCTCTTTCCAAAAAATTCAGCCATACACTCTTTTATGGAAAATGTGAAGTGGAGTTATTGAGAAAGTAAGGGTATAATTGACAAATTGTAACCTTAAACTATGAAAACGACACTTAAATAGGAACAAAAAGATTCTTCTAAATGGACACTTAAAAAGGCACGAAGGGACTACCACATATATGAATAAATTCGTTTCAAAATATAATAATTCGAATTATTCTAATTGATTATCTTGTGTTTTCTAGGTTGCATCAAGTTTCTCGAGTCTTACTATTTGATTCTCGTTACTAAGCGCAAACAGATTGGTTCTATATGTGGCCATGCAATTTATAGCATCAAGGAGAGTCAATTGATAACAATTCCACATGTGTCAATTCAATCAGATATAGCTCACTCTAAAACTGAGCTAAGGTGATTTGACTGCATCTAATAATTGCAATTAAAATTTGTTCATTTTAATGAATGGAATTCAGAAACAACTTAACATTGGTTACTCTCACTGCAGATACAAGAAGCTTTTGTCCAGTGTTGATTTGACCAAGGATTTTTTCTTTAGTTACACATACCCTATAATGCAAAGTTTGCAAAAGAACGTCTCGTCTGATCAAGAAGGAGGGATGCCGTACGATAATATCTTTGTCTGGAATGCTTATTTGACACAAGCTATCAGATCGAGATGCAATAACACCATATGGACTATAGCTTTGGTTCATGGCCATTTTAGGCAGGTTTGTTGCTTCGTTTCTTCAGTCTCTTGTTGATGATGGTTCTATACTCTTGTTTGGAACACATGTCGTTTTCAAAGATCCATGATCAGTTTACAGTATTTGTACATTACTTATATTCAAACCAAGAGAAACATTGTCCAAAATATACTCTACTATTAGGAATTAAGATTCTTGGAATAGAATAGACATGTGATTTGCTTTAAAGCTTTGGTTCATGTTTATATTTGGCTGGTTTGTTTTTCATGTAGATATTGGCTGAAAGGTTAAAATAACATAGAAATAGATAATGTTACAAAATGTTAGAGACTATAAAAATATCTTAGAATATCTTTGATTATCTCTTAGGATTAGATTCTCATTTTAGATATCTGTTAGTTCCATATTTCGTAACTAATGGAAACCAGCCCTTTAAGCTTACAACAGACACAAATGAATCTTATACATAAGACATTGACTTTACTTTTTTTGTAATTACTTGATTTTGTTGTCCTGTCAATCAGTTTAACTGTTCTTAGCCTGTGTCATTTGTATAACCAATTTAGGATATATAAAATGGCAGGTTCGCCTATCAATCTTCGGAAGGGACTTCAGTGTTTCCTTGATTTCTCGACGCTCTAGACATTTTGCAGGGACACGGTATGTTCTTGTTTTGATATTTTATTCATAGTTCACTTTCTATCCAATTGATTCAGATGTAATGAAATCATCATGATAATTTAATTTTGACAAATATTTAAGTTTTTTTAATTAGATTTAAATTTCTTCTTTAAAAGTGTCTTGCTAAATTTGTTGGCCACATGTTTTTTTAATATATCACTTAAGACGGCATTTGGCCCTCACTCTGATTGAAGGTTAGTGCTTAGTGGAACCACCTGGTACATTGAAAATGTATTCAAACTGTCCCATTACTGCAGCAATTTTCTTTGGAGTTCGAGTGACTACTCAATTGGTAATTGTAGTGTTTGATTGGCTGGATGATAGTTACTTACAGATCTATCGGAAATGAAAAAAATACTGGTTAGATACCTCGTCAAACTTTAAAATAAGCTGCTTCGGGTTTTTTGGAAATTTGGAACGGAAGGAAATTTTAATGTTTCAGTATAGTACAGGATTAAAGTATCATTGTAAGTCTTAGTCCTATCCTATATTTTCAATAAGTGGAAATATTGCAGTGGAGCATGGGTAGCCGCCCTCACCTGCTGCGAGGCACCACAAAACATAGAGTCGTGATCGTGGAATGGAATGGCGTCGCGTTTCATAGTCGTAGCGACACTTCTGAAGCGTGATTCAATTGAGAGAGAAACAACTATCTTCTTCATGTCACCTATGTTTCAGTATAGTACAGGATTAAAGTATCATTGTAAGTCTTAGTCCTATCCTATTTTCAATAAGTGGCGCTATTGCAGTGGAGCATGGGTAGCCGCCCTCACCTGCTGCGAGGCACCACAGAACATAGAGTCGTGATCGTGGGATGGAATAGCGTCGTGTTTCATAGTCGTAGCGACACTTCTGAAGTGTGATTCAATTGAGAGAGAAACAACTATCTTCTTCATGTCACCTATGTGAGTTTTGATACGAACCTTCCCTCTTCTCCACGTTCTCCACCACCCTCACATGTCGAGGAGAAATGAAAAAGAAGCAAGAAAGAAGATACAAGGAGACACGAAGGACAAGGTTGAAAAGATGCAGCGGCGCAAGCGCAACAGACAGTGGGGCAGCGATGGCCAAGAGAGAAGAGGCAGCATGCGTTATGGAGAACCATGTTTTTTCCTTAAGCTTTCCTTTATTGCAAGGAGAACTATGGTCTGTAACTATTTAGGCAATATGATAATGGGTTATAAATTTTTGGTGTATTTTACACGCAATAGGCCTATAGCCTTGCAGGCTTTGCATTATTTGGTCTCATGCAACTTAATGAATAACACCATTGGTGTGTTTTGCACAAAATCTCGTATTTGCTGTATTCTGTGGTACTGGATTGTTTTTCATAGTGGTGGTTATTATTATTTTTGTCATTATTATTATTATTATTATTATTATTATTATTTGTCAGGGGAGATTTCTACCCTATATCAAACTAGTTGCTGCCAAATTATTGTTCACTATCATACATTAGTTTTTATTTTTGGTTGGCTAACATACATTAGTTGATTAGGCACTGTTCGTTGAACATTTTTTCTTTGATGTTTCTTTTCTTTGTATTTAGCAGTTGTGTTATTTGAAATTATTTGAAATGGAATATGTAGCAGTAGTTAGATGTGAAATATTCTTTGTTGTTCTGAATTATCTGTATTTTGTAAAGGTAGTGTCTACGTGGCTATAATAAAAATGGGTGGATTAATTTTCTTCATCGCAAATTGTTTTTGCAGTTACCTGAAAAGGGGAGTTAATGATCGGGGAAGGGTTGCTAATGATGTTGAGACAGAGCAGATAGTCCTTGATGAGGAAGCTGGCTGCTGCAAGGGCAAAATGAGTTCTGTCGTGCAAATGCGTGGATCAATACCTCTGTTCTGGTCACAAGAAGCATCAAGATTTAGCCCTAAGCCTGACATAATTTGTAAGAATACAGTTGAGATCAATATTTATCCTGTTCAGTGTTAAATACTACACTGTTATAACAGTTTTATTTGAATCTTTGTCTACCCCTGTTTTGACTTCCAGTGCAGAGGTATGATCCAACATATCAGGCAACAAAGTTGCATTTTGAAGACCTTGCTACGAGATATGGAAATCCCATTATCGTTCTTAATTTGATTAAGGTAATTCCTAATAAAAAATTATAATGTAGAAGCTCACAAATATCAATTTACTTGTTATTTTATTTTTTTTCTTCTGAAAAAGACCAGACATTCTCTATCCCATTTCTTGAATATTTTTTAGCATTATTCGATTTCCCCACTCCCTAGTTCAGAATAACACTTTCCCATGCTTCTACAAAATGTCTTCTCATTAGAAACTTAAATTTCTGTCAAGCTTTTTTTCTTGTTCATACCAGCTAATCTTTAAATAAAAAATGACCATAGATCTAAAAGAAATGGAAACTGTCTAAAAATGAACATTCATCAACATTGTTGAGGAGAATAGGATCAGTTAAATTACTGCTTTCAAAGTGGGCTCTAACTGTGCTTGGTTGTACTTCACATAAACGAAGTCTTGTAATTTTAGGTGCTCTACCTTGCTTCTCTTCTTAGAATGAATCTATTTTATAATTTTTAAATACGATGATTAATATCAAACCAATCCAACTCCAACTATGTAGAAAAACCTATTAATATTTACCTGTTCAAAAGTACTTCAATTGCGATCACTTCTGATGAGCTGCAAGTTAGTCTCAACACTTTGACTGCAAATGTGGACAATGGTTTCCGCACATGATCCACCACTCAGCTGTAAGTTGTAATGCCAATAACTAATTAATATTGATTGAGTATGTCATTCAAAATTAACAAAACAGTGGACTTTAACTTACTAGGGGACATTTCTATCTCCACGTCCCACATTGAATAGAGATAAGGTCTAAAATGGATTTATAAAGAGGGACACACACACTTTACAATCCGATTTTGTAAGAATAAGTTAGGCCTGATATAAAACTTAATAATAACCTAAGATATTCTATGATTAGAAATTGATACTATGAGATAAACTAGATTTTTTTCCTTTCCTTTTTTGCTTATGTACTTCATTTATATATTTTGTTTCTACTTTTTTGTTTCTTACTGAAATGATGAAATGCAGACAGTTGAGAAAAGGCCTCGAGAAATGATGCTGAGACGTGAATTTGCAAATGCTGTCGGGTATCTGAACCAAATTCTACCAGTAGACAACCATCTTAGGTTTATCCACTGGGACTTTCACAAGTTTGCAAAAACGTGAGGATATTTATCTTTATCATATTGTCCTTCAATAACGGTCTTTTCATTTTTTTCCTACAACTCTATTTTAAATCTGACTATTCCCTATTCTGCTCTGCTGTTTTCAAAGCAAGTCTGCCAATGTTTTGGCAGTTTTAGGAGCTGTAGCTAGTGAAGCACTTGATTTAACAAGTTTTTACTATAGTGGAAAACCCAACATCATAAAGAGGGCAAACAAGAGTAACGGAACAAGCATAGGAAGGTAGGATCTATCGTTCAAATTGTTATCTAACGAGTACATTTTTTTTTCTTATTTTTCATTTATGTTTTAATTGAATCATAACTGTACTGCTAAACCATCATCAATTTTTTCCCATGTTGTCTACATTGATCACACAATGCCATGATGTCTTAAGTCTTAATATAATTTTTGTCTAATGGCATCCCATTTAAATATAATTCCTCATAAATTGTTTGACCTATTTTTTGTTGATTTTTCTCCACCTCAGATAATTGGACAATTGTCCATCGTATCGACCCTTTGTGTTAACAAGCTAAAATCCTAAGAGAAACTTAGACCCAATTTTATAGGGATGAAAAACATATTTAACCCTAACTTTTATGTATAAAAGAGCAATATGTTGCTTAAGAGAAAATAGTTCTATTTACATTTCAACATCTCCTTATGTAGGGATACTTCGCTGAGAGATCTGACAGCTAGTTCTGGGGATCTTGCAAGGATGGGAAACAATAGTGAAATGTTAAATTCTATGGCTAATCGAGATAGAGAGACCGGCATGAATCATCAGAACAATAGTGATTATTTTAATAGTGATACACCACATTTTCAGAGTGGTGTTCTCCGTACCAACTGCATTGACTGCTTGGATCGTACAAATGTCGCCCAGTATGCTTATGGTCTTCAAGCTTTAGGGCGCCAGCTCCATGCAATGGGTTTGACTGATGTGCCAAAAGTGGATCCTTACAGTAGTATTGCAGCAGCTCTAATGGATATGTATCAAAGTATGGGAGATGCTCTTGCGCATCAGTATGGTGGTTCTGCAGCTCACAATACTGTATGGCATAGTTTACATGATTCTAAATTGGTGTAATCTGTAGAAAAAATTATCTAATTTATTTGAATCTTATTTTTGCTGCTGTTATGATTGATGTATACTTTTTGAATTATACAGGTGTTTCCAGAGAGGCAGGGAAAGTGGAAAGCAACAACACAATCAAGAGAGTTTTTAAAATCCATAAAACGATATTATAGCAATGCTTACACGGATGGAGAAAAACAAGATGCAATAAACTTGTATTATTCCTTCCCACCTGTTATCTCATGTTTAATAAGATTGGATATTTTTAGGTTTCTGGCCTGTTGTTGATTTTGTCTTGAATGGTCTAAATACTGATGACATTGTTCCATTGCCAGATTTTTAGGTTACTTCCAACCACAGGAAGGAAAACCTGCTCTCTGGGAGCTTGATTCAGATTATTATCTCCATGTATCTGGAATTGGAGATGATCTTATTCCGGAAAAGTTGTGAGTCTTCCTTGTTACTTTATTTTTTATGAGCAGTCATCTTGTTACTTATGACTTGTGCAGTGTCTATTTTCTTTTCATTATCTTTCATATGATTTAGTTTCCTTAGATAGAGTAGATTCATAATTGTGATTTTACTCAATCCCTAAGTTTTGTTGATTCCTTAGATAGAGTAGATACATAGTGTAGTTTCTTTGCAAGCTGGGTGCAAGTGACGTATATGCTGGTGATGATTTTGTTGACTCTTTTTCTTGAAACAAATGATACACATGATAATTTTCTCTTTTGAAGTATTGATATTAAAATCTAATAGACCCGTGCAGCCAAGGATACTTTACAAGCCTTTTCTTGTAACTTGAATCTAAGGCCCAATTATAATTAGGAGAGGGCATCTGTAATGGGTGTGTGAAGTCAGTATGTGGAATGAAAAGTTAGTTTCAGACTTACAGTAAGAGAAAGTGAATCTGATATTGGAAAAAAATTCTGTCCTTGGCTGGGAGCATTTGATCTTCTTATCTTGTTTTTTGTTTATGCTTCCAAAAATACGACTTCTCTTCTGTTAGAAATTATATATGTCAAATTCTTCCTGATGCTTCTATAATATGTTAAATTTGATCTTTCCAATTCCCATACTTAATATGTGCTGTTTACTTACCTTTTTCAATCTCCAATATCTTAAATTTTGCAGTTCTGAACCAAATCTTAAGCCCTCTGGGAGAGATGTAAAGTTCTTCACCCCCATACCAGCTTGCAGAGATGATTTCTCACGCATAAAGCTGACATCATTTGACAAGTTAATTGAAAAGACCTGTAGTGCAATTAAAAATGTAAGACTTTCCTGTGAACCTGATCAAAAGCCAGGTGGAGTTTCTGGAAACAGTGGCGTAGCACCTGATGCAGCGTAATATATCTTATTCTTTCTGTCTGTTTGATGATTTTAGTTCTGCTAGAAATCTTGAAACAGTTTTCAGGCTGTGAGTTGTAAAAATATTCTGTGCTCTTGGTATCTTGAGGTAATTCTTGTTGGTTCACTGCTCATCTGTTGGTTTTATCCAGTGAGATACAGCTTAAAAGCCCAAATTGGCTTTTTGGCCAAAGAAAGTATGAAGAAGTTCCAGCTGCTGCAAAAGTTGCTTCTAGTGAAACCGTTATTGGGGGATGTCATGCTAATGACTTTTGCAACTTGAATTGGCTTTCCTCTGGTGATGATATGAATGAAGAGGATGTGTTTCAAAGGTATGCATGTATCTACAACGTGCATTATCCTTGCAAGGCTTTGATGCATCTTCTATGTATCCTTAGCTGTTCTGTTCTGTGTCCCATTTTATTATTATTTTTCTACCTAATAACATCTGCACCTTATGTAATGGTTCACCACTTAGTATATCTATTTAGGTCTGTTTGGGAGGGTTTTTTTTAGGGTTTTGGAGGGGAAGGGGCTTTGGAGGGCTGTGTCTATATTTTAAAATATATTTGATATTTAATTTATTTCAAAGAACGTCATAAATGATCATATACTTCAATCACAATTAATTGATTTTAAAGAACATTTTATAGTTTATGTAAAAAGAGAAAAATAAGCCTTTCCCTCCAAGATCCTCCCTCCATCCAAATATACCCTTAGTGCATTTTGATTTGTGAGCTTTAGATAGAGTTTGTAGTGATTTACAGTCTACAGATGATGCTTTCGTCGTATCATTAAATTTTTAGGTACTTTACAATGACCTCAGCAAACGAGGCCAACGGTTGGTATGGAGGTACCCTCCTTGGTGATCAAGATGAAAGCAGTGAGATATATAAACATTATGTTGAGCTGTGTCAGGTATGTATTGAATCTCAACATTATTAACCACTATTCTCTAATTATATTGTTAGTTTATCCAATAGCATCACAAACCTGCTGAGTTTGATGGTGTTATAGTTTCTTTATTGTTTTGGTGAAAGTCTAAGTGCTGGGGTAAAATAAATACACTCCTACTTTTGCAGGGACCTGCCTTTGAACTTTTCCAAGACGAACATGAGAAAGAGCAACACTATGCCGATGCTCTAAGCACGAGTTCATTCGAAATTCTTAATGAAGCTGATGTTGCAGCAGAGATGGAAGCAGCTCTAAAAGAGTATGACCAAGTTGGTGCTGACCTTGGGATCATTCCCTCTTCTTGTAAATTCTTTGCTGATGATCCAAGTTGGTTGACGAGGTGGTTAGTTGGGGAAGTAAAAATACCCAGGATTTAATGGGTTTTTGGCATGTATTTAGGATGCTTGATTTTTGTACTATTTTGATTTCTGTTTAATGCATCACGGTCGGTTATATTTTGGAAAATTACGGTGGATCACCGTAATTCTGACATTCTCCCCGTGATACCAAATATAGGGTTAGTCTCTTTTGTAAATGTATAGTTAGTGTTTGTTATTTTTTTTTGTCTTTGTCAATATATCACTTTTTATTTTTTGGATTTATTCAAATTGATGAAATATGATAAAATTGAGAGTGATATAGAATGGAGTTCTTTTGTTTGCATTTTTAAAAAATTGAATGCAATGGACTGGGACACGATGCAATTTATTTCATCTCATTCTTTTTTTTTCTTCCCTCTCAAGTTGAGATGATGGAATCAAATAAACCTCTTATTCCCTTAGTCTCAAAATAATTGACACATTTGACCAATGTATACTATCCACATAACTTATTTTGACTATATTCTTTTATTAATATATAAATACAAATATTAACATATACGATGTATGATTTGTCTTGATAAATATTTTTAAGATATACAATTTTATAATTTTTAAAAATACATAATTAAATATATTAATAATCAAAATTGTGCATTGAGAAACATGAACTGATCAACTATGTCAATTATTTTGAGACGGAGGGAGTATATTATTACTTACTCCCTCCATTCATAAATAAAAGTCACAATTGACCACTGAACACATACAAACATTGACTAAAATTCAATTTTATCTTCAAAATAAAACTAGACATAACAACGGAGCATTACACCACATGACACACTTTTAACTTTTAGGCAAAATTACATTATTGGTCCTTTATCCCTTTATCTTTTTTTGGTAACAAATTGGTCCTTTATCTTTTTCATTTGTAACAAATTGGTCCTTTATCTTTTTTTGTAACAATTTGGTCCATTATCTTTTTCATTTGTAACAAATTGGTCCTTTATCTTTACTAACATTTGCACCATAGGACCTCTTATTTGTAAAAAATAATATAAGATTAAAGGACCAATTTGTTACAAATGAAAAAGATAATGGACCAATTTGTTAAAAAAAAAAAGATAAAGGACCAATTGTTACAAACGAAAAAGATAAAAGACCAATTTGTTACAAAAAAAAGATAAAGGACCAATTTGTTACAAATGAAAAAGATAAAGGACCAATGGTGTAATTTTACCTAACTTTTAAGATATATTCAACAATTTGTATGACACATTACACGTTTTATGATATACAATATTGAACAATTTTTAATTTTATATGATATTTGATAGATAAAATATATTTTTTATCTAATAGCCTAGTAGTTATAATGATGAACAAAATGTTATTTTTTTGGTGGTGCAACAAAATGTCATTTTAATATGTTAGACAACTTATTCACAAGACATAAAATTGTATTATAATTTAGTGATAAAAAATTTCAATTTTCATCATTTCTCTAACTTTCAATTTGTTCTATTTGAGGAATAATTTTTTAAAATAAAACATTTTACGACTAAAATTGTTTGTCTTGATTTTAAAAGAACCCAAATTTGATTTTGGAACAAAACAATATTTTGGTCATACTTAATTAATTGTTGTTGGAACTCCGAACACTACTAAAGTTTCTTACTTTAACATATCAAAAAATAAATTGTTTATCTTGTCATTTACATACTAGGTAGAGGTAGTAGTTATTGTTTCATGAGTCTACTTCAATTGATAAAACTTACATAAGAGTGAATTTCAGATCGCTAAATTACTTAAATAAAAGAGGTACATTAACGTATCAAAAGGGCTGAAAATAAAATTAAAAGAATAACAAAAAAAAAAAAAGGGGGAAAAAAAATTCTTACTGGCTTAAACCCTAAAACCCTTTAAATAGAATCATAGATAAGGCGGAATTAACCGCATACAGAATTTTCGACGGCAAACACAAATTTGTAAGTTTTATTCCTTCCACTCCCAGTCACTCTCCCATATACCCTAAAACCCCTTTCTTCCTCACTCTCTATTGTTCAATGTTGTTGTTATTGAATATGTTGAGTTCCTGATTTATTTTTATTGAATGTTTATGAAGTTGAATTATTGGTGTAACTTGTTATTCTTGTTATTAAGTCATTCAAAAGCTATGTTTATGAAGTTGATTCTTCTATTGTTATTGTTTAGTTGCTGAATTTTTGCATAAGCTATTTTGATGATGAATTTCTTCTGTAACTGTGCATAAATGAATTGGGGAACGAATCAGAATGAAATTAAATTGATTTATTGATTTATGAGGTGGGGAATTGATTTATTGCTCAAAGGTTCATATGTACTATTGATTTGTTTGTTTATTGGTTAATTGTTGTTGTTTATTTCAAGTCGCACTCATCGTGTAATGCATCATCATCTGAAAGTATTATTTTAAATCGTATAGTTTTAATTTTTTGATGATCAAGTATGTGTTAATTATAACTTAATTTTTTTGCATACAATGCATTATGATTTGCATATTTGATTTATAATTTAAAATTTGTTTTTGTGGCCCACCCTAATATTTTAGTCTAGCTCTGCCTCTATCTGGTTCCAGTTTAATTGATCGGTCCAGTCCGATTTGTAAACATTGGTTTTTAGAGAGAATCCAAACCTAGTTTACTGAGAACCATATATTCACAGGTTTAGAGAGTTGAAGATTGTAGGTTGATACTTAAAGCAATACAATGAGTGATCCACGTGGTCATGACAGTGATGATGAAGACAACAATGATGTTTTCATTGACGAGTCTGATGTGATCCATGAAGTTGCCTCCGACGATGAAGTTCTTCCCGATGCAGGTGGCTCCGGTGGAGGTGGCGACAGCGATCCAGATGATCCTGATGATCCAGGTGTGTATGAACTTTATCTTAATATTTTTAAACAGCAATTTCAATCCCTTTTTTGTTTTGTTTCAAGTCTTTTGTATAATTTTTTTACGTCAATCAAAGCCACTAACCTTTACTTTGTGTTTTATGTTATACATCACCTAATGTTGCAATTGAGATGTTAGTTTTTTTCCAGTGTTATATTAATATTATTTTTAATAATTACAGATGATTCTGATCACACATTCACTGGTCATAAAGGTATGATTTCTACTCTTTTTATTTTTTGTTTCTTTTTGTGCTGTCCTGGTTCTTACTAAACCTTAAATTGGGTTGAAATTTAATTACGATTTTAGGTAGCCCAACATTTCGTTGAGGGTTTTATTAACTTTTTGATAATTCTTTTCTGTTTCCCTTATCAAATTTTGAAGTCACAAACATCATATATATGCAAAGTGTTATAAGGAATTAAAAATATGTTGTTAATGCTTTCTTGGATTCTTGTATAGGGGAATTATATACAGTTGCCTGCAGCCCAACAGATCCGGCACTGGTTGCAACAGGAGCTGGTGATGACAGAGCATTTCTCTGGAAGATCAATAATGGAGAGTGGGCTTGTGAGCTTAAGGGTATAGTTTTTTCCTTCTGATGAAAGGAAAATATTAGTGGTCAGTTTGTTAGGGTGCGGGAGAAATGTTAGTAGGTTGCAGAGATCGAACTTTTGATCTCCTACATAGAACTCCTTCGATATTCCAACCCATACCATTGAGTATTTGCATGATACACATAGCTATTGATGGGTTGGTTTTTAATATTTAGTATAAGTGTGGAGTGATGTGATAAGTGGTATAGTCAAGACTGTTTCTCGCAATTTACAAGTGATTTTGCTATTAATTTTGTACAGGTCATACAGATTCTGTATCTAGTTTAGGTTTTAACCACGATGGAACATTGCTAGCATCTGGAAGTCTTGATGGAACTATTAAAATCTGGGATGCATCTGGAAATCTGAAGGGTGAACTTGAGGGTCCTGGAGGGGGCGTTGAAGTAAGATTTTTAAATAGTTTTTCTAGCCTTTTATGCTCGAAGTAGTTTCTAAATTAGTTTCTGTTAAATCTTTCAGTGGCTCAGGTGGCATCCAAAAGGAAACATACTCATGGCTGGTTTTGAAGAATCCCCCTCGGTTTGGATGTGGAATGCTAATAATTTCGTCCTCCTTATGTCATTTGATGGTCATGCTAGTAAAGTTACCTGTGGTGATTTTACTCCCGATGGTAGTAATCTATCTACATCTTGGCTCATTTAACTGTTATGATTTACATTATGCATCTTTAACTTTTTTATTTCCTTTCATTTGGTAACTTAGGGAGAATAATATGTACTGGTTCTGACGATGCAACCTTGAGAATATGGAACCCAAAAAGTGGAGAAAGCATTCATGTTGTGCGAGGTAATGTAAACTCCACTTTATAATGTCTTTGCTGTATATGAAATTATGAATCATATACTAGTTTAATTATTATTAATACCCAAAACTACAATATTAAGTTTAAGAAGCTTTGAACACAGGCAACACCTCTCCTGTCTACAAGAAAACTTGTAATGTTTCTCGTTCATATTTGTGTGGTTTTCTTATATGAAATAAAAAGTATCTCTCCTCGCCTCTACTAGAAATCTAAGAAGCGAAAAAAAGTGCATGAAATGTGAGTATTTCTGAAGAGTGAATAGCAAAGATGTATCTATGTGATCTTAAAAACTAAGAAGAAGACATTCAAATGATATGTAAAAGATAAAGAAATGAATTAGTTATGTCTCGTACATCATGTAATGATACAGTAATCATATAGTGAGCTAGGCATGCTGCCTTATTACAAAAATGTCGACCACACAATATTACAAGTTACAACTACACTTTAACTTGCCCCCTGGCAGGGCGAGTGAGCAAAGGAAAGTTGATCAAAATCCCTCAAGGGGATAAATATCTGAATATATAAGGCTTTAGTTGGACACTAGTAGCTTTTCTATGACCATCAGAAAATTATTTTATGTCCTTTTTCTTTGACCATCATTAAATACAGAGAACAAAATATATTTTCAACACTTCATTTGCGTATTTTTGCCTTTTTTTATTAACCTTTACTTTTCTAGGTCATCCATATCACACTGAGGGATTAACATGTTTAGCAATAAATCCCGCTTCAAATATTGCTCTTACTGGTTCCCAGGATGGATCTGTTCATATTGTGAATATCACTACAGGAAGAGTATGTATTTCCGGTGCATTTGATATTTAATGTGCTATTTTATATAATCAACTAGTATATTTCGTGCATTTGTCTTTCGGATATGATATCTCACTATTTTGAGAATCCTTTTATGTGTGTCTAGAGTTATTTTCTAAAATTTGGTTCACAAGACTGTTGAGAGTCCCACATTATATGAGATATTGCCTAAAAAAATATGTTTATAAGTGAGAGACATCCCTCACCTTACAGGTTGATTTTGTTAGGATAAGATAGGTCCAAATCCAAAACCTGAAGATGGTATCCATCTATCCGAGTCTATCCATTGGGCCATTCACTATCAGCTATATAAGCAACTTGAGTCACTCTCCAAATGTTCAATCCTGACCATGAGGGGGCTGTGTTGAGAGTTCCACACAGGTTGAGACATGGTTTGAAATGTGTTTATAACTTGAAGTATCCTTCAACCTTACAAGCTAATTTGTAGGGTTAGTTATTCCCCACCCAAATTCTAAAAAATGACATTAGTTTTAATAGTTTTGAAAGGTTAAAGACAAGGGTGGATCTTCATTGGAGAAGAGAGGTGCTGTGGCACCTCTCAGTTATCATATATACACCATGTGTTGCATATGTCACAGTGGAAAGTGGAAGCTTTTTAGATCAAATAATTGTGTCTTCAAGTCTGAGTGATGCCTTTTTCTGTATTTTTATTCATAAAAAGAGACTTTTTAGGGTAGTATCCATTTTTATCTCACCAGAAAATATAATAATTATTATTAAGAATAATGTTCTTTTTATAACGTGGCTTACGTAGTAATGTAGCAAGACTTGCAAGAGCCCCCTAACTAAGGCTGCAAACTTTCATCACATGTCCATGTGCTAATTGTTCCATTTCTCTTTGCATGCTGCAACTTTATTTATTTGTAAGGGTAAGGGGTTGGAGCATATAAGTATAGCTTTCTTGCCTGGTTTCTAAGAAACGCTGTATCCTGCTGACAGGTTGTTAGTACCCTGCCTTCTCATTCAAGTTCCATCGAGTGTGTTGCATTCGCACCAAGCACACCAAGGTATGTTTTAAGATTAACAGGTTGTGTATGTGCATTCTGTGCACATTTTTATGTCCATGTATGCTTGTCGGTGTCGGATCATGCATTTGTATGGTGGAAGTTTTATTTATTCAAAGATTGCTCGAGCCTTGAAGGACAGCAACACCTGGAGTGATAAATAAGAAGAGTAAATTTGTCCAACATAATTACTGTCATAAGTAAAAATTGTCTTGTCAGTGACAAGCAACATAAAATCAGTGTCCGTTGATGCTTGATAAAAAATAAGGTCTGTTAATAAATATGAAATGAAACTCAATCAAGTGTCGTGACTCGTGACTCATAAATCACATTATTGAACCTACTTGGTATAACCGCCACTGACTTCGGTTACGATGTAACACAAATATCAAAATTAGTTCCATCTCATTCCCAAGGAATGATAGACTGCAAAGTGACCTAATATCAAAAGTAATTCCATTTCATTCATCTACATTATTTCAACATTTCAATAACTGCATTTTTGTTTTAAATTTTAATCTAATGATGATTTGGACCTTGTACTCCTAATTTAATGAGCCATCAGTAACTTTGTTCCTTAAAACTGTATGACAGTGGTTCCTGGGCTGCAATTGGAAGCCTGGATAAATTGATCATCTGGGATGTAGAGCATTCCTTAGCCCGAAGCACTTGCGAGCACGAGGTATGTTGGAATCTTGCTAAGTGCAAGTGACATACGTATGCATTAAAAACTGAATGAACGCTGTCTGCAATTATACTTTTATTCGGAATTCTGATCAATGAAAATTTATCCTGTGGTCGGCAGTTTGGAGTGACATGTTTAACATGGCTTGGCACATCGTATGTGGCTACTGGTTCTAACGATGGATTTGTGAGATTATGGGACAATCGATCTGGTGAATGTGTCAGAACATTTAGAGGACACTCCGAAAGTATTCAAGCTCTTTCTTTGAATGCTAATCACGAGTACCTTGTCTCGGCTTCTATGGATCATACAGCTCGCGTTTTTGATGTTAAAGGATTTTCTTAAGCAAAGCTTTTTGTTTGATTGCATATGATATGGGGTTCAGTCCCTTTCTAGACACATTCCAATATTTAATGTCCTTGAAGTCAGTGGGTATTAGTTACAATATAGAACCCATGCTGTTCTTGTATGTTATGTTGTGGTAGAGTAAAAAAGTATTGTTGCATAAGGTTTTGAATTTTGAAGGACCAAAACATTCTAGAACAAAAATTTGGATTTTTTTTAAAGTTGTTTTTCCTTTTTTATTTTTTATATTATTAATTTTGATTTTGATGTTCTCACAAACACAAGCTTAGTATTTAAGGTGGTTGTATTAAATACATATGACACACATGACTTTATAGGTATTCTGTAGCACCCTTCTGTTACTTCCATCTAATGACCATAACGTCCACCGGTGACCATTAATTCGAGTGCTGACCACACTTATTCAAACCACAATTTCAGTTTATAACGTAATCTATGGAAATTCATCTAATCTACAATCTACATGCATGGTAATAAGTCATTTTTTAATGTTTAAGCATCTAGCTCATAAAGGGTAAATTTTGTTGATTTGAATGCTTGTGCAAATGAAATGTACTTAAGTAGAATTTAGGAATTCTAAAGTAAGTTTTTTGGTACAAAATTCTAACGGAAGAGTTTGTTCATACATTTACTATTTTACAGCTTTCAATTTGTATAAAATTATATACTCTATCAATTGATTGAGTAAATATTTATTTAGTTGTAAAATAAAATTATTGACTCATTGTGTTTTGCTTAATATTCTAAGCTCTAAGCAATGTCACATCAAATTAATAGTAAACCGGTGGACGTTATGCCGTTATGGTTATGTTATATGGACTTCGTCAAATCATGGTCCACGTCGACCAAAGACTAAACAAGTTGAAATTTTATCTTTAAACTCCCACATAATGTACTAAGGTTTAGGTTAGTCCAACTTATTTTCTACTTTTTATTTATTTTCTTTCAAAATAGTAAAGAAGGAAAAAAATTGTGTTTGACTCTTACATATAATGATAAATTTGATTTTATATTTCTCTATTTCGTTTAAAATAAAATAAACAAAAGTAGAAAATAAGCTGGGTCAAACAAAGTCTAAATAAAATGGTTAATTAATTGGTTGTTTTGACTTGTTTTAAATATGTTTGGAATCTAAATCTGAAACCAAATAATCAATCAGTTTGGAATCTAGTTTCCAAAACTATATCTATTTTTTTAAAATTCAAAGAAGTTCATATTCTATGTTTTAAAGTTCTATAATTTTGAACATTCTTAGAATTTGTTTTGAAAATAGTTTTCGAAATCTTATGTATTTCAACTTTCAAACATTTTTTTTCTTCTTAGGATTCAGAATCTATATCCAAATTATATATTTTCATATTTGAAGAATGATCTTTATCATTTTGAAAGGCCTCAAAGATATGTGGGGCATATTGAGGAAAATTTAAACAAATTTAATAAGGACTTTGAAATTTTAAGTCGTATAAAGACTTTAAAAATTTAATTTAGTATTAATATATAATATAGTAAAATTTTCTAATATTAATCTAATTTAGTTGGTCAGATTGAGAGTCTTGTGTCTCCTTTGTCAAGTTTCAATCCATGTTCTTTTTAAAATTTTACATTTTTACTTTATTTTTAAAGCCTTGTGTTTTGTTATTGTCACTAAAACTTAAAACTTGTTTTAAACTTCTACACATACATTGTTCCAAGACATATTCTTGTGTTTGATCTGTTAAAAATAAGGGATTGAATATGACAACTTCAGTTGCACTGCGTTTGATTTTAAATTATATATTTAGTCTTTTAATTTAATTTCAGTTAATACATTACTCATTTATTTTTTATTTGTAATAATTTTAATTTTTTTTTAATGTTTAGATATGAATTTTAAGCTTTAAATATATAATTTTTTTGTTTGTTCTCTTTCAATCATAAATATATTTTATGCCATAAAAGAAAATCATAGATTTAAAACTTAAAAAATAATATACAAGTATGAATGAAGGACCAACGTTTAAAAAAAAGATAAAAGATTAAAGTCATGTTGGGTTAAGAGTGGGCAGTTCGGAAAATCATCTACACATTGGATCAAAAACATCGATACAAGTAAGTTTGACACAACAATTTTATCCAAAATCTTAAATCATTGAGTTTATAGATCTCTCACTCATCACAAAGTGTTCAAACTCCACCTTTTTTTTTTTGAAACAATGTGAATCTTAAGTTATCTCACATTTATCGCAATCTTTATCCGAGCTGAAATTAAATTAAGGACTAGAGACATAATTTAGCCTATAAATAAAGAACATGGACCTGTTGCCTTTATATCATCACCAAACAAAGTTTAAGTTATCCCAACCCCACAAATGGATCATCTCAAGAGCAATGGCAATGGCAATGATGAAAGTCATGTGTATGATGCTCAAATCCATTTATACAAACATATATACAGCTTCATAAGTTCCATGGCACTCAAATCTGCTGTGGAGCTAGGCATAGTAGATATAATCCACAAAAATGGAAAACCTATGACACTTCTTGAATTAGCTTCATCTTTGAAACTTCACCCTTCTAAAGTTACTGTCTTTTATCGCTTCTTGCGTTTGCTAACACACAATGGTTTCTTTGCAAAAACAATAGTAAAAACCAAAGAAGAAGAAAAAACAGTTTATGCACTCACACCTTCTTCAATGCTTCTCATCAATGGCCAATCACCATGTTTTGCATCACTTGTTAATGGACTTCTTCATCCATCTGCTATGGATATGTGGCATTCTTCTAAAAAATGGTTTACAGAAGAAAAAGAACTTGCACTATATGAAAGTTCAACAGGTGAAACATTTTTTAACTTTCTTAACAAAGATTCTGAATCATATATACTTAGTATGTTTCAAGGAGCTATGGCTGCTGATTCTGAAATGGTGAAATTTGCATTAAAAGATTGTAAGCATGTTTTTGAGGATTTGGAGTCTTTGGTTGATGTTGGAGGTGGAAGTGGAGTTGTGTCAAAACTCATTCATGAAGTATTTCCTCATATTGAATGTACTGTTTTAGATCAACCAGAAGTTGTGGCTAAATTTTCTGAAGTTCAAAATTTGAATTTTGTTGGTGGAGATATGTTTGAATATATTCCTCCTGCTGATGCTGTTTTACTTAAGGTATGTTTATGTTAGTCAATTTTTACTATTTTCTTTTCGTACTTAGACAAATGACAAGTCATTAGAAATTAATAGGTCAGATACATGAGTAGTCAAATATACTAAAAAATGTCAACTTCACCAATAATAATGACCGGAACATTATTTTAGTTTAGTCTATATCTTTTGAAATAAAACAATATAGAATCTATATAATTATGATTATCTAACCTTGTATGAAAAGGTCAAACAAACAAACTAGGTTGCATATTTTGTAACAAATGTACTAAAATCTAAAATTATTGTTTGTTTTAAAGTGGATTCTACATGATTGGAATGATGAGCTATGCTTAAAGATATTGAAGAACAGCAGAGAAGCTATTTCAAGAAAAGGGAAAAAAGGAAAGATTATAATCATTGACATAGCAATTGATGAAACAAGTGATGATCATGAATTAACCGAGTTGCAATTTCACTTTGACTTAGTAATGATGACTCTACACAATGGTAAAGAAAGAAACAAAAAAGAATGGGAAAAACTCATATATGATGCTGGCTTCACCAACTACAAGATTACTCCAATTTGTGGCTTCAAATCTCTCATTGAAGTTTATCCTTAATTTTAATTAACACTTAGTGCAAACAAGTTCTTTACAAATTCAATAGGTCAAATATATGTTTGAATGTTTGGAGCTTTGATTCTTTAGCTCTTTGTTTGTAATATTATGTTTGTTTTGATGTTATGTTCCTTCCTCTGCATATCTTGTGTTGGATGAAGTATCTTAATAAAAGTGGCTGGTTTTTGTTGGTGAGTGTCGAGTGTAACAATATGCTAAATGATCTTCACCACATATTTATTCAAAATTCAAGATATTGAAATTGTAATTAATCTCTCACGTGTATTCAACATCTAACATAAGTAACTCGCGCATAATTACAATATGAAAATTGTTCCTTACCGGATAAATGGTCCAATATACTCAATAAAAGCTTATTTTTATGCAAGACTCATTTATGTGACAAACTTAACTGTTTTTCTCATGTCTTTTATATAAGGCACACTTATCATATCTTAGTTTATCTATCTTTAAACATGTCTCCATCTCATTTCCTCTATTGACTTGAGTTGTCGAAGTGTCTTCTGTAAATACACCCCCTCTTCTCTATGGATTCCGATAATCTTCTCCTTCAGTCCAACATCATAGTGAAATTCTATTTTATGACTCAAAACAAAAATAAACACATAATCAAACATTCTCTTCATAGCGGATCTCGAACCGAGTTTCTCAATTGAGGTTGAAGATAAAACTCTCAACCAAGTGATCTCTCGAAAGACAAGCTATCCAACATTTTATACATATTTTACCTTTTTTTCGGTACAACTCTCTATAATAATATATATTTATGTTTAAAATTGATTAAAATTTCGTATATATTAAAGTATAATATTTTCGCATGGATAGTTCGATTGAATTTCAAACTTCAATACACTCATACTCATATATTTTTAAAAGATGTAATTCTAATCTAACTACAAAAATACTTTAAATCAATCATTGAATTTTAATGTAAAATTAATTTATACCGACTATGTATATACTCATTAAACTCTTAAAAAAAGTTCAATTGTTAGAGCATCTCCAATGGTGATACCACTTTGAGTATCATATATCACTAAAAAGTGGTCCCTACATGTCACATAATATTTATGCAACTCATATATATTTTACTCCAATGGTGATATTACTTTAGGTATCATACATTAATAACAAATTGTCCATTACATTTAATTTGATATACAAAAAAAATGTAATATTAATTGATGATACGGTACCTTATTTAAGGTACCGGTATCATCAATTTTGATACCCTTCATGCCACGTCATAGAACTCCAATAGTAAAATGAAATAAAGTACGGATCATTAATCTATGAAACTCTCTATGATACCCTTATTGGAGATGCTCTTATGCATCAACGGTGTATATTTTTTTTACACATGCACATAATCAAATTATATTATAATTTCACTTTATAAACAAGTTCTTAAAATATATTTTCACAAATATGAACATGACATGACATGATTTAATTAAATACATGATTTAATTGAATGCATGTATAAAAAAATACTACACTTACACAACAGTTTATAAATAAATTTTTATTTTAAAAAATGTTGAATAAAAATTATATGAATAATTTATTTTATTTTATAACCAAAAAAAATTATATATGAATAAATGTTTACGTTGGATTTAGTTTAATTAGGGCAGAGAGTGTGAGCAGAGCAGAGCAGTGGCAGAACAGAGAAGAGTAAGAAGAAATGGAAGACATTGAAGATTTGCTCATCGGAACCGCTACCGGAACTCCACCGGGATTTCGTTCTCCGTTAACTTCCGTTACCGTTGGCGTCGGAACCAAGAAGATTCAACGCTCTTCACTGTTACCTTCTCCTTCACCTTCAATCCCTGGCACTCAGGTAACGTTCTTATTCATCTTCTTCTTCGTTTCTTTTTTTTTTTGTTGATTTTTTTTTTTAATTATTGTTGTTGTTGTTGTTGCAGACAATTTTCATAAAGACATTTGGATGCTCTCATAATCAGGTAAATTCAATTCAATTCACCATAGGATTATGTATTATGATTATCTTAATTGATAGAGATTATGATTAATTAAGCTTAATTAGTTGATTAATTAATTAGTTAAATATGTTTTGATTTGTTTGAACAGAGTGATAGTGAATATATGGCTGGTCAGCTTTCAGCTTTTGGTTACTCATTAAGTGATAATCCTGATGAAGCAGATCTATGGCTCATTAACACGTCAGTATTTTACTTCACAATCACTCTTTATTTTCGTCGTTGTTGTTGTTTTGATTGTTCTGTGTGATTACTATTGCTTATTCTTATCCACAATTTGTTAGGTTATACAATTTTTTATGTGTAATTCATAGATAGAATAGGGTTTTGGGGAAATGGAAATTCGGGCCATGTTGATAATGCAGCTTCTTTAAGTTTGAAAGAACCACCGGCATTGTTGTCAATTGTAAATTGCAGGAAATACTTGTCTGTTTGTTCCAATTTCGGTTCGCTATGCTACAGTGTTATTGGGTTTGGCGGATATAGCCACTATTTAACAACACTTTTTAGTTTGTGTTGAATATTGTATCGCAGAACAATAACGATTTGTTCAAATTTCGCTACCCACTTCCGGTTGAGTTTTACTGTAATGTTCTGTAGATTCTGACAAGTTAAATGGGGATTTAGTGGTCTCTAGGTCCAAGTGCCATGTACTAGTCTCAGATTTTGGCTTACCCTAGATCTTAATTATAGGACCCCCGACCATACTTTAATCATAAGATTTGAAAATGTATCTTTCAGAACCGATGCATTAACTGATTGTTTGGAAGTTTGCTTATAATGTTGAATACCTGTAGCATGTATTAAATTGCAGTCACTGTTAGTCTTTGAACCTTTACATTGTGGTAAAATGTGGACGATGAGGTCGAAGTTGTAGTTTCGATGCCATTGTGAATATTATGGCTGTATCCAATCCATGACCAGTAGTGCACTTAAATTTCCGTTACCAGCTCCAACTTTTTAGGGTTAACTTTCGAAAAAGTTATAGTATTTTCTTTTAGATTGTTATCTATATACTTCATAGCATAGATAAGAAAAGTAAAACAGTAATTAATTAGGTTATTGGAAAGTAGTTACTAATCTATAATAATAATCATTGGTTTCATATCTGCATGGCTACTTGCATACATACGCTTTACAAGATTGTTTACCCTAAATTAATTGTTGATACCTAAATGGTTTTTGAGGGCCCTTTTTCTTTAATGTAATCAATCTATTATCATATTTCAGTTTCAAATCTTTTCCTATTAGAATCAGTTTTGTTTCAAAGGATATGGAAATTGAGTGATTAAAGAGTCCATTTTATTAAAGGAGACAAGGCTGTCTCCATCAGTTTGATGATGAGCAGTTTTGATACTGGATATCGTTGAAAGTTTTATTTTTCTATCTTGCAGTCAATATATCATAGAATCTAGACTTATGTTATTAAAAGTGCATATGTATGTGTAATGGTGTGACTAAATAGTCAAACTGCAAACTGTTCTAATGCTTTCTTTGATTGTCCTTGTTTTTTTTGTTTTATTAAGCTGCAAGTCAAAAGGTTTTGATTCAAGAGTTTATAAGCCACTTTTCATTAACTATGTTAAACCCCTTCGTTTTGGTGTCAATGTCTCATTGTGTATGTGATTCCTTTGTATGGACTATGGAGGCAGGTGCATCAGTCTATTAGATAGGGCGGATGTGCCTTTTATCATCTGAAGCTATTAAAGTTAACAAAATAGCATGAATGCATAATATTTTTGAAAATCATATATATATATGAAAAGAAAATGATGTTAAGGTATTACTGGTGCAGTTGCACAGTTAAATCCCCGAGTCAATCTGCCATGGGTACCATCATAACAAAAGGAAAAACTTCAAATAAACCACTAGTTGTTGCTGGCTGTGTCCCTCAAGGAAGTCGGGATGCGAAAGAGCTGGAAGGGATCAGCATTGTAGGAGTCCAGCAAATTGATCGTGTTGTTGAAGTTGTAGAGGAGACTTTAAAAGGTCACGAAGTGCGGCTTTTGACCCGTAAGACATTGCCAGCACTAGACCTTCCAAAGGTGTGAATTCGAACTTGTTATAATTCTTGTTCATTTTGTATGGAAATATCTTTTCTGCCACATGTATTATGTTATTTAAATCGGGTATTGTATTAATTATGCCTTTCAACCTTTCTAACAGGTGAGAAAGAATAAATTTGTTGAGATTCTTCCAATTAATGTTGGTTGTTTAGGTGCTTGCACTTATTGCAAGACAAAACATGCTCGGGGTCACCTTGGGAGTTACACAATAGACAGCCTTGTAAGTACTTTAGTAGTGAGCTATGTTCTATACTCTCCCTCTCGCACACATGTGCCTCACTATTTCAATTTCCTCACATCTCACACACCGCGTGCACACATTTCATTTTCCTCATCTCACATATGCACGTGCGAATGCGTGCACTATTTTTTTCCCCCTCACATCTCACACACAGGGGCACACTATTTCACTTTCCTCACATCTATTAATTCTTCACTAATGCAGGTTGGGCGTGTAAAATCTGTGGTATCTGATGGAGTTAAAGAAATATGGCTGAGCAGTGAAGATACCGGAGCATATGGTAATTTCTAATATTGATCAGATTCTTTTAATTGCTTTCACTAATTTAAGACATTTGTAGATTGGATTCGAAGAAATTTCCTTTTTGAAAGTGCATATACATTCAAGCAATTAGGTTATGCAAAATGGGTTTTATATCAAGGGTTTCTTGGTCATGATGTTTTACAGGTCGTGACATTGGTGTCAATCTTCCAACTTTATTAAATGCCTTAGTAGCAGAATTACCAGCTGATGCAAGCACTATGCTGCGGATTGGAATGACCAATCCACCTTTTATCCTTGAGCACTTGAAAGAGATAGCAGAGGTTCTACGGCATCCATGTGTTTACTCCTTTTTGCATGTTCCAGTTCAGTCTGGAAGTGATGCTATATTGACTGTAAGTCATAAAAAATCCTGACAATATTGTGGATGGTGATATTCTTAATAGTATATTGACTAATCTGAATATCTCAGGCAATGAATCGAGAATATACTGTGAGTGAGTTCAGGACTGTTGTAGATACCTTAACTGAGCTTGTGCCAGACATGCAGATTGCTACTGATATAATATGTGGATTTCCAGGTTAGTGGATGATCTTTCTTTCATGTTTGACTAACCTTTGAAATTTCATGTGCGGGAAATGTCTAGAGTACAATAACGCTTGACTAGATAATTGATGAAATATTATAATTGAGTGTCAGCTGGAATTGTAAAGCAACATCTCTTAATCCGGAAATTATAGAAAAATGATTCAGAATTGATATAGCAGATATAGATAATCTGGAAACTATTAAAAAATATAATACATGTATCATACTAACTTATTTCTTGGGCATTTCAGGTGAAACCGATGAAGATTTTGAGCAAACTGTCAACCTTATAAGAGAATACAAATTCTCTCAAGTTCATATTTCACAATTTTATCCTCGGCCAGGTGTGTAATCTGGTGTAGCATCATATTGAAAATCATAACACTTTAGGATGAAATTCATGTAGGTTTCAAACTACTAGAATAGTTTAGAGGCAGGGTATCTTGGCCAGTTCAAGCAAGCTTTAATTTAGTTCCTTTTTTAATTCAGTTCTTCTGGATCCCCACTGTGTAAGATGCTTATGCCAGAGGGTATCTTTCATTTTTGAAATACTTTCCTTATCTTCAACGGACAATATTAATGAAAAATAATGAATAGGCACACCTGCGGCAAGGATGAAAAAGGTTCCAAGTAATGTGGTGAAAAGAAGAAGCCGTGAACTTACAAATGTCTTCGAAGCCTTCACGCCATACACTGGGATGGAAGGCAAAGTGGAAAGAATTTGGATTACTGATATTGCATCTGATGGAGTTCACTTGGTAAGGACATGTAGTAGTCTTGAATTGTGATTTCATTTTTATTCCTTTTTAAGTTTATTCCATTCATATTGGAATTTATTTCAACCAAGTTGTTGAAACCCTTTTATTGCCATGAATCTGCCAAAATGCCCTGAAACAAATGTTGGTTGTAGGCACTTGGTAGAGAGATGTTTTATTTTCCCTTTATACGTTGTAACATATTTGACAAGTAATATTGAAAACCAGTTATTTGTTTCTAAACTTTTACGCTCTTGATAATACAATATTTTTCAAAATACAATGTTTGAGACTTTAGTTGGTTTAGCTTGAAATGTGTCTTGCTTTCGCACTTAGAATCTTCAGCACTTTAGTGTTGGGAGATATCTTCTCTCATATCATAGTCGTAGCAACTTACTCTGAACTTGTGATTTCTGCATAATGTTTTGTATTCATTTATGGTATTTTTCATCTAATTAGTTTTTTCTTCAATGCTGAAGGTTGGTCATACAAAGGGATATATCCAAGTTCTCGTAATTGCTCCAGACAATATGCTTGGAAGCTCAGCTCTGGCCAAGATAACATCTGTTGGAAGGTGGTCGGTTTTTGGCGAAGTAATTGAGACAATCAATCATCCAAGTGACAATAAACCTTTGAATAAGCAGGTTCCTAATCAGGATATGTCCTCTCTCTGCTGTAACCAAACCAAGACTTGTGTTATCTCAGAAGAACCAGAATCTTGTGCTTGTGGAAATGTTGACAGCTGCTGCAGTCAGAGTACTCTTGAGAAAACCGATAGTAAAAGTGACACTGTAGTGCTGCCACAGAATCAAAACAACAAAAATTTGTTTGGATGGATACTAAGGAAGCGAAAGAATCTGCACAAAAGGGTTGAAAGTGAACTTGCCTCAGGATCTGATATAAAGCAAGAAAAGGGCATGAAAAAGTGGGACTTTGTTGATAAGGTTCTTTTGGGTGGAATCACTATCAGCATCTTGACAATTATTGCTTTATTAGTTTGGCTTAGGTTTAGTGTTATTTGGTCCCAATAAAAGGCTGTTATTATTTACTTTTTAAAATTTTACCTGGAATCATTATTATTCCAAAGTTTTGACTTTCAAATTGGTCACAGATATTATCAGATGTTGGTACATGTATTGTCATACAAAACCTCACCACACATCTTGCTTCATGTTTTGTGGCTGTTGTATTAATAATATGATATGATTGATTCGTACAAATATCCTTTTGCAGCAATGTTTGATTGGTGGGTTAACAATAACAGGAAGTACTTCATTTCACAATTTGATAAAAAAGCTATTACAAGCATGAAGGAATGTTTATTTTGATAGCTGAAACTGAGAATTTGGGATATACATATAATGAAACAGAGTGGAAGTGAACTATGCACATTTTACCTATACCCTATTTCATTTGGGTGTGTAATGGTGCAAGCCTATTTATTTATTCATAAGTATTTATTTGTGAACAATAATAATTTCACAATAGGTGAAGAAAGAGAGAATACAAGCTGAGTATCAAAACATTGTATCTGATTTGGAAGGCAATCTCTTGAAGAAATTAACAGGTACTGATGGCATCTTGCTTCGAAACCGAGGATGACGCAGCATGTAGAGGCCGACAATAATTGCTATTACTTGGAATGGAGTTATGTAAATGAATACAGCCCAGATCAGTGAAAAGATGATGAAAATAGAAGTAGCTCTTGAGTCTCTCCAACTTAGTAGAGCTTGTGCTCTTTCTCCTTGAGTAGCTAAATCTCCAACCACAGTTTGTACTCTACCTGCCACACTTCTCAATCTGTCATACCTCATTCTCACAATATCTGAAGGTCTTGTAGTTGGAAATGTGTCAAATTCCTCATCCAATTCATCTGGATGGCAAGCTTCTGCTTGTGAAAGCCTAGCATCCATGTGAGGTGGATTTCTTGGCCGGAACCGGTAATTCCAAAGCCCAATCACAAACAAGTAAAGAAAAATGGTTGGCAACATCAATTCAGGGTAGCAAACAAGTATCAAGTACAAGACATGAACAAGACAAGTTGTAATCGGGTTTCTCCAAGTGCAAATGTCATCAAGCCATTTACACATAGCTGTAAAACCGGAGAGTAGCGACATTATGCGATGAAAGTTTGCTTTGCTTCTCCTTAGACTCCACATATGGTAATCCACATCAAGCATGTACTCCACTGATTCACGTCGAAGCGGAGGCTCAGCTCTTGCTAGTCTTGCTGCCACGATCTGCATTGCCTGATAGCGGAGCCAATCAATGTGCCTAACAGGTATCGGTTGAACATAATGCATTTTAGGAAGCAAAGGTCTGCTATATTGTGCTACCATATTAACCCAAGCCGTGCAAGTAAACCTCACAGCCAAATGAAGCTCTCCATTCTTCTTTAGGCCATTAGGTTGTAGAACCAATAGAGGATAATAATGAGTATATACTCTATCAGTTTCAAGAGTTGATAACCTTATTCTTACCTTTCCAATTCTCTGATCTCTGTGTTCACCGCTACCATTGAGGTGGTGATTGTCGAAAACACTAACTGTGATCACTGTGCATGGATCATGAACCTCCCATGTATACTGCTCATTCCATCTAGGTTGCAGTGTGTCAAGCAAAGTTCTTGTTCTAACCCATTTGTTGCCATACTTGGCCACACAGTATGCATCAGTAGTCCTACCATCTTTGCCCTTCATAGGTAGCAAATTCCGAGCACTAAGTATCCCGACTTCGAGATATCCAATGTTTTTCCTCCTCAAGTGTTTCGAAGACGGTTGAAGATCACTGCTGAAATGTGTAGATTCATCAAGAACGTGATATCCCGCCTCAAGACAAATACGGAGGTGAATCTTACTCGAGAATTTCTCCTTCCTTTTCTCTGTTTCTTCCTCGCCGACCGCACTAGGTCTATGAAGATTGAACCAACGGGAATCTGGTAGCTTTCCGGTCTCCATCCTTTGCGGAACATTTCTCACCGACATAATCTCCCTTCCTAAGATTTCACCATTGTTAGGACCAAATTTGTCCTCAACTGTCACAATTATAATATCCTCAAAAGGTTCAGCTGCCACAAACATAAGCTCCTCATTCCAAATAGGGTTAACACCTCTCATTTGAGAAACCCTTGTGAATCTCATCTGACTTCCTAACTGAACTTTAACAGCAGCTTGGGGAACTCTTCCTTTATCATGAGGAACCAAATCTTGAGCTTCAATCACTTCAACCCTAAGATAATAGAGCTTAGGCGTAAAATACACCTTTGATCGTGTATTCGAGAGGTTCGTGTGACTAACATTATGAGCGTCAGAATGCCATGCCTCAGGAAAAGACTCATCAGCTTGTGTTCCCATCCAAACAGCAAGCATGATTTCACCATCTTGTATCTTCATCCCCTTCTTATCCTCCAATCTATACCACTGAGGAGCCAAAGGACTATCGGGCGGAACCCTAACCGGCACCTCAGTGAGATCAAACATAATCCTACCAACAAAATCATCTTTACTGATGAGATCTTTATCCTTCACAGTAACTTCAAGTAAATTTGATTGTAACCTCTCCTTCGAAAACGCAAAGATTTGCTTCCAAACAGGATGCTGATTCTTATCCAAATGCTTTGTGACACCTTTGTAGTTACCAAGTTTTACTTCAACATAAGGGTCAAGACTACCTGTGATATCCATCACAGGAAGTTCTTTTGCTTTCACAACATTCACATACAAAAAGTGCATTTGTTCAACTAAATCATAAGTTGTTGATACCTTATTCCCTCCTTTGTACCTCAACCTAGCTGCAAGTGGTGGAGCTGTTTCAACCAATGCATATTCTGGATTCTGCCTTGGGATCTGCATTAACATAGCATTTGGGGGTCCTGATTTTGCAAAATCAACTCTTGTTTGAGTTTCCACTGTTGGTTGCACAAAAGATTGAAACTTTGGAGCGTGAACAGGAGGAAAAGCAGAAGCAGGAGGAGCATGAGAATGTTTCTCAGTTCCAATAGAATGAAAAGTTCTAACTTCTTTTTCTTTTTTCTTCTTATTCTTCTTCTTTTTCTCACTATCACTAATCATGTTTTCTTCATCTTCCATGTTTATGTTAGTGTTTATTTCTTGCAAGGGAATATCATCATCAGGGTCATGCTCATATTCTTCAAAAGAAGTAGATTTTGGTTGTGAATGTTGTGGAGGAGGGTGAGGTTTAGGAGAAGGGGGTGTATTAGCAAAAGGGTCATGAAAAGCAATCATTTTTAAAGCAATATCACCTTTTGAATGTTCAAGAGGGTATCTTTTGATAATGGATTCAGATTCAGATAAAGGAATAGAATTACCTGAAATTCTCACCCTTCCAAGAAAGTTTTTTTTACTAGTTGGCTTTTTCTCATTGTGATTGTAGACAACAACTTCAACTGTCTTATGAGCAAGATCTCTTGATGTGTTTATGTTGAAAACAAACTTTTCATTAAAATAAGGATTGATGTCTTTGTATTTGGTTTGTGTCTTCATTTCTTGTTCATCAAAGTTTATTTGAACAAAAGGGTTGGCTGCACCTTTTCCATCTTTTGGCATGAGGTCTCTAGCATCATGAACTTCTACCACCAACTTGTTCATAATGAATGATAGTATGATAATTTTGGTAAAGTTTAGAATTTGGAATAAGAAGGCTAAATAAGAGTTGGAGAGTTCATTGAGTAATAATACTGTTTGAAAGTAAGAAAATGATATTTTTAAAAGTAGAGAGTGAAGGAAAGAGTTGGTTGTTGAAATGAAAAAGAAGAAAACATAAATAGGAATAGGAGAGAGGGGCCAAGAGTAGGAGGTAGTGGTGGTGATGAGATGCTCATTTGGAGTATGAAGACAGACACATTTGTTGAGGGGAGAGAGAGAGTTAGAGTTAGAGAGGGGATATGTACAATACATGATATTTGGTGGCCCCCTAAGATTGAATCATATGGCTTTGATAGGTGGGAGATTCTAGTAGTGGTACCTTCCTTTCCATGTCGATTTGCTTAGGGTGAGTGGTTTTGGTGTGAAAAGTAAGTACACTCATGTTTTATATAACTTCAAAATTAAGTTCATAATTTAAATTTCGTTGGGTAATTCAAAATCACGATGATTCACGGTAATTTTGTGTAAACTATAGTTTATAAAATTGTGGATTAATGTGATTTTGATACAACTGTTGTGATATAAATACATTACAATATTAATATATTATTTAAATTTTGATTTTTTTAATCAGCGATATATAATCTATAAAAAAGTAAGTAACAACAGATCGATTATTACAAACAATTTGTTCTTAATTAATTAGAACTTGTGTTCAAACACTTGGTTAAAAGATGTATCAATGGTAACAAGGAACTGATCTCTAAGTAAAAACGTTATTTCATCCAACCATCATATATTAGAGTGAAAAAGACTAACTTAGTTTAATGTTTGAGATGATTGTAATTGAGAAAATTTGAATTTTATTTTTTTTATATTTTTGGGTCAAATTGCTTAGTGATTAAAAATAATTCTTAAAATGAATAAATTGAGAGAATCATAATAGAGAAAATATATTTCATGTTGGTAGCTTAATAATTTTGTACACATATTGACAAATTATTTAATCTATTTATATTTTTTGGTGTCCCTCAGCTCACTTTATCCAACTCATATGTCCTTCAACTCTTATCATTTGAGCTATCCTACAGAGTCTGAGTCTGATGTTGTATATTTTTTAGTTATATTAAACATGTATTGGTTGTTATGAATTATGATTATGGTTGTTATGAATTATGATTATGATGAGGTGTGATTAATTAAAGATGAGGATAATATTTAGGTAGATGAAATAAAAAATAATAAATAGATCAATAGCGGTGGGGCAGATGGAATGCAATTTGAACATTCAAGCACTATAATAATAAAAATTAAATTTTAAAAGAAAAAGTAAAATTCACTTTTTCATACAAGATATTTCCTTTTCGAAGTAATTAAGGCGGGTCTATTATTATTCAACACGACCGCTTATGAAGTCCAAATGGTCGGCAAACAGAACAGTTCTTCTTTTGGTAATTACTACCAAACAATACGGTTTCTATTGTTCTTTATGTATTTAGATTGGCTGCTGATATATAGTCTTTTTTTTTTATATAGACAAAACGACAAAGTCTTATAAATTCATACATATAAAGTAGTATAACTGAAATTTGAATTTCAGTCACGATCGTTCGACTAAATAATTTTGACATTTTCTATTAGTCGAGATAAGACTTCTGAAGTAATTTTAAATTACTCTTAAATTAAAAGAAGAATTTTTTAAATAAAAGAGACTAGTATTATTATGACCATTCTTAAATTAACTAGAGAATTTTCTCCAAAAAGATATAAAGAAAGAGGAAAAAGTAATTTGGGAGTGTATAGAGTAAACAAACGAAAAAAAAAAAAAATCTTGATGTACTTTCCTCAAATAACTTAAAATTCTTTACATAGTAATGGAAACTAAATAATGTATGTAAACTAACCAATGTGAGATTTGGTGTTTTTTCAAATTATACACACTAATGTGCTACCTTTTTTTTTGACGTAACTAATATACTATATATATGTACTCAATATGGAACTATAGAGATTTTAGTTTCATTGACACATTAATATGTTATATGTTCTAAGCTATGTTCCAATACAGTCATATAAATTGCAGAAAAGATTAACTAAATACTACTAGGTTAATGGTAATAATTTGATTGTCAAAACTGGCTTTGTTTCTACAATGAAAAAAAGCTCAAACCACATAAGTGATGGTCGATAGCAACATATCTTGATATGAGAACTTCCAATTTTGAATGTGAACCCCACTTAAAAGAAATCATTACTTTTTAACCTTGTGATATCTATTGGTCCTGAATCATTTTGTCTATAGTTGTTTTCAATGTACTATTCCAAATTTCACAAATTTTAACTAAAACGTTTATAAAATCATCATTAGTGTTATTAATAATAGTTTTTTTTTCATTATCCATTTATAAATTAAAAAAAAAAACAAAAATATGGCGACAAATTGTTAAATGAAAAAATGTAAGTGAGCTGAATTACGGAGTCACGTTAGAATCGGTGCATACTTTAAAATTGAGATAGTGTTAAGTGTTAACAAAGATACTTATAGATTAACCATCAACATAAAATTTATACTAATGACAAAAGTTGAACTTGTATCCTTGTAAAATATTAGTCAATTTTTTATCAATTAAATCATATTACATTAATGATAACTTATTAGTATATCTTTACATACATGATATAAGATATGCATCTCTAGCTAAATCCTAAAAGATATATATAGTAGTATGGATATATGTGACTCTTCATGCATTCAAGGATTGCCCCATTTGCTGAACGAAAATGGTACTATCAAGTATCAAGTGATAGAGATAACACCATGTGAAGCAGCAGGAATTTGATTTCTTAAATCTTTTGATCAACAAACTATCGTGGCTTTTGCGTATGTAATTATTTGCATTATTTGACAGCGGATGTTTGTAATCGTGAATAAATTAAATTTAAGTCTTTTTCATGTAGAATAAGAATATTTTACTATGTAAGAACCAAATATATTCTTCTCTCTGAAATTCCAATTCATTAATTATATATTTTTTATCTTAGTGTAACTTCATAGCAAAAAAATTACTAATTTATTTTAATTAGGGTTAAGATGCAAAACCAAACAAAATCCGTCAAAAAATTTAGGAAAAAAACCCCAACAATATATGCATGACCAAAATCAAAATCCAATTATTTTTTACAGAGACCAAAAAAAGTATCCAGCAAATTTTTTAAAGATTTTATAAACATATCTAACGGTTTGTTTTATAGGCTTTTTTGTAAATACTACCCTATATTCTAAGAATATATATATTTGAACATGCCTTTTTCATTTTCTCTTTCATAAATTTATTATTTTTATGGTCATATATGGTCACCATCTTGTGAGGCATTGAATATTATATCTTTATTAGGAGTCATCTTAACAAAAAGTGTAGACATTCATTTCTGGATATTTATTTTGATGATATAGGTCTTCTTTTTTTAAACTTTTTTTTTGATGATATAGGTTATAATTATGAAATTGAAATAAATATTTCTTTAGTTCATCATATTTATTTACTTCATCTATCTATCTCTGGGACCATGTATATACTTGTATAGTTTGATACACTTGAGTGTGTTTCACAGCAATTTCTAATTATAATGATTTCATTTAGTTCAATGATTGAGGTGTAGATATGTCGGTTTGCATATGAAATCTTCTACCATTTTTTTTTTGACAATAAAATCTTCTGCCATTTTCCTTACTTAGTTTCTCTGTGATGTTATTTAGTTTGTAAATATATGAAAAAAATCGTAAAATATATGCAAAAATTATCAAATTATTATTATTTCAACTAAAACCAAGAGATGAGCAAAATTTTTCTTCTTAATCTCCAATTTTCAATAAAAAAAAAGGTTTTGTTTGTCAAAAAAATAAAATAAACGGTTTGATCATTCTTATTAATTAATATTAGCGTAAAATTCATTTACACTAACAATTTATATCTATTAAACTCAACAATTTTTTTTTTGGTAGAACAAATTTTTATATACCTTAGAATGATTTTATTATATTTAAAGATTAAGTAAAGAAATTTATTGTTTAGAAATTAAATCGTACGTTTAATCAAAAAATTATTACAGTATTATGAAAATATGAAATCGAGAAAGTGATATGTTTGTATGGTGTGGTATCGTTTATACGTGTTTTTTGTTTGTTAAATTTTTTGGGAGCCAAAGTTGGCATTGTGTCGCTGTACTCCACATGCAAGTGCACATGGCAGCTTTTGGTTTGTGTTCATCACTTTCTTCTTTTATATATATTTTTTTTCTGTCTGTTATGCCCCTCTCAGAAGAATGTTACTCGACCAATACAATAGAATATACTCGAATAAACGTCTCTGTTTGAGTATATCATATAGTTTGAATCACATATTTTATATATATCTACTAATTAATAATTAATTTTTCCTTTTTAGGCAAATAAAAAGATTGTTGATTGTCTCGAAGTCATAGTTTAATTGATAGAAAATATTGAAATTATTATATTAAACGTTCATGATTAGAGTTCGAACTATAATTTCTCTACTTTATGTATATGTGAATTTCTAATGTCGTACAATTTCGTCTATCTATCAACAACAAAAATTATTGATCTTCTAATTAAAAAAAAGGAGCTATTGTAATTTAGATTTTGACTACAAATAAATAACATATAACATATAATTAATTTTATCTATTCAATATTTACAATAAAATTACATATATTATCTCTTTACATGAAAAATCTAGCATCTTTCTTGTACATCTGTTAGTTTTAAGGCTAGCTTTCATGTAAAGTAATTAAATAATATATTTAGTTTTTGTTTTGTTTTTTGTGATGGATTTTAATTTTAAAAATATTACTAATTTATTTTCTTTGTTTTTTATAATACTTTAAGAACAATGTACCAACAACCGTTGGTTAGAATGCATATGCTTGCTAACTTTTATGAAGTTCATATAAATGATTATTAATCAGATAGGTGATAATTTTTTTTGTCAAATAATTTATTAACTAAATTTTTTTCTTTAACATGAATAAATGATGTTTTTTTGAATTATAACTTTGTCTTTTTGTAATATGATATCTTTATCAACCGACTTATATTACATTTTTAGTTATATTTTATTAGGTGTAATATTATGATATCTTATGGTTTTTAGCTCTATTTGATTTTGAGACAAAAACATATAGTAAATATAATCAATGACAGCCAAATTCTAATTTTGATAACAGCAGAAATTAAGGATATAAGGGACCACTTTTCCACGAGCTTGTATAAGTGTCTAGACTGTCCAACTCATTAGTTTGGACTTTGGTCAATACATACTCTATTCTATACAATTTTATTTTTTTGATAATGTCTAATCTATACAAAATTTCATCTCACAAATCTATTATCATAATCTTTTATTTTTTCGACAGAATATTATCATAATCTTATTTGTATTCAAATAATTCAATATCAATTGATCAAAAAGATAATTATAGTTTGTTTAAAGTTGTTTCTAATTTAAGAAAAGTCAATCAACTCTAAAACACAAATAAAAGTTAACAGGCCGTAGATTCAAGTTTAGGTCAGTTTGTTTTGAAAATGTCTCCAAGTTGAATTTGAATTTTCAGTTCAAAATTGGTTTGAAAAAGGGTTAAAAGTTGCTTGTTTGTGAAATAGATGAATTGAATTGGAAAAAAGATTGATTGTTTTGGTACAAAAAGAGGATAAAAGCTATAAAAAAAATAACTAAATTACATGTACGTTCATAGATATATAGCAGTGACAATAAACCTGAACCAACTCATAACAATATTATTAAAGAATTACTTTTGAAACTCATCTGAAGGAGACTTCAAAACAAACATATTCATAAATATGTTAAAGTTTGCAAGTCAATTCGGCATTCCTATTTTTTTGCGCCAAATATGATTAATTTATACTTGTCAATTCAAGTTTAGCGGCTTTAAAATATGATGAACTAATATAAAATAGTTCCATTAAAATAAAAAAAAGATTGAATTTAAATGACTAGAAAATAAGGAAATTTGAAGTTAAAAAATCATAAAAACATTTATAGTAAATTTAATTTGTTCAAACATTAGTATTTGATACGATAGTAATTAATGTTAAACTTGTTAAAAAAGACTATACTTCAATATCACACAACTGTACTTGGAGCATCTTTCGTGGAAGTAAAACCAAAAAAATTAACTAAGTTACTTTTTGTGAGCTTCAAATGATGTGTAAGAGTGGTTGTTTATAAAGAACCAAAACTTAATCTCAAATATTTATATTTATATTTATATTTATGATAGCCAATAACTTGATATTTGAGATTGGATTTGGTGCCACTGCTTGTTGAAATTTGCTTTTTAGGCCTCTCAAAATGCTCCCAGGTCCTCTAAAAATCCGAAAATACCCTCAATTTAAGGAAATAAAATTTTCAGATTGTATAATCTGTAAAATGCATTTTTTCGGATTTTATCTACCAAAATAATATACATTTCGGATCGTAACTACCAAACTGGAAGAAAATTCGAAAGATATCTACCAATCTGATTTCGGAAGTTATCTTCTAAATTTTATGTATACAGAATTTCTTAAAAAAAATCAAAAATTAATCACTTTAAAACAAATGTTGCCTGTTTTAAACCTTCAAATGAGTGTGTGATGGTCCAAATGAGCGAATAAATGATGATTTATAGCTTGAAAATGTGAAAACCTAAAAGATTACCTGTTTCGACTGATTATGTTTTCTCTTTTTTTTTTCGGATTTTATCTACCAAAATTATATACATTTCAGATCGTAACTACCAAACTGAGAGAAAATTCTCATAATTTGATATTTTTAGTTTGTAACTTCTGAAAAATATGATATTTTAGATCGTAACTATCAAAATTTGTGTTTCCGATCGTATCTACCAAAAATTATGAATTTTTGTATTATATCTTTCGAAATTTTTTGGTCTTACCATGTTTCGGAAGATATCTTTCGAAGGGTAATTTAGGTACTTTAGAGGCGTGGGAATGGGTGATTAAAGCAATTTTCCTGCTTGTTAGTTGTGTAATGGACCAAGCTGTATTTGTGGATCAGGTTGTACTTTTGGGTTTGCCTGCATGTTGAAATGACTTTTGTATACACCCCATACTTACTGTTAGACTTTACAAAGACAAGTAAAGGACTTATTAAGAACATACAAGCATATTGAAGTCAAAAAAGAACATACAAGCATAACTCAATTGAGTTTAATAGATATACTATGTTAATTAGGATTCTCTATTTTTTAAAGGCCATAGAAAATTCAATTTAAAAAGAGATAAACACACAAAATAAATTGTGGATTCCATTATTAATAAACGAGTCTCATTATCTTTTATATTTATCTCTCTTAAAATAAAATTTTCTATTACTTTTAAGAAATCGAGAAGATCCTAATTTGCGCAAATGTATAGTAATGAGTTATTAAACTTTGATGGCTAAAATTATAGAAATCTTCTTAGATTTCTTTCCAACAAAATATACACTGCAAGATTACTAAACACTAATCACAACCCTACGAGTCTCAACTAAATCAAACCAAAAACATACAAATCCAAAGTTTACATTACAGTCATTCTTTCTATCAAAGACATTATCATTACATTACAAACCACACTGAAAAAAGTACTAATTAATTAACATTTAACACCATTAATCCTGCTAATTAGCAACTAAGATGAACATTTTGAGCCAAATAAACCAAATGCCAAGTAAGAGACATGAGATTGAGGATGTTTAGAAATGAAGAATATGAATTCAATTTCTTCAGCTTGTTATTAAGCTTCATTATCTTTGTTCTAACAACATCATCATGTTCTTTCCTTTGTGTTTGAGATTCTGTTCCTTCTGTAGCAAGATTTGTAGTAGTAGTAGTAGTAGTTGTTGTTGATTTTTTAGGATCAGGTGAATTTTGATGCTCTTCTGTTCTGTTACGTTCAATAGCTGTTAAATCTTCTCTTCCTCTTCCTTCTTCTTTCTCCATTTTCATCCTTTCAAACATTAACTGTTCATTGAAAACAACAAATCAATGTATAAGTTCCTTTTTCAATAAGCATTCTTTGAAAAATTGATTCAAATTATCCAATATCCCTAATCATGTTATTATCCAAAGTTAATGACACTAGCTAAATTAGCAAGGATTTTTAATCAACCAAATAGATTTCTTAAAATTGAGAATTAGACCTAACTCAACTCTACGAAACCGACTGTAAGGTAAGAATTGCCCTACTTATAAAACATGATAGTAGAAACTCAACCCGATAAAATCAGTCTGGTAAGATGAAGATGCCCTCACTTATAAAACCATCTTAAAACCGATATGAAACTTCTTTAACAAAATCAAATAAACATAATAATAAGAATAAATTCTCAAAACTTGGAAGAAAAAAGTGAGTACAGTACATACCTTAGTTGCTCGAGGCTCCAAGTAAACAGAATTAACAAAAACAGCCAAAAGAGAACCCAAAAGGTTCCAAGCTTGTAAAACACTACCACCATTACCATGTCTCATTCCATGTCCAAAAACATGACCCAACAAAGCAACCACTAAACAATACCCCATAGCTCTAAAATAAACAGGATAAATCTTACTCTGCACCACAGCAAATTGTTGTCTAGGCATAACCCTCGACAAAACATAGCTAGAAACAAATGTTATCCAAACACACATTCCATACCCACTTGCAAATCCCAACATACTAGCCACACTCATCACAGTTTCAACACTTTCTAATGATAAAGACATATACTTTTTCACTCCTTGTTTTGCTTCTGTCATGTTGTTAACTACATGTTCCTTAAACGTTTGTCCCATTTCTTTTCCTTTTTCTAATGACCCTTTTGTGTATTCTTGAACATTTT